>CM028673.1:14530000-15940000 GCA_016760335.1 Gastrodia elata
AATAACCCCATTATTCGATGAATGAAATTTATCCTATGATCTAGCTCTAATATTAGGAATAATCTTATTATGAGGTGTTGAATTTTCTAAGGAAAAGACTTAGAGAAATTTTAGGAATTTTAAAAAGTTTGATCTAATAGATGATTTTACTCACTTAGAGGATTCTAATACAGTTTTAAGACTTATTTTATTGACTTAAAAGATCATATAGGAGTTAAAGATACTTAACCTAAATTTTGGGCAAAATGATTGTTTTTGCCCCTACTTAAAGGTCCAAAAAACTACTTTTTGATTTAGGGATCCAAATTAGGATTTCTTACTGTCAAATAATTCTTTACTATCTAATATAAAGATAGATAGTAAGTACACCAAATTTGGATAAGAAATGGGTCCTATATGTCTAAACTAAGGTTTTTGATTTAAGTGACATTTTAGTAAATTCCACCTAATGAAATCTAAATTTTTATGCAGTTTACTGTTGGTAGCATTCAAGAATTCCATAGAGTCCAGGAACACTAAATTCTGAGATCTAATGAATTAGTTATAGCCATTTGAATTTCTAAGGGTAAATTGGTAATTTTCTAAGTTAAGAGGGGTCAAAAGCTAACTATTCTATTTGTTGTCCAAATTTAGCAAACTCAGTGGTTATAGCTTCTCTATATTACACTAAGTACTTTAACTGGGAGTAGACCTAAATTGAACTTCAATTGGTCAAGTTATGACCTAATTATGATTAGGAGTATTTTGGTCATTTTTATTTTTTTTAGGATTCAAAACTGAAATATTATTTTAGATTATTATTGGCACTAAAATTCTAAGCTATCTAGCACTTTAAATTTCTGAATTTGGAGTCCAAATGACCAAGTTATGGTCATTTCAATATTTCTGGGTGCTAATGCGCGCTGTAGCGGACTTAAATTCGAAACTTAAGTGCTATGGCACACTATAGCGAGCCCTAACACAAAACTTGGGTGCTGTAGCGCACCCAAAATTGAAACTTAGGCGCTATAGTACCCTAATACGAAACTTGGGCGCTAAGGCGCGCAATAGCGGACCCTAATACGAAACTTGGGCGATGCAGCGCGCTGTAGCGGACCCAAAGTTGAAACTTAGGTGCTATGGCGCGCTATAGCGGACCCTAATACAAAACTTGGGCGCTGTAGCGCCAGACGGTGATTTCGCCTGTGTGAAAACAACAATTAGTCAACTTTCGTGCTCAATTACTCTCAGCCTAGAGAACTTCACGTGCAGTGCCATATACCATAGGAAATCTCTTTTTGAGACCTTTCCATTGATACCCAAATCAGCACCAAAAGATTAAGTTGTCAATGCAAACTGTGGGGCTCAACGACTAGATGTACAGAAATTCGTATTAGCAGATTTACATATCATTCTCTATTGCTTACAAATTTTTATTTTTTTGAGTTTCTACATCTTAAACATAGCTTTATAGATGCACAACTAAGGTAACACAGAATTTTAAATATACAAATGAGTATAAAAATAAAATGCAATAGCCATTGGATTAACCAATTGAGGGAAATGGGGTACCTTAGCTTTGACAATGACAGAATTTCTAAGGGGGGCTTGAGAGGTTCTTCCTTTAGCAAACACAGTAATGGGAGGAGAGGAACTCAGCTTGGCAAGCGAGATAGGGGAAATGAAGAGCTGAGAGCTAAGGGCTCTCTTAATGGGGAAGAGGCCTACCAATGGATGGGATGGCTTAAGTTGACCCATCCCACTTGGTGAAGGTAGGAGGGGGCTGGCAGGAGATAGGGGGGACAAGTTAGACTGAGCATAGTAGGGGGACTAAAGGGAAAGGTGGCTCAGCCAAGATTGGATGGTTGTGGGTCCCACCCCAGCCAATGAAGAAGAAGACAAAAAATTGAGTTTAAATAATTAACTTAATTAATCTCAAAAATCATATTTTAAAAATGTTCTTCGAAAACTCTCAAAAATTCACCCCTAACTAATTTGGGGGTGAGGAATGAAATGACGAAATCAGATTTTGATTTCGACAATGATTTATTTTTCTTATTTTCTAATTAATTTAAATATATTAAAATATTCAAGAAAATTTGACGACTTCTGAAAAATCTCAAAATTTCACCCTTGTCTAATTTAAGGGTGAGAAAGTGCAACAACGAAGTCAATTTTAATTCTGACGAGTCTTTAATTGTCCAATTTCGGGTATTAAATATTATTAAAATATTCGTCAAAATTTCGACGACTTCCGATTGACTCGAAACCATCACTCCTAGCTAATTTGGGGGCAATGAGCATAATGGCGAAGTCCATTTTTTGATATGAGGTCAATTTAGATAGGTCAATTTTTAGGGTTTCTTGATTTTCCAAAAATTAGGATTTTGTCCATTTGACCCCGGATTTGGACTTGGTCTTAGTGGATGACTCCTAATGACTTGATTAATACTTAGGATCAAGATTATGACTTAGATTAATCTTAATCAACAAGGATAATAACTTGGGTTGTTACATGGAACCTATGGTTCGATCCTGCCAATGTATCATTTGTGGGTGAGATTCCCAAACCTTCCTCTATTTTTGTAGACAAAAAGATGCATAGTCGAAGATAACCAACAAAATAAGGATTCATAATATTGCTGACTCTCACTAAGAAAAAAAAAATATTCATCTTTGCAAGAGTTTGTGCTGAGGTGAGTCCAAAGTGCACTTTCCCATCTTCAATTAATCTAAACATGGATGATTGTCAAGTAACAAAATCTGGATCATGAATGAAAGCCTAAGGTGTGTGGTGATTGCACTAAATTTATATATACTACTGCTACTTGAAATTGTGTAAAAACTCTTAAGAAAAATTGGGGGTCCTTCTCGGAGAGCCTGCAGGAGAAGGTATCAATCTAATTTTGTAGTTGTTGTCAAGAACAAAAACCAGCAAAAGTAGCTGCTGAGCTTGACACCACCTCATGCAGATGCTACTAATCATTTAGTAGGTGGATCCTCTTCGACTTAAGCTATTTTGAATTTAAATGGTTCTTTAAATCTTAATAAGATCCCTTTGCCTATTAGAAGATCACTACAAGATCAAGATGTATCTTTGAACATGGATGATTCCACTTCAGGTTCAGGATGAGGTATGATTACACATCAGAGTAACAAAACTCTTACTCCAAAGTACTTTATGGTTTTTATTCGCCACCACTTGTGTGTTTATTGGCTCCTATGAATAACTATCAACTCTTGAGCTCGAACAAAAAGGCCTTATTTATGCTTCATCTATTTTTTATTGCATAATCTTAATGAAGAATTTTATCCTAAAGAATATTGTGCTGATGGAAATGAAACTAGATGAAAATAAACTTTGATAAAAAAGAATATGCAAACAATTTTACTATTACTTTTAATGGTAGAATTCTTATCATTTAGGAAGGAAGTGTGGTGTATTGTAGACCTACTATTATTAAGCCAAATACACTCATGGTGGAAGACCTTAAACCACATTTTGTTTCTTGTGATAATGTTGCAAATTCTTACAATCATCGTAAGTCTCTTTAGAATAACTTAATGTATTTGAGCAGTTCCATCTTGTCACCTTGGGCGGTGGTGGGTGATTTTAACTGCATTAGAAGTTGCACTTAGAAAGGGTGAATGGGGGCTCAGGCGGAGCCCTCCATAATGAAAGATCAAGGATTTTAATGATTTTATCTTTGAGGATGCTTTAAGAGGTCTTACTTTAATGATTTTATCTTTTGCCTTCTCAATTTCTAGATACTAGCCTAAACTCGTCGAGTCGTGTGGACTCGACGCTTAATTAAGTAATCTAAGAGAGCCTCTGGATGCCGTGTAGCTTTTCTTAGCCACCTAAGAAGTCTGAGCTAGCGATTGGGATCAACTGGCCTCGGTTCAAACAATGGCTGCTCACTGTTTGGGCAACTCTTGTGCTCAATGAGGTCAGAGCCACCTCACTGAACACCGAAGCCCAATTCTACCTTCTGCGGCCTCGAACCTTCTTCTCTTAGCCAATCAAACTCATTGTGATTGTCGCCAGGGTCTGAGCTAGCTCTGATCAATCATATTGATCGATCGAGCTAGCGACCGAACCAGGACCTGAGTCCGAGTAAGGACCCAGCTATTGGTTGCATCACAGGTCATGTAACCTTGGGGGTTCGACTCGCCTCATCTCATTGATGTTGTAGGGATCTAACCCCATCAGTTTGGTGGTCTCTGTGAGGAGAATTAGTCCCTCACAGTAAACCCTAAACGTCCTCACTTAGGCCATTTTAGTGGAGTAGCCATCTCGCATTCTACTCCATCTCAATTAGGGCTTCTAGGTTCAATTGACGCGCCTTGACTTCCTGAAGGTGTGGCTATTGAATGTTGGCTGTAGCGTGGAGTATCGGTAGAGAATTTGGCGGTCCAAGGTACCATATAGGTAACTGTGAAAGGGGTATCGGGGACAACAACATTGTCTCTTCGGGCCTGGTCAACCCAAGCCCGCGCTGTGCGACAGTGCCGACCTAGTTAGGCCTCGATCCGACCCACGCGATTTGATTATTGTGTCAGACTAATTAAATTATTTATTAACTATTTTCCTTCTGTTAAATAAAAGATAAATGGAAAATATTTATTTGCCTATTTTTAATTTATTGAAAACATTCAGATTAAATTAATAAAATAACTTAATCAATTTTTATCCAAATGGTATGATCCAATATACCATTTTAACCAGAAAATCATAAGAAATAATAATATGAAATAAAATTCTAGAACCAATAATTACTTTTTTTTTTATTTAGTCTAATCTTTCTCTAAACTTAATTATTGAATAGTTAATTCATTAGATATCCAAAATCCATGATTAAGGTCTTTAATTGTTCATAAGACAGAAAAACCTACTTATGCCTAAAAAAATATTAAGAGCTTTAAATTTATTAATCACCACTTAGTCACCCTAAATCTTAATTAGTGATTAATGACCTATTTAACCATCTAATTTTGGTAAACCAAATTTCTATCATCTTCTTAAGTATATTAGAGCTTGCCAATATGATTAGATTCCCATTTTGAACCATAATTTTTTTAATCATTTTTCTTAGCTTTAAAAAGTGATTAGTGCTAATTAATCTAATATTAAGTTCAAACTTAAATTCAAGTACCTCATTTCTCTTATTAGTCAATTTTAAGCTTATTAGAACTAATTAAAATCAATTTGGATGCTTAAATCTTAAAATCTCAATTTTAGCCTTAAGAAGGGTATTTTGGTTATTTTGACCAAAAGCTTATTTAAGAGCCCTTAAACCCTAAAAATGTTATTAATATGCATCTAATAAATAATGTAAATCATTAAGATCATTCATTTAGCTTTTAGACCTAATTAACTAATTTAAATCGCTTAAACTTAATTTCTTCCTAAATTTCTCTTAAGAAGATCTTAAGATCTTAGAAGTGATCTTATATCCTCTTTTTAATCTTGATTAATGAATTTAAATCTTATGGAACCAGTCTTAAGTACCTTAACAAAAGTTAATCATAATAATTATTCTTAATAGAATGCCTTAATGAAATCCCTAAGTTTGAATCCAGCTGAAGTCTTAAGTGATTAAATATAAGACTTAGATCTTAGATCCTTAATAATTCATTGAATTGTACCATCTTATTTTTTAATTTTTTATATGATGGAATCCTTTTAGTGGGTTTAGGTTGGTTCAATTTATAGAATAATGTGATTATTCTATAGATTGAATTTAGATCTTAGATTTATATATTTTTATTTGATTATTTTATCTTATAATCAAAGACTTCACTTTAGAATAAATGTGAGTGTGAACTCTTAGATTCTTAGAAGATTAGTACCTTGGATTCATGATTGAACTTCAAATTAGAGTGTAAACTTAGAATTCTTAATCTTGATTGGCATAATCAAGATTGGGTTTGAGTTATTAAAATACATTAATTGAGTCATTGATTTAATTGCTTAACCTTTATAGTCCTAACTTCTGATTATGAATTAGAACTATCAAGTCCTAATGTTAACCTTGAGGTCATAAATCTGGGTTGTACTAGATAGATGGATATTGGAGATCCTAAGCTTGTACCATCTCAAAATAGATAGAATGAGTTAAATTAGACAACAATGTATATCACATATATCTAGTTGAGTCTCATGCTTACCTTGATTATTACTGCTTCGCACACCTTGTGTTTGAGCCTTTTTCCTTGGACATATTAGCTGAGCATAGGATATTTAATGAGAACTCTATGTTAGATTTGAGATTGCATAAACATGATTTAACTTCATTCAGTTCATTTAGTACAGTAGAGTGTGTTTAAATTTAGTCTACCTCTTTAGTTAAGTTCTTTGGATATAGATTAGACTTGGACCTAGCTTTGTGCTTGGCTATGGGGATACATGTCTAAGTCTATAAGTTCAACTCGAATCTAGCTCTGTGTTTGGCTAGGGGGATGCATGCTGAACTTTTTGTATAGTGGCCCTGTATTGGCCCATTTTCTATTATGATAGTACTACTTTAAGCATACATCTACTTTTAGTTCGATTCCAATTCAGTGGCCTGTTTAGCCATATGTTTTACTTGTATTTTTATTATTTTATGTACACTTTTGCAGATAATTTCAGTTCAGTGTTTTATTCAGTAATTACATATTTAAGATGTTAGTCTTATTTCAGTTTCCTTATGCCTCAATTTAGATTTCTTTATGTAAATCAGAACGTATTCATATGACCATAAGCATGTTAGGGTGAGTTTACTTCCAGTACTTTTCAGTCATTTATATATATTTACTGCCTAATTTTATTACATCTTCTAGTTAATATATGTTAATTTATATACTTTATTTTATTTAGTTATAAATGTTTATTTATAGCTATCTTGTTTCTTGTGGCTTATTGCACCTTAATTACTTGCATGCTTAGTGTAAGATGTGATATCTTAAAAGGTTCAGTTTCATTTAAATTAGCTTAAATTATGCTTAGACATGTTGTCTAACTGTAAATTTTTTTTTTCTTGGTTGGGCCCTAGCATTGTGATACTGATAATATCAGATTCAGAGTTGTTCGTTGAGGTTCCTGCTGAAGAGGAGCTTGGTCAGGAGGAGGACCTTCCTGCTGCTTAGTTTAGTTAGATTTATTTTTCAACTTTGAGGATGTGTCCCTTTTATTTCTTTTAAATTCAGTCTGTAATAATTTCATATTCTGAATATATTTATTTTTCTGCACTGTTATATTGAACTGAGTTATTGTTTACTTTCCTCACAGTGTTGTGATGTGGATGTTGTATTACCTTTCTGCTTCTGCTACTTTGATATTTTAATGTATGATTTTCAGTTTCATGTGATTAATCTTCTAATTAAGGCGAATTGGGTTTATACCTGACTCGACAATAGTTGGGAGATTTGCCACCGTTGGAGACCGTATTCGCCGTAATCATGTTAATCTCAATATTAGCATGACCACGAAGGGTACGAGGCACCACAGTTTTTGATGCATATTTCGAAAAAATTTAAATATCTTGGAAATTACCTAAATAAATTTGACCTCCAAATAAAAATTGAAGTTCGACATTGAACTCATCACCCCCAAATTATTTATAAGTGATATTCTGGGAATTTTTAATGTCGAATTTTTCTTGATATTTTAATATATTTTAATGCCCAAAAAATTCAGATAATTAAATTAATTTTCGATATAAAATTCGACTTTATTGTTTGAGTTCATCACCCTCCATTTAGTTAAAGGTGAATTTTTGGAACTCATTTAATTAATTAATTTTGATTTATTAAAATTATAATTATTATTTAAATATTTTTATATTATTTAAAATTAATTATTAATATTATTATTCCAATTTTGAAACCCTACGGCGCGCCTTCTTTCAGTCGTCTGATTGATTGTTGACGCGGATTGGGCGGCTAGCGCGGTCTGTTTGGATCAGGTCCGTCCGATCGAGAACCTCTGATCTACGGTGATCGTGCGCTAGCACTGTGCGTCGCGCGCGATAGTGCGCTTCAGAGGCGTACGCTTGTACCGCCAGCCCCTCCTCCACGAACATTAAGCCTTCCCAGTATCCCCAGTTGCTCTTCTTGACGTTTGCAAGCCACCGTGAGCATCTGGACGAACCCCAATCCTTGGAGACCGTCGTTCCTGCGAACCCTAATTGGCGTATGCGAATATCGGGTACTTCCAACTCCTCCTCTTACGTTTACGGATTCACTCATGTTCGATTTTGAAACCTCATTGCAATCGTGATAGCATCGATTGGTCGGGTCCGATTGACATGTATTGAACTCGATCGAGCTCAATTCGGCCTGTAGTCCACAGTGATGCACAGTTCGTCAGTCTCGCCTCGTCTCCGTCCGTAAGGCTTGACCTAGGGTTTGCAATATTCGGAGATAGCGGCAGCCTCTGGCAATGGCACAAGAACCATTTGAAAGGTCTCTCTGAGACTTTTTGAATGGTGGGTCTCTGGCAAACCATTGGAACCCATCCGATTTTGATGCCCTAATCCAGAAGTCACGGATCTCGCCGCATCCGGCCGCGATCCGGGTCGACTCGGCCGAACCCGTGCAGGTCCAATTCAAGCGGGCCATGACTATGCCCGAGTGCGGGTCCAAAAACCTTGGTGATTGTATATTGTTTTTTTAAGTTATCTAATAGGTTAGAGCGGCTAGGGGATTTTACTTATGATGCTGGACTAACTCATATTAACCTGTCAATGGACCTCACATCATATATACTTTGATGGTATTTTATTTATAATTTTACTACTAGCTAGCTCATTTCTTTTATCGCATGTTATTTGCTCAATTATAATTCTTATAGCTCTTTATTACTCTTTAGATACATTTTATTGCTACCCCTACTTAATTAGTAAATATTTTTAAGTGCTAAGAAATCTTAAGTGTTGTGCTAAAATCTACTTAAGGATGTGCAACTTTGTGAGCTCAAAATACTATTATGGAATATTTGAGCTTTCAATTTTCATTATTTATTTTATTACTTTTAGATTGTTCATTTATTAATATTGGACTGTGTAAGTGTTATATTGCACGTTTAGCAGTTTTATGGTGTGCTGATGCGAACTTTTGGCAATTTGTTAATTCATTTCCATTTTTTAATTTGTGAATTTAATTTTATGTGATTATTATTAATTTCCTCGATACGATGTTCAGATGTTACATGATGCCCTAGCTCTAGCAAAAACTTTTAAATGGTTTATGTCATGATAAGATTTAAAGAATTTTGCATTGACTATTAGCTACTTAACGCAACCCTCCTTTCTCGTTAGGAACTTGGGATTGAACGATGATAGAGTTAAAATCATGCTAAGATTAAAATATATAATCATATTAAAAGAAAGATGGGTACACACTACAAGCAAGCAACCACACCACACCTAATAGCAAAAACTAATTAAAATTTTATAAGAGAAAGAGATAAGGAGTGAGCCAGAGAAAAAAAGGAAAAGCAAGAGATTAGCCCTCAATGTTGAAGCCAAAGAAGGCTTAAAAAACTAGTTAAGATAGCCTGTTGAGGTATGTTGAGCATTACATCACCTTATCTAATAAAAAGAAAATCATTATTTATATTACTTGCTCAAATAACTTGTTATCCACAAGATTCTAATAGTCATCATCATAATTTGAATGGAAACATAGCCAATTCTCATCAATTTTTGTGTTCTTTATATGATCAAAATGTGAATACAAAACTTAAATTGTTTGTCCACAGATAATGAAGATGTTATGCCACAAAATTTAAAAGCTTTTACCGCTTATGCCACACCCATTTGTACCAATTGACCGGATTTTGTCTCCTCAAGACCATCAGTTTGGCTTGGGCAAGAGGAAAAGGGAGCGAGGAAGCATTGAGATTAGAGTCAAGTTAAGGAGCCTGAGCCCAACTGTAGAAAATTTTCCAATATAATGAAGATAAGTTTGAACCTCTCGGATCCCAAGGAGCACCCGAGTTATCCCACCAAGTGTTTAACCGAGAATTGGTTTGCAGGTTGATGAAGTTTGATAGTTTGTATGCATTATGGAGCAAGGAAGCATGAAGAATGCCCAATCCACCGAATTGTTTCAAGGTGGCAGTTTAATTCCAACATATTAAGCAGAGTTTCCTTTTTTCTTCATTGGCATCATACATCTTGCAATAGAGTTTACCTTTTTTATGACAGAAACTGGGATGTGAACAATTTTTGCCCAATATGACTGCAAAAGATAACAAAATTTTTCTATAACCATTGATTTTGCCTAAAAGAGGAGAAAAATCAGTAGATTTAAGGTTTTCTAGGAGACCAGCTTTCAATGATACTGAGAAGTGAAGCTATGTTATTTTCATTGGCCTTGCCAAAGCAGAGAATGTCATCTGTAAGAAGCAAGTGAGAGCAAATGAATTCCTCATTTTTGTAAGGTAAGTAAGTGCCATCAAAGACTGCTTTGTTAAATAATGCTAATAATCCATCCATTGCTATCGTAAATAAGTATGGAGAAAGTGGACAGCCTAGTCGAATACCATTTGTTGAGGAGAAATAACCTTGCAATCCTCTGTTGAGGATAATGGAGTGATTCGTGTGATTAATACAAGCCGTTATACATTGGATGACAGCAGTTGGAAAACCTTGAGCTTTAAGCCGATCAAGAATGAATGTTCTGTTAACAATGTCAAAAACTTTTTTAATATCTAACTTGGCACAAAAGAATTTCCTTTTGCTTTATTGAAGATGTGAAGAATTTCATCTGCGAGCAGGTTGTTTTTCATGATAACACGCCCCTTGAACGAACATTGTTTGGGCTGGATCAATGGTATACTGCAGATGAGGCTTGAATTTAGCTGCCATACTATTGGCAATGAGTTTATAGACAGTATTACAAAGGAGATTGGTCTCAAGTCATGGATATTGTTGACATGATAAGCTTTAGGGATGAGAGCAATGGCAGTGTGGGTAATAGTCGTCGGTAGCTTGGCTTCGGAGATGAAACAGTTCCAAATTTCTTATATACAAGTCGGAAGAGAAACCATCATGGCCAAAAGACGCATTGATATCGATGATTTTTAAAGTAGTAAAAATATGATCTTCAGTGAAGATCGCAGTGAAGTTTGCAAGTGAGCAGTTTTCCGCCAAAGTATTATAAATGGGACAGGGGGAGCACCGCTCGAGCCCGCAGACCTAATGAACAGTTTGTTGAAATGATTAATGAGTAAATCAGCAATATTAGCTTGATCAAAAAGCCTATCCAAGAAATTTATATTAGCTTGATCCTTCCGAATGTTGATGTGCTTATAAAGAAAATCAATGTCGTACTCCCTTTGCCAACTCTCTGGTAAGCAATTTTTTGCTGAGAAGAGCCTCCTCAATGGAGACAGACAGCATTATCAGAAGAGGTATTGTTATTCCGGAGAGTGGTAATAGGAGAAGTGTCCTTATGTATGTGTCGGATTAAAGCTTTCTTGATATGTTTAGTCTTATTAATAAGGACGGAGGATCTACGGTGATGCTTCCGAGCAGTGTGAGCTATGTCAGAATAATTATATGCTAAGTAAAGTGTTTTCCTTAATTAAATGCCTTAATCAATAACAATGCAGCAAAGCAACAAAGGTCTTTCTTCTCTGCACAGGGCTTTGCCATTTTAGCATTACGCATTAAATTGATCTCTTCTTAGGGTTTGGAAACCAAGGATTTGTCACGTGAACTTGTCTCATAGAGCCATATCGTAGGGCATGAGGCGATCCAACGGTCGGAATCCAAGGAAGAGTGGGCCTTAGGAGGCCCACGACCACCCATCCCTACTTGATTTAAAATGCCTGATGTAGATCAATCGTGTATATATATATATATATATATATATATATATATATATATATATATAGCTTATAAGTACATTACACATTTATTCTATTAATTAATGCGGATGTGATAATAAAAAATGTTATACATAATTGTCGTGTCAACAAGTACTGAAGTTAGAAAAGTGGGTCTTAAACGGGCTTCGGGTTGGCACGTGTGAGAGTGCCCTCTAGAGATCTATGCCCTAATTAACGGCTTTAGCGAATCCGAAAATGGAATAGTTTTGTCTACGGCCGACACCATCAGATTGATACGGCGCTTCTTTCGTGCCATGCGCGTCCTCTCTATCTTCTGTATTCCAAAGCAAAAAGGATATAACAATTGTCGTTGTCCCAAAAATAACAAAATCAAATGTGCATAGAAAACATTATGAGATTCGCAATTCATGGGAGCACCTTCCTCTCTAATTATGTGTAAAATGTCTTAATAATGATAATGCAATCTACCTTTGGGGCAATGTCTTTCTATTTCTTTTCAACCACAAATTAGAGGAGCTAATGTTTGCTATAAGTTAGAAATTAAGCCTTCCTTCCTTTTTGGATGGGTCATGGGGAGCAAGATAATGCTCGCCCGAGAAGAAAAATTGATACGCGAATTATGATTCACACTGGGATGCAGATTGTGTTACAAATAATGCGCTCACGGAGGAGCTTATCCGACTTTTAATGTCATTATGAACGCATTGCCAAATAATGTATGAATGCTTAAGTTTGTTAAATTATACCAATGAATGTTTTGCCTATTGATACAAACTAAATACTTTGCATGAGATGCACTTAGAGCAGCTTTGCCATCAATGGCACTAGCACATTAGCTTAGATTGAACTACTTCAACCGTGTTGCTAAGAATTAGTAAGTAAAGTTTTAGGTTCTCTTTTAAATGGAGTAATTGTAACCTCCTAAATCCTTAAATTGACATCCTCTTAGACTCCAACAAATTCAAATAAAGTGTTGTTAAACAAGATTCTCCAAGGAAAAAAGCTTATAGGCTGGCAGTTAAGTTACTAATGTTGACAAAATCAAGCATCTCAAAACTTTTTTGTGGTCGTAGCATCCCAACTAATAAGTTTAAGTTTTTAATACTAGCAACTAAGAGATGGAGAAAGTGGTCCAAATGAGTCAAAACACTCCAAATTAGGCTTTAAGTAATTGTGAATTGCTTGCAAAAGATAAATTTTTTAGTCCAACAATTGTGCTAAAATCTTTATTTTTTTAATTTATGGAGCATAAGCAATAGCACTTATTTTCATAGAGAAATTGAAATGCCTAAAATAAATAGAATGGGCCATTATAATTAAAATTTTAAAAGTGTTGCTAACCTATGAGTATCATGAACCATATTGGAGAAGAAAGCAATGCATTTCTTAAGATTGAGCATATTTAGTGGTTGGTTTCCTAAATCAAAATAAACATCTATAATTAAAAGATAAGAGCACATAAACCTATTAGCTTTAAGAGATGTAGTTATTAGAGCTCATCGCTTGATTGAAAATGATTAAATGTTCCCTCCTTAACAAATAACAAATAAATAGAAGGAAAGAGAGCCACTTTAACCAAACCCATTGCTAGATTAGAAAAAACTCTCCATAGAGCTATTAACAATAACTAAGAAATGCATATTAAGTATGCAAGATCTTATCTAATTCACAAATTATAGAGAAAAATATTTTTCTTATAACCTAATAAGGACAAATTCTCTGTTAACTTTCAAAGGCCTTACATATATCATATTTAGTGCTAAAAATAATATCTTATTTGAAATTATTTGTCCTTGACTAACAACATGATGAAGTTGGTCTCAAATTAGAAATTGTGCTCATATGATGAGACTATAGATCTTTTCTTCAAAGGAGGTCTAATATTTTGCTTTAGATTGATCTAATGGATCAATGGAACAAGCAATCCTAAAGTGAAAGTGAAGATACTTCTTAAGAATTTTAATTTATTGAAAAGAACTATTAAAAGGTAATATGTATTAAGAGTTTTGAAAAAATTATATATAACCTTTTTATAATTAATTGTGAATCTTAAATCATTTTTGTATTGAATACTACCTTTAGATTTATCATGAGATGTATAAATTAACTAAGGAGAATAATTTGAGACACCCAGGTTATGCACATTGTAGAATGATAAAAGGAAAAGTTTCTTTTAAAGAGAGTTATAAAAAACTCCATCTAAATGAGTTAAGATGGGATTTATTTCTTGTTTATTATACCAAGAGTATTAATAAATAATGGAGAAAAGATTATACATGCATGCTTCAAAATAAAATTATTAAGGTTAAGTATTTTGTTATTTCTAATGGTTTCCCCCCAAATGTTTTTTGCCAAGTATCTAATACAATTGAAATCTCATAAAAGAATTCAAATGGAAATCCCCAAAAATAATAAGCATTGGCTTACCCTATAGAGCCTTCTTATTTTAGGTGGAATTAGAAGCATTGATAATATAGTAGTGGTGGGATTTCATACACAAAATGATACAGCTAGCTTATCGAACATTTGGTTTATTTTAAGAGATTAAAATTTTACTTTTAGGCAAATTTCATAGAATATATATATATATATATATATATATATATATATATATATATATGTATATATAAGGCATTTTAACTAGAAGAAAAAGACAAACCAAACGATGGTAGTCTTACACGGAACTGCTTCGAGAAAGCATTTGGAGGATGAGAAGAAACTAAATAATAGGAAATTAAACCAACATGATGAAGAATAATAAAAAATTTTAAGAAAACTAAAATGATAATAAATATAAAAATTAAGGTTATTCACATCTTGATCCCTAACAAGCTATGCACACTCACAAGACCCTTTGATTATGCTCACCAATGAGGGAAGACTTGGTTATCCACACCAAAACCTCAAGAAATCCCTTACCTCTTTGCCAACCAACGCATGAATTTTAATGTGTAGCCATACCCTAGACCTCCATGCCCTAATTTTGAGTGAAATTACCCTTGTTCCACATCTTAGCATGTCATAAGAGTCACATGTTTCTTTTCAACTCTCTAAACATGATTAATAATGATCCAAAACATTGTGAAATCAATATTTGTAGCTTTCCATTCAAAAAAAAAAAAAAAAAAGAAGCTACACATCCACTCAATTGACCTAAAGTTACAAAACACACTCCAAACTCGACCTAAGAACACCAAGCTTTAATGAGTTCAAATATTATAGTTAAATCCAAAAAATGCAATAAAATAAAATTTTATTAAGCTCCATATTAAACACTTCAGCTCATTGTTATTCCTTGCTCCACGTGCAAGTCTTAATTCTTGATCTGACAAGAGGTGATAGTGTTGCATTAATTCCTCCTTCCAAAAGGAAATCTTGCTCCATTGAGCTGAAATTGAAGTGGTCATCCAAGAGATTGAGATATAATTTCTAATGATCTAATTTTATCACCATTGTATCCTCAGACGAGTCTTGTTCTTCCATTTAATCAAAAACATGTGTTCTTTAAGCATGTCTGCATCAACTTCATCTATATAATATTCTCAATTTCATATAAAGGAGGCCTTGGAACATTATTCAATGAATCACCTTTTGATCCAACTTCAGAGCAGCCCCTGCCTTTTTAAATTCAAATTAGTTAAAATTGCAATTAAATCATCAACATTCACTATGGGACTAATCAACATATTAGGTGGCAAATCTAAGATATATGCATTGGATTTAATCCTTTTAATAACCTTAAATAATCTAGTATCCCTATCATTAAATACCCTTGTTGAATTAGTTGCATTAACCTCGTTAGCAAATTTCTATCTTAACTTTTCAATTTGCAATTTACCTAGTAATACAACTTTTAAATGCATTTAGTAAAAGAATATTCTACATTAAAAATAATTGTAGTGAGTCAATTCAACTAAATCAACGAAATTCCAAGGATTCAAGATGTCACTAAAATACATCATTTAGAATTTTCCTAAGAATGATAAAAGATTAGTATACATCAATCTCATGAAAGTACTAAGAGTATTTTGTTGAGTCTTACATCCAATCAAATGAATATTTTTCTTTTAATGATAGCAAAATATTTAAAAATAAATTCTGAGTATTGACAAGTTTTTGTTGAGTTAGTATTCTTTCAGATTTTAGCATATTTTGTTAGAAGACGACTTAAAAGCTTAAGAATGTGGCATTACATATTAGAAGAGGCAGTAAGAGATTAAAGCCACCTGATAGTAGCATCATAAGATCTTTTTTGTTTTATTTTCTATATATTTTTATGACTTAGAAATAAGTTATAAAAGATGTAAAACTGCTAAGCTTTGATACTAAAACTAAAATAACAAATAAGATCCATGATCATTAAATTAAACTTGCCACACGCCCAAACACATAATTTGCGTGCCCATATGCACAAAATATGCACCCTAATGCACAACTTCACAAGATCTGTTGCCACCCTGGCACGGCCTAAGAAAAACCATGGGCCAGATCATGACCATGTGCCAAGACGAATCTAATGCATCTTAAAATTTTCAAAATACGCCGTTGTCATATTTATATTGCAAGAGCCTCGAGTGCGTCAGAGTGAACACATAGAGGCTGGAGATTAATTGGATATCAATCAAGCAAGAAATAGACTTAAGGAAACCATAGATCTTTCCCAACATACAATTTAATCAACCCTAACCAAGCCATAAGTAGATTAAACATAATCAGTTGAGACATGGTTAAGAGAAATCTCCTTCATATTATTAAATGATATATAGTGCCCAATTTCTCAAAATTTTTAAAAAATGAAGAGATTAGGCAAAATATAAGTTACACAGCAGTTCATGTATTATTATTATGTGTGAGCATATTAAAAATTTTTCACAAAAATTTCTCTTTTTATTTTAAGAAATTGAAAATAATTTTATTAAGCAACATAACATTTTTCTTTAACAAATCATATCTACTAATTTACTAAATACTTTAAATAATTGAAGTCAAAAAAGAAACACTGGATTTTAGCTTATTGATATACAAAGATATGTTTACCTATTGAATGACATGCCAATTTTTAGCTATATTGTTATATAATATAAATAAGCATTTTTGAACATTTTTGCGAGACTTTATTATGTATATTTTTTTAGAGTTTTACTATATAGCTCTCATATATCTCTTAAAAAATATGAATGATTAGAATAAGAAAGTATTTATTAACCAAAACCCAATCGATATACAATAGCAATATTCAACAAATGTGATCAAGATACAATATATATTGTCAAAGCGATAACTTTTATTTCATCTTTACACTTTGTCGAAGCATTATAATCAAAATTTCACGAAAAACAAAATAAAAAATAAACAAATAACGAAATTACCTCTGCTCGTAAAGGCACGGGTCGCTGTACGATTCTCCGAGATATTCGGCCACTGTGCCGGAGACCCTGGCTGCAAAACCGTTGAGCCAGGAGGTGCTTCGTGTGAGCCAGCCGGCCCCAGAGAGGGCGGCCTCCTCCGCCCGCCTCCTCCGCTCTTCCTCCAGCAAAGCCTCGTGCCAGTTCTTCATGTACAGCCTGACGGCCGCGGCGCCACGTTTGGCAATCTCAGGCGGCGGAACCAGCAGCGGGTTCTGGTCAAGGTCGAGCCTGGAGAGGTTCTGAAGCCGGAAGAAGAACTCAGGGAGGGCGCGAATCTGGTTGTTGCTGGCATCCAGCTCCCTGAGACTGATCAGATCGCCAAAGGAGGGAGGGAGCTCAGTGAGGTCGCTGAAGTTGCTGCTCAGGTTGAGGGTCTCCAGATTGGTCAGTTTTCCGATCTCGAGGGGCAGTCTGCTGAGCTCGTTGAAGTGTGCGTCCAGAAGGCGCAGCGACCGCATCTCGCAGATGGACGCAGGGAGAGAGCGGAGCTTGTTGAAGTAAACGTGCAGCTCCTGCAGCTTTAGGAGTCCATAGCCTATGCTTGTGGGAAGGTGGGTGAGCTCGTTGTAGCTCGCGTTCAGCTCCACCAGGGACCTGCAATTCGAGATGCTGTCGGGAAAGACCTTAAGCTTGTTGCTGGACACATCCAGGATCTTGAGGTTCAGCAGCAAGCCGATGGAATCGGGCAGCGACGGCAGGAGGTTGGCTGAAAGATAGAGCTCCTGTAATTGTTCTAGCCCTGCTATTGCATCCGGTATGCTCTGGATGCACCCCAAAAAATAAAACAATAAGAAAAAACCATGAGCTTTTTTTATCATATCCAAGTTACAAACTACATATTATTATGCAGTCACGAGAATTGGAAGAAAAAGTGTTGGGGGCGAAGTTGGAGAAGAGACTAATTCTCATCCTTTCATGTAATATAAGAATATCAAAATAGTAGGATGTCAAAATCGAAGTTTTATTTTTGAAGGTAAATTAGTAATGAATTTCTCTATTTTTTCCTTCGGTATCTCCTCTACTTTTATTGAATATCATCATCGTCAATATCCAACACCGAAAACTCATATTAATGATGAAAATTTAGAATTCAGTAATTAATTTTTTTTTTTCAATTTCGGTTATAAAGATGCATCTATGAAATCAGTCGTAGCTTATGTGTGTATCTATATATATATATATATATATATATATATATCATCCATTATACAAAAATCACGAGTATCAAAGTTCACATACTCATCTCTCAAAATGTCATGCAATGGACTCGGGAGCTCAACTCCCCCAGAATAAATAAAATCACCTGACAAACAAAAAAGTCACAAAAATAAGCAGCGCGGTTATATCGCGCATGGTAGGCGTGGGTACGGCTTCCCATGTCGTCCCTCAAGCTTACTCCTCCACGCTGGCACAAGACAGCCTACAATATGTTCAATGAACCGACGGAGTCTGCAAGAAGTTGCACTCATGTATAAAAAGGCCAACGGCTCCCAATTTGGGATGGTTGAATCTAAGAAGCCCTAGCTGGAAAGAGTGTCCTCAATAGCTCTAGTATAGCTGCAGTAATCGTAAAGTGCTCTCTGTCCTCCACTGCGAAGCACCCCCAAGTATATATGGCACTATCTTCAATAAGTAAAGCTATATCTTCTACAGTCACTTGCAAACTAGGCTCTAACAAATTTTTTTAAGTTAAGAAATCTGAAACATGTTATGATTCATTAGGATTCTTCAACCCTCTTTAGAGTACGTAGTTTGAGCAATAACGAGCGATTATGAGAACATACAAATGTAAAATAAAAGATAGAAAATCACAAGCAAACGAACACAGAAGAAATTTACGTGAAAAACCCAAACACTCGAATAAACCACAGCTACATCCAAGAAGATCCACCATGAAGATTACAGGATTTTGAAGAGTGCCCGAGAAGCCATAACCCTTGGAAGAAGAAGAAATGCTCCTCACTTCTTCTATGCCATTCCTTTGGCTCTTAATTCAAATCCTAGCCGCCACAAGATTTCTTCTCCCAAAATATCTCCTTTTTAACTTCTTACAAATCAACACAATCATTTAGGCTTTTAAATAAGCTTTAAGCCAAGCCCTAAAACATCCTAAATCAGGGGTTGGAAGCCCAAAAGTTGTGACTTTTGGGGGTGAACCGTCATGAAATTCCGCACGGCACCACAGCACGTTGTGGCGCCAAGCTCCCGAATCCCAGGCGTTGGGGAGCGCCGTAGCATCCCACTGTCAATTCCCAGGAGTTGGGACGCTCCGTAGCGCCCCGCTGTTGATTCTTATGCACTGGGGCGCTCCATGGCGCCCCGTTCTAGAATCTCAGCCACTACAACGCGCGATGGCATGCGCCTAACTTGCTGCCAGCTATGTGCTTCCATTGCCCTGAAACCCTCCAGTACATGCCGGAATTCCGTCGACGCTTCCCGTATTGATCAAATCAGTCTTCACATCCCAACTGAACATATTATGAATTGCATTTAAATGATCAAGAAGTCGAAGTTATATGCATTTTATCCAACTAGTGCCAAAACTTCAAATAGACCTACATACCTTGGATTGAATTTCCTTGTGACTCCAAATCGATTTAATCCTTTCAAAGGGTTGACCTTTACATATGCAAACTCTCCCAATTTTAAACATAGATTGAATCCAAAAAATCTACTTGAATAGGCACCAAAACTTGATGTGAAAACATCTTGTCTATATCAAGAACAATGGTCTTGTGCATTCCATGTAAGCTAATGATTTTCATTAAATAATACTTGGGCCAAATTTTCAAAAGAGTTTGTTTGTCGTGCAGGAAGAAAAAAAATATGAGGGCTTAGTAAAGTGATCAATAATTATCCAAACAGAATCATTTTGTCTTGAAACAAGGAATTCCTACCACAAAATCTACAAGTATCAGCTTACTTCCATTCTAGAATTGGGAGTAGTTGAAGTATTCTTCCCTTATTCTGATACTCTTGTCTAAGATTGCAAGCTTCGCATTTGGTTATGAACTTTCCCATGTGTTTTTAGTCCATATGCTGCCAAAATAGTATTTTTAAATCCTTGTATATTTTGATAGCACATTGATGAATGGTATATACTTTTATTGTGAACTTCTGATATAATAAGCTTTTGCAACCTGTATCAATTGGTACCATAACCTTTACCTTGATAAATAGCATCATCTATATGTCCAATCTGAGCTTAACGGAGTTCCTTTACGCACTAAATCTATTAAAGATTCAACACTTTATTGTTCTTTTGTGCCAACTTAAATCGTTCTACTAAAAGGACTTAGAATGATAACCGATTCAGAATAAATCTTTGTAAATCCCTGAGAAATAATTTCTAGTTCTAATTTCTCCATGTTTCAATTTAGCGCATTCACTAAAGTTAATTGATAAATATTATCAAAAATTTTCTTTTAAGCACATTTGCTACCACATTAGCTTTCCTAAGATGGTATTGAATATTTAAATTATAATCCTTTATAAAATTTAATCATTGTCATTATCTTAGATTCAATTCTTTCTGAATAAATATATATTTAAGGCTATGATGGCATGTGCAAATTTCATATTTGATCTCACATAAATAATATATCTAAATTTTCATTGCAAACACAGTTGTTGCCAATTCTAAATCATGCATAAAATATTTTTTTTTTTACCATTAACGACCTAGATGTATGTGCAATGAGTCATCCATACACAATCCACACAGTGAAGCGTCATAATAATGTTGAAAATCTTTTCATTCTACTAGAAGTATCAAAACAGGCTCAAAGATCAAACAATCCTTTGAAGGCTAACTCGAACATTGAACATTGAACAAAAGAAACTTTCTTTTCAGTCAGTCTTGTTAATAGAGCTATTATATGAGAAAACCCATTTGCAAACTTCCAATAGAGAAATGTTATACTTCTCAATTATATCCCACATTTTATCATGAAAGTACAAAAATAGATAGCGAGTGGAGATAGATAATAAGTGGTTCATTTTAAAGTGAATTACATCAATTATTAAATTACAAATATGCATGACATGTCATCAAGCTTATTAGTGGCATACGAGTTGAGAAGTGCAATAAAACTCCTTCCGAAAATACCCAGCTAATCGCAATAAACTTTTTATTTCTGTTATTGACATAGGTTGCGGCCATATTAACTTACGACACTAATTTTCTTAAGATACACTAAAAATCTATTTCAACTATTTATATGACCTAAGAATGCATCAATTGATTCTAACCAAAACTTATATTTTAAATATGTAGTGGATAATTGATGGCTCCTTAGATTACAAAGTACATTCTCAAGTGGTTCGCGGGTCTTCCTTATTTTCGAATAAATAAGGATGTTAATAAATATTATATATCATTTGTCTAAATAAGGTTTTCAAATTCAGTGCATTAAGTTCATTAAAACTAATAGAGCACTAGTCAATCCGTACGGCATGAAAAAAAATTTAAAATGTCAACATCAGGTTCTGAAAGCACAAATAAAAATATGCTCTACCTTGATTTGAAGTTAATGGTAACATGGTTGTAAATCAACAAACAAAAAGTTTGTTGCTCCCACCAACTAATCAAATAAGTCGTCTAGGACAAGAGTATTTATTTTTAATAATAAACCTATTTAGTTCTCTATAGTCAATACACATGCGCATTGAACAATCCTATTTCTTAATGAATAGCATTGACATGCCCCAAGGTTACATGCTAAGATGAATAAAGTCACAGTCCGTTAATTTTGTAATTGATCCTTAAGCTCTTGAAATTCTTCTGGAATCATATGACATAATACTTTTGTAAGAGGTTGAGTGTCTGATAATAAATCAATTCTAAACTAAATTTCTCTAATAGGCAATAACCCAAGCAAATCTTCAAGAAAAATATCTTGGAACTCTCTTACCACCTCGATGTTTTTAAGTGAAACTATCGACTTAGCTCCTAACATGAAAATAATGAAATATGTACATCATTTATGAATCACTATATCTGCCTTAATCGAGTTAATAATGGATGATAACATGCTTATTCTGATGAAAATCACTTTGTTTCCATCCACTAACAAATGCACAAGCTTTTTGGAACAATTAATAAGTGCACCATACCAACTTAACCTATATATTCCCAGAATAATATTAAACTTTGAGATTTGTAATATAATTAATTCAGGTAAAAGTTATTATTGGCAAAACTTTAGTGAACACACAATATGTTTTGACTGCTAGGTTTTCTTTTGACAGTAACTCGTTCTCAAAAGTTCTTGCGTTGTTATACTAAATTGTTTTGCAAAATTTACTGAAATTAAGGAGTGGTTGGCTCCTGAATTGAATAGAGTAGAAAACATGTTCATAAAAATAATTGTATCGGTCACTACCTCATGATCATCTTAAGCTTCAATCATAGAGAGGTTGTAGACACATGCATGTGGAGCTCGATGAACATCATTCTTCTTGACATTGTCTAGCTCGTACCTCCTGATCTCCGGTCCATCCACAGTAGTACTAGCTTGGCAATCATGAAACTTGTGACATGGATGATCACACTTAAAGCAGTTAATCTCCTCATGGTAACATTTACAAAAAGGAAGAAGCCAATTACAATTCCTCACAGTGCTTGATTTAGTTTAGCTCCTCGCCATATTGTACATTGTGCCCGTAGAAACTGCCTTACACTTCTTAAAATGACTTATATGTTAAAGTGTTAATGGCATCATTCTTTTAATCCTTTCCACAGTAGCTAGATCCTCATTCTTAAGTAATTTTACTTGTTCTACAAGATCTGCAAAGTCTAGAAGACGCAATGCTACAAAGCTCCTAAGAAAATCTTGAAGTCCATCCTAAAAATGACTGCACTTCTCATATTTGCTTACTAGCTTCTGAGCGCAACGAGCCAATTTAACAAATTCAGACTCATATTTGGTTACCGACTTACTTTCTTGGATTAATTGCATAAATTGATTTTGCATAGTAGCCTAAGCGGAAGGTAAAACATACTTCATAAGATACATATCCATAAATTCTTCCTAAATAATCTGCTCCAACTACGATTTTTAAACTTCGAATCTTGCATCAAAGGCCAACAATTTTCATCTCGTCCTCAAACAGATAGGTTGTCAAGATCACTTTTTCATTGGCGAGCCACACTGATGAACTTTTTCTCGAACTATTGAAGTTATTCCCCTGCAACATTTGAGGTGATAATTACATTGAATCAAGGTGATTTACACTTCAAATAATCAATGTTTGATCTATGGTTGGAGTTATAACAGGTGGGACTAATTGTGACAGATTGAGTTGTAGCTTGGTATACAAAAGTTGAGCAAACATTCACACAAATTGATACATGGATGGTCCCGTGGATGTAGCGTCAAGAATATCGTTGGAATCCCGTTATTTCTACAATGATTTCAGAACTTTGAGGATCTAAAATATTAAGGATATTTCAGTTAAATGTCCTGGGTAAGATTTTCTAATTACTCCTATGGTTGATTTAAACTCGAGTGACTATATTCCATTTCTCTTAAATTTCTTTAATCCTACTCTAATACCAATAATGGCACCCACATTAACAAATTAAAGCATATTTAAACAAAACAAAAATATTGATTCATGGATAAGCAAGTTCAACACATATATCCAAAATAAATAATACAAAGCCAAAAAGGCATCAGTCTTTTTATTATTAAAGAGCAAAAATAAATATAATAGATAGTTAATTCTCATCTCTCCTCAATACGCTTCTCTTCCAAATTCAGTTATCGAACTCGATAGCTTCTTCTAAAAATTATATATGAAAATATCTATCTAAAAATTTAACTTTTACCCTCCTTTCTTATATCATTTTTTTTGTAGAGTCAAGCAAGCATCATAGGTTTGTTAATATTTCTCATATTTAAATTAAATGTACAATAAGTAAGAGAAAACGCAGAAGCTAAACAAGTAAAAAAAATTCAAGTATGGAAGCCTACATGTATGCAAAAACAATCTAACAACAATATATAACCAATATTAAATTAACTAATAATAAAAGAGTGAGGAAAATACATTTTCAATGGACAAATAATTCATCTGGAAATTGTATAGTAAAAATAATAAAATATATATAATACTCATATCTCACAATATATCACAAAATCATATGTTCATGCCTTGTTTTTCATTGTTCGTTTTCATTATTGGGCATCAATCGACGAGGAGAAATCAAGCATGCCAGTTTAAATGAGTGGTTCCTTATAGTTACTCACATATAATATATAGACACCCTTTCTGGGTAGAGGTGCAAATCGCGTTATCCCTTCAAAGCAAAGAATGTCTCATCTTATTCAAACCCATTAAATTCACCATTTCGAAACCACTATGAATGCCACCATTTCACAAAAAAAAAAAAAGAACATTGCAGATTTACCTACTGATACTGCATTCAGG
The DNA here is from genome assembly GCA_016760335.1 of Gastrodia elata. Classification (NCBI taxonomy): domain Eukaryota; kingdom Viridiplantae; phylum Streptophyta; class Magnoliopsida; order Asparagales; family Orchidaceae; genus Gastrodia; species Gastrodia elata. The sequence continues at coordinate 14,554,664 of CM028673.1, forward strand.
CCGACGCTAGAGCGGTAGCCGGCGTTGGCAGTGGCAGCGACTGGGGGGGCAGCGTTCGCGACAGTGGCTGTGGGGCCTGCAATGCAACAATGGCAGGACCAACTGTAAGGTATGGCATCCTACATGAGGAAAAGAGGGAAAGGAGGGAAGGAGGAAGGAGGAAAGGAGCCCCCTAAAACCCTAGTGGACAATTGCCCGGATGTGGGTAATCTTGAATCATTTACAGGATCTGATGGTCGTTGTATGATGGATAGGGAAGAACAACACTCGGTTAGTGACAATTTTGAAGGCTCTTTGATTGTTCGTCTATTTGGTCGCTGCATTCCATATCCGGTCCTGGAAAATGAGCTCCGAATTTGTTGGGGGAAGTTTGGAGGTTTCACCATTCGTCTTCTTAAATCTGATTGCCTCCTTGTGAAGTTTGATGAACCCGATGCGATCAATCAAGTCCTTGCAAATGGACCTTGGCTCTTGGGAGGGCAAGCTTTGGGTTTGGCCAAGTGGATCCAAAGCTTCACACCTTCCATGAGGATGGGCTTCTCAACCCCTCTATGGATTCAACTATATGACATCTCAATCAGCCTTTAGGGGCAGATCAACCTCACCCGAATTGCTTCGCAATCTCCTCTCCATTGATGGGCCAACCTAAAATTTTGAAAGATGTGAGTATGCGCATGCTTGTGTTGAGATTGATCTCTCGAAGCCACTCATTCCTTTACTCAAAATTGATGACGCTAATGGGGTTATTGAGCAAAGAATCACTTACGAAGGTATTTCCGTTGTGTGCAAATCCTATTTACAAGCGGGCCACAAAGAAAAGTCATGTCTTCATATTTCCTCTACAAGTGCTCCACCTATCACCACCATGACCCCTACGCCCCAACCCCTATGCAACGGTTGGATTACGGTTCAACGACGAAAATGTCCGAATTTATCACATCGAGAACCCTCTCAAGGTCGGCCTTCCTCACGCCGAGCCTCCCGCCGCCGCCCAGCCTCTTCTCGGCCAGCCCTCCCTCTTGGCCCCCCTCTCCCGAACCCCCCACAGTCCACTCAACCCCCCACAAGCCAGGCCCTGCCTAGCCGACCCACTAGCCCCGTTGCAGACCAAGCCCGCCTTGTGCCCTTTTGTCGGCCCGAAGCCCCGTGGTGGATCCGACCCACACGCCCTCCAGCCCATCTAGTCAGCCCGCCAGCTCTGTAGCAGGCCAAGCCCAGTCCGCGCGCTCCCCCACTAGCAAGCCCGCTAGCCCACCCTTGGTAGGGCCCATCAGCTGACCCGCAAGCCCCTCAATAGGCCCAGCTCCCACACTCCCTACCAGGCCCACCAGCGGGCCCGCCAACGCAGCGAACCCAGCCCAGTCCGCGGCCCACGCCAAGCCTCCCGCAGCAGCAGCCATGGGCCCAGCTCGTGCTGGGTCGGTCTCGGTCCCGACCGTGGGCCCATATGCACCCATGAACCGGCCCGTGAGTCCCTCAACTCTGATCTAGCCCACCAACGCTCCTGCTTTAGCCCGATTATTCAAAAAAGGAGAAAGGAGGAATTGAGATACCAACATTCAGAAACTTGAGATCAAGGAGTAGGGAGCACCCTTGACTCCCCAATAAACAACATCCTCTCTTGGAATTGTCGCGGTGTGTGGAAGCCGGCGACACAGCACTATCTTCTGTCACTCATCTAGGAGCGTAAACCAAGATTGACTGCTTTACTGGAGACTCAGGTGGAGTCCTTTACTCGACGAGATGCGGATCGCCTTTTCGGGCGGCACTGGAGCTTTGCGGTTCAACCTTTTGCGGTACATTCATGAGGTATCATTCTTGCTTAGCAAAGTGACTTTTTGCAGTGCGGGATTCATCTTTCTTGCAGCTAGGTGATCCTTGATACCATCACTCTAAGGTTGGGGAGCTGCTTTCAGTTTGGCGCCATCTACACGTCCACTGATCTGTACACGAGGAGGGAGCTTTGGCAGATGATCCTAGCAGTCCGAGTGGAGGGGGGTGCTCGTTGGTTCTTAGTGAAGACTTCAAATGCGTTCTCTCTCGGGCAGAAAAATGTGGTGGAAAGGAGTTCAAAGTGACTACTGCTCAGACAGACTTTCGGGAGGTCCTGGATATGTGTCATTTTCACAACCCAGTTTTTGTTGGTCCACCTTTCACATGGAACAACAGCAGGAAGGGAGCTCGACGTATTTGGGAGCGCTTGGAACGTTTTCTTCTCAGCACGGAGGCGATGGACCTTATGTCGGGTGCAGTCGTGCACCACCTCCCCCTAGTAGCTTCTGATCACTGCCCGATTTTCTTGATAGATGCTTATCTCAAGTTCCAGAGTACCAAAGAGCGGTACAAGTTCGACGACACTTGGTTGCAGTACCCAGAGGCTTCTCTGTGGTTGAGAGGACTTGGGGGCAGCTGTCTCGCGGCTCGTCGTACTCAATCCTCAACCACAAAATGGCACACACTCTCCGGGCACGGCACTGTGGAAGTGGGGCCGAGATACACTTCCTGATCTGCAGAGGAGGGAGGCGGAGCTCACTTCGACTCTGACGTAGCCCCAGGCGGAGGATATGAAGATGGATCGAGGCGGCGACGCTGAGCTTGTTCAGCAACTCCGGGCCACCACGCAGGAGCTCTCTCAGGTGGAGGCGAGGATAGCGAGCTGGTGGCAACAGCGCGCCAAGGTGCGGTTGCTCTCTCAGGGTAACTACTGCACCTCGGTGTTTCAACGGCTTGCGACACAGTATCAAAAGTCAAACACCATGCTTGCGCTTCAGGAGGAGTCCAAGGAGTTCTTGTCAGACCCAGAGCGGATTCGCCAGGTATTTTTTTATTTCTTTCAGTGGAAGTGGGACACCTCTAGTCCCATAAGAGATTGCCCAGATAACTTAATTCCAGACCGTACCCTTGGCGACGCAGATGCTGCCTCTCTCCAAGGTGCGATCACACCTGCATAAATCTGGGCAGCCATGTGGGGCCGCAGCCCCAACCGTTCCCCTTAGATTGATGGTATCACCCTCTTTTTTACGAACTACTGGAGGGTCACCCAGGTTGACACCTTGGCCACTGTTCACCATTTCTTTGATTGTGGGTGGATGCCACAGTGCTGGCGTTACACTCTAGTAGTTCTCATTCCAAAGGAGGAGAGGGCCGCCACTCCGAGGCAGTTCCGTCATATCAGTATGTGCAACATTGTTTATAAGGCGGTGACCAAGATCTTGGTCATGCGCCTTAAGACAGTGCTGCCCCCGTTGATCTCCAAAAAATAGGGTGCCTTTGTTCCCGAGAGATATATAAGTGAGAACTGCCTCACGGTCTAGGAGATCCTCACGCGGCTCTCATATTCTATCTTGAGGGTTGATCACATGGCCATCAAAGTGGATATGAAGCAAGCTTACGACCGGATGGAGTGGGGTGCTTACGCTTGGTTCTGGATAAATTTATGTTCCCGCAGAGGTGGACGGACTAGGCCATCCAGTGCGTGGAATCTCCCAGGTTCTTGGTCCTAGTCGGTGAGCACGAGCTTCCCTGGATGGTGGGGAGGAGAGGTTCGGCATGGATGCCCCCTCTCCCCTTACCTATTCATCATGTGCTCAGAGCTCTTTTCCCTCCTGGTCAAGCGGCAACAGTGAATCGAACACCCGATTGGTATCACTCTCGATTGGGGCGGTCCTAGCTTCTCTCACCTCATGTACGCAAATGATATGATACTGTTTGCCCCAGCTTCTGAGGCGGCAAGGAGAAAGGTGCAGCAGATTTTGGAAGACTATGGTAACTGTACTGGACAATATGTGAACTCGCACAACTCACAAGTTGTCTTTAGCCAATAGACCCCAGCCTATCGCCAGCGTAGGATTGTGATCCGATTGGGCTTCCAGAGAGGGTCGTCGCTCTGATACTTAATTGTCACGGCCACTGGCCGACCTCCATGGAGAGCAAACTTTGCAGCAGTTATTGAGCAGGTCCGAGCTAGGATGAGCTCATAGAGCAGTCACAGGTTGTGCTTGATCAGATCCGTGCTCGTCATAATCCCCAGCTATCTGATGTTGGTTGCCCCGATTCCAGACTCCTGCCTCCCGGACATTGAGGTTATCCTCCGTAAATTCTTTTGGGAAGGAGCGAAGGGTAGTGGTCTACACTACGTGAGGCAGCAGAAGGTTTATCGACAACTTGACGCTGATGGACTCGAGATCAAAGACTTGAGGCTGTGGAAGACTGTTCTTGTAACCCGCCACACGTTCAGCTACGTCAGCAGGGAGAATCTCCTCTGGGTGAGAGCCATAGAGCTCCGCTACCGCCGCCAAGGTGAGAGCTTTTTTGTTAGGGGAGAAATGCTCCCCGGTAGGCTCTTATACCTCCTCATTGAGGACACCGTGATGTTTGATCCCAGTTGATGATTTAATGATGCTTTTATTTATTTATGCTTAGGCTACAGCCATCTTTCACAAAACTAATTTGAATGCCACAATTACTCTGATAAGATTAATCACTCAAGAAAAATGTGCATCATAAGATAAAGGTTATATTGCCTTTCTCAATATAATGCAACAAATACAATTATTTTATTTACACAATGATAATTTTGCATGCGTATATGCAACAATTGAATAAAGATAATGTTTGCATTAATTATTTAATTTTTTGCAATCTACCATGATTCTTATACTAATATAAGAAAATTTTATGATTGAATTAACTATATAATGAAAACTACAAGAAATTTCAAGCTTAGATAAGCAACAACAAATGTTAAGGATAAAATTTCAATCGAATTCTCAAGTAACATAGAATTCAATCAATGTGATAATTTTAGGTTATTAAATGATGAAGTGATTACAACGTAACAACTTATATGATGCAATTCTAAATTACAATTCAATCAATAGTCAAGACAAAATTAGTTTTTCAATGAATCAACAATGCAATGATAATATCCACTAGCATATTTAAACAATATAATAGCTCAAATAGATTCAAATATGCTTCCCACTGCTTCTGAGATGATAGAAAAATAGCACTCTGATTCTGGAAAAACTCTCAACATAAACCTAACGCCCTAAATAAAGCACTCGCGACACCTCGGTATTTTAGCAATGTAATAACATTTTTTTTGTAAACTATAAATGTTTCAAATGAGGGGGTATATATATATATGCTCATAGTGTGCGCTTGGGCACACATATTGATGCTCCTGGGCATCCAAGTTAGTGTATGGACAAAATAGATCATTAAATAAAAATTTGGATGAAATACATCAAGTTCTCACCTAAGTACATGCTGGGTCGCGCCTAGGTGCCCAGCCCAACACAACAAAAAAATAATATCATTTTGTAATAATCATAATGATAATAGTAATTAAAATATGATGATAACTATACTAATAATGTTGATTAAAAATTCCATATGTTACACTTATGATATTTCTGAATGAAGTTCAAACAATAGTTGTAAAACTCTCTTAAAAAGTAGCAAAACACTCTTCATCTTCCTTCACCAGCTTATTAAACAACTTCCGAATCCTCAAAATGATGCTCAAACCATCTAAGAAACATTAGGAAGGGATAAGTCAATGTCTACCATAGGTTGTGATGACCCAATGTTAGGTTGGTAAGAACCAAACTAACATCGGATGCATCTTTCCGCAGGATCATATTGGTAGTTAGATAAAATAGTAGTTAACGACCATTCAAGCCATTCACATAAAAGAAACGACATTCATTCAATTTAAAATAAAAATAACATCCATAAATTATTACATAAAATTCCATGTTCATCAAACTATTAATCCTGGAAGGGGCAGTTATTTTCCCGCGCTAAGCCTCTATGCTATATCAACCACCTCCAACTGTATCTGATCTGGCATTATAAAAATAATGCCTTAGTGCACATTCTAAATACAATGGATATTAAAAATATACTTAAAGCATAGCGGGAAGCAAAATGATAATAACTGCAGGAAATAGTGTGTTTCAAAAACAAGAAGATAAATATGTCTCCTGCAAAATAATTGTTCTTACACATGCCAAGATTTCAAACAGAAAGCAATAATCGCATAAAAAAAATCTATGTTTATGTTTATGTCTATGATATCATGAAGCAATAATAGCAGTTCTGTTGGGCAAAGCCAGAACCATGAGGCTGGGTTCATATGCATTTAAGCATAAACATTCACCTGGACTCACTTAAGGATCTCAGATGGCAACGTGCATTTAAGCAACCTTCACCTGTACCTCCCTCAAAGGCTCCAGATGGCACCCTTATAGCTCCCGAGGACTAGCCCCGTCCCTAACCTAATCATGCTCCGTTTCGGAACCCTTCTTGCAACATTCACAAAACACATAAACATCATTCAATTTCTCTTACATCATTAGTAGTAAGAATAACATATCAAGTAGTAATAAGCTCAAAGCGATGCATAAGCATCAATTGAAAGTAAAAACATATAAAGTAATATCCAGTGTACCTTTGTGTTTGACTTAATTAGACGTTTCACTCACAATTTCGATGGATCTGCAAAAGTTATGATTGAGAATTCTATTAAACTTTTGAAAGTGATGTTATATTGCAACGGATCTTATTTACTTGATAAACTACCCATCTTCTTATTTTCATATCCCTTAACTTAAATCTTTATAATTTTAAAGGTACATTACTATAATTCCTCTTAAGAGTCCTAAAAATTATCTTAGAGATTTTAAAACATTACTAATATTATGTCAAGTATTTCAATTGTCATTAATTACAAATCATACTTAACTCATTCAAATCCTATTATAGTACATGAATATATAGAGTGTTATGAGTAATGAGTTATATTAAAATTTGGCTTAAAATCCTAAAATAATACTCCAATTAATCGGAATATAATTTGATACCTAAGCTAGATTTAGACATCTAAAATTTGATACTAAAGCATGCTAATAGATTAATTAAATTAAACTTCTCACAAAAATTTCTACATAAAGCTTGAAATCAAATCAATTTATTATATTCTAATTTCATTACTAATATTATTATTATGATTATTATTATACCTATACCAATATATATACATATATATATCGTGTTTATATATATATGTGTATATTTAAGCTTATATAATCAAATTTGTATATATATTACTAGATATAAATTATAGTATAACATGCACGGTTTTTATTAGACATTATTTATCAAATTCGTAATATATATATATATGTATATATATATTACTATATGTAAAACACGCACGGTTATTATTTCCCTAAGAGACTCGACAGGGTATTCTTACCTTACGGGCGCGGGTTGAGCGGAAGGTCCTGGCAGGCGAGTCGAGCGACACGCAGAGTCGGCGCGGCACGTAGATAGAAGTCGGCGCAAAGGACCGAGCGGAGAGGGTTCGGCGCAGAGGTGGAAGGGCTGGGCTGTGCGCGCTAGGATCTCGACTACACTCGTGTCGACTTCCGTCGTCGGCAGCAGGGATCGGCGTGCTTTTGCTTGCTCACCTGTTGCGCGCTTTGGTCGGCTCAGGTACGTACGTCGAGAGAAAGAGAAAGAGGGGTGAGTGGGAGTTGAGCGTGGTGAGGTCTCCCGTCTCCTCTCCGAATAAATAGGACGTGCGTATGTAACGCACGTCCGATTTATTCGGCGCATTGCCGTAAGTTACGGTGAGATATTTTATTTTCTTCATAAAACAATGGGTATACCCTTAATTACCATAAGCAATCCTTCCTAAAATAATGAGGATTTATTTGTTTTCAGTTTTGGCTGATTTAATTTCTTGTTAAATATGATCTAAATATGAGGAGTTACGTTTTATCAATTCAAATATGCATTTAATGAATGTTTAAACCTCAATTTCAGTTGAAACGGTCTTTAAAACCTCCTAATTTAAGAATTGAAACTGAAAAATCAAATTTTAGCGGGAGTTTTAACGGGAAACTGATATTTGCGGGAAATTTAACGAATCGGGATTTCAATTTTTTTGCCTTATAATGACCTAGGGTCATTACATAGGTGGGGATCTTTGCTTAGAAATATGATGTCTTCTTTCCCTTCTAACTCAATAATAGGTGCATTGGCATCCTCTCTCAAGCCTGAAAGTTCATGTTGCAACATTAGCTCATATGAGAGTTAACAATCGCTCCATGATGAATTCATGGTTGAGCTGAGATAGGAGCCCAAACAAGACAATGACAATCCACACAAAAAAATTTTGAACACAATTAACTTGGACTTATCCTAAAGAAAGGTCAAAGCTTAATAAATTTGATCCAAAAATGAGAAACTAAATCCGTATTGGAAAATCAACGTGATGAGACAATTCATCGATTGAGAAATGTGTTCGCCTTAGAGTTCGCCTACCATAAAGCCACGTCGATCAATACAACTCTAGACACCTAGCGATTTGGCAAGATCGGAAGATCATCCAAAGAATATGTCGAGGGATTCAGAAAAAAGTTGGGATCAAACATGTACTTGTTGATTTGGGAACTCATCCACAGAATTTCCCTCTTTATGCTATCCATTAGAAGTAGAAAATGAAGGCATTGGAGGTAATGAAATGAGCTTAGTTCAATTTCTCATAATGCTTATTAAAGGGTATGAACTTCTCATGCAATATCATCCACGAAAATTCAACATACTAGTTGATGTGTTAAGCCATAATCCTTATAGCACCCTATCTTGTCTAGACTCAAATAAGTATTAATTCAAGAACTTGCAAAATTAGAAATATACATTATCGCTATAAATTTCTTGAATACAGAAAAGTAAAAAATTCTAAATAATATCGTAACAATTTTTGAACAAAATTTTGATATAAATTAAGTTCTAGATATATATATATAAATTACAAACCATAATATATTATTAGATTCCCTAAAATATCAAATAAGATAAAATCATAACGATCAAAAATAATTGATTAAATAGTCATAGATGTCTCACTCCTCAAATTGGAATTGAATTCATCTTCCACAACACGATTTGAGTTATTCATTGAACAAAATTTTTAGGGGTTTAAATATTCTTTGAACATGCAAAAATATTATGGATAATGTTTTTTGTATATCTGACTTTTCTTCTTTTATAGCCTTATTAGCATTTTGATTATGCCATTAAACTTTAAACATACAAATAGATTTGCTTCTTAACTGTATATCACCCAGAATTTTTATTAATCCCTCCTAATATACAAAATATGGTTGAATAGCTACCTCAAGTATTGGTACTCATAAAGATAGATCTATCAAGCATTTCTTGAGTAATGTACATGAAATACATTGTAGACCATGCTCAAATGTTCGAGTTTCAAGTTTGAAAGTGGTTGAACCTTAAGATAAAACTTCAAATGGTCTAACATACCTAAGACTAAATTTTCCAAAACATTCCAAATCAACTAACTCCACTCCAAGGATTCTTTCTTATAAACAAAATTACCTTACAAGAATTTCACCATAAGATTCTTTGGATAGTAATATCTCTTTTTTCAAACTTGAGCATCATTCATCTTGAAAAATTAGCTTGATTTCGTTTGTACCTTCATATATTAATTCCAAGCAAAGAGTGGTTTATTATCGATCTCAAACCAAGACAAGGATGTTGTACATATGTCCATACAATGCTTCATAATGCGCCATACAATTATTAGGTTAACTATTATTATAGCAATTTCAATTAATTGTAAGTACTAATCCCAACTCCCTCCAAAATTTAATACACAGTAAAAAATCTTTCAAAATCTAATTGAAACGTTCATCTAAATAAAAATATCAGTAAGATGTACTCATACGGAGAGTAATTCTCAAATTTGTTTAAACGGTACGCAAAATTTTGAAGTAAAAATTTTTTTATCACGACCAAAGACAATATTCTTCAAAATCTCATGCAACTTTACAGTTTCCTTTGAATATTGCTTGACAAGTTACTCCAAAATATAAGTTGGTATAATTGGTCGAAAGTGTCAATTTAGTAAGTTTATCTACAATTATCCACATAGAATCATAACATGATCTTGTTTAAGGGAATCTTACAATGAAATCCATAAAAAAGTCCAACTACTTCAATTCAAAGATATACAACAATGAAAGTATTCCTTCATCATACTGATATTCCAAAATTCACTGCAAAATAAAAATTCTGTGACATCTTTCTTCAGCTCTATCCCCCAAAAAAGCCTTCTCAAGATCTTTGTACATATTTGTACTTCCAAGACATGTAGTGTATAACCTTAACCTTAGATATTAACTAGATGACACCCATAACCTTAATGCACAATAAAATACCCCACCACCATCAAGTTGCAATTCAGCTCTTTTGCTAGCCAGAATTAATGCAATGTATAGCGTATATTCACCATCAACCTTTTGTGCTACCATAATTGTATTTGACAAAGAAGATTTGAGCAACAACATACTCAATAAAATATTCAGCGGCGGTGTAATGACAAAGTCTATTTTAACTATATAAATTCTCAAAGCAATTGTTCCTCCAAGGACAAGTAAAATACAGTCCTAGAAAGCTTATGGCTTAAAGAATCATCTAATAACTTTCATTCAATAGTATTGTATAAGATCATAATCTTTGATAAATTCTAACTTCTCCATTGCCAAAAATTTAGTTTTCTGAGTAAAGACACTTTAAGGAGTTTATGATTGATGAATAAATTGCATTGAGCTCTATAGAGTTAATGTTTTCGTATCTTGAGTGCAAAAGCAATAATCTCCAACTCCAAATCATGTACTTAATAATTTCTTTCATGTACCTTTAATTGCCTTGATACATGTGCTATAGCTCTTCCTTCGTGCATCAATATTGTAAGACTTAGAGTCACTATTGCCTTATGCCCGTAGTAAAAATGGGGATGCAAGGGAATACTTGAGTTGCTAAAAAGAAATTTCACATTAAAAAAACAAAATAAATGCAAAAGTATATCATCAATGAAAATGATAATAAACCTATCTAGATACAACTTTAATAATTGTTGAATCAAGTTCATGAATACCCTATCTAGATACAACTTTAATAACCGTTGAATCAAGTTCATGAATACCCATGAGCATTTATTAAATTAAATGGTATTACCAAAAATTAGTAATGGCCATACATGTTCAAAATGTTGGCTTAGTTATATCTACTTCATAAATTAATAATAACCTGAATGTAGATTCTAAAAAACTATGCCTCCAAATAGTAGTAAAACAAACCGTCAATTCTGGCAAAAGATATTTACTCTTGCTTGTGACTTTAATCAACTCTTTGCTTTCAAACAAGCCGAAATATTCATCTTTCTTTTTCACAAATAACATTGTTGTTTCCCATGATAATGTGTTTGGTTTGATAAAACCTCAATCCAATAATTTTTGCAGTTGTAAATTAAGCTCTTGTAGTTCTTTAAGGCCACGCAGGAATACTTTTGGTATATGTTGGGGCACTAACTCCATAGCAAATTTTATTTCTCTTGAGTGTGGTATGCTTAGTAGCTCTTTGAAAAAAAAGTCAATGAACTCTCACAGTATAAGGGTTTCTTTAATTAAAGTGTTGTCCTCTCATTTCCCATCATTAAGATTATGTATGTATGGCATCCTTTTCAAATCAGCCTTTCCAGCGCATATAAGAATATTAATCAAAACAAAGTTCCTCATTTATCTGTACATGGAACTTTTTTGCTTTTGATCAAATATGTACTCTTTTCTATGAACGCTCAATGACTTATTAAATTGGCCTAGCAATTATATGTCAAAAATAATGTCAAAGATTAGTATAGATAGAAAAAAAAAGATTAGCTTAAAGTACTTTTGATTGATTTATAATTCACAAAAGCAATACAGCATAGCATCAAATCAATGTACAATAAGCGCTTCCAAAAAGTGATCAAATGTATAATGAACAAATTCTTTTGTAAGAAAATTGAGTTTTATTGCCATTTTTTTTCCGATTTAAGTGAATTATTGGCACTCAAATCAAATAAACCATAGATAGTAATTGTACATGTGACACATCAATTTCTTCTTGAGCTTTGATATATGTAAGATGGAAAACTCTGGCTCGGATTGGTGCTTGTAATGCAGCTTCATTTTTAAAACAATTTGTGCTATGGCTCATCTACCATCTTCATTCTTCCTTATGTCTTGTCCATCTATGATAACATCAGCCTTGCATTCCTGTAGTTTGTGCCTCGAATGACCACATATAAAGCATCAGCCAACTTTAAAATAGCACTTCTGATACGGATGGAGTTTAGTACACTTCTCCTTAGTGTCGTTTTGTTTTTAATCGGTTCAGTAGTCATGGAATCGATTAAATTGGTGCCCGAGTGTGATTGATTGTTCGGCTTCGTGATGTCAAGGTTTTGAGTAACAGCAAGTATTTTATTGTTCAACCTCGAAGTTATATTATTTGCATTTTTCAAAAAATTTACCTTTTTTACAGGATCCACAATGTCAGTGAACCTTAAAGGTACCAAACTCCGCCTAAGGGATCTTTCAGTCAAGCCTAGAAGCATACATACTTGTTGTCTCCAGTGCTTACTAATTTCAAAGCATCACGAGATAACTCAATAAACTCAAACTTTTATTCCGCAACAATCTTGCTTCCTTGATACAGTTTCATAAAATTATTGTGTTATCATTCGTGCAGATGGAGGTTCACATTTAGTTAGGAATATATCATCATATTCATCTCAAGTTGTCTCATGAATTGTCCTTTCCTTGAGTTTTGAGCTCATTTGTATTTTCTACTAGTTCTCAGCCTCACCTTCAAATTGGTAAGTTGCCAAGGTTACCTACATACTGTTCAAGCAGATCATAATAATATATTTTTTATCGATCCGCTTCAACCAATCTTTAATTACATTGGAAGTGATAATGTTGTCGAATTGTGAATGTTCAAGTTGAAATGTTTGAAGTATTCAATCAATTTCTAGAGCCTTAGTAGGTGGAGTATAAGGTTGAAAAACTAGTTATAATTGTGCCCTCGTGTACAATGGTAGAATAATTTGCTTGCTTAATTAAGATTTTAGCATCGCTTAGTGGAGAGTCAGAATCAAATATATTGTGATTCAGATGTTCAAATAATATGTAAAATCAGAAGAAAATATAAACCTCTCTAGCTTAAATTTTAACCTACTCTCACTAGATTAATTTTCAAAGGCTTTGTTATTTACTACACTTAATCTTATCTAATATCAATTGTAATAGCAGCAAAAATTCAATTACAATTTTGGATGCATTAGATTAATCGAAATAGAACCTTTCGTTCATCATAAATTTAATATGCGTCAAAGCAACTATAGTCTTCTAAGAAATAAACGACTACGACTCAAACATAAATAATATATATATATATATATATATATATATATTTCTCTCACATACTTTCAGCACAATCATAATATGATACATTTCTAAATAAATCATACATCATAGTAAATTTTGCTGGATATTTTCTGGTCAAAAGTCAATAGCTAACATTTAAAAACTAAAATGTTGGATATAATTAATAAAAAAATAACTATACAAATCCAAATTGTAAGATATTGTTAATTCATAAGAGGAGAATTTTTATGTTTGTAGGTGTGTGATAAAGTAAATAAGTGTGCAAAAATAGTAAATTTGATAGAAAGAAATGCATTAATGCAAAAATTTTATGTTTCTTACAAGATTTTCAATAATAATTTTTAACAAGCTGCGTGACGAAAACCTAAGCATGTCTGTCTCAGACATAATAATATTGGCTGGCGTTTTAGTAAAATAAATATAAATCATTTATTGTTCATCAATTCTCCTTATAAATCAATTTTTATTGAGCAATATCAAGCCCTTAAATTTACAATATCTAGCTTTGATTTATAGCAACTAATGTTAATTAAGAATATCTATAATTAATTTTATATAATTACTTGCAAAAAGATAAAACAAAAAGAACATAATTGCTTCAAATATTTCTAAGTTATTAATTATTTCTGAGTTGAATTTGAGATTTCAATTTTGGTTAAACAATAAAATAGAATAGTTTAAAGTAAATTATCTGACTTTAATTTTATATAAGCTTTAAGTTTAACATAAATTAAAGCATTTTACTATTCATCCCCTAGCCATCAATATTATTGACGTGCATTTTCAGAAAAAATGGAGGAGTGTGCCCTGAACTTCAGAGGAAAATAGAATATGTAGTTTTATATTTTCTTTTTTTTAATATGCAGATTTATATAACTCTCTAAATTATACCTATAAAATTACAAATTTTAACTCCTATTCTTTTGAAACTGGCAAATTTTTATCAAACATATCTGAAACTAATAAATGTCATTGTTTATATTTATTTTAATTAAATTAAATTAATAATATTTATTAAACTTATACATTTTCAGAATATAAGCCTAACAAATTCAAATAAATTTGATATAAATAAAAAGTTCAAGAAAATGTAATTCTCTTAAATCATGGTAAATTTTATAAAATTCTCCCAGATATCTGGTAAGAAAAGTCACAAGTAATCAATATAAGTCCAAAATAATAGATCGTATGACAAATTTAACAAACTCACTCAAGAAAATGCAGATCTGGCTGACTCAAACAACATTCTAATCGAGTTTAGTAGAAATTTTAGGCCAGTATAATATCCCGGCTAGGTTGGACTGACCCACAAAACTAGAATCTAATTTAGCTTGACTCATTTATTAAACATATATGATTTAAACAAGACATGTTCAGTAGAAGTAGGTCATGCTTAATTCAAAATGTGTCATGTTCTAGTCAAAATGATTCATTGTTTCAATAAAAAGGTTGTGTATAAATGTCAAATCAAGTAGTGTTCAGGTCGAACGAACTAGACAGGAGTTGCATTCGTGTTGAAAATTTTGACTCCTATATTAAGCAAGCCAAAATCGAGTTGACCTATTTTGTGTCATTTGTGAGACAAACACTATGACCTGTTTTGACACCTCTAACTGAATTTACTCGTTAACTAGAGCCTATAGCGTAAACGCATAACATCATTCTAAATTTGATCAGAGACACTTTCATTACCCAATTAGGAGTGAAGCCATAAAGTTTGCTAGTGAGAGCACAATTTGCTTAAGAAAATAAATTCTTTCAACCTTTTTAGTATAAATTTAGTTGAGATCACTACAAATATCGGTATAAATAAAAAACTTTTAAAAAATTTAGTGCGACATGTGCACACCCACGTCCTCCTAAATCTGCCCTTGTATCCAAGACTTTTGATCCTGCAACTACGCGTGCAAGCTCTATTATGTGATATCATGCGGTAACACCGATTTAGATGTCTGTAGATTGATGCTTCAAAATGTCAGATAAATATAGAGAAACATATTGTCATAAAGAAATCAGCTAAAGGCAGCCCTTCATCAATCGATTGTGGCATATGGTACTATATGAAAAGAGTGAGGAATCTTAAATGCAAAAGAAATAATGTAGCTACTTCAAGTTTTTGCAAACCAACTAATCCTGAAGCAATTATTTTATTTTTGGTAAAACAAGTATCAATTCCCCCTGGGAAGCTTGCAGGTAATTTTTCATAAATATGGATATTACATTTTTAAATGGAAGAATCAAATACAGAAGAAAATGGATTTGAAATAAATTGAATCTTGAAAGTGGCATTTAATAATTATAGCAACAAAAAAATTTCAATTCCCAAGGTAGCAAGTTTTTTTTAAGAAACCATGAGACTTAGTCTTAATAACAAATTACATATAATGCAGGTAACAATAAAGAGCTCAACACCGAATTTAGCTCAACTAATAAGTAGCTGCGGAAAAAGTGGCTCAACACAAAAACGGCAAGGACGTAAAGGCAAAAAGCCATAAAGAGATAAATGAAATCAAGATTAAAAACTTAAAGGTTCAGAAGTTAGATTTTATTCATTTTATTTTGCATCGAAATCTAGCCAGTCAAGAATTCTTGCGATACCAAATTAGCCCGTATAATCTACGATACCAAAATATCACTTAATAATGCAGAAGCCACCACTCGGCAATCCCCTTCAGCCAGCAATAAACACTAAATACCACTTCATTTGACTCATATCTGATATTTGCTCAACCTTTTGCTCCCAACATTCTCTAAGCATATATTATGATATTTTTGGGCATTAAACGATCTTCTATAGGAAAAAATCTAAGGTACTTAAGCAACTCAACAAGAGATCAATTTACAAAGTACAAAAATAATATTATAATATTAATTTAACTTTGATTTCTATATTCTTAATTTTATATTTTTTATTGCTTGCGTTAAAGAAAAAATGTTCTTGTTATATTTCTCTTAGGAGACATTCTTAATCTAGCCATCAATAAACAATTTGTATTGTGGATTTTGCTGTGTGGATTTTGGTAGAAAAATCCTAAATTTGAGGCAAACTATAAGTCGCAATGGTAGATATGGGCAGAACCACCAAAAAATGTATTGTATTTGCTTGCTTTCCTTTGTACATCAATCTTTTTGTTTCTAGCAACTTGTGTTAAGGACACAATTTTTTTAATTGAATGCCATTTTTAAAACAAATAATCCACCTCCCTTTAGGAGCTATTCGAATCGAATATGTGGTATCACACACACGAATCATACAAAAAGTGGTGAAGGGTTCTCTTCCCAACTGATCGCCAAGGTTGCAAAATATATCTGGCAAAAACATAATTTCTTGATTTCTTAAAGCACAAGGTCCCAGATTGTACAATATGTACATCTACATGATATTTCACACCTGCATATACGCCAAGAGTTTTTACAATCAGTTGAAAATTCTTTCAACAAGTGGACAGATGCAGAAATCAAACTACTTAATTTAAATGTATGAACGATCTATTTTTTTACACTTGAATATGATGATTGCTAGAAGGTCACATCTTAAATCCTGTGATTTAATTAATTAATTGGGAGGCCTTTTTTCGTCCCTATAACCTACACAACATATTTTGCTGCTCTAAACAAAGGTCCAGCAACAAATCAGATGATCTATACATTAATCTTTGAATTGAGAATTGTTTTCAACTCCGTGAATCCTTTAATTACATGGATGGATACCCTTGTTCATCACTAATCCAGTCAAGCATAACTGCAAAAGCTATTTTGTTCAAAATATAAGTTAAACCCTTTAAAGGCGAGGATGCCTCTCCTATATATATATATGTACATGAAGGCCCTTTGGCAGCAGGAGCGCCACCCCTAAATTGAATAAATGAATGGCATCATCTTTTAAATTGTTGTTTGGTGCTGAAGACAGAAACATGTCACCATGTACCACAGCTAACGACAAGATTGAATCCTGGAATAATAATCCCAATAGAAATAAAGGTAGAAGAGTACTCAAGAAAAAAAACAAGATAGTGGGCTTTCACTGGTGCTTTCACGTACAGCCAACTATCCATCAAAACTATAGTTGAATAGTTGTTTGTTGAATGGCAGACTTTGTGAAATGACATGTAATTGAAACCTCGAATCAGCTTGCACTCCTACATGTCAGATAACAAAAAGGTATGAATTAGCTAGTTGGAGCAGTCTACGCATACATGTGATCACATATAACTGCTCAAATATCCCAATGGTTTCAATGTTGATTTCAACTACATCCCATTGCAAGAAGGCAAACAAGGAGTTAAGTGGTATAGAATGATAAAGGCTCAAACTGACTTCCTCAATTGTATTCAGAACTATGGCATGCATAATTTGGGTTACATGAGGATTCCGTATATTTAGAGTAATAGCATATAGAATAATCAGTGCAAACGGGATCCCCATGATACGGTATTTATGAACTCGATTGGTCTAGATTGCTTTCCTTAGCACAGCAGGCACTTATTATATCAAGCATGGAAATGTAGAACTGCAAGAAAACATCACAACCCAAACTCGACGCCAACATCATCTTCCAGCACAATCATCGTTACAATTGCTGGTTGATATTCAGTCACTTGGGAAGAATCATAGAATGTTTTTGCACTGTTGGCCAAAGAAACTTACTACAAAATGATGGACCCTCCTCGACAACTCAAAGTAAGCATGGGGTGCCCAATTCGTTCGAGCATATGGTGAGGTATTTGTAAGGAGCATTCTAAGAGATGAACATATCCAGCTCAATGCAGCAAGAGGACACTATCCAAAGGTTTTTTCCCCCACCAAAGCAGAGGTCGGAGCATTGGAAATACTTATTATTTGTTCAACCATGGGAGAATTCAATAGGCTACTTGTTGGAGGAAATAATTGAGGCCCTACAACACTTGAAAGAGATTTGGAATGCAACCCATTGGAATATTTTATTTTTGCATCAATAAAAAAATTTTGGTCTCCTCAATTACTTTATATATTTTTAAAAAAGGGTAATCTTCATTATAGCTTCTTGATTTCTTTCAAAAAGACATAAGGTAGCTTGTACTTAAGATTACTCCACTTTATGCTGCTTGTTTTAAGAAGTTATATCATTGGCTGGTTTTAACGAGATCAAATGACCATTGGATGAGCATTTAATTGAACAGTTTAACAAATTTAGAGAGTTTATCCCAGATCCATTAATAGTTTAAAGCCAGCAAAATTGATGTTTAAAATGGCCTAATAGAACCATGAGTGACTGCATTCTAATTAATCTTAATTCTGTGAAAACAAAAGATTGATTAATAATCCTCAATCGACATTATTAACACCTCTATCAATACAAAGAAAGTTTTAACATGTGACAATGAACACAGCAAGTCATAAACTAAGGTTGAGATGGAAAATAAGCATGATCTTAATTCATAATTTTTTAATTGCTGCAAACAGAACTATAATTAATGAACGGATGCAAGGAATTGACTATTCAATCCTAAGAAAAATATGTATGAATCTGGCTTTCGTTGTGCATTTAATATAGCAATTATTGGTTCCTTATCATAGTATTTTCCCTCGCGAAATTTTTGTAAAACTTCTTTGAAAAAGAAGCACGATTAATCAGGAACTCTGAACGACTCGTGAAAGATATATTTAAAGAAATCAAGAAGAGATATGCAATCACACAAATGGAAAAATACTGCCTACCTCCAACCGGTTGTTGGAGACGTCGAGAGCAACCAATCCACGCATCCTTCCAAAGGCCTCGGGAAGAAATTTGAGCCTTCGCCCTGAGAGCTCCACCCTCTCAATGCATTTAACAGAAGCCTCTTGTAAAATCGCAACAACCTCCTCATTCAACTGCCAGTTCTCCTCCTCTTCATCCTGCATCAATGGAAAACTGCAGCCAGCTGATGAAACATAAATTTTCTCAAGCCTCTCCTCAGCATCCTTCAGCAACTTCTCGTAAGCCTCGTGCATCTCGTCAAGATTTAGTAGGGCTTTGTACGGCAACTTCTGAGCGTCAGCCTTGACCCGGCATTCCTTCTCAATCTCCGCAATACCAGCCTCGCCGTATGCGATCTCATCGAGTTGCCGTGTGAGCTCGACGTCAATGTCCGCAATATGTGAGCGCGCGGCATCTAGGGTTTCGTGGTCGGGGCGCTTTCCGAGGCCCTGGAGAACGGACCGGGTTTGAGCCACGTTTGAGACTGCACGGGCCATGGAAGAAAGCAGATCAGGATGCTGGAGATAAGGCAAACGCTCGACCAGCTCAGCCTCGAAGCGGCGCGATGAGGATTGGGAAGACGACGATGGATCGGGGGCCTCGAGATCGTTTATAGGGGCTGATTGGTGGGAGGCTGAGTGAAGGCGGGACATGACATAGGAGAGGATGGGGAAGCGCGTAGGGTTTGGATCCATGGTTATGGGAGAAGAAGAATTGAGAAATCCTCTGAGGGGAAAGCAGAGGAAGAGAGGCTTGAAGAAGCCTATAAATTAAAAAGACGCCTTGATGTTAAAAAATATCAAACTCTGCGCTCCAAAACAGAGAATAGGAACGAAGAAGATGGCAAGCAAAGGCCGAAGCGTTCAAAATTATCCTGCGACAATCCACCTCCACTCGGGCTCTGCTAACAAATGCTATATTTTCATATAATAAAAGTAGAAATTTAATTCCGTGGTTATTCAACACAAAAATTTATAAAACTATTTAAAATTTTTAACTATATAAATAAAAAGTAAAATATTACAATACCTCAATATTTCAGCATTTTTTTCTATGTTATTAATAAATTTTTAATTATTATTTTAATTAATAAATCTTATTTATTATAAATTAATTACTAATTATAAGTATATTAATGATTGTAGAGAGTATATTTAAAATATTGTAACAGCTTCCAAATAAAAATATAGCTAAATGAGTAGAATGCAAATTAGCGCATCTTACGGCATATATTTATTGTGCTGTATGAATACCAATAGATAGATGTAAAGCAATGTAAATATCTATAATCTAGTGGGCATTAATATAATAAAAATTGATATTTAAAAAAATAAAAATTTAAAACCTTACTTAATGATTATTTTAATAAAATAATAAGAAATCAGACAAAAATGATATATATATTGGTCTTTAATTTTAACAATATAAACACATTATTTAAATTTGAATAACATACATTTTTGTGAAAATCATATGATAGATTGAATGGTTTGATTCTGTATTTCTCTTCTTTATTATTACACTGAAGTAGCAATTAAGTTAGATTTTATTTTTTATGAATTTTATTTTTTTATAACTCTTTTCTCTATTCTTAAAATATTAGAAAAATATTTCTTACTTTAATTGCTACTTTATGAATAAAAAATAACTCTTTAAATAAGGAGGAAAATTTGAGTAAATATTTATTTGTAAATTTTTTCTCTATTTTTACAATTTAAGCTCACAAATGTTATACCTAAAAAAACTTATTCACTAAAATTTGGATATCATTTAAATACACTAATAAAATTATGTTCAATTCTTATTAGATAAATTTTTTTGGATATCATATCAGTGGATTTAAATAGCATTTTTCTAAAAAGTATATAATAAATAATATTTATTAATAAATAAACTAAGAATTAAATAAATATTTATAGAGATAAAATATATATATATATATATATATATATATATATCATCAAGATCACGTAATTGTTTTTCTTTGACCAAATTGTTTTTAATTAAATAAATACCTATATATATTTGACAAATTATGTAGGAAAATTATTCCAGATAAACAGTAAAACAATTTAAAGTGAATTAAGCAAATCATATAATTACAAATATATACGTCATTGTATTAAAATAAATGATTTTTTTTTCTTATAAAATAATATCATATTTTAAGTTATTATCATTTTTTAAATATTCAAAATAGAAAAAAAAAATTAATTGCTACAATTCAAATTTTTTATTTAAATGGCTTCAAATAATTTATCAAATAGCTCACAAAAAAATTTGATTAAAATTATTTTTGCATGTATAGCTAACTAATAAACTTATATTTAAATTCAACTCATAGTCATCTAAATATTTAGAAAATGAAAAAAATTGTTTTGCTTAAAAATACTTCTTAATAAGTTTGATGACTAATACATACATTTAAAATATATATTTTTAGTGAATTTTACAATTAAAAATGGATTTAATATTATTTTTTCTTGGTAGATAAAAAATATTTTGCATATAAATCCTAATAATCTAACAATTTATGAAATTATTTGAAAGCATCTAACCTTTTTCTAAAACTAATAGTTGAGCTTGAAATATGAAATAATTATGTAGCCAGTGAAATAAATATGAAATACAGAGAGTATGGCGCCTAGATAGTGGTGCCTCTGGCCGACCGCCGATGGCTGACTCAGAACATCAACTTGAGATAGCCCCTCATAATCCGTCATCAACTCAACGTTTATGTTGAATTGATTGGATCAAATGAGTTATCACTATGCATTGTCGTCGCACCAAAATTTTTCGATTTGGAGCAATATTTTATTTTTTATAATTTTGGAATATGAAAACTTCAAAAATTAATTACGGATAATCCATAGCTCCAAATTTGGCAAAAAAAAATTTATAACCTTTTTATAATATTCTTAGTCCAACGGCATTAGAATCACTGAATTTAAACTTGTATTTAATTTTCTCAAATTACTGAATTTAAATAATTCAGAAATTAATTCATGAGGCTCCCAAATTAATACATTATAATCACAAAAATATACTATATACAAAGATATTTTTAGTTTGCCAAATTTTGAAATCGTCTGGGATCCTGATTTTTGAGTCAGTTTGGTTATACTTGTCCTAATAACGACTTAGGTTGTTACATATCATCCAGATCACTCATGAATGGCTCCAAGTCGATTCTATCATAACAAGAACTGAGGAGACAAACTAATTATGACACACTCCACTCAATTAATATTTGATTTACTAAATTATACATTTAACTAATGCACATCTATTATTCTTTAAAAAAATTAATATGGAATATTCATCAAATATACCAAATATTCACTAAATATGCCCAAGATAATTATAACAACAATAAGTTGTTACCTTAGTTAATCTAAGCCTAATCACCTCTTAATTTTTATTCAATTATTTTTATCCAGTCATAGAACTTAATTCTGAAATTTTGTAGTAAATCAGACCTCATTAAGTTGAATTGATTATTTTTCTAATTTTAGGACTCAGAAAATTACTTGAAATAAATTGACCTCGAATCAAAAATTCAACTTCGTCATTGAACTACTCGCTCCCAAATTAGTTATGGCTGAATTTTTAGGATTTTTTCATGAGAAAATATTCCTTATTGATTTTATGATGGCTTTAAATCAAAATATTATGAAAAAAATTTTAGTGTCAAAATTGAAATATTTTAGAATTTTTGAATTCTACATCATCAAATTAGCTAGCAACAAAAAATTTATAATTTTTGAAGCTAAAATAGATGATTTATGATAAAAATACATTTAGAATTCAAAAAAAAAAAATTTGCCATTACGATTTCGACAAATATAATTTTGGTCAACTTCAAATTCAGATCCCGGGACAACCACTTGGTCAAATTGGACATTTTTGATATCTATGAATTCTTCTCAATGAGATCTACATTTTGAAACATTAAATTTAAATTTTAGAGGCATATTTTTATTAATTTTGAGAAATATTAAAATATTATTTTTATCTAAATTAAGCAATATTATGCATAATTGTTAGGAGTTTTGTATGTAAATCACTTAATTAAATGCATCAATCATTATTCCATAGAAATTATTCTTAATTAAAGATAAGTTTAAGACAAATTACTTTAAACTATTCAAATTTATCTTGATTAAACCTATACTATTGGATATTTGATCGAGCCTTAAAGGCACTATTAGATCTTCTAACCCTAATTAAAACCTAAAAATCTTATCGTTATTTCTTTTTTATCTCCATTTGGAAGCATTTATCAAATTTTCTTCCTCTTCCTCTTCTCATCCTCTCCAAACTTTAAGAACTTTATCCCTAAGTAAATCCCACGACAATGAGAAGATCTTGAAAGCTCTAAATCACCTAAAAAAGAAGATCTATGCTGCACTATCTTATTCTTTCCACATCAAGGAGAAGATCTAAGCTTCATTAAAATTTCTTTGCTTCAAGGTACTCTTTTCTTTGATTCTCTCATTCTTTCCCTTCTTTACCAAATATATTTCATGCTTAAAAAATATATATATATATATATATCGATCAAATAAATTATATTTACAATATTGGTAGGTAATAGGCACGCCCACAATAATATTTTAGATTGCATAATTTATGTGTATATTCATAAAATTCCAAGAAAAGTTTCTTAGATTCAAACAAATATTTTATAATTCTTCATCCTCATTTTATACTATCATAAATCTTGTTCTATTTAGAATTAGTTATACTTTTGTACACAAATTCTCATATATATTTTTAATAAATCACTAGAAGACACTACATCTTAGTTTTACCTTTAAGATGTTCAAAAATTACTCAAAGTTGAAAAAATTTTTTTATTTTATTTAAGCATTTTTTCAAAAATTTTTATTTTTTATCAACTTTGGAGAGATATAACTTTTCAACCACTAAGATTTGAGTGTTGTGACTTTGCATATTTATTTTTTTATATTTTGTGAATAATTTCACAGAAGATCTTACTGGTCCATTTGGAATATAAGGTCACTATTTAAGCACTCAAACTTTAGCAAACACCCAGTAAAATCTAAGAAATAGTTTTTGACATATTTTAGAAATTTCCTTACTAAGTTGTTGCTGTCATAACTTTTAATTTAACTGTTAGATTTAGCTGATCTTTAGTATGATTACTCTCTGTTATGTTAGAAACAACTTTACTGTAGGACACAGAACTTAATTTTTATATTTAGGTCTTCATATTTAGGTCCAAAACTCAGAAAATAAAATGATTATTTCTTGCTTAGAAATTTTCAGAAATAATAAATAATTTTCCCAAATTTTCTCATTCTTAACTTTCAAAATATTTTGAATCAGTAGCTAAAATTTGGCGTGCTTAATCTCTAATCCTTTAGAAATAATTTTCATTTAAACATTAGTAGTTGAAAATATTATTTGGACTTTCATTTAGGTGTCCAAAGTTTACTATAAAATTTTAATTTAAAATTTATTTCTTATCCAATTTGCATGATTAATGAAAATTAGCAAATTTGCATATCCAAATGGATTATTTATGGGTTCTACTTTTTAATCATTTCATTTCAAACTTAACTGTAATGTTATAATTATTTTTTCATGGTTAAAATTATTAATTATTTGTTAAATGCTTGAAATTATAATTAGTGAAGATTAGCTTCATTTTCTAGTTAACCTTGCTAATTTTATCATATAATCTTAGATTAATACATTAAATGAATTAAGTTTCATAAATGATAATGTAATTATCATCTTAATCTTTAAATCATGATTTTTTGATTTTCTCCTAAGTAAGAGGATTAGTAATATAATAACCTTTAATTAATCAATAAGATATGCTTGATTTATCAAATAACCAGCTTCTAAGTTTTAATAATTTATCTCATGACTTGAATGGATAATTTGTAAATTTAGGAGTTAAATGACATACATACTTGATTTGTTCCCTTTAATTAATGATTAATCTTATAACTTTGCATGCAATTATATTTACCTTGATTGTAGAATCAATCCTTAAAAATTATAGATTGTAAATGTAAGTATTAAGAGTTTTAAATTACTTAAAGGGTAAGAATATTTTTATGTTTAACTGAATAATATTATTTTAGATAGGTTCTTAGATGAATATCATGAATCTTAGATAATTGATCTTATACCTTGTGGTGAAATGACGTAAAAAGACATAGCTTGAGTTATTCATTTGTGGTAGATCACCTAAATTGAGTGACTTTTATGTCATATCCTTGGGAACTATTTTGATTAGCACCTTAGATTTTGGAGTTTGAACCCCATGTTTGGAGTTTAATTCTAAAATCCCAAATCTTAATTTTCTTAATGAAAATTTCATTTTGGGATGAATAAAATATCAAAATAGGATGAATGATTATTTATTCAACCATTGTAGAAAATATTTCTGATTTCAAAATAGAACTTACTAAGTTCCATTATTTAACCTCTTAAGGTCGTGAAACTGAAATTTCACTTGATAGTTTGATATTGAAGATCCTGAGCTTGTATTCTCTCAGATTAGATAGAACGAATAAAATAGACAATAATAGATATTATATATATATTTTTAGTAGAGTCTTACTTACTTTGACTTTGATATTCTGCACACCTTGCATTTAAGTCTTAAACTTTTGGACATATCAGTTGAATATATAATATTTGATAAGTATTCTATGTTAATTTTGAATGCATAAATTATATTCATGATAATTTAGTAAGTTTAGTATTTCAGTTCTATGATTTAGACATTAGATCTATTTTATAGAGTGTGTTTTAGTTAGTCTGCCTCTTCAATTCAATTTTTCATTAGCAAAATCAACTTGTATCTAGTAGCTCTGTGGTTGGTTAGATGCCATATGTTTAATTCTTTAGTCTAACCTTGTAATAACCCTAAGTTGTTACTTAACTTAATTTTAGCTTAATTGCATTCTAATCATCATTTTATTGAGTTCATCTAGTCATTAGAACCAATCTCCAGAGATTTGAAGCGATTCGGAGATTAATTAAATAATTTGAATATTTAATAATATTTAATTAATTAGAAATTTGAGATATTTAGTTTGACCTCAAAATAAAAATCTGACTTTTCCATTGCGCTCGTCACCCCCAAATTAGCTATGGTGATATTTTGGACGTGTTTGGAAGTTGTCAGATTTTTATGAATATTTTAATATAATTAAATACCTTAAAAAATAAGAAAATTAAATACTCGTTGGAATTAAAATTTGATTTCGCTATTGCGATCCTCACCCTCGAATTAGCTAAGGATAAAATTTTAGGATTTTTCAAAAGTCGTCGAATTTTCTTGAAAATGTTAATATATTTAATTAATTAGAAAATAAGAAAAATAAATTATCTTCAAAATCAAAATCTAATTTCGCCATTTTGTTCCTCACTCCCAAATTGGCTTGGGGTGAATTCTAAGAATATTTTGGAGCACATTTATAAAATCTGCTTTTTCTTTAGGATTAATTTAATTAAATAAATCAATTTTAAAAATTAGAATTTTTGTCTTCTTTCCCTCCTTCTTCTTCTTTGGCTGGTTGGGATCCACAGCCATCCAATCCCTGCTACAATTATGAGCTCCTTTCCCTTCAGCCCTCCCTGATGTGCTCAGCCTAGCCTGCCCCTCTATCTCCTGCCAGCCCCCCTTATCTCACTAAGTGGGATGGGACAACTCATGCCCATCCAATCCAATGGCAGGCTTCCCCTCTATTAAAAGAGTCTTTAGCTCTCAGCTCTCCATTTCCTCGATTCTCTTTGCCCAGCTAAATCCCCCATTGCTGTGCTTGCTGAAGGAAGGATCTCTCAAGCTCTCAAGCCTCCCTTAAGAAATTTATCATTATTAAAGACAAGGTACCCCCTTTCCCTCCATTAATTAATCTAATGGCTATTCCATTTTATTTTTATGCTCATTTGTATATCTATGAATCTGTATTTAAGATATAGAAGCTCATTAAAATTTGCAAATTATAGGGAAAGATATATAAATCTGCAAATACAAATTTTTATATACCTAGTCCTTTAACTCCATTATTTGTATTAATAACATAATTGTTTGGTGCCGATTTAGATACCAATAGAAATGTCTCAGAAATACCTTGCCATCAGTATATGGCACCGCACGTGTAAAATGCTCTAAGTTAAAAGTGTTTGAGCCCGAAAGATGACTCATTACGGATTTCGCATAGGTGAAATCATCGTCAGGCGCTGCGGCCAGAGTTCGAAATCGAACCATTGTAGCACGCCATAGCGCACTATTGCACGTTGCAGCGCACCGCAGTGCCCGAACTTTAAATTGAGTCCGCCATAATCCGCTGCAGTGCGCCTCAACACCAAAACCCGCTGTAGCGCACCACAGCGCTGAAATCCGCTACAGCGCGCTATAGCGCGGTGTAGCGCGCCATAGCGTGCCGTAGCACCTAGATTTCGGCCAAAAGGTGCTACAGTGCGCCGTCAAGCCCAGAACCGTTCGGATTGGTCCAAAACCGGTTGAAATTGCCAAATCTTCACTGTTTTTGAATTTTAAGGACCCTAGTGTAACAACCTAAGTTGTTACTTTAGTCATTTAAGATTAATCCAAGTCCTAATTATGGGTTAGACATCTTAATTAAGTCATTATGAATCATCCATTAAGATCTAATCCAAATTAGGAGTCAAATGGATCGAATTCTGATTTCTGGAAAATTTAGAAATCCTAAAATTGGATATATTTAAATAGACCTCATATCAAGAAATGGACTTCGCCATTATGCTTATTGCCCCCAAATTAGCTAGGGGTGATGTTTTCATGTCAATCGAAAGTCATCAAAATTTTGACGAATATTTTAATAATATTTAAATACCCCGAAATTTGGGAAACTAAAATACTCATCGAATAAAAAATCTGACCTCTCCGTTGTATTCCTCACCCCTCAATTAGCTAGAGGTGAATATTTGGATTTTTTCTAGAATCAATTTAATTATTTAAATTAAATAAGGGATTAATTAATCAAATATTAAATAAATAATAAATTAATTAATAATTGACGGCGCCATCCACTTAAAACCACGCACCGTCAGGTTAAAGCGATGTCGTCTCCATCTCCGTCTCCTCGATCGAATGCTCGGAGTCGTTCGATCGGGACGATCGAACGCCCCCGCGTATCGTCCTCGTGTTCTACGTCGAGCCTCCACGCGGCGCCCTGCCGCTCGTGTCGCCCAACCGGCTCCCTCCTAGCCTCGCAGGCTCTGCCCCTCAGCCATTAAGGACCCCCTACGTGGGTGAGCCCTTTCGATTTTGCGTGAATTTCACTTAGAGTCCTCTGAAGCGAACCCGAGCCCTAAGTCGCCTGCAGCCGTCGATCCTAAGGTACCTTATCTCCCTCGATACTCCTCCGTTTATTGCAATCTCTGTTCGTAATGCTATTCTATATGCTAGATTAAAGATCGACCGGCTCCGATCCATGTTAACACAACCGGATCGTCGGCAATTAGGGTTAGGTCCACAGTAGAAATCGTTAGGGCTTGATTCGTCGAACCTAGCCACTAGGGTTGACCCTAGCCGGCGCCTCCGGCCACCTCCTATGCGAACCACCCACCGGCGTGTAGGCCTTGCTCCGACCTTTCATCGGCCATACGGGCTGGGGTGATCCGGCGCCGGGAGGACCGGCAAAAGCTGTGCCCTAGCCCCCGAGCCTCGGTTTGTGATGGGGAAGGCGAAACGGCGCGGGTCGAGCCGGGTCGACCTGAGCCTGGCCCGTATTCCTGCGGGTCAGTTCGCGTCAGTAGCAGCACGTACGATGCGGGGCTCGCAGCACCACGCGGCGCCCTTCGGGTGTGACGCATGGCAGTGGGGCCCGCCTCCTGGCTCACGGTCAGCTCGGCTGACGCACTGTGGGGCCAGTGGTAGTCCCGTGGTTGCTCCCGTGCCGCCACGTGGCTTGGTGGGGCCCGCCGTGCAGGCCGTGGCCTCTCACAGCCTGCCATGTGGCATATGGCTCCCACCGCAGGTCAAATCCTGCATAATTAATTTAATAATATTAGTATTAATATAACTATAATTAACTTATATTAAGCTTAATAGTTAGATTAGTATATTTAATTAATAATAATCAGTAATTAATTAATATTAACAAAAAACATTAATTAATTAATTAACTAATTAATTATTAATCATTAGGTTAACAGATTACTTAATTAATAATTATATTAATAATTAGTTAATTAAGATCTAATACTAATTAAATAGTGATTAATTTAACTAATACAAAATAAACAGTAAATATAATTAAATTAATTAGGATAAATTTAATTAATAGTAATTAATTAAAGATTAATTAACACTAATCCTAATTGAATAGTAATAATAATAATTATAATTAAAATATTTAAATTAGTTAAATAATAGATTAATTATTAATTAAATAATAATTAATATTAATTAAATATAGATTAAGAATAATTAATTAACTAATTAATAAATATAAAAAAATATATTTTAACTTTAGGAATGAACAAAAAATTAATACAAATAGAATTAATGAATAGTAACTTTATTTATTTAAATTATTTAATTCAAAATTCTTAAAAATTTAATAACTTTTTGTAGGATGATCCAAATATAGCCAATATTGGTCTCATTTTACTCCAAAAAATAAAATAAATCAAATGACATAATGCAAAAATTAGTTTCGAGATATGTATAACATAGTGATATTTTAGGACATAATCAAACTGCCATAACTTTTAACCTATTCATCTAAATATAGATAATATGGGTCTTAAAATACTCATGAGAATAGTCCCATCACTATAGTAGTATCAGTTTTTTCATTTGGATATCAGGATAATAAGTCAACTCTTAACCCCATAGTTGACTTTAAGAAAAAATGATTAAAATGACCCTAGAAATTCAATTGACCATAACTTGATCAATTCAACCTCAAATTCAAAAATTCAAGATGCCAGTTAACTTAGAATTTCAATGTCATCAATAAATTAACATAATATTTAAGATCTGAACTCTAAAAAATTTGAAAATGACCAAAATACCCATAACTTTAATTAGGTCATAACTTGACCATTTGAGGTTCAAATTGGGTTTACTCCCTGTCAACACACTCAGTATATTATAGGGAAGCTATAAAAACTGAGTTTGTTAAAATTAGACTTCAAACAAAAGAGTTCAGTTTTTGTCACCTGTTGACTGCCAAAATTACCGAATTGCTCTTTGAAATTAAAATAACCATAACTTAGTCATCTGATCTCGGAATGCAGTGTTCTTAGACTCTATGGAATTCTTGAATAGTAACCAATAGTAAACTAGATAAAAATTTATATTCTATTAAGTTTAAATTATAAGTTTTCCCTTTAGGTCAAAAACCTTAATTTGGACTTGTATGACCTGTTTCTTGTCCAATTTGAGTGTACTTATTGTCTATCTTCAAGTTAGATAGCAAGAAAGCTTTTGACAGTAAGAAACTTCAATTTGGACTCTTAAATCAAAAGTTGACTTTTAGACTCTTAAGTAGGGGCAAAATAGTCATTTTTGCCTAAAATTTAGGTTAAGCGCCCTTAACCTCTAAATTATCTTTTAAATCACTAAAACCAACATTAGAATTATATTAGAGTCAATTAAGTGTGTAAAATCAGCTATTAGGTAAAATATGTAAATTTCCTAATTTTTCTCTAAGTCTTTTTCCCTTAGGACATTGCACTTCACAATAGGACTACTCCTGAGAATAGGACTAACTCATAAGTTAGATTTCATTCATTAAAAAATGAGATTTTTTAATGAATGAATCCTTGGTTTTATTAGTTTCTAGATTTTTTTGCAATTTATTCTGATTATTTTGTCTTTTAACCCTATATTTAGGATGGGAGATTTATTCTATTAAGTTTGATTTGCTTAATAGGATTTGCCTTAATTAATATATCACTTTTAGAATAAAGCCTAGATCTTATGACTTATCTTTTTGGATTATGTAATTAAGCCCGATCGCGTGGTGTAATCTATAATCTATAGCTTAGTATATCTTGATCGAATCTTGGATAAAACGTCTAAATTCATAAAACTAGAACGTATGATTTATTTATTTAACTTGTAGTCGTATTTGATTGAATTGGATTAGAACCTGATCAGTTCTAATCCTTTTTAACTTATAAAGTTAAACTTTTAAGTTATACTTGATAGTAGGAATTATAGATTCTGAACTTATGTAACTTGGAATAGTTAGAATAGTTAAATTAGAAAATAAATGATATCACCTTGCTTAGTAGAGTCCCTTACTTACTACTTGATTTTATGATACGCATTCCTTGATTATTCGTGCCATATTTCCTTAGACATATCATATAAGACTTTGATGCATAAATAAAACTTTAGGAAATTATAAAGACTCCTTAAATTCCTTATAAAAATATTAAGGTAAATGATTAAGGTAACATTTGCATATGTTAGAACTACCTCTCAGTTATATTTTCTACTTTTACCTCCTTGTTGATACTAGGAGAAGACTTTGCTTATTTTTTTTGCCTATGCCTCATTGTTGACGCTATGAGAAAATTTGTTATGTGTTTTCTGCCTATGACTCCTTGATGACGCTAGGAGAAAACTCTATATTCTGCATATGCCTCATTGATAACGCTAAGATCCTTTTAATATTCAGTAGGCTAGATTAGGCTTTTTTTGTATGGCAGTGAGTACACAAATATTCATATATAGTATTGATATTTTGTATATGCTTCAGTATTTTCATTCAATTAGCTATTTCCTTATTTTGCTTATATATGTATTTTAGGATATTAGATTTATTGATGCTATTTATATGTATCATTGTTGAGTTTATTTATTTAACTTACATACTTCTTATGATCACCAGCATGTTTAAGATGTAGTATTTTCTTTCAGTACATGTTCAATTACTTATAATTATATACCCGATCTTGTTTAGCTTACATTTGAGGCATGTCTTAGCCTCCTTTTTTCTTAAGTTATAAATGTTGTTTATAACCTTTTCCTCTATCATATTGTGCTAGTTGCTCCCTTACTTGGTTTGATTATTGCTTAGAATATGTTAAATGGTGATATTATAAAACATACAAAATTTATCAGCTTAAAATATACTTAGACAATTTTATCTAACAAGATTTGCTCTTTTTTTGGCTAGGGCTCTACATTGTGAAACCGACAATAATAGATTCATATCAGTTAGAAGATCAGGTGCCAGAGGTGGAGCCTTATCTAGAGGAGGAGCCTTTAGAGGAAGCTGCTGCTTAGTTTCTTGAAAGTGAGGATGAGAGAAGTATATTTTTAATTATTTAAACTTTAATGTGATGTAATAATATAGGTATTCATGACTGTATGTTTTGGATTACTATGCTATTTATTCTGAGTTATATTCCATGTTATTTCTATTGTGATGCTTGGATGTTTCCTATTTAAATTGCTTCTGCACTTTGTATGAATTTCTTATATATTGACTGATTATTTGATTCTGTGCTTACTCATTCCCTTATTAGGTGAATTGTGAATTTTATCATAATCCAATAATAAGTGAAGGGTTAGTCAGAGTGACACATCACTCCTTAGCTTAATTTTGTGGATTAAGGGGTGGGGTGCCACACTTAGGACCTTAGTGGGGCTGAATTATAGCAAATTTGAATCTAATTTAAGTAAAATTAAGCAATATATAAAATTGTATGTGAGTTTTAAATATGGAAAAGATTGAGTTTTGACCCCCCTTCAAGAAAATAGATCATAACATTGAAATGACCATAACTTGATCATTTGGATTCTAAATTAAGAAATTCAAGATGCTAATTAAGTTAGAAATTCAGTGCCAAAAGTAAACTGAAATATAATTTGGGTTTTGACCACTAGAAACCCTTGGTTGACCAAAATATCCATAACCCTAATTAGGTTATAACTTGGTCAAATGAGGTTCAATTTGAGTATACTCCTAGTTAAAGTACTCAGTATGATATAAGGAAGCTATAGCCATTGAGTTTACTGAATTTGGATCTTAAATAGAAAAATTAAGTTTTTGACCCCTCTTAACCCTAGAAATGATACATTTATCCCTAAACTTAGAACACTCATAACTAATCTATTAGACATCAAAATTTAGTGTTCTTAGACTCTATGGAATCCTTGGACATTATACAATAATAAATTAATTGAATTGTTAGACTTTGCTATGTAAAATTACTAAAATACCCTTGTAGGTTAGAATCTTTAAATTTAACCCATAGGACTTAATACTTATCCAAATTTGGTGTACTTATTGTCTATATTCATGTTAGATATAAAGGAATCATTTGGTAGTAAGAAAGTCCATTTTGGAGTCCTAATCAAAAAGTAGCTTTTTAGACCCTTAAGTAGGGACAAAATAATCATTTTGCCTAAAATTGAGGTTAAGTCCTCTTAACCCTTAAAATATCTTTTAAATCATTAAAAATAGTAATAAAACTGAATTATGATCAATTTAAGTCTTGAATCCCATAATTTGAATCTTTAGGCTTGAAAATCTCTAAGGATATTATTTCTTACTTAGCTAAAATTCATTCTTAACTTCCTTAATTAAATAAAAATAACCAATTAAGTTAAATTAAAATAAATCCAATCAATTCTTAGAATTTCTCTAAGTCTTTTTATTAGGAGCTTCCTTAGGAATTTCACTTGCACCCTAGAACCTTTTTCCTTAAGATTAGGAGTAGATCCTATATTAGAATTTATTCATTGGGTAAATAGGTTATTCAATGAATGACACATTAGTTTTATTAATTTTTAGATTTTCATACTTTAATTATAATTATTTTATCTTTCAATTTTAGATTAAGACTAGGAGATTCATCATATTAAGCTTTGATTTTGCTTAATATGATTTGCCTTAATCTTTAGTACACTTTTATACTTAAAAACCTTAGATCTTATGTTTGACTCTTGGATTATATGATTAACTCCAATCTCATGATATTTAATGCATAATTTCTAATTTTAGTAGATCTTGATCAGATCTTAGTTTAGAACATTTAAATTCATCAATTAAGGACATGATGATTTATTATTTTAACTTATAGTTGGTACTAATTATATTAAATTAAAACCTGATCAGTTCTAATTGCCTTTATCTTTTACTTGTGCTTTCGCATTTCTTATATTTTGTGCGTTATTCCTTGAATATGTTATACAAGATAATGTTGTTGTATGAAATGAAAGTATATAATATTAGAATAACAATTGCATTGGGTTCAGTTACTTGTTGATTTGGTGTATTTTACCTTACTAGATAGGGGTAAGAAGAAATAAGGAGTACTTGGCATTACTCATTGAGAAGTATTGTGCTAAGTTTGGAACCCATATAGTCTTGCAGATGTGCTTAACCCACAGAAAAAAAAGTAAAATAACTAAAATATTAATGCATTTGTGATTACTTCCTCTTCAATTCAGTTTCTGTTCTATTATTCCAGCCTAGCCTCAGATGACGCTAGGAATATTTTGTCGCCTTAGCCTCCGTGTTGACGCTAAGAATCCTTTTGATATCAGTAGGTTAGATTAGCCTAACCCTCTTCTGATATGGTAGTACTTACATACTTGTTCACTGTTTACTATTTATTATTTACTGTTCGATGTTTCCTGTTTACTGTCATACTTGACTTTAGTCTACCTTGCTTTACTTATTTACATATATATTATAGGATGCTAGATCTTTACTGCTTACTTATATGTACAATCATTGGATTAATTTCTTTTAAATCAGCATGTCATATGATCATCGACATATTTAAGATTAGATTTTTTTTCAGTACTCTTACTTACTGTATTATACATGTATGCCTATCATTGCTTTGTTTACTTAAGGTGTTCTTTTTTGCCTCGGATCTTGTTTAGTTATAGATATTGTATTTATAATTTACCCTTCACTTTTGTATACTTGTTGCACCCTTACACTTTGCTTATTTTTATAGTTTAAGTAAAATAGTGATATCATAAAATTCATGAATTATTAACACCTAAAATGTACTTAGATAATATATCTAACTAGATTTTTCTTTTCATTGGTTGGGGCCCTATCATTGTGAAACCAACAATGGTAGATTCTGAGTTATTTGAGGTAGTCGAGCCTTCTGAAGATCAGATTCAAGAGGAGGAGCATGTTGCCGCTGGAGATCCTTAGCTTAGCTCCCTTTTATTCTGTGAGGATGAGAGCTTTATCTTTTTCATTTAAATTTAATTAATGTTGTAATAATACAGATATCATCTAACTATATTTTCATTATTGTACTATTTACTCTGAGTTGTATGCAACAGTTTTCTCTATTTATTGTGGTAAATTAGATGAATGTTTACTTTGCTTTGCTTCCGCACTCTGATTCTATATTTACTTAGTAACTGATTACATAGCATGCGTGCATTGGCTTATCTCTCGCTTACTAGTGGAATAGGATTTACACCTAATCCAATGTTAAGTGAGAGATTTACTAAAGTGACACACCACCCCTTAGCTTAATTTTGTGGATTAAGGGGTGAGTGCCACAAACATGGATCTAGCTTTATGATTGGCTAGATGGTTATGGGGTACTAGTTTTGCTTATGTAGCTATGTTAGCCAGTCATTGTTAAGGTAGTACTAATCGAAGCATATGTTTATTCAGTTCAATTAGTTTCAATGGTTTTATTAGTCAATTCACCACTTTTGCACCTTTGTGGTTACTTTCTATTTTCTACACATTTTTAAGTTCAGCTTGGTTTTATAATGCTCATTTTACTTATGCATACTAGATTACTAACTGTTATTTTTGTTTTAGTACTCATATGCATCAATTTTACTATTTTATTTGAATCAATATGTATTCAGATGATCATAAGTATGTTATGGTATATTTTACTTTCAGTCATTTTAGTACTTTCAGTTTTATATACTTTTATATCTTTCTAACTCTTATTATATCTTCTAGTTTGAGATAGGTTGATTTACATACTTCTTTTTGATAAGTTATAAATGTATGATTTATAACTTTCTAGTCTACTTGTAGCTTGCTGCTCCTCATTTATCTAATGTTGCTTTAAATTTTTAAATGTGATATCTTAGAAAATGTAGATTTCATTAAATCAGCCTAAAATATACTTAGACAATTATCTAACTAAGATTTTTTTTTCTTGGCTAGGACCCTAGCATTGTGATACCGATAATATCAGATTCAGAGTTGTTCATGGAGCTTGCTTATGGTAAAGAGCTTGGATAGGAGGAGAAACTTCCTGTTGTTGCAACTTATTAGTCATTTTCTTAGTTTTTGAGAGGATGAGCATTTATTTTCTCTTTCAGCAAAATTCTCATTTAAGTTGTAATAATTCTGAAAGTACTTTTCTTTTCTACACTTATATTCTAGGATGGTTGAATGTTTACTTTACTGCATTTATGGTTTAATGGATGTCTCATTCATGCTTCTGCACTCTATTTTCTATATGATCATTTAGTGATACTCAGTTCATATGAGTTATCCTTCAATTAGATGGGTTAGGTAAAAACATAATCTAATTTTAAATGAGGGATGTGTCTCGGTGACCACTCCATCATAATCATGTTATTATATTAGTGTTAACATGATCACGGTGGGGATGGGACACCATAATAACAAAACTCAAATAAAAAGGTAAGCAGAGCATACAAATCAAGGAGTTTAAGCAATAACTAAACAAAATCTATGATATCTTGTATTCTCTAATTATTTGTTCTAACTATTCTAAGAATATACAAGCTCAGAACCACTAATATCCTGCTATTCAATATAATCTTAGAGTCACAGTCCTATCAAGTCAAATATTAAAATTAATCAAATTCTAATCAAAATTAGAAAGTATTGCCAACAAAGATTAAATAAATAAATCAATTGTTCTAATTGATATATTTAGCATCCCAAGACTAATCTTGATTAATTAAATTAAGATTCATAGATTAAGAGCTAAAACTTTAAAATATGGTCTTTTAACCTCTTAACCCAATGTATTAACATTTAAGTTCTAGGTTTTCTCAAGCAACTCTCAAACACCATGAGTTAAGGAGACCTTATTAAGTGTAAGATAAGAATTTTACTAACCTTATAAAAAGGGATAATCAACTAAGATCAAAAGACAAAATAGTTAAAATTTATTCCTTAAGGGTTGAAACTTAACTAAAAGCTCTACCTAATAATTAAGGTACAATCTATTGATTTATTTCACTACTCAATAAAAATGATTTAATAAAGTAGTGAGTGACTGTATAAGCTAAGATTTAGAAGGTTCCTATCATTATAACACTTATAGGGTTACATAAGGATTATTTAAGCCTTAAAGAAATTCAACTTAAGTAAATATTTAAGGGTCTAGAATTGAGTTTAATCTGATTATAGCTGATATGATAAGTCTTATTATACATTTAAGGAAGGAAAAGTGGATGTCTAAACCCACACTTAAACATTCTAAAGTTAAGCTAATTAACTTAATATAGAAATTAAGGTTAGGCCTTTAAAGCTAAACCATAAGTCAAGCAAACCTCAACATAGTTATAAGCTCTTAGCTTGGCATATTTTTGTATATTTCATATTATTGTGTATTATGCCAAGTATGACATGTTCAAGGCTTACAAGCTAAACCATAATTCAAGCTAAACTTAACATGGTTCCAGGTATGCCAAGTAAGCCTTGAA
This sequence comes from Gastrodia elata, assembly GCA_016760335.1. Classification (NCBI taxonomy): domain Eukaryota; kingdom Viridiplantae; phylum Streptophyta; class Magnoliopsida; order Asparagales; family Orchidaceae; genus Gastrodia; species Gastrodia elata. The sequence goes on from CM028673.1 coordinate 14,592,378, forward strand.
TATGTCATACTTGCATATTATTGTGTATTTAATGGATATATAATGATATTTTTTGCAGCTGGTGAAATTATAATAAATTATTAACTAAACATAACCAAATAAGTAAAATATTCAGTGAAATATATTCTTTTATTTCTGCCTTTCTTAGTTATAGTTGTCCAAATCAGCTCGAATCTAGCTCTTAGATAGCTAGATGCTATATGCATAATTCTGTAGTCCGGCTCGAATATAAACATGTGATTGGATATATAATACATGTGGGAATTTATTTTTAGTGGCTTTCTTTATTCAATTACTGTTATGGTATATTTACTTGGGTGTATTTTCAAATTTATAAGCATTTAGCTTTTAGTTATACAGATTAGTACAATTACATGCCCTTACAGTCATATTTAGTTTATTATTGCTTTCAGTTTTTTTGTAGAATCTTTTTAGTGCTTATATATACACATGTTAGGATGCTAGTTTTAAATTTATTCTATGCATCTCTATTTATTTATAAATACTTTAATCAGCATATTTTAGTTGGTCATATTCTCATAAGGAATTTTATTCTGCTACTATAGTTATATACATATTATTGTCTAATCCTTGTTGTAACTGTTGAAGGAAGGTATGTTCCCTTACCTCGTAACTGTTTATATTATAAATACTTATTTATAGCTTCCGTATCTTTTGATGCTTGTTTCACCATATAAATCATATTATTATTCATGTGATATCCTAAATTATGTAATTAAAATTTTTAACTTAAAATATACATAGATAATTATCTAACATAAGATTTTTATTTTCTTGGCTATGGCTCTAGCATGTAAAATCAACATGTCATTGCAACCACTATAGCGTTGTTACCTGTTATTTAGCAACATAATCAACTATATTCCTTTTCCAATACTATTATAATGGTGTTAAGAGTCTCCACCTCAAGTTTTGTACAATTTGGAGATCATTTGAAATTTTCCAACAGTTCCTGAATTTCCCAATAATTTGAGAATGCCTATTTTATTTAGATCTCAAAATCAAAATCGAAGTCCTCCCTTGGACTTGTCACCCCCAAATTAAACACGGGTGGTATTTTGGGAGTATTTGGAAGTCATTGAATTTTCCCCAATTATATTAATAATATTTAAATACTCAAAATTATGATAATTAAGTTGACCTCTGATCGAAAATCCAATTATATTTTTGAGTTCCTCACCCCTCAATTAGATAAGTGTGAAATTTTGGGATATTTCAGAGTCTATTTGATTATTAAAAATTGAGTAAATAAAATTATAAATTAAATAATTAATTAAAGTAATTTAATTGAATTAATATATATTTCTTAATATAATAATCCAATGACAACTTTAACTAAAGGTGCAGATTTGTTATTTGCAGTCGATCACGGGACAGCTTCTGCGCTAATCTGGGTCACCGAATTTAATTTAGATGAATCCGATGGCGTGGATCTTGGCCATTAGATTTCACCGTCGGATCAGAAGACAGGTCAGACGGTCATGAATGACACGCTGTACGTCCTTGTCCCAGCCTTCGGTTGTGCGCCTGCGGGCGCAAGCAGGCGTACGTCCGGCCTCTACCGAGTCCGCCAAAACTCCTCTTACCTTCTTTAGGCCTTAGGAACTCTTTTCTTTCATTTCCATTTCTTCTCTAGCGGTGTTTGTTAGCTCAAAGTGGCTTGAACTTATCTCTGCGACGGATTGAAATTGAGCTCAGCAAGCCCTAATTTCTAACCAGCAAAAGTGAAGGAAGGGCTCTGCAAGGTACACCATACACTCTTCCCTTGAATCAATTGTTCACTCCTATTGCTATTCCGTGAGCCAAATCATTCAATCGAAACTCGATGGGCTCAATCGAGCCCGATCGAGCTTCTTTTTCCATTTGTTTCCACAGTGGTACACAATACTTGAGTTTTCGCCAAACTAGTCCACCCCTAGCTGTTAGGGTTGAATCTCGCCGGCGTTAGGGGTAGTCTTAAGCGTCGGTACGGGTACCGTCTGGAAGGTCTCGTCGAGATCTTCCAAATGACTTGCGGGCCAAGGTGTGCGATGGCTGGAATTGGCAAAGGGGGCATGCCCTAATTCCGCTCCATCTCTGTCGGGGAAGAACTCTAATTTCAGGTCGGGTTGGGGTTGACCCTAGCCCCGACTGTGGGCCAAATCGCCTTTGCGTGGATGGGTCAAGTGCCTAGCACGCGGGTTGACCTGCGTGCGACCATCCTCATTACATACGCCATGTGGCCACCTATCCTGAGGAGTCGCCTCGCCTTCAGTGCCAAACGGTTCTGAGTTTTTCTGTGCTGTCTCGGTTTCAATGTAGGGCGGCTAAAATTAATGCAATGATTAACTAATTGATGTAATGATTAGATTTAATTAATATTAATTTATGTAAATTTTTATTTATCCATATCTTGTAAATTACTTAATTAAATTATGCAATATTATATATCATTTGATCAGAAAAATGCGCAGATTATTAATACGACGTTAAATTTCTGTTTCGTTGATTATTTTTATTAATCACTATTTTAGATTAATTAATTAATTAAAATTTATTCAAAACCTTTCACATGACATTAATTAAAATAATTTCCAAATTTGACATTTGAATAGTCTATTTCAATTACAAAAATGAGTAGGAAAATAACATAAAATCAACGCTACACAAAATAAGGCTACACAAAATTTTTCGTCAAATTTTGAGCTTCGGATTGTCCGTAATTAATTTTTAAAGTTCTTATTAAAAATCAATTAAAAATAAAATATTGCTCCGAATCAAGAAATTTTTATTCGAGAATGTTCGTCTCGTCAAGACGGACATCTGGGTAAAGTTTTGTCAAATTTGAAAATCAGAGAAGAAAAGTACGATTAATTTAAATCGAATTTATTATTTATTATTATTATTAAAAAATAAAAACTAAGATTCCTTCTCCTTTATTTTTACTTTTCCTTCTCCCGTCCTTGTCCTTTCCCTTTCCTAACGTGCGAAGCCTTCCCAAGCAACACCCATGGAAGCCGGCCACTCCCCTCTTCCCCTTGGGGGTGGCCACGCCGCTTCCTGCCCGGCCTGCCTGGGCTGACCGGAGGTCGGACAGGCAGCCCCTCATCCCTATAAATAGGGCTGGCCCTCCTCTCCTCTTCCCTCAAGTTTCTCCTCCTCCTCCACCTCAGGTCGGCCGCCGACCTCACTTCTCCACCTCCCAACCTTGCCGTCAACCTCCAACCATCTTCTCCCTCCCCCCATGGCAACCCCAAAGTCTCCCCCACCTCTCTTCTTCTTCTTCTTCTTCCTCGGCCAACGGCCGCCCCTTGCCCGCCACCTCGCCGTGCCGACCCCTCGCTGGCACGCTTCCGAAATTCCCACGAGTCGTCTACTACCTCATCAGCAAATCTTCGCCGCTCTCGGCAAGCCCCCTTTGAAGGGAGAGAAGACCCACAAAAACTCAAAAAAAATGCGAGTCAGAAAAATTATATGGATCAATTGAAATATAAAAATTTTTAATGAGAAGTTAAAAATAACTAAAAATATAATTTGACTCATAACCCTAATTAATTAACAATTAATTTTATATTTATTTTTTTATGCTCATAATCACTAACTTTCCTTTTTTTTTTGCAATCTAATTCTTGTATTTATATTTATTCAATTTTAATTCTTATTCATATATATATATATATATATATATACATATGTGTGTATGTATTATAATATGATAATATATCATATTATAATATATATTATATATCATAATAATAATAATAATAATAATAATAACTAAAGATATTATTATTATCATCGTAATCATAATAATTATCACTTAAATAATAGTATCTCTTAATAATATCATAATATTCTCTCTCTGCTATTATTCTCTAAATAATAATAGTAATAAGAATTATACTATCTTATTATTATTATTATCATAAATATAAAAATATTATTATTATAATATTATTTCTCTTCTTAAAATAATATGATTATAAGTTATACTTATTATTATCTTTATATAACAATAATAATAATTATTATACTATTATTATTATCTTATTAATATTACCATAATATTCTCTTTCTCCAAAATAAACTCATGTGCATAAAATTATCACCCGAAATAATAATTTCATTTTCTCACATAGAGCAATAAAAATAATATTTTTTACGTGTAGATTCTTTTATAAATGATGATGATAAAAATAATAATAAAATATTACTATTATTATTATTATTCATACTTTTGCTCTTCCATAACGACTTCTATTTCTTTACTTATAAATATAAATAATAGTAATAATAATATCATCGATTAATAATAATAATATTATTATTATTATCACTATTATTATTGTTATTGTTATCACTATCGTCACAACTACGATCATCAATGTTAATAGGTGTTCTACCCGAGCATTTTCGTTATAAATGCCAGGTCAAATTGCTGCTGAGGATCTAGAGATAGCTTGATCAATCTATCGCTGCACTTTTTATTCTATTATAATATTTATAAATAAAAAAAAATATGCGCTTCTCCTTTACCCTAATTAGGAGTCATCTAAACTTCATTTTCTCAATATTGTTTAATTTTGACATACTTAGCGTCATTCTTCTCCTTATGCTATAAGGATTTTATATATGCTTATATTCTTTCAATTGGACAATATTTGGATGTATTAGATTTTTGGCGCCTTAATTAGTGTAATTTTACATTTTCCTAATTTCCGAGAATGCATGTTTTAGGCTTTTAAACATAGGACAACAAATATGTCTCATTTTATTTACTTTCCTTTTAATTTTAATTATATATTTAGGACTTAATTTTCATAAATTGGATGCTTTTATGCTTAGCAAAATTCTTGATTTAACTTTCAACCTTAGGAGAGTATTATATGATTGATTTGTAACTTGATTTGCTAGTAATCTTTAGAGCTAGTTAATGCAACCAATTAGTGTAGTTAACCTTATTGTATATGTGATTGTAATTTAAGAATCTATTAGGACTAGTTCTTAACAATTGAATTGGATCCTAGCTCACTTCACCTTTAGCTCTTAGATTCTCATTTAAGCTCTTTAGGGATTTGAATTATAAGTTCTGAGCTCATTAGTATAGTTTAAAAATCCTATAAATTTCATTAACCTACAACCTATAGTAAATATAGAGCTTGTAGCTTACAATCATTTATTTCCCCATACACTTAGACTTTTCCTATTACTTGATCTTAACTAGATTAGAGATTGATTTGGATAGAACCTTTCAATTGCAACCTAGTTAGATGAGTTTAATAATTAAACCCTTAACTTCTATTTCTTTAAGTTTAGTAATTCCTTAATCTTACCTTTCTCCTATTAGTTTTTTAGACTTTAAATCTTTTGATTTATTTGATTTAGTTGGTTTATGATTAGTGTAGGGTATGTTTCATTTTGCATAAATATAATTATAAATTAGTGTAGGGTATGTCCTATTTTACATAAATATAATTATAAATTATTTTATCATTTCATAAATTAAATCAACTACTACTTCCAAAACTCAAATCAGTTATATTATTATTTATAATTGACTTGAGATCAATTGTAACAACCTAATTTTTAGAAAGTCAAAATATCGACCAAATCAGAACAAAATCAGGTCCCCGAGTATGCATAAAATTAGACCAAACAAAATATACCGCTAAAAAGAGTATAATTTTGTGATCATAATGCTCAAGTTTGGATGCGATCCGACGGACGGATATTCTTATATTAATTATTGAATTTTAAAATAAAGAAAATTAGAAAAATTAAATATAAGTTTAAATTCAATAATTTTGGTGCTCGTTGGATTCGTAATAATAAAATAAGGAAAAGTAAAATTTTGTATTGAGTTTTGAGCGTCGGATTGTCCGTGATTAATTTTTGAAGTTTTTATCTTTAAAAATTAATAAAAAATAAAATATAACTTTGAATCGAGAGTATTTTGTTCGAGAACATTCGTCTCGTCAAGACGAACCTCCTGGTCAAGTTTTGTTAAATTTAGAACTCGGACAACGAAAAAATACGATTAATTTAAATCGATTTTTTTCAGTATTATTTAAAGTTTTTCCTAAATCTAAATATTCCTTCTCCTTCTTTTTTTTTTTTCATGTCACTTTCACATTCGTTCTTTCCATAATATACATGCCCTAAGGGCAGCCATGGATGGCCAGCCCCCCTCTCCTTTCTCCTTGGGGGCGGCCACAGCGCCCCTTGCCCGGCCCGGGTTGGCAGCCCTCTCCTTCTTCTATAAAACCCCACCCTTCCCTTCCTTTCTCCCTCACAAGCTTCCCTAGGCCTCCTCTTCTTTCTCCACCTTCGACTGGCCACCAACTTCACTCCTCCACCTCCCGATCTTGCCAGCAACCTCCATCCATCCTCTCCCTCCCCCTCGGCAACCCCAAAGTCTCCTCCCACCTATCTTCCTCTTCTACTTCTTCCTCGGCCAACGGTTGCCCCTCGCCCCGCCACCTCGTTGTGCCGATGCCACGCCGGCACGCTGCCGAAATTCCTACGAGTCGTCTGATCCATCCTTGGCAAATCACCGCCGCCCTCGGCAAGCCTCATTTGAACGGGGAGAAGGCCCACAAAAATACAAAAAAAATTGAGTCAGAAAAATTTATGAGCTAATTGTCTTATTAAATTTTTAAATGAGAGGTTAATAATAATTAAAATTTAATTTAACTCATAATTGTGCTAATTAACTAACCACCAATTTCTATATTTATTTTTATTCTTAACCACTAACTTTTATTTTGGTAATTTATTTACTACATTTATTTTAATGCAATTTTAATTTTTGCTCATATATATATATATATATATATATATATATATTATAATATATGATAACATATTTTATAATTATTATTATTATTATCATAACAATTACAAATATTAAATAATTATTATTTAAATAAATATTCGTCACTAGTATCATAATTTTCTCTCTCTAATATTATTATCTAAATAATGGTAGCAATAATAAGTATACTATCTAATTATAGTATTATTATCAAAAATACTAATATATTATTGTTATAATATAATATTTCTTCTTATAAAAATAATAATAATGATAATAAGTGTATACTTATTATTGATATTATCTTCGTATAATAATAATAACAATAGTAATCATATTATTATTATAATCTTAATAATATTATCTCTCTAAAATAAGTTTTTGGGCATAAAATATTCATAAAAATTAACACATTTATTCTCTTACTATAAATAAAAATAATAATACACTTAGTGTATATTAATATTAAAATGATGATGATTATAATAATATAATAATAATATTATTATCATATATTATCTGATGAATTCATAAATTATATCTAAAATAAAAAAAAATTATTCATTTATGATCTTTAAAACTGCTCCTAAATCAAATTTTATCTATCTTTTTCAGGAATATGGTATCCAAAGGAGTTCTGAGACAATTTTTGCAAAATTCCTAAATTTTTCAAAGGAATCCGCTGACACGCTGCAACGCGCTCCAGCGCACTGCAGCAAAACGTTTTGCAAATTGAGCCGCTACCGCGCGCTGCAGTGGAGCATTTTGCGAAATGCTCCCACTCCAGCGCGCTGCAGCGGTATGATTTGCAAATAGAATCGCTATAGTGCGTTGCAGCGGGTATTTTTGCGAAATGTAGATGCGGTAGCGCGCGACAACATGAGACTTAACATTATTTTGTTTGCTCCATTGCGCGTCACAGCGCGCTGCAGCGGCCGCCGCCAGTTTTGCTAGTCAGATGCATTTATTGCGGCTAGGACAAGACCCCCAACCTGTATCTTGTCCTCAGCCATCATTCTCTACAGCAGCTCCGATTTTCAATGGAAAATGGCCTCTTGATTTGATAAGAAGGATAAACAAAGAAGGATATTGGTCACTTCATCTTTAATTTAGGATTTGCCATCATTACTTCAGACCACGTACATTTGCGTGTGAGCGCAGACGTGTATTTACAGTCTGTCAAGTTTTTAGCGCCGTTGCCGGGGAATTGGTATTTGTTTCATATTAAGGATAATCTATAAGTAGCTAGTGATTTAAGCATTTCTTACATATATTTTTAGTTTTTGATTTTTTTTGTAATTATAGGAACTAATATCTTACATTTTTGCTTATCTTATTTTTGCTAACTTGCTGAACTTTATTGCTAAAATTATTCTTGATAGCCATATTATTATTTGTATGAGTAGAAGAGCTTGCACTGAATATCTTTTTGATCCAGAAATTGAGAGAACATATTTACAGGTTAGGAGAGAACAAAATCTTTTAAATCAACAAGCCATAATGGACAACTATAATGAAAATATAGGAGAACTTTTAGAAGAGACTAGGGGAAGAGCACTCAGAGACTATGCACTACCCACTGTTAGGGGAATCCCCCATGCTATTGTTAGGCTAAAGATTGAAGCCAATAATTTTGAGATTAAACCTTCCACACTGAGTATGGTACAAAATAATCAGTTTGGGAAATTAGCCACTGAAGATCCGAACTCACATATTTCAACTTTTCTTGAAATATGTGACACCTTCAGGTTTAACGACGTTTCTGAAGACGCAGTTAAATTGCGGCTTTTCCCATTCTCTTTAAGAGATAGAGCCAAGAGTTGGCTCTGTTCTCTACCTAGTGATTCCATCCGGACATGGGATAATTTGACTAAGAAATTCTTAGCCAAATATTTCCCTCCAGCAAAAACTGCTAGATTGAAAATTGAGATCATCAACTTCACTCAGTTGGACTCTATATGTTGGGTGGGACCATTTTAAGGAATACCTCAGGACCTGCCCACATCATGGGTTCCCTCTATGGATGTAAGTGCAAACCTTTTACAATAGTTTGAACGCTCTTACGAGGACACTCATAGATGCAGCCGCCGGTGGTTCTATTAGCGGTAAAACCTAAGATTAAAAAAGGAAGCTTTAAAGGTAAATGAGTCCGATCAAATAATGATGTTACAACAGGAAATACATACCTTAAATGAAAAAAATAGAAAGAATGAATGTCAATGTTGCTCTTGAGGTGCATTGTGATTTGTGCGAGAGTAAGCATAACAGTGAAAATTGCAATCTAAATAACCCATTTGTACAAACCAATACTGAACAAGTAAACTACATGAGAAATAACAACTCGATGAATAACCCTTACTCCAACACCTACAACCTATGATGGAAAAATCATCCAAATTTCTCTTGGAGTAATAACAATAATAACGCAAATCAATATGGGGGAAGTTTATCCAATCAACAAGGCATGCATAGTGGAACTAACAACAATAATCATCACCCCAATTTAGAAGGGGCATTCAACTCCTTCAAAAGCGGAAACAATCCAATTTATGCGCCGCATAGAAGCAACTATCACGCGCGATAGAAGCATCCCCTAGGAATATTGAAACCCAATTGGGGCAGATCTCCAACCAGCTGACCTCTCGGCAGCAAGGGGCCATACCCAGTTCGACCGAAATAAACCCCAAGGAGTTGGTTAGTGTGATACATTCGGAAGATATGTGTGGGGGAATTAAAACTGGAGGTACGAGTGCAACATATTATATGCTAGAGGAAGGGAAAGAAAAAATAGGGAATGAGAGTGAGAAACTAACATCTCCTAAATATGAAGACCCAGTGAGGTTGAGCATCCCCTGCATAATCAAAAATAAAATATTTGTAGATCCCTTGTATGATCTAGGTGCTTCGGTCAATGTTATGCCCTATCATATTTATGAACATCTAAAGGTAGGAGGGATGGAATATACCTCAATAATTTTGGAATTTGCCAATTTAGAATCCCTTACCACTCTTAGAAGGATAAAAAATGTTGCAGTCGAATTGGGAAGTTTTATAGTTCCAACTAATTTTGTGGTTTGTGAATGAGATCAATGGAATAAGAATTCCACGATTATCTTTGGGAGACCCTTTCTAATGAGTGTGAAAGCTGTTATTGATGTAGGTTGTGGGTTTATGAGCATAAATATAAAAGGAAAAACTGAATTAATTGACCTTAAACCCACTTTATTTAAGAAAAAAGAGATGGAAAATGAGGTGATGAGAAGGGTAAAAGAAGAAATATTATGGGTTGATGATGTATTTGAAGATCTAATGTTGGAAGAAAAGAATTATGATCATAGCTCAACTCCTTCCTATGAAAAGGGAAGCAAGGAAGGAGTGAAGAAAAGGAAAATGAGAAGAGGGAAAAGGAATAACAAGACTCCCCCAAATCTTGGATTAGAGGATATGGATCCGCTAGGGAAAGTTAGAGATGATGAAGGTTCTAGCCACCCTGTGGGTTGTGCTCACTCAAGCATCTTTCGCTTATGGGAGAGGAAACCACCGGATCCCACTAGTTGATCGTTAGCGAGTCTAGCTAAATACGTTAAATTAAATGCTTTTTGGGAGGCAACCCAAATAAAAAAAAAAAATTCTAGTGCTACAGTGCGCTGTAGCGGAAATTTCGCGACAGCGCGCTGCAGCGGGTATGCCGCGCATTTGCAAAAATTCCACGAAGGCGCGCTGTAGCGAAAATTTCGCTCTAGCACACTGCAGCGAAAATTCCGCAATAGCGCGCTGTAGCGAACAATCCGCTATCGCGCGCTGTAGCGCTACAGCGATTTGCTCCAGCTGCAGAATTTTTCCGTCTTGGGAACAATGCTGTAACGCCCCGTCCCATCGCCGTGCGCAAAAGACAAGTGTAATTCATAGTTCGACGGCGGAACGGTCCGCTACTCGGGAATGGTGGGCCATACAAGCAAAACCCATCATCCCGAATAGGCTAGAGAGACGATGCCATACGAAAGGCTGCTGGCTCGAATCCTAAGAGTATGTTCGAGAGCCAATATCTAATATAAGAATGAAATACTTATCTTAGGTATTAGACTATTACGTACACAAGGTTCACGGAAGTGGGGAAGAACCCATGTGTGTTATAAAAGATATCAGCATTTCCAGTATGCTGGTCGCATCATAATACTAAGTATAGCAGTATAACAGAGTGCGAAAGCTTAAAGCAAAACATCCAGAATACATTCATCTCAAGCAGTAGTAAATATCCATCTCAGAAAAGAAAAATAAAAGTACATCTAGAGTTTATTACAAACCATTAAAATGCAGAAATATAAAGAGTCTATCTAAAATGTTGAAAAGAGCTAATAAGTAAAAGTAGATGCTCGGTCCACTACAGCTCCAAATGCTCCTCTTGAGTTTCTGGTACGTTCTCCTGACCTGTCTCCAAAAATAGCTCAGGATCTAGCAAATTGCCGGATCCCAAAAGTACCTCGTGTTAGACAAGAAGTCTAACACATCGAAACTAGCTATGCAAAGCTAAAACTAAACGTAACAATATACGAGTAAAATAAAGCTGTAACAGAGTTGAAGAAAAAAAAAAACATGTAAGCGGGGAAAGTTGTAAGTACTGAGTAAACAAGATAGTAAAAGGACCACAAAATGTGAAGCTATCACCAAATAGAACTGAACATAAAACAAACATTATGCTAAAAGGATGCTATAAGCTGCACTATATGCTACTGAAGCAAGACTCACAAATATGTCATACCATGGTATATCACAGAACTATCACTGAATGTTTATGAGTAGTACGGACCAATGTAAGTACAACAGTTAGGAAGTCAGTATGGTGACGCAGATGCACCCTGAAATTCCCCAGTCTCTGTATATAATATTTTGTATCTCATACTGTATCACTGATAACCATGTGTCACAACAGAAGGAGTAAGTTTAACTCATGTTTATGCTTATGCTTATGCCATTATATTGAATGAATGAAAAATCCTAAAATCCATGAAGAATTTAGTAAGAAACAATACCGAATCCTAAATCCCCACTGTGCAGGATCCTGCTAAGAGGATTATGACTCCAAATCTCTAAGGCGAGGGTTGGTTAAAGTTGCTTATTTACTTAAAGATCACTAGATGGGGTGATTGTATACACATATTAAATATGTTGCAAGAATAGAGTTCTTATCACTTAGTTTGATTAAGCCACCCTAACAAAGTGATCTTCATTAGGAGGCACCATCTGATGATGATTTTGTATCTCAAGCTAAGTATTAAGTCACTAAACTCATAATCATACTTAGTGTCTTAAGAAAGGTGGATCCCATTACTTAGTTTATTTGAGCCATACCTACTGAAGCGATCTTTGCTAGGAAGCATTGCCCGATGACAACTTTTCTTTCAATTAAACTAAGGAATGGGTACCCATTTAATACACTCTTAGGATTGATTGATTTACTCTAAGTGAGATTATATCCGCCTAAGCCCACAGGATAGAAAGAAAGATAAATCTTACTTAGAGTGACTCAACCAATCCCGACTATTACTGGGGATCAGTAATATGGGTATACCATACTGCACTACCCAATGATCAAGGTTCAATCAAGTATATTTAATAGAACAAGGATTTATCAAAACTACAAGTCCTAAACTAATAGGTAGTTCTATACAATGTTTCACCAAGCAAAAGTGATCAAGGATCACTTAATATGGATTCTACCACAAGGAGAAGTATCTTTTCTAAAGCCTTAATGGATTACTACCACAGGGAGGATAGATCAATCTCTAAGGTGATGGGATCTTCTATACTTCTACCTCAAGGAGTCATACAAAGCTTCCTATCTCAGGATATATAAATTTAGGTCTTTTAGATAATTCAAGACAATCTTATGAAGAGATACTCAAGATTTCCCTTCTAAGTTTTGATATTAATCTCTTAGGTATTGATTCATAATTAGGTTTAGGATGATTAGATCAGATGACTAAGTCATCTGATCACACTCAAACTAAGATTATGGGATCTAAATCAGGAATATATATATATATATATATATTTAGACCTAGATCACTTGATTAATCAATATGATTTTATTAAACTTCTTATACTAGTCCTCTTACTTAAGAGAAAATCAGGGATCTTAAGGTTTGATTCAGATCAAGAAGTCACATAGGATTATTATTAACCCTAATTTGTCTAATTCAATGTTTAGAATTAATAATAAATCAAATGCATTATTGGAGAATGTTCAATTCAAAATCTTAAAATCAAATCAATTAAGTTAGGTTTCTTAAGGATTTGGATTCTCCTTAAGTAGATTAGGGTTTGATCCCTTCTTATGCCTTAAGTAAAATCAAGTTATGTATTTAAGATCAATGTCAAATCAGTGGATTAATTATATATTATTGGTGGCAATCTCAGACCTAGTTCAAGTCTTAAAAGCTTGATCCAAATCTTAAGATTTCTTAAGTTAATTAAGATATTTAAGATTCTAAATCTTTGGATTTTTTCAAGTATACTCAATAAACTTATATAAATGAATTCACTACCTTAACTTACTGTTATAAGTCTGATTAATGATCAAAGTTTATAAAATAGAGGGTACTTAGTGCTAATAAAATCCTAATACCAATCAAAAAGGATTAGCACATAAGTATAAATCCAACCATTCAAATTACATGATATTTGGCATGCAAGTTCTAATTAATCATGCAAGTAATCAGAGCCTAAGTTTGCTAAGATTCAATGAGTATAAACTCTAAAATTTACAAATCATAATTTAACAAGATTAGGGCATAACTAGAATTATAGAACTCAGAAAAATATTCTACTTAGCACATGCATTTTAATGATCATATGTAAACTAATGACACCCTAAACATGTAAATTGGATAAGTAAATTTACTAATTTACCCTAATCAAGATCTACTGTAATTAGGCAATAATTAAAGATCTAAACATCAGATGCATGATTTTATTTTATATTTAGGTTCCTGAGATTTTTTTGATCATTTTCATATATAATATCATAGTATTTAGATCAATGGATTAAAAGTTATTAAGAAAATACATTCTATATTTTTCTATTTTAATTTTCCTAATATCCTTAAGGAAAATAATTACTTAATTAATTATTTAATATTTAAAACGACGCCGGCCCGATCCCAAAGAGCACGCGGGTCGCTCGGGACTGAAGGCCCGCCACTGTTAGACAGCGCGGGTCACGGGTCGACCCGATCCGCGCTGTCATCTTCTTCCCTTGCCTGGCCCCCGACTGAGGATGGATAGGGCTAACCCTAATTGCCGAAATCCTCAGTCCTCGAGCCATGCTGGGGTGTACGAATGATAGCAGCACATTCCTGGGACCACGGCCAACCCTTGGAACCATGAAATTTTATATGGGGTGGACTAGTGTGGCGACCGGGGATCGAAGTTCGAGAGTCTTTAAGGAACAATTCATCTCAAATGAAAAAAATATAGACATTTTTATAATTCAAAAAGGACATAATAAAATAAATAAAATTTAAAGTCCTTTTATACATAGAGCCAAATCATATATGAAAATTTACAATAGTTTGAATTATACAAAATATGAATTAGAAATTTCTACATTCTTTTGCTTCCTTTATTCTTCTTATTTTGATTTGGCAGATCTTCTGAGTTCTTTTTAATTATCAAAACCTGAAAAATTCAGATTACCAGTCAGGTAGGAGTACGCAAATTATTCTTATAAGAATAAATCTAGCATCCTATAATAGGTATAAATCATATATGAAAATGACTGAAAATAAAACTGCAAGTAAAGTAAGCAATTTCTGCCCTACAAAATAGCTGTAAAATTCAACATATATGAAATAAATTTTATTGAGAGCACTTGTAACAATAAGGCGAGTCCTGAAGACTCCTGAGCCCAAATGGGTAAACCCATAGGCATAATCTGTAGGAAGCTTATCTCGCCACCCATCGGTAGCTTACTTAAATAATAATTCTTGGTGTGTCTTTCCTCTGGATTGCCTACTTCCTACAAGAGGCTAAATCCCTCCATATAAGTCCCAGGGGCTGCTAGCTGGCCCAATCTGTACAGATTCTCAGTGTTGCATTTCTCCCTCCAAAGATAACCACCACAATAATAAATTCATTGTTTCAACTTTTTGTTACATGCTATTCAATATCATTCTTTTTGCAAATTATAAAGCGGTAAGCAGTGTAAATAATATTCAATTGGAAAATGGCTCAAATATAAGAATACTGAAATGAAACTTATAAGTAGATTTGCGTACCTGACTAGTTTTGTCTCAACATTAATCAATTCAATTTGTTTGATCTACCAATAAGTAGTTTAAGTCATTATTTTGATACTTCATGATTTGTAATAATAGGTTTTTATGATATTTGATATTGAAGTATTTTTATTTTTCAAATGAAGTGATAATTTATATGAATTTCTTAGAAATATGTGCAAACATCTATATTTCCTAAAATTTTCTAAGTCCTAAAATTCTTAAAATTTTCGGCAGAGTCTCCTTTGTTTTTGTTCAAATTTTCCAAATTTTATACAAACATTCTCCAATTCTAAATATAGAGTTCAGTCCTTTTTACAAGACTGCTCATTTCCAGTTCTAAATAGAGTTTAATTCCATTTCTAAAATAGAGTTCAACCCTTTTTACAGGATTGCTCATTTCCAATTCTACAAAAATTTTAAATACATTCAATTAAACTAAGCAGTTTAATATCCTATATCAAACATCTAATAGCAAAAGATGCAGAAATTAATTCAGCAATTTATAGGGGCAGCATCTATTTGGCTTATTTTTGCTATATGTTAATAGCATTTAGCGCATCATTTCTCTTGATACTAATTTACAACTTGACCTGCAAAGAATAACATCATTAAAATTAACATTCAAATATAAATGAAACAAGTAGGGTTGAATTCTTAAAACATCATTTGATTCTTTAAATACATTTTAATAAAAGGAGTTAATACAAGTAATGACAATATTCCATGATTCTTTCATATATTTATTCGATCACATATGGTTTTAATAAGACAACTGATAGTATTTGGTCATGTGATTTTACTTTAGAATTAGAGAAAACTTTCGATTTCATTTTAAATGAATGATAGCATAAGATTCTAATAAAGAAACAGTGACATTTATCTACTACGATCTTATTGATCTCATTTAGAAAAAGAGGCAACATGTGATTCTATAAAGAATGGCAGCAATTATCTTTATATTGTATGGTATAGAAGAATGAATTCAGCATTTCACAACTCATATGAAGACCAATACATATACAGCATATTACTTATCATAGTACTTGACTCACATTAGGATAAACGGCAGCATTCATTCTTATATTACATTAGATGACAGCATTTGATTATCATTTAAATAAATGGCAGTATTTAGATCTTTTAAACTACATGAAACATTTAATTAACCATAACTGAATGGACATCATTTGATCACAAAATTTAATGGACAGTATTTGATCATATTAATTTAATGAATAGCATTTGATCACATTAAAGAATGGACAACATTTAATTTGCTAAAAGAAATGAAGACATTTTATACCATGACTTTAGAAATAAAGGCAATATTTGATGAAGTGCAAATGACAATTCCTAGTAATAGACAACCAACTAGTACAGCCTATGCAGGTCTCTAACATTTTCAACAGCTTTTTCCCAAGTAAATAAGCTTATTATGAGCAACTTGTTAAGCAGCTAATGCTGTCAAAGGAAGTACAAGCTATCACTTCATGCCAAAAGGTTTGCATTCAAGTTGTTATTACAAGTGTACTTTAGACTCAAGATCGACTAAGGGGAAATTAAAATGAACCCCACCAAGATTAAGGTCATTCACAATTAGTCAAGATTAGATGATTCTTAAACTAAAGAATAGAGAATAATTTAAAACTGTAGAGAAAGCTGAAATATAACTTTAACAAAAATGGCATACATAGGCAACTTCCCATAGCAGCCATGATATAAATATAAATAAAAACAAGATCAAAAGATAAGAACATAAAGAAGCCAACGTTGATCAAATATATACAACAAATAACAAAAGAAACAATTCAACAACAATGTCACTTATGCCTTAATCACACTAGGTAAGATTGACAACATATATATCATTGCATGGTCTTATATTGGTGATAGCTAAAAATCATTGTTAATTAAGTTTGAAATAGAAATCGACTTACTGAAATTCATGTGTTCCTTATCTTACTATATTCACACTCAGCCATTGTTAGTAAGAATGCAACAAAAGGATGATTAGAGAGCGAATACACAAGTAATTAACAAAAATAGTTATGATTATTTATCAAGCAAAGTGTAGCACTTGAATTCTTAGAACAAAAGGTTGCACTTGCCACTAGGTTGTTTGGATTTGAGTCAAGTCCTTGAGATATCCCTAAATGCAGACTAGTGAAGAGATTTGCAAAATTTCAGGAAGAGACAAAGGCTTAACGCCTCTAACCTGCTCAGTTTAAACAATTATAAAACTTAATAAATTACATTCATTGAAACCAAATGCACATGATCCATACATATTGAACCAAATAAAGTGCCTTAGCCTAACCTTTCCTTCCACATGAAAATGGAGAATAGTGTTTTCAAAGCGCAGTGTGAAATGCGAAATGCAAAGTGCAATGATTTGTCTATCACTTTAATTCACAAAGCGTGCTTTGATAACCAGCAGCTCATTCAATAATAATGATAATGGCTAATCTTTTAGCATGATATTTACTAGTACACTCTCAAAATAATATTCCACTGAAGTTTTTTTTTTTTTTTTTTTTATCACTTATAACTCAGACATTTACATTAGAATAGCATTGAAAAAATTCTTGGATCTAAATAATTGAAAATTTTCTTGCGAACCAAACGCACAAAGGAACTGTTATCTGATCTACAAGTTATGTTAAATAATGATTACAGGTAATCAAAAATGCCTTGAACTTACCTATTGATGGATACTATGAACTGATTCCAAAGAATAAATTCAGATGAACTACAGATAATTTAGTTGATTTCATTCATTACAATTAATTCTATTTATTAGTAATAGATATCAACAAACAACTGCAGATGATTTGTGCTTGTGAGAATAATCATGATTTGAGAAATGTTAGTTAAGTATATTATGATCTTAAAGAAAATAATTACATATTTTGTTGATGAACTTTACATATAGCAGCCTTATATTCATTATTTGATTTCTAAAACTGATGATTTTGGACATAAATAGTTATATTAAACTAAATCTTGTTCAGGAAGGTCTCATAATGACGGCAAGATTATCATTGCTATTGAGCTTTAGATAAAATCAGATACTTACTTGCTCAATGTCTTGAGGCTTGATCCTTAATATGCTAGAAGGAGCTCTTGATGGAATGAAGAAAGTTTCGGCCAAGTGGAGAGGAAGGCGTCGGCGATCGGAGGTGCTCGGCGAGTGGAAGGATTCGGCTAATGCAAGGCTTTTCTAGCTTTTAGGGGAAAATAAGGAGATGGGTATTATAACCTGGTGACGATTGAGGCGACTCCGCGACTTGCGAGGAGATGAGCATTCGGCGACCGGTCAGTGGATCTCGCGAGCGGTGGAAGCCACGCGTCCACTGCCTTCTCTCGTTCGCTGAGAGGTGTCGAGCGTGCGTATAGGATAGGATCGGGATGGGGAGAGGGGATCGCGTGCGAAGGAGTCGGCCGCGTAGAGGGATTTAGGGTTTTCGGTTAGGATGCGAATGAGAAGAAAAATAAAGAAATAAGGAATATATATAATTATTAAATTAAATTTTAATTAACTTAATATTTAATTTTATTGTATGATATATAAAAATTATATATATATATATATATATTTTTTATATCTATCCTAGCTAATTGAGTGCTTTTGAACACAATGGCGCACTCAGATTTTTGATTCGACGAGTATTTAATTACTCGAATTTTCAGGAATTTAAATAATATTAAAATATTTGTCTAAAATTTTACGACTTCCAAATGCGTTCAAAACTTCACCCCTAGCTAATTTGGGGGTGGTGAACACAATGGCGGAGTCAAATTTTCAATCTGAAGTCAATATTATTTATATATTAATAAACAGTTTGAAATAGAATTTTTTTGGTATTTTACAACTAGTCCCTCTGAAGCCCACTCACCCATTTTCATGCGGAAGCTACTCACTACGAGGAGAAATTCTCCTCACCGGGAGCTCGCCTGGGCTAGGGCTAGATCCGATCACCATCAGGGCATGCTGACAGATCGAGGCCCTATTTATGCATGTCCTGGGAGGCTCTAGACATATGGGATCTTACTCAGTCCCTTTGTAATAGCCCAAACTCTTAAGCACCAAGGTATTGTCCACTTTGGCCAAAAAGGCCTCACAGTTTTGCCCTCAGAAGATAACTTCCCAGTAGGTCACCCATCCTAGGAGTGCTCCCACTTGAGTACGCTTAACTTTGGAGTTCTTATCAGGAACTCCACCGTTATCTGAAAAGGCACCTCGATGTTTAAGAGTTTCACTTATTACTACTTAAGTGGGTCTTCACAATCTCCCCAACTTAAGTAACTGACATCCTCATCAGTATCCACACACAGATCCAAGAACTATCCATTGGGTAGATAGGACTAGAGGTGACCGCTACAGGCGCAAGAGGTACCCACAACCATGTAGCACCTAGACCTATGGGATCTTACTCAGTCCCTTTGTAATAGCCCAAACTCTTAAGCACCAAGGTATTGTCCACTTTGGCCAGAAAGGCATCACGGTTTTGCCCTCAGAAGATAACTTCCCAGTAGGTCACCCATCCTAGGAGTGCTCCCACCTGAGTACGCTTAACTTTGGAGTTCTTATCAGGAACTCCACCGTTATCTGAAAAGGCGCCTCGATGTTTAAGAGTTTCACTTATTACCACTTAAGTGGGTCTTCACAATCTCCCCAACTTAAGTAACTGACATCCTCATCAGTATCCACACACAGATCCAAGAATTATCTATTGGGTAGATAGGACTAGAGGTGACCCCTACAGGCGCAAGAGGTACCCACAACCATGTAGCACCTTAACCATCATGGGTTCAAGAGGCTGCTCACATGAAGTGGTACTTTGCCCTGTATGGCATTTAGCTCCTATCTGACACCCTATGGTTTGCTCTGATACCATTTGTAACAGCCCAAACTCTTAAGCACCAAGGTATTGTCCACTTTGGCCAGAAAGGCCTCACAGTTTTGCCCTCAGAAGATAACTTCCCAGTAGGTCACCCATCCTGGGAGTGCTCCCACCTGAGCACACTTAACTTTGAAGTTCTTATCAAGAACTCCACCGTTATCTGAAAATACGCCTCGATGTTTAAGAGTTTCACTTATTACTTGTAACAGCCCAAACTCTTAAACACCAAGGTATTGTCCGCTTTGGCCAGAAAGGCCTCACGGTTTTGCCCTTAGAAGATAACTTCCCAGCAGGTCACCCATCCTGGGAGTGCTCCCACCTGAGCACGCTTAACTTTAGAGTTCTTATCAGGAACTCCACCGTTATCTGAAAAAGCGCCTCGATGTTTAAGAGTTTCACTTATTACTACTTAAGTGGGTCTTCACAATCTCCCCAACTTAAGTAACTGACGTCCTCGTCAGTATCCACACACAGATCCAAGAACCATCCATTGGGTAGATAGAACTAGAGGTGACCACTACAGGCTCAAGAGGTACCCACAACCATGTAGCACCTTAACCATCATAGGTTCAAGAGGTTGCTCACATGAAGTGGTACTTTGCCCTGTATGACACTTAGCTCCTATCTGACACCCTATGGTTTGCTCTGATACCATTTGTAATAGCTCAAACTCTTAAGAACCAAGGTATTGTCCACTTTGGCCAGAAAGGCCTCACGGTTTTGCCCTCAGAAGATAACTTCCCAGTAGGTCACCCATCCTGGGAGTGCTCCCACCTGAGCACACTTAACTTTGAAGTTCTTATCAGGAACTCCACCGTTATCTGAAAAAGCGCCTCGATGTTTAAGAGTTTCACTTATTACTTGTAACAGCCCAAACTCTTAAACACCAAGGTATTGTCCGCTTTGGCCAGAAAGGCCTCACGGTTTTGCCCTCAGAAGATAACTTCCCAGCAGGTCACCCATCCTGGGAGTGCTCCCACCTGAGCATGCTTAACTTTAGAGTTCTTATCAAGAACTCCACCGTTATCTGAAAAAACGCCTCGATGTTTAAGAGTTTCACTTATTACTACTTAAGTGGGTCTTCACAATCTCCCCAACTTAAGTAACTGACGTCCTCGTCAGTATCCACACACAGATTCAAGAACCATCCATTGGGTAGATAGAACTAGAGGTGACCACTACAGGCTCAAGAGGTACCCACAACCATGTAGCACCTTAACCATCATAGGTTTAAGAGGCTGCTCACATGAAGTGGTACTTTGCCCTGTATGACACTTAGCTCCTATCTGACACCCTGTGGTTTGCTCTGATACCATTTGTAACAGCCCAAACTCTTAAGAACCAAGGTATTGTCCACTTTGGCCAGAAAGGCCTCACGGTTTTGCCCTCAGAAGATAACTTCCCAGTAGGTCACCCATCCTGGGAGTGCTCCCACCTGAGCACACTTAACTTTGAAGTTCTTATCAGGAACTCCACCGTTATCTGAAAATGCGCCTCGATGTTTAAGAGTTTCACTTATTACTTGTAACAGCCAAAACTCTTAAACACGAAGGTATTGTCCGCTTTGGCCAGAAAGGCCTCACGGTTTTGCCCTCAGAAGATAACTTCCCAGCAGGTCACCCATCCTGGGAGTGCTCCCACCTGAGCACGCTTAACTTTAGAGTTCTTATCAGGAACTCCACCGTTATCTGAAAAAATGCTTCGATGTTTAAGAGTTTCACTTATTACTACTTAAGTGGGTCTTCACAATCTCCCCAACTTAAGTAACTGACGTCCTCGTCAGTATCCACACACAGATCCAAGAACCATCCATTGGGTAGATAGAACTAGAGGTGACCACTACAGGCTCAAGAGGTACCCACAACCATGTAGCACCTTAACCATCATAGGTTCAAGAGGCTGCTCACATGAAGTGGTACTTTGCCCTGTATGACACTTAGCTCCTATTTGACACCCTGTGGTTTGCTCTGATACCATTTGTAACAGCCCAAACTCTTAAGCACCAAGGTATTGTCCGCTTTGGCCAGAAAGGCCTCACGATTTTGCCCTCAGAAGATAACTTCCCAACAGGTCACCCATCCTGGGAGTGCTCCCACCTGAGCACGCTTAACTTTAGAGTTCTTATCAGGAACTCCACCGTTATCTGAAAAAGCGCCTCGATGTTTAAGAGTTTCACTTATTACTACTTAAGTGGGTCTTCACAATCTCCACAACTTAAGTAACTGACGTCCTCGTCAGTATCCACCATCATAGGTTCAAGAGGCTGCTCACATGAAGTGGTACTTTGCCCTGTATGACACTTAGCTCCTATCTGACACCCTGTGGTTTGCTCTGATACCATTTGTAACAGCCCAAACTCTTAAGCACCAAGGTATTGTCCGCTTTGGCCAGAAAGGCCTCACGATTTTGCCCTCAGAAGATAACTTCCCAGCAGGTCACCCATCCTGGGAGTGCTCCCACTTGAGCACGCTTAACTTTAGAGTTCTTATCAGGAACTCCACCGTTATCTGAAAAAGCGCCTCGATGTTTAAGAGTTTCACTTATTACTACTTAAGTGGGTCTTCACAATCTCCCCAACTTAAGTAACTAACGTCCTCGTCAGTATCCACACACAGATCCAAGAACCATCCATTGGGTAGATAGAACTAGAGGTGACCACTACAGGCTCAAGAGGTACCCACAACCATGTAGCACCTTAACCATCATGGGTTCAAGAGGCTGCTCACATGAAGTGGTACTTTGCCCTGTATGACACTTAGCTCCTATCTGACACCCTATGGTTTGCTCTGATACCATTTGTAACAGCCCAAACTCTTAAGCACCAAGGTATTGTCCGCTTTGGCCAGAAAGGCCTCACGATTTTGCCCTCAGAAGATAACTTCCCAGCAGGTCACCCATCCTGGGAGTGCTCCCACCTGAGCACGCTTAACTTTGGAGTTCTTATCAGGAACTCCATCGTTATCTGAAAAGGCGCCTCGATGTTTAAGAGTTTCACTTATTACTACTTAAGTGGGTCTTCACAGTCCCGAGCTCCATGAGACGGGTAGCCCGTTCGATCGATACGATCGAATGAACCTCCCTTAACCCACCAATTTGATTGCAATAAGTTCGTCATAGCTAGAGATGAGTTCGACGATCAAAATTGAGAAGGAGCTGAGCCTATACGACTCAGTCCATATTGGTAGTACCTAGCTTTGCTGGACGGAGCTCGGGCTATTTATAGCCTCAGGAAGGTATTGAGAGGAAATGCTAAGGCTTGGCTTGGCCCGAGAGCTCGGGCCAGGAGGAGCTCTCAGAGCTTCCATATTGAGGTGCATAGGGCCCAAGGGCCTGAGCCAGAGGTGCCACCATAACAGGAAATGCACTAACGACCGTGCTGAGCTGGCTTGGGGAGTGGGGGACAGGCTCTGCTTGTCGGGGATTCTATTTTTTTCCCTATCGGGGATTTGAGCGGAGGAGAGGAAGACGATGAGCAGTGCGGGATCCACGGCAGCTGCTGGATTGATCGATCATTGACGCGGGACGGCTCAGATCCTCAAACAACTAATGGCCGAACGCAGGGAGAGGATCGTCCGTTGGATTTAGATCTCTGGATCTGACGGATAAGCAGCACTACTTACGGTGGGTGGTTGGATACCGTCTGATCCTTCGATCGAACCACGGAACGGTCAGGATTGATTGAACCTAAGCTAAAGCACAGGCCGCACGATCTGTCTCGAGAAATGGACGGCTCAGATCGCACCCGCTGTTTTAAAAGCGGTCAATGGTATAATTGCAAAATCAAATTGTATGGAGCCCTTATGTGCAATTGAACCAATTTAATTTAAATTGAATTATGACCCAAATGATCTCCAAATTGCACCAAAATTTTACCTTTAGCTAATTTAGGGGTGAGGAAATCAAAAATGCAATCAGATTTTAATTCTGAGATTAAAATATTTTAGATCAAGTCTAGGGTATCTAGATTGATCAAGTAATCTTTTTATACCTAGAGGAGTCCGATGGTCTTTAAAACTTCTAGATAAGCTCAATTTGATGTTCTAAAGGCAATGATACTGAAAAATTGATTAAGAAACCTATAGTTTTGCATGGTAACAACTTAGAGTTATTACAGACTCCCCTACTTAAGAATGATGTCGTCCTCGACATCACCTCAAGAAAAAGACAAACAAGAGAAAATGAAGAACATGAATAAGATTTTAAAACTAAAGAGTACCTGGACTTCCAAAGAGACTGGGATATTTTTTTCTCATATCCGTCTCTTTTTCCCAAGTAGATTCTTCTAAAGAGCGATTTCTCCATTGAACTTTTACCATTGGGATTGAGCGATTCCTCAGCTGCTTTTGATCATGAGCTAAGATCTTAATCAACTCTTCTGCATAAGAAAGATCTGGTTGGAGGGATACCGCTGGAAGTTGAATTATGTGTGATGGATCACAGACACATCTCTGCAGAGAGGAGATGTGAAATACATTATGGACTGTATAGAAATCTTCAGGAAGCTTTAATCGATATGCTGCAGAACTAATCTTTTCTAGTATTTCGAATGGTTCGACGTAGCGAGGGCTTAACTTCCCGGTTACACCAAAACGATAAACGCCCTTCATTGGACTCACTTTAAGGTACACATATTTTCCCACCTCAAGGTCCAGAGCACGATGATGACTATCGTGATATTTACTATGTCGATCTTGAGCTGCCTTGATTCTTTACTGGATCAGTTGAATCTTGCGATTTGTTTCTTCAACTAACTCTGACCCATAAAGCTGAACACTGTCGGTCTCCGACCATGCTAATGGTGTACTACATTTTCTGCCGTACAGAGCTTCATGTGGA
This sequence comes from Gastrodia elata, assembly GCA_016760335.1. NCBI lineage: Eukaryota > Viridiplantae > Streptophyta > Magnoliopsida > Asparagales > Orchidaceae > Gastrodia > Gastrodia elata. Next base: position 14,617,211 of record CM028673.1, read on the forward strand.
GCCATACCGATACTGGCTTGAAAACTATTATTGTACGCAAATTCTACCAGAGGAATGTGGTCCTCCCAAAAACCTCCAAAGTCCAGTATACAGAGACGAAGGAGATCTTCCATAACTTGGTTGACTCTTTCAGTTTGTCCATCCATCTGAGAATGAAAGGTGGTACTCATAGCTAGAGTAGTCCCCAAGTCTTGATGTACTGCTTGCCAGAATTTTGAAGTGAAACGGCTATCTCGATTAGATACAATGGATCTCGGAATCCCATGGAGTCGGATAATTTCCTTGATATATAACTTTGCTAGTTTCTCCACAGAATCAGTTTGACGCATAGGGATGAAGTGAGCTAATTTGGTCAATCGATCTACAATGACCCAAATCGAATCCACACCGGATCTTGCTTTAGGCAAACCCATGACAAAATCTATAGAAATGTCGAACCACTTCCACTCGGGGATTGCTAGATGATGAAGAAGTCCTCCAGGCTTTTGAAGCTAGGCTTTGACTAGACTGCAAGTGTGATATTTTGCTACAAATTCTGCTACACTCTTTTTCATACCAGGCCACCAGAATGATTTCTTCAAATCCTGGTACATTTTTTTACTACCGGGTTGCACTTGGTAACAAGAATTATGGCCTTCGACCAGGATCTCTTGATGCGTGGATTTGGGAATCCATAGACGATCACCTTGGTAAATTACGTTACCACGAAGCTGAAGGTCGAAGCGACGTCCACTTTCGATATCAACTTTAAACTTCAAATAATCTTCATCATTGGTTTGAGAGATGAAAACATCATGATGAAAGGTAGGTTCAACTGAGCTCATGGATACCAGTGTGCTTAGCATATCTCCACGCACTGGCCTGATTCCAAACCTTCAGAACTCTTCCTCCAATGCACTTGTGAGAATTATAGAAGATAGTGTAGCATGATGGCTGACTCGATCTGCTATGACGTTTGCTTTTCCCGAATGATACTGAATGCTTAAGTCGTAATCGCTTATTAACTCGAGCCATCTTCACTGTCGGCAATTCAACTCACGTTGGGTGAAGATATACTTCAAGCTCTGATGGTCGGTGAATATGGAACACTGGACGCTATACAGATAATAATGCCAGATCTTTAGAGCGAAGACTACTGCTGCTAGCTCGAGGTTATGGACAGGATAGTTCTTCTCATGTGGTTTCAACTGCCGAGATGCGTAGGCTATGACTCTCCCTTCCTACATTAATACACATCCCAAACCTATGCCAGATGCGTCAATATAAACTTGGTAATTCAATCCTTCCTTAGGTAAGCAGAGAACTGGGGCAGAAGAAAGAGCATCTTTCAATGTTTGGAACGCTTTTTCACACTCTGGACTCCAGACAAAAGGTACTGCTTTTTGAGTCATCTTGGTGAGAGGGGACGCAATTTGTGAGAAATGTTTGATGAATTTTCTATAGTAGCCGGCCAATCCTAAGAAGCTTCTGATATAAGTCATGAATTTTGGTTGTGACCAATCTCGAACTGCACTTACTTTGTTTTGGTCCACTCTGATTCCCTGAGAGTCGATGACGTGACCCAAAAAGACGATGAAATTAAGCCAAAAGTCGCACTTAGAATGCTTAGCATAGAGTTCATGGTTTATGAGTTCTTTAAGTACTATACGAAGGTGTTTTTCATGATCAGCCTTATTTCTAGAATAAATCAGTATGTCATCGATGAAGACGATGACGAATTTATCTAGATGTGCTTTCAACACACGCTGCATTAAGTCCATAAAGATGGACGGTGCATTCGTCAATCCAAATGACATCACCAAGAATTCGTAATATCCATAACGGGTTTGAAATGTTGTTTTCTCAATATCAGACTCCTTAACTCGCAATTGATGATACCCAGATCGCAAGTCTATCTTACAGAAGACTTTTGCTCCAGATAACTGATCAAACAGATCGTCGATATGCGTCAGAGGGTATTTGTTCTTAATAGTTACTTTGTTTAATTCCCTATAATCAATGCACATCCTCATCGATCCATCTTTCTTTTTAACGAACAACACCGGCGCTCCCCAAGGGGATGAACTTGGACGGATGAGACCCTTCTCTAATAATTCTTGAAGTTGGTTGTTCAACTCTTGGAGTTCTTTTGGCGCCATGCGGTACGGAACCTTTGACAGGGGTTGAGTTCCGGGAATTACTTCTATGGTGAACTCTACTTCTCGGTTCGGAGGAAGACCAGGCAGGTCTTTAGGGAAAACATCAGGAAATTCACAAACTACACGGTTCTCAGAAAGAGGTATAACTTCTTTCCTTTCTCCCAACATCGATACTAGGTACGCACTGTATCTCTTCTTGATTAGTTTCTCTGCCACCATGGCATTGATTAATGATGATTGGGTGCTAAATTTTCCCATGAATGATTTGGAGTCCCTTCCGCTGCCCAAGGCTATTTTCTTCTTTTGGCAGTTTATGGACGCACCATGTTGGCTTAACCAATTCATACCTAGGATTATGTCGAAGTTGGTAATTACAGTAAAATTAGCTTAGCTCTGAAGTTTTGATCCTCAATAGGAATATCTAGATTGCAGAATTGTTGGGACTGCGTACGAGCTCCAGAAGGTAGCCCAATACTTAATGAACTGGCTAGTTGATGTGTCTGTAGTTTAAGCGTTTTAGCCCACTCTTCCGATACAAAAGAATGACTTGCTCCCATATCGAATAAAAAATTACAAGTTGTGTCATTTATTGTTAATGTGCCTATATTTGTGATAATTTGCGTAAGGATAATTATTCAAGAATTGGAATACTAGAATAGTAAGGGACAATTATTAATACAACAAGAAAAGAGAATTTATTTAAGGCGTACCTGATACCACGTCATTGTTTTCAGGAGCAGAAGTTGGAGTTAACATATATACTCGGGCAGGTGCCGAGGATTGCTTGTTCTGTGTCCCTGAACCTTGAGGATTGTAAGTCGACCTTTGCACATGTACACTTGCCCTTGAGTTTGTCGTAGGAGCCGGCATTATGACAGGGGCAGGCTCCCACTAGTTCACGGGTTGAGCACGTAAGGATTGCTTGTGACAGGAGTGGTCGATGGGTACACCATTGATGGTATTCTTCTCCTTACACTCATAGTAACGATGGCCCTTACGACCACAAGTGAAACATACACCACCGAAGTGGTAGCACTTTCCATATAAATGCCTCCTCTTGCATTCAGAATTTTGAGGCTAAGATTGTGTAGTTTCCATGTTGTAGACTCTGGCCATTTTGCGATGGCCACAGTACTTGTCTCATGGGCATGTGACTATAGCTTTTCTCTTCCTGTCCAGCTGACTTTGGAATCCTTCCTGCAGACGGGCAGCCTCGATTAATTTGATTAGGGTTTTGAACTGTTGAGGGACTAGGTGTGCTATAATATAACCTCTCAGACCCTTTAGGAAGCGGTGACACTTGGATGCTTCCGTTCTCACTAGATCTGGAATGAATCTTGACAGTCTCCTGAATTCTTGTTCATAATCGGATACTGACTTATTTCCTTGTGTGAGGTGAAGGAGTTCGTCCTCTAGAATTGCTTGTGCTGAAGTCGGGATGAATGCTTCACGGAATGCTTCCATGAACATAACCCATGGAATGTCCTCCACCTCAAAGTCTGCGAATCTGTTATTCCGTTCATTTTCCCACCAGTATTTCGCTTCTTCTTGGAATAAGTAGGTCACCAGACAGATTGCCTCATAATTAGGGCATTTAATTAAGGCTAGATTCTTCTCTACCAACTTTATCCATGTCACTGTATCCATGGGGTTTAATGCCCCATTGAATGTGGGAGTACGGAAATGAAGGAAATTGTGTAGGACTCCGTCTCCTGCATTATAAGAAGAGGATCGAGAGGATTGTTGTTTGACTGAAAGGAAATTGTGTAGGAAATTGTGTAGGACTCCATCTCCTGCGCTTGTTGCGCATTATTGTCAATTAAAGCTTTTAGTAAGTTGGCCATAAGGCTTGACTCCTCAGATCCGCTTGATGACGGGATCATCTTTTTAATAGGAGTAGGAGCAGAGGGGGAACCAGGATTCATAGTTGCAGGTACAATGAAGTTTTAGAAACATAAAATTTCATTCATTCTTAAATTCTTTCTCAAAAGAGAAGATACATGGATACATCAAAATATGTAAATGAGATGACAAGAAATGACATAAGAAACATATAGGATCTAGTTACAATACTCTACCCTGAAGGCAGCACAAAAGTCATTATATGTGACTATGTGACCTTTCCGAGCTAATCTCCTATAGACCCAATACCACCAACAACTCGTTGATCCCCTCAGTAGGATCTCTACAATCTCCAGGCGGTACTTCTCTGGACAGGCTGTCTCTCGAAGCGCCGTGGTAACACGATCCAGCCACTCTTTGGCAAGTGCCGAAAGACTGGTACCTCTGAATGTTGAATGAATCAGGATCTTGTCTAGTACTGCGACTCCTCGGGGTGATACTCTATCTACCGTCCTCCCGTAGATCTGACCATCTCGAAGGTCGTATATCCAATAATCATCAAACCTCATAAGGTAAAACAGAAATGCTGACGGCGAGTATTCCATCCCCTAAAATAGTTCAACCCATAAATATTTCATTCATTTATTTCTTTCAAAATTTATTCAAATCCTAAGATGTCATTTTAAGTTTTTCAGTTTCAGTTATCTTTTTATGTGCATTTAATCCTTAGGGTGTCAGTATTGTAGACATAATCTCCCTTTCTATTTCTGAGACAGCTTAATGAACCTTTTGGATGATTGCTTAGTACTTGTAACAACCCAGGTTGTTATCTTAGTCAATTAGGACTAATATTAAATCTTAAAACTAATCTTAAGTGCTAATTAGGTCAATTGGAGTCAACCTCTAAGACCTAGTCCAAATCAGGAGTCAAACGGATCGAATTCTGATTTCTGAAAATTCAGAAACCTTAAAAGTTGACCTATTTAAATTGACCTCCAATTGGAAAACAGACTTCACCATTGCACTTGTTGACCCCAAATCAGCTAGGGGTGAAGTTTTCGTATCAATCGGAAGTCGCCAAAATTTCGACAAATATTTTATTATTATTTTAAATGCCCCAAAAATCGAGATATCAAAATACTTGTCGGATCAAAAATCTGACCTTGCCATTGTGTTCCTCGCCCCTCAATTAGCTAAGGGTGAATATTTGGAATTTTTATTTATTTATTTTATTTAGTTATTTATTAGCTAAATTATATAATTAAAATAAGATTTTTGTTTTTTTATTATTATTATTATTTTTTCCTTATCGGGTCGGATCCCCGTTGCTTTTCGGATCCGAACCGCGGATCGGATCGATCCGGTCCGTCCAAACCGGGTGCGATCGAACGACTGCCAGCCCTCATTCCCGTCCGCCTCTGCGCGTAGGGCACGCGGCACACGCTGCCTGGCCGCGGCCGCGGTCCACCTGTAGCTCGTGGTGACCGCCTCGGAGGTTCCGCCAGCCCCTCCTTAAACCATCCTAGGGACCCTCGGCTTGCGACACGCGCTCTCGCTCGATCGGAAGTCGTCTGGAGGTGCCTCTGAAAACCCTAGGAACCCTCTGCCGTTCGATCAGGTACTCCCCAAAACCTCCGATCTTCTTCCATTTTCGTCAATTATTGCTCGTAGGTTTATCCCGCAAGCTAGATTAGTTTAGGATCGGTCCTGATCGACCGATAGATCGATCAATCGGCTGGATTTTGGAGGAGCTCCACAGTGCTTACCGTTAGGAGTAGCCGGCCCGAGTAGTCGTCACCTAGGGTTAGGTTTTCCGGCTCCGTCCGTCGTCCCCCGGTCTCAAACCGGCCACCAATGGGAAGCCATCGGCATTCCCTTTCCAAAGCCGTGCGGCCCCGTTCCCGGCACCGATGCCTCGGCCGCCGTATAGTGTGCCCTAGTCGCGTTGTTCGGGATGAGGGCAAGGACCCCCGGGTCGGGCCGGGTCGGTCGCGCGACCCATGCCCTCGCGTGCAGGCCGCGTGAGCGCAGCGGCCGAAGACGCGGGCCCCGCACGTTCGTCAGCGAGCGTCAGGTGGGCCCCGCCGCAGTGCCGCGCCCCGTCTCTGGCTGCCACGTGTGCTTGGCGGGCCCCACCGCCATGATTTCCTGCAGAAAAAGATACTGATAATAATTATATAATAAATATAATATATGATTAGATTAGTGTTAAATTAAAATATTAGAAATAGGTTAATCTTAGTCTGTTAATTAGGATTAACCATAGGTTAGTGTATTAAGCTAATTATAATTGGTATTTAAGTAGTAGTAAACAGAGAATATTAGTCAAATTAATTAACTGATTTAACATTAATTATTAGGTTCTGTTAATTAGTTAATTAATTCTTTAGAGTTTAATTAAATTCTGATTAGACAGTAATATTATTATAAATAGAATATTCTAAATAAGTTAATTATTAACTAATTAATAATTAATGTTGATTAATCACAAGGTAATTATTAATTAATAACTAAATTAAGTACAGATCAATTGATATGAAACTTAGGGATAATTAATTAAATAGTAATTAAATTTAATTACTTTTCAATAGTAAAATAATAATATTAAATATTTAAATTAATTAATTATTAGATTAATTAAAGTTAATTGATAATCAGGCCCTAATTAATTACAGATTAATTAAGAATTAATAATTTCAGAATTTATACATAACTCTAGGGATGAATAGTAAAATAATTCAATTAGAATAAATGAATAGTGAAATAATACAAATTGTATTTTTGAATAGTAAAACTTAGAAGTTTAATAACTTTTTGCAGGATGATCCAACTATAGCCAATATAGGTCTTAAAATACTCAGAAAAGTAATTAGAATTAAATGGCGTAATGCAAAATTTCATTTCGGGGTACGTATAACAAAGTAGCATTTTAGGACCTCTTTAGGACCCCATAACTTTTGACCCAGTTATCAGAACATAGTCAATATGGGTCTTAAAATACTCAGGAGAACAGCCCCATCACCGCAGTAGTATTAATTTCCCATTTGGACAACAAGATGAAAAGTCAACCCTAGGATTTAGAGTTGACTCCTAGAATTCAAATGACCATAACTTGGTCAATTCAACTCCAAATTCAAAAATTCAAGATGCTAACTAGTTTAGAATTTTGATGTCACCAATAAACTGAGATAATATTTTAGTTCTGAACCTTAGAAATTTAGAAAATGACCAAAATACCCCCAACCTTAGTTAGGTTATAACTTGACCATTTGAGGTCCAAATTGGGTCTACTCCTTACCAACATACTCAGTACATTATAGTGAAGCTATAGAAACTGAGTTTGCTGAAATTGGACTTCAAACGGAAAAGTTCGGTTTTTGTCACCTGTTGACCGACTCGAATTACCAAATTGCCTTTCAAACTTAAAACATCCATAACTTAGTTAATCGAACTCGGAATGCAATGTTCTTGGACTCTATGGAATTCTTGAATAGTAACCTATAATAAACTGCATAAAAACTTAGTTTTTAGTAGAGTGAAAAATCACTTAAATGCCCTTAAGTCATAAACCTTAGTTTGAACCTGTAGGACCCGTTTCTCGCCTGAATTGGGCAAACTTACTGTCTATCCTCATGTGAGATAGTAAGAAGTCATATGGAAAAGAGAAACTCCAATTTGGGCACTTAAATCAAAAGTTGACTTTTCGGACCCTTAAGTAGGGGCAAAATGGTCATTTTGCCAAAAATTTAGAATAAACATCCTTAGCCTTTAATTAGTCTCTTAAGATACTAAAATTAGCATTATAACCATATTAGTGACATTTAAGTAAGTAAAATCAACAGTTAGGTCAGATTCCAGAATTTTCCCTAAGTCTTTAATACTACACCTTAAGGACCCTTCCTGAGACTAGGACTAGATCATATGGTTGATTTCATTCATTAAAAAATAAGGTTTTTTAATAAATGAATCCTTGGTTTAATTAGTTTCTTGAATTTTTCAACTCATTTTTGATTATTTTGTCTTTTGACCTTAGATCTAAGATAGGAGATTCATCCTATTAAATTTGATTACTTAATAGGATTGGCCTTAACTATTAGATCACTATTAGAATGAAACTTAGATCTTAGGTCTTATCTTTTTTGGATTATGTGATTAAGCCCAATCTCGTGGTGTTTAATCCATAATCTATAGTTTATTAATTTTAGTTAGAACGTCTAAAATTATTAATTAGGTTGTGATAATTTATTACTTAACTTTTATAGTCGACCTTGACTTGGTATATTAGGACCTAACTAGTCCTGATATTTTGTAACTTATAAGGACGAATTTCTAAGTTACACTTGATATGTATGAAAATGGTGACCCTGAACTTGTGTAATTTGGAATAGTTAGAATGAATAATAGAAAACAGATGGTATCACCATATTAGTAGAGTCTCTTGCTTATTTTGATACTTTGTGCTACACATTCATTGTATAATTGAGCTTATTTCCTTGGACATTTCATATAAGAGAACTTTGTGCATGAAAATGAAAACTTAGAATAATAGGATAACAGTTGCCTTTGGGTCCAGTTTATGGTGATTATGGTGCACATTTGCCCCGATGGACAGGGGTAAGGTGAGATCGGGATGCCTAACATTCTCATTGAGGAGAGTGTGTTAGGCTTGGGACCCGTATAATCTTGCAGATGTGCTTGACTCTTCAGTTGTTTCTAACAGTTGTCCATAGAAATAAAAGTAAAATAACTAAAATATGTTGCATAAGTATTATCTGCCTCTTCAGTCATGCAGTATGTTCAGTATGTTTGCAGATTGAGTTGTATATATATATATATATATATATATATATATATGGGCTAGTTTAGCCAAGTTTTCTGATATGACAGTCAGTATACAGAGTTTGGATTTGCAGTTGTAGTATTTGGCTATATTTTGGCATTATTTATTTAGTCAGCTATTTCTTTGTACAACTATTATACAGTAGGATATTAGATTTTGTTGATATTTATATGTATCACTGCTGAGATTTATTATAATAATTTGTATATTTCATTTGATCACCAGCATGTATTCGGATGTAGCATTTTCTTTCAGCATATGTTTAGTTACTTATATTATATGCCTTACCTTGTTCACCTCGCTTTTGAGGCATATCTTAGCCTATTTTTGCTTAAGTTATAAATGTTATTTATAGCTGTTCCTCTTTCTTATTGAATTGCTAGTCGCTCCCTGATATATTGTTGCTTAGAAAAAATTGTGTAAAGTGGTGATATTAAAAATATATGAAAATGTATCAGCCTAAAATGTACTTAGACAAATTATCTAACCAGATTTTTCTCTTTTTTGGCTGGGGCCCTACATTGTGAAACCGACAATGGCAGGCGTAGAGCAGATAGAGAATCCAGTACCTGAGGAGGAGCTATTCCTAGAGGAGGAGCAGCAGCTCAGACCAGAGCATATCTAGCATTTATAATTATTATGAGGATGAGTTCCTTTGCATTTACTTTTTATTTAGACTTTAAATATTATAATAATACAGGTACTCTTGACTGTGCATTTAGATTAATATTCTTATATTCTGAGTTATATTTTGCACTTATGTTATATTGTGATGCTTGGATGTCATTTATTGCTTCCGCACTCTGTATGTTTACTTATATAGTGACTGTTAGATTGATTTTAGGTTAATCCTTCCCTAATCAAGTGGATTGTGGAGTCTATCCTAATCCAATAATAAGTAAGGGGTTAGCCAGAGTGACACTCCACCCTTAACCTAATCTTTGGTGGATTAAGGGTGCGGGGCACAGTACTACACATAGTAATTATGATATTGTCCTGACACAGAGAACATATTATAATGTAGATAGGAACAAGCTCCTTATCTGACACTATATAATACTTCTCCGATACCAACTGTAACGCCCCGTCCCGTCGCGTGCGTAAAAGACAAGTGTAATTCATAGTTTGGTGACGGAACGGTGCGCTACTCAGGAATGGTGGGTTATACAAAAAAAACCCATCATCCCGAATAGGCTAGAGAGACGGAGCCATACAGAAGGCTACTGGCTCGAATCCTAAGAGTAAGTTTGAGAGCCAATATCTAATATAAGAATGAAATACTTATCTTAGGTATTAGACTATTACGTACACAAAGTTCACGGAAGTGGGGAAGAACCCATGTGCATTATAAAATATATCAGCATTTCCAGTATGCTGGTCGCATCACATTACTAAGTATAGCATTATAACAGAGTGCGGAATCTAAAAGCAAAACATCCAGAATACATTCATCTCAAGTAGTAGTAAATATCCATCTCAGAAAAGAAAAGTAAAAGTATATCCAGAGTTTATTACAAACCATTAAAATGCATAAATATAAAGAGTCTATCTAAAATACTGAAAAGAGCTAGTAAGTAAAAGTAGATGCTCGGTCCACTACAGCTCCAAATGCTCCTCTTGAGTTTCTGGTACGTCCTCCTGACCTGTCTCCAAAAAATGCTCAAGATCTAGCAATTTGCCGAATCCCAAAAGTACCCCGTGTTAGACAAGAAGTCTAACACATCGAAACTAGCTATGCAAAGCTAAACTAAACATAACAATATATGAGAAAAATAAAGCTGTAACAGAGCTGAAGAAAAAAAAAAAAAACATATAAGCGAGGAAAGCTGTAAGTACTGAGTAAACAAGAGTGTATTAAATGTGTACTCATTCCTTAGTTTAATTAAAATACAAGTTGCCAATGGGCAATGCCTCCTAGCGAAGACCGCTTCAATAGGTGTGGCTCAAATAAACTAAGTAATGAGATTTACCTTCCTTAAGACACTGAGTATGATTATGAGTATAGCAACTTAATACTTAGCTTGAGATATAAAATCACCATCGGATGGTGCCTCTTAATGAAGATTACTTTGTTAGGGTGGCTTAATCAAACTAAGTAATAAGAATCCTTTTCTTGCAACGTACTGAATATGTGTATACAAACATCCCATCTAGTAATCTCTAAATAAATATGCAACTTCAATTAATCATCGATCTAGAAGTTAGGAGTCATAATCCTTTTTAGAAGGATTCTGCACAATGGGGACTTAGAATTTATTATCATTTCTTACTAAACTCTTCACTGATTTTTGAATTTTTCATTCATTCAACATAGTGGCATAAGCATGAGCATAAACATGAATTTGACTCATTCCTTCTATTGTAAAACATGGGTATCAGTGATATTGTATGGGTTACAGAATGTGATATACACAGATTAAGGAATTTCAGGGTGCATCTACGTCACCATACTGACTTCCTAACTAGTATATTTAGATTGGACTGTACTACTCATAAGCCTTTAGTGATAGTTCTGGAATATACCATGGTGTAGCATATTTGTGTGCATTATTTTAGTGACATATAGTGCAGCATATAGCATCTCTTTCATCATGGTGTTTATTTTACTTTCAGTTTTTGTTTGGCGATAGCTCCACTTTAACTGGCCTTTACTGCTCTATTTACTTAGCATTTACATTTTTCTTTACTATCCACTTTTCCTCAGTTCTTTTACAGTTTTACTTTACTTTTCTATTTGTTATGTTTAGTTTAGTTTTGTGTAGTTAGTTACGATGTGTTAGACTTCTTGTCTAACATGGGGTACTTTTGGGATCCTGCAATTTGCTAGATCTTGAGGAGTTTGTGGAGACAGGTCAGGAGGATGTACTGGAGACCCAGGAGGAGCACGTGGAGCTGTAGTGGATTGAGCACCTACTTTTACTTATTAGCTCATTTCAGCATTATAAATAGTCTCTTTGTGTTTCTGCATTTTAAATTTGTTTGTAATAAACTCTGGATGTATTTTACTTTTTTTTTCTGAGACGTATGACTATTACTGCTTGTGTGAATGTATTCTGGATGATTTGCTTTTAGCTTCCGCACTTTGTTGTACTACTATACTTAGTATTGTGATGTGATCAGCATACTGGAAATGCTGATATATGTTGATAACAAATATCGGGTCCTTATTTACCTCTTTGGACCTTGTATACGTACTAGCCTAATATCTAAGATAAGCATTTCACTCTTATCTTAGGTATTGGATCTCGATCCTACTCTTAGGATTCGAGTCAGCAGCCTTCAGCATGGCTCAGTTCTTACTAGCATATTCGGGGAGATGGGTTTTGCTTATATACCCGGCCTTCCCGAGTAGCGCACCGCTCCGCCGCCAAGGTTGAGGTACATTACTTTTCTCTCTTGCGTGCGGTGATGGGGCAGGGCGCTACAATTAGTATCAGAGAAGTATTATAAAGTGTCAAATAAGGAGCTTGTTCCTATCTACTTTATAATCTGTTCTCTGTGTCAGGACAAGATCACAATTACTATGTGTAGTGCAAAGCAAGCATCCAAAAAGTTCATCAAACTATCTCAGAAACAAAAAGGGAGAAACTATGTCTGGAAGATTGACACCGTAGGAATTAAACGCACATAATAGATTGATTGAAATTGCAACTCATAAACTGGACATCTTAAGACTTAAACGAACTTTTGAAAATAATAATCAACTATGAACAAAATGCTTATTGTATGAAGTATTCTAGGAATGGACTACTCGCAGATAGCATTTCCATTCTACCTTAGGAGGTTTGATGACTATTGGATAGACGATCTTCGAGACGGTTAGGTCTACGAAAGGACCATAGATGGAGTGTCGCCTCGCGGAGTTGAAGTGCTAGACAAGATCCTTATCCATTCATCGTTCGGAGGCACCCGTCTTTCAGTACTTGCCAGAGAATGGCTAGACCGTATTACCACTGCACTACGAGAAACGGCTTGTCCTGAGGAGCACCGTCTAGAGATTGTGGAGATCCTATTGAGGGGATCAACGAGTCATTGGTGGTATTGGGTTTATAGGAGATTAGCTCGAAGGAGCCACATAGTCACCTACGATGACTTCTGTGCTGCCTTTTGGAAAGAATACTGTAACTAGGATTTTAGAAAATCACATCATTTTTCTTATATGTTCCACAGATCCATGTATCTTCTCTTTTGAAGAAGAAACTTTAATGAATTATAGTAAGAATTTTATGTTCCTGAAATTATACTTGTAATTGCAGTCATGAACCTTGGTTCCTCGTCTGCTCCCACTCCAATCAAGAACACGGTCGTATCCTCAAGCGGACCTGAAGAGTCCAACCTTAAGGCCAGTTTGCTGAAGGCCTTGATTGATAGTAATGCGCAACATTCGCAAGAGACACGTGCTCTTATCCTCTCAGTAAAGCAGCAGTCTGCACCTCCTTCGGGATCCTCTTCTCAGTATGTAGGAGATGAAATCTTACATAGCTTCCTTCGTCTTCGAACCCCTACCTTTAAAGGAGCACTGAATCCCATGGACACTGTATCATGGATTAAGTTAGTGGAGAAGAACCTGGCCACTATCAAGTGCCCTAATTCTGAAGCAATCTGCATAGTAACCTACCTATTTCAAGAGGAGGCGTAGTATTGGTGGGAAAATGAGCGGGATAACAAATTCGCTGATTATGAAGTACAGGACATTCCATGGGACATGTTCATGGAAGCGTTCCACGAAGCATTCATCTCGACATCAACCCTAACAATTTTGGAGGACGAACTCCTCCATCTCACACAGGGCAATAATTATGTGTTCGACTACGAACAGGAATTCAGGAGATTACACGATTCATTCCGGACCTAGTGAGAACAGAGGCATCCAAATGCCACCATTTCCTGAAGGGTCTAAAAGATTCTATCAAGGCACACTTAGTATCTCGTCAGATCAAGACCCTGATGGAATTAATCAAGGCTGCCCGTCTACAAGAAGGATTCCAAGGTCAGTTGGACCGGAAGAGAAAGGCTACAATTATGCAACCATGAAATGAATGTTTTGGTCATTACAAAATGGCCAAAGTGTACAACATAGAAACTAAACAATCCCAGCCTAAGAACTCTGAATGCAAAAGAATGCATCTGTACAGAAAATACTACCACTTCGGTGGTGTATGTTTCACTTGTGGTCGAAAGGGCCACCGCTATTTTGAGTGCAAAGAGAAAAATACCATCGACGGAGTGCTCATCAACCACTCTCGTCACAAATAATCCTTCCGTGCTCAACCAATGAACCAATGAGAGACTGCTCTCACCATAATGCCGGCTCCGACTACCAACTCAAGGGCCAGTGTACCGATACAAAAGTTGACCTATAGCCATCAAGACTCAGGAGCACAAAATAAACAACCTTCAGCACCTGCTAGAGTATACATGCTAACCTCTGCCTCTGCTCCTGAAAACAACGATGTGGTATCAGGTACGCCTTAAATAAATTTTCTTTTCGCGTTGTGTTAATAATTATTCCTTACTACTCCAGTACTTTGACTCTTAAGTAGCTATCCTTACCGAGTTATCGTATTATAGGTTATCAATAAAAAATACAACTTATAATGTTCTGTTCGACACGGGAGCAAGTCATTACTTCATATTGAAAGAGTGGGCTAAAACCCTTAAACTACAAACCTATAAATTAGCCGGTTCATTAAGCATCGGGTTACCTTCAGGAGCCCATATGCAGTCCCAATGATTTTGCAACTTAGACATTCCTATTGAGGATCAAAATTTCAGAGCTAAGTTAATGTTATTACCAATCACCAATTTCGATATAATTCTAGGCATGAATTGGCTAAGCCAATATGGTGCTTCCATAAACTGCCAAAAGAAGAAAATAACCTTGAGTAATGGAAGAAACTCAAAATCATTTGTTGGAAAATTTAGCACCCAATCATCGTTAATCAATGCCATGACAGCAGAGAAGTTAGTCAAGAAAGGATGCAGTGCGTACCTCGTGACAATGTTGGGAGAAAAGAAGGAAGTCATACCTCTTTCCGAGAACCGTATAGTTTGTGAATTTCCTGATGTTTTTTCTAAAGACCTACCCGATCTTCCTCCGAGTATAGAGGTAGAGTTTGCCATAAAAGTAATTCCCAGAACTCAACCACTGTCAAAGGTTCCGTATCGTATGGCGCCAAAAGAACTCCAAGAGTTGAACAATCAACTTCAAGAATTATTGGAGAAGGGTCTCATTCATCCAAGTTCATCTCCTTGGGGAGCACCGGTGTTGTTCGTCAAGAAGAAGGATGGATCGACGAGAATGTGCATCGATTATAGGGAATTAAATAAAGTAACCATTAAGAACAAATACCCTCTACCTCGTATCGATGACCTGTTTGACCAACTATCCGGAGCTAAAGTCTTCTTTAAGATAGACTTGTGATCAGGATATCATCAATTACGAGTTAAAGAGTCAGATATTGAGAAGACAGCATTTAGAACCCGTTATGGGCATTATGAATTCTTGGTGATGTCCTTTGGCTTAACAAATGCACCGTCCATCTTTATGGACTTAATGCAACGCGTACTGAAAGCATATTTGGATAAATTCGTCATTGTCTTCATCGACGATATATTGATTTATTCAAATGATAAAATGGATCACAAAAATCACCTGCGTATAGTACTCGAAGAACTCAGAAACCACAAACTATATGCTAAGTATTCTAAGTGTGAGTTCTGGCTTGACTCAGTTGCCTTTCTGGGTCACGTAATCAACTCCCAAGGTGTAACGGCCCCAATAATTGGATAGAAGATTAATCCAGATATTGGGGTGTTACCTTAGCACCCAACACTTGATTAGAAGAAAAAAATTCAAGTGCTGATGCTAAGTGGCCAAGTCTCTTTTTGAGCATTTGTTAAGTTAAAAATGAATAAAAAGGAAGATACATATAAATGCAATAATACAAGCATTTACAAAATAAGCAATTCACTCATTCATCCCAAAATAGTTTTAAGTATAGAAGATACAACACAATTAAATGTGGGCAAAAGTAACTTAAACAGTTTATAATCTAATTATTATAAACCTTTTTAAATAAAAAAAATGCAGTAAATAAATTACTCTCTCTCTCTCTTTCACTTATACAAGTAAATTATTTAAAATTTAAGCGGAAGCAGAATTCTTTATAAGCCCTTCTACTACTTAGACCTGCATCACCTGAATAAAAGGGCTCTTGATCTATCATATTTTGGTATTTAAATATGATAGGGCAAAGCCAAGAAAAAGAAAAAGTGTAGTTAGACTAAACAGTCTAAGCACATTTTAAAATTAGCTATGTTTTTAGATTAACAAGATATCACAATTATAATTTACAAATTAAAGTAAGCAGCAGTACTATAAAAGCTGTAAAGTATGGGAAAGTGAAGTAAGCATAACTGTAAGGAAAATAGTATGAGATTAAATTAGTAAAAATACTCACTTTTATTAAAGTTCTAGCCTATTACTAAAAATTGGTAAGGGAAATCATTTTAATGGCTAGAAACTACTATGTGCATGAAATAAAAGTAATATGTGATCAATTGGAATATATGCTAAGTAAGCAATTGACATACAGTGAAGTATTAATTGAAGTTAAGCAACATACACAGTACTGAAGTAAACAATACACAATACTGAAAATAGAAAATGTAAAGCTAAAGGAAATGAAGAAATATCATAGATTCTCAATCTAAGATAATCATAGTCTAAGACTATGATATGAAAGTATAACTAAATAGTTATGAAGAGATCTTACAATTTGTAAAAGAATCTCTTATATTTTTAGTTAAAGTTACATTTAGAAACTATCTCATTCTGTAGGAGTACACAACATAATGGCGAGGAGTTAAGCACGTCTGCTTAACCAGATACAGTAGGGAAGATGAACATTCACATTTACCCTCTCTAAAATGTGAAGTTCTAATATAAGCACTTTCTTTTGTACTCAATTTGCCATAAGGCATTCCCCTTTAAAATTTTAAGAAAATATTTATTTATGCACAATGCTCTTGAATGAATGTTCAAGGAAAGAGGCTCAAAGCTAGGCAAGCACTCAATAGATTGCAAAAATTATAAATGTATGTGATATCTTTTTGTTTATCTAAACTTTTAATAATCTACTCATAATTGGAGTTAATTAAACTCCAAATTGACTTATAGATATTTGATCTTAAGTCAATTATAAAATGAATGTGAGTTTATTTTCATAAAACTTGAAATTAGGAAAAAGATAAATTAAATTATAAGTCTTAAAATTCTTAGAAATTTCGGCAGAGTCTCCTTTGTTTTTGTTCAATAAACAATTTTTTCACAATCAATATAAGTCAATTTTTATTGACTATCTCCAGTTCTAAAGTAGAGTTCAATTCTTTTTATAGGATTACTCATTTCCAATTCTAAAATAGGGTTCATTTCCAGTTCTAAAATAGAGTTCAGCCCTTTTTACAGGATTGCTCATTTCCAGTTCTACAATAGAGTTCAACCCTTTTTACAGGATTGCTCATTTCCAGTTCTACAAATACATAAAACTGAACTAAGCAGTTTACTCATCATATATAAAATATCTAATAAAAAGGAAATGCAGAAGTAAAATTAGCATTTATAAGAGCAGCTTTATGTGGTATTTCACACATAACGTTTAATTTAGCATTCCTGTATTAATTTTACAACTTAACCTGCAAAGAATAACTTCATTAAAGTTAGCATTTAAATATAAAAGAAACCATATTTATTTAATTTAAAAGGCAGCAAATGATTTTATTAAAAGAAGAGTAGCATTTGAATCTCACTTGGACCTTATGGCAGCATTTAATCAAATGTAAATTTCAAAGGCAATATTTGTATCTTTACAAAGTAAACTATAACATTTGAATCTCCTAAATACATCGCAGCATTTGATTTTATTTGAAATATGGCAGCATTTATTTTATTTAAATGACATCATTTTGATTTTATAAAGTAGATAGCAGCAATTTGATTTTATGAGGTAGATAACAACATTTATATAACATGGATGGCATCAGTTTGTATGATAGCATTCAATTCCCTAATTCATGGCAACATTACATTATTTTATTTGAACTAATATTGATTAAACTAATAACATTTGCTTCTTATAATTCATTCAACATTTTATTATATAAGAAATGGAAGCAATTCTATCACTATAGAATAAATGATAACATTTAAAGATGGTAGCAAGAGATTTTAATATAGATTCACAGCAGTATTAAGATCCCTCAAATATAAATGACAGCTTTTATCCTTACTTATATAAATTGAAATCAATAGATCCATATGAAAGATTTAACAGCATTTAGATCTTAATATATCATGTAGTTTATATTTAATTTATATTTAAATAATTGTCAGCATATAATCTATCTTAAATGGATAACAGCAATTTTATCCTTAAATGATACACAGAAATATATGAATCTCATAAACTGAATGGCAACATGGAATCTTATAAGATACATTGCAGCATTCATAAGAACATTAAATCTTATAAAGTAATAGCATCTTATTCATTCAATATTGCTAATTGTTGAAATGCTACTCAGCATATAAGGCATATAGTCTTCCCCATGATAAGTGATGGCATTTTGTTTTGTATTTAAAAAGATAGCTTGAAATAAGTGACAACATTTACTCTTAAATGAATGATAGTACTTGATATATAATCTATTGATCTCATATTAAAATGAAAGACAACATTTGATCATTGTGTCCTTATATAAAAATGGCAGTATTTGATTTATGAAACCATTTGATTCATGTTGAACTTAAATAACAACACAATTTTAAAACACTTAAGATCTCATTGATCTTCCTTTAAGAGAGAATTGGCAACATTAATTTCATTGAGATAAGGCAGCAATTATTTTTATTAGAAGAAAATGTTAGCATGCGAGACTAATAAGAGAAAACTGTAATATATGATCTCATATAAGAATAAAAGATGGCAGCATAAAATTTAATATGGAAGCATTGAATGGCAGCAATTGCATAAGGAGTAGTATTTGATTCATTGAAATAACAACATTTAATTCTTATATGATAAATTGAAGCATTAGAATCTTATAAACTTATTGCAGCACTTGCTTTACCTTGAAATAAGTAGCAACAATTGTTCTCTCATGATAATGTTGAGATCTTATAGAATATGTATTGCAACATGTGTATTTATTAAAAGAATAATAACATTGATGCTTTTGTATCTCACAAATAGATGACAGCAATTCAATCCTCATGCAAACAATTACGACGCATGCACTACTTTCTTTATTGACCCAAAATCAATAAACATGAATGAACAATGATGTCCCTTAAGACAATAATTATTGCATTACCAGCCAGTGGAGATCGTGGTGTTTAATACAAGTGAGAAAAACAACCAATTATAATCAATTTTCCACAGGTCATGATAAATTTTTCAAGCATAATGGAAGTATACTCTAGCCACCAAACAAACATGTGACAACAAATGCACTACATGACCTGATAATTATTTCATTCCATCAATCTTTAACATTTTTAAAAAGATCGTTAGTTTCTAATTATGATATATTGCATTAACCTTTTGATAGAAAATGTTTAATATGTACAGTTTCTCCATTTTCTCCTCAAATAAACAATTTTGAGTTAAATTGTAATCTGCATATGGAACAACTAAAAACAACCAAAATAATGATTCAATTGCATTAAAACTCGGCTATAAAAATGATATATAGCAAATATAGCAAAGCACCAAACTATAAAATTTTCAGCAGTTAGGACCTTATTTCGATGAATAGGTCGATATTCTGAAACTACAGTAATGCATCATATAAGGATAAACTAAAGTCCCATTAAAGTAATATGTAGTGGCCTTGACAATCAGAGGATTGAAATGGATATTTAAAAACTTTATTAAGTAGATTAAACAGGGCAAGGGAATCAAAAGTACACAAATTGATCATTCTTGCATTTCGTCAAATGACAACATATGAATTAATGAAGAAATGGCAGCATTTAAATGGCATCACTTAGATCTTATAGCAACAATTGAGTCATTTATATTATTGATGACAGAACTTGACTTTATTTATAATTGATAGCAGCAATTGCCCCTTTTTCACAGCTAATAACAGCAATCAATTCTTTACATAATAGCAATTGATTCCATACATGATTAATAGCAGCACTTGAATTTATTGAAATAATTGATAGCACTTGGTTGGCAACATTTAATTCTCATAATAGCATAACTATATAAATAAGCATATGTAGAGGGGATGTCAGTACATATGAGTATGAAAAATATACTCGCTTACATGTATGTACTAATTATTTTCATTTGTGACAATTGAAAATTTGCAATATTAGCAAACCTTAACAAATAAATATTGTCTTACATTACTGATATTGCATTGCATTATCTATTGAACTAACTTGCATTTTTAAGAACCTTGACATGGGCTATACATATTTGAAACAATAATTTGTCCTCTAAAAAAAAAGGACAGTATAATGAAAGATATGAAGATAAAATGTTAATTCATATATTTTTCAGATTTAACAGATAGACATAATATTTGTCTTTCTAATGGCAATTCATATCTAAAAGTACAAGATTAATTTTGCCAAATTAAAACATATTCCATGCAAACAAAATATTGATACGTTGATTGGTTGGTGATCTAGTAGAAAATCTATAACCAACATTGTGAATACAAGATTTACATAAAAATATTGTTCTGCAAACCGGTATATTATTGAACCAATACACTTTATTCTGAGAGCTAGTTTATAAGCCAAAAATTTGATGACTTAGAGGTGAGTACAGAAACTGTTGACGCAAAGAAACTAATTATCACTAGTTTCAAATAAAGAATATTATGCTGGCCATTCAGTAGAGCTTCTTCTCATATAATTTTGATCGTATCAATCGGCACAAATATTAAGATTTTAGGGATCTTATAATAGATCTAATGAATAGAGTAATGGAAATATTTGAATCTTCTTCCCATATTGAAAGTATAGAAATTCAATTGATTCAACTGATATTAACATCCCTATTAGCATTTTATTTCTAACATTTAAGCATATATAATAAATGGAATGAGAATTAGAAGATCACGTGCTCATTACATATGAGTTGAACTCTGCATGCTCAATTCAATCAATTGGTTCTTAATAGGACATATAGAAAATTTAGGGATATCAATTTCTGATAGGAATTTAAGTGAAGGAAGTACCTTTATTTTATGAGATGCAGCGAATGAGGGGCTCGGCGAGTGAGGGGTTCGGCTAGGGTTTGCTTACCTTTTGAATGAATCCCTCTGTCGAGAGGATGAATGCTCGTTGATAAAGAGTAGAGTCGGCATGGGTTCAAGCCTTCCTATTGGATCGATCAACGGTGCTATCCACGTGTCATCGATCGTTTGTAGAAGATAGGGAAGGGGGCTCTCGGGACGAGGAAGGAATCGTATGCGATAGGGTCGCCGAAGGATTAGGTTAAATTTTTAGGTAATCGATTTATCTTTATAATGATATATATATATATATATATATATTAATTTATTTGATTAATTTATAAGTTTTATTTAATTAAAATTAAATGATGATATATTTTCAAACCAATATTTTGAAAAATTGCTTTGAAGCTAAATTGAGGGTAACAGACTCAAAAATGAAGTTGAAATTTTAATTGGAAATCATCTTAATTATTTAATTTATCAGCTTAAGAAAATATAATAAAATAATCAAGAATTTTGACTATCTCCAAAACTCACCAAAATTTCACCCCAAGCTAATTTGGGCGTGAGGAATGCAATGGCAAAGTCCGTTTTCGATTCTGAAGTCTAATTAAATGAGGCATCTTCAGAATTATCAGAAAATCAGGAAACGTTGGAAATTGTCAAACGGTCTCCAAATCGCACGAAATTTGAAGTGAAGACTCTTAACTCTATTGTAAGAGTAACGAAAGAGATTTAGAGTCAATTAGAGCACTAATTGACAGGTAACAACCTCTGGATTGTTACACAAGGAATCAAAGTGGATCAAAATAAAATAAGCGTAGTTCAAGATTGGTCAAGACCAAAGTCTGTGACTAACATCAGGAGTTTCATAGGACTGGCAGGTTACTATATGAAATTTGTCAAAGGTTTCTCGCAAATCATGTCTCCTCTCACAAAGTTGACTCAGAAGCCATACCATTTGTCTGGACCCCGAAGTGTGAGAAAGCGTTCCAAACATTGAAAGATGCTCTTTCCTCCGCACTAGTTCTCGCCTTACCCAAGGAAGGATTGAATTACCAAGTTTATGCCGACGCATCTGGTATAGGTTTGGGATGTGTATTGATGTAGGAAGGGAGAGTCATAGCCTATGCATCTCATCTGTTGAAACCACACGAGAAGAACTACCCTGTCCACGACCTCGAATTAGCAGCGGTAGTCTTTGCTCTAAAGATCTGGTGTCATTATCTGTATGGTGTCCAGTGTTCCATATTCACCAATCATCAAAGCTTGAAGTACATCTTCACCCAACGTGACTTAAATTGCTGACAGCGAAGATGGCTCGAATTAATAAGCGATTATGAATTAAGTATCCAATATCATCTAGGAAAAGCAAACATCGTAGCAGATGCGCTTAGTCATCATACTATGCTTTCTACTATGATACTCTCAAGTTCACCGAAAGAAGAATTCTGAAGGTTCAAAATCAGGCTAGTGCATGGGGATATGTTAAGCACACTGATATCCATGAGCTCAGTTGAACCTACCTTTCATCACGATGTCTTCATCTCTTAAACTAAGGACGAAGATTATCTGAAGTTTAAATTTGATATCGAAATGGTCGGTGCTTTGACCTTCAGCTTTGCGGTAACGTAATATATTAAGGGGATCGTCTGTGGATTCCCAAATCCATGTAGCAAGAAATCCTAGTAGAAGGT
The DNA here is from genome assembly GCA_016760335.1 of Gastrodia elata. Taxonomy (NCBI): domain Eukaryota; kingdom Viridiplantae; phylum Streptophyta; class Magnoliopsida; order Asparagales; family Orchidaceae; genus Gastrodia; species Gastrodia elata. Next base: position 14,639,989 of record CM028673.1, read on the forward strand.
CATAACTCAGGTTATCAGATACACCCTGGCAGTACCAAGATGTACCAAGACCTGAAGAAATCATTCTGGTGGCCTGGAATGAAGTAGAGTGTAGCACAATTCATAGCAAAATGCCATGCTTGCAGTTTAGTTAAAGCCAAACACCATAAGCATGGAGGACTTCTTCATCCTCTAGCAATTCCAGAATAGAAGTGGTTCGACATTTCTATGGATTTTGTTATGGGATTACCTAAAGCAAGATCCGGTGCTGATTCAATTTGGGTCATTGTCAATCGATTGACCAAGTTAGCTCACTTCATCCCTATGCGTCAAACAAATTCTGTAGAGAAACTGGCAAAGTTATATATCAAGGAAGTTATCAGACTTCATGGGATCCCGAAATCCATTGTATCTGATCGAGATAGCCATTTCACTTCTAAATTTTGGCAAGCAGTACATCAAGATTTGGGGACTACTCTGCTATGAGTACCGCCTTTCATCCTCAGACAGATGGGCAAACTGAAAGAGTCAACCAAGTCATGGATTTCTTCTTCGTCTCTGTGTACTAGATTTTGGAGGTTTCTGGGAAGGTCACCTTCCTCTGGTGGAATTTGCGTACAATAATAGTTTTCAAGCAAGTATTGGTATGGCTCCATATGAAGCTCTGTACGGCAGAAAATGTAGTACTTCGCTAGCGTGGTTTGAAACCGGCAGTGTTCAGCTCTATGGGTCAGAATTAGTTGAAGAAACGAATCGTAATATTCAATTGATCCAACAAAGAATCAAAGCGGCTCAAGATCGTCAGAGTAAATATCACGACGCTCATCATCGTGCTCTGGATCTGGAGGTGGGAAAATATGCGTACTACTTAAAGTTAGCCCAATGAAAGGCGTTTATCATTTTGGTGTAGCCGGGAAGCTAAGTCCTCGCTACGTCGAACCTTTTGAAATATTAGAAAAGATTGGTTCTGCAGCTTATCGATTGAAGCTTCCTGAAGACTTCTCTGCAGTCCATAATGTTTTCTACATTTTGTCTCTACATAAATGTCTTCGTGATCCTTCCCACTTAATTCAACATCCAGCGGTATCACTCCAGCCGGATCTTTCTTATGCGGAAGAGCCAATCAAGATCTTAGCTCATGATCAAAAATAGCTGAGAAATCGCTCAAGAGGAATCTACTTGGGAAAAAGAGGCGGATATGAGAAAGAAGTACCCTAGCCTCTTTGAAACTCTAGGTACTCATTTAATCTTTTTAATTTTATTTATGTTCTTCAATGTTCTCATGATTGTCTTCTCACTTGAGATGATGCTGAGGACGATATCATTCTTAAGTGGGGGAGTCTGTAACAACCCTAGGTTATTACCTTGTAAAACTATAAGTAACCTGATCAATTTTTAAACACTATTGCTTATAAAACCTCAAACTGAGCTTATCTAGAAAAATTGAAGTCCATTGGACTTCTCTTTGTTCAAAATGATAATTGGATCAGTCTAGATGCTCTAGATTAGACCTAAAATATTTTGATCTCAAAATTAAAATCTGATTGCATTTTTGGATTCCTCACCCCCAAATTAACTAAGGGTAAAATTTTGGTGCAATTTGGAAATCATTTGGAACATAATTCAATTTAAATTAAAATGGTTCAATTGCACATAAGGGTTCCTATTAATTCATAATTGCAATTATACCCTTATACCTGAATTAACAGCCGGGATCTGCTGTGGAGCCCGGGTCACGTGACAGCGGCGTCCCATAAATCTAGCTGTCGCGCCTTACTAATCCAACGGCTAGGATCAGATCCCGTGAAACCACGGATCCGTCGTTGGATCCACCCGTGGATCCTACGACCAGGATCATCCCCGCGATCAGCCATTAGAATACGGGCGATCCCAGCCGTAGCGCCATCTGATCGAAAGATCAGACGGCATCCAAGGCACCTGGTACTGTGGATCTTCGTCTGCACGCGCTCGTGCACTTGACCGAGAGATCCCCCATACTGTTAGCTGCCTCCTCTATCCCCCACACCCGCTTCCACCTCAGCAGACCATTAGCACACCTCCCCTAATGGCCAAGAGACCCAATTGGGCCTCGTGACTCGGTCGAGCTCGAATTGGAAATTTGAGAGCTCGGCCAGGGCCCGACCACTCCGACCCTCCCCAGCCCAATTGGAGCCTTTGTAATATTCCCTACACTCCCCTGAGGCTATAAATAGCCGCAGCACTCCTTTATTTGATCCTTGCTGATCAATTGGAGTTGAGCTTCCTTCCGCCATTCCCGAGCTCCCATTGCTGAATTCCTGAGCTGCTGAGCTTCTCCCATGCATCCCTGAGCTTGCATACCACTGATAGGAGAGTCTCCTGGAGTTCAGGAACTCTCAGAGAAATCCAAGGGAGCTCAGCTAGCCGGCTTCCCCCTCTGCAGCGTCTGCAAGCAATACCGACAAAACCAGGTACCCACTTACCGATTTCGAGCCAATGAGGCTCGAACCTTGTCCCTTTTGATGCGTCTAAGTCCGTATTGTCATCTTGAACCCAAGGGTATCGAGATTAAGATCTAGGTTATCCACGATCGATCGAATCGATCGATCGGATTAAACTTCTTAAGGATCTCCTCGGTCGAGTAAGGACCCGATGATCCAGACCATACTAAACCCTCAGACCAGAGGGCTTCAATCCGCCTCACCTCCATGATGGTGTAGGGATCGAGCCTGGGGTCTGGTGTGGCCTCTGTGGGGAGAATTATCTCCCCACGGTAGCTCCAAAGGAGGAGCCCTCGGGTGAGTAAGGTCCGGTCGATCTAGACAGTCTCATAGAGGGCTTCGGGTCCCATTCGACGCATCTGACCACGGTGATCGTGTAGCGATCGGGTTCTAGTCATGTCATGGTCGGGATGCATCGGGATTTGGCGCTTAGGTTTCCCTTAATCGGATCCCTGGATCGGGACGAAGGAGCGGGGACGACGGCACTGTGCGGGCTGGGTCGACCCATGACCCGCGCTATGCGACAGTGCCGGGTCTTCGTTTCCCAGTCGACATGCGCGGTTCGGATTACGGGCTGAGCCATTTTAATTAATATCGAATTATTGGAATTATTTTCGTTAAGGAAAATAATCCCAATAATCAAATCATAGGATTTTGATAAGATAAAAATACAGAATGTATTATTTGAATAACTTTTAATCTATTGGTCCAAATCCTATGATATTATATATGGAAATGATCAACAAAACATAAGGGACCAGAATATAAAATAAAAATGGACATATGATAGTTAGATCTTTAATTATTGCTTAATTACAGTGGATCTTAATTAGGGTGATTTAGTAATTGTACTCATCCAATTTGCATGTTTAGGGTGCCATTAGTTCACTTATGATAAGTAGAAGGCATGTGCTAGGGGATTTATTTTTTTGAGTTTTATATTTTAGCATATGCCATAATCTTGTTAATCCTTAATTAGTAAAAACTAGGGTTTATACTTACTAGATCTTAGCAAACTTAGGCTCTGATTAATTGTATGATTAAACAAAACTTGTGTACTAAATTCCATGCAATCCTGATGGTTGGATTTATACTTATGTGATAATCCATTTTGAATTGAATTAGGGTGATTAGCACTAAGTATCCCCTGTTTTATAAAAATTTGATTATCAAAAGTGACTTATAACATTAGGTTAGATGTAATGAAAACATCTAAGTAAATCTAGTAAGTATAACTTGATCCAATCTAAATTTGAGAACCTTAAACACCTTAATTAACTTAAGAAATCTTAAGACTTGGATCAAGCTTTTAAGACTTGATCTAGGTCTGAGAATGCCACCAATAATACATAATTAACTCACTGATTTGACATTGATTATTAACCAAATTCATGATCTTAATTAAAGAAGAATAGGGGTCCAACCCTATTATACTTAATTAAGGTCCAAATCCTTAAGAACCTTAACTTAATCAACTTGATTATAAGACTATGGACATGACATTTTCCAATAATTAATTCTGATTTGATATTGATTTTAAACATTTGAATTAGATAAATTAAGGTTAATAATAGTCCTATGTGACTTTCAATCTGAATCAAACCTTAAGATCCTTTATTTGCTCCTAAGCAAGACTATTGGCATAAAAGATTAATAAAACTATCTGATTCAATAAATGATCTTTAATAATATCTTGGATTTGAATCCCTTATCCCTACATTAAGGTGTGATCAGATGGCTTAATCATCTGGTCTGATCATCTAAATCTAAGTACATAATAGAATCAAAAGTGTTAATATTAGATATTAGAATGGAAGACCTTAAACATTTCTTCATAAGATTGTCCTGAAAATATTTAAAAGACCTAAAATACATCTACCTTGTGGTAGGAGATCCTTGTGTGATTCATTGAGGTAGTAGTTTAGATAACCTTTGAAACCTTAGAAATTGATCTTAACCCCTTGTGGTAGAGTTCACCTAAAAACCTTAGAGTGACACTTCTCCTCGTGGTAGAATCCCTGTTGGGTGATCCTTGATCACAAGTTAGTGAAACCTTGTATAATTCTCACCCATTGAGTATAAGTATTACTAGTTCTGATAATTCCTTGGTCTATTAAATAGTCTTGTGAGAACCCCAATTATTGGGTGGTGTAGTATAGTATACCCATAGTACTGGTTCTCCAGTAATATCCAGAATTGGTCGATTCATTCTAATAAAAACTTATGAGCAGGTTCTATCCTATGGGATTAAATGAATACAATCCCATTAGAATAAATCATTCAAGCCTAAGAGTGTATTAAATGGGTACTCATTCCTTAGTTTAATTAAAATACAAGTTGCCAACAGGCAATGCCTCCTAGCGAAGACTGCTTCAATAAGTGTGGCTCAAATAAACTAAGTAATGAGATTTACCTTCCTTAAGACACTGAGTATGATTGTGAGTTTAGCAACTTGATACTTAGCTTGAGATACAAAATCACCATCGGGTGGTGCCTCCTAATAAAGATCGCTTTGTTATGGTGGCTTAATCAAATTAAGTAATAAGAATCCTTTTCTTGCAATGTACTGAATATGTGTATACAAACACCCCATCTAGTGATCTCTAGATAAATATGCAACTTCAATTAATCATTGATCTAGAAGTTAGGAGTCAAAATCCTTTTTAGAAGGATCCTGCACAGTAGGGACTTAGAATTTATTATCGTTTCTTACTAAACTCTTCACTGATTTCTGAATTTTTCATTCATTCAACATAGTGGCATAAGCATGAGCATAAATATGAATTTGACTCATTCCTTTTGTTGTGATACATGGGTATCAATGATATTGTATGGGTTACGGAATGTGATATGCACAGACTGGGGAATTTTAGGGTGCATCTGCATCACCATACTGACTTCCTAACTAGTGTATTTACATTGGACCGTACTACTCATAAGCCTTCAGTGAGAGTTTTGGAATATACCGCGGTGTAGCATATTTGTGTGCATTATTTTAGTGACATATAGTGCAGCATATAACATCTCTTTCATCATGATGTTTATTTTACTTTCAGTTTTCATTTGGTGATAGCTCCACTTTAACTGGCCTTTACTGCTCTATTTACGTAGCATTTACATTTTTCTTTACTATGCGCTTTTCCTCAGTTCTTTTATAGTTTTGCTTTACTTTTACGTTTGTTATGTTTAGTTTAATTTTGTATAGTTAGTTGCGATGTGTTAGACTTCTTGTCTAACACGGGGTACTTTTGGGATCTGGCAATTTGCTAGATCCTGAGGAGTTTGTGGAGACAGGTCAGGAGGACGGATCGGAGACCCAGGAGGAGCACGTGGAGCTGTAGTGGATCGAGCACCTACTTTTACTTATTAGCTCATTTCAGCATTATAAATAGACTCTTTATGTTTCTGCATTTGAAATCTATTTGTAATAAACTCTGAATTTATTTTACTTTTCTTTTCTGAGACGAATGACTATTACTGCTTGTGTGAATGTATTCTGGATGATTTGTAATTATGAAATGGAACCCAATATATTAATATCAGAAGTTAGAATGAGGAGTCTTAAGCATCTCTTCATAAGATCATCCTGAAACATTAAAATACCTAAATACATATACTTTGAGGTAGGAGACCTTGTATGACTTTTTGAGGTAGAAGCTTAGAAGATCCCATAACCTTAGAGATTGATCTTATCCCCTCGTTGTATAAGTCACTTAAGACAGTAAAAAGATACTTCTCCTTGTGGTAGAATCCATATTAAGTGATCTTTGATCACCATTTTGTGAAACCTTGTATAGGACTTACCCACTAGCTTAGGCCTTGGTAGTCTTGATAATTCCTTGCTTTATTAAGTAGACTCGATTGAACCTTGATCATTGGGTGGTGTAATGCAGTATACCCATACTACTGGTCCCCAGTAGTATTCAAGATTGATTGATTCACTCTAATAGGGACATATGAGCGGGTGCTAACCTGAGGGATTAGACAAATACAGTTCGATTAGAATAAATCATTCAAACCTAAGAGTGTATTAAATGGGTATTCATTTCTTAGTTTGATTGAAATACAATTTGCCAACGGGCAATGCCTCCTAGAGAAGATTGCTTCAATAGGTCTAGCTCAATCAAACTAAGTAACTGAAGTTACCTCCTTTGAAACACTAGGTGTAATTGTGAGTGGGGCATATTAATAACTTAGCTTGAGATACAAATCGCTAACAGGTGATGCTTCTTATCGAAGATCACTTCGTCAAGGTGGCTTAATCAAACTAAGTGATAAGAATTATCTTCCGTGCAAAGATACTAAGTATGTGTATACTATTATTCTACCTAATAATCTTTAAAGTAAATTTGTAACTCTAACCAATTATCATCCTAGAAGCTATGAGTCAGAATCCTTTTAGCAAGATTCTGCACAGTGGAGACTTAGAATTCATTATATGCATTCCAAGTGTTCATGGCTTTTCTGGATTTTTTTACTCATATATAATAGGAGCATGGGCATAAGCATGAGCATAAACTTGAAGTATCATTTCAGCGGTAACGTACGAGCATCAGTGATGAAGTATGGGTTATGGAATGTTACATACACATACTAGGGAATTTCAGGGTGCATTTGCATCACCATACTATATTCCCAATCAGGTGTATGTTTACATTAGACCGTACTACTCATAGTCTTTTAGTGATAGTTCAGTGACATATCCATGACATATGTGGTGTGGCATATTTGGGTACATCCTTCCAGTGACATACAATACAATATTTGATATTTCTTTCATCTTGATTTATGAATATTTGATGTTTCCTTTACTTTTAGTTCTCTTTTGTGTGACAGTTTTACTTATTTAGCTTTTATTGTCTGACTTACTCAGTTGTTTAATTTTTCCTTACTTAGTTTTTTTTCCCCAATTTTTCTGCAATTGTACTTTACTTTACTTGTTACTTATATTTAGCTTTATTATTGTATAGTTAGTTGCGATGTGTTAGACTTCTTGTCTAACACGGGGTACTTTTGGGATCCGACAATCTGCTAGATCCCGAGCAGCTTGTAGAGATAGGGCAGGAGGACACACAGGAGATCCAGGAGGAGTACGTGGAGCCTTAGTGGATCAGACATCTACCCTTACTTCTAGTTTTATTTCAGTACTTTAGTAGACCATATTTACTTCTGCATTTAAATCAGTCTGTAATAAATTATGGATGTATCTTTTACTTTCTTTTTCTGAGACGTATGTTTATTACTGCTTGTGATGAATGTATTCTAGATGTATTGCTTTTAGCTTCCGCACTCTGTTATACTACTATACTTAGTATTGTGATGTGACCAACATACTGGAAATGCTGATACATTAATGACGTATATTGGATTCTTAGTCGTTCTTTAAATCCAATGTACGTGTTAGTCTAATACTTAAGATAAGTATTCTACTCTTATCTTAAGTATTGGCTCTCAATCCTACTCTTAGGATCGAGTCAGCAGCCTTCAGCATGGCTCAGTCTTAGACCCGCCTATTCGGGAAGATGGGTCTTTGCTTGTATACCCATCCTCCCGAGTAGCGCACCGCTCCGCCGCAAGATGTACACATATCTCTTTTCTTTTGCGCGCTGCGACGGGGAAGGGTGCTACATATAAGGCCTACCTCAACATGTATTCAACAAGGCATTTTCTATCTCAAGACTTACCTTAACCATAATTTTATTACTTAACTTATCTCTTAAAGATCAAAAGTTATTAATAATGCCATCTACAATTTACAAATTCTAATGACTAAACTAAATTCACATGTTATATCATTAATTGAAAGAATTAAATCAAGGATGCAAATTCCTTAATACCTAATCTTATGAGTTGGACATTCAAGTTATGAGATAAATCATTGATTTAAGAGTTGATCATTTGATAAATTAAGTATATTTTCATAGTTAATTAAGGAATAAATACATAGTAGTCTTCTTACTTAAGAGAATATTACAAAAATTAAAGCTTAAGATTTAAGATGAAAATCATATTAATCATTCTATAAGACTTAATCATCAAACATGCAAGTTTAAGATCAATGACTAAATCAAAAGATACTTAGTTAATTCTTGTTGTATAATAAGTGCAATTCAACAAATCAAATCAAATTTGACTAATTATCAAGCTTAATAAAGGCTAATTAAGGTTTGAGCTATTCAGGCATAATTAAAAATCATACTTGCTAAAATTCAATTATGACGTTACAAACATGCTATTTATTGTCTAATGCTTCTATAAAAATTGATTTTACCAAAATTAGAATTTAAATGAGACTAATAAATCCTAATCAAATTCTAAAGCTAATAGCACTTAATTAGCAAAATAATTTATAGAAATCAAACCTAGCTTAGCCAATTAGTTTAAAACATCATAATGAGCAATCAGAAACTTTAAGCATGTGAATTGGACAAGCACACACCCTAATGTTCACCAATTAAGGTCAAATGTAATTAGGGCATAAATAATAAAATCATCCACAAAAACTAAAATATTCTTATAGTTTATTAGCGCCCCGTCCCATCTCTACATTAAAGATAAAACAATTGGCGGTGAAATGGTGCGGCACTTGGGAAGCCTGAACTCTCCCAGGAGTAGCCTCAAGAATTACTAAACATTAATCCTTAAGACAAGTAGTATCATTAACTTAAGTATTAGATAGAGTACTCATGTACATTGGGACGGGTAGAATAATGAAACATTCCCAATATATACTAGTACTTTATAAATGACTATACAACTTACTTTTGATCACATTACAATACTAAGTATAAGTAGTGAAAAAAATCAGAGTGCAGACACTAAAAGTATTCATCACAGACATTCATCACAGCAAAGATAAAGAAAAATAAATTTCAAGAGTTAAATTATTACATGCCATCATTTAATATAGAGAGAGCAGAAAGTAAAGGTCCCTCGTCTCACTGCTAAAGTAAGAACTAGACAAAGCAAAACAAGTTGTGCAGGCTATTGCTTCTCTGTCTCCTCTTGAATCTCTTATGAAGCCTCTAAGGCCTACTCCTCAAACTGCTTCAGATCTAACAAATTTTTGGATCCCAAATGCCAATTTCTCTGATGAATGAAAATAAAAGTACCTCATGTTAGATATTAAGTATAACACATCAAAATCTAGGGCTACAACATGCTTTATTATAACTTTTCTTAGGGAATTTAATAATAAATAAAGTAGGAAGCTACTACAAAAAATATTAAAAATAAATAAAAGTTGAAACTGTACAAAATTGAAAGTAACGTAAAATAGTAAACAAAAGAAAAGTAAAGTGCTGAGCTGAAATCTGTAAAATATTGAAACTGAATAAAATACTAAAATTAAATTATAATGTACTTTTATATTGTCTGACCCTTGTTAAAGCTTTTGGTTTGAGGTATGTTGCTTTACATACTTTCTTTTGATAAGTTATAAATGTATGATTTATAGCTTTCCAGTCTACTTGTAGCTTGCTGCTCCCCGTTTAGTTATTGTTGCTTTAAATGTCTAAATGTGATATTGTAAAGAATATAGATTTTATTAAATCAACTTAAAATATACTTTGACAAATATCTAACTAAGATTTTTTTCTTAGCTGGGGTCATGGAATTGTGATACTGATAATATCAGATTTAGATCTATTCGTTGAGTTTACTTCTGCTAAAGAGCTTGGATAGGAGAAGCAACTTTCTGTTGTTGCTGCTTAGTTAGTCATTTTCTTGGTTTTTGAGAGGATGAGCGTTTATTTTCTCTTTTTGCAAAATTCCCATTAAATTTATAATAATTCTGAAAGTGCTTTTCTTTACTGCACTTATATTCTAGGATGGCTGAATGTTTACTTTACTGCATTTATGGTTTAATGGATATCTCATTGCTTGCTTCCACACTCTGTCTTCCGTATGATCATTTAGTGATACTCAGTTCAGATGGTCACATCTTTCAATTACTTTTGGGTTATGTGGAAACCTTATTTAATTTAAAATAAAGGATGTGTCTCAATGACCACTCCACCATAATTATGTTATTATATAAGTGTTAACATGACCACGGTGTGGATGGGGCTCCACACTTAAGTAGTACTTAATAAATGGTTATGAAACACTAATTCAATATTAAGTACTACAATGGCACTCATTATTGGGTTAGAACACATAATCAGACACTTAGCCATCACATTAGTACCCCAAATTTTCTATCAGAACATGCGGGGCACTACAGACTGGCATTTCAGCATGCCCTATGCACCCAATAAATAGAGAGTTTGGTGCTCAGGCACCCCAGATACAGTAAGGCAGGCGCACACAAAAATTCTAGCTCATGTGTGACGTGAACATAATTGTTTATAACAATGATGGATAGTTCGGGACTCCATAAAAAACCTATTATTATGGGTTTGGGTTAAGTATGTGCTATTTTTCTGTGGAGAGCTTTTGAATGCTTAGAGGCTTGGAGAGCTTTTGAATGCTTGGAGGCTTGAAACCATAGAGTGATAACAAGAATAAATTTGAAATATACGAAGAAGAAGAAGCTCAAGGCAGTGAACATTTTCTTCCTCAAAGAGATTGATAAGTTATTTATAATTTTGTAATTATTTCTTATATAGTAGATTTTTATGGTTGTGTGACTCCATAATTTTTCCCATTTATGAGTTTTTCATGTATATCTTTGTGTTCACATTCTTACGTGCTTGTGAATATTTATGCTGTGACTTTTTCAATTGTTTGTGTTCGTATATTTTCATCTTTGCTTCGGTGACTCCCAACGGTCAAACCCCGTTCATAGGGATTTCTTCAGAGAATAAGATCTTCTAATTTCTCAACAAGTGATAGAATTGTTCGATGTACGGGTTTGTTAGCTTGAGTGGGAGCAAATGATTGACAAAATGAGACATAAAATTGAGAAGTTTAATATGAAATTTTACATTTTAGAAGATGCAAGTGAAGGATTTGCTCCACCAAAAGAACTTGTACTTACCTTTGGAAGGAGTTAAGAAGAAATATGAAACTATGTTGGAAGGGGAATGGAAAGTCCTTGATGAAACGACACTGTGGCAACCCACCACTAGGTCAAGATAACTAATCCAACATTAGGTGCTCACTCCCCAGAATCATATCGGAGTTTAGTATAACAGTGTATTTAGAGGCATATAAATATACACTTCCATATTCATTGCAACATTCAAAAATACCTAAATAATAAAGAAAATATATTCATTATAAAGATAATAATTATTTTACAAAATCTATTACACACTAAGCAAAAATTTAAAACTTTAAGAAAATTAGTATTTAAGTTGCTCCATCATGTATTAACTCCTCCTTAAAGGCTTGATCCAGAGATTATTCATAAACTTTCATATATATATATATATATATATATATATATATCTGTGCGTGTATGTGTGTGTGTGTGTGTGTGTGTGTGTGTGTGTGTGTATGATAGGGCGAACCAAAAAAAGAAAAATAAAGAAAAGAAAAGAAAATATTTTATTATACACAAAGGTCTAAGTAAGGTTTGTAGGATATCAAATTTTACATTCAAGCGGCATGATTCTACATGAGAAGCATATACAAATAAAATGTGATATTTAAGTATGATATGCTCACAATTATGAATGCAATATATATTCTTAAGATATGTGCTCATTCTGAAAGAAAATATAATAATATATAATATTTATTCTGTTGGACAAAGTTACAGAATATTTGAGGAGTTAGATACCTCCATCTAATTATCTAAGATGTGGTTCCTAACTAATTACACATCCCCCCTCAATGTCTATGTGTAGTCTTCTTATTTCTTCAAATATTAGCATGTCATAGCTTAACGTATTGTCTATAAAAACCTGAGATCAACCTGAATAAACACATGATACTAATTTCTGATTATTTATTTCAAGTCTTGAGCATAAAATCTCATAAAAATATCAAAGCGGATCAAACTTTAAAAGCGATGCAAAAGCTGCAAATAAGAGAATAATATATATCATTATATGTTAGTAAAAATATTAATATTAATATTATATTGATTATTTATCATTATACATCAAAAATAATAATTTTTATTATTATAAGTCATATATATATATATATTAATTGAAAGAAAATTAATTTAATTGAAAGTTGCAGAAATTAAAATATATATATATATAGAAAAAAAGGACAGAAATAAAATTTGCAGAATTAGGATAATATATACATATATAGAAAAAAAGAAAATGATTGAAATGAAAGATGCAAAAATTAGATAATATATACATATATAGAAAAAAAAAAGATAGAAATGAAAGTTGTAGAAATTAAAATATATATATATATATATATATATATATATATATATATATAAAAGAAAATTACTGAAATGAAAATTGCATAAATTAAGAAATATATACATGTATAGAAAAAAAATGACAGAAATGAAAGTTGCAGAAATTAGAAAATATATACATATATAAAAAGAAAAAAAATAACAAAAATGAAAGTTACATAAATTAGGAATATATACATATATAGAAAAAAAATGACAGAAATGAAAGTTACAGAAATTAAAAAATATATACATATATAGAAAAAATAAAAATGACACAAATAGAAATATAATAATAATAGTAATAATAATAATAATAATAATAATAATAACAATACCATTTTTATTGTTATTAAAAGATGAAGTATAAATGAAAAGAATAAAAAATATTTCATTTATTTCTTATTTCTTACTCTATATTTGTGTTGAAGAGGCATTACTAGAGGTCAGTGGGGGAATTGGTGGTGGCCGAGGTAGAGAGGGAGGAAGTGAAGGGGAAAAGAGGAGTGGGGTAGGGGAGTGGGGGAGGAGATGGAAGTGGTAGTGCGGGAAATGAGAAAAATGGTAGGGGGTGGGGGTGTATTTATAAACTTTTTTTTCTTAATTAAATAATTATGTTTTCTCTCATCCATTATTTGGATGAGATGGATATGAGATAATTTGTCATAATTATTGGAGTGTTCAATTTGATCTTTTTTTTCTCCTTCTTAACCTTTTTCTCTCCCCACTATCTCTCTATACTTTCTCTCTCTTTCATTTCTTTTCCATAAAATGACAAAACTTGGCACAGATGTGTATCTTGATAAGAAATACACACTCGCATAAAAAATTTTCAATTTGAAGCAATATTTTATTTTTTATTAATTTCTGAAGATAAAATCTTCAAAAATTAATTATGGTCAATTATGAGTTCTAAATTCGACGAAGCTTTTTCTGTAGCATTTTTATAATATTCTTAATCCAACAACACTAAAATCACTGAAATTGGATTTGTATTTAATTTTTTCAATTTACTAAATTTAAATAATTCAAAAATTAATTCAAAGAGTATTCATTATCTGGATTGCTCCCAAACTTAGACATTATGATCACAAAAATATACTCTATCAAATAGTATTTTTAGTTTGCCCTAATTTTGGAGTCACTTGGTGTAACGACCTCAATATTGAGTAGGAATTAAACTCAACATTGGTGCGTTACCTTAGCATCTAATATCTAATTAAAGGGAAACTAACTAAATGCTAGATGCTAAGTTTGGCTAAGGATCATAAAGAGAGTCTTAAGTTAAGATGAGAAAATATAAGAGGAGAATGCATATGATCGATATAGTTACAAATATATATATGAAAATAGTAATTATAAGCTTGTGTAAAAGAAGAAATCACATATCAATAGAAGTATTTGCAATTACTTGTAAGTAAAAATATAAATTTACCTACAAGTAAAAGAAAGGAAATATGTGAATAGAAATGCTTATAAGTTACATAATTCAAAAGATAGTTGCAATCATAAGCATCAATAGGAGTTTAAAGAGATTGCAACATATATGTGAAAGTAACATTTCCAAGTAAGAGTAAAAGTGAACATTTACATATAATAATATGAGTTTAAAATTATAAAATGCATGTACAATTATGCTACAAGTAAGAATATATGTCATTAATTATATGTAATAAATAACTTTATAAGTATGAAATGTTTATGCAATTTATTTATCTATTTATCTAAACTAAGCATTTTAGTAAAGATCTAAGTCCATCACTGTAACAACCCAAGTTGTTAGTCAGGTCAATTAGGACTAATCTAAGTCCTAATTTTGGTTCTAGTATCTTAATTAAGTCATTTAGAACTCACCTCTAAGATCCAATTCAAACTTGATGTCAAATAGATCAAAACTTGATTTCTAAAAAATCCAGAAACCCTAAAAATTGACTTTTTATTTAGACCTCAGATAAAAAATCCAACTTCGCCATTGCGCTCATCACCCCCAAATTAGCTAGGGGTGAAGTTTTGGATGCATTTGGAAGTTGTTGGATTTTTATCGAATATTTTAATATTATTTAAATACCTGAAAAATCAAATAATTAATTACTCATCAAATCAAAAATCTGATCACGCTGTTGCGTTCCTCACCCTTTATTTAGCTAAGGGTGATTTGTTGAAATTTTTTGGATTATGATTAATTAATTAAATTCAATTAATAAGATTTAAATAAAATAATTTAATATTAATATTTAATTATTAAAGTGAAACGGTGCCGTCCAAATAGCGCTTAAGTTAGCATTCAAAGTTTACTTATTAAACTTGGATTAAAGTGATTAGATCATATGATTAAAATCCATCTGATCCTTTTCTATTCTACAATCATGAGATAAAATCAAAAATATTATTAGTGTTAGATCATTTCATAAATTATTACAATTTTATTATTCATCTTATGCTAACAATCTTATATAAGAGAAAATTAAAGATCTAAAGTTTAGATTCAGATGCTTCAATCACATAGATTTAATATTAATCTTAGCACTTATAATTCAATGATCTAAGATCAATATCAAATCATATGCATTATTAGACTCATATTGATTGAATTATCTTTCAATCAAAGTTACTTGATTTAGGTGATTAAGGTTTAGATTTTAATCAATACAAGTTAAAGTTTAACCCCTAACCTTTCTACTATTAAGATCAAAGGTTAATTTAAAGGTCAATGATAAATCAATATATTATTAGTGTATTATTGAGGGCAAATTTCAAGTTTAGATTAAGTATCATCTACTTAATCAAACTATCAAGATTCTTATGTTCAATTATAGTTTAATGTCAACTAAGCACATTTAAGTATCCAAATAAATATTAAATTTTCTAACATATATCCTAAAATCATAAAAGCATAGAAATGTAAAGTTGACATAAAATAGAAGGTAATTAAGACTAACTAATTTCTAAATCAAACCAAAAGAGTTAGCACTTAATTACAAATCTAAAGGACTTAAGTTTCATGCCATTTAGTTATTAAAATATACTTTGGTTAATATAAACAATCAAGGATCCTATTCTTTGACATTTGACACAAAACAGTTAAGATACATAATAGGTTTTGAGCACTTGTTAAAAATGACAAAGTTTCAAATTTAATTTCAACATGAAATTTTATGCAATGCTCAATTCAAAGTTTCAAATTTGATACAATTCAGTCCTAATAGGGTCCTAGGGACCTTAAAATACAAAAACGGTAAAGTTTCAGCCATTTCAGCCATTTCTGAAGAGTTCTGGAATTTTCTGGTCGCTACGGCGCGCTATGGCACGCAATAGCGCGCTGCAGCACTTTTGGGCGTTATAGCACGCTATGGCGCGCTGCAGCGCTTTCGGCATTGTAGCGCACTGCGGCGCGCTACGGCTGGTTTCAGCGCTTCCAGGAGCTGCGGCACGCTACGGCGGGTTTCAACGTTGTGGCACACCGCAGCCCTTTCAGACGCTGCGGCGCGCTACGGTGGATTCCAGCGCTGATTTTTGAAAGGCTGTCGCTACGACGTGCTGCAGCGCGCTACGACGAATTTACATTATTTTCATCATATTATATTTTTATACTTCGCAAGATTTTTAAGACGCTGCGGTGCATGATAACGCGCTACGGCGCGCTACAGCACGCGGTGGAGGATCTGTTTCTGCAACTTCGGGCGCTGCAGCGTTCTGCAGTGCCAGACGGTAATTTTGCCTATGTGAAACCTGAAAATGACATATTTTAAAGCTCAAATACTCTCAATCTAGAGTATTCCATGAGTGGTACCATATATCAATATAAAGGTCTTTCTGATATCTTTCCATTGACACCAAAATCAGCATGAACGGATCATCCTAACTATACGAACAATGAAGATAAATGTTTGGGTATACAAAAATAAATGAAAATAGAGCATTTATTTTGCAAGAAAAACTGATACCTTAATAAACTTTCATGGCTTCCATACTCAAACATAGACTTCTAAAGATACAAATGAGCATACAGATAAATGAAATGATTAAGAAAGAAGAGCAAATGGGTACCTTTAGCCTTTAGGAGAGGAAGAAGACACCCTGATTTTTTCAAGAACTTTGGAGGAAGAGAGCTCCTTCTTCAATACAAAGCTCAGCAATGGAGGGAAAAGGAAGGAGCTCTAAGATTTTGCAAAGGGGATGAAGAAGAGCTGAACTCCTTCTTAAAGGAGGAGAAGAAATGATGAAGTTGGGGGTTATGCCATCATGAGCCTAGGGAGAGGGAGGAGGAGGCCATCATGCTTGCTTAAGGAGGGTATGGGGAGCCGAAAATGGAAGGGGGGCTATCAGTAAAAGCAATTAAAAAATTTGATTTTTCTTAATTAAATAATTATTTATTTATTTTCTAAATTACTAAAAATTCAAATTAAATAAACGCACTCTGAAAATTTCCAAAAATTCACCCCTAGCTAATTTGGGGGTAAGGAATTCAATGGCAAAGTCGGAATTTGATTTGATGATTATTTAAGTATTCCTTTTTTCGGTGCATTTAATTATATTAAAATATTCGTAAAAATCTGACGACTTCCAAATGTGTCCAGAACATCACCCCTAGCTAATTTGGGGGTGACGATCGCAACGACGAAGTCGAATTTTATTTTCAATGTCAAATTAAATATCTCAATTTCCTAATTAATTAAATATTAAAATAATCCAAAATATTTGATTTAGCTCCGAATCACACCAAATATTTAGAGATTGGGTCTATTGACTGGATGAACTTAATTAAGATATGGTTAAGCTTAAATTAAGTTGGGTAATAACTTTAGGTTGTTACAGTAGTAGTCATTCTGATTATAAATTAGAGCTTGTTAAGTTCTAATGTTAACTTTAAGGTCGTGAACCTGGGATGATACTCGATAGCTGGATATTGGAGATCTTAAGCATGTATCCTCTCAGAATAGATAGAACAAATTAAGTTTAGATAATAACAAATATCATATATGTCTAGTTGAGTCTCTTGCTTACTTGATTATTACTACTTCGCATACCTTGTGTTTGAGCTTATTTCCTTGGACATAATAGTTGGACATAGGATATTTGATGAATACCCTATGTTAAATTTGAATTTGCATAAACAAGATTTATAATAGTTCATTCAATTTATTTAGTTCATTCAGTTCAGTAAAGTGTGTTCTAATTTAGTCTGCCTCTTCAGTTCAGTTTTTTATTTATATATTAGACTCGGACCTAGCTCTGTGCTTGGCTAAGGGGATACATATTTAAGTCTATAATTTCAACTCAGACCTAACTCGGTGGATACCTAGGGGGATACATGTTGAACTTTCTGTACAGTGGCTCGGTTGGCCCTTTTCTGTTATGGTAGTATTATGTTAGACATACTCTTACTTTCAGTTCAGTTACAGTATAATGGCTTGTTTAGCCATCTGTTTTACTTGTATTTTTACTATTTTCTGTAAGCTTTTGCAGTTCATTTCAGTTCAATAATTTCAGTTCAGCATTTTATTTAGTGTTTGCATATTTAGGATGTTAGTTTTATTTTAGTTTTCTTATGCTTTAGTTTTGATTTACTTATGAAAATTAGCACATATTCATATGATCATAAGCATATTATGGGAAGTTTACTTTCAGTACTTTAATTTATTATATATTTACTACTTAGCCTTATTACAGCTTCAGGTTGAGATATGTTACTTTACATACATTACTTTGATTAGGTATAAATATTAATTTATAGTTATCTGTTTCTTGTGATTTGTTGTACCTTAATTACTTATATGTTTAGTAAGGATGTGATATCTTGAATATTTAATCTCATTTAATCAGCTTAAAATATACTTTGACAATTTGTCTAATTGTAAGTTTTCTCTTTCTTGGTTAGGGCACTAGCATTGTGATACCAACAATATCAAATTTGGAGCTGTTCATTGAGGTTCCTGCTGGAGAGGTGCTTGGCCAGGAGGAGGACCTTCCTATTATTTAGCATAACTAATTAGCTTTATTTTCTGTTGTGAGGACAAGTGTCCCTTTTCTCTTAAATTTAATCTGTAATAATTTTATATTCTATATGCATTTACTTTCTGCACTTTTATATTGAGCTGAGTTATTGTTCTACTTTCTTTACTAGGTTGTGATGAGGATGTTATACTCTTTTCTGCTTCTGTAACTTTGATATTTTGATGCTTGACCTTCAGTATCTGGTAGCAATTTTTTCAGCTAAGGCGGGTTGAGTTTATACCTGACTCGACTGTAGTTGGGAGGATTATCACAGTAGGAGACCGTACTCTCTGTAATCATGTTGATCTCAGTATTAACATGACCACGGAGGGTACATGGCCCCACAAATATGCAAGTCAACATCAGCGGGACCCACAACTAGCGTGGCAGCTGACATCAGCAAAATGTTGGGTCTGTGCCTGGCGCAACAGAAGACACATCCACTAGTGGGACCCACAGCTTGCTTCTGAGGCGACACGTGAGCATGGCGGACCCGTCACCTTCGATCTTGATAGAAGACGCGCGGGGAGGCCGAGGGGTTTGTCTTGGGCACGGCTTATAGTGGACTTCCTGATGACGGCAGGACGCGGCCCGCACAACGTTAGAAAAAGGACTGCAAGGGCTATCCATCAATATGCGGACCAGCCCTTGAGGAGGCCTAAGGCGTCGTCAAATCCTAACCTAGGTGCCATGCGACGGGACAAAGCGAGACTCTGCGGCTTTAGTGTTTACTACTGCAGACAAAGTCCAAAATTTTATCTAGCAAAAATGCTACGAGTTGATCCAATACTCTCATTCAATAATCAAAGGCATGAGATAAGACTAGGAATCCACATGATCAAAATCGTATGAAGGATAAAGGAGACTGGAGGGTACCTGGATCGACAGTCGCGAGCTTTCGAAGGATTGAGATGAAAGAAATCGCAAGTCACACTGCTCCAGAGAGGGTTTGCTGGTGTTGTCGAAGAAGAGTAATGCAATATAAAATATTAGGGTTTTAGGAGTGGTGAGTGCCATCTAGATCGACAACGGAGAGCCGCGCGTTTAGCCATGCGACACGTGTTAAGACCCAACCTATTGCGATGACGATGGGCTAGAGGCGTTCGATCGGTTGATCGAACGGCTACGATCCATCATTCGATTGAATGACAACACTGCTAACGGTGCGGATTTTAGGAAACTGCGCCTTAGGACTTCAATTTATTATTTATTATTTAATATTAATTCTAATTTTCTTCCTAGTTAAAATAAATTACAAAATAATTTTCAAAAATTTTAATTAATTCACCCCTAGCTAATTGAAGGGCGATGAACACAACGGCGAAGCCGAAATTTGATTTCCACTAGTATTTAACTTTTCTATTTTTCAAGGTATTTAATTTACATTAAAAATATTTGACGAAATTTTGATGACTTCCAAATACATTCAAAATATTACCCCTAGCTAATTTGGGGGTGATGAGCGCAAGACGAAGTCAGATTTTTGATTTGAGGTCAATTTAGATAAGTCAAATTCCATGGTTCCTGAAATTCTCAAAATCAGTATTTGATCTATTTGACACTTGATTTGGACCAAAACTTTATGGAGGGGTCCTAATGACTATTTAATAATATTAGAACCAAGATTATGACTGATTAAGTCCTGATTGACTAGAGTAACAACCTAAGGCGATTTTGAAACTAAAAAAAGGGTGAATGCGAAGCTCCAGGCGATTCATTCTAGTTCGATTCATTGAATCGAACAAATCGAAGACATGAACGAAAAAGCAAAAGATCGATCCATTCTTGTCGAGGCTTTAGTTCGCATGAATCGAAGATATGAATGAAGGAGAAGAAAACTATTCGTTCTCATTCGATTCCTTGAATCGCTCATGGATCGCATGAATCGCTTACGAATCGAATGATTCCTTCTCATTTGAAGACAGATCGTTCATTATCGATCGATTTCGTTCGATGTTTCACAAACGAACATAAACGATAGAGGCGGTCGATCGTTCAAATCGTCTCTCTCTCAATAATTGAAATTTTGCAAAAAAAAAAATTTTAGAGAGTAATCTTACCCTTCATATTAATCGAAATACCACATTCTTTGATTATTTCATTTCAAATAGAAAATTCTAGATTTTTTGAAAAACTTACAAATAACTACTGTAAAGTAAAATCAAATTACATTGTTAATCATATTAATTTTTATTTAGATTTTCTCATACCAAACAGCTCCTAAATTATTAGTAAACTCAAAAAAAAAAGTTATTTAGAAGAATTTAAGGGTTATCATCCAATTTCTATTCAATAATAAAACTAGACAGAATAACATACAAAAATAACAAGATAATGCAACAAGTCCAACTAAATCCCCATACACAATAAATGATAAATGGATAATTGTTGATGATTAATAAATTCTATTTTCAAACAGAGAATCCGAGAAGAAACAATCCTCATCCAGACTCAATGAGAGAATGGTGGTGTGCCGATTAGCAGCTCAATAGGGGCCATGCAGCAAGGATAACACTTTTTTCATCCAAATTTTCCTGCAAACGATACACAGAGAGGCCAAATCAAAAAGCTTGGTTTGCAAAAATATTGACAGAAAGATTGATATTTCCATCCGATTTTAAGTTAAAACAAAGCTATGAGCAGGACAACCCAGCATCCGACGATATCTAGCAGTTTGCCGAACTTTGACGAACCGAGAAGGCCTGCACAATGAATTTGCAGCAAAATAGCCTTTTTGTCGGGAATCACAAATACTGGCATTTAGCAGCAACAAAGTATAAAATTATAGATGAAATGTTCTTGAAAATATAGTTACATCAGCATCAAACAGCCACAGATATATGCCAAAAATAAATGAATGCCTCATGAGGATTAAAGTGTATTTATTGATAGTGAAATCAAGATCGTAAGGTCTTATTGATCTCCCTTGCTTTGTCATTAAAAGTAAAAAATTAACTATAAATATTAATAATATTGTTCATAACAATTGAAATACAAGTTATTTAAGATTTGAAGATTCCATTACTGCAACCAAAATACATTTCCTCATTTTTCTACTAGTGTGGTATGTTGTCATTGTTTCATAGAAGTGCAGGGAGAAATAGAATATTCGACATTATGTTTGTTCATAACTCAAGTGCGTTCCAGTAAATTTACTATCTCTACTTCGACTGGCGCCTCAACTAACTACACCATTCTATTGTTTTCACGAGAGTATCAGTAAAAGTTCTAGATCAAATTACTTGCGTACATAATTTCCGGACCGGCTCCGAAGGCTACAAAGGAGATTTGAGACGCTAGTCGAATCTGGACTGCCCTGGAGGCTAGGATCTAGTGAGCTTAGGCAAAAAGAGCTATGTAAGATGAGAATCGAATGAAAAGTGAGTCGTATATTTCGAAGAAGGCTTAAGGCTAAAGTAGATAAGAATAGAATGTCTTGTAACTTTTTCAACAGAAAAAGATGAATTGCATCTAAAAAATAAATGCTCAATTTTTTCATAAGCTTCAAAAAAAAATTGCAACTTACACTTATTTTTTGTTAGTTTATACTTAGTTTTTAAATATGAATAAATAAATAAAAATATTATACTTACATAATAATATATATTAAAAAATATTTATTTTGTTCATTATTACAAAAAATTTTATTTAATAAATTAATACATATTAATATATTTTGATGTATACTAAATACTAATATATATAAGAATAGCAATACTGAAAAAAATTCAAATGAGATAAGCAGGTCCGGAGGGGACGCACCGCAGAGGAATCTACTAATTATCCATTAATAATTACGTGCTGTTTTTTTTTATTAATTTTACAAATTATTTGTACGGATTAACCGCTCATAAATACATATAACACAAAATCAGAACCCAATCTTCCAAATTTATAATTATTTATTTCGATTGCAAAGATATTCTTTTAATAATGAACAAAATATCCGCCCTTCCATGTTTATCTCCCCGACCCTTCTTCCGAGCCCTCGCGGCTACTTGGAGAGCTTCCAATCCTCGAATGCTTCTCAATCTTACTCTTGGATTTAGGGTTTCGAATCCTTTTTCATTATCATCATCATCATCGTCATCTGATCTTTGACCTAGCCTCCGTGCTCTTCTTTCCATGCCTCCATCAACATCACCATCATCAGGCTTCTTCGCCATTTGCCTTGTTCACTCGGCTTTGGCGACTACTTGCGGAGCTCTGATGATGTTCTTCCTGAACGAGATATCTGTTTTTGGGCATGGCCCTGAAACTGCGAGAAAACTTCAGGGCTCAACGCCTCACGACCAGCTCCTGATCCAGACCACGGATTCTTTCGCCGGCCTTCTGCTATTCGCCATCGGATTCCTTCTCTTCATGGTTTCCTTCGTCAAGGATCCTGACTTTCAGACCTTTTTCGCCAAGGGATGCATCCTTATTCACGTATTTATGGCCCTTTGGCGCATCTTCTTCGAGAGGCGCCTTGAAGACCTCGCCAGGGATTGGCCGCGGCAATTCGTGGGCGACGTAGTCCTCAGCTTGTCCTGGCTGTTTTTCCTTGCTTGTTCATGGAGGGAGAAGTACGATTGAGTGGGATTTGGGAAATTATTGATTTTGATGCTTTGTTCGATTTCCTTGGTAAGAATTCGTGCTTTGTTTTTTTTTTTTTTCTTGGACTGATAGATGATGGGAAAGATGAGTTTTATGTAAAGATATAGTGTTGCTGGCTTGCTGCTGCCGTGGTTGAGATTTGTTCTTGGTTTGATTGCTGACATTTCTGTAATTATTATGCTATTTTGCATTGATGCTGAGAATGCAATGAGGTTTTAGTGTTTCTGTGAAAAAGTCTTGGACACAAACTTCAAAATTTTGTAGATTCGTTGTCTGAGATGCTTGCAGCAATCATATTCGTGTAATTAATTAGTTCTCTTTAGAGAGCACTTTGTCAAAGTCCAAACAGCCCCTATAAGAAAGAAGAAAAAAAATCACAAATTCAACAAATTCTAACATAAGAAAAATATGGAAGACGAACGATCTGGATTCTGAACTTAGAACAAATAGTCGAATACAATCATTTGGAGACTATAGTCGTAGGAACACTGCAGCAGCGTTGAACTCTGAACCAACAGTGCCGTTCAATATAAACGGAAACCCCACAGAAAATGCATCATCGTCTATTCCTGCCCTCGGATCTGAGTAGCAAAACTATTGAAGGGATGATCAAATATATATATATAATGTTACACTTATACTACTATTAATTTTTTTTATTATTTAGCATGTTACGAAAATTTAATTTAGTGAATGATTTGACTAAATAAATAATATCTAGGTTTAAATTTGATATAACTAATACAAATGAATAATTTTGCTGATTAATTGTAATAAAATATTATCTTAATTGTTATAAAATTTCCTATGTAAAATAAATAGCTATGTTTTATGTTTTTTTTTTAATTTTATGAGGATAATCACGTATGGCACAAGGAAATATAAGAGTTCTTAGGATGCTGATCACAGTATAATCAGATTGATATATTGTTGTATGTAATTTTACTGAAAATTTAATATTTTTATCTTTGGAATTAAGTAACTTGTAAGTGTGATGTTTTGAGTAAAATGACGTAAAATTACCCCCAAATTCTTAATTTTCTTAGGGATTCGATCGAGAAATCGTTCGAACGACTTTTCGTTCTAATCGATTTGATCGAACGAATCGTTCGAATGATTCGATCGAGAAATTGTATACATATTGACGCATAATTGAAATACGTTGTAAAAATTTTTCACTTGTTTTAATTCAAATCAAACGCAAACAATCTCATTTTACTTGAAAATATTTTACTTTATCCAAACTTTTTTTAAAATTAAACAGGGCCCTCTTTTAAAAAATATATGTTGTTCTTTTTTTGTGTGACACCCACTGAAATTTCATAATTTATTCATTTCATTTATTTTAGAGAAATATTTTTTGAAAAGTTGGATGTTATATATATATTTGCTTCTCAAAAGCTATTTCATAGCCTTAAAAACAAATATTTATAGCATAATCTTATATTTAAACTGGACATTGAAAAAACTTTTGACAATATTAATTGGAATTTACTTCTTAGAATGCTAAAATCTTATGAGTTCAATGATACTTCATCCACAAATTAAAAAATCTAACCCATAACAACTGATTCTATGTTCTATTCAAAGGCCAAGTTTGTGGGTTTTTCAATCGGAAAGAGGGCTCCGCCAAAGAGACCCTCTATCCCCTATTCTTTTTATCTTGGCCTTTAACTACTGGTCTTATAATATAAACCATTTGCTTAAAAATGATCCAACCCTCCATTTTAATGCTGGTGGTAAGAATATGGTCTCCCATTTGGCCTATGTTGACGATCTTATTCTCTTTACCAATGGGAGTTCCAATACTATCAATAAACTCAAAAACTTCTTCACGATCCTAGAAAATGATTCTGGGCTTACAATCAACCCTCTCAAATCTCATTTCTTCACTGGCCAAAAATGCCCAGATATAACCATCGCTAAATTCAAAGACATCTTCCATTTTAAACAAGGCAAACTCCCATTTACTTATCTAGGAATTCCTATTTTTAATGGCCACAATAAAAATAGTAATTTCAAGGGTCTAACAAATATTATATTCAAAAGATCCAAGGGTGGGAACAAAGATACTTATCCCAAGGAGGGAGACTAATTCTTATAAAGCATGTGCTGAACACTAATCCTATCTATTAGCTTGAAGTCACCTCCCCGGTCAAGTATATATTTAAAACGTTGAAATCCATATTCTCCAAATTCCTTTGGACTTACCCTAAATGAAGTAAAATGCTTTGGTGCACTTGTGTCAAAGTACCCTTTCCCTTTAATGAGGGTGGTCTTGATCTTGGAAAGCTCACCTCTATCCATGCCGCCTTCTCTCTCAAATTATGGTGGAATTTAGAACATCTTCCTCTATCTTGGCTGATATTCTTTTGGCTGATTATTGTGTTAACTCCCATCTTTCTCAAATAAAGCAAAAAATTACTAACTCTCTCACTTGGAAAATAATATTATCCTATAGAGAGCTTGTTGAAGAAACTCTAATTTGGGAAAATGTGAACCCTACTACTTCTTTTTAGTTTGATTGCTGAAATAACATTTCAACCTTGGCCAATCATAACTTTAAAATTATTAATCCTAAATAAAAGGTCTGTGATTATTTTACTACAAACACTGGCTGGAACTTAGAACTCTTAAGGGCGATTCTCCCTGCTTAGGCCATTCCTAGCATTAGCACTACGTCTCCTATAGTGGCTGAAACAAAATTGGCTAGTTCTACTTTATGTTCTAAGACCATTATTCCTTTTAAAACATTTTGGAAATGTTGTAGAACCTATTTTCCTTCTAAATTCCCATCGTGGCTTTGGCATAACTATACCCCTACCTTGATTAGCCTCTTCCTTTGGAGGGCTTACCATGCTTTTGTGAGTACATACACTGCAATGCAACAAAAGGGATACTCCTTAGCCTCAAAATATTAATGCTGCCAAGATATTGAATCAATTGAACATATTTTCATATGGAATCAATATAGTAGAATTACTTGGAATACTATAAATATGTTAACTAGAGGAAAGACCCCAACAACAATTAATGAGCTTTTCCTTAAATGGCCCACTTTTAATCAAAAAGAATTTTTTATTGGTCATCTTTTAGATGCCTACACTCTTTTGCATATTTGGAATGCTAGTAATAAAGCTAAACATGAGTGCCAATGCAATCATTCCCAATGTTATTGTGGCTGCAATCAAAAATGATGTTAGAACGTTCATCACCGCTTTTCCTAGTAAAAATTTTAATTGGAACAATCTAAATGAAGCTCATATCAAAGGAGATATTACTTTCTAAGAATCCAACGACCTTGCTGTGTGCTGAAGGCCATTGGGCTCTCTCGTTCAGTTTGCAGAAAGTTTGTTCTATTGGAACTATGTCTCTGAAGTGGTCTAAGCTAATTAATTATGCTCAAATCTATATTAACAATTGTAATGATGTTCAATTTGCTGAAATTTTGAACAGTTGGATGTATGTTGTTCAAATCTGCAAGTCGCCCTCATGTCTTTCATTCTACATCTATCACTTGACCTGGATTTATCCTCTCTCATATCGTATGTATGGAGATATTTGAACTATTATTATTTTATGGTGGTTCCTAGGGGCATTTCCAAACTTATTTGAAGTTAATTGGTTTTGGTCTCTATTGAACAAACATTGGTATTGAGCTTTTGGAGATGGGGTTTGGCTGTTTTTTTCCTTTCAGGATAAAGGATATGATGGCCATAAGGCAATCAACTGGTCTCATTATAACTATGGCAGCACCTGGTGGGTGGCTGGCGGCCACTTGATGAAGAATTACAGAGGCATATGTGATGACCCCTTTTACTACCACCAGGTAATTTTCATATTATTCCTATCCTTTTTGATTCACTATGCAGGTTCTGCTCTGCTCTTGGTTCTCGATTATATGTTTGTGGCTAGATGTTATGTTTGTTTCTCCCATTGTTTGTGAGTAGTTTATTTTCTAGAATCTATTTTTGTTTGTTTTCTATTTTAAAATGACATTTTATGATATACCCTGGGTTCATCTCTTTTTTGGGTTAGCTTTGGATTTTTAGATTTAGATAGTTTTGTAACCACCCAACCCTTCTGTGTAACCTTAATTTTAATTAATAAAACTTTCAAATTCCATATATATATATATATATATATATATATATATATAGACACACACACACACACATGAATGATATTGTAGCCCAGTGGTTGATGCTCAGGATTTGTTATCCCAGGTCATGGGTTCACATCGCATAGGCTTTGTTATCCCAGGTCATGGGTTCATATCCCACCGGACACACATAAGAAAAAAAAAAAAGAAAAAAAAAGAAATATACATATATATAAGAAATATATATATATATATATATATATATATATATATATATATATATATATATATATATATTTTTTTTTTTTTTTTTTTTTTTTTTTTTGCAAAAAGCTATCTTGGCATAACTTTTATATATAAATCAAAAATATACAAAATAAGGCTGTGAGGTTACAAAAGCCTAAATTTCTAACAAGCCAAAAGACAGACCTAAAAATTAAATCTCAGGGTGTAACTTAAAATGATCCAACAAAAATGAAAACATCATAAATCTCAAATTAATTAAACAACTAAATACAAAAAATCTCAGAGGAAATATTACTAGCCTTCAAATCGAGACAGAAGAAACTTCACCCACAGCAACCGCAACAGCAAGCCGCTGCAGAGGCACTTCAGAAGCACATCAGCCATCGAACCAATAGCAAGCTAGTGATCCAACCAAATCGCATCCAACCAAACATCAACACACTAGCCAACGATCCAAGCAAACCAAACAGTATACAGCAACAGACTAGCCATTGATCTAACCAAACAAAATACAGAAACAGATCAGCCGATAATCCAGCAAAAAATAAATCCCGAATAGGAAAACTTAGAAGACCGGCCAACCACAAGCAAGCTAATCAAACAAGATATTCACAGAACAGGACATAGAAAAAACCAATAGGTAGCCAAGACTCAGAGGCAATCGAACAACTTTCAAACAAAGCACCAGCAACAGGACATACTAAAAGCAAACAGTTTGATAAAGCTCAAACAACCAAAGTCAGCAGCAACATCTACATATAAGCTTACAAAATAACTCAGTAATGCTCCCAAAAAGACCTAGAACAAGGTCAACAAACAAACAAAATAATAACCAAAACCAAACCATTACTAAACACACCCAAACAGCACCAAATTGAATAGAACTTTAATTTGGAAGTTTAGCTAATTTGTACTTGAATTCCTGAATCTTAAAAGTTCCCCAAGAGAAGCATTTATCATTAAAAGCATTAAGAATGAGGTTAATATCAAAGTGAGTATCATTTATAATTTTCTTTGCAACCATTGGAATATTAGAATATTTGGCTTTGTTTCGGCTATCCCAAATATGCCAAAGAGATAACTCCACAAATAAATTTCCAATTGAGAGCTTATTAGAATTACTTCCAAAATTAACATAGAATAAATTAGTAAGAGAGCTGATGGCAATAGAATCAAGTTCCATAGCAATCTAGCTTCAACTGATTTACTTTGCAAATTTTCAATGAACACATGATTAGCACTTTCAAGATTGGAACAACATTGGCATTTTGAAGCAAAGGAGTTCATTGTTCTAAATTTCCATCACAGTTTATGGGGAAAAGATTTATGAATCAAATCCAAAGAACGTAGACCAAGACCACCTTCATTCAAAGAAAAAGTAATTTTGTCCCAAGAACACCAAATAATTTTTGAACCCTTGTTATGATACCACAGGAATTTGTTGAACAGCACTTTGATTTTATTCAATATAAAGTTGGTTGGGGAAGTCACCTCAAGTCAATAAAGAGGAAAGGTATTTAGCACATAATTAAATAAAATTAAATGGCCTCTTTGAGAAAGATATTTATGCTCCCAACCCCTTAGCTTTTTAAGAATATCCCCCAAAAGGTCTTTGTAAATGATGTTTTTGTTATGACCCAAGAAAATCGGAATGCCCAAGTAGGTGAAATAGAGTTTACCTTGATTGAAATTGAGAATCTAATAGAGGTAACTTGATGAATATTAACTTTCTCATTGATGAAGAAATGAGATTTGGATGTGTTTATTTTAAGCCCAGTGTCAGCTTCAAGATTTATAAGCAATCTTTTAAGCTATAACACATTTTTTGCTCCAGCATTAGTGAAAATGATTAAATCATCAGTATATGCCGAGTGAGAGATAATAACTTTCCCACCAGCATTGAATTGGAGGCAAGGTCAAAAAAGGGAACTAATATGATAAGACCAATAGTTCATAGCAAGTATGAATAAAATAGGGGAGATTGGATTTTCTTATATAAGGCCTCTTTTAGAATTAAAAAATAGTTAGCTAGACCATTAATAATATAGAAAATCTAGTTCCTTTGAGTTGAATTTTGGATTTTTTTAATAAAAATTTCATTAAAGCCAAAAGAGTTTAGCATTTTAATGAGAAAAATCCAATCTAATTTGTCGAAAGCTTTTTCAAGGTCAATTTTGATTATTAGATTGTGACCTCTCCTTTTATTTTTGTGACTTTGAAAAAGTTCTTGAGTTTCCAAAATATTATCTTGTATAGTTTGACCGAGAACAAAACCTAATTGGTTGGGTTCAATGAGTTGGGGAATGAGCTTTTTAAGTCTATTTGCCAGAATTTTGGAAATAATTTTGTTAAAAGTGGAAATGAGACTTATTGGCCTGAATTTGGTCCACCAAGAAGCCTTCTCTTGTTTAGGGATAAGATCAATTGAAGTGTGAGTAAAAAGTTTTGGCAACGAGACATCACAGAAGTACTATTTAATCCCATTACAAATATCATCTTTAATAATATTCCTAAATTTGACGTAAAATTTAGAGGGAAAACCATCAGGGCCAGAGCAGGTATTAGAATTTAAATTTTTTAGCACTTCCAAAATTTCTTCTTCAGTTGGTATTAAGTTTAGTATATTATTATCATCAATTGAGATTTGAGGACCCACAAAGTCAAAGTTTGAATTTAAAGAAGTTATAGGGGTGGTAGAGAATTCATTTTAAAAATAATTTAAAGCATATTCTTGAGTATCCTTCTCATTGCACAAAGTAATTTCCTCTGGAGTGTAAATTTCAGTGATTTTATTGAATTGTCTTCTTTTGTTAACCCAATTATGATAAAAAGCGACATTTTTCCCCCTTCAATTCTCCATTTTATACTACATTTTTGCTTCCAGAGCAATTCAATCTCATTGTGATGTTGAATTAAAAGGGCTTTTGCTTTGGATAGAGCAATTTTATTTTCAATTGAAGTATCAGCTTCATAAATATTTTCCAAAGAAAAAACAATATTTTTTTGTATTTTTAGATTATTAAAGATGTTTCCAAATTTATTTTTGTTCCAATTACATAAGGCATTTCTTAATTTTTTGAATTTTTCTACAAGTCTGATAAGGCCATAAGTAGTGCACTTCTCATTCCAAATATTATTAACAATTTCAGCATAATCATTTTTATTTAACCAAAATAAATGGAACTTAAATGATTTATTGAAAGAATGATTCTGGAACCAAGAAGAGAGGATGATAGATTTGTGATCAGAGGTAGTGGAATTTAAGGAGAAGTTTTTATTTTCAGAGAATGTATTGCACCAAGAGTTGTTAATAAAAAATCTGTCAAGACTAGCAAATTTCCTTCCAGCGAACCAAGTAAGAGGAGCCCCATAGTATTTAAAGTTATCAAGGACGCAATCAATCATAGCAAAGTTAAAATCAATAATATATAAATCATGGTTTGAAGAGTAGCCTTCGTAATCATGATGGTGAAGAACTACATTAAAGTCACCCCCCACAACCCAGGGGAGTGAAGTGAGACTGCAATCCTTAAGAAAGTTTCGAAGGTACGTTCATATCTGATTTTGTTTGCGTGAACAAAAGTGGCAACAAAGTTAACCAATGAGTTAAAGAATCTGATATAGCTTCGTCATTTTGAGCAATGATTTCATGATCCCGCATATTTGAACTCATCACCCATATTTTTTTGTTAATTGTCGCAAAAGCTTTATCTAACTTAACAAACTTGCAAAGATTAATCAAGGCTTCAACTTTAACCTTAGGATCCAAAAGCACAGCAATGTTAATTTTATTTTCTTTAATAATGTGTTTAAGTTTATTGTTAGAAGAGGCGTTACCCACGCCTCTAATATTCCACTCTACAATATTCATTGGTAAACCTTAAAATAACCACTTGGGTTCTTCTGAAGTGATTTATTTGTTAACATATTAAAGGTACCTCATTTAGAGCTTTTCCCATCTTATTCACTTTTAGTTAAGGTAGTCAGCGTTTTGTACATATTTGTCACCTTTAGATTATCTTTGACTTTGTATTGGAGCTTCGCCAATCTTTTTTTAATTGGGCTTCTTGGTTTGGCGTAGTTTCCCAATTTTTCCTTCAGTTCCTGTGAAACCTGAAAAGAGTCTTTTAAAATTATGTTAGATTCATTATCAGCATTGTAAACCTTATCAATTGCTGTGATTGAGATTTGAGAAATAAACTCTTTGCCAAAATTCAAGTTTCCATTCTCATAGTTTGTGAAATTCGGTACCAAATATAATTCTATTCCTTTACCAGTCAGCGTGCCATCCTGTTTAGGACGAGAAAGTGGCATTGTTTTCTCTAAAACAATGATAGTATGGCTATGCATGTTATCAGCTTCTCCTCCTATATTAACCTTCAAGTGTTCCTGGTTTACTAATTGCTTTGTAACCATATTCACATTTTTAATATAAGCATTTTCAAGACCATTAAAAATATTTCTAACATCCACAACATTACTTTTCATATTCCTATTATAGGTTCTTTCAACATTTGTTAAGAAAACTTCAAATTTATTAGAAATCTGAGGACTTGAAAAATAAAAATCTGCCTCAACTTGTGATACCAAATCAGGCAAGATATCTCTATTCACCTTCTAAAGATCATCACTTAATAACTTAATAGTAGCATGAGATGATTCATTATTAACCAC
Source organism: Gastrodia elata (assembly GCA_016760335.1). Lineage (NCBI taxonomy): Eukaryota > Viridiplantae > Streptophyta > Magnoliopsida > Asparagales > Orchidaceae > Gastrodia > Gastrodia elata. The sequence continues at coordinate 14,672,372 of CM028673.1, forward strand.
CTTTTTTTTATCACATTCAGCATTATAAGTAACAACAAAAACTTTTAAACTCTCAAGATTAGTTATCTCCTTTTCCTTAATATCATTTCTAGATACAACAGAGTCTAGATTTTCATCCAACTTTGAGAAATTTTTGTTGACTAAAACATTCTCATTAGAAATAAAAATAAAATAGTTATCCTCATTTCTATTGTTAATAATTTCAGAAAAGTTTCTCAGTTCAGCATTAGAAACATTTACCTCATTAGAAACATTAGAAACATTAAGAACATTATAAATATTGGAAGCATGTACCTCATTTAACATAAATAAGTTAGAATCACCTGACTTAAATTCTTCTCATTTTGAGGAGCTGTTAAACCATCACCAATAGAAGCATCAGTATTAAGCAATTTTGAACTTATAACAATTTGAGTAACATTAAGCTCATTAGTTTCAACAATTTTAGCAATACTAGCAGTTAAAGAACCAATAACAAAAGCAGTATCGTCAAAAATATTAGAACACTTGTTAATATTTCAGTTGAACAAGTTCATTTTTAAGCAATTGGGGGGATCAAAATAGGGATTCAATTCTGAAAAGGGTGTAGATGCCTCACAATGTTCCTCAATAGCTAGAACCTCATTATTGGCTCCATCGATATTGGCCATAATAGTATTAGCTACATCAATAGGGTCAATTATTTATGTTTTATTCAAATTTTCATTCAATAAAGTGCATCCAGAAATTAACCTGTTTATTTCGTAATTTGCTGTCATACCTTCTACAGTTGCTGGCATGAGAAGCGCTATTTCCTTTGGACAAACAGGGCTACTTCCTTGAGTATGAGGGCATTTTTTAGCATCATGCCTCAAAGTTTGGCACCACTTACAGTACATAGGGATGTTTTCATAGCAAATGTTGGAAATAACCACGCTCTGGAGATCCCACCCAAATTTTTTCCAGGAGAGGTAAAGATAAGTTTAACTCAATGAGAACTCTGGGCGCAGCGACATTCCTCTCAATGGAAGTATTCCTATCTAATTTGAGAGGTTTCCCAATATCTTTTGCAATATTAAACAAAATTCCTTATTGACAAAATGAAGACGTAAACCCAGCATGTTGATCCAGATCGGGGCAATGGGAGAGTCTAAAGTGACATCTACAAAAGGATCTCGTTTGAAAATTTTCATTGTATTGTCTTTGAGATCAAAAGATCCCTTTGAAAAAATTCTGGCATAATCAAGATCCGAGGAGAAACTAAAAAAGACTCGGTAAGAATCAAATGCACGAATGTTCATCGGGCCATGAAGCTTTAATCCCTTGATAAATCCATCAACTAAGCCAAAGTTTGGTTTCTTTTTGTTGAATTTACTAATGAGAGTTGGGGTATGCGGATCAGCTAACATGGAAATCTCAGCATTCAAAAAGAAAATGTCAAGAGCGCCACGAAAAGTATTAATCTCTTTTGAGATCGTAGGACCAGAGATTTCTACTATTTCCTTAAATGATATAATTGAGGGATGTACCTCCATTAAATCATCAGGGAAAACCAGCAAAGAAAAAATTAGAATACTCAGAGAAAAATAGAGAAAAGAAAGGGATCTCCTGATCTTCCAAAACGATTAACTTTTAGCTTGAAATGAAAAAATACCAGAGTGCCACCCAACAAAACAGCTAGAAACAACCCTAGCCGAGATCGCAAAGACTGAGCCCACAAACAATTTATGGGAATTTTTGTTATACTCACAAATAATAATGAGTATCTTATGGGAATTTTTGTTATACTCACAAATATTCTTATGAGTATCTTATTGAGCCCACAAACAAGTAGTTTGGCAGTCCCCAAATTGAGCCCACAAATAATCAGATGAGTACTTTATTCATTCTAAGCAATCAGATTGATAATATCATACTGGGTCCATAAACAATTTTATTGTGTAGAGCCCATAACATGTCTAGTTCACATATCTTTGCTAGGAGGGACCCCTCTCTTGTCCAACCCCAAATAATAGACTAAGATGGACCAAATTCATTTTGTGGACATGCTCTATAGTCTTAACTTGCATTTTGTTATTTTTGTATTTTATTAAACTAAGGTGCATGCTAGTGTTGTATATTATTTTTGTATATAAACCATTCACGAAGCTTATATTAATTAATTAAGTTTCTTCATGCTTTAGTAAAAGCTCCTAATAATATCACACGTGATGTCTCCTTGAATGATTGCTCTTTAAAGATTATCTAGATATTTTACACATTTGGGAAAAATATTATATATTCTTTATGATAACATCACCTATATATAAGTATTTACTTATTTTTTACCGTATAATATTTAAAAATTTTAAAATAAGGTATTCAAGTACCCTTTCTATATGCTTTTTGGCAATGATATTAATGTTACAGTGTGGAGACCAATTGGATTATCAAGGGAAGGATAAAGAGTATTCTGGTTGATTTCAGGACGGATCTATAGAAGCCAGCGTCAAGACTGGCGGTCAGACTCGCTCATGAGCGCTCAGATGCGCTTAGTGCACTGCGCTTGGGCACGCCTCAAACACTGAGGAGAGAGAGTCTGGTGCTCAGGTGCTCCCTAGGCGCCAAGGTGACAGAGAGTTTGGCGCTTAGGCGCGCCCCATATACCAAGCAATTAGAGGGTCTTTCACTCAAGCGCATTCCCTAGAATCACAATAAACATAAAGTCTGGCTCTTTGGCACACTAGAAGCAGATATGCAGGTGCCCAGGTGCGCTAAGGCTCTCGTTGAAATTCCAGCTCGGATTGACGTGTCAAGCACTACTTAAAACATTTATAGGGCTAGTTTGGGATTTCATATAAAACCCAACATTATGGTTAGGGTTTGCTATGTGTTATTTTTCTGTCAGAGCTCTTGGAGGCTTGAAGGCTTAAAACCATAAAGTGAGAACAAAGAATACTCATAGAGAGAGGAAAAAGAAAAAACCTAGAGTGGTGAATTTCTTCTTCCTCTATGAGTTTAATAAGCTATCTGTAACTCTATAATCATTTCTTATATAATAAATTTACATGGTGGTGTGACTCCATGATTTTTCCATTATTTGATTTTCCATGTATATCTTTGCATTCGTATGCTTGTGTGCTTGCGAATATTTGTGCAACAATTTATAGTTTTTGTGTTAGTATACTTTTCATGTTTACTTCGGTGATTCTCAACAGTAAAATCTTAATCATATGAATTTCTTCAGAGTATAATATCACCCGATTCCCTCAACACTTATTATCAAAGCGTTGTTCAGTGTTAGGGTTTGTTAGTTTGAGTGGGAGCAATGACTGATTAAATGAGACACAATATTGAGAAGTTCAATGGAACAAATATTGTATTTTGGAAGATGCAACTAGAGGATTTGCTCTACCATAAGAAGTTGTACATACATGTAATGCCTTGATATTGAATTAAGAAATATAATCCAACATCAGATGTTAATGTAAGACTTAATACTGGACTATTAGAAATTAACCCAATATTAAATATTATATAAGCCAAGAATCTAAGAGAAGAAAAGTAAATATATAAATATATAACCAATGTATATATAATTTTATCATTCCATCCATCCAGATAAAGAAAAGAAAAATATTTATCACATAAAAGAAAGTAAAATCATCCAGATTATTTAAGTTATACAAATAATTTAAATATAATGACACGCATCCTCATAAAAATACTAAAGCATTATAATTTTTAAGTCCACTATTGTTGCTCTGACTTCGCTTTAAGTTCACAGTTTATACCACCTCCAAGCTCATGATTTAAAATATTTGGCTTTTAATACGGTATGGCGTATCCAATAAAATAAAAGATTTGGTTAGACTTATTATGTAATGATCCCAATATTGAATATAAACTCAATCCAACATTGGAGCATTATTACCATAGCATTTAATACCATGTTAGAAGGAAACTAACCCAACATTAAATGCTAAGTGGCTAAGTATCTTTATAAGGGTGTTAAATTAAGAAAGTTGCAATAGAAAAGAAGAAAGGATATGAAACAAGTGCAAGTAGAATTAGAATACCATCAACTTATCCAATCTAAGCATTTATAAGAAACTAAACTCATCACAAAAGAAAGGAAAATATCACAAAAAATTTATTATTACAAGCCTTTAAAATGAAAGAGCAATAAAATAAAGATCACTCTCTCATATAGCAGTAAATGAAAAAGAAGTGCGGAAGCAGTATTTAATAGTCTTCAAGTACTGGGTCTAGCTCTGCTAGTCTGATATTGCTCCTAATCTATGGCGCCCCGCACCCTTAATCCACCGAAGGATTAGGTTAAGGGTGGAGTGTCACTCTGGCTAACCCCTCACTTACCATTGGATTAGGATAAACTCCACAATCCACTTGATTACGGAAGGATTAACACAGAATCAATCTAACAGTCACTATATAAGTAAACATACAGAGTGCGGAAGCAATAAATGACATCCAAGCATCACAATGTAACATAAGTGCAAAAATATAACTCATAATATAAGCATATAAGTCCAAATGCACAGTCAAGGGTACCTGTATTATTATAACATTTAAATAAAAAGGAAATGCAAAATTCACTCATCCTCGCAATAACTCTAAGGACTATATATGCTCTGGTCCGAGCTGCTGCTCCTCCTCTAGGAATAGCTCCTCCTTAGGTGCTGGATCCTCTATCTGCTCTACACCTGCCATTGTCGGTTTCACAATGTAGGGCCCCAATAAAAAAAGAGAAAATCTGGTTAGACAATTTGTCTAAGTATATTTTAGGCTGATACATTTTTATACGTTTTATAATGTTACCACTTTACACAATTTTCCTAAGCAACAATACATATAGGAGCGACTGGCAATACAATAAGAAAAAGGAAAAGCTATAAATAACATTTATAACTTAAACAAAGGAGGCTAAGACATGCCTCAAAAGTGAGGTAAACAAAACAAGGCATATAATATAAGTAACTAAACATATGCTGAAAGAAAATGCTACATCCTAATACATGCTGGTGATCAAATGAAATATGCAAATTACAATAATAAATCTTAGCAGTGATACATATAAATAGCAACAAAATCTAACATTGTATTGTATATAATCTGTACAAGGAAATAACTGACTGAATAAGAAATGCTAAAAATATAGCCAAATACTAAAATTGCACATCAAACTCTGTATATTGGCTGCCATATCAGAAAACTTGGCTCAACTGGCCCACATATATATACACATCTCAATCTGCAAACATACTAAACCTACTGCATAACTGAAAAGGCAGACAATACTTATGCAACTTATTTTAGTTATTTTACTTTTATTTCTATGGACAACTATTAGAAATAACTGAGGAGTCAAGCACATCTGCAAGACTATACGGGTCCCAAGCCTAATACACTCTCCTCAATGAGAATGTTAGGCATCCTGATCTCACCTTACCCCTATCCATCAGGGCAAATGTGCACCATAATCACCATAAACCGGACCCAAAGGCAACTGTTATCCTACTATTCTAAGTTTTCATTTTCATTCACAAAGTTCTCTTATATGAAATGTCCAAGGAAGTAAGCTCAAATATACAAGAAATGCGTAGCACAAAGTATCAAAGTAAGCAAGTGACTCTACTAATATGGTGATACCATATGTTTTCTATTATCTGTCCTAACTATTCCAAATTACACAAGTTCAGGATCACCATTTTCCTACATATCAAGTGTAACTTAGAAATTCATCCTTACATGTTACAAAATATCAGGACTAGCTAGGTCCTAATATACCAAATCAAAGTCGACTATAAAAGTTGAGTAGCAAATCATTACGACCTAATTAATAATTTTAGACGTTCTAACTTAAAACTACTAAACTATAGATTACGGATTAAGCACCACGAGATCGGGCTTAATCACATAATCTAAAAAGGATAAGACCTAAGATCTAAGTTTCATTCTAATAGTGATCTAATAATCAAGGTCAATCCTATTAAGTAATCAAACTTAATATGATGAATCTCCTATCTTAGATCTAATGTCAAAAGACAAAATAATCAAAATAAGTTGAAAATTCTAGAAACTAATAAAACCAAGGATTCATTCATTGAAAAACCCCATTTTTCAATGAATGAAATCAACCCTATGATCTAGTCCTAGTCTCAGGAAGGATCCTTAAGGTGTAGTGTTTAAGACTTAGAAGAATTATGGAATCTAACCTAACTGTTAATTTTACTTACTTGAATGTCACTAATATAGTTATAATGTTAGTTCTAGTATTTTAAATGACTCATTGAAGGTTAAGGGTGTACATCCTAAATTTTTGGCAAAAGGACTATTTTGCCCCTACTTAAGGGTCCAAAAAATCAACTTTTGATTTAAATATCCAAAATGAGGTTTCTTTTTTTTCAAATGATTTCTTACTGTCTAACTTGAAGATAGACAGTAAGTATGTCCAATTTAGATGAGAAATGGATCCTACAGGATCAAACTAAGGTTTAGGACTTAAGGGCATTTAAGTAATTTCCACTCTATTAAAAACTAAGTTTTTATGCAATTTATGGTAATTTATTATTCAAGGACTCCATAAAGTCCAAGAACACTGCATTCTGAGGTCGATTGACTAAGTTATGGACGTTCTAGGTTTGAAGGGCAATTTGGTAAATACGAGTCGGTCAACGGGTGACAAAAACCAAACTTTTCTATTTGAAGTCTAATTTTAGCAAACTCAATTTCTATAGCTTCCCTATAATGTACTGAGTATGTTGGTAGGGAGTAAACCCAAGTTGGACCTCAAATGGTCAAGTTATGACCTAACTAAGATTGGGGGTATTTTGGTCATTTTCTAAATTCCTAGGATTTAAAACCTAAATGTTATTTCAGTTTATTGGTGATATTGAAATTCTAAATTAGTTAGCATCTTGAATTTTTGAATTCGGAGTTGAATTGACCAAGTTATGGTCATTTGAATTCTAGGGGTAATTTGGTCATTTTCACTAAAGTCAACTCTAAATTCTAGGGTTGACTTTTTATCCTGATATATAAATGAGGAAACTAATACTACTGCAGTGATGGGGCCGCTCTCCTGAGCATTTTAAGACCCATATTGACTATATTCTGATAACTGGGTAAAAAGTTATGGGGTCCTAAAGAGGTCCTAAAATGTTACTTTATTATACGTACCCCGAAATTAGATTTTACATTACGCTATCTAATTCTAATTATTTTTCTGAGTATTTTAAGACCTATATTGGCTATATTTTGGTTATCTTACAAAAAGTTATTAAACTTTTAAGTTTTACTATTCAAAAGTACAATTTGTATTATTTTACTGTTTATTTATTCAAATTAAATTAATTTACTATTCATCAATAAAATTTTATATATAAATTTCTGAAATTATTGATAATTAATTAATATGTCATTAATTAGAGTTTAATTATTAATTAATCCATTAATTAATTTAATTATAAATATTATTATTATTTTACTGAATTAAATAACTAATTAATTAATCTGTCATTAATTAATATTATTATTTAACAGATTATCTAAATTTAATTTAATTTATTTAAATTAATATTAGTTAATAGATTAATCAACTTACTTAATATTAATCTAATTATTATGATTATTAACCGATTAATGTATTTTACTTAAAATATATTAATTTAATTAATGCTACTATAAATTGTCTAATTAACTAATTAACACTAAGTAACAGACTAATATGTCCTAGTTGTAACTTAACAAATCATAAATACTTAATTAATACTAATATAAGTAATATTAACTATAATTTGCAGATTAACTGAATATATATTATTATATACTAGTAATCATTAGTATATATAAATATATATTATTAATTAATTAATCTAATCCTTTTGCAGATGAGAGGACGGCGGCGGGACCCACAGTGGCCACATGGCAGGCTGCCACTGGCCGAGGCAGAGGGAGCAGGCCCCACGGCCGGCGTCGATTGGGACTGCAGGACCCACCAGGGCCACATCGCATCCCCGGATTGGGCCACAGGGTCAAGCGGGCCCCACGGAAGGCAATCGGTGGGACTGCGAGGCCCGCTGCCAGACGCGCGCAAGAATTCAAGCACTGGCGGGCCCCACGCGCTCCACGCGGCGCACCGGCGCACGACGCGCACGAGGCGGGCCCCACTCTCGGCAGACGCGCTCCGGACGCGTCTAGGTCGGTCCTGGGTCGACCCGGCCCGACCCGCGGCTTTTACCTTAGTCCCGCGCTGAGGAACCTAGGGTTCCAAAATACCGGCGATGCCGACAACTTGGGACGCAGGCTCGCATGGCCGAGAGTAGACCCCGACGAGGTCTACCCAATGGGACCGTGACCAGCCCAGGGGGTGCCCAGAGGTGGACGAAACTGTGAACCCTAGGTGACTAGGGTTCGGTCGTGGGCCATAACGGCTTCCACTGTGGACTAGATCCACGATTCGCTCGATCGGGACCTCCTCCGATGGATCGAACCCAATTTATTGTCAATCCGGGAGTTGGAATAAGGTTTCGAATTACATTTAGGGCGATTTAAAGGAAATCAGGATCAAAAAGGGGGTACCTGAAAATGCGGCGGCAGATGGTTGATCTTCGACTTTAGGTTTGAATGCGGTCCTCAGTACGTAGGGAGGTCACGGTCACGACTGGAGGAGATAAGGAGGGTCGGCGGTGATTCCTAAGAGAGGCTCGAGCAGGGACTGGCCAGCCGCCGCAGCGCCCGCTTGCGTCGTACCACGCGGCGTGCGCGCGTTGGCGGGGACGAAGGCGATGGAGGCGAAGAAGGCGTACCGTCAGATCTTGGATCAGATGGTCCCGATCCGCCATCTGATCTGGACGGTGGATCGAAACGGCGCTCGCGATTTGGCTGGACGGCGTGAGTAAGCTAGCGGCGCGCAGAATTTAAAAAAATTAAATGAAAAATAATAATTTATTTTAATTCATAATATCCTTAATTAATTTTATTAAATTAATTAATTCCTTAAAATTCCCAAAAATTCTCAAACACTCACTACTAGCTAATTGAGGGGTGAGGAACGCAACGACGAGGTCAGAATTTCAATCCGACGAGTATTTTAATTTCCCAAATTTCGAGGTATTAAATATTATTAAAATATTCGTCAAATTTTCGACGACTTCCGATTGACACGAAAACTTCACCCCTAGATAATTTGGGGTTGTGAGGCACCCGTACTGATAATAAGGAAGTACGGTGCTCCAACTGTGGCAAATCCCCAACTTAAGTAAAGTTAGGTAAACTCAACCTGCCTTAAGCCAAGGACTTGTCGCCAAGTGCTATAACATTCATCAATATAAATATCAAAGTGGCGGAAGCAGTACAAAATAGAGTAACATCCACAAGCATACATAGTAGGAAAAGAAAACGCAATATAGTAACTCATCACAATGCAGAAAGTAAAGAACATCCAGAAAATTATTTATTACAAACTGAAAATGAAAGACTCTCATCCTCATTGAAAGATAAAGTGCAAGCTAACTAAACAGCGGTGGGAAGATCCTCCTCCTGAACTGGCTCCTCATCAACAGCACTACCAACGAACAACTCTGAATCTGACATTTGTCGGTATCACAACTGCCAGGGCCCCAGCCAACAAAATAAAAAGGTTACAGTTAGACAATTGTCTAAGTACATTTTAGGCTATTTAAATGATCTGAATATTTAAGATATCACATTTAAACTGTTTTAACATGCAAGCATTATAAGGTGCAATAGGCTGTACAAGAAAAGGAGTACTATAAACTATCAGTCTATAGTAATCAATAGGTATGTAACAAGACATACAAAGCATTAAATAACCAAGGTAAAGCTCAAAGCAAAAGTGACTATAACTATAATATAAATTTGATCCTAACATGATTATGATGACAGTAAGCATGCTGATTTATAAAAGACAACAAGTACTGAATAAACCCAGAAAAATCTAACATCCTACATGCCATTTTATGCTTATATAATTCATAAGAACATACATACAACATGCAGATTAATACATAAAAGAAAGGTCACTGAGACATGTGACTAAAGCAATAAAATCTGAAAACAAATAAAGAACCACTGAAGCATGTGGTAAAGCCAACTGAACTGCAAGTAAAGTCACTAAAACATGTGGCATGCCATACAAGCTGTACTGAACTGAACTAAAGTAGAAATAGGCCTAAGCTATAGCACCGCCATCCCAGCCCAAAAATCATCAAAATACCCAGCCATTAGGCCATCCCTGTTCCTCTCTGAGGCCTAGGTAACTTCCATACTATACTAAATACTGGAGGTGTCAACACTATACTCAGAACATATCCTACTAACTGAAAATACTGAAAATCTTGATGTAGTGATATATGCTTTACAAATTCTAACTTAGGATGTATTATCCATATCCTAAGTGTTCCTATTATGCTCAAGGAATAAAGCTCAAAATCCAAGGTGTGCAAAGCCATTTAGTCAAAGTAAGCAAGAGACTAAATCTAGACTTATGTGATATCTGTTGTTGTCTAATTACCAAATCTAACTATTCTGAGAAGGTACAAGCTTAGGATCTCCAATGTCCAACTATTGAGTAAAATCTCAGATTTACGTCCTTAAAGTTAAATATTATAACTTCACAAGTTCTAATCCAAAATCATGTGACGACTATATAGTTGAAGTAAATAAATCAATGACCTAATATTATTAATCTTTTACTTTCTTACCTAAATCTTGATTAAGTAAATCAAGATTTAAATATTTAGAACTTAAACCCCATGTTGAGTTCAAATCCTAAAATCCAAGGTGACATTCTAAATAGGGTCTAGGTTTCTCACTTATTACCCAAATTAAAGGTAAGGAATGCTATAAGTTGAAAGATTCATGAACTAAGGTCTTAGTGAAAGGCTATTCTACTGATCATAAGATAAAATAATCCATTAAGAACGTGAGAATCTAAGATCTATGTTCAATCTTTAAGATAATTTCATTATCTTATCGATTGAATCATCCTATACCCACATGGAAAGTTTCAAAATATTAAACAATCAATCATTAAAGAATTTCAATTGGAGATGGTTTAATTCAAATTGAAGATCTAAGTCTAAGATTTAAAGATTTAAAGATCTAAAGATCTGAAATTTGATCACTTTAGACTTCTAATTAGAGTTTTGACTTAAGAGTTTCCATTTGTGATTCTTTTTTAAATCTAAGTTCATAATTAACTATAAGGAGCTTTTTAAGGTTAAAATTGACAATTCCAAGTATTAGATTAACACTAAACCAATATTGACCTTCTTAGGTTACTTAAGATCTAAGGGTCTGAGTTTTGATCACTTTAGACCTTAAGCTAAGATTTTACTTAGACATTTCCAATTACTTTTCTTTCAACACTTAATTCTTAAGTTATCTTAACTAAACTTATTAAGGAGATAATTGACCATTTCAATTATTAGATTTAGAGTTTAATGCCATATGATCTTTATAAGTAAAACTTAAGATCTAAATATCTTAATTAAGGATTTAATGAGATCTTATGGATTAATGATTATATTAACACTATTATTGTTCTCAGATTTCAGAGAACATTTCTAATCTACTTTATAGTAGTTTACTGAAATTTTTCAATCTTTAAAGAACACTAAATCACAATTTGGTCAAAATGACCAAAATACCCCTCTTAAGGCTAAAATTAAGATTTTATGATTTAGTTACCCAAATTTATTATAATCTGATTTAATCTATTTCATACTATTTTAATGAAGTGGGAAACACCCTTAATTTATGTTTTGATGACCGAAATGATCTTAATTAGCACTAATCGCTTAATTAAGCCACTTATGGTGATTAGTAAAATTAGGGCACTTTATGGCAATCCAACCTTACACTTAGGTTATACTAGGTCTAATATGATATTAGGGACCATCCTTACTCAAATTAGAGGCTTAATTAGGGTTAAATTCACTAATCCTTGATTAGGGGGATTAAGGAGTGATTAAGAAAACTAATTATCCAAAATTAATTTGAAGGGTCTGGAATTGTTCCTTAGGGTACAAGGAGCAATCAGAGCCCTTAAACTCATAAATTAGATATTTATATGATTTTATATGATTTATTTAAGAACAGAGAAGATTTGGCCAATATTTTTAAATCCAACCATTGGATCTAAGATTTTATTTTATATTTAGGTTCCTTGAATTTTTCTGATTCAAATGATATATTAGATCATACCATTTGGATCTGTATAACTAAAGTTATTTACTTAATTTATTCTGAATGTTTATTTAAATTAAAACTATAGGGTTTAATTAATTAAATTCGCAATCATTAAAAATGCTATCCAATAATTATTAATTAGGCGCGGCCCAAAATCAGAACCGGGGGGGTCAGAGACCGACCCGACCCGGACCCATGACTTCGTCTTCTTCCTCTCGACGGGTCCCGAGCCCGTCGAATTTCAAAGCTGAAATTCTCGGCGCTCCGGCGACGGCAGGGGCTCAAATCAATCCCTACACGTTCCTTGAGTCGAGATGCGTTGATTGGACCAAGAACCCCCATCTGGATCCCTCTGGATCGATGGGGTGTTACTCGACCGAGACTTCCTTCCTTAAGATGTCTCAGGCCGACTGTGAGGACGAAATTCTCCTCACAGAGGCCTCGATTCGACCGGGGTTCGATCCCTACACATTCAGGGAGCAAAGACGCATCGAACCCCCAACCTATCTTAACCTGGGGTGCAGCCAATCGCTGGGTCCTTACTCGAACTCAGCCATTGGCTCGACCACTAGCTCAATCGATCGATACGATCGATTCGAGCTAGCTTATCCCCAAGAGACAATCACAAAGGGTTCCCTAGGTGGCTAAGGTAACCTAGACGGCATCCAGAGCTCATTCAGAAGGCAGGAACAAAATCGAGCTTAAGGAAATTTTAATGGGGAAAAGGCTGTACCTGAAGTCAAGCTGTGGGCTTAGCCGAGGAGAATTGAGGTGCTCCTGAGCTTCCCTGAGGCTAGATAAGGGTGCACAGGGGGTCTGAACTCCAGACGAGCCCTTTATCAGCGGTTCTAAGCCCTGGAAACATCAGAAATTGCTGAGGTGATGGGAGCTCCGCCAGACCTTCAGCCGGACAATTGGGGATTCATAGTGAGCAAAGAGACTCACTGTGATATCCTGGTGATATTTATAGGCTCCAGCAGGTCTTAGGAATGGAGGCCAGGGCTCGGGCTTGGGAATTGGCTCGGTCCGAGGCTTCTCCCTATTTTCCCCAAATTGGGAGGGTCCAGGCCTCCTGGGTCGCCTCGCTAGGCTCGGCCATTCTCGGAAGGTCCTAACGGTCCTGGTGACCTAGCGGGGAGAGTGGCCGACAAGTCTATGTGGCTCAGTCGGTGAATTTCTTCCCTCGGGCAGGATCGTAGTGAGAACGACGATACACAGTGACTGGACTCACCTCCACCGTCTCATGCAGAAGTCGTTGGGTTTGAACGGTCTGATGCGGGGATTTGAAAAATGGAAACGCTGAGAGAATCTCGAGCGTCCGATCTGAGATGTCGATCGGGCAAACGGGATCAGATCACGGGACGGGGGTGAGAGCCTTTGGATTGCGTGCTGAGATGCATGCTACTGATCCCACTGGCTCAGAACCGTGCTCCGCTGTCGGGACTCCGCAGCGGATCTGCCGCGGTCCTGACAGCAAATCCCAGTTTAATAAAATTATTAATTTATTTAATTTAATAAAAATTAAATCCAATTAAATATTATATAATTATTCTTAAATAATTCAAATCCAATTTAGGACCAAATGAGCTCCAAAAATTCCCAAAAATTGACCCTTAGCTAATTTGGGTGTGAGGATTTCAAAAATAAAATCAAATTTTGATTTGGAGATCAAATTATTTTAGGTATTTTTCAGGGCTTAAAAATAGCCAAAAATACCAAATTCTCCATTTTAGCTCCAAATGATCTCAAACTTCTATGGTTAGGTTTAAATGACTCATTGAGTCCAATGGAATCAAAATTAAGGTTTGGTTTAGCTTAAAATAATCTAAATTTAGCTAAGGTAACAACTAGAGTTGTTACAGTGGTCAAGGAACGCAACGGTGAAGTTCGTTTTCCAATCCGATGTCAATTTAAATAGGTCAACTTTTAGGGTTTTTCTGAATCAGGATTCGTTCCGTTTGACACTTGATTTGGACTATCTTAGGGATTGACCCCAATTGACCTAATTAGCACTTATGATTAGTTTTAAGACTATGATTAGTCATAATCGACCTAGGTAACAACCTAGGTTGTTACATAATATATCATATTTTTGGTATTTAAAATATGATAGGGCAAAGCCAAAAAAAAGAATAAAGTAGTCAGACTAAATAGTCAAAGCATATTTTTAAATTGGCTAATTATTCATTGAAATTTAATTGGATATCACAAGCTAATTTATAATTCAAAATATGCAACGGAGCATTTAAAAGCATTCAAGTAAAGAAAAAAATAAATTGTAACTCTATAGAAGAATAGTATAATGGGAAAGATGAGTAAATAACTCACAAGTATAATCATTCTAGCCTGCAACCAAAAAGATAAGGGAAAAGCATCATAAATAAGGTTAAAAGTCACTAATGTGCATTTGTAAATAGATGAAATGAAAATATGTATATGTCCAGTGGAAATTATGCTAAGTAAAGTAAAAAAAAGTAGTGAAGTATTTAAATAAAATTAAAACAATATATACTACATTCTATAATGAACTATAAGTAAAGCACAGTACTGAAATTAAAGGTGCAAAGCATAATAATTAAAAGAAAAATCTTAATCTCATGGGTTAAGAATATATAGCCTATGACTATGAAAAGTACACATAGCATGAAATCTATAATGAGATCTCATAATCAATAAGATTATAAAATACTCATATTTTATTTGTTGACATTATTTATAGAAATACTCATTATAATAACCTAAGTTGTTACCCTAGCCAATTAAGACTAATCCAAGTCATAATTCTAATCTTGGTGTACTAATTAAGTCATTAGGAGTTCACCACCAAGACCTAGTCTAAATCAAGAGGCGAATTGATCGAATCCTGATTTTTTGAAATTTCTAGAACCCTAGAAATTTACCTAATTATTTTGACCTCGGAACAAGAATCGAACTTCATCATTATGCTCATTGCCCCAAAATTAACTAAAGGTGACATTTTGGTGGTAATCGAAAGCTATCAAAATTTTGTTGAATATTTTAATAATATTTAATTAAAGGAAAAATAAGATATTTAATTTAACCTCAAAATCAAAATCTAACTTCACCATTGCGATCATCACCGCCAAATTAGCTTGGGGTGATATTTTGGACGCGTTTGGAAGTCGTCGAGTTTTATCCAATATTTTAATATAATTAAATACCTTAAAATTAGTGTAATTAAATAATTGTTAGAATCAAAATCTGACTTCTCTGTTGAATTTCTTACCCCCAATTTAGTTATGGGTGAATTTTTGGGATTTTTCGGAACACGTTTATTAAATCTGAATTTTTAATAAATTAAATATTATAAATGAATAATTATTTATCTATTTAAATCCATTCTCTTTATTTCCTTTATTTTCTTCTTCCTGGCTAAACCCCAATTTCTTGCTCCATTAAATTTGAGTTTTAAATCATTAATTAAATAAATAAGTTAAATTAAAAGCTTTAAATAATATATTTGTTTTCTTCTTTTTCTTTATCCCTGGCTGGACCCCACTTTCCCTCTTCCCCTTCCTCTCCTCTAATGCATGCAATTACTCCTAACCCTCCATCTTCCTATTCCTTTCCTCTAATGCATGTAATCACTCTTAGCCCTCCCTCTTTCCCTTCCTCTCCTCTAATACATGCAATTGCTCCTAACCCTCCCTCTTCCCCTTCCATACTTGATGGGAGAATTCAAGTGAGAGCAAGCTCTCCTTCTCCTTTATATGAAGGCTCAGCCATCTCTTCCTCTCCATTTGGCCATTAGCTGAGCTCCCATTTTTCTCTTGATGTACTGCTGTTGAAGGATCCTTCAAGCCCTCAAGCTCTCAAGAAACCAGCTGAGTCTTTTTCTTCCATTCCTAAGGCCAAGGTACCCTTTTACTAAATTCTTCCTTCTGCTATCCTCTTCATATTTAGTAAAGTGTTGTGAATGATATTTTCATTAAGTTACTGTATGGATTCTATGCATGCTTATCGCACCTCAATCAGACTTGAATGAGTCTGATCGAAGCCATTTCTTCATTTAAAATTTCTGTCAAAAAAATTGCATGATTTCTGTATACCTGTAGCTAGAACTTTAATTTTTGTTTATTAAAATAATTCTTTTGTACTAATTTTGATATCAATGGAAAGGTCTCAGAAATACCTTTCCATCGGTATATGGCATTACATATGAAGTGCTCTAAGTTGAGAGTATTTGAGCCCGAAAGATGACTTATTGTGATTTTTGCACAATTGAAATCACCGTCGGGCGTTGCAGCGCACCACAGCAGCAGAGGTTCAAAATCGGGTCCGTCGTGGCGCGCCGCAGCACCCAAGCTTTGAGTTTGAATTTGCCATAATCCGCTGCAGTGCACCGCAGTGCTGAAATCCGCTGCAGGGTGCCACTGCGCAAAAATCCGCTGGAGCGCGCGTCGCAGCGTGTCGTAGCGCCTGGCTTTCGGCCAGAAGGCACTACAGCGCGCTGTAGCGCCCAGAACTGTTCAAATTGGTCTAGAACCGGCTGAAATGGTCAATATTTTATAATTTTTGAATTTTAAGGGCCCTAGGACCCTAGTGGGGTCAAATTATATTTATGTGATTTATAAATATGGAAAAGATTGGGTTTGACCCCTTTCTGAAAAATAGAACCCTAATATTAAAATGATCATAACTTGATCATTTGGACTCCAAATTAAAAAATTCAATATGCTAATTAGGTTAGAAATTCAGTGCCAACAATAAATTGAAAGAAAATTTAGGTTTTCTCCACTATAAACTATAGGTTGACCAAAATACCCTTAACCCTAATTAGGTCATAACTTTGCCAAATGAGGTTCAATTTGGATTTACTTCCAGTTAAAGTACTCAGTGTAATATATGGAAGTTATAGCCACTGAGTTTGCTAAATTTGGATCTCAAATGGAAAAGTTAGATTTTTGATCTCTTTAACCCTAGAAATAACATATTTACCCCTAAACTTAAAACACTCATAACTAATCCAATAGACCTCAAAATTTAGTGTTCTTAGACTTTATGGAATCCTTGAATAGTAGGCAATAATAAACTAACTAAATTTTGAGACTTTACTAAGTGAAATTACTAAAATACCCTTGTATGTTATAATCCTTAAATTTGACCCATATGACTTAATACTTGTCCAAATTTTGTGTATTTACTATCTATCTTCATGTTAGAGAATAAAGAATCATTTGGCAGTAAGAAAATTTATTTTGGGGTCCTAAATCAAAAAGTATTTTTTTAGACACTTAAGTAGGGGCAAAATGATCATTTTGCCTAATTTTTAGGTTAAGTGCTCTTATCCTCTGAAATATCATTTAAATCATTAAAACTAATAATAAACATGATTTAGAATCAAATAAAAACCCTTAACCTCATAATTAAGTAATTTAGTAAAATTTCACATCAAATACTTGAAAATTTCTTAAGTAAAATATATGAGCTTCTAACTTAGTTTAAACCTCACATCGTAACCTCCTTAAACAAATTAGTCCAGCAATTAAGGTATAGAATGTAATAGCTATCAATAACTCCTAAAATTCCTTAAGTCATTTATTAGGAGCTTCTTAAGATCTACACTTCACTTTATGATATTTTTTTCCTTAAGATTAGGAGTAGATCCTATGTTAGAATTCATTCATTTAGTAAATGAGTTATTCAATGAATAAAACCTTATTTTAATTAATTTTTAGATTTTTATACTTTAATTATAATTATTTTATCTTTCAATTTTAGATTAAGACTAGGAGATTCATTCTATTAAGCTTGATTATGCTTAATAGGATTTGCCTTAATTTATAATACACTTTTAGACTTAAAAACCTTAGATCTTATATTTGCCCATTGGATTATGTGATTAACTCTAATTCATGGTATTTGATGCATAATTCTTAATTTTAGTAGATCTTGATTAAATCTTAATTTAGAATATCTAAATTTATTAATTATAGTGTAATGATTTATTATTTAACTTATAGTCGTTATTCATTAAATTAGATTAGAACCTGATCAGTTAATTGCTTTTAATTTATAAGGCCATCCTTCTAAGTCATATTCGATAGTATGAATTGGAGATCCTGAACTTGTATAGCTTGAAATAATTAGAATTTTTTAATAAATAATATCAGATATCACCATGTGTAGAAGAGTCCTTTGCTCACTAATGTTTTACTAGTACTTTCGCATTTCTTGTATTTTGTGTCTTATTCCTTAATCATGTCATACAAGATAATGTTGTTGCATGAAATAAGAACATAGAATATTAGGATAACATTTGCTTTGGGTTCAGTTACTTGTTGATCTAGCACATTTTACCATACTAGACAGGAATAAGAAAAAATAAAAAGTACTTGGCATTACTCAGTGAGGAGTGTTGCGCTAAGTTTGGAACCCGTATAGTCTTACAGACGTACTTGACTCCTCAGCTTTAGATGTGTGTACAGAAGTAAAAGTAAAATAACTAAAATATTACTACATTTGTGATTACTGCCTCTTCAGTTCAATTTCAATTCTGTTATTCCGGCCTAGCCTCAGATGACGCTAGGAATATTTTGTCACCTTAGCCTCTGCATTGATGCTAAGAATTCTTTTGATATCAGTAGGCTAGATTAGCCCTCTTCTGATATGGCAGTCATTACGTACATGTTTACTATTTACCATTTACTATTTACTATTCATTATTTCCTGTTTACCGTCGTACTTGACTTTACTTTACCTGCTTACTTACTTATAGAATGCTACTTTCGCTTACTGCTTACTATACATATCACAGTCAAATTATTTATTTTTAACCTGCATATGTCAAGTGATCATAAGCATATTTAGGATGAGTCTTTTCCTTCAGTATTTTCTTTACTTTACTTATACTTATATACCTAATCTTATTACAACTTTGAAGTTGAGGTATGTTCTATTACCTCACATATTGCTTAGTTATAAATACCTTTATTTATAGCTTATTTCTTCCTTTGTATGCTTGTTGCACCCTTACACTTTATTTATTTTATAGTTTAAGTAAAGTGGTGATACCATAAAACTCATGAACTTAAACAGCTTAAAATGTACTTAGATAATATGTCTAATCAAATTTTTTCTTTTCTTTGGCTGGGGCCCTATCATTGTGAAACCGACAATGGTAGACTCGGAGTTATTCGAGGTAGTCGAGCCTTCTAAATGTCAGATTTAGGAGAAGGAGTGTGCTACTGCTGGAGATCCTTAGCATAGCTTCTCTATTATTTTAATGAGGATAAGAGCTTTATCATTTTTATTAAGACTTAATTTAATGTTTGTAATAATTCAGATATTTATGTATATTCTTTTACTGTATTATTTTATTCTGAGCTACATGTTTACTTCTTACTTGTATTGTGGTGGATTGGATGTAGCATATTTTATAGTCTTTGCTTCTGCACTTTGATGAATGTATATACTTAGTGAATGATTATGTTACATTATCTAGGGCACATCCTTCCTTTATTAGTGGATTAAGGAATTACATCTTAATCTAATAATAAGTAAAGAATTTGCCAAAGTGATATACCACCCTTTAGCTTAATCTTGTGGATTAAGGGGCAAGGCGCCACACTCATTCTACGGGCACATATAGAATGAAGAGATGAGTTAAGCACATCTGCCTAACAAGTAAAGGAAAGTGAGGTCTAATAGAAAATAAACACTCACATTCACCCTTTGAGAATGTGAGGTCACCTTATATTCCCTATTAAGCCTGCCCTTAGCTATTCACTATAGTAAAACCCCTATAGTTTTATGAAAGTTTTATTTATGCATTATATCTTGTATGTATAATCAATGGAATATGCTCAAATCTAAGCAAATATTCAAGAAATTTAAATAATTGTAAACTATATAATATCTAAAATTATCTAAATTTAATGAACTACTTAATGATTGGAGCTAATTGAGCTCTCAATTTTGACTTATAGATATTAATCTCTAAGTCAGTTGTAAGTAATAATAAAAGTAAAAGAAGTTTTTGAAAATTGTATTTTGATTTAGTTTATGAATAAGTAAAACATTTATATATTATATTCATGCAAAATGGGAATTATCATATACTAATCCTAAGCCAATCAAATCAAGTTGATTAATGATTAAGATGTAGAAAAATAGTAGGGAAGAGTAATACTAATGGATCACTAAATTAAAGGAAGTGGAGGTTTATGTAGAACTTACTAACTTCATCTAATTAGTTTATAAAATAAAAGGTTTCCAACTAAAATTTATCACTAACATGATTAGGATCAATTAGTAGGAGATGTATAAATATAAGGGAAAGAATAGACTACCAACTACAAGTTATTGGTTATTCTAAATTATAGGTTAAATGAAGTTTATAAACTATCTTAAACATATTAGGAAGCTAAGGAATTTCTAATTTAATCATTATAGAGATTTAATAAAAGATTAAGAGTTAAAGGAGATGTATACTAAAATTCTAATCAAATTATTAGGCACTAGTCTTATTAAGATAACTTGGTGAAATGAGGTATACTACTGGCATATTAATCATCAACTTACTAGAGGACTTAACATAAGGATTAGAGGTTAATAGATTATCACTAAGTCTCATTCTAATTGTAATACACCAATCCTAATAAGTTTTTTTAAAGAACTAAGGCTTACAATTAACATACAATTAGCAAGGGATATGTTAACTACATCATAATAGGAAGCTAATGAATCCTTAATTCAACTATTAGTGAACCTAAAAGAGAACAAGAAATAATGGGAAAGTGTGATAAGTTCCACTCTAAATGCTAGGAACTAGTTCTAATAAATTCATAACATTACAATTATACGAGTGTAAATGTTATCAACATTAATTGGAAATAAATTCTAGTTATAAGGATCACAAGCAAATTATGATTTCAATTCAATACTATAGCAATTCTATTAAGGATGAATGTTAAACTAATAAATTGCTAAATATTCTAATTATCATATTTATGAAATTCAAGTCTCAAACAAACAAATGAAAGTGTATGGGAAGTAATTAAAATGAGACATATTTGCTATCCTAAGGTTTAAAACACCTAAAATATATATTATAGAAAATTAAGAAAATGCTTAATTACACTAATTAAGAAGCCAAATACCTAAATTATCTAAATATTGTCCAAATAAAATAATTTAAGCATAATTGAAATCCTTATAGCATAAGGAGAAGAATGGCACTAAGTAGATCAAAATTGGACAATATTGGGAAATTAGGGTTTGGAGGACTCCTAATTATGGTTAATAGGTCATTAAGAAATTTAGGGTTCAAAACCTTAATCTTATTTTATATTATTGTCCTACACATTTTTGTAATTGAAATGGACTATTTGAATATCAAATTTGGACAATATTTGATCAAGTTATAAGACTTTTCATATTTGAATATATGTGATTATTAAACTTTATCAAATTTAGAAAAAAAAAATACATGGATAAAAATAAATGACATGATAGATATATAATAGCATATTATTGTTCCATGAAATCTTGCAAGTAGATTGTGAATAATATTAGCACTTGAAAAATAACATCATTAAGATTGTTTAATTAATTGATGAGTGGAAATCAAATTACATTAAGGATTAGTTTGATCAATCATTAAAACCATTTGAAACAATAATTAATCAATTCAATCATCAAAATACAATTCTAATATTATTTTATTATTATATGAAATTTAACAATTATAGTAATACATAACACATGCAGGATTTAAGTCTTATTAATGAGGTTACTAATTAAATACTAATGAATAATTTTATTAAATACTAACTAAAATTTAAAAAATTATTAAACTAAAACTAATTAACCTTCCTTCTTATTCCCTGTGGCCCATTAGGTCTGCAAAGCCTAGCTCTAGCATGCAGGACCATGGGCCCATAGATGGGCTGCGGTTACGGGCCCAAGAAAGTATCGCCATTCCTTCGTATCGTAGGCAGATGGGGATCAAAAGAGGAAAGAAAATTAGAATATTTAGGGATCACGATTTCAAAGCGAAAGAGGAGCTATTTGTCGAGATTGGCTCTATTGAATGGCGTAAATAATATAACTACATACGCCATGATTCACATAACTCAGAAGGAAGCAGAGATGCATGGAAATTGATTTTCCCTTTAAACAATTCTTGAGCTCGATCGGGCTCTATCAAGCTCGATCAGCTTAAACATATGCAACAATTGATAATACAAAATATCGAATGCAATTATTAAGAGTCGTTGAATGGAAAATAATTAAGGAGCATACCTTTCACCTACATTTCTTGTGAATGGGAGTTAGGGTTTCGTCCAGCTGCGCAGAACTTCGACAAAGGACTTCATGAGCTTAAGGAATTCTACTCCAACTTAGAAGAATGGAAAAATAAAAAATTTTATGGATTTGGCCAAGATTAGGAGGTTGTACATTGCCCTCAGGGTACGAGAGCTGCACCTCGCATAGGCACAATCGGGAAGGCGTACAGTGGAGTTCCGTTGTGACAGTCGCCCCTTAATCAACTAAGTTTAAGAGTGGTCATCATTAGTACCACAAATATTAAACCATAAATATATCTATGATACTAATCATGAGCTGAGCAAGATCTATCATGAACATGTATACAGTATAGCGATGCAAAAAATGAAAAGAAAGCATCCAGACACAATCCACATTTATTTGTTCACACACAAAACATTAAATGTAGAACAATAAGAGAGCTTAATAATTACATTTTTAATAAAAGCAGGCAAAGAAGATTGAAACATATCTTCTTTAGTTAAATGCACTTTACTTTAGCTTCCTATCAAGCTAAATCCTCAAGCGCTGGATCTGACTTAAACTTCTGATCTACCATATGTACATATATGACAGGGCACAGCCAAAAAAAGAAAATTTGGTTAGACTTTAATAAGTCTAAGTACAATTTAAGCTATCAATAAGCTTCATGAATTTTAGGATATCGTCATTTACTTAAATTATAAAACAAGCAAGCATATAGATGCAGTAAGCATACAAAAGAATGTGAATAAGTTATAAATAAAAATATTTATAATTAAGCAATAATAAGGTAAAAGAACATACCTCCATATTATGCTAAGACAAGGCTAGGCATACATATATAAATACAGTAAGAAAGTACTGAAAGAAAAGAATAATTCTAAATATGATGATGATCATATGAAGTATGCAAGTCTAAAAGTAAGTAATCAGTCTACGATAAGTGTAAGTAAATAATAATAAAATTTAGCATCATATAAGTAAGTAAGCATGTAAAGTAAAGCTGAGTGAAGTAAAATATAACATTAAAACAACAAATAGGTATGTACAGATTATCATATCAGTAAGGCTAGCCAATTGAGCCACAGTAAATTCCAATAGCCTTTCTGAACTAAGGTGGAACAGAAATTCCCATAGCCTTTCTGGGCTAGGGCAAAACATAACAGAATAGTACTGAGGAGGTAGAAAATACAAACGTAATGAATTTTAGTTATTTTATGTTGCTTCTGTGAACACGTCCAGAAGCGGCTAAGGAGTCAAGCACATTTGTAAGACTATTTGGGTTCCAACTTAACACAATACTTCTTAATGAGTAATGTTAAGTTATCCCTTATTTCTCCTTACCCTATGTCCAATAGAGGTAAAAGTGCACAAGAATCAACTAGAAAACTGAACTCAATGCAAATATTATTATAATTATTCTATATTTTCATTTTATGCATCAATATTATCTTGTATAACATGTTCAAGATAATGGCACAAAGTACAAGGAATGTAAAAGCAACAAGTAAATCAATAGTGAGCAAGGGACTCTACTATACATTGTGACATCAGTTATTATCTACTTAACTATTCTAACTATTTTAAGTTATACAACTTAGAAGCGCAGTCTTATAAGTTAAAAATCAGAACTGATCAGATTCTAATTTAATTCTATCAATATCGCCTACAAATTAAATAAGTAATTAATGCATCCTACTTGATGAATTCAGATGTTCTAAGATAAGATCTAATCAAGATCTATTAAGCTAAGGATTATGAATTAAATACCATGAATTAGATTTAATCACATAATCCAAAGGTAAAGCTTAAGGACTAAAGTTTAAGTCTAAATATGAACTAATAATTAGGATAAATTTTATTAAGCATAATCAAGTTTAATATGATGATTCTTCTATTCTAAATATAAAGTTGAAAGATAAAATAATCAGAATAAAAATATGAAAATCTAGAAACTAATAAAATACATGTTCCATTCATTGAATAACTCACTTTATTCAATGAATAAAATCTAACATAATATCTATTCATAATCTTATGGAAAAGATCCTAATGTGAAGTGTAAATCCTAAAGAAATTATTAAGTTTTGACTCTATGTTTTAATTCATGTTTGCATATTTTACGATTTCCAACTAAGGTAATAATTATTATTTAGTTAGCGAAGAGTTCCTACATCCTGATGTCAAGGTTTTCAAATAACAAATTAATCACTAACTATACTAAGATCTATGCAAGTGATGTACGCACAATACATAGAGCTCAAGAAAATAATATATTTAAATGAATACGAAATTCAATAAAGTTCTAAGTATAGCTTTATAGTGTAGCTTCATGACTATAATCCCATTGTAAATGATCTTTATTACAGTCCCATTATGGTCAACATTATCATTAGCTGAATTAGAGTAGCAAAATAAGCATAAATAATGAATAATTGATTTATTAATTTCTAAAGAATATGGGTGCAGCAAACAAAGAAAACTCTAATAAGATCACTTGTAATTATTTACGAATAATAACTTGGAATTCAATCATTATTTCAGCTATTTCAAATCATGAATAAGATTTACTAAAAGAACTATAAATATTATCTTTAGGAGCATCAAGTAAGTTGATACGTATGGATAGACTTCGAGTCATTCATTTATAACTGAATTAAGTGAGTGATGAAATTATCTTTAGCTTTAGATACTCATATCTCAACAATTTTAATGTGTTAGATCATAAGGCTAAAATAAGGATGCTTGCATATGTATCAACCAAATGTCGCTCAATAAATATGAGATAACTGAGAATTTCAAGAAAGACTTCTCCTCAACCATTAGACCTAATACATGCAGCTTACTGTAATTAAATCAGAATGATCAATAAGACAAAATGAATATTTATCCATTCTATGCGTAATTTAATATCTTAAAATTTAACTATATATATGAAACTTTATTTAGAAAACTAGTTGCAAATATTGTCATAATATGTGTTTTGATGAATGATGATGAGATTAACACATTACATTTTCTCTGCCCAAATACAATCTCAAAATTGACTCAGCACTTGTGCAAAATATAAATATGGTTCCTATAAAAATGCCTTTTTAGCACACATGATGTGTTCTAAAATCTTTAAAATTAAATTTGTGTGATTTAGAATGCAAAATATTAATTTAATAGTTAATAAATGTGCATATTACACGCATATAATATCCTACATAAGAATTATAAATAAAAAAAAACTTCTTTATAACATTAAAATTCATAAATTTGAACTAACAAAAGTATAATATATGTATTTATACGAGATTTTCTCGTATTGATTAAATATATTCATAAATACAAGTCTGTTTTCATATTGATTAAATATATTCATAAATACAAGTTTGTTTGCATATGAGCAAATGATTTTAATATACTGATTATAATATGTTAAATTCAAATTATGTAAACTATATATTTAATATAAAATTCTAAAACCAAAAATATATGACGCACATACATATAAGCATATGTTTAATACTCACTCCCTTATGCTAACTTCAGTTTAAATGAACATAAAATTTATAGTCAGCAAGGACATGCGTTAAGTGATGAGACAAAGATTAAAAAGCTCTAATTTCTACTGGTACTTCTTAAATATAGTTAGTAAATCCATTGTCAAAGGCATCACTCACTGTACTCTCAAAAATAACAAAAAAAAAGCAAAAAAAAAGCGAAAGTTTATACTAAAATGGAGATTGGTTGAAGTGGAGGTTGATTGGCTAAGAATGGAGAGCGGCTTGCGACTTCTTGTGTTCGGTCGATGGAGGGATGAAGCTCGGCTGCTTAGCCAAGAGGGAGGAAGCTCGCATGCTGTGGGAGAAAATGGGCTTGACAAGAGGGAGAGCTGAAGGCTCTCGGCAGCTGCTCGCTCGGGGTGATAGATCGACTAAGGAAGGAGCTACGAGCCCTCGGCCTCTAGCCAAGAGAAGGAGTCGGGCTGGCGAGACGCTCTCAGCCATGGAAGAAGCGGTTGCTCTCAGCCTTCAGCCAAGAGAGAAGGTCGATGGGAGACCTCAGCCTGCTGCCGAGAGGGAGGAGATCGGCACCTTGCGTGGAGAGGGAGGGGATTTTGCTCAGCTAGGGAAGGAAGGAGTGGATTTCAGCTGATAGAGATTGCATATTGTGTGAGAAAGTGGGGTGAGCGGCTGAGGGATCTCAGGTTTTATGTAACTTATGTTAAAAGATACTATATCGCAGGCATTGAATATAAACCGGATGACTGAAAATTCTTGAGCCCTGATTTATAGTCATTTGAACTCCAAAAATTACAATTTTGGTATCGAAACGAGTGTCTTGAAGAGAAAAATGCTCGTGTCCAAAAATCATTGAATTTGGACAAGTATTTTATTTTATATTAATTTTTAAGTGAAAAACTTTAAAAATTCACTATGATTAATCCAAAGCTCGAAAATTTGCGAAACTTAAAACATAGCATTCTCATATGATGCTTAACTTAAATATATAGAAATTTCTAAATTATGATTTATATTTTATCTATTATCAGCTTCTGAAATTTAAACTTCATAAATTTATTTAGGACAATTAGGAATCACAATTCCGCTCAAATTTTTATATGAATATCACCTCAATATGCCTTATTTGAAGATATTTTTATTTAATTTTTATTCAACTTAAATTAGGATCTTGAATTTCATCTTAATTTGCTCAAGATTAGGTCTAAACGGCTCAGTAACAACGTCGGGTTGTTACAACTGTAGCCTTCAATCAAAGTCATTCGATTAGGATCGAACGAACGGCTCGATCGCGCAGATTCCATTCAAGGCGCTACATAGAATCAGGTGGACGGTTTTGATTTGTCGGATTCAAATAGCGCCAAGATAATGATCTTTCAGCGCCGAATGAATAGGGTTAATAATAATAATAATAAAATAATATTATATATTAAATATAATTAAATTAAATACATATTTAATAAATTAAATTTAAACAATCAAACGGGCTCCAAAAATTTTAAATTTTCACCCTTACCTAATTGAGGGGTGAGGAACTCAAAAATGCAATCAAATTTTTGATCAAATGTCAATTTAATTATCGTAATTTTTTTAGTATTAAATATTATTAAAATAATCAGAAAAAATTCACTTACTTCTAAACACTCTTAAAATACCACCACTAACTAATTTGAGGGTGATGAGTTCAATGGCAGACTCTGTTTTTTATTCTAAGGTCTAAATAAAATATGCATTTTGAGAATTATCGAAAAAATTAGGAAATGCTAAAAAGTTTCAAATGATCTCCAAATCGCACAAAACTCGAGGTGGAGACTCGTGATACTATTGAAAGAGCATTGGAAAATGAATTGAGTTGATTTAGCAACTAATTAATAGATAATAATACTAAGATTTTTACATATTAAGTCTAAGTACATTTTAGGATTATATATTTTTATTATTAAAGCACATTTATTATTTACAGTAAATTATAAGTGGTGCAAAGATGCAATCAAAGGTAAAATATTGTAAATAAAAGAACAACTAAAATGTATATCAAATTATAAATATACATACAAGAGTGGTTGCTGAAGTACTACGAGTATGTTAGGTAAAAATATCAAGTATGTATATGTGTAAATAAGGAAAGTATTTAAATAAATACTCAACTGAAAGATTGCAGAGTTGTGTAAAAGATAATAAAGAATATAATTGTTGTAAGCTACAATATATAAATTGAATTATAAAGTACAAAAATAAGGTAAGTAAAATGGAATCAATCTCTAGGAGTGAATAATAGTAAAGCACAATTTGTAGAGTGTATAAGATAAGAGCCTTACTCAATCAATAAGATTTTATTAAAGTATAAGTGTTATTATATTTATCTTATTTTAATAGAATCTGTGAGCACATACAGAACAACGAGTAGTTAGGCACGTCTGACCAACCGTATGTAGCGGGATCTCCTGTATAACTACATGCTCTCCCTCTATGATATGTGTAGTCTCTTGAACTCTTCATAGCCTGCCTTGGCTCAATAATGTCTGTACAGGCTGATCCACCCAGAGTGGAACCCTATATCTGTCTTATTTCATGTTTTATTTATGCATAATTGTCGGAATGTTATGTATAAGAAATTTAGGCTCAATACGCTGTTTTAATTTAGAAAATTTTAATTTTAATTTTAATTATAAATTATTTGATATTCGTTATTATTTTATATATTTTCTAACTTATTGATTGAGGTTAATTAAGCCCCCAATTGAATTAAGACATTAATTGATATATATATATATATATATATATATGATTTTTAAAATAATAATTTAAATATAATAATGCCTTTATAATAAAGTTGGTGAATTATTCTAAAATCTAACTTAAAATCATATTCTAAAGTTCATTTACTAATGTCATCTAAGTCCTTTAATTAAATTTAAACTATTACTAATGATTAAATCTAACTGCATATGAACTATTATATCATCTAAATTTTTATCCTAAAGAGGATTTTATTGATTTAAGTTCGGTTTACCTATTATCAGGTTCAGCTATTATGGCGGCTGAGAAATCAAGTTTGAGAATTTCCAATGAACAATTCATAATCATGATATTAGTAATATAAGTAAAAAGATATTGAGTTCATAATGATTTATACAGAGATATTTACAAAAAAATATTACAAGAATTATTTAATATTACATCAAAAGTTAAGGAAAAGTATTTTTCTCCAGCTCACTTCCTAAACTTAAGCCTTTTCTTTACTCAAGTTACTCTTCTTATGATCAATTATCAAAAACTTAAAACTTTAGTAGCAGCTACCAGTTATGCAGGAGTACGTAGACTATTCTTATAAGAGTAACTTTCTAGTATCATATATCAGGTATAAATTAATGTAAAAGTTACAAGTAAGGAAATATAAACATTTGTCAATTGAATCCAATTTTGCCCTGCATGTTGGACTGTTTAGCATGAAATAAATCTCATCAAAAATATTATGTGACATTAAGTCAAGTTCAAAAATCCCTGAGCCCAAATGGGTAAACACATAGACATAGCCTTTACGAAGCTTCATGATTACCCGTCGGTGGCTTTTACAAAAATAATGGTGTATCTTTTTTTTGGATTTGCCTACTTATTAAAAGGGCTAATGTAAAATACTAAAATTTAATTTTTGTTTATCCTGATACTTTTATTTAATCAAATCACGTGATAATTTAGTATGAGGAAATTTTAAAATATTTAAGCATAATTTTAGAGAATTTTGGTAATTTTCAGAGAATTTTCCATTTGCAAACTTTTCGAGTTAATTTTAATGTAATTGCTTAATAAAAAATATAAGATAATTAATTTGATCTCTAAATAAAAATTAGAGTTCACCATTGAACTTTTAATCCCAAATTAGTTAGGGGTAAAATTTTGGAACTTTTCAAAACTCAATTGATAACCAAATTTTAATTACTAAAATAATAAAATAGCAAGTGGAGTCCACTACCTGCATATCCTCTCCACTAGCAAAGAGATGATAAACCTCTCTAGTTTATTCCCTATCTAGCCTAATTTCCCCATTTGCACCTCTCATCTTTCCAACCAGAGCTTATCCTCTCAAGTTCAGCACATCTTCCCCACTTGCATCTCTTTCCACTTGTTATTAATCCTTTGATCCAACTCATACCCTCTTCCTTATCAAAACCATCCTGATCACTCAACTTGCACTTAGAATTTTGAGAGAAGGAGAAAACACGGTTTGCTGAAGCTTCGTCTCAAGCACTCCATTTGTTGAATTAAGGTATTTCCTTTTCTATAAATTTAAGCATGCAATCATTATAAGTTCGCACGCTTATTACTCCTCACCTCAAATTCCTAAAGTGCTCAATCGAACTCAAACAAGCTCAAGCTAAGTCTAGTTTTTGATGAAGAGGAACAGTATTGCTCCTTAAAAAATTATAGTTTATATTTTTTCATCCTGATTCTTGAAACTAAGATATCAATTTTAGTAGCGTTAGAATAGTTCAAATATGTCGATTTAAGTACCAATCGAAAGGTTTTGGAAAGACCTTTCAATCGGTACATGGCACGACAATTGAGGTGCCCTGAATTGAGAGAATTTAGTTGCCTAAAGAAGACCTGTGTTTTACATCTAAACAGATTGGCCCGCGCAGCAATGTGGTGCACCGTGGCGCTTGACTCTCGGGTCAGGGGCGCCATAGCGCACAGCTTTCAGGCCAAGGGAGCCGTAGTGTGCTGTAGTGCTTGGCATTTAGGTCGGGGGTGTTGCATCGCGCAGTAGCACCCGACTTTCAGGTCGTGGGAGCTGTAGCGTGATGTAGCGCTCCATAGTGCGCCAAAGCCCGCCTTAGCATGCTGAAGCCCGCCGTAGTGTGCCAAAGTGCGCTCCAATGCCTAATTTTTCAAATCTTTGCAATTTTTGTATTATGCCAGCTCCAAAATAAAAATAGCACAAAATATATATTAAAATAATGACTAATTTTAGTAAAAGCATGCAATATAAATATAGATTCACCATTTATGATATTTGACTATTTTGAATTTGGGTTTTATATGAAAAAACATTCTCTTATAAATTAATAAAAATCTTGCACATTCAATAATGTATTATTCACCCTCTAAACAGATGGGACAACAAAGTTTAATTTAAATTGATGTTTAAACAGATCCAATCAAGAGAGATAATTGTGTGTTATCAAATTCGTCAAGTATGTAGATATATTTGTAAGTTTTACTTAATTGTATCTATTTTGAACCTAGTTCTAGTTGAATCATGCTTTTGATATGCTTACCATTTAATAAATTGCAAAAATATTATCATAAGATATGTGACAAAAGGATGAATTGTATCATTATCTATGATGTTATCTTTGAAGTGAGAAAAGCAACATAAAGATTCTGTACAAATTGGGTCAGCTGGCAACCCCTCGGAGTTATATGGAGAGATTTAGCCTTTTTAAGAAGTGGGCAAATCCAAAAGAAAAACACATCATCATTTTCAAAAAGGTTAATAAGTTACTGATTGATAGTTATGAAGCTTCCTAAAAGCTATGCCTATGTATTTACCCATTTGAGTTCAAAGGTCTTCGAACTTGACTTTATGTCACATAATGCTTTTGATGAGATTTATTTCATGCTAAAATTTGTCTAATATGCAGGGCAAAATAATTGACAAATGTTTATATTTTCTTACTTGCAATGCAATATTATTCATGTAACTTTTATATTGATTTATATCTAATATACGATGCTAGAAAATAATTCTTATAAGAATAGTATATATATTTTTGTTTGATTGACAACTATTGTTAAATTTTAAGTTTTGATAATTGATCATAAAAAGAGCAGCTGGAGCAAAGAAAAAGAGCTTAAGTTTAAGAAGTAAACTGGAGAAATAAATTTTGTTTTTACTTTTATTGTGATATTAAATAATTCATATAATGTTTTTGCAAATTGTTTAGTATGAATAATTATGGACTTACTGTCATTTTATTTTATTACTAATGTCTTGATTATGAATTCTTCCATGAAAATTCTCGAACTCGATCCCCGGCCGATACAGCTAAATCCTTCCATATGAGTCCCAAGGGCTGCCAGCCAACCCAATCTGTACATATTCTCATTGTTGATTTTCTCCCTTCAAAGACAAACACCCCATATATTGATACATTTTATTTTTTTGTCATGTATTATGATAACATTTTTGCAATTCATAAAACGGTGAGCATATCAAAAGCATGATTCAACTGGAAGTATGCTCAAAAAGATACAAGTAAAACTTATAAATAGATCTATGTATCTAAATGATTTAATAACACACAAATATTTCATTTGATTGAATCTGTCAAACATTAATTTAAACTTTACTATCATGTCTTTATGAGGTGAATAATATATTAATTGAATGTGCAAGATTTCTATTAGCTTAAAAGAGAAAGTTTTGCCATTTAAAACCCAAATTCCAAAAATACAAATATCATAAATAATGAATATATATTTATACTGCATATTTTAGTATATTCTTATGTTATTTCAGTTATAGAGCTGGCAGATTACAAAAATTGCAAAGATTTGAAAAATTGGGTACTGGAGCGCGCTACGTCGCGCTTTTAGCGCGCTAGGTGCCCCTCGACCTAAGAGTCAGGCGTTACGGTACGCTTTTGGCTCGCTACGGCGCGCTTTTGCGCCCCCCAACCCGAGAGTTGGGCGCTACAGCCTACTTTTGTCGTGTTACGGCACCGCCCGACCCGAGAGTCGCGCGCTACAAGGTGCTACAACAATCCCGATTCGAAAGTCAGGCGCTGCGACGCCTTCGACCAGAAGACCGGGCGCTACACCGCGCCACGGGGCCGCGCAAGTCAACCCGTACGGACGTAAATCGTAGATCTTCCCTAAGGCATCCAAAATCTATCAATTTATGGCAGCTCATTGGCCATGTCATATATCGATCAATGGTACCTAAATCGACATAATCGGACCATTCCAACGCTGCTAAAATTGATGCCTTAGTTTCAAGTATCGGAATGGAAAAATATAAACTGCAATTTTAAAGAACAATACTATTCATTTTCATCAAAAATTGGACTCAAATCGAGCTTGTTTGAGTTCGATTGAGAACATTAGGAATCGAAGTGAGGAGGAATAAGCTTGCAAACTTGAAATGATTGCATTATTAAATCCATATGAAAGGAGGTATCTTAATTCAGATAATTGAGATTTTTCTTTGCTTGAGATAGCAAACTTTTCTTTATTTAACCTTCTCTCAAAATTTCTAAGTACAAGTTGAGAGATCAGGATGGGATTTGATAAAGAAGGGGGTATGGGCTAGATTTGAGGATAAGATGCAGGGAAGCCTTTATTTGGAAGATGAGCAGCCATAACTAAAAGCTCATGATGGTGGAGAGCAGATTGCTCCTCAAACTCCTACTAAGTTGGGGAGATCCACCAGAGTATCACCTTCTATACATAAGTACTCTTCTTTCTTTATATTATTTGTTACTAACTGATAGTGGAGAACAAGAATGTTATAAATAAGCCGTTCAAATTAACGACTCAATCAAGTGTGAATACTATGGATGACGAGATAAAATCAGTCATGTCAAATGAGTTATGAAAGCTAGTTAGAGTCTTAGAAAATAAAGAAGGCCTTCAAAATGAATAGATTCATTGTTTGAAGGAAGAACCAGATGATAGTAAATGCTATAAAATAAGTCTCACTCGGCTTTAAACATTGATTAATCATGCTCAAATGAGTCTAACCGCATTTGCATCGATGCTCAAGTTATGTTTCATTCTACAAATTTTGAGGCCTACCTTTTTGGTAATTTATTAGGTGATTTGGGCTCAAACCTTGTAATAATATCTAAATTTAAATAAAATGTTAATAAATAGGATAAAATATTACCAAAAAATGCATATAAAAAGTAACCTTCTACAATGAAATTTGATAAGTTTGAATTTAAGTTATTGACAAATCAATAATTCAAATATCAACTAAATAATTATTTTGATTAAAACTTAGATTATTTAAAAAAAGTTTGATATATTCTAATATTCTAAAAGAAAGTGATATAATATTTAAATATTAAGCGCTTATAGAAATTCAAGCGTGATTTAATAATTTTTGTAAAAAGATATGTTAAATTCTTAAGGAGCGCTTATACGTATATTCAAACGCACTCGGCACTCCCAATTTTCTTCATCAAACGTAACAGAAATTATTTCTTGCTCTGATCAAAGAATGTCGAATCAAACACACTTTAAACGCGTGTTAGACGATTAGAGCGCGTAATAAAGGGGAAATTATTTTTAATATTCTCTTAAAGTTTGTTTTTAGAAAATATTGACCAATGTTTTAAATTTTTATTAGTAAGAAATTAAAATACTAATACTAAGTATGTATTAAGTTTAATCTGTTCAATTCGTTTTTCAACATAATACAAGAAAAACATTAGTTTGATTTTTCTGCATCATCAATATCGATTGCTGAAGTATAATATTCCGTAAAATAAATTCATTATTTTTAAAATACTATTAAATTATGTTAAACTATTGACTAAGTAATAGTAAAAATTAAAAATTTAATCTGTTCACATAGCTAAATTAAATTACTAAGTAATAGTAAAAATTATAGCATTATTAAATATTAAAAATTATAAAAATTTAATAAGAATACTAATTAATTAAATTAATAATCTATATATTGACATTTTTAATTTAAAATAATTAGTTAGTATTTTCTGAATTTTATATAATTAGTTGTATCTTGATTAAGTCAATATAATAACCGAACAATTTTCCAGTTTAAATCCATATATCTTTCTTAGCAACTAAACAGCTTAATTAGCGTTACTTAAAATATATTTTTTCTTAATTTCAAAATTTATATTTCTAACAAAATTAACAAATACCTATTTTTGAAGAATTATTGTTTTAAATAAAATATGTTTATAGCATTGCAAATTATATACATAAAATATATTTTTATTAATAGAAAAATATAATACATAAATTATAATATTATACCTTTTAGCTTAAGAACTTTAAATTTTATAATTTGTACAATAAATAAATAAAATTTTAATTAATGTGTGTGCATACTAGTATTATGCAGGTACAATTAACAAATTTGGTAATAGATGTATAATATACATAAATATATATTTATAATAAATCATTTATAGTTATAAAATAAATAATAATATTTTTTTTTATTTTAGTGCTAGAATTTTTTTTTTTCTTAACTTAAAAATTCATTCAATAAAATTTTGAAATCATTTTATTAATATTTATTTATTTATATTAAAATAATATAAATATTATTTTTAAAATTTTATTAAAATAATATTTAAATCTCATTAAAATTAAAATTTGTTGAGAGTAAGTGAACCATCTAAATAGCATATGTCCTCAAATTCAAACCTATATGCCGAATTGTCCGATTCAGATTTTCCAGTCAAGTCATTGTCCAATTATCGCAATTTGATCTCAAGATTTTTTATTTAAAGAGAATTTCCTCCTTTAAATCAAAATTGAATTAAAATGTATTCAGCGAATTTAGATTAATTTTTTTGTGGATTTTGATAGGGCATCTCAAGTTCAAATATTTCCGCCATTTTTGCGTATACTCCACCATGGCTCAACTCCACTCGCACAATTTTAACCTGCAAATGATAATCAGAAAATTCACTGAGTTAAATAATTCTGAATAAAATACAAAAGCAGCAAAAAAGAGTGCAGATACTTCATAATTGGGAGGCTGCAGAACGAGGAACGGTATTTAATGAATGACTCAACGGATCTGTGACGAATATGCCGTTATCAATATTCGTTATTCTGTGAGAAATCGAATTAGGCGAGGCATATACTAATTGCGGATCAAAAGCAATGGCATCGACTAACTGGAATGCTAATTTCTTCGAATATTCTTAGATTTTAAGTGAGTTTTAGTTGAATTCTTAATCGGCTCTGTTGAACAAAACAATCAAAGAAAGATTAGAGCTACAATCCCGGAAATGTTTCACCAAAAAAATAAAATAAAAAGAAAGTTAAATCCTTCCCGTTCCGCGATTGATGAAATAACGGGGAGCTACCACCGAGGGGCAGTCTTTCGTCAGATAGCCGGATAAGCAGTGATAATCGCACCGGTTGACAGCGGGATGGAGGAAGGAAGCTTTATTTCTCTGCATAATGCGAGAACGCCGAGTTGCAGATTTCGAAGGTTTCGCAGCTATGGGATAGACAAAGGCGCGGATCATGAGAGGGAACCGACGTTTTCGACTGGCGAGATCGTATTCATCTACAAGATTAGCAAGATCCTCATCTGATGTAATGGAGATGAGCACATCGAGATCCTCCGTCGGAAGTTGGCACCTCAGATTCACCTTCCCCCATCCACAGAGCTCCCCCAGTTTCACCAGAAGGCCTGTTCATAAGCACGAACCCTAGTCAGAAATCCAAATAAATCAATAAAAATTCCTAACAAATCAACCATGGATTTGCCATGACCGCTAGGGTTTCATAAAAGCAAAAGCATGGATAATGGCCGGACCTGAAAAGGAGAGGGAGCGATCGACGGTGATGACGCGATTCACTCCGCCGACGTAACGGAGCTTGCCGTCGGGATAACGGGGGAGAATCTGACCGCCGTAGCTATAGAGGAACTTGATGCCACGGCTGATCTTAACGATTCCTCCGTCAAAAGAACCAAGGGAGTCGCTGGAAAATGACGAAGAAGAAGAAGAAGAAGGCACCATGCTTTCCCCGCCGTGCTACAGAGTAAAGCAGTCAGGAGATCAGAGAAATTCGAGGAGAGAGAGGATCCAGAGAAATAGAGAGGAGAGAGAGCGGAGAGGATAGGTTTAGTTGGCTCTTCAAGCCTTTCGATGAATACCGTCGCCCCTTATTTATAGCGATTTGAGAGCGTGAAGAAGAAGTATTCTTGGGCTCATAAATATTTTTGGAAACAAACGGCACGAATTTATTTTTGGAAACAAATGGCTCGTGAATGAGCTCGATTAATTAATAATTAAATATTTTAAAATTTGAAATTTTTTATTAATACGTATTTTAAGATCTCTTAAGATCTTAATATTTATTTAGATAATTATAGCATAATATCTAAACATTTATTGGATTAAAAGGGATTATATATTTACAAAAATAAGTTGCCTGATTATATATTAAAAGAGATGCTTCTGTAGTATCTCTCTTTTGAATTGGTAATGCACATACAAACTAAGAAAACAAAATGCTCATTTGTACTCATAGTTATTATAGAGTGAAATATCCCATCATAACTTCTGCGCTTAGGCTACATAATGAAATTGTAACTTCTCACAAATTTTCTCAACTTAAATTATGATACTAATTATTAAAATTGTTATTATTAGTAATATTATTAGCATTATGGTCTTTAAAATATATCATTATTTTATTATGTCGTAAGTTCATGAGCATTTAAGGCAAGCCCGAGCGCGTAACAAATCCATACGCGCATAAACAAGTCCATGCGCAACACGACTAAAGACATGATTTAGATCAAAATACTTATTTTGCATTTAAATATGAGTTTAACGTTATCTTGTCCACTGTAATAGTAGAAGAAGATGATGTTACGGATGATGAGTGTGAGTCATATCATGGAGATGAACAATATGATGGGGAAGTCAATATCAATATATGTTTGAATGTTGTTGTTGGAAAGAAAGATTAGAGAAGAAGAAACATTTTTAATGTGTTGATGAGAGTTAGATGCAAATAAAACATTGATGGTGGAAGTGCCATGAATGTGATTTCAACTCATACACTTTATAAGGCTAAACTAATGCCATAACCATATCCAAATTTTTTTTATGTTAGCTAGGTCAATCAAGTATTTGATTCAGACACCCAAAGATGTTTGGTCCCAATTAAATTAGTAGTTATGAAGATAAAATTTGGTGTGATCTGCTATACATGGATATTGCCCATTTTCTATTAGGTAGACCATAGTTGTATGACATAAGTGTGATCCACTATGGCCGAGACAACACTTTTTTAATTTAAAGATAAGATCAGAAAATTATATCCCACAAAAATTATCATCAAAACCCATCTTATTCTAATAAAATTCCATCTTCATCTACAACATCTGTAGGGCCTATTTCTTTTACTTCCATAAATAATTTATCCAGAGTGAGAAACAAAACCTAAAGCTAGAAAAGGAGCCAAGCTTCAGTTAATCATCATTATACCTTCCATTCATCAATCATTAGACATTTCTATTGACTGTTCAATGCTTAAGCTACAAATTAAATTAGTGGGCTTGAGAAATTGAGCGGAGAATTTTTGATCCCTTATATGTGAAGGAAAAAGTTCTTATTTCTTAGAATGAGAGCATTTCAATTAAGATGAATAAAGTTTTTAAAATCTTTCTTGAAATTGAACTAGAGGAATTACCTAATGAGTTGCCTCCTCTATGGGGTATCCAACATGTTGTAGATCTTATCCCAGGAGTATGTCAGAGCCACAAATAGTGTGAATTTTGATCACACACAAGTATACATGATTTGAAGTAATAAAGGGATGGTGAGTCCCATATTTATTGTCCTCAAGAATTAATAGAAGGTCCTATCTACTATATTCTCTTCTAATGCCTAGGCAAATGAAATATTGATTTCTTTTGCTAATTCTATGAATGCAATATAGGAAATCTAAATTGTGAGGAAATAATAATGGTAAGAAAATCGGGGAGAACTATATCGATCAACTATGATTCAACCTTCCTAATTATTGTTGAGTTCTCAAGTGATTGGTATGTGAGCATGGTAATTATATTTCTCGAGGCTACAGATGATTAAGCACATTAGTGATCCCTCACGCACATGGATCACTCACAATTAAACCATAAGGTCATCTTTAGTTGATCTCATACGAGACCTCTTAACTTCAGATCTTAACGTTTAAGTGATGGCTTCTTTATGTTCTATCGACATTCCCTGTCTAGTGCAAATGGAGCTATATTTCTATCTCTATTCTCACATGCACATATACATCTCTGCGTTCAAAGGAGATTACATATATCTCTCTACTTCGACAATCCTTTATTCTGTCTCACCTTATGTCTAAGCATGAGATCGCTTTATGAGTGGAATAAGAAAGACTATAAATGTCAAGCGCATATAAATCCTTGATATGGACGTTTGATCGGATCAAGTATTTGGTGTGTCTTATATGTCTACTACACATAAATCCTTGATCTTAGACTTTTACTCCGATCTAGGATTTAGTACTACTCTTGTGTCAAATGCACATAAATCCTTGATCTATACTTTTGCTCATATCTAAGATTTAATGGTACTTGACTTCTATTTGTCTCTCACACACACATCTTGATCTGAACTTTTGGTTCAATCTAATATATAATACAAGAAGAACACAATCCTTTTATTTCAGTGACTAAGTTATATTACATAAAGGATTTGCATGAAACACAATATATACATTCATCACACATTTTCATAATCAAACTCAACATAAAATAAAAAAGGTCTACAACATAGGTCTAGCCTAATCCTTCGTGAAAATGGGGTTTTATGTTATCATATAAAATAAATCACAAGCAAAAGAAAAATATAATTTTTCACAACATCATGATATTTTACACAAATTTAATCTAGAGAAAAGATAAGGGAATTTAAGAAAATGTTATTGAATAAATGTTTTGGGAGTTCTCTTCATTTTTTCATTTTCCTCTTCTTTCTTCAAGTTTTTAATGCTTGCCTAGGGTTATTTCTGTGTAGCTAGAATTCCTCTCCTTAAAACCCTAATTTCTCTTCTTTTTAATCCCCAATCATTCCTCCTTTTTTTCTCTACAAGTTTTTGGGCTTTTATATCCCCTTTGAAAAGCGCCAAAACTACCTCTTTGATGTCTCAAAAGTCATCTCCTTTCATCTGTCAATTTTTTTATTCGCAAGCTGAATACGTCGGGCGCTTGAGCTCCCGAATTACTGTAACACGGGTGCTTGTGCGTGCTTAGGTGTCTAGTTCTCGAAATATGAACTTTTGCTTTTAGCACCTGGATGCGCTTGAGCTCCTAGTTTGTTGAATGTCAATTTGGCTTTCTGAATGGCTCGCGCTTATGTATTAGTCTTTGTTTGCACTGTATGGCACTTGGGTGCCAGACATTCTAAATCTGTTTGTACTAATTGCGCATGGGTGCATTTGAGCGTCGGACCTTCTGGATTCTTAGCTTGGGTGTTGTATCGAGGCTCTTATGCACGCACGAGTGACTAGTTGTTATCATATGTGCATTCTAAGGATTAACCAAATTGCTCTTGAATTCTTGAAAATCACCAAACGAAACAAAAAAACCAAAATCAAATCAAAAGGAATCCATTATAGTATAAAATAGCACAAATAAAAGGGGTGATTTAGTGTGAATCCAAGTGTTACCAGAGCACAACTTCCTAGCATACCATGTTATCAACTAACTCAATCAAGCAAGTTGAACTGCGGCGTCATGTAAATGAATTATTGCAAAAGAAAAATTGAAAGTCTGGCACCATGTGTTGTTACTGCCTTACCAGCCTCTAAGAATAATGGCACATGAAGAATGTGAGCTGATAGTTGAGCTATTAATAAGATCACCATCAAATATAAATTCCTACACCACATTAAGATGATATGATTGATCTTGTTGCTAAATGTAATGTATTTAATAAGATAGATCTAAAGAGTGGCTATCATCATATTAGGATCTGACCAGGAGAAGAGTGGAAGACAACTTTAAAATCCCATAGTGGATTATATGAATGGTTTGCCATGCCTTTCAGTCCCTTAAATGTGCCTAGTACTTTTATGAGACTAAAGAACACTATCCTTCGGCCATTTTAGGAATTTTTTTGTGTATTTAGTTGATATCTTGATTTTTAGCATTGATGAGAATCATCATTTCGAACATTTGTGGTTAGCCTTGGAGAAATTGGGTGAGCAAAAATTATTTATCAATAAAAAGATTTATTTTTATGTAGTAAGTAACCATCCTAAAATTTTTAGTTTCTGCTACATAAATTAAACTAGACCCACACAAAATTTAAT
This sequence comes from Gastrodia elata, assembly GCA_016760335.1. Taxonomy (NCBI): domain Eukaryota; kingdom Viridiplantae; phylum Streptophyta; class Magnoliopsida; order Asparagales; family Orchidaceae; genus Gastrodia; species Gastrodia elata. The sequence continues at coordinate 14,713,411 of CM028673.1, forward strand.
CTAGTATAGATTGGCCTACACCTAAGAGCTTTTTGGATGAGAGAAGTTTTTATGGTCTAATAATATTTTTTTGAAGGTTTAGCAGAAACTTTAGCACCATCGTGGCTCCTATGATCGAGGTCTTAGAGAAAGAAAATTTTGTATGGACTCATATAACAGAAAAGTTATTTAATCAAATTAAGAGTCTTATGACATTAGCTTTTGTGCTTAGATTACATGATTTTGGAAAAATTATTGAGGTGTCATGTGATGCATTAGAAGTTGGCGTAGAAGGCGTGTTAACACAAGATATCAATCATGTTGCATATAATAGCGAAGAAGTTGAACAAAGCAAAGTAGAGGTACTCCTAATATGATAGAGTTTTATCTATTGCCCAATCTCTTAAGCATTTGAGACATTATTTGTTTTATAAGAAGTTGGTACACTTTTGAGGATAAATTTTGTGGTCATATGTTTATCTAATGAGATCGCAATTTTTGAGAGGCATAGAGAGGATTACAAATCATGTCTATACTTTCATCTCATCTATAGTCAGACAATGACTCCATTCTACATCCTAACATATTTTCACATTATCTAAAGATATATTTTACAAGATCCACTTCTATGTATTCCTAAAATATCTCTTAAGATATATTTGATTAAAGAGTTACATTATGGGGATATCCTGGAGATAAGAGGTGACCCTTTTTGCAGCTACATAAAAACTAATGTGTATACTTATAATAACATCTCATTAATTGCAGTAATTTGTATATAACTTTTATTTATGATGGTATCTTATCAAATATTTTAAATTGTACTATTACTTAAATACTTATCAATACTTCTATTTTAATTCTTATTCTTAAGCAAAATATTATTTTGAATTCAATTTACTATCCTTCTTTCATGAATACTTAGATATCTTAATCATATAAATAAAAAATATAGTTAGCTTAATACTCATTAATCTCTTGTAACCATAATTAGTGAATACTAGAGAAATTACTTATAAAAATCTTACCTTTTATATATTTTATTACTCCTTTGGTTTTTCCTAACATTATAGTAATTTGACATATCTTATATCATTATAAATAAGTCTCCAATTATCTTGTATTAACACAAAAAATAATAAGTCTCGGAATGCTTAATAAGCTGTCCTCCTTGAATTTGGGTCCCATTGGTGGCCAGTCTTCTCGCTGATGCGTATAATTGATGCAGAACACGGTGTGCATATTCCTGTTGAACTAAAGTATGCAAAACTTTATTATATCTTTAATTTTTTTCTATATTTGAGTTCCTCTATTTTTCTTTTAAAATGTCCAAAGTTACATCTCAATCTGATCTCAAACACTCATCTAAATCCTACATGTATGTTCACTCTCTAAATTCGAAAGGCCAAATACCGTAATCCTTAAACAAAGCTCGCCAAATGCTTATTAACCCTGCATATTTATTCCAAATTTCCCTTGAGCCAACTAATCATGCAGTAGGAGAAGTATGCAATTATCACATACATACGTGCCATAAATGCTATCACGATGAAAATAAATCCTATAAGTGCGGTTGCCTCGGCCATTGTATCAAATAATGCAAAACCGTTAAAACTGTGGATGGTTTAGTCATCCAAAAAATGAGATTTATCCTGGCACAAGTTCCAGCCCTTACACCAACATTAATATCATTTCATTCTTCTGCTCCTATAAGGGAGGTAGCCCTTAGACCCACTACTTCTGCAAGAGTTTATGCCATTATTTTGGTGGAAGCCTTGGATGACCATTCTATCATTTTAGGTACCATTTATTTTCTATTAAACTATGCATAGTTTGAAGTCAGTGTAATGACCCAAGTTATTATTAAGTTATTTAGGAATAAACTTAGCTCAATTAAGTCAAAATCAAGATACTAGGTAATTTTTAAATTAGGACAAACCAAATATGTCATTGAATAAAGTATATTTTTGTGATCATAATATTCATGTTTAAAAACAATATGGATAAAGGATACTCCTAAATTAATTTCTAAATATTTTAAATTTAGAAAATTAATAAAAAATAAAATACAAGTCCAAATCCAAAAAATTTAATGTTGCTGGATTAAGAATAATAAGAGGAGGCTAAGTTTAAAATTTTATCAAATTTGGAGCTCCATATTCAAGTTTTAATCTTCAAAATTAATATAAAATAAAATATAGCTCAAAATTAAAAAAATTTAGTATGTGTGTTCATCTTATCAAGACACGCCTGATTATCAAGTTTCGTTAAGTTATGTTACTTTTTAGTAAGTGTCTTCTTCAATGAGTTATCTTATATTCAACAGCTTCTTATAGCAAGCTACTTATTCCTTAAGTAAAATATCTATTTTTCTCTTATAAATAGAACCCCAACCCCCCCCCCTTCGTCCACACAAATCTTTCTTCCTCCTTATCTCAATTTGCCTCCCTTCTTTTGTAACAACCCAGGTTATTACTTAGGTTAATTAAGACTAATCTAAGTCTTAATTATGATTCTAGTATTTTAATTAAATCATTTGAAACCTACCTCTAAAAATCTGGATCAAATCAGAGATCAAATAGAGCAAATCTTGATTTCTAAAAAATCCCAAAACTCTAGAAATTAACTTTTTATTTTAACATCAAATCAAAAATCTGACTTTAAATCAAAAATGTGACTTCGTCATTGTATTCACCACCCCCAAATTAGCTAGAGGTGAAGTTTTGGAGGCATTTGGAAGTCGTTGAATTTTTATCAAATACTTTAATAATATTTAAATACCATGAAAAATCAAATAATTAAATACTCGTCGGATCAAAAATCCGAGTGTGCCGTTGCGTTCAGCATCCTTCATTTAGCTAAGGGTGATTTATTGAAAATTTTTTGATGTGTTTAAATAATTAAAATTAAAATAATAAAAATTAAGTAAATAAGAATTTAATATTAATATATTTTATTGATTTAACGGTTCCCGTTAAATCCTCTAACGTCGTCTCCCCAAAAATATGTTTCTTCAAATGGCGTCATCCGACCGTTCGATCTGGATCGAACGGTGGAGGGGCTTTCTTCCTCTTCACGCACCGCGTGTCACGAAGGGATTGCACGCATCGAACCCCCGGCGCTCCAGCTGGTACTTCGCCGACTCCTCATCTCATCAAAAGCCTCGTAGAACCATTACTTCTTGACTTTGGATTGTTATTTTGGAACCTGAAGCGGCAAGGCAGTGGTCGAGCATCTTGGACTTCTTCCCGAATCAAATTGCAAACCCTAAAGCAAGGTACCCTCTGTTCCCAAATTCTATGTTTCAAATTCAATTCTGCATTGATTTAATGCATGCGAAAATTATATCGAGTGAATGGAGGTGTTTTAGAATGAATTGAAATCAATTGAAATTTGATTTTTTTTCTATTGATCTATAGTTAGTTGTATGCTGCCCTAACCCTAGAAACTAGTCTAATTCATGTCTATTTGAAGGAGAAGGTTTAAATCCAGTGCTTAGCTCGACGTTGGAGTTTATATCGGTTCTTGATTATTGTAAGGTGGTCTGGCCAAGAAATTGCATGTCAATCCAGCGTTCGTCATTTTTCCCCATCGTCAGCTGGCCTCCTGCGCATCGAAGGAGAAGCCTCTTAGGGCCCTTAAAAGGGCTTTTTGGCGGCCCATGTTGGGTCGGGCCGCATGTTTTGCCCGCCTATGCTGTGGACCGGCCCATACCAGTGCCAAATGGATCGCCCACTGTGCTTTAATCAAATATATAAATATATAAAAATAGATATAAATAAAGAATAATTAGACAGAATTATTATAATTAATTAATTACAAATCTTTAAACACTAATATCTTAATAAATGTAAGTCCAAACATAGCAAATAAATATACCATTATATTCAGAAAATTTTAAGGAATATTATGAAACTATCAAATTTCATTTTTGATAAATATTTAACATAATAAAATTTAGGAGTATTAATTAGATTAAAATATATTACAAATTTTCATTTAACTATAACTTTGTAACCAATAATCCAAATATACCCAATATGGGTCTTAAAATACTCACAAAATCCTAAGAATTAATTTAATAATATTTACTTTGCTGTTTGGATTAGCATTTGACTAATGACATTTAGGACCTAACCCTAATTAGCCTAATTTGACCTAGAACTTCAAATGACCATAAGTTGGTCATCTTAGCTCCAAATTAGGTGATCCAAACACTAATTTAGATCAAAAAAACCTAATCTATATAGATCTATAAAAATAATTAGGATCTAACGGTTAGATTTATTAATCACCCCTAATTACCCTAAAATTGATTAGCGAATATTAGTAAATATAATAATCCAAATTGGACAATTTAAGTTTCAGAGAACTCATAGAACCTATTAGGACCTAACTGTAGGGTTGGATTAGTGATTGGGTGATTAATTTCACTAATCACTCACTAATCACCTTAAGCCTTAATTATACCACAACTTAGCCAAATGAAGTCCAAATTAAGCATATCACTAGTCATTAGAATTAGTGGATCAATTGTGGCATATAGCCACTAAAATTATTTAATTTGGACATCAAATGATAAAAGTTAGGATTTTTGACCCTTAATTAAGAACCCTTAATTATATTTTAACTATAAAACTTGTTTTGGCTATAACTTAGCTAATACACATCAAAATTCAATAATATAAGATTCTATAGAAACCTTAGGACATAATATTTAATAAAATAACAGAAAAATTATATGTTGTTAGGGTAAATTTACCAAAATGCCCTTATAGGTCAAATTCCTTAAATTGACCTTATAAGGCTTAATACTTAACCAAATTTAATGAATTTACTGTCTAAACTCATAATAGACAGTAAGTAATTGTTACACATCATTAAAATTTAGAATTAAGTGCTAATTCATAAAGGTGAGATTTAGACCCTTAAGGAGGGGCAAAACGGTCTTTTTGCCCAAAATTAGGGTTTAATGAAATTTAGACCTAATTTCATCTCTAAATTATATCAAATATTAATTAAAATGATTTAAGCCTTGATTTAGATAATTCTAAGTCTCAAATTAGAAATTTAACAAAAATCTTAAGTTAAGTCTTAAGCAAAACTTAAGTGAATTATGAGAATCCTTTCTTTCCTTTGAACTTCTTAGAATGATCTTTAGGTATTTTAACCTTAGTTAGGATGTGTGTCTGAGTGATACTCTTAGTACTTAAGAGCTTTAATTCCTAAGATTAGGAATAGATCTTAGGTTAGAATTCATTTAATGAGTAAAGTGGGTTACTCATTAAGGTGAAACTTTGATCTTACTAGTTTATTAGATTTTTCATAGTTTATTAATTAATTATTTGATCTTTTAACATTAGAGTTAGGATTAGAAATCTATCTTATTGAACTTGACTTAATTCAATAGGATTTTCCTTAACCTTTAATCAGTGAGATGGGGTTAACCCTTAGTCCTTTAGGATAGCCTTATGATTAAGAATAAAAATTCATTCTTTGGAGTTTAATTCTTAATCCTTTCAATCTTGATTTGGCTAATTAAGATTTAATTTGGGATTTATAAAATAACAAATTAGGACGATTAATTTACTTATTTAACCTTATAGGCGACATTTGATTCACTTATAATTAGGACGTAGCTAATCCTAATTATGTTAAACATGTAGATTCATGATTCTAAGTTACAGACAGTGTAGGAATTTATAATTTTGAATCTTATGTAACTTAAAGTAGTTAGAATGTTTAAATTAGAAAATAGGTGATATCACAAAGTTTGTGTAGTGCTATTTATTTCCTTGATTTGAAATTGCTATGCTTTTCGTGTTATTTAAGCCTTTTTACACATTTGGACATACTTAAATATTTGATACTTACTTTATATTATACTTTGAATTTCATTCATATATCATATGCATACTTTTAAAAGAAATATTAATAAACAACATAATACTTGTGGTTTATGTTTTACTTAGCCTATCACTTAGTATGACTTTACTTTAGGACTGCTTTTGCCTAAAGAATTTCCCCTATGGTACTTTACTTTGGCATTGGGATGTTTCTCCTATATGCCCTTTAGATACTTTGTGGATTTACTTTATGATCTAGGATATTTCTCCTAGATGCCTCTTTTGATGAACTTTACTTTAATCTAGGATGTTTCTCCTAGATTATCAGATAGACTTTACTTTTTGGCAGACTAAGTAAGAGTATCTCACACGTACAGTACTTTAATTTACATTACTTACATTTACTTTTCAGTCTCTTTACAGTTATTTTACATATTTTCTTTACACTTCAGACTTACTTTACTTTACCGTTTTAGTACACTTTTCTTTCTTTTATATTTTTCATTTTCTGTAGTTTCTTTACATTTTAGAACTTTTTGTATGTCAATCATTTTATTTACTTAAAAGCATGTTAGGATGCTAGTCTTATACTTTCAATATAGTACTTTTATTTATACTATAACTGGCATGTTAATTGATCATATTACTTAGGACTTTTCTTCGTACTTAGTGGAATTGCCCTTGTAGTTTACTTAAATTATTTTGCAGCCTGAGTTGAGGTATGTTTCTATCTCAATACTTGTTCTTCCTTTCTTTGTCGCTTTACCGCTATGCTTGTTTAAATTTCAGTTGTGATGTCATTAAAATACATTAAAATTCATTGCCCTAAAATGTACTTAGATATTTTATCTAACTAGATTTTTATTTTATTAGCTGGGGCCCTACCATTATGAAACTGATAATAGTAGATTATGAGCTTTTGAGAGAATTGAGCATACTGAGGAGCAGATCCAGGAGGATGTCCAGACTACCGAGGGACTTTAGTTTATTTATTAGATTGCTTTACTTTTATATTGTGAGGATGAGAGACTCTTTTCATTTTTAGCTCTTAACTTTAAATGTTTATAATAATACAGGATTATTTGTACTTTACTTTCCTGCATTATATATATTATGAGCTGGATGTCTTTATTTTATAGTATGGATGTTTACTTCAGTTGTTACTTTTCTTCCCCACTCTGATACTCATTAAGTGATTGTTAATCTTCACCTTATTTAGAAAAGCACCTCTTTTTCTTAAGATTGAATTGGAGTCTTAAATTACAACCTAATGTTAAGTATGAGATGTGCTTAGTGACGACCACTCCTTAAACCTTTTGATTAGAAGGGGCGGCCGCCACATCTTCTCCTACCACTTTCGGCAGCCACCTCTTTAGCCACCACCCTCGACCTCTGCATCCCATCATTGGCAACAAGTCAGATTATCATCTTCCTTACCTCTTCCTCTTTCCATCATTTATAAAAAGAGCCTTATTCTCCTCTCCACAAAGCCCTCCTCCTCTCTCCTTTGAGCTAGCCTCCAATAGTCATCGTCGACCTCTATCACCAGCTACCAATGACGGAAGATCCCCTTTGAATGGGGAAGAAGAAAAGAAATCCCATTTGAATGGGGAAGAATAAAAGAAATCCCCTTTAAATGGGGAAGAAGAAAAGAAATCCTCTTTGACAGGGAAAAAAAGAAGAGATCCCCCTTTGAACGAGGAGAAAAAACAGAAGACATCCCTTCTTGAATGGGGAAGAAGAAAATCTATCCCTTTTGAACAAAGAAGAAGAGAAGAAATCCAATCTGAATCGAGGAAGAAAAAATAAAATAAAAAATAAATAAACCACTAATTTCTGACTTCGAAACTTTCCTACTACCTACTACTACTAATTTTTTTGTATGTTATATATCATTGTTCTCTTTCAAGTCAATTTATTTATGGTTAATTATTGTAATCATTATTATTATTAGCTGCAATTTTTTAACTCATTATTTTTCCTGTAAAAGGCAGTGGGATGGCTAGCAATAATAATAATAATAATAAGAATAGTAGTAAATAGTAGTAGGATTATGAGGATACAATTTGTGAAGAGCAGGGTCGTGTAAGTCATGGTAGTCATCAACTATTATTATTCTTTTATTATTCTTATTATTATTATTATTTTGTTGTTATTATATATACTAATTATTATATTATTTATGGTGTTAATTCTTTTATTTTTATTTTGTTATTTTATTATTTATATAAATTTCTTTTATTATTATTATTATTATTATTATTATCATTAATATTATTATTTTCATAATTATATTTCATTTTAAGAATAAATAAAAAATAAATTTTACTATTAAATTTTATTAATGCTATATCTTAAAAAACATTATTTTAAATATTATACTAACAAATTATTATTAGATAATATATACACAGATTTGAGAGAAATCAGCACAAGCATACAAGCTTAGAGCTTAAAAACTGGTACCGATAGTATTCTTTGCCTTTAAATGCTTTTATACTACTAGTTAGAAACACACTTGAGCTTAATCTCATTTATTATGATATTTAAAAATATTACGAACAAAGATATACATGAAATGTCTTGATAACTGTGATGCATTAGGTTCCATCTTTTTTTGGTGGATTACCTTATAGTATGTACAAATAATTGTTAGTACAATAACTTGTTAGATATTTGGAGATATAAGGAGCCTATACTGATAAGCTTATAGGAGGCATGTATAAATGGAAGTGAATATTTATATAAATATAGAGAATCCCCCCTATGACTCATGGTCTGCAATTGCCTAGCAGAACATTTTTAATGCATGAGATATCTGACAAATAAATTTTTTATATATTTTGTGTGACATTTTACATTTATGATTTTATATTTTACATTTTTTACACTTGACATTCTATCTTTACTCTTTAAGTTATATACTCAAAATTTCATGCAACCGATTGAACTCTTTTACAATGACAAATCTCATTTCAAATAATATTGCATATTTCATCTTATTATTATCATCTCTCTGTATTTTTCTACTTCTACATATCACCATTATTTAAAAATTACAAAGCTTGATATTATTTGGTACTTGGAGCATTATTTAACAGTTATTCAACCCGAATATTTTCATTATAAATGCTAGATCAGGAGTTAGAGAAAGTGCAAGGAAAAGATCTTTGAGAAGCTTTCTAGAGGATTAAGAAGTCCACTCCGCTGCTAGCATTTTATTTCAAACTTTATTTCTATTGAAGCTATGTATTTTTAAGTAAATATTTTATATTTATAAAATATGAACTTCATTTTATAAATATTAAATTAATACGAATATATGGATGTTGGAATTTTATACGAAAATAAATGTAAATACTCTTTCGCATCATTTTACTTAAATGCTTAATAGAGCCTTCGACTCCAAGAGCTCGATGCTGGTTTAGCTCACACTAACCTGGTGACAGGTCCCCACAGCCAGTCACTATGTAAACTTTGCAAATCAGTTACAACTTCAATGTTAAGGGTTAGACATATTTTGAATATGGATTACTTTATGATGCCCACATGCAAGTTAAAAAATACTATGCATGTGATATACTTATTGTTGGGATGTGGAGACCATTCAGATCATTGTGAAGGTGCCAACGAAGCTTCAGTTGCTTTCCAGGAGGTTCTGAGATGTTATGGGATAAGTTGGGATAAGTTCAGGTGCCGTAGCACGCCGTGGCACGCCCTAGCGCATCGCAACCAGAGACTGGGGGCTACAGCGGGCCATGACGCCAGGAAACCAGAGATTATGGCTTTACAACGCGCTCTGGCGCTCGACAACCTAAGACTGGGGAGCGCTGCAGCACTCCGGCGCCTGACAACCCGACACTCGGGCATTCCAGCGCGTCGAGTGCTCACTAGGTTTTTTCTTCAAATCTAGGCGCTACTCTAAATGTTTTGGAGATATTTTGAACCATTTGGGGCCCACATAGCGCCTGACTATATAGGGGAACATTAAAGAATAATTTTGAATGGCTTGTGAAGAGGAGACTAACCCTAAATTAGGTTGTGGCTACTACTCTTATCTTTCAATCTAGAGTGAGAGCTGGTGTTCTCTAGAGAAGAAAAAGTCAAGCAGGAGGAAATGTTACGGTAGATCTTTCTTATTTTTGTGGGTGAAGCTCCTTGTAACTCTTTTATTTTATAGTGGTAATTTTTGTATATTGTGAATCTGTAGTTTTTCTTGTCATTGAGTTTTCCATGTAAAAATCCTTGTGTTTGGATACTTGTAGTTTGTGCATGTGATTGTGATGTGTTATATTTTGCTTGTGTTTGAATAATTTTATCTATTGCTTGGTAACCGTCAACGTAAACCCGCCCTCTCCTCGCAAATTGCTTTCGCTGCGTGCTCACAACACTTGTGATAACATATTTCTTGCTATTCTCTTAGTCCTACCAATATCAAACTTTGACTTAATCATAGGCACAAATGGCTATATTTGTTTACCAAAACAAAAATGTAACACTTACGGGAGAATGCAAACGAGAAATTTTTATGGGTAAGAGGAGTATAGTAACCTCCTTAATCAATGCCATAAAAGCATAAAATTAGTACGAATGTGGTATAAGACATACCTAGTGACAATGATGGGAATGGAATGATCGATAATAACACTAGAAGATTAAAAATAATAAAAGAGTTCACCATCTTTTTTCGTAAAGATTTACCATAGTTATTATGTATTAGAGAAGTAGAATTTTCCATTAAACTATTATGTGGAACCAAACCTTTACCTAAAAGCAATTTAAAGAATGGAACCTAAGGAATTATAAGAAATAAGGGTTACATGAATTGATGGATAAATGATTCATTAAGCCCAATACTTATCCATGAAGAGCCTCATTTGTTTTTGTGAAAAAGAGGATGTCACTCTACAAATGTAAATCGTAATCATGGTGAATTAATGAAATAGATAAAATAAAATAGTTGAATTATCTGATGGAATTTCTCATCTTAAACAGAGGAATGATAAATTGGTTGAACTGAGGTTTTGTTGTTTCTCTCGGCTACCTTAGCAAGTCTTTTCAAATAAGCCCAACTATCTCACCCAATATAACGACTCTATTATCAAGCAAACCCTACTAAAATAAAAGAAGTTTAATGAAGAGAGGTTCAATTAGCTCTATGTGTAGTTATAATCATAATTGGGTGCAGATGGGTTGCCATGTGTTTCAGAGATTAAAATTCATGTTTTATCAAATTTGAGAGATGAAACATGAATTTTGATTAATATATGTCTTCAATTGAATGTTGTGATATTATATTAAAGTTTGTAAAATAAACAAACTTTTATTTATGGGGGAGATTATTAACAACTAAATATGCTTCAAATCCATGTATATGACTCAATTAAGGCGTTGTCTTTTAAGAAATTATGTATGATGCTCTTAATGAATTCATTGGGAAAACAAGAGCCTTTCTTGTTGCTGTATTAATTTAGTGTGACGGTCAACCGGCTGCGCTTTTGATTTTTCCCATGCCATATAAGATCGAAATAAAATTTTGAGTGGTGTGGCTGGCTTCGGCGACATTGCACGTTTCGCCGAAACTGCATCATCTTAGGGATGGAGAGGCCACCAGTTTTACCGCGACTCCGGGAGGCGCTTGCTTCATCGTCTTTTTCAATAAACTCCATCGGCGCTGATCTTCTCTGCACTATTTTCTCGCATGTCGAACCTGCAGAACTCATCCGATGCACGGCCGTCTGCAAGCTGTGGTACCTGTCCATGCGTCTTTGCATTTCATTCTTTGCTTTGATTTTTTATTCTATTGTTTCAATGCTCTTCTACTAACTAACCATGTGACATTGAGATGCTATGCAGAATGCAAGGCTTTAGTTCTTTTTTATTATTGGAAAGGAAATTCAATGTCATGAACATAGCAAGCCAAAAGAGCTTCGAATTTTATCCATTAATTTGATTTCCTCGACTTCTATTTTTATTCACATTTGCATATTGGAAATCTTCTTATTGCCACCTACGATGCTCCTCGTCGACAGCTTTTTCTTTCACTTGATTTCTTTTCATTCGAATTTTCTTATCCTCGAGTTTTGTCATGTTACTAAGGTCTACGTTTAATGTACAGCAATCTAAGACGACATTCTCTAATAATATTCACTATTGAAGCTACTCCAATCTTCCTATGGATAAACTCATTTCTCATTCTATCCTTATGAGTATACCCACACATCCATTTAAGCGTTCTCATCTCGGTAACACTTATCCTATCTGTGAGTTTCTTCTTTGTTTGATAACATTCAGCCCATATAACATAGCTGGTTGTATAGCTGTTCTATAAAATTTTCCTTTAATTTTGAATGAGATTATTTATCGCACAACACTCCATAAGCATTCTTCCATTTTATCCATCTAGCTTGAATTTGTTAATTACATCACTCTCTATTTCACAATTATTTTGAATAATTGAACCAAGGTATTTGAACCTCTCACTTTTTTGTGATCACATGGTCCTTAAGAGCTATGTCCTTGAGATTAGTGCTTCTCATACAATTAAACTTTCACTCTAATATTTGGTTTTAGATCTGTTAAGGCGAAAACCTCAGATTCTTAAGTAGTTTGCTTTAACTCCATTCCTATTCTTATCAATTAAAAAAATATCATCTACAAATAACATCACCAAGGAATCTCTTTTTGAGTGTGCTTAGTAAGATCATCCATAATTAGAACAGAAAGATGATGGGCTAAGAGCTGAGCCTTGATGTAATTCAATAGTAGCAAAAAATCATTAGGCAAGCCACCTTGCGATTGAACACATATTATAGCGCCATTATACATATCTCTATACCATCATTATATGTAAACACAAATCCCTTTTTTCCAAAACTCTTCATAATACTTCTCTTGGCATTCTATCATAAGTCTTTTTATTAAATAAATAATATCTTTTTTTTCCTTCAATTTCTCCATCAAACCTCTTAGCAGATGTATGATTTCCATAATAAATCAACTTAGCATAAAACTTAATTGATTTGGAGAAATACAAGTATCCCTTGGTAATCCGTGTTTAATTATTCTCTACCAAAATTTCAATGTATGACACATTAACTTGATTCCTCCAATTAACACAAGATTGAGTGTCATCTTTATTTTTCTATATATAATAATGCTCATTTTTCACTCATTTAATATCTTTTAGTTTTAAAATAACATTAAATAACTTGGTAAGCTAAGTATTTTCTTTTTCACCAAAATATTTTCATACATTGGTCTGGATGCCATTCGATCATACCGCATTTTCGTTTTTATTTCTCTTTAATGCATTCAAATCTCAGCCTTATTAACACGACGAAAGACTATTTTCATAACCATTAAATTCACTTATACTTTGTAAAATAATTTATTTATCTAATTGAATATCTTTATTCATAATTTTTTTTATTATCATCTTTGATATTTTTAGTACGAGTTAAATCTTTGATTCTTTTATCTCTTAATTTGGTTAGCTTATAAATGTGTCTCTTCTCAATAATTTTTAATTTATTATGTAAATTCTTGAATGTGCATTCTTAGCATTACGAATTGGAATTTTGGAATCATAAAAAACTATTTTATATTTATTCGTATTCTTCTTATTCTTACATTTAAACCATTCCTTATACATATTTTTTTATCTTTAATCTTAACTTGAATATCTTATTTCCACTTTCATTCATCTTTATTGAGGTACTTTCACATTTGATTCAACAATTAAACTCTTTGCTATATTATGAATACAATTAGTAATTGAATTCCACATTAAATTAGCTTCACCTTCAAAATCATACTATCCATGTTTTAAAACTCTACTCTTAAAATAAATATTTTACACATCTTAAAATTTCGCTGCATAGTTTTAGGACATATTTTAGATTTAATTTTATTTTTATTAGCCTTATTTTCAAATTTAAAATCAATAAATAAAGTTGGGTTGTTAAACAACCACTTAAAGTAATCATACAATTTGTACAAAATAAAAGATTCTTTTTTAATAGAAAATAATCATTTTAAGTTTAAGAAACTTTATTTTTATAAGTAATAATATGTTCTTCCCTTTTTTTTAAGTACTAATAACTATAAGATTATAACCTAAAATAAACTTCAAAATCATTCTTCTTTCTTAATTAATTCTCTAAAACCAAAACATCATGAATGCTTTTAAAATTTTTTATTACTCTTCTAACATATTTATTTAAATCTTTTTCTATAAAATGCATCTCCTCTTGAGTTTGGGCTATTACAAATGGTATCAGAATAGGACTAGAGGTGACCTCTATAGGCTCAAGAGGTACTCACAACCATGTAGCACCTTAACCATCATGGGTTCAAGAGGCTGCTCACATGAAGTGATACTTTGCTCTGTATGGCACTTAGCTCCTATCTGACACTCTATGACCTATTCTGATACCATTTGTAACAGTCCAAACTCTTAAACACTAAGGTATTGTCCACTTTGGCCTGAAAATCCTGATGATTTTTCCCTCAAAAGATAACTTTCAGTATGTCACCCATATTGGGAGTGCTCCCACATGAGTACGCTTAACTTTGGAGTTATTATTAGGAACTCCACCGTTATCTGAAAAGGCGCCTCGATGTTTAAGAGTTTCACTTATTACTACTTAAGTGGGTCTTTACAACAATGACGAGTTAAATATTGACTAGTCATTTTTGTAACAAAATTGAAATTTCTAGAAGTTGCTCAGTTTTGTAATAATTAAAATCAAAAGAACTTATAATTATAACTGCTAAGAAATTTTCCAATCATCAAACACTTTGTTGCTTTCTAAATAAGATACTATGTCATAGAGCTTAATACACAACAAATTAAATATGAATAAAACTGAAAAGGGAATGAGTGGCGCAAAGAAAGATGCATGAGAGATAGGAATAAAACATTTTATTCAGTGTGTAAACCAGTGGAGAGGTTATCGATATATGAAGAGGCCAAATGGTTAGGATAGTAAAATCATATAGTACTATTAATACGCCTCCGCAAGGTCATTGCCGATTGGTGGATGAGCTTGTCTGCAATTTTCTTGAACTTCGTGATTGGTAGAGGTTTTTGAGGATGCCGACTATTTGTTGATCACTTGAAGCATGACTGACATTAAAGCGGTGGAATGGACCAGACCACGGACGAAGTGGTAGTTCACTTCCACATGCTTCATGCGTGTATGTAAGGTTGGCTTGGTGGCGAAGTAGGTGGAGCTAAGTTTGTCACAATAGATAGTGGGAGTGGACCCAAGAGGGAAACCAAGCTCTTGCAGGAGAGATGTGATCCAGAGGACCTCACTGGTTGCATTGGCGATGGACCTGTATTCGGCTTCGGTGTTGGATCTAGCCACAATTTGTTATTTCTTGGAGGACCACGATATAAGGTTGTCTCCGAAAAATACATAATATCCAGAAGTGAATTTACGATCAGAGGAATCGTCGACCTAGTCAGCATCACAGAAGGTCGAGATGCTGAACGTTGGTGGAGGTTTGAGCAATACACCACTTAAAACTGCACTTTGTAGGTAGCGAACGATGCACTTGACTTTGAACCAATTCGAGTTGGTCGGGCTATTCATGGCTTGGCAGGCTTTATTCACGCTAAAGGTGATGTCCGGACGCATGTGTTGTAGGTACTATAATGCCTCAACAACACTTTGGTAGAGGGTGCCGTCTGAGAATGGAGAGCTGTCGAAAAGTTCATAGCCGCTTGGAATTGTCATTGGTGTTGGAGCCGGTTTGGAGGTCTGCATGTTTGTGTTAATAAGCTGATCGGTGATGTAGTGTTGCTGAGATATGAACAACGATGTTGATGAGGATTGCACATTGATGTTCAGAAATTGATGGATACTTCCCAAATATTTGAGATGAAATTGTGCCGCTAAAAAGGTGACAAGTTTGTTAAGCATGGTGGGATTATTTCCCGCTAGGAGGACGCCATCCACATATACTAAAAAAAGAGGTGGATATCTTTTTGTCGAAAGACAAAAGTGTTGGTATCATTGATGGCGTTTGTGCATCCAAATGAGAGCAAGGCTCTGAAGAGTTTTTGATGCCATGAGCGAGGGACTGTTTTAGACCATATAGGGCCTTTTGTAGTTTGCACACAAACTGCGGTTGTGTTGAGGAAATGAATCCGGGTGGTTGTTCCATGTAAATGTCTTCATGAAGGTCCCCATTCAAAAAG
Source organism: Gastrodia elata (assembly GCA_016760335.1). Taxonomy (NCBI): domain Eukaryota; kingdom Viridiplantae; phylum Streptophyta; class Magnoliopsida; order Asparagales; family Orchidaceae; genus Gastrodia; species Gastrodia elata. Next base: position 14,729,446 of record CM028673.1, read on the forward strand.
GTATTATTGAAGCCAATTTGACTAATATTCCAATAGAAGGTGAGAGCTAACGTGAGGTCAATCCTGATTGTAATTGGTTTGACAACCATACTAAACATTCATAGTAGTCAATTCCTTCTTTTTGAGTGAACCATTTTGGCTACAAGACGAGCCTTATGGCGAGCCAAGAATCCGTCACAATTGATCTTTATTTTGTACAACCATTTGCATCCAACTATGTTGGCATTGTTTGGACGAGGCACAAGAGACCACGTGCCATTTTTTGAAGGGCTTGAAACTCTTGATGCAGTGCTTCGATCCATTGATGCAGTGCTTCGTTTTTGGGCTTGAGAAACGTAGTGGGAGCCATGGAAGGGATGGTGGAGAGCACCTTAGGAATGAGGTGCCCAATTTTGCTACGAGTTTGCATTGGGTGAGAGTTTTGGTTGGATGAGGGGCTGAGTAGCTGTGGGTACAGTAGGTGGCTGAATTTGAGGTGCTAACGGGCTGGATGGAGTTGGAAGAGAGCTGGCTGTTGATGCTGTGCGGGCTGTTGGTGCCGACTTGAGGAGGTTTTCTTGTAGGGGCTGGTCAGCGAGGAGGGCGGATAGGAGATGTCTGGCTCAGGCAGTTGAGGGACCAGAAAAGTTGTTTCGGAAGGGTGTAATTGTATCTCTGAGGCATTTGTGCTGCTGAGCTTATGAAACGGAAATGTCAGTTCATAAAAAAAACATTCCTTACAATATAGATAATATCATTGTTGATGTTATATCACAAATAAGCTTTATGATTTTTGCTATGCCCGATGAACACACATGGATACAATGGTGGGGAAAGTTTGTTTTGAGCATATGGATGAAGCCATGGATAATCAGGAACACGTTGGAAGAGGATTTCGAAGGGAGATTTGTTTTGCAGTGTTTGAGATGGAAGACGGTTAATAAGATAGGAGATTGTTTGAAATGCATTAGCCCATAATTTCTTGGGTAAGGATGCATGGAAGTGAAGAGCACGATTGGTCTCTATAATGTGTTGATTTTTTAACTCAGCTTTTCCCATTTTGGTTAGGAGTGTAAGGGTCAACAAATCAGTGTTGGATGTCAAATTGCTCGATAATTTTTGTGAATTTCATGTATTCACCTCGCCATCATACTGAAAGGAGATAATTTTGAGTTAAGACTATGCTCAACCATGATTTTAAATGATAGAGAAGTAATGAGAGCATCAAACTTTTTTGTCAAGAGGTACAACCATGTAAAGTTTCAAAATGCATCAATAAATATTATGTAATAATTGTACCCAGATGTGGAAGTAACAGGGAAGGGTCCCCATACATCGAAAACAATCAATTGTAAAGGTTTATCATATATAGTATCACAATTTTGTGACGGAATACGATGCTCTTTAGACATATGACATGCATTACATGAAGATAATTTTGTAGGATGAATGAAGATCTGATCGACAACAATCTTGAGTTTGTCAAAAGAGGGATGCCCGAAACACTGGCTAGGTAGTGGTGGAGATCACATTCGTTTGGAGTGACATGGGTGGAGTGGTCGAGAAGGAGTAGAGATTGTTATTTAGCATGCCGTGGTGGCGGACTTGTTCGAAGCCAAATCCTTCACAAGATAGCATGTAGGATGAAATTCATCTAGTACGTTATTATCTCGGGATAATTGATTGATAGATATATGTTTTTTTGAAATATGAGGAACATGAAGAGTATGAGTGAGTTTGAAAGAAGAGTTTGTGGTGGGGAGGATCGCATCACCTGCATGAGCTATGAGTATTGAGGAACCATCACTGACTCGAAGCTTTTTTGATCCTTGATATGGTTGGGCCGTTTGCATAGAGTCAATGGACGGAGAGACATGGTGTGTAGTGCCGGAGTTCAGATACCATGGTTCGGTCATGGTTAATGAGTAGTAGGAGGTTGGGCGCACGGTGCTTGGAACTGTAGGAGGAAGGCGTGCCGCATGGTAGAGTAAAATTCTGGCAATGATAGCAATTTAGTGCTATGTGACCGAGCTTGCTGCATAGTTGACATTGAATGGTGGAACGCCCGCGACCTCTATTATATCGACCACGCTCTTGGAATGAGGTTGTGACCCTTGTCGACGAAATTCACCACAGCAACAACTGTATGGGCGTGCGGTGTTGGAGTAAAGCGTCCATAGTGGGGAGGGTCTCGGAGTGGAGTACATCAGTTCATGGTTGATGAGGATTCCGAAAAGGACATCTAGCCGGATTGGGTCAATGCGAGCTATGATTGCAGCAGTGAGAGAGGCGTATTCTTGTCCAAGATCTGTCAAAATGAAGAGGACGTTTGTTGTTTGGAAGTTGGAGCACCGGCAACAATGAGCTAATGCGCCAGATGTTTGGCTTTTTGGAGGTAATCAGACATTGATAACAAATTTTTCTTGATGCTGCGTAACTGTAACTCTAGTTGTTGCACGCAAATCTGACCGGACGACGCAAAAACTTCAGCGAGAGCTTTCCAGATTCCGAGTGAAGTATCGTGGTCAAGAACTTGAGTGAACATGGATTCTGTCAAGGAAGAGATGATCTAGCTTAAGATCATTTGATCTTGTTTATACCAGGTTAGGTATCCTAGGTTTGCTTCATTTTGGTTGATGAATAGGGGTGGTGCAGGACGGGAACCGTCCTTGTAGCCGATCAGCCCATGTGCGTGGAAAATGGGAAGGGATTGGGCTCGTCAGATGGAGTAGTTCTTGCCGTCGAGTTTCACTAGAAGATGGTGATGAATCTTTGTGAGTTGGGGATGAGGCGATTCTGGAGAAAGGACAGTCGAACCTTCCGATTGAGCGGCGGAGCTTCCAGATTTTAACGGGGAAGCCATTGATACGAGGCTGGTTATTGCGAAAATCGCATTGATTTATGCGATGAAGTCAAGCGACATTGACTTCAGTTATGTCAGCTTGCTTCCGCAATTCCCAACCTCAATTTCCGGATCGACTTTCTAAGCGACGCAGAGACGATCTTCGTTATCTCTCTATTACCATGAAAAGGTAATGAAAGACATAGAGAATGATGCGCGAGAGATAGAAAAAGAACATTTTATTCGGTGTGTAAACCAGAGGAGAGGCTCTCGATATATAGAGAGGCCGAATGGTTAGGATAGTAAAATCATATAGTATTGTCAGTAAAACCTAGATGCTCAAATGTCATAACCACATTACATCTGAAGTGTTCTACATACAATTGATTTATGTAGCAAGGAGTATCATACCTTCATAATGAGCTCTAGCACAACGGTACAAGCAACCAATCAAACCTTAAAGCATGCTAGTGTATTTGATATTGTGTGCATAACTAGTGTATTTGTTATCTTTTAGATGACTAAATTTGGAGCTTTTGCCAACGTTATTTTCATCTCTTTTTGTTTAGAAGTTTCAGAGGTAATAGCTATTTTGGATGGTTTTTTCAATGTTGGATGATGTTTACTTTTCTATAACAATCTCTGTGTTACATCTCACAGACTCGGTCACAATTCTTGTCTATGCAGTGACACTAGTTTATAATTTTGAGAATTTCTAGACTATATTTTTTATTTTTAATGTTATATATTTCAACCGCTGTATATATAATATCTATATGTATGTATATATATATATATATATATATATATCATATACATTTTCTTACAACTTAGTGACCCTTACTATCCATCCTAAATTTCATTCTTTGATGTTTGTATGCGATTGATTTTTTTGAATAACGCATGCACGCCTGCTGTAGTTTCTAAAATTTGATTTTTGCAGGAACAAAATAATTTACACTTCTACTTTGATGAGAGATCTGTATTGTAAAGTAAAGCTACATAGTATAGCAAGTTTTGATGTATCAGCTCCTGCTGAAACATCTTTGCAGAGCTACTTAGAAACTGCAGCATTGGAAAACCATAGATCATCCTTTTTAGGCGGTTCTTCAGTAGTACATCAATGGAGAGGCCATTCTTCAAGGTTTGCTCGTTTATTTTGATATCTTCTTAATTTAGTATCCCATTCTTTGTTCAACCAGAGGTTATCTGTGCTATAATTATTTCAGCTGAGTATATTCATGGGTATTCGTTGGAAGGCTAGATTATGAACCTCTAATAAGGAAGAAAAGGAACTAAATCCATTTTAATAATGCTAGTGCCCTCCAAATCTGCCAATTTTCTCGTTTATTGATGTGTTTAATATTATTTTATTCATATTCGAACCTGTCTATTTGATAACTATGTTTCTTTTTCTCTTGTATTGGAAAAATTATGTGTATCATATATAAAACCAATGCATTTATTATGTAACGCATGAATTTTAATATTTACAAGAACATCTAATCATATTTTCTTTATTTTGATTGAAAGGTACTAAGTTGGATGATAATTTTGATGTAATAATAGAGATATAGTAGGTAGTTTTGTAATATTTAAGATTTAGATGTTAAATATGTATATAAAAAAGATTTTTGTGGTAATTATGAAAATTCTCCTTTTATGATTATTCCTTGTATTTTTCTTTATGCTTTTTCACCATAATTAGGGCCTTAGGATTTGTACGATGGATTATTATTGATTGGACAAATTTGAGTTTCTTATCAAATTATTCTTCTCGAGTTTCTATTTCTATCATTTTCTCTTCTCTTCTCTTCACTTCCACTTTTAACATCATTTTGCCTTTTGCTCCCTTTTGTTGTGCTGCTTTGCTTTAAGTGAACTTAGTGCTATGATTTATCTTTGGCATCAACTTTCTCATGCAATCTAGCTCGTGTTCTATGCTAGCCTCAATTGTCAGTTGTGGACATTTTTGTGCAATTCTTGCTCTCATATCCCATTTTCGTATGCCTTCTCTTCTCTTATTCTACAGTTTTACCCTTTGATTTGTGTGATTGAACGAACACAAATTTGCTTGGGATAACCCACACCACTTGCAGCTGTGTTCTTTGTTTGTTCTCTATTATTATTTTTTCCTTCTTCTAATTTTCTCTACCCTAGCTGAGCTTAGTTTCTGCTCTTTCCATCCCTTTACAGTAGTATTTATGCAGTTCACTGATTGTAGCTTGCAACATTTCTCACTTTCCACACATGCTCATGTCAAGGCATTCAACTTGCTGCAATGAATGCCTAATAATACCTAGAATTACATTGGATTTTTCTTCTTTGATATTTTATCACTCCCAGTTCAATTGAAGATTGAGAATTCCAAAAGAAATGGCTGTCCTTTATTTTTTTTTATATATGTGGTTGGGTGGGATTTGAACCCATGACATGGGATAACAAATCCTGAGCCTCAACCAATAACTATCCTTTATGCTTTATGAAATCAACATGACAATATTTGTTATGACATTTGCAATGTTATGAGGAATGGGGGTGATGTGCTCATTAGAGATCCCATGTATACTGCCTATAATAACTACATACCTCTGGGTATTGGATCTTTAGGAAGCATGCATCAAGAGTTATTCTTTTTGGCCTCAAAATTGGTGTTTCTATTTTCTTATCTTTTCTAGGTCATGCATAGGGATACAAGTTGAGAAAGTATTATCACTTTAGGTAGGATGGGCATTTTTTTAGCCTGAATCAATTGAGTCAATCATATTTTGTCAATTTAGTTTGTAAAATGATGGTGCGATTTTGGTTATTTTAATTTTTGGTTTTGGTTTGGTTTGGTTATGATTTTATGTTGGGGTGATAAATTGAAAGTCTTTCATTTAAACTAATATCCAAAATGCCTAAACTAAATTTATATATCATAACTAAATTTATTTAAATTAAAATGAAATAAAATAACCACATATAACCATAGCTTGCTTTGATTTTTATGAAGTTCTAATTAACTTAAATGGTTTGGTTTAATTCTGTATAAATATTTCATGAAGTGAATCGCTTAGTTTTAGTTATACTGTCTTACATTTATTTGAGCCAATTAAATGCACTCTTTATTTCAGGATATTTGCTTAATATTTATCATTGAATTTTTAAATTTTTATTCTTTTATAGTGGTTGTAGTGATCCATAGCCAATGGTTTGTACAACTTGTGTTAAGATTGTTGATACAATTTTAAAAACATAAGGAAGCTGCAAAGAATTTAGTTTTAGCTCAATTTTAATTTTAATCAATCCTTGAGTCAAGTAGTTTTACTATGATATGGATTCACTAGTGTAATAATTTCACATTTGTGATATTACAGAAGTTAATATTAGATTGCTATTATTTATATGAATTTGTTTTGGCACATATCATTGACATCATAATTTAGTGTGCTTTACATGTAGAATGCTACAATTGTTCTTAGATTTTTTATTTTAAAATTTATTTTTGCATCTTTCTATGTGGGATAAAATAAATTTACTATCAAACTAAATCTGGCGTATTAGTTTTTATCTTTATTTTGTTGCTTTTTTAGGATTTCTTTATGCCGTTTGAGGAGAGGATATATTCTTTCAAGAGCGGAGGACAAGGTGCGCATGCTCAATATATTATGATCAATTATTTCCGTCACAAGAATCTGATATTTAATTGAAAACTTCAAATTTCTATACTAAAGAGAAGTTTAAATATTGACATTCTTGTCTCATTATTCTTAGTATTAGAATAGCCAAAATTATTCTGAATGACCATTCTGTTTATTATTTTATATTCATTTTTGGTGTGCGCAATACCACTTTTAGTTATTCTACATGTAGTTCAACTTTTCTTTTGTTTTTTTATTCAACATTAAGTTCAACTCAACATGTTGGGCATTTTTGACATTGGGTATACACACAAGGTTTATTTCTTACCATCTTATTAATAAAAGGTATTATTATATTCTTTGGCATAATTAATTATCTCATATCTTTCTAGGTATTTATGCATCACATGTTAGTCATGTTATAAAAATAAAATTGTTAAAGAATTTAAAATATGTGATTATGTACTAATTAGAATTTGCTCAAAGTGTTACATCTTCACACATACCAACAAATGAGTCTGTTGCCTACTCATAATCTCAAAGATTTTTGGGAGTACTATCTAATACATTGAATTTTCGCAGGCACCTAGTTGTCTGTCTGGCGCCCAAGTGCTTGGTTCACAGGCGCCTGGACGCCATGTGCTCTGTCTGGCACTTGATGTGCCTGGTTCATAGGTGCTTGGGACCTAGTCGTTTGTCTGGCATCCAGATGCTTGATTGATAGACGTCCAACGCTCTGTCTTGGCACTGTGTGTTTAATGCACATATGCCTGGGCGCCCAGTCTTTTGTCTGGAGTTGTTGTGCCTTGATGTTCACTAGCATCCCCCTGTAAGGTGACGATGGGTTTGTTAATCGTCAATTTATCGCGGAGAAGATTAAACTGTGTTATTGAGAGAGGTTTTGTGAGGATGTCGACTATTTGTTATGCCGATGATGTGCATTGGATGATGATCTCTTAGTTTCTTATATTGTCGTGCATGAAGGGGCAATCCACTTTCAAGGGTTTTGTACGAGCGTGGAATAGTGGGTTGTTAGCAATGGAGATTGCAGAGACATTGCCATAGAAAATTGTAGTAGCTTGGGATGGAAGATGATTGAACTTTTGTAGGAGTCGCCGAAGCCATATGAGTTCGGTGACATGAATGTGAGTGCTCTGTATTTGGCTTCTGTAGAGGATTGATCTACTGCATGTTGTTTCTTTGTGCTTCAACTAATAAGTGTGGTGCCAAGGAATATGCAAAATCTTGTCAAGGATTTTTGATCTACGGAGTCGCCAACTCAATCGAAGTCGGAGTATGCATGAAGCTCTGGCGGTGCGGAGGTGATTGGTAGAGCTGGATGGTGCCTTTAGTGTAGCGTAGATTGCGTTTGAGTTGGGAGAAGTGGAGTTGTGAGAGTTGATGCATGTGTTGGCAGATGCGGTTGATTGCGAGGCTGATGTCCAGGCAAGCAATGGTGAGAAACAGAAGGCAGTCAATGAGCTTTCGGTAGAGTTGCAGGTTGGTGAATGGAGGTGAAACTTTGATGGAGGTGTTGGCAGGGGTGGCGGATGTGGGGGCCGACTTGCAGTTCGGCATTTCGACATTTTGAAAAATTGGGGAAGCACACGCTGCTTGTGATAGGTGTAGACTGTGTGCAGTTTTTTGAATTGAGATGCTGAGAAACTGATAGGGAAATATGAGTGTTTTCATCTTGAAGCGAATTTCCATTGCGTTTATGGTATTCTGGAGAAAGTGCAGATTTGTTCTGGTGAGAAGAAGATCGTCGACGTAGATGAGAAGATATGCTTGAGTGTCGGTTTTTTTGTAGATGAGTAGGGATGGATCTGCTTTGCTTTGAGTGAAGCCTTATGATTTGAGGAAGTCAGTGAGAACGAAGAACCATTGACGTAGGGACTATTTTAAGCCATAGAAGGCTTTCTTTAATTTGCATCATGGTTGGGTATGGTAGGGTCAGTAAAGCTCGGGGGTTGCTTGACATGAACTATTTCATTTAAAGATCAGTGAAGAATTGCATTGGAGACATTGAGTTGTAATAGGCACCAGTTGTGATGGGTGGTTATAGTGAAAAGAATGCGAAGAATATACATTTTGGCTACTGGACTGAATGTTTTAGTGCAATCTTCCGCATAGGTTTGGTTGTTGCCTTGAGCCACAAGGCAAGCTTTGTATCAAGCGATGGATCCATCGGCGTTGTATTTGGTTCTGAAGGTCCATTTGTTGCCGAGAGTCGGGTATGCTGAATTTGGTGGGACTAAGTCCCAAGTATCTTGATTTTTGAGAGCTGTGATTTTTGAATAATCATCCACAAAGAGTATGTAACATTTATAAACTTCATTGGATAATATATTAGGGCAGAGCCTCATACATCAATATGAAGCAATTCAAAAAGATTATAAGCTCTATTGGAACGGTAATCTGTGATGCTTGGCTGTGATGCAAGACCGAGCTAGGAAAACAGTTGTTGTTTAGACTGAAGATGGATGATGCTTGAGGAGAAGATGATGGATGTCGCGGTTGGGATGACCGAGTCGGAGACGCCATGGAGGTGTGGTTGTTGTTGTGGAGGGCTGAAGGATGAGCTGGCTAGGAGGAGGTTCAGGAGATGGGCGGAGCATGTAGAGTCCGTTGGTGCATCGACCTCTGATGAGAGGAGTGGTTGTTTGGAGATACTTGATGAAATTAGTTGGACAAATGAGATTGAGCATGAATTCTCGGTTGTGAGCTTGTGAATAGACGATAAATTGTATTTACACCGAGGACATGTAATAAATGTTTGAGAATGAACTTACGGTTGGGTGTGGGAAGGATGCCATTGCCGATGTTGGAGATAGGAAGAGTTTGATCGTTACCCACCATTACTTGATTAGTTCTATGGTAGGATTCAACCATTGATAAATTACCGAAATCATTGTTAATGTTGGTGGAAACCCCGGAATTAAGGAACTAGGCGGGGGTTTGGGCCATCAGTGCGTAGAGCCGCAATTTGGAGTGAGATGGTATTGTAGCTGAAAGTCATGCTTTACCAGCAGCCCTTTGCTGAATGGCATGGCTTTCTGCAAATTTGACACTCGATATATTGAGGCTTGTGAATTTTCAGTGCTAAGTAGGGTCCTCGTGACGACGCAGGTGATCGACCTCGTCCTCGTCCCCTTCCCTGGAAGCGACCAGAGAATTATGAGAGATGACTGCTGGGGTTGTGTGCTGGCGGAGAGTGACTGAGTTGGAGTTCTTTGTGGAGGTCGTTTTGAATGTTGATTTCCTCACTGCAAAGAAGAAGATAGAGGTCGTCCAAGCTTCTTGGCGTCAACTTGGTACGAATGGAGGTCTTGAATGCTTGATAAGATAAGGGGAGTCCATTAAGCGTATAGAGGGTAACGTCCTCTTCGTCAACTTTGGATCTAGTTGCCGTGGTTTTGTCCACGACCGTAATTATTTCCGAAAGATAGTCGTGCATAGACCGGTCTTTCATAGAGATGTTGTGGAGTTCATTCTTGAACCGTTTGTTGATTGAAGACGGTTGGCTAGCGTGGTCCATACATTAGCGCATGTGGGTGCTTTGAGAATATAGTGTAGGATAGAGGGGGAGATGATGTAGTATAGGGCTGTCATAAGGTTCTGATCAGCTGAGAACCATGATGTGTAAGCAAGACTAGAAGGATGAGGAACTGGATCGAATCCATTGAGAAGTTCATGAAGGTGAGTAGCTTTGAGGAGCTGAAGTACGCATTCTACATGGGATATTTATCTGCTGTAAGCATAGTATGGATAATATTTTTGATATTAGACATTAGGAATTTCAGATCCTTGAATTTAGTAAGGGAGATGCTGTGAGATCCAAAGGTAGCACTGGATTGGGAGCCGACATTTGTGAATCCCATGGGAGAAGGTATCCGAATATTGGAGGAGTCCAACGTCGAAGGCATGTCGGGAGAGAGAGGCGGCTGTGGAGGGGAAGTTGCTCTGAGTGCGAAGTCGACCCAGAGGGAGGATTAGGGCACCGACACTGCTCGTTGTTTCTTCGTATTGAAGACGGAAGACATTGATCTACAAAGAGAGAGTCTAAGACGAGAGTTGTTTCTTCGAATCGATGAGGAATGCGTTGTGGGGGATCGACGAAGAGTGCACTGAGCTCAATATTGAGATGATGAGGAATGCGCCGAACTCTTGATCGAGATTTAAGAATTTGGGTTGAGGAGGGACAGAGAGTGGTGAAGGAGGTCACTTTGATACCATGTAGAAATCCCGAGAGGGAGTCGAGCGAGAGTGGAAGAGATGAGATTATTGTAAACAAAGAGTGTTGTATTTCATCTCAATTGTTGTAGTTATAGGAGGTGTTATATATAGCTTGTATATAGAATATATTAGAATCACCTAGAATATACTAGAACCAACTAGGATAAGTTAGGCCCAATGGGTACATAATACGTGTAATTGAGCTGTTATTAATGGTTACTTGGAGAGTGGATGCACTATGTTGTTCGAACTATTATAGACTTTAGTGTGGTTGCTTTTAATTTACTTGTGCTTTTTTTAGTTTTGTAAATTTTAATACATTCTCTTTTTAATTTAATTATTATTATTATTTACAAAATATTTATGAACCTCCTAATTCACTTATTTTGGTTGTATGTAAACCATAATGTATATTAGTTTTATGGTTTGGGAAAATTTAGAAATTATTTGTATCTAAATTAATGTTATTTAAATTAGATTGAATTTAACTTTAAAAACTTATTATCTTAAGTAATTAAGAAATCCACAAATTGTAACTGAGCTATTAGCCTAAATAAGATTGTATTTTTGTTTTTTACGAATACTTTTGGATGTGTGGGCTTTGAACAAGTGTTATAACAAAATTTAAGGAGATTTTTTTCCTTGTATTATGATGTGTATATTAAGTCAATTTTGTGTGTAGTTATCTTCTTTTAGCAATTAAGGCTGGATTGTGCTTCGAGGTCGCATTTCTTAATTTATGTTTTTCTTTTTTTATTTTGCATATGGTATATAATAAAAATATTGATTGTAAGATCATTTGTGATATTATGTCCTTGTATTGTAGATTTCAATGTCTATTTTTTGTACACAAGTTCTATGAATTTTCATACAAAAATCTTTAGGAGGAATATCTCAAGAAATGTTGTTTATGTGAAGAGATTTTAGTGGGCATGTTGGAAGAGTGATTGAAGAATTTTTGATGGTTGTGATTTTGGAGAATATTGATGAAGAAGAGTTTGCTTTAGCTTATGATCTTATGATTGATAGCACTTCAAAATAAGAGAGGAACATATTATTACTTATTAAAGTTGGGCTTCTAAAACTCAACTAGATTGTTTTCTCTTTAAAGAGATTCAGGATTGTACAATTATTTTAAATGATTATTTGATGACCCAATATTGATTATTGGCTTTAAATTTGAAAATAAAGTGTATGAAGAGTATTACTAAATCTAAAATATATCTTAAAACTCTATTGTATATTCTTAAGAAGAGTAATATAGAATATTCTTAGGAGTAAAATTTTAAAATTTGAATAATAGAATTTTGATGATGAAGCCAATCTTGTGTGGAATTTGATTGCTAGCGGTATTTGTAGGCTAGCTAAGAGTGTACTTGGTGAATTAAAAGGGAAAATATCTAACAGTAAAGATACTTATCAGTGGAAACAAGACTTTCAAGTAAATATTAAAGATAAAGATATTCAAATGTAAGATTGACGAGAATTGAAAGAAATAATAACCAGCTTGTCATGGACTCAAACTAATAGTTCACGATGCTAAGATTGTCGTATTTAAGGATTTATATATAAAATTAAAAAATTTGAGAGGCACACATTTATAAACTAGTTAAATTAATAGATAAAATAATAAAAGACTTGATTTAAGTAAAATATATCAAAGATAATTAGAAAGCTCATTTTCAGTATAAAGATATATTCAATGTAGATGAATGTATTATTTTACTATGCTTTTTAATGAAGGTGTACTAATATAATTTATAGAAATGAGTTAAATGGCTATAAAATAATATTAATTATATTTTTACTCAATATATTAGTAAAGCTGAAATTTGGAATATTTTAAAAAGGGTGAAAGTAAAAAATGAACAGGATCAAATGCCATCCTTGTTTATGTGTGGGAAGATTTGGATGAGGAAGGGACTTCTTAGCTTATCAAGTTATTTAATATTATTTTAAAGATTAAATAGATATCCGATGAGTAAAAAAAAGGGTATAGTTATATGTATTTACAAGAATATTGGGGATGTTAAAGATTGTGTTTATTATAGAGGAATTAAGTTAATGTGTCATATGTTGAAATTCTTGAAGAGAGTAATTGAATACAGATTTCAAGTGGATAATTGATTTTCACAAAATCAATTTGGTTTTATGCAGACAAATCTAGCATGAAAGCCATACATTTACAAAGAGATTTGATGGAGAAATTTAGAGAGAAAATAATATAGTACCAAAATAAGTTCTTTGGAGAGATTTTGAGAGAAGTTTGAGTAGCATATATTAATGCTCTTAGAGATGGATAATGAATTGATGAGGTTGTAACATGTGTTCGATAACAAGGTGGCTTATAGAATGATTTCCAACTAATATTGGATTCCATCAAAGTTCAGCTCCCAGTTCATATCTTCTTGCTTTATTATCGATGTATTTATTGAGTACATTCAAGGAAGGTTTCTTGATGCATAGTATTTACAGAGGATATTTTATTAATTGATAAGATTAGGGTTAGAGTTAAAACAAAATTAAAGTTATGGAGGATTATCTTATAATATGATGATTTTTGTTTTAGTAGATCTAAGATAAAAAACTAACTGATAAAGTAACTATTGTAGAGATGAAGATGCTAAAGTGGTTGAGTGGGCATTACTCATAAGGATCGAATGAGAATTGAGTTCATTTGTAGCAAGGTACAATAGGATCCAATTGCATATAACATTAGAGAATGCCATCTTAGATGGTTTGGGCATATTAAGCATATACCATTTAATACCCTTACTAGAAGAATTGAGTATATGAATTTTGCCCATGTTAAAAGTAATAACATAACAACAGTCGTTTAACACAGCACTCAATCCACGACCCATCAAAGCCATCCAATACTTACTACTATAGTCTATATATATATATATATATGTTGTACCTGTAAACATAATAGATTACTTTTGATTTCTAATTACTTGCTTGTATGTTCTCACCTCTCTTAGCTCTCTTTGTGGTATCAGAGCAACCAAACGTTTCTCTCCTCTAGTCACAACTCCTCTGGTGAAGACTAACATCACCAATTCAGCCCCGATCCCCTCTTATCCACCCTCTTCCTCCATTTTCTCTCAAGAACCCTCCCTTGACTTCTTCAAGAAATTTTTAGCAATCAAGAACCCAACTCTTTAACTAAGAGCTCAGCATCAAGCAGCAACTCCGCTTTCAACTACTCAAGAACAACAACCCCCATGTCAAGAACCTCCTCTTCTCAAGATCCTCACGACACTTATAGATTTCTAGCCTTCAGCTTCTCTTTCCACGGCTCTGCCAGCTCCCTTAGTTTTCTCCTCTTTTCCAAGAAATCTCATTCCTCTCTTAGGCATTTACTGTCTCAAAACATCATAACCAAAACCCTACTACCAGCTCACCACGGCCAACTTCAATAAATATTAACTAAAATGTACTACTGCCCTGTGATGACCAATCTTAGGTTAGTAACAATTAATCTAACATAGATACATCTTTTCACAGGATCATATTGGCAGTTAAGCAAAATAGTATTTAAACAACATCCAGAGCCATACAAGAAATAAAAAATATCATTCATTCAATGAAACATCACATTATTCAGAATATTACATAAGTGACATCATACAAAAAAAAATGTTTCTCTTGAAAAAAATAAAAGCTAAATTTTTATTCTTCTAATCTGTGCCACGATTTCTTTTAGCACATTTAAGTTATCTCAGCCTCCAATTGTATCCGGTCTGGCATTATAAAAATAATTCATTAGTGCACATTCTAAGTACAAAGGATATTAAATAATATACTTTAAGCAAAAGCGGAAGGTAAAATTATATGATAATAGTTACAAGAAAATATGATTTAATGCAAATAAAAGATAAACATAACTCCTGCAAATAAACATTTTCTTATCATTGTTATTTCACATGTCAAATTTCAAATGATGAATCAATAATCGCATAAAAATTCATGTTTATGTTTGTCTTGATATCATGAAGCGACATTAATAGTTTTGATGGGCAAAGCCGAAACTTTGAGGCTGAGTTCAATAAAAAGCATGTCCTTCATCTGGGCCCCCTCAAAGGCTCCAGATGGCACCCTTATGGCTCTTGATGGACTAGCCCCGTCCTTAGCCTATTCAGCCATCGTTTCAGAATTCTTTGCAACATTTATAAGATACATAAATATCATTTTGTTTCTTTTACATCATTAGTAGTAAAAATATTGCCTTTAATAATAACACGAAATAGGCTCGAAACGATGCTTAAACAACAATCAAAGCAAATAAGAGCATAAAAAGTAATATCCAGTGTACCTTGGTGTGTGATCGTATTGATTAAGTACTCAACAATCTGATGCTTCTGCAAAAGTTGTATTTATAAATGTTTTATTAGACTCTAAAAATTGATTGTTGCATAGAGTACATCTCTTGATTAGTCTATGGTTCCTCAATATTTTAGATCCTTTTAAGACTTTAAGACCTAGGTTAGGAAAAATTTATAGGTCAATCATAATCTTGGCCAATTTAATTAATGAAATGCTTAAAGAAATCATGCACTTCAATCAAAATTTCCAATTATTATCCATTCATAATAAAGATCAGCATGTAAAGCAAGGATAAAATTATCAAGTAAGTTTAGTCATAAACTCAAGAGATTATTTATTTGATTAGAGAAATTCATTATAAAACCAATCTACAGGATAATGTATGTCAAAACATTGTCTAGAAAGTACTTATTATATTCACAAGTTTGCTTATTTTAATGATTTTGGAAGATCATATACTCTAAGAGATGTAAGATACAAAATCGAGTATAGTAAGATGGATGGCTACAGATTTCATATGTTGACTTAGGTAAAAGTTCATTATCCTAAATTATTAAATGTTAAAACAAAGTTTCCAGCATCACTAAAGTATTAGTTATATTATTTTAAATTCAAATTTCATAAACAAGCAGACAACTACAAACTAGGGGAATACTATCAATATTTAATAATTTATAAATCTTGCAATTCATGTCCTAAAATTCTAAACAGTGAATTAGAATGTCTTTAATACAGATCCCCATTATGGTTTCTTAATTTGCTATGCAACTTAAGTATTGGAGTGCTTAAATAATATTCAAATAACATTGTAGGTTATACTTGATGTTATCCTTATTTTAAATTTTGAGAATTTGGTTAGCAACTTATTTTGATATCGAAAAGAGTTACTTAATCTATTTATAATGACTACTTGAATACTAACTAATTTATTATTAACATAGCATTTCATCTTGATCTCAACATGAAACAAATTGAATAATTGCAGTCCTATTGATATTAGTTAGTAGTAATTAGTTATGTCATACGTACAACTCTTCTATCGTCTGAAGGTAAAATGGGCAAGGAAGATCATACCTTAGGAATTGGCTGAGCGCAGAAAGGTTCGAGCGGAGCAGGGTATCTGATGCCAGATGCTGGGACGTTCGAGATAGTCTCTTCTTCTATCAAGAACCTCTGTTGGCTTCTGTGCCTCTGTTGCCGGCTTCAAGGATCGCTCTTGTCGACTACTGCGTCTTTGCCGCATAATTCTAGAGCCGTCCTTGTCAGCTTAGGTGAGCTTTGACGATTCCGATTGAGAGGGCTCGGTCGGCTGAGAGGAATAGAAGACGTGATCTAGTGCTTTAGTGAGGGTAGGGATAGTCAAGCGGTTCATTGCAGGTTAAATAGGACGTGCGTATGTAATGCACGCCCGCTTCGTGTGTGCGACCGACGCTGATAAATGCCTGTATGTTACAAGAGTAAGTAAAAATTGGGAATAGTTTTATTACGTTCCGCAAACCTTTTCCTAATAGAACCGTCGACTGAATTGCCGACAATTTCTGAAAGAACAACCTGCTCTACCTTGATCTCAGATTTTAAATGAGGTAAGTAATACTTTACTAATTTAAATACGACATTAATGACAAATCTAAAAATCCATTTTAGCATTAATTGGGTTTGAGAAACTTCCTCAATCAGTAATTTAGTTAGTATGTAACAGAAATTTTGACGAAAATGGTTTTAGCAGGAACTTTTAACTGAAAATAAAAATTCGCTGATAAAACAACATAAATTGTGTTTTAGCAGGAACTTATCATTTTTTTCAAAATGACCTAGGATCATTACATGCCCTCCCAACACATCATTCCATCTCCTAGCTCAAGAAGCATTCATCATCTATTCAAGAAACAACAAGCTCCACACCACATGCTCGCATCTATAACAGTTTTTTCCAACATTGCCGTTAGCCCTCCACTCATGGAATTAACAACATGAGTTCTGATTTTAGCAGCAACTCCAGTGCCACAATAATCCCACTGAATCATTTGAAGCAAAAAATCTTAAATTTTGATGTCCAACATCGAGAACCTAATTCACAATTCCCTAGCATCTGAAAACTATCTTGTATGAAGAGCTCAAGTGATAAAATTATTCAAATCAAACAACCTCTATGAACATCTAGACCGGCCCAATTCCATTCCTTGCACCGATGAAGACAACTATCAAGCATGGGTTTCAGTGTCCGCAATCTCATAGCTGCCCTCTACTCCATAATATCTCTGTCATTCTCCCTTATATAATGAAAGTTGACAGTTGCACTGAAGTTTGGCTCACCTTAGAAAGAAGACTCCAAGCTTCCAATCGGCCTAGAGTCATCCAGCTCAACAATGAACTTCTCAACGTATCACTCAAGGATCGATCAATGAGTTGATACCTTGCAGAAATCAAATCCTTGGTTGACAAAATTGCAGCAGCAGGCTTCATGATCGACAATGAAGATGTCTTACTTTATACATTAAATGAACTTTCATCCACCTATCAAGCTTTCAAAACTGCCATAAGAACCAAGCTCACACCAATAAGCCTTGACGACCTCTACTCCCTCTTATGCAACAAAGAAATCAGCATGCAACAAGATCTCCACAAGGAAATTCAGCTCTCAACACCCTCAACAACCACCAGCAATTCCCACCCCTCTCTTTTCTCCGGCCAGTCCAGCAGCAAATTCAACAGAGGAAGAGCACGCAGGCCACCACTAAACCGAGGAGCTCCTCGTGTCCATTGTGCAGCCAAACACCCTACATTGAATGCTAGATATGCGACAAACCTGGTCATTCAGCAAAAGACTGTTGGCACCAAATGGATTATGACAACTGTAGCTCTACAAATATGAAGCCGCACCACTCAACAACCCCTACGCATTGTTGGGCCACCCAATCCAAATTGGTATCTTGATTTCGGAGCCTCCAGCCACACTACAAATGATCTCAACAACCTCTTCTTCGCTGAAACTTCCCATGGCAATGACAGTGTGATCTTCTCGCGAGTGGATAATCCCTCCCAATCTCAAACATAGGCAACAACATTCTCCCAACACCCAATCATAAGTTTCTTTTAAACCTTCTCCTTCATGTTACGCAATGTTAGTATAACCTTCTATCCATTAACGAACAAACCTCCGACAATTTTTACTCCATCTCATTTGATCCATACGGATTCACTATAAAGGATCTTCACACCAACACTCCTCTCCTTAAAGGTCGCTGACACAATGGACTTTACACCATTTGTCCGTCTTCAGCATCACCTCCAATCAATAATATTCTGCATTCGTCTACCTCTTCACGTTCTCCTCCATGGCATCTCAGGCTCAAGCACCTAAGTCCAAATATCCACAAGCTCCTAAAACAACACAATCCCAGCATTGGCAATTGCAACCATTCTTCCATGCTCTACATGCATCATAACCAAACATCACATATTACCATTTCCAAAACATTCATGTAGAAATTATAGAGCTTTTGAATTTTTTTATACTAATGTATGGGCACTGCTCCAATTACATCTAACGAAGGCTACAAATTCTATATTACCTTTGTGAATGATTATTCTCTCTTTACATGGTTTCCCTTAAAACATAAATCTGAAACTATTTACAAATTCATTCAACTCCACAAGTTTATTGAATGCCAATTCAATACGCACATCAAAGTTCTTCGATCAGACGATGGTGGCGAATACAACTCAACAAGATTTTATACATTACTCAGAAACCTTGGCATTCACCATCAAATGTAATGTCCTTATACCCTTCAACAAAACGGCGTGACTGAACAAAAATATCATCACATACTTGAAACCACCCGATCACTCCTACAATTGCTCTCCTTCCAAAATATTTTTGGTCCTAAGCGATTCTCATCTCCATATATCTTATCAACCGACTTCCCTTTCTGAATACACACAACACCTCTCCATTTCAGCTAATACACAACATCCCACTAGATTATGCTCATCTTCAAATTTTTGGTTGTCTTTGTTACCCTCTTCTTCCTCCTACAAAAATAACTAAACTTGGTTCAAAAACTATACAATGTGTTTTCCTTAATTATTTCCAAAATCACATATGCTACAATCCAAAACATCCTCCTCTTTAAGCTCCCACCATGACAGTTCATTGAATCGGCCTTTCCATTTGCCACCCCAACTTCTCCTACCATTACAGAACCCTCAACCCATCTATCCACCAATTAACTCTTGTTCCACCACCCTCATCCGTCACTCCAAACAAACCAAACCAACCTATCATTAAACTCTAACCCTTCAGCGCAGTCACGTTCTCCCTCGATCACTATCGACTTTCCATTTTCTCCACTGAATTCAACAAATAGCTTTACCTTTATCCCTCAATCATCCTCTCCCTCATTTTTCTCGGTCCTTACCACTACTACTTGTTCGAAAACAAAAAATAAAACTCCCATACATCCAATGCTCATTCATCTCAAAACAAGCACTATAAAATCCAAGCCCTTAACACATCTTTTTATTACACCCCATCCTCTCCTGAACCTACATCCTACAACACTACAGTGAACTGGAGCAATGGAGACTCGCTATGCTTGATGAATATCATGCCCTACTAAATCAACAAACTTGGACACTCGTACCTCCCCAACCAAACCAAAACGCACTCAAGTGCAAATGGATGATTCGAACAAAGCTCCATGATGGCGACACAGCTAGTGGCTGTAGGTTTCAACCAATACTATATCACCGACTAACTTGAAAATTTCAGCCTAGTATCAAAAATACAAACAATCCAAATTCTATTCACCATTGCTACTCACCGCAAGTGACCCATTGTCCACTAGATGTTTCTAATGCTTTCCTACATGGGCGACTCCACGAAACTGTCTACATGAAACAATCTAAAGGATGTGAAGATCCCAGTCGTCTCCATTATGTGTGTAAGCTCAATAAATCTATCTATGGCTTCAAGCACTCTCCTTGCCAATAGTATTCCACTGTAACTGATTTTCTCAACTCCCAAGGATTCAAAACTCATCCATGACACCACCCCATATTATACTTACTTTTTGAACTATGTGGATGACATCATGATTACCGGTTCACATCAAACCGCTCTCAATTCTCTTATCCACTCTAACTCAAAGGGTCCGAATGAAGCACCTCGGCAAGCCGACAACATTCCTCGAAATCACCTTACAAACCATAGCCACCAGTCCAATACTCACCTAATCAACATACGCATCAAATATCCTTAAAACATTCGGCATGGAGCAATGCAATCCTGCGCTCACTCCCATAACCACATAACACCAACTTCTTACACAATCTCTTTCTTTTAACCAACCTAAAATCTTAAACAACTCGCTGGATCATTTCAATATCTCACCGTTATCCATCCCAACATCAGCTTTGCAGTCAATAAAATATGCCAACATATGCATGCTCCCACCCAAGCTCATTTTGATCAGCTAAAAAGCATCATTTGATATGTCAAAGGCTCTCTCCACCTTGGCCTCCCCATCGATCTAGGTGACTTGCATCTTCGGGCATACACAAATTTCGACTGGGCCAGTGATACAATTGACCACAAGTCAACTGCCGGCTACTGCAATTCACTAGCTACAACCGCCACAGACATTATCTGGCTCCGAAGACTCCTCCAGGAGTTTGACATCTCTCAGGAAGGTCTTAACAACTACTTTATGATAATCTCTCCTCTATTGCTCTTGCAGAATATCTAGTTTTCCATGTAAGAACGAAGCATACGAAGTTGGCTGCTACTTCATCTGTGACAACATTTAGAAACATGAAATTGAACTACTACACATCCCCACATAGGAAATCCCCGACATACTCGCCAAACCACTCTATAGCCCGCTTCTACCAGCATCATTCCAAACTCACCATCTTAGCTTCGGATGGTTCGTTTGCGATACAATACTCAATCCACATCCCATCAAAGACATCCAATACTTACTACTGAAGCCTATATATATGTTGTACCTGTAAATAAAATGGAGTTCTTGCTTGTGTGTTCTCACCTCTCTTAGCTCTCTTCAATAAGAGTATGATGAAGACCAAAAAAGATGTAAATTATTAGAAAGGGTCTTTTTTATTTAGAACTTAGGGAGGGGCGTCCATTTGATCATACACAATGAAAACAAGGAATTCATGTAGCCGATCTGGCTTAGTAGGATTAAGGCTTGGTGGTGATGTTATTGTTCATACCAAAACTTTATCTCAAAAAATAGTTATCACTTTAATTAAGGCTTATCATTGTAGTATAATTTTAGATAATTTTTGAACATCTTTCCTAACTTCATGCATTTTTTTAGAATCCTCCAATAATCTGTCATATATCGAATTCTATTTGCATTTGTCCTTCATTGAATTTTCAATTGAAATATGAATATAAATATAAAAATCAAAATTCATTAGTATAATTTTCATGCTGATTTTCAACTGAATTTTTTATAAAATTTGAATAATCTTAATCCAATCAACTTAACTGATTCTTACTTAGATTTTCCTAACAACTTTTTCTATGCTTTAACTTTAAATGATTGTGTTACAAAGAAAGATTGTGAGGTCTTCAATTAATCTAGCTATTTTTGTTGTTAATCTTTTTTTTATATTACTCTTCGATATAGGATGGATTTCGGCTCATCTTTTTTATTGAGTGTTTCTATGTTGACATTTTAGTAGGGATTTTCTTTTGGTTAGATTATACTGTTGTTGAGAATTTCCAACTCTTTATTTATCAGCTTTTAGCTTTTTTGAGTTTTCAAGACATAAGGAAAATCGATGCTGGTTGATGACCTAAGTTCAATTTTGCTTTTAATTATATTTTTGACAAAAATAGTCAAGTAGTTCCTTAACATTGTTCATCTTTGGTACATCTTTTGGTAACTTTTTATGGTCGACATGGTAATTTAGTTGGATATTTTGTCCATTATCTTACTATTATAAATATATAAGGGCTATGAGTTTGGGGCTAAGCTAGGTAATCTAAGAGACAAAGGAATCAAAGATTTGAATTATATAAAATATATAAAAAATAATGATCAAATTTTTTTTTAAGGGATAATTAATATAGATGGATAAAATATTTTATTAAGCTTTTTATTAAAAATTATATTAGTAAAAGTATTTTAAGTGAGTCTAATTGATATAAAAATAGTATCAATTGCACTTTCAATTGACATGCTAGTAAAGTTGAGATTTGGAATGCTTAAAAGAAGATGAAGAGAGAAAAAACCATAGAATTGGATGATATCCTTATCGATGTATGAAATATTTGGGCGATGATGGAATTTCATTACCTACTAAGTTATTTAATCTTATTTCGAAGACAAAAGATAATTGATGAGTGGATAAAAAGTATTGTTTTACTTATTTACAAGAATAAAAACAATACTCAAAATTGCAAATTATAGAGGAATCAAGTTCGTGTATTATACATTAAAATATTGGGAGAGTAATCGAATACAAATTACGTAAGGATACTTTTATATCTTAAAATCAATTTGGTTTTATTCCAAATAGATTTACCATGGAAGCTGTATATATAGGTTGTATGGAAAAATTTAGAGAAATAAAAGATCTTCAAGATTTTCATATAATTTTTGTTGATTTTGAAAAGGATTTTGATACAGTATCAAGAGAAATTTTTTGGAGAGCTTTGGAAAGAAAAGGGCTTTGTATTGTGATATTGTGGAGTTATTTATCAAAAGTCAGAGTTTTAAAATTGCTCTTTTTCGTCCTTGACTTTCAAAAGTGCTTGAAATGATTCATGAGTTTAATTAAGGGATAAAATAAACTTTTTCATTAAAATTGAGGGTACTATTTGAATTGTGATATTATAATTTGATTTAAATGATGACTACATTTATCTTAGCCTTAGGACACTAATGCAAAAGAAATTTATGTGATGCTAATATTTTTAATTTTTATTGGTGCTCGTATTTTTAATTTAATTAATTTTACTTGTGCCTTTTGTCATTTAGTGTTTTTAATTTAAATTAATTTGCAAAACATGTATAAATAAAATTTAAATATTATTATTAATTAATCTAACAAAATGTGTATAATTTGGTTGTATAGATAAATATGTAATAAACATAAATAACAACACCAAGCCTTAATTCCACTAGGTGTGATCAGCTACATGAATCCTTTGTTTCCATTGTACACGATCAAAATATTTCTATAATACAAAGGAGAATATAAGAAGAGTTTTGTCATTTATAATACAAAGGAACATACAAGAAACATATAAAATATTCTTATAATACATAAATACTTTTTTAACTGATGTCATAAAATACTTAAAAATACTTCTCTTTTGAGTTTTGTCATATAAGAAAATAGCCTGAATATTATTGAAAAAATGCAATTTTTGACTTTCATGAAAAAATTGCTTATTTTCAAACTTTAAATATAACCTTTATATCTTTATTTAGCATATTTGAATTATATGCATCAAATTATATAACAAACATTGACAAATTTGAAGGTCTCTTTACTTGAAAGAAAAAAATAGCATATATTGATTACATCATAGATAAAATTAAGTACATTATCGACAATATATATCTTACACAGTTTAAAAAATAAAAAATATTGAAAATTGTTTGTACTCATGTTTACATTTAACAATACTTAGAAAACCCAAAATTGTAAGAATTCATAAAATCTAGCGTTGCTTTTATTGTTGTTGCGTGCTTCTGATACCCTTGCATCAATGAGAATGACTACACCATTATCGCATCTTTGTCGTTGAATGAAGACACTAAAACTCTCGTTTCCTTCATCGCTGGATGAGGACATTGAAGCCCTTGTGTTCGATTGTTGTAACCCTCGCGTCCTTCATCGCTGGATGAGGATACTGAAGCCCCTGCATCAAAACTCCAAAGCCCTTGCACCCTTTATTGCTAGATGAGGACACTGTAATCTATGCTAAAAGCCTTGCATCCTTCGCTGTTGAACGAGGGCGTCGAAACCTTAACGCCCTCCGTAGTTGCATGAGAACCTCGAAACCCTAGTGTGGAATAGATGCGAATGTCCAATGATCATTTGAATGGGAATGTTTTATTTAACAACAGAAAAGCTATTTACTAAAATACCCTAATTAGTTATTGGATGAAACTCAAATACACCGAATAATTTAACGGATGTAAACAAAACGATCATTTTTAACATAAAATAAATAGTTAGGGACTGTTTTAAGTATTTTTGAAAGTTAAGGACTAATTTGAACATTAGTCAATGGACCATTTTACATAGTGTCCCATATATTAAGGTTATTAGATATATGTTTAATGAAATGCAACATGTGTTAAATTGCAAGATGGTTTGTTTAATGATTTTCATGTTACTATTTTATTACATTATAACTCGGCTCTTTGCCCGCATCGTTTTGCTTTAATTATAGATTTTTTTTTATTGAGCACATTCAAAAGGATGTTTCTTAGTATATGTTATCTGTAGATGATAGTCTATTAATTGATAAAAATAGGGAAGGAGTTAAAAAAAAAACTTGACCTGTGGAGGACTACTTTAGATTTTATAGGTTTTCAATTTTGTAGATCTAAAACAAATATATGTAGTGTAACTTCAATTGCATTAGAAGTCTTAATCTCGAGAACATAACTATTGAGGGTCATATAAGTAAGAAGAGCTAGATTTTCAAATACCTTGGTTCACTAATTCAAAATAATTGTGAAGTAGAGAGTGATCTAATTAATAGAATCTAAGCTTATTGGATGAAATGGAGGAGCGCTTATGGGGTGTGTGCGATCGAAAAATCCCACTCAAAATTAATTTTTTTTTTTATAGAGCTAGTATATGACTAGCCTTGTTATATGAAGATGAATGTTGGCTAACAAAGAAGAAACTTAGTGATAAAATAAGTGTTATAAAGATGAGGATGCTTAGGTGGATGAGTGAGTATACTTTTAAGAGTTGAGTAGCTCCAATAGTGGATAAGATTGGAGAATGTCATCTTTTAGATGGTTTGGGTATATTAAGTGTAGAACGTTCAATGCCCCTATTAAAAAATTGAGTTTATGAATTTTTCCCATATTAAAAGAGAAAGACGAAAAAAGATATGAGAAGAAATCTTGATTTGGAACGTAGGGAGGGGTTTCTATTGATCGTGCCCAATGAAAACAAAGAATTCATGTAGCCAACCCCACCTAGTGGGATTAAGGCTAGGTGTTGTGGTTGATGTTGTTAAGTTTGGGGCTGTTGTTATAAATGCAGGCATTAGGTTATATTTGAAGATGGTTGACCAAAAACTTAGAGATGGTATTTGCTGTGGCGTTCTCTTGGTCCATTTATTTCTCTTTGACGTGCCTTGGAATTTCTTCATGCAACATCTTATTCTTCACTCATTTGTTTGTTTCTTGAAATTCTATTCTGCATGGTCTTTTCTTTTCCCTTCTTGTAATTACCTACCTTTTTCTTTCACCTGATTTTGTTTTCCCTTGACAATTACCTATATTGAAGTTCACATCTATCTTCAGTTTTGTTACATCCTGCTAGTCGGTCAAAGTACAAAATTATGAAAACTCATAATTTGCTTTCTGCTGTTTTCCCTTATTTTTTTTTACTTTAAAAATTATGACGTTTTTCACTATTTCTAACGTTTTTGTAAGCTAGCGTTCTGCTATTGAACAACAATAAACACTGAATAAAAATGACTTCTTGTTGCGTCAGCACGAAGTCATTTTTAAATGTAGACATGGACTGTAAACTTTTTTATTCTTCTTGATGATTTCATTTAATTTTCCATCGCAGGTAATGCGCTTGTGGTCTGCAGAGAGCTGTAAATGTTTGAAGGAGTATGTAGATCTCAATAAGAAAACCATAGTTGATTATGACTTTGATGAAAACAAGGTTTAAAGCAAGGACACCATCTTTTCTCTATTCTATGGCTTCTTTAATTGTTTACCATATGTTAAAGCTGGTCTTAGGCAGTTTACAATGCAATTGAAGTATATGAAACTTATTTGAGATTGCAGTGTACTTTTGTGTGTAACTCAACGGCTGTCATTTAAGGGAAACATTTCAAGTGGCACCAATTGATGCATCTCAATTGCTAGCATATATGTCTTCAACTTCTAAATCTATTTTATTTATTTTTTAATTGCTAGCATACATGATCGGATCTACTTCAATTAGTACCAACCTTGTTTATCATATCGCTGCTTTATTAATCTACAATAATACTTTTTAATCGAACATTCTCTTCTACAATTAGGGGAGGTAATCAATTATGAGGGTCTGCGCCTATTGAAATTTTTTGGCCTCTGCTATAAACAAACTTTATTTCATAAATTAGGGGATGTTTGGCTTAAACATAAATTGATCTCAAAATATATATTTACCCAATGTTAAATAAAGGAGATTCTTGCACTTCTGAGTGATCAAGTGGTAGCACAGATGGTAATGAATGGAGCTTGGGAGGACAAACATCCTTAAAAGTTGAACTTCTTAAAAGCTAGCTTGAAAATCTTCGATAAAAATTGTGTACTTGGGGTACATGTTTGTGTTATTTTTGTAAATAAAAATGTAGTGCTTTCATTATGTTTTATGTTCATTATTTACTTTTGGGCCAAATTGTTTAAATTTCAGTGCTAGTTTTATAATTTTATCTTTTGAGTCCTGGTTTGCCAATCCCAAGTACAAATGTCCTAGTTTTGATGCATTAAGGAATAGTCTCAGCTTGCCTTAGATGATTGAACATGCATCCTCGTCATGTCATCCATTTGCATGCAATAATGTGACTTATATATCGATCCAAAAGTCATTCATTAGTTTGCTTTAAAGCCTTGATTGCCACATCTCTCCAAGAGTGATTTTATGCACTCCTGAATCCCTCAAGGATCAAATGGTTCCCCTCACGACCATTTACATGCATTGGCTGATCTTGCATGCTAATTTTTATGATTTGCTTAAGGAAATTGTAATTTAATTTTTCTTTTGTTTTTCGTTGAAGCTTATTAACTGCCTGTATCTGTGAATAAGGGATGATTATTCTTGTAGTAGACAACTGTTTATTGAGATTAATATAGTTATTTTTCTCAGTTGTGCTTGTAACTGTGAATATCGAATCTTGAGTTCAAAGAGGAAATAAAACTTGGGATTCTTTCTCCTATTTTAGCATGAGATTTGCATTTAAGTAATATTGATAGTGCTCGTTCTTTACCTATTTTCTTTTCTTTATTTTATTGTTGGTTTTTGCTTGAGACTTGGGACATTATCAAACATTACAAATTGAAATTTTTTTTGAATATTTTTTTTTAATTTGAGGGAATTGTACAAAATTACTCTAGCTTTCTTGTAACGGTTTCACACTTTATACATACTCAATTTTACTTTCTTCATTTTAAATTTGAAATTGTAAGGAATTTATACAATGAGCTTTATGAATTATGGTTTTCTAGGAATATTCTCTTTATTTCACATTATGCATCTTTTCATTTAACTTCTTGCACTAGTTGTAAGTATTTAGGAAATTTTCTCAAAATATATTGTGAATTCTAGCTCTATCCTGATCAGCCTTGCTTAAATCTTATCTCCTCATGGAGTTTTATGCTTATGAGTATGCAATCTATATTTAAAATTTGAGACTGGACTTTGTTTTATCCAAAATTGAAGTGAATTTTTGCTGAACCTGGCGGTTCTGAAGATTGAACAAACTATTACTTTATAAAGAATGCACTCCCTTGTTTAAAAAAAGTTTGTTTATGTTAAACTGTGAACTAATATTTAATTTATTTTTGCTCTTTAAGATTGTAGGGCTGACTCGTTCTCAATTGTGCATTTGGACTCTTAAGTCAGGAAAGGGCATCTTTAGGTCTAATGAAGGCATTTTCAAAGGCATCTGCATGGGGTATATTAATCTAAAGCAAACCTTGTTGCCAATTGTACTTTCCCTTTTGTAAAACTATGATTATATATATGAGATTCTCTACAGTTTGTTTCACTTTAAATGAATGTTTTATGCACCGTTAAGATAATTATGATACTAAGTTTCTTAATTGTTATGGAATGCTGATTATTGTCGCATAGATCTTTTTTTTTTTCAATTTTTTGGGATAATTATCATTCTTTCACTATTCATTCTTTATATCTAATTCTTTTTTCACCATACAACCTGGCCATTGTTATAGGTGTAATGTTTCCTTCATTACAGAAGCTGTTGATTGTCACACCAACCATTGCACAAAGTTTTAACACTTTAATTTATATGTTGGATAGTATCTTCTCAGTATTTGCTAGCTCATTTGATTCTGCAAAAGCATTGCCATGGCTTTTTAAAGAATTCCTCAGTACAGATATCAAAAGACTGAACTTCTGTATCCTTTCTTGATTTTCTTTACAAAATGTTTCAAAGTGAGAACAGGAGTAATGGCTATTGGTTTTTGTAATCACAAACGTTCTTTGGAGTCATTTATGAGTTTTTGGTCTTCTTTTAATTGAAAACAGGGACAAATTCTTCTTGTTGAAAGCATTGAAGTATTCACTTAGAAGCATACAAAATGTAAATCATATAAAGCTATACCCAAAACTCAAGCAACTCTCTTTTTCCTTAGGTGCAGAATTAAACCAAAAGGAGGTTGCAAACCATAAAGCATTGGCATCCATGCGATTGCTGTTAAAGATTCTCTTGTTCCATTTTATTTAAATGATTAAAATAATTATTGAAATCACATGAAAGATTATCCTCTTCAAGTTTCCTAGAAATAATGAGATGGTAATGCAGTCTTTTATTGATGTAAATTGAATATATTAAAAATATTGTCTGTATTGGTTCATGTTATGGTATGGAAATTAATTGGATCATCAAGGGAAGTGCAATTGGAGTCCCAGTGGATTCCAGGGCAAGACTATATCAGCCAACAGCAAAACAGGCCAGGCACGCCCCTGGAGCCCAACAACAGCTACATGCCGAGAGTTAGGCGCACCCCTAGAGCCCAACAAGCAACTGGCGAAGAGTATGATGCCCAAGCGCTCCTCACTGCGCCCAGAAGTTAGCAATAGACAGTTCAGTAGGTGTATAGGTGTGTCATGCGCCCAACAGCACCATGTAATAGTGAGGCAGGCACCCATGTGCGCCCAACAGACACAGTAAGGCAGTCACCCAAACGTGCTCAGGCGCCTGCAACGAATCTATCTATTTGTGATTTGTCCCATGAGTTTTTTAGGGCACTTTAGGGCTTGTTTAGTGTCCCATATATAAGCCTAAAATATTTGGTTGTGTTAGGGTGTGCTATTTTTCTGTGAGAGCTAAGTTAGAGGCTAATAATCCAAAACATAGTGAGAACGGTGGAGAAATTTGAGAGGAGAAGGGAAACTCAAAGACAACGATTCTTTCCTTCCTCTATGTGATTAATAAGTTCTCTATAACACTATTCATTTCATTGATAGTGGATTTTTTGTGGTGATGTGACACCGTGGTTTTTTCCCATCTTGAATTTTCCACGTAAAATCTTTTGTGTTTGTATGTTTGTGGTTTGTGCTTTGGGTTATTGTGCTGTGTTTATTTCTTGCTTGTGTTAATTTGTATTTCGTGTATTGCTTCGGTGATTCTCAATTATCAAACCCCGGTCTCTATCACCTAACAAATGGTATCAGAGAGTGGTTTTAGGTTTTGTTAAGTTAGAGTGGGAGCAATGACAGAAGAAATGAGACGCAATATTGAAAAGTTTAGCGGTACAAAGTTTGCCTGCTGGAAGATGCAAATGAAGGATTTGCTCTACTAGAAGTTGTACTTGCCACAGAAATTTTAAATTATGTTTGACGAAGATTGGAAAATTCTCGACAGAATGACGCTACTCTTGTTACATCTTTCTTTATCCTTGTCCGTGTCGTTCAACATAGTGAATGAGAATACAATTGTGGATCTCATGGTAGCTCTAACGAGAATGTATGAGAAGCCATCGACTTCCAACAAGGTTTTCTTAATTAAGGCTTATTCAATATGAAGATGATGGATGACGGTTCAGTGACAAAATATTTGAATGAGTTCAATACTGTGACAAACAGTTGAGCTTTGTTGACATCAAGTTTGATGAAGAGGTGAAAGCTTTGCTGCTTCTATTTTCATTGCATGATAAGGATGGATTGGTTACTGCAGCCAGCAATTCATCAGGAAAAGAACCTCGAAATTCGATGACATTGTTGAACTCTTGTTGAATGAAGAAGTACGGAAAAGATCCCATGGTGAAGCATCTACTTTAGCCATAAATACTGAAATTAAAGGAAGAAGTGCACATCGAAAATCCAACATGACTACTAAATCAATGCGTAGAAAATTAAAGCCGGAAAAAGGAAAAGCAAAATGTTGGAACTGTGAGAATACAAGACACTTCAAGAAGGATTGCTTTTCTTTGAAGAAGTCAGTAGGTGGTAATAAGGATAAGAACCCCTCTGTGAATATTTCTACAGAAGAATATTTAGATGCATTGATCTTGTCATTGGTTAGCACTGAATCCTGGGTTGTGAATCCAGGTGTATTATTCCATGCAACTCCAAGCAGTAATGCTTTCAAATGCTATACTAAAGGTGATCTGGGAAAGGCTTATCTGAGAGATGACAAAGCCTGCATCATATTGGAAAAGGTGATGTGAACTTCTGGTTATCGAATGGAATGATATGAAAGTTAAAGGATGTCAGACATGTTCTTTGTTTGAGAAGAAATTTAATCTCTGTCAGCCAGTTAGCCTACGAAGGTTATAGTGCAAGTTTCATAGTAGATTATTGAAAAGTAACCAAAAGTGCACTTATTGTTGCTATAGGCAGTATGGATGAGATACTTTACCTGATCAATAAAGTGTATGACTCCATTGCAGCAGCAGAACAGATAGATGCAAGTATATGGCACCAGAGAGTGAGAAAGGGTTGAAGTCATTATTATCCTGAGGAGAGATTTCAGGGCTGAAATCTGTTGACTTAGTTTTGTGAAAATTGTCTATGATAAGCAAAAGAAGGTTAGTCTTTTAAAAAGTGGAAGAGATCTGAAGTCTAGAAAGCTGGAGTTAGTATACACAGATGTGTGGAGTTCAACTCCCGCCTCTTCTCTTGGCGAGGCTACATACTTTGTCACATTCATAGATGATCATACCAGGAAGATATGGGTATGCTTCTTGAAGCACAAATCTGATGTGTTTGATGTGCTCAAGAAGTGATTAGCTCTAGTTCAAAATTAGATAGGCTTGAGGCTCAAGTGCCTTAGATATGATAATGGCGGAGAATACTGTAATAAAGACTTCAATGAGTTTTGTGCTTTGAATGGGATTAGACAGGAGTTCACTATTTTAGGAATACCTTAGCAGAATGGTGTTGTAGAGCGCATGAATAGGACTATCATAGAGCGTGCCAGGAGCATGAGGCTACATGCAGGATTAAAGTAGTTCTGGGTAGAGGCAGTAAATATGGCAGTGTATTTGATAAATAGGGGTCCTTTAGTTCCTTTGAAAGAAGGGATACTTGAAGAAGGGATATCCGAGGAATCTTGAAGCAGTAAAGAGGTGAAATTATCCCATATTAAAGTTTTGGTTGTTCATCTTATGTGTATATTGATGCAGGTTTCACTAGATTCTGGGACTATCAGAATCATAAAATTATCAAAAGTAGGGATGTCACATTCAATGAGAATGAGATGTATAATGTTAGGAATGGAGTTCAAAGAAATTCATAAGGAGCTTCAGATGCTGCGCCTAAGTATATTGAGATAGATTACAATGTTGAGCAAAATGAGCAGGTAGACAGTTCCTCAAACACCTATTATTGTGCTGAGAATGTTTACTAGGATTTCACGGCCTACATAGAGGCACTGTCCTTCATTATATTATCTGTTACTAACAGATTGTGGTGAACCATAATATTATGAAGAGACACTTCAAGTTGATGGCTTAATCAAGTGGGAGTCAGCCATGGATAATGAGATGAAATCATTCATGTCAAATGAGACGGGAGGGAAAGAATACCAGATGGATAGAAGGCTATTCACAATAAATGGGTTTACAGATTGAATGAAGAACTGAATGGAAGCAAGCGCTACAAAGCAAGGTTTGTGGTAAAAGGCTTTCAACAAAGAAGTGGAGTGGATTGCAGTGAGATTTTTGCTCTAGTAATGAAGATGACTACTATTAATGTAGTGTTGAATATTGTAGAAGTGGAACGTTTACATCTGGAATAGATGGATTTGAATATTACATTTCTACATAGTGATATGGAGGAGGAACTATACATGATGCAGCCACAGGCTTATGAAACTCAAGGAACGGATGAGCTAGTCTGCAAGTTCAAGAAAAGCATGTGTGGCTTAAAACAGGAGTCAAGGCAGTGGTATAGAATATTTAACAGGTTTTTGTCAGCACAAAGTATAAGAGATGTTAGATGGATCATTATTGTTATATAAAGCAATTTGAGAACTCATATTATTCTATTTATGTATGTAGATGATATGTTGATTATTCTACTTCTGTATTCTTCTCATTGATAGTGGATTTTCTTATAGTGGTGTTGCTTTGTGATTTTTCCCATTATTGAGTTTTCCATGTAAAATATTGTGTTTGTATGCTTGTGATTTGTGATTTGGATTGTTGTTCCACGTTTAAATCTTGCTTGTGTTGGTTTATATTTCGTGTATTGCTTCGGTGACTCCAGTCTTCATCACCTAATAGGTCGTTCAACTGTTTTAGATTGACCAATTTAATCCCTCAACCATTTAATATGCTTATAATTTAGTCTCTCGGTTATTCACTTTTAGTCCAATTTAGTCTCCTTAAATTAAAAATTGGGATAAATTAATATTAAAATGAATAGTCTAGGGGAGTAATATGAACACATTGACTAATGGGAGAATAAATTGACTAAATTAATAGTTTAGGACTAAATTCGTCAAATTAAATAAATGAATGACTATTTTGGAAATGACCCCATCTAGTGGGATTAAGGCTTGGTGTTATTGTTGTTGTACTTGTTATTAAATGAGTGTCCAAGATTTTCTTTAGGTACATTCTCCCAAGGTTAATTATCTTTCCTAATTATTGGGATCACTGTTTATAAAGCTTTTATAGAGCCAATTTTAGATGCATGCTTTAGAGTTTGGCATTGAATTTAATTGCATGGGAAAATGTTGAGGAAATGTAGGTAAATCTGATTAAAGTTCTCATCTAGAGTGTACCGGTGAACCTAGTCTGTTAACACTGAAGAGGTTTGACTATAATACCTTAATTAGTAATAGTGGGATGCCTCTGTATTAGTTTCTTAAGATGATTGTGGTGGGGGCTTGTGCTAAAGTTGCATTTTAGAGATTTATTTAGACACTTTTCATAGGCTTTAGGTCATTACTTAATTTAATTGTTTGGACACTTATCATTGTTGCTGTGGGTTGAAATCATTTGGATGCTAGCAATACTATAAAATATTCTTAGTTTTATTATGATTCAAGAAACATACCTTCATCAATACAAGAGACTTTTGAAACTAGTAGTACTATAAATTAGTCAAAAGTCTTTTTATAACTCTAGAAGCTTATACCTATGACACATGATTTTGTTTATTGATTTAGTTTTGCTAATGAGCATATTTGCATAGAAGCTAACTCTAGTTTTATATACCATAGGTATTTTATTTTCAAATTCATTACCTCAAATTTAAATTTTAAAAGAAGTTTATTTGGAAATTTCTTGAGTAAATGATTTTATGAATTTTCTTTTTAGCATGCATATTTCTTTTTAACTTTTTCTTGCGTGAGTCTAGATAAGTAAATATGCTAGTCATAGCCTAATTCATCATGCTTCGCAAATCATGCCTATATTCAACCTTTGAATTCTACTAGAGTTTGATGGTATAGAAGTTAAGATTTTTTTTTTGCGGTCACTAGAATGATGTCCTAAAATCTTTTTTTTTGTCATATTGCTAGTCATAGCTAATTCAGCATGCTTTACTCTCTGTACTACTTGCTTGGCTCTCTTCTCTTTAGTGCCTTCTAGTATCCTTTACCTTATCTTATTTTGCAATCCTCAACCTAATGTCACTCCTTGCTTTGCATGTGAATGCTATTTTTTCTATCATTAAGGATAGCTGAAGTTGAGTTGAGTTTGGGCAAATTAAGTTCGACTCAAATTTGAATTTTTTTGAGTTTTTTTAACTCATATTTAAATTCAACTCAAACTTGAATGCGATTCGAGCCAAATTAGGTCATATTTTAATAATAATATTATTGTATTTGGCCTCCATACTTGAACTAGACTCTGGTCTATCAATCAAATTCTGTGCAAAGTGCACAAATAAATTCTGACGAAGCTAAGATTTGAACCTGTGACTAGCTTCTTACAACACTGCTACCTCAACCAACAATATTGCAATATATGCTCTGCTGATAATGAATGTAATAATTTTTATTATTAATTTGAGTCAACTCGATTTATAAATTGAGTAAGTTGATTGGGGTTTGAAATTGACTTGAAATAATTTTGATTTTACATCAACTTGAAATTTTATAGTTCAATTTTAATTTGAATTAAAATTCAAGCGAATTTTGAGTTTGAGTAAAAGTGTCTAGCCTGACAAGGATATAATGATATATGTGAATGAAATTTTCAATGTATATTTTGGGTATTGATTTCTTGCATATGATTTTGACATTTGTATCAGTGCCTTTGATTTTATTCAAGTCGTGACTCCCTAATACTATATATTTCTTAGATTAAATTAATAAATAGGGCGTGCAATAAATTTATTTCTTTGACCATGGTTCCTAAGCCTTTTTTGTAGTAAAGTTTTAAGAAGAAAAATAAGTGCTTGTTTACATCCACTTAACTAACAAAAATATTACTTTAGCTTGAGTATGCCTTGAAAAACGATGCATATTAGTAAACTATAAGTTCGATTATCAAATTTTGGAGTGGTGTGAAATACTGGATTACTCTGGTTTACAAGTTTATGCAATGAATTTGAAGTTTTGCAATGTTGTGTTAAAAACTGGATCCGAGGTTTCTGGCTTGCGGAGGGGTTAGCATTAAGATACAACAATTGGCTGCATCACCTTAGAGCTATAGTTAGTGGAGAAGAGTATAGTGAAAAAAAATAGTTTTAATGAAAATTAATATTATTGAGATAATATATCTAACAATATCACACTTAAATATCTAGAATGCAATGGTGTTGGAACCATACAAAGATTGACATTCTTAGGGATAATCTAAATAGCATGGCATCTTGGTAACGTTGCTATCTCAACAACATTAAAAATTGGTATTTTCTACTAACTCATAAATAGTTGATTAAAGTCGCTGCTTTTTCGCTTTATTTTTTGGCAAGCAGTCTCTTACTTTATCTCAATATAAGGCATTTGGGATTAGCGATTATGGAACCATTTTAATTTACTGTGTGTACAAATAGATAATTATGAGTCATGGTTCTGGCTTGTCTCCTGGACTGCTCCACTTTGTGGATTCAACTTTAGGTGCTATGTTTGTGCTTTATTCAAAGTTTTGCAACAATTTATTGTCATTTACTTAGTTCAAATTTTCTTGAATTGTACTATTTTTTATTTGATAATCTTTTTTGAAAACACTTAAGGACAAAGCTACAGGATGGATGCAATTTAGGGTTATAAAGTAGGTAACTAGGGCATAGTTTAATTCATTAAAATTTGGTAAGCTTTTTCTATTAAGTATGATTGGTTTGGCATATTAAATGTGAGCACAAGCGTTTTTATGGAATTTTCTATGTCCCACTATTTATGGATACAAAATAAAATGATCAAGATGTGTAGGAGTTTAGTAGCAAAATTATATTATGTGGCATTGTTGTGACTTTTATAACATATTGTTCCATGCATATACCTTTCTGTGATGATTTTAACTTTGTTTGGAACATTGGTATGCTGACTACCTGTGGTGCTGGGCTATCTTTCTCTTTTTTTCTAGTTTCATCTTGAATTGGCATGCTGTTTCCTTATACTCTATAATTTGAATGGTAGAATGATTACCAAGATGAGGATATGGAAATAAAAAACTGTATTTGTGTCTATAAGTTGTCACTACCATAATGATTTCTTCTGTTGTCATAGTTAAATTGTTGTTCTGATGAGATTCTATTTATTTTTTAGTTACGCCGACCCAGAAGCTGTGATTGGGTGTGATGACGGCAGGGCCCGTGTGTTTGATATGTATAGTGGGAGGTGCATTCGAATAATTAGGTAAATGTTGTGACATTTGTAAATCTATTTTTTTATTAAGCAATGATTTCATTTTATTGAAAGCAGTCTACGTAGAAGTTCTTAACTTTTTGTATTACTCTTGATTATGTCCAAGATTGTTTGAAAGCTTATTGCACATGTGAACCTAGGACGTCTTTTTTATTAAGAAGATTATAAAGATTTTTATTCTACATTTGATATGGAAACTAGCTTTTTCAAAACAAAGTACCACAACTGAAAAAATAGCAACATTTCTTCTTAGAAAATAAAATGAAAAAAAAGTAAAAGGCCAGCATTTTATGAATTCTTTTGTGAATAAATATCATCCTTTAAAAAGTTGATTCAATAGGCAGGCTTCAATAAAAGGTAACGCTAGCTGGCTAACTTGAAACTACATGACATTATGGACCTTCTATATGCTTGTTAGTCTGATAGGTATAGCCCCTGTAAATCTTGTACTGCATAATTTTCATAAAAAGCTCAGTGCGGGCACCCTTTACATCAAGTAGATTATAAAGATTACATATATAATAAAATTTGATATGAAAAAAACTCTTTAAATTAAAGTTTTAAAAATGGAGAAAATATCAGCACATACGTTTATAAATAAAATGACAAAAAAGGAAAAAGTGACCGGCATGTTATGGCATCTTGTGTAAAATGCTGTCCACGAGAAAGTTGATTCAACAGCCAAACTTCAATAGAAGATAACATTAGTTGGCTTAATAACATTATGGCTCTTTAAAATTTTGTTAAATATGTAGAAACAGAAATGTTGAGAATTCACTCACAAACAGATGAAAAGAGCTATATTTTGAAACATAACAGTCTCTTTAATTTCTTAGTTATTTATGCTTTTAAAATTATATAAAAGGAAGTTTGAACGACACTTTATAACTTTTATATTTAATTTTTTTTGAGAGAATTAATTTTTAGTGGCAAGTATTTAATTAATGAAGGGATGTGGAGAGAACTAATCAAAATATCTCCATTTACAAATGTGGTTTCTGTGAGAGGAGAGTGGGAAAGAGAGGAGGTAGAGGGGAGGAAGATAAAAAATTTTTATGGAATAAAAGAGACGGTGAGTGAAGGAGAGGGGGAGAGAGTGGAGATGAAGAGAAATTTTTTTTAATAAAATATAATTAAATAAATATCCTATAATTTTTAAAAATTGAAATAAAAAATAAGAAATATTAAAAAAGCTCACCTGATATAGTAAAAAGGGCATTTATTTTAAGTAGCATACAAAGCTTTATAATTTTGATGTTTGGCATTTCTATATTTGTTCTCTTTTACATTTTAAGCACCTAAAAATGGGCCAGTGAGCAAAGCATAGTGGAACGAGTGGCAAGCCCAGTGCAAGAGCGGGAGAGGCTCAATGGCATTGTCAATGTGAACTCGGGGCACATTGGGTATTAGTTGGGGCAGGCATTACGTGTAGGGCAGAGCGGGATGTGCAAGGCGGTGGAGGGGGGGGCTACGTGATGCGCATTAGGACGATATGCTGCACAACATTGTGCTTTTCAGGCACAACCCCCATAATGGGGCCATGCCAGTACATGTCACTTTATTTTAGCAGTCACATAAAAGAGAAAAAATTTAGATGCAATAGCTATGGCTATGCAACAATGCATGCTGAGGCACCATGAGGTGGAGTGCATGCACGGTAGGGGGTCAAAGCGCCTTAGGGATATAGTAAAATGTGGGGCTTAGTGTAAGCGTGACCTTGAGTGCATAGCGGGTGTGTAGTGCATGCATGACATTGTAGGGCCGGGGTACCTCTGGGGTGGATTGCTGCTTCTGGAGTGGGGCTTTGGGATTATGAGATGGCTTCCCAACACATCATGCAGGATCTGAGTCCGACATTGTATTTATTTAAATTTATAATGTGCTTACTTTTGTGCTATGGATTTTTCAATGCGCGCGCACGCTTACACACAAACATATATATATATATATATATATATGTATGTATGTATATATATATATATATATATATATTGAGTTGTGTATGGTATTTAGAGAGAATGGAGATGTGTCGTTGAGATAATTAATAGATTAAATTTGCTGTCAAATTGCATTTTATAATGAACCATAAAATATCAGTAGACTTTTAGACTTGGTTGTCTTTTTTGTTGAATATTTAGGATTTTTTTCAAAAGTTTGAAAGGAGGAATTAATGCAAGTAGAAGACTAGTGTGGCTATGGCTATAATTTTTTAGAATTGGTTTATTGAATGAGGGTCTTCATTTCCAATAAAAAATAACAATGTCATATCAAACATATTCCCAAAGATAAGTTTTTTTTTATTCGATTGAGTATGTTATCATAAATATTATATATAGAGTGAAGCATAGAAAGACCATGTCTACAAGTCTATAGAAAGAGTATCCCTAGTCCTAAAGGTTACAGTGTAATCCATTAGTCTTAGAGTTAGTATCCTTGTGATTTATAAATGAATAGAAATGACCATCCATAAACAAAAAGATGTTTTATAAAATCTCAATTAATCCAAGTAAAATTATCATCTTCCTTTTATGAGGTTTTTGCCAAAATGACCCAAACAAAGTCTTTAGTTTTGTGCATTATAGTTCCCAAATAGTTTTTTTTTTTAACCTTTGTCATGTGAGTATTAACATTAAACAATGACTGAGGGTAATATAAAAAATTAACATTGCAATACATGCTCAAATGATTTATGTTTGCAAGTTATTTATTAGCTATCAAACTTTTTCCTTGATAGTGGGATCTTTTCATCTCGTTGAGCTTTTGTTAACGATAATAATGATGGTAGAGCGTTCAATGTTGACATTAGGAATTGTTGTTTGAGCCTTTGATGATGGCTTAAGGATAGTTTGATGCACTCAACATCGACTCACCTAAGTTCTTTAAATGTCAATGACCCAGACAAACGAACCTTCTAGTTCTAAACTTTGGAATTCGTCATCTTGGAGTTTGGCACGTCATTGAATTTGTTCCATTCTCATAGGAGCTTGAAAACACCTTGGAGTTAAGCGCCCTAGTTGTGCCCCAAATTAAGTTTGACTTTTTCTTCTTGTATACATTGCATGCATATGATGGTATATTTTTTTGACATTTTAGTCCATTGATGGTGCCTCGTCCCTTGTAATTTTATATGTTGTACTCTTGAAGCTTTATTCTTTAATTCTTGTACTTTCAATCGTTTGATACCTGACATTTTTTTCTTGCAAATTCAAACTTTTGGCTACTGCTTTTTGTCATTTTTTGTTAAACCTAGATATAGGCTTTATTTGAATTATTTAGTGTTAGTCATCATCGTGTATAATTCTCACACTTGAACTTCAAACTATGTATAAATTATAGAGATAAAGTTTTATATTATTAACATTTAATTATTTTCTTAAGTGTTGTTTGATCAGAAAATCTCACTCAAAATTAAAAAAGAAATTTCTAAAGCTACATAAGTGGATGAATGGCTATGCTCAAAAGGTTAGAATGATAAGTGAGTTCATTCGTATCAATGTTAAAGTTTCTTTAATAGTGCCTAAGATTAGGGAATGTTGTCTTAAATTGTTTGAAATTTGATGCCCTTATTCATAAATTGATAATGGATTTTGTCATCTTAAAAGAGGAAGAGGATGACCCAAAATGACATTGGAAGAAATCATAAGAAAGCAACTTCTTTGTTTGGAATTTGAGAAGAGACTTTTATTTGATTGTACACAATAAAACAAGGGATTCATATAGCTGACCCCACCTAGTGAGACATAGGCTTGATGTTGTATTATTTAATGATTTTCAACTGCGACATTCTACCGATACCTTTCACTTTGGGGCTGTTTGGCATGAGGAAATCTGAGGGTAAAGTAATCTGATTATAGTGTAATCATACTACTTTACTGTTGTTTGGTAGTTTTACTGGAAATATAATATTTTTTTGTTTGAAATTAAGTAATCTATGAATGTGATGTTTTTAGTAAATTGGAGGTAAAGTTACCCCTAAAGTTTTTTTTTAGGGATTCGATGGGACGAATACTTCGAACGATTCTTTTGTACCAATCGATAAAATTTCAAACGAAATCGATTTGTTCATATCGATTTTTGCCGGAGAAGACGACCAACGACCTCATTCGTCAGAGAAGACGACCAACGAACTCGTTCATCGGAGAAGACTACTAACATACTCGTTCGCTGGAGAAGATGACGTTGGAAATCATCTGCTCGTTCGAACGAAATCATTCGTTCGTTCGTTTGAACAAACAAACTCACTTCGTTCCTCCGCTCAGCCCCCGTTCCTCCGCTAGTATCATCAGGAAATCATCTGCTCGTTCGAACGAAATCATTCGTTCGTTCGTTTGAACAAACAAACTCACTTTCACTATTCAGATTTTTTTTGCTTGAAATGGAAAGTGAAGGCGTCAGCCAAATATTATTATAGAATTTGTTCAATAACGATGATGATTTTTACATAGGTATTTTCTCAACAAAGCTGTGAAGTTCAGACCGGAGAATTAGCACATTGATAAATAAGAAATAATACTCAATAAAGATTTAACTAAATTGTACAATATTTGCACAACTTACAAGAGGGAAAATATTGAATTTGCCAAAAAGATAATTCTCAAATTGATTGGAAATACAAGAAAAATAATTTATCATATTAATCTTTGATAGTAGAATGATAATCTGATTATAACAACTTGATTGGCTTTGGCTTAATTTAACTAATTCTTGAACGATTTTTGTTTACTTCTCAATTTTATCTTTATTAATCGAGTTTAGTTTATTTTATTATTAATTAAAATAACTTAAATTAATATTTTATTAATTTTTAATATAACAAAATAATTAATGTAATTATATTTTTTAATTATTTAGCATTTTAGTCTTATTAATTAATAATATAATACTGAAATAATGTAATTAAATAATGTATTAATTATTTAATTGGCTATTTTAATAAATTTATTAGTGTATTTTATGTTATAAATTAAAATACAATTAATTATATTTTGAGATTGATGCTTTTACTAATTATACATTTTAATTTAACATTAAATTAAGTAGTGTAATCAATTATTTCATATAACAAGTTTATTTTAGCTCATTAATGAATTATAAGTTATTTAATTATGTAATTAAATAATTCTATGTTAATCTAAATAAGATATATACTTAAAATAATTATTATTAATTCAACTTGAATTTTTGAAGTTGAACCTAAATTGAACAGTTTAGTTTCATCAAAAGTTTATAACTTAATTTAGCTTAAATTAATATATGATCTGAATTGCTCAACTTTTTTTTTTTTATCTAACTAAGCTAAGCCTATCATGAATAGGCACTAAAAGTTCATAACTGAATATTTAATATGCCCTCATTTACACATCTAAGTAAAGGTGAGATGCACATATGGAACTCCTTTTAGGGAATAACTATGGTGCCAAACTTCAAGTATGCATTGAGCTCTAGTTAGAACAAGTCGTCTTTGATGATGTGTCAAAAGTGTCAAACGCTAAGCTTTGTTTATTATTTTATTATTAATTAAAATAACTTAAATTAATATTTTATTAATTTTTAATATAACAAAATAATTAATGTAATAATATTTTTTAATTATTTAGCATTTTAGTCTTATTAATTAATAACATAATACTGAAATAATGTAATTAAATAATGTATTAATTATTTAATTGGCTATTTAATAAATTTATTAGTGTATTTTATGTTATGAATTAAAATACAATTAATTATATTTTGAGATTGATGCTTTTACTAATTATACATTTTAATTTAACATTAAATTAAGTAGTGTAATCAATTATTTCATAAAACAAATTTATTTTAGCTCATTAATGAATTATAAGTTATTTAATTATGTAATTAAATAATTCTATGTTAATCTAAATAAGTTATATACTTAAAATAATTATTATTAATTCAACTTGAATTTTTGAAGTTGAACCTAAATTGAACAGTTTAGTTTCATCAAAAGTTTATAATTTAATTTAGCTTAAATTAATATATCATCTGAATTGCTCAACTTTTTTTTTATCTAACTAAGCTAAGCCTATCATGAATAGGCACTAAAAGTTCATAACTGAATATTTAATATACCCTCATTTACACATCTAAGTAAAGGTGAGATGCACATATGGAACTCCTTTTAGGGAATAACTATGGTGCCAAACTTCAAGTACGCATTGAGCTCTAGTTAGAACAAGTCGTCTTTGATGATGTGTCAAAAGTGTCAAACGCTAAGCTTTGTTTATCTATGTCATGACCTCCAAAGAATTGAGGACAGTCGATCGTGTATGCATCAAACTAGTTTTTATTCAGCATTGAAGGCTATAGTGAAAGTGTAACGACCCGAGGTCGTTACTTTATATTTAAGTTCAAAATCCCGACACTAACATTAGGACCCCGGAGAATTTCAATTTAGGGCAAACAAAATTACCAATAGATAGAAATAATTTTTAGATCAAAGTGCCATAGTTTGGGAGAAATCCGAATAATAAATTTTAAAAATTAATGTTTTTAGTGTTGTTATGTTAAGTATATTATTTAAAGGCTGCTCGAGAAGTTTCATCAAATTTTGAGTGCCGATTTGATCGTGGTAAATTTTCAAAGTTTTAAACCTCAAAAATTAAAATAAAATAAAATATTGCTCAGAATCGAAATTGTTAGCGCGAGTGTGTTCATAATGTTGTAACACACCTCAGTGTCAAGTTTTGTTAATTTTTCTTTTCCTTATTAA
Organism: Gastrodia elata; assembly: GCA_016760335.1. Taxonomy (NCBI): domain Eukaryota; kingdom Viridiplantae; phylum Streptophyta; class Magnoliopsida; order Asparagales; family Orchidaceae; genus Gastrodia; species Gastrodia elata. The sequence continues at coordinate 14,772,426 of CM028673.1, forward strand.
TTTCTCCTTCTCCTTCTTCTTTCCCCCATTCGCCCGACTCCCGACTCCCTACCTGCCTGCGAATCGCAGGCTCTATCTTGCGACAGAGCCTGCAGGCAAAAGCTTCCGCCTACAAGGAGAGGGCCCGCCTGCGCCGTTCTTGGCGCAGAATTTGGTTGGCCCCCTCAACCGACCCCCCAGCCTTCCCTCTATATAAACCCCTCTCCTCCCTTCACAAATCCCAGCCCATTCTCTCAACCATTGCCAGCCAGCCTCCCTCTCTCCTGCCAGCCTCCTGCAGCCCCGCCAGCCAGCCAGCTCTTCCTTACCGGCCACCAGCAGCAGTCCGGCAACCCCGCCAGCCAGCTGCCGCCCTTGCCAGCCTCCGGCTACCCCGTTCCGACCTCCCTTTGTTTTTCGGCGATCCTAATTCTAAGGTAAGAGGAGAAAATTGAAGAACACATTTTTTTCTCTAATCTTACATTGTTATAAATGAGTTTATATTAATCATTCATATTTTTATCATTCTCATTAATTAATAATAGGAACAATACAAATATTATAAAAATGACTATTATTTCCAATTTGTCAATTTCAATTCAGTCGTTTTGATTCTGACTTTTTCCTTCGTGCATTATTATGATCATAATTTTAAACGCTATAATGTCTATAACTGCTTTAATAACAACAACAAAAAAATTGGACTTCAATTTTTAATAGAAAAATGGAAGAAGAGCAGAATGAAAGTAAAGATGAAAAATGACTCCTAAAAAAATTGGATTAAAAAGCTAACTTAAGATATCAAAACTTAAATGCGGATTGAGCGAACTGTCACTCATCCGAACTATTGAACTTTTGAACTTAAGGAACAAAGGTACCCAGTACATGACAAATATTACATTTTGCACTTTTACTACTGCTTAGCTTATTTGCTTTGAGTCAATTTCAATTTGAAACTTGGTTGGTTGTTTGGAACCAACGTGATAATATTCAGGGTTGTTACTGGAAAATGACTTCAGTAACATTCGGGATTGTTGCTGAAAAAATGATATCAGCAACATTTGGGGTTGTTGCTGAAAAATGACATCAGCAACATTCGGGGTTATTATTGGAAAATGACATCAATAATATTCGGGGTTGTTATTGGAAAATGACATCAATAACATTTGGGGCTGTTACTGGAAAATGACATCAGTAACATTCGGGGTTAGTTACTGAAAAAAGGCATCAGTAACTTTTATTTTGTGATAATATTTGTTGCAGGAAATTGTGTATTTCGCGCTATTGCCTTATTTTCTCATGCATTTTATTTTCGTCTTATTTCGCTAATCTCATTTTTAAAATGTAAATGTTATTGTGTACTGCAGTATTTAGAGTATTCTCTAACTACTGGGAATTCAAATCCTGGTATTATTTTCTGTACAATACCAGGTCAGGTGCTCCTAGGGGAATACACGCAAGAACCATAATGCTTAAGATGTTCAACTGTAGATAGATCCACGGTGCTATTTTTTTTTTGCTTGTTTCTCTTTTATCTTTTTCTTTATTTTCACTTTTGTACGAGGAGTGTAGAAAAGATCTTGTAAGATGAACATTGAAATAAATGAATAATATATTTTGGCTTTTGTATGTCTATGCTCTTTTTCTCTCAAGTTATTCAATATGATCCTGCGGTAAGTGAACACCAGAAAGTCTTGAGCGTCATTGATGAATGCCCTTGTTGTCTTTGTTGTTATCAATGAAGTTTCTTATTTAAAAAAATCTTCCAGAATCAAATAATAAACTTAAAAGTTTTGAGACAACTTGCGGAAAACGAATTCTGTTTTGCATGCATTGCATTTTTTATTTATGCTATTACCCCTAGTCTCAGTTGAATGATAACACTAACATAATGGGAGGACTATATTGGAGCAAAAAAAAGTTTAAGCATTGGTTTGGGTAAGGTATCTGGAACTATTTTGGCTAAAAACTCCTAGAAACAAAAGGGTTAAAAGCGATGCTCTGTTCCGGGAGATCTGCTTGATCAGGTAGAAGCTTATAGGTTAAAAATAAAATTGAGTCGCTGTGTGTTTGTGTTATTTAAGATCTAGCCAAATGGTTATAGCTTGAATACAACCAGTTGCACTTGAAGTTTGCATTGAAGATAAAAAATTAGTTTTTGCCTAAATTTTATACCAACTCGTGCAATTTCAAACATTGATAGTTTAGTTAAATTTATAAATCATTGCATAAATCAGCATTAATAATGAATAATAACTTCATGGTTATCTGTAAAAGATAATTTTCTAAAGTGCATTTATTACACATGCAACCTGGTGGGTTTTTATTTTATTACTTCTTTTGTTGTCATTAAATATTCTTGCTAAGCCTTCATATTGGATATTTGCAGGATGCTCTGTGCACCAGTTTCATGCTTAGCTTTGACTGAAGATCAATTGGTACTTGGTGGATCTGATTTTGGCACTGTAACGGTGGCCGATCTTTCAACTGGTGGACAATTAGCATTGTTGAAATCTTCCCTTTCTCACACAGGTCATTTGCCTCTGGTTTTTGCTTAATGTGTGATGTTTTAGCTGAATTACATATAAGACTGTGTGCGCACACGCACGTGTGTATGCACTTTTTTTTTTCTCGCTCCTCTTTAGAATTGGGCCTCATGTAGATAGTTTCTTTTGTAATAGTGTTAATACCTATTTTCCCACTTTTTAAATATGCCAAGTGGTAGATGTTAAGAAAATATCCCAAATTCCTTAACATCTTTATAAATATAAATGTTTCTTTAAGAAATAAAATGATTGTTAAGACAAGTATTAACCACTGGATTATCAAAACGATTGAAGCCTCCTTCACTAGTGTTAATTAGCCTCATCCCATGCTTAAACTGCAGAAGATGTTGGCATATCCTTATCCTTTCTTTTAAGAATATTTGTTAGGAGTATTACCTATAAAGAAAAGCCATTAAATTGTCATGACCTTGATCAAAAAGTTTGGGCATTACTTATGAGGCGAACTTTTGAGGTGGCACAAATCTAATAGCTAAAAACTTAAATTTTCTATACAGTAAAAAAGAGTTGTTGCATATAAAAATAATCTAAAACAACTGAGAAAAGCCACTATTTATCAATAAGTCTATTAAAAAAAGCATTAGTAAAAGACTTACGTTTACCAAATAATTTGTAAATAAATTTAGTCAAGGAAATTATCAGTATCGCTTGAGGGATATGCAATGATGTCTATAATTCTGATTTATTAATCTAATCCTGAACTTGACCAACAAAATGTTAAATAAGAAAAATTGAGGATAACTATAATTTTAACAGAAGATTTTAAATCTGAATTTTGTTGCTTCCCAGTCTTGTTGGATATGACAAGTGGGAAGAAGGATGACAAGAAGTGGACGAGAAGAGGAGTGGATGTGGGAGAAGATCAAGCTTCCCTTATGTTTTCTTGTGGAGAGAAAGAGAGAGAGAGAGAGAGAGAGAGAGAGAGAGAGAGAGAATGGGAGAGGGAGTTACAATATCATGAGAATCCTAAATATTAAATAGTTACACCATCCAAAGAGAGAATGTTTATTATATCTTAACTTTTTTCTAAAATTCTTAGAGGGAAGAGAATGTTTGTACAAGTCAAGATGTAATCAACAAGTACAAAAGTGGTGTGTCACAATATCATTAGGAGAATCCTAAATGATAAAATAAACCTAAAAAATTGTACTTGTATGATTACTGATAAATTTTAACAATATAAAAATTTCTTAGAAAAATAAATAGAAAGTTTAGATATATAAAAAAGGCTCATATCATTCTTCAAAGTGCCTATGGTACAATCAAACTGTGTTCTAAAAAACAAAAGTAGATGGTGCTATACGGGTGTTGGCTTCAAATTGGAAAGAGAAAACAAGCAAATAAAAAGAAAAGATAAGAAAATAAAAGAGGATACACTGAAGAGAATTAAAGAAAAACAAAAAGACTTTGAAATCCTGGGGCCAAAGCAGTTCCTCCTTCCTCCATTAAAGTCACAAGTCAAAGGAATCTTTAATGAGACTCACAGAAATTTATATAGTTAAACCAACAAAACAATAATCTACAGGAGAAACTCAAAAGCAGGTTAGTTGTACTGAATTAAATGGGAATAGTTTAAAGGTATATGATAACAATTCTAAAAATCCCTTTCTAAATAACATATCGAAATCTGATCTATCCATAATAGCAGATGAGTTGATTTCTGAAAAAGAAACTTGAAGGCAATTGTAGATGCAAAAAATAAATTTCCGCACAGCACCAGAAGAGAGGGTCAGCGGGTTGGAATGGCTCTAAAATCAAAATTCAATTGGTGTTTTAAGAAACGTTTTACCACTAATTCAACATACGTATTGGTTCAGATGACTCATTAATTATGTGTCCAAATCCATGATTTGGGATTGCATATGATCTGTCTAATCTAGTTTTTTCTCTTTTACTTTTTCTTTTGTCAGGCATGAAAAGCTTATGTTACAATGTCAATTCACATTTGCTCTATGCGGGGTCAACTGCTGGTTATGTTCATTGTTGGGATCTCAGGTCAGTGGATATTGTCTGAATAAATTTGTGCTGGATACATGTATTATGTCGAGCAGCTTTTTAGGTTTTTTGGAAATGTAGCTATTGACCCATAGTTTTACTTGCTTATTTGGAGTGGCTGGAAGAACACTAGTTTACTGTATTTTTATCTGATTTTATTGGGAAGTTTAATGTAGGATACACATTAGAGTCTTGCCTTTGGCATCATTTTGATTGCAAAGCCCTGGTTTTTTTTCATCAGCCTAGCCAATTATTGTCCTGCTAAATTTTAGAAATTATATTGTTAAAGTTCAATGTAGGTGGTAAAGTTTTTCGTTCCCCTTATTACTTTCTACTAAGCATTCTACTACATTTTAAGCACGTTTCCTAAAGTTTGGTACACTATTGTCCCAATATTCAGTATCTTTCAAAAAGTCTACCCAGTTTACTTATCATCGTTCAACTTTTTCTATGCATTAATAAAACTAAGAAGCTTAATATTCAAATTTATCAACAAATGGTGTAGCATGTAACTTCCCCAAAATTGCAATGATTAAATTAAGACGTGGAGTTTCTCACTGAAATATGCAAGGATGGTTTTCTTTATCATGTGCATTACCTATTCCGACTTCATATACAATTAAGGCAACTTTAAAACTTAAGAAATGTCAGCTAAATCTCAAAACAGGTTGTCATTTGAACTTTAATTTGTGAGACTATATTATAGAAATCAATGGTTCGTGAAATTTATTAGTGTGATGGGTGTCAACGTACAATAAGCCTCTTATAACATGTAGCAAGCTCATGCAAGCTCATAGCATAAAAAAACCATTTAAGAGTTGACCAATAAATAATTATTTCATCTTTCTATGATAAGGTTAGAGTCCGTGAATGGAAACAACAAACCCCAAAGTTCTTCTTTCTATAGAAAGTCCTCTTAAGATTGGCATATAATTTTTTTCTTCATTTTGGCCAAGAAGAGGTCTTCAAGCTCTCAACTTATGGAAAATATCAAATTTTCAGGAAAATAAAGATGTTTGGTTTATTGTAAAATAGGTATAAAGATAATGTTTTATCTAGTATTACTAAAATCCATGTGAATGCAATTTTAAAGAAGATTCCAAAGACATATTTTTTGATATTTAGATTACACATATAAATCCTTTGCAAACTAATTATAAAATTAGGCTCATGAATCTTACTAGGCCTTTGCAGGGACTTATTTAGCTATCATTGCTTTTGAAAAATCATATTATTTTCAAACAATGGAGAATGTTTAAAGTCGGTCCCTCCCCACCAATCGTTGCCTATGATGGTTCATTCTTGGCCAACAGTTGGCCTCACTAGCCAATGAGAACCCTTGTTGTTTCCTCACCGACATTTCATTGTACCCTAGTTGGGCAACACTGGGGCATTTTCTTAGTTTCATTGAATGTTTTCCACCCAAACAAATATATGAGTCAATTACATCGTTAAAGTTTTGAACTACTAAAAAATTTTAAAAATGAATTCAATATTTTTAAAAATAACAAAGCATTTAAAATAATATCTTAAAAAATAGCCCAAACTTGCTTGGATTACCAAGTAAAGCTTTGTTTTGACAGCTTTATAAATGTTAATAATTATGTAAAGCTGTCCCAAATTTTGAAGTTCATTTGAGATGATGTTTCTTAATTGTTTTTATAAAGCTAAATTGCTAAAACAGAGCTTAAAGACATTATTTTGCAAAAAATTTCAGAGACAAATAGTTTCTAGAGTTTCTTTTACATGAAATTATCACATATTCCCAAAATCACAAAGGATAGTTTCTAAACTTTAGTCACAATTACTCTCAGTTTGTCGTTGTCACTACATGCTCACTTGCCATTGTTTGTCCTTGAGTTATTTTTTGAAATGGCCCTCCAAGTCTAATTTAATCTAAAACTTATTTCAAGGCTCAAAATAATCCCAAGTCTTATCTTAAAGTAAAAAATAGTCCCAATTTAATTTTTAAGTTTCTCATCTCTTTTGTCATCAATTTTTGGGGGTAAAATGGGGGGAATTTTTTTTTTTTTGCGCAGGTATAAAGGGAATTAAGAATAGTAGTATCGTATACTTTACCTTTAACGAGGCTTGTGGTATCTTCAAAAGATTTTAACCCATTGTTGACTTTAACCCATCGCCTCTTCTGCGACCCTCTAAGATCTTCTCCGCCACTATGAACTCTGTTGCTGCAAATTGCAAAACTCTTTGTGATCTTCTCCACCAGCTGTGCACTTCTCCGTTAACTCTATGATCCAGCAATCTTTGCCGACTGTGATCTTTTCTGCCAATTGTGATCTTCTCTGCCTACTAGCTTCTGCGACAATTCCCTTTCATGTGCTACGGGCCTAGCTACCCGATTTCGTTGAATGCCTTCTCATTGTTTGATCATTTCGTCTCACGCCATCTCACCATAATAAAGAAATAAGTATTTTAAGACAGGCCAGGCAAATTCTAATAGATTGCTCAATGCCACTTAGAATCGCTTGCAGCAAGCTTTGGCTATCACTTGCCACCCTCATCACTTTTCTGCATTTAGATTTTCAAAAACCCTAAAATCCTTAAAAATCACACTTTATATAGCGTAGATTTGTAACAACTTCATACACAACATCCTTACGACTTTGGTTAAAATCTTCCAGTTGTTGAGTTGGTCCAACTGAATTGCATTAAAAAAGGGTTGTTAAAACAAAAGATCAAAATCTATTTTAAAAGAGCCTATTGCTTTTCTTTAATAAGAACATGAAATATTAAATACAAGTTTAAATTGCTTTATTGAGGTTGTTAGTAAGATGTGTGCCTTGTTTGCACGCCCATGCATATAAACTATTAATTTGGTAAATTAGTTATTCTACTATTTTGGTTTAGCCATATTAGTCCTAGACTATAATAATGTATGCAGTCAATTTTGTTTGTAACTATTCATTTTAAGGTCAATTTTGTTTTTAAATTTTATCTCTTGAGATTAAATTGGCTCCAATAAAAGATGAATGAGTGCATAAAAAATAATAATTAGGGGATTAATTAAATTGGATAATATAAATAGCCTAAACTGAATTGGCAAAATTGAAATAGTAAAGGACTATTTTTGGCAAATCTTTCATGAGAATTTGCCATATTAACTCTTCATTTATATCAACTTAGCTAAGTTTTTTTTACATATGCTTTGAACATTATCACTTTTACGTTCTTTTTGGATTTGAATTATGCTCTAAATTTCATAAATCTAGCACACTAGTAATGACGATCTCTTTTCATGCAGACAAAATACTAGCTATAGTTTATAAGATAGCAGGAGCTTTAGTCCAGAACTTCAATGCAATTGAATAACAATTAGAAAGCCATTAGACAAGTAACTTTGCAATTGACTTCATGTAACAACCTAATTATATATATTTTTAGTAGTATCATTATAAACCACACAAATTCATTTTTTTTCTTTCAATTCTCTTCAAAGAACTTCTCTTGGTACTTTTTTTCATAGGCGTGCTCAATATCGATAGTGTAAAGTGCGACAAGCAATCAACAAGATACCGCACAGAAATCTTTTACACAACATATGAACACATAATTTATGTAGAAAATCATTACAAGAAAAATTATGGGAGAGCTAAAAATGATTGCACTAAAAAAGAAAAAACTAGTTTAAATAATGAGACCAAGTGCTCTAAACTTTAAGTAAACATATAAATAAAGTGAATTAGGAAGCAAAAAAGAACAAAATTACAATTTTTGTGATGGCGTTGCCCATAGGGTTCCATATATGTCGCAAGTATTAGATTTGAACCAAATTTGAGGAATGCACCAACCATATAAAAAGATTAAGTGAAGATTTATTTTAATCAAAAGCTTTATTAAACGACTTAATAAATTATGTCTTTTATGATAATATCCAACTGGCATAAATCAATCTATCTTGCATATTTCTATAGCTTTGTTGCAAAAATTGTAATTTTATGTGAAATATTCATGTATTAAATTAGCAAAATATATCGTCTGTAGAGCAAAATTTTTTTGTTATATTAATATGTATTACCTAATATATTAATACATATCATCTGTAGAGTAAATCTATTTGCATCCTCATCTTGTATAATTTAAAAGGTTATTATCATTTTAATACTGTCAATCCTATAAAAAATATTATGTTGCACTCTTACTAATGTCTTTGATCAAATGAGCATTTTGAGCCACTCCAAAAGTTCTATACATATATATATATATATATATATATATAATATTTTATTATCATGTTCTGGCAGGACATTCCGATCCCTATGGGAGAGGAGGGTGTCACCAAATGTCATATACAGTGTGCATCACATGGCTGGCGACAAGTCAACGTTGGCAGCCGGTGGGATCGACGGAATTCTGCGAATTCTTAGCCAAAGCACAGGTGAAGTTCTTTCAAGCTTCATGATGAGCCGCCTGAGCAACGGATTTGGCTTTCTCCCTCTCAAAATAAAGCGAAAGGCCGAAGCCGTCGCTGCAGATATCGAGATTCACAGCATACCCATAAACCAGAGACCTTCTATTACTTGCCTCGCGGTCGGTCTTCGGAAAGTTGTCACTGCTCACAATGAGAATTACTTGAGCTTGTGGAGATTCGATCAATCTTCCTGAATTTTTCTTTCCATTTTGTTTATATTTTATCAAAGTTTGGGTATTTTAGATATGCATAGGTATGTATATTGTTAAAGTTTGGGTATTTGATATGCTAACACTTTCTATAATAAAACCAAAGATTTGGATAATTTACGATAAATGTAAATCAAAATAGTAATCGTATGATAAAAATAAAAATAATGAATCAAATATTAATATCACTAAGTGGGGAAAGTTACATAAGTTATATGTTCATCTTGCTCTATCAATCAATAACTCATTTCTAAAAATATTATTATGGGACAAGAACATTCATAGTTGATAGGAAAAAATGCTCGTTGAGAGGATTCTTATAGCTTATCAAAATAATAAATTAATTTATTAAATTATTTTGCATTTAGTTATTTAACTGCAATAACTCGAACCATTTATAAGGAAAATTCAGTGTAAACCAAAATTTCTTTTTTAAGAAATTGAGATTATCAGTAATTAGTGAAAAATATTTACACTTTGATTTTGTATTATTATATGTAGAAAGAGAGTACATTATTTACACTTAAATTGGGCAAATTTGAAGACAGCATTTTGAGCAACAGTCAAGCGAGTGAATGAAATTGAATGAACAAATAAACAATTTTGATTGTCCATATTTGCTTGTGAAAGTGAAGGACTCGTTCAAACAATTCATTCGTTTCATTTCCTTAAGAAAATTAAAATGATTGAAACATTTCATTCAAATGATTGTTCGTTCAAACGTTTTAAGACTGCAGAACCTGCAATGACAATTGTAATAAAAGCATCTTAATCAAACACAACGAAAGCAGAACCTGAAATGTATGGTGCACATTATAATTGAGCACAAGATCTGCGGCACTCGATACAAAGCAACAACTTAATACTCCACATGCCGGGCATCGCCGGAAGCTTCCACAAGCTGTAGATGATTTTTTTGTTATATATTTAAGAAGTTTGTGATACGCATGATATTATTATACTTAAGAAAATGTTACATTTGTAAAATAAAAGAAAATATATGATATGTATCTAAAAAACCCTTTTTTATCATTTCGATATATATGGACGGCTGCTAACTACCAAAATAATACTGAGCCAAATCCGAAATATTTAAAGCTTTAATTAAATCTAGCAACTCAATTTTACAGCTGCTAAACATATAAAGGGAAGGCGTTTATTCTTCTTTTTATTTGCTTCAGAAGAAAGACAATCTTATTAGAAAATAATGATATGCCAAATAAAATTAAAATTCCTAAACACTGGAGCTCCAAAACAAGATATATACACCGAAGCTTCAACATCATTCACATTTATTCTTTGTTTACTTCACTATCTTTACTTTGAAAGAATATTACCTCCAAATTAGTTGGAATGATTAATGCTGATGGAACCGCTGCGGCTTCCACCTGTCAACGCAACTCATGGCGAGATCTCGCGAGGCTTGGGAGACCGTCTGGAGAATTACTTCCCTGATATGTGTTGCGGCAGTCTCTCCGGCCTGAACGGCCAGCTCAATGTACATGAGCGCCTTCATTGTCTCTCCAGACTGTCAAAATATCACTTAGTTCTATCACACAAAATAATAACGCGAAAATAGAGAGCGATGCGATTGCGAGGATCTAGGCAGATTGGCTAAATTGAAAATTCCCGCTCAAACTTAGAGGAAGAATTTATAAAACTGCAGCCTAGCTCAAAGCTCCCCAACCCAGAACTTATAAGATAAGGGGTGAATTTCTGGCATAAAAGTAAGAGCATACGAATCAAATTTTAGCCAGGTAGAGATAAAAGAACGTTAAGGTGCACGAATAAGCATGTATATATTGAAAAGATGTATATATGAAAAATTAGTACATTAGCTATGAATAAACAGAAAGAAGTTGTATTTAATGATTCTGACTGATATTATGTTTTTAGATTGTTGTTAGATGCTATTACGTCTTTAATGATTATGAATAAACAGAAAGAAGATGAAAAATTAGTACATTAGCACGAATACTATGTTTTTAGATTGTTGTTAGATGGATGCCCTAGTTAACAAAACCGAGTTAATAAATTCTACTGATGTTTAAAGAGGAAGAGACTGAGTAAAATATTGTTGTTAGCATCAAATTGTTTTGAATGATATCGGCGCTTTTGATCAAGCACGATGAATATAAGATTCATGTACCTGCCCTAAAATCAGTGGGACACATGGACAAATACTTGATTAAACTTTTGCAGAAATGAAAACCATACCGAAAAGAGTTCAACTCCATGCTCGAATTGTGCTTTCCTGTGGCCACAATCTGCAGCATGCTTCAGCCATATGCGACCACATCGAATGTTCCGTGTAAATCCTTCGCCGATCGAATAGCATAGAGAAGTGTTGTACATGGCGCGCACATTGCCGCCTTCTGCAGCTCTTAGATACCATCTTGCCTATAAATAAATACACCTGATAAACAGTTAATTGCATGCTCAACAATTAGTATACTAACCGTATATATGTAGAAACAGTCATAGATATAAAAATGAACAGATAATAATATAGATAGAGTGCAATGTACAGCATACGGCTTCCTTTAAATTGCATTTGATCCCGCGCCCCTTTTGCAGGCAAAGCGCCAGGCTGTATTGAGCACGTGCATTTCCTGCCTTGGCTGCCCTTGAGAACCATTTTACGGCTTCCTCTGGTTCAGCTGGATCAGCTGCAACAAATTGGAGGAGATGTAATATCTTTTGCTATACATGAACTGAACTCATTCAGTATGGGTACTGCACAAAGATATGCAGATTAAGATAATGAGATGAAAATAAAAAGGCCACGCATGTTTCACAAAAACTATAATTCTGTAGAATGATAGTAGAAGCTCGGTTAGTAAATTTGTGTATTATACTTGTAAAAAACATTTATATCTGTATTAAGCAAAGAAAAACCTTTGTTTTCATACATATATTTTAAAATTTACCGAAAGCATTAAAGAATAATAAGCATCTTTTTATGTACTATATTCTAATAATAACCATCTCTTTAGTCAAGTTTAGTAATTTAAAGAGAACACTATACACATAAATATCAACACTTGTTTAATGCACCTACCGTGTTTTACGAATAAAGATTAGAAGAAAGCACATTACTTGCATAGGAATATAGAAACTACAATTTTAAAGCTTGTACATCCAACAAAAAAAAATGGTCAATGTGGTAAAGAGCATTTCTTTTTCAGTTGTTGAAGGCTAGAAGCAGGAACTCAGGTAAAAATTGAACATTAGTAAGGTCTGCTGTAAATAGGTATGGCATATTATCTGGTCTTGCCAGTCAAAACTGCTCACATCTTCGATTAAGAAAATAGGGTTTTTGTAATGATTGACAAGCTGGTGAGGGGTGATATGATTATGCAAATGATATTAATGAATGGGAGAGATAGGAGTGATTAAAATAAGAGAAGGAAAGATCGCAAGGGGTACAAGAGAGTTTAAAGGCTACTTGGTAGAGTTCGGGTTAGAGCAAATTAAAAAATATGGATGTTTGGTTTAAAGAATTGGGATCAAACATGAAATGAATGAAAAAACAAATTAATTCATCAGTCATTACATTTGCCATCCAAATCATACATGATTGGATTTTTTATTGAAATGAACCCAAGACTATTTGGAACTGCCAAAATAGTAGCTCACTAATAAAAATGCTCAAATTAGTCCTTTAACTTTCATAATACTAAACTAAATCAATAAAAGTATTAACTTCTTATCGTTTTGGATGAAAACTAATATGAATGACAACAATTTAAGAGAATTTCAATATATTATCAACAACAACACTAAGCCTTTGTCCCACTAGGTGGGGTTGGCTATATGAAACTTTTGTTTCCATTGTACGCAATCAAATAGTAGTCCATCCCTAAGTTCCAAACTAAGAAGATAATTTCTAATGGTTTCTTCCCCTCTTTTATTATCATTTTTTGGTCTTCATCTTCCTCTTCCTCTTTTAACATGGGAAAAATTCATATACTCAATTTTCTGATAGGGACATCGAGTGGTCTATGCTTAATATGCCCAAACCATCTAAGGCGGCATTCTCTAATCTTATCTACTATATGGGACCACTCCAAGTTTACTACAAACGAACTTGTTTCTCATTTTATCCTTTAAAGTATAACTTGATGTTGGACAAAAATATAGTGCCATATTATTTTAAGTTGTAAATTTTGAGTTGTAATTTTTATGTCAAAATATTTTATCATGTGGCACCAAAGGTATTTAGCTAATTGGCTTAAAATGGTGATAAATTTTAAGAGTTTAAAATTTTTTTATGGGTAAAATGATATGAAAGTGCAGTAAGTTTAAGATTATTATGGTAATCTGGCATGCTTCTCAAATATTATAAATATGATCATCTCTTCCCTATAATACGACATGTGAACAATATGAAGTGATTGAATAAGTATTTGAGTAAATTGCTTCCCTTAATTTCTTGAACTCTCTCTTCAATTCAAGTAAAAAAACTCTTGTGCGAGAAGTATGAATCTTAGAAAAGAATTTTTAAGAAAGGAAGATGATTTGAACAACAAAGGACTGTTCGTGAAGATCAGCTTTAAATTATCTTGCAGCCATTTTCATCATCATCTTCTTTTAAGCTTCTAACCTCCATATCCACAAGCAACACATCTCGCTTCAGCCTACCATGCACCATTATCTTGGTATCAAAGCTGGCTACAACTACTTTACTAAGTATCGGCATTTTCAAGACTATTTCTCTTTACTTTCATACCAGCACGTTTTTGAAGGCTCTCAACCGCAAAACAAGGTGCTTCAATATTTTGACGTCAGATCAGTGATATCCTACCTTCTGTGAATTTATGCCAAAGTTCCCAGTGTTTATATTCCACGTATTCAAATAGCTCTCAACAACAACAACAACAATAACAATAAGAATAATAATAATAATAATAATAGTAATAATAATAATATTATTATTATTATTATTAAACTAAATCAACCGCATGTTCCATGCAAATATTAATAAAAAAGGATTTCAAAAATAGGAAGACAATAATTTTTTTTTATTATCATGACATATTTTAGGCATCTCCAAAGATATGAACAAAAAAAAACTTAATTGAGCGTAAAGATAAAGCATACACTCTAAGCAAGAACCTGCAAAGACATATCGTGCGAATTATAAACGAGCACAAGATTTGCATCACTCATACTTACTCTGCATGCTATCAAGATAATCATGCGAGTACCTGCAAATTAAAAGCTACTTCACAAGATTCTATCTATCGCAAAGTCAATCCAAGCTACAATTTCAGGCTAATTGCTAAGTCCTCAAGTCGTCATCATCAAATTGCATATACTGCTTATAATGAGAGTGATTATTCATATGACCATGAGTTATGAATCGTTTGCCAATTCACACTCATATCACAACACTATAAAATTCATCAAAATCTCTTGAGTAGATTAATGCATTAAAGCGCAAATTAAATGAAAAAGTCAAAAGCCACTACCCGCATCCCTATGCAAGTCTGACAGCCAAACCATTGAGGCACCGCTCTCACAATAACAAAAAATTCTATATGTTTCTCATCAAGATCATTCTTCACACATATCAGAAGAACTTACATTGAGCTACTCATCCCTCAACTCCTAGAAGTTTATGATGACAATTCTAATACTGAATCTCCACCAATATTTAAAGAATAAAAAATCCAACCACCTATCATGCCACCAGCATATTCAAAATTTGATTCTGTATAGGCAATACCTGCACAATGCCAACAGTCTATAGTTGCCACCACACTATGTGAGCATCTACATGCTATTGATAATTTGTTTCAGTCTTATCCGCAGCGTCAACTCATGCTAACAAGTTCTACACCAAGAGAACTAATTCTGCCACTTTATGAAAAATTATGGCAATCCAAACGCTTCTTTGACAACATTACAATTATAAGTACAATCACTTAAGTATTTATACAGTTATTATGTGATAGTGCTACAAATACATTTCTTCTATAAAGAGTTTATGATGAATGTTTCAAACCAATCCAAGCTCAATGGCTATGCATGCGTTTGTCTTCATGGTTAGCCTCCACTAGACATAGTATTATAGATTTCAGAATTTGCTATATCAATTTCAACTCTTCATAGAAGAATTTTATTATGTAAGACAAAAAGGCAACTATATTATTTTAAGTTAGATATTATGGCTTGTAACTTTTATGTCAATATATTTTGTCATGTGCCACCAAGGATATTTAGGTGATTATCTTGAAATGGTGGTAATTTTAAGATTTTATAGCCTTTTTATAATTAAGGAGTGGTAGGTTTAAGGTCTTTATGGTTATTTGAGATACTTCTCTAATATTTTAAAGAAGGTCATCCTCCATGTAATATAATATGAAATTAAGAACATGAAATGAATATGTATTTAAGTTAATCTCTATATTTTCTTATGCTCTCTTCCCACTCAAGTAAGGGACCACATGTGTGCAAAGACTACTTTTAGAGAATTTCTGAGGAACAAATGCGATATGAATGATGAAGGATTGTTTGTGAAGGTCAACTTAAGTTATCCCGCAGTCATCTTCATTATCATCCTCTTTTAAGCTTCCAACCTCCACATTCACATGCAACACATCTTGCTTCTGCCTACCATGCGCCATCATGCCCACTCATCCACCTTAGCATCCTCATTTCTGTAACACTTATTTTATCAATAGATTTCTTCTTTGTTGGCCCTAATTCAGCCCCATATAACATAACTTGTTGTATAATTGTTCTATAAAAATTATCTTTAATTTTGAGTAAAATTTTCCAATTACATAACACTCCAAGAGCACTTCTTCAAAGCATCTAACCACAGCTTAGATCATATTAATCACATCACTCTCTATTTCACCATTATTTTAAATAACTAAACCAAGCTATTTGAATCTCTTGAATGGTCCTCAATACTTATATCCTCAAGATAATGGCTTCTAATGCAATTAATTTCACTCCATATATTCTATTTTAGATCTACTAAAATGAAAACATTTATATTCTAAAGTGGTTCTTACAGCTCGAGTTTTGTTTCAAGTCCATCCCTATTCTTATCAATTAACATAATGACATTTGCATATAACATGCACCAAGAAACCTCCTATTGAAGGTGTTTAGTAAAAACATTCATAATTAAAGCAAAAAATATGAACTGATAGCATAGTCTTGATGCAATCCACCCCGCAATCAAAGATATGTTAATATTATCAATATATGTTACACAAATTTTTTCTCCTTAAAATTCCAAATACTTAATCATAAGTCTTTTCAAGATCAATAACGAATAACTAAAAATCTTTATTTCTTTCTTTAAGATTATTTTAATCAAACCTCTTAGTACATACATGGATTTCATAGTAGTCTGATTGGCATAAAATTAAATTATTTTTGAGGTATAAGAGTTCCCTTGGTAGTCTGTATTCAATCATTCTCTCCCAAAATTTCAAAGAATGGCTCATCAACTTTATTGTTCCCTTTGCATATTCTTGAGCCTCTATTTAGTCTTATATAAAGATACAACAATACTCCTTTACTAATACAACATCTTTTGTCTTTAAAATAGTAAGAAATAACTTCAAAATCCAAAAAAAAAAGTTACCTCGCCCAAATATTTCCGCACATTGATAATCATGTCATCTGGTCCTACCACTTTTCCACACTCCATCCTCTTTAAAGATTCCAAATATTAGCTTTACTAACATGTCGAATGAAAGTGTAATTAATATTATTTTTATAACTATTAAACTCCTTATATATTGATCGTATTAGTACAATGTTTATTAAAAAATTTAGTAAAATAATCCATCTAACTATATTTAAATTTTTCACCTAAATATGAATTTTGATCATCTTTAATATATTTAACTTGAAGCATGTCTTAATTTTCTTATTTCTTAATTTAGTTAGCTTCTATGTGTCTCTATTCCACAACAATTTCTAATTATCAAATAAATCTTTGATTACAACAACCTAAATATCACAAATTACTAAGACTCACAAAAAATTACTTTATATTTATTTTAATTCTCCTCATTAGTATAACTAAACAATTCTCTAAAGCATATTTTTTAATCTTTACTTGAACATTTTGTTCTCACTACTATGCATCTTTATTATTAGGTTAGATTCACCAAGTAAAGTTCACTATATGAGTGCAAATAACATAAATATTTTACATATTGATTTCATTTTCAAAATCCCACTTTTAAAATTTTAAAATAAAATTTAAAATTATACTCTTAAAACTATCTATATTATCATTTTAAGGATTTCATTTTTTTAAAATTTACTTTAAGTTTAATATTACTTTTCCTACTCTTTATTTTCAATTTTGAAACCAGTAATCGATGTTAAATTGTCAAACATATATCTAGAATAATCTTACAATTTTGCAATATCAACAATCTCTTTCTTCAAGAGAATAATTATTTGAGTTTTTAAAATCTCATTTTTATAAGTGATAATATGCTACTCTTATTTCTTAAAAAAGGTATTAGCAACTTCAATAAATTATCTATGAAATGAAATTAAACTCCTTGGATTTACTAGCAGCTATTTTGAAAGCAAGTAATGAATCAAACCTTCTTTAAAGATTACAATTACACATTTCAAATTGAAAACAATCCTACCTTAATCCCAACTTAAACATAATCCAAATATAATTAATATAGATAAATGATGCATAGGAATATATTTTGGTTATCAAATTTGTATTTCAAATTGAATTCAAGATATTTATAGTGAATCGAACTATATATTAGGTTCTCTGAGGGTATGACAAGATTCTAACAAATATATGTAGCAAAATTAAGATAAACAAAGAAGAATTAATCTCTCTTTTATACAGGTTGTTTGGTTTAAAATTATCCTGAGTTGTCAACTATGATGAACAGAGACAAAAAAGGACACTGACACAATACAGTATAAACATGGACAAGGTTATTATTAAAAAAAGACAAATATGCATTTGACATGACAATATATGTAATTCATTTGAAATTATTTTTACTGTTTTTAATGTATAGTATATACAAAATATAATGTTATATATATACACACACACACATAACAAAAATGTGATCTCTTCTTGCACCCCTTTACATGATGGGGCTTTAGGGATTACCCGATGACTTGTTCGCTGCCTTCCAGCTGGCGTTTTGGGTGGCCATCGTTCGCAGCAGCGATCGTCTGCACTGTTTGAGTTTTTGTTGCCGAACGGTTTTCCTCATGCGTCTGTGGAAACGTCTTGGGATGTATACCTCTGGCTTCTTCATCATTGATTCCTTATTGGGATTGCGGATGCTCCCGTCAGCCTCAACATGTCTCAGGTTAATGACAGGATCAAAAACGTTCCCAATATGCATGCAAGGAAAAGTGTTGAAGCTTCGGCATCCAAATCATTCATTGAAGCGTTGATGAATGCTAGCTAAGGTTGCAGCCTCAAGAGAACTGTTATGAATCAAACCGATTTCGTTGATTCGAGGTAAACTAGCTTTATTTCTCTCTAAAGACGAAAGGTTGCGTTTGGCAAAACTATTTGAAAATTCGTTGGTGGGGAAATTCGCTAATGATAGACTGACGTTGGTTGCATTAGAAAATTTCTCAATTGTTTGAGTTTGTTAGGGCGGGAAAAATTCGATTTCCGTCATACCCTTATTAAACTTTCGAATGAGTTTGATTACAAGAGGATGTTTGATCGAGGTTATTACTCCACTGGGAATTTTCAAATGAAATTACTGAAATTGACTACATCTTTTGATCCGAAAAATGAACCTCCCATTGTACTAGTCTGGATCAATTTTTTGTTGCTTAAGGTTCACTTAATCACTCACTCAATCCTACTTTCATTAGGATCTTACTTTGGGAAGGCTCTGAAAGTAGATTTTGCTATTGCCAACCTTTTACATCCATCGGTAGCACGGGTGTACGTAGAAATTAATCTAACGGAAAATTTTGAATCTGCAATTTGAATCACGAATGAAGAAGATGGTTATTTACAAGAATACATTTTTGAAGATATTCTGAAATATTGTTCTCACTATTGTTTGATTGGTCATGATTCGACACTGTTTTAAACTACACCCAAATCTTAAAGAGCAACCAAAGCTGGTGATGTCATTCATCCCAAAAGCTAATACTAAGAGGAAGCCCTCTCGTTGGAATCTTCGCATCAAACGGCTGAGGCAGAAGATCCACAACCTAGCCTGATAATGAATGGCCTAGAGTTGCTGTTGAATAAAATCAAAGTTAGGGCTAATTTGCTGGTTAATACAGTAGCTACCGATAGTTTTGAGAAACCTGAAGAAATCTAGCTATTGTCAGATAGTGAATTTGTGGAAAGGAACACAAATATATTTGAATCATCAGTGGTCATGGGAAATCAAAATTTAGTTGAAGTTTTGTTGGAATCTAAACATGCAAATGTGCATCATGGCTGAAAGTTTGGTGGAAGTGCAAACAGATCCCTTAACACTAAAAGAAGAAGTGGCTGACTCATTAATTGTTGCAAAGGGGACCAATGAGGATGAGGAGGGGGATTGTTTAGACCATCTTTCTATGACGACACTACACCTTCCTATCTTCTAGAATTGTTGACGGTACTTCAAGATGTTTTAAGAAGAGAGACTTGTTGGAGGTATCTCCGACCCGTGATACTCTCCAATGGAGGGATTGAACACCATTCATTCAAATTCACATCCTTGTGGTGAGGTTCTTGATATGGAAACCCATGAACATAATGTTGATGCGAATGAGACAAAATCGAAATTCAATCCTTTTGCAAAGAAATTTCAATGGAAAGATTTGGATGGATCTCCTTTTATAATATCAACACATGCTGGTTTATATACTTCTTAGTCTAGCTCAAAAATGGAGAATGAACCAATATCCTATGAGGAATTGATATCGAATAATGAATTTCAAGAGTTTGATAAATTCTACAAGGGGAAAAAAAAAACTCAAAATTAGCAAATAAAATGTTCCAATATACTTTATCTCAACAGAAGAAATTAGCATTTGGCTTAGCGAAGGAGTTCATGGATAAAGATTCATTTTAATTAGCTCTAGAGATCTTAGTGTATTACTGGGCGGGTTTGGGCCTTCATTGGTTCAGCATCCTTGGGAGGTTTGTGCGTGGGCGTGGGCTTGTCAAAATTAAACATATTAATATTAGTTTAAAATTGTGTTTGTGAATATTAAATATGTAAATATCAGTTTATACTCTCAAATAAAAACAACATCAAATGTGATTTTTTTAACCAAACTAATATCTTCTTCATTCTTCAATATGTGACCATGTAAGGCCACAATTATTATTATGTAAAGATAAAAGCATGCATTGTAATAGTAAAATATATTATTTGTTTACATTTATTTCTATTAATATATAGTATATCTAAATAAAATATAATGTCAAAGATATATATATTTATGTGTGTTATTATAAAACACATAAATTTTAGTTTATAATCCATAAATATAAATAACTTTGAATGTGATTCATGTTAATCAAATTAATATCTTCATTCTTTATTATGTTACTAAGTAAATTTATTTATGTTCATTAATAGTTTTTTTTTATATTTGGTGTAATTTCTTTTATTCAAATCAATTTTTTTATCTTCATATTTAACACTTATGTTTGTGTGAAATATTTATCTTCATATTTAAATAAATAAATAAATATTTATTTATTTATTTATGTGTGTGTGAATAAGAATTAGAAAAAAAGAAGGGCGCGTAGCTTAAGAAAGAGCCCTACTTCATACCTGTCCTACCTAAAGATCACGAAGCTAAACATCTTTTGCTAAGTAGAAGCGCCTTTCGCACTCGACAAATAGGGAGATATCTTCTGGGTTCAAACTTTCTTTTCTTTAGCTCCAATGATTCCGGGGGCTCAGGTAGAGAGCTTAACTGAAATCTAATATATTGTAGAGACTAACGTCGAAGAAAAGAATATTTGTTTTTGATAATAAGTTTAAGACTCCGAAGTTTCATAGCTCTTTACTTTCTTTGAAGCCGATAAAACGAACTTCTTCTTTTCATTTTCTCATCCCGAACCAGGATTAGTAGGGAGTCCACACTCAGTTGCACATACCGGGTATGTCCTTATCAGCTGATCCCATCTGAGAGATAAACTCTCGCATGATCAAATGCCTATCATTTAGGAAGCTATCCAAGGCCGCGTAGCGGACTCGGATCGGAGCTTAAATAGAACGTAGGCGGGCTCCGGCCGCGTACATTCGACTAACATCTCATCTACTTCGTACCCTACATTCTCCTAGCGTCTCATCCTACCCGGAGGGTGGCCTTCTCCTAATTCAGTATGAATCGAAGCGAAGTCAACCCCACCTTGCCTTTGAGCTAAGAGCTAGGTTTTATTCTGAAATTGTTTCAGAAACGAACTAAAGACCTTGGAACCATCAAACACATAAATTTTTATGTGTGAACATAAACATGATTTTTATGTTTTTTTATCTTCATATTTAACACCCAATTTTTATGCTTGTGTGAAATATTTATCTTCATATTTAAATAAATAAATAAATATTTATTTATTTATTATTATTATTTTTTTTTATTTGTTTATGTGTGTGAATATAAAACACACAAATTTTAGTTTATAATCCATAAATAAAAATAACTTTGAATGTGATTCATGTTAATCAAATTAATATCTTCATTCTTTACTATGTTACAAAGTAAATAAATTTATGTTCATTAATAGTTTTTTTTATATTTGGAGTAGTTTCTTTTATTTAATTCAATTTTTTTATCTTCATATTTAACACCCAATTTTTATGTTTTACAAACCCACCTAACCTCTTACAATCATTTCAAGAGATTGAAATTTTATAATTTAATATAAATATAATTATCATGAATTAGGTCTAAGATATATAAATATACAAGATTTGAATACCACACAAAGAATTAATTTTAATGACATGTGTAATATATGTCACATGAATGCCCAACTTGTTCTTCAAAATGGATATTATCTTATCAATCTTTCTATTAAACTCGATCATTGTCAGGTCTCAAGTATTAGATGGAAAAGAATGATTGCATTAAGTAGTTGACATCCAGAATAAAACGTTGTCAAATTTTCTGACATGAATCCTTTAAAAAATTGTGCTAAACCTAGAACGTCCCTTTGAACAATGCACCTCGTTGTTTGAATGTAATGGAAAGTATGCAAATGCCGCTA
Organism: Gastrodia elata; assembly: GCA_016760335.1. Classification (NCBI taxonomy): domain Eukaryota; kingdom Viridiplantae; phylum Streptophyta; class Magnoliopsida; order Asparagales; family Orchidaceae; genus Gastrodia; species Gastrodia elata. Next base: position 14,794,821 of record CM028673.1, read on the forward strand.
TTGATGCCCAAACGCAGTGTCAGATAAGCAAAGAATTCTCGTGTTATGAATAAATGAGCGAGTTCATGATTCTAAACTAAAATTAGATAGCTTAAAAATTAGCACTCTCATTAGCACGCCTTTTGAGTTAATTGATATCGTGATTAAAAGGAGTATCAACATTTTATGCCTTTGGTAAACAAAGTGGGTAACAAAGAAAGCAAAAGAAATTGATACTTTGGTACTAGACTAAGAGTCATAAAAAAATGGTATGAGTATTATTTGAATTATTATTTAAGGGATAATGTAGAGGAAGTTAAGAGATTGAGAAATAAAATAAGATCTTTAAAGAATATAATTAATAAAATACTTTTTAATATTATAAGTATTTATGCTCCTCAAATAGATTGGATATGAGTACAAAAGAAAAACTTTAGCATGATTTAAAAGAGTTGGTAGAGATTTTATTTATAAAGGGAAATTTAAATGGACATATTATAAAGGTAGCTGAAGAATTTAATGTCCATGCTAATTTTTGTTTTAAAGAGATTAATGAAACAAAAAAAATAATATTAGAGTTTGTTTTAACTTATGATCTTATGACTGCTAATACTTAATTTAAGAAAAAAGAATAATATACTATTAATTATATAAATAAACTTTTAAACTCAACTTGCTTTTATTTTCTCATATAAAAATAATTTTTAAAACTCAAATTGTTTATTCTCTTTAAAATTGCAAGGATTATAAGATTATTCCAAGTGAATGCTTGATGACCCAATATTGATTGTTGGCTTTAGATTTGAAAATAAAAAGAAAAAAAATACTAAATTTAAAATGTCATAAAACTATATAATAAATAACAATATAATATTTTTAGAAATTTTAAAGCCTGGACAATGGGATTTTGAGAGTAAAACCAGCATTATGTAGAGTTTGATTACTAATTATATTCACAATATAGCAATGAGTATACTTGATGAATTAAAAGGGAGAGCATCTAATATTAAAGATGGCAGTGGAAATAAGATATTCAAATAATGATTAATGATAAAAAATATAGTATAAGAATGATTCAAATGTAAGAATGATGCAAATTATAAGAAATATAAATTAGCTTATTGTGAATTTAAAATAGTATTTTGTGATTCTAAATTACAATATTCAAGGATTTATACAATAAAAAACTGCTAAAGAAGAGAGACACATTTAAAAACCAACTAAATTAAAAAATAAGAGGATCTAATACTTAACTCAAGTAAAAAATATCAAAGGTGATCAAAAAAATCTTTTTAAGAATAAAGATATTTCATATTGATAGATGAATTATTTTACTAAACTTTTGAATAAAAATACACCAATACAATTAATATAAATGAGTTTAATATCTATAAAAATAATATTAATTGCACTTTTATTTGATAAACTTATAAAGCTAAGATTTGAAATGCCATTAAGAAAATGAATAGTGGAATATGGTAGGATCGAATTGCATCCATATCAATGCGTGGAAATGCTTGGGTTAGGAAGAAATATCTTGATTTACCAAGTTATTTAATATTATTTTGAAGACAAAAAATACCAGCAAAATGGAGAAAAAAATATTGTGATACATATCTACAAGTATAAAGATGATGCTCAAGATTGTGCAATTTATATAAAAATTAAGTTTGATGTTCCATATGATAAAATTTTGGGAGAGAGTAATTGCATACAGATTATGAAAGGGCAATCACATTTTAGAAATTCAATTTTATTTTATGTTAGGTACATCTACCATGGAAGCCATACATTTATTGAGAGGTTCTATGGAGAAATTTTAGAGAAAGAAAAGGTTTTCTCTTAATCTTAATTATCTTAAAATCCTTATAATGAAGTACCAATAGAAGTTCTTTGGAGAGCTTTGGAAAGAGAAAAAAAAATTGTGTAGCATATAATAATGTTATTAGAGATATTTATAATAGGGTTTTAACAAGTATCCAATCGCAAGTTAGCTTATCTAATGATTTTCATGTTACTATTGGATTGCATCAAGGCTCCGCTCTCAATTCATACCTTTTAGCTTTAATTATGAATGTTTCACCAAGCATATTCAAGAGAAGGCCTTTTGGTGTGTTGTTTGCAAATGAATTCTATCAATTGATAAGATTAGGGATGGAATTAAAGTAAAACTTGAGTTATGAGTAACTACTTTGGAATCTAAAAAATTTCATCTTAGTAGACCTAAAATAAAATATATAGTGTAATTTTAATAGTGATAGAAGCCTTAATCTCAATGACATAATTATTGATGACAATGTCATCAAGAAAAATAAGATGTACAAATATTGTGATTAAATTATTCAAAAGGTGAAATAACAAATGATGTAATTAATAGGATTCAAGTTGATTGAATGAAATGGGGAAGTGCTTCTAGAGTGATGTATAATCTAAAAATCTTGCTAAAAATAAATGCAAAATTTATAGAGTAGCTATACTAAATGTATAACATTAGAGAATATTGTCTTAGATGGTTCATGCATATTATGTGCAAACCATTTAGTGCCCATATTAGAAAAATTGAGTATATGAATTTTCTCATGTTAAAAGAGGAAAATGAAGACAAAAATAGACATGGGAGAAGAATTGATCTTCTCTATTTGGAACATAGGGAGGGACTTTTATTTGATCATGCAAAATGAAAACAAAGAACTTATGTAGACAACACCTAGTGGGATTAAAGCATAGTGGTGGTGTTGTTGTATTGCAGTCGAAAAACACCCATAATTGAGCAACAGCTCAATGTTAGTAACATTGTTATCTCATTTGATCGCTAGGGTTAAGAAAATTGCAAAGCCTAGCCAATGGTGTTCGCTGAGAGCTGCTAACACACAAGTGTTCGCCTCAAAGCCGGTTAGGGTTTTATAGTATTTTCGGGCTTACAGATTTTTTTTTTTTAATATTTTTTTAAGGAGCTTCATCTCCAGTTGCAACGAATATAAAAGTAGCGCATGATCAAATAGAAAATATTCAGAAAGAAGACCAAATGCAAAAAAATAAAATCGAATCAAATCTAAACAGTATCACCATCAAAATAAAATAAAATGACATCTCAATAAGTTATCAAGGATCCAAAGGCACGCAACCAGACCTAAAATACATCTCAATCACAAAACATACCTTCCAAGAAGCAGATTCCAAGGTTGCATTGTCCCGCAGGATGCCCTAGCTGAGAAGCCCTAGCATATAAGCTCTTGCCCTCCTCCTTCCGGCCCATCTCCCAATACAGGAGCCCCGCATCCACCATTGCAGCAGCGGATCCTCTTTCCACCCCTTTCAGAAAAGACTCGAGTGCCCGATTAGGATCAGCCCGTACTCTGCGACCGTGCTTAAACCGCTTTCCCCACCGCAGAAGAACCATCGCCTCTCTGAGAGGTTTGAGGGCCTCTCTCCACGACCGACACACCGTACTGGCCGCCCACAGCTCGGGGATGTTGAACGCAGCCGCAACTCGAGCCAGTAAATCAAAGGGCAGGTCTGAGAAATTGCCGGAGGAATGAGGCGGCGGCGGCGCCTTAGAAGAAAGGATCGCTCCGTCCCTCCTGTTTCGTTGATGGGGTGAAGAGACGGCGGGCGTGGAGAGATTAGGGTTCTCAAGGATCTTGGGCTTCACTGGCTTCCTTTTTGTGTTGCGAGGGCTTTTGAGGGGAAGAGCTGAGAAGCGAGAAGGTAAGGAAGGATGCGGCCAGGACTTGCTCGACTCCATAAATGTGCGTCCATAGTCCATAGTTCCCTCTGGCATAAAAGGTAACGGAGTTCGGCTGCTACCAAAAACAACACCGGTTTTCTCTTATCAAAAATTCAAACCTAGGTTAACTAGTATTGGCAAGAGAATTTTCTTTTTAGCACATAAAATTATTTTGAGTGATTCAGATAAACGGGACAAAAAATTTTATGCACTAATCTAATTTTACACCGCTACGAGTAAAAAATTTTCCGCCAAATTGGAATTGGAGCTTTGCTGTCTTTCCCTTCGTCCACCACTCTGATGTACGTCTTGCCTCTCGTCTTCGACGCCTCGCCTCTATGCATTCACATCTTCATTCCAATGATTTCATTCGGAGAAATTGTTTGATTAAAATGGAACCATTTCAAAATCGTATGTATCGAACGATTTTGAAATTGAAAGAAATCAAAATTGTTCGATTTCGAAATCGTTCGAATTAAATAGTTTTGTCAAACGATTTCAAAATTGAATGAAATTGAAATTGTTTAATTTCATTTGATTCAAATGAAAAACCTAAAAAAAATAAGTATGATATTCTTACCTCAATATTACTAGAAATACCACACTCTTAGATTATTTCATCATAAACAGAAAATCTTTTTAAGAAACTATCAAACGGCAACAAAATAATTTTATTATACTGCAATCTAATTACATTGTAATTTGATTACATTGTAATGTAATCATATTACTTTATCCTCATATTTCTCAAATTTTCTCATAAAAAATAGCTCATTTCTTACTAAGTAGCTGAGGACTCAAAGATGTTATTAGGGATCCTATGTGTGTCCTCATAGATAAGCAAAAATATATAAAAATTGTTTGTTATGTCATATATGTAATGATAATTATTTTTCTTTCAAAAATATAAAGTCAAAATTATAGTCCATGCATGGGCTTATGCTGATGTTAACAATCTCCACACCATTGTGTGCCTTGAAAAGTATCAAGTGCTGCTTGAAAAATAATTAATTTGGCTGAAACAAAGAGTTGGGATCTGGTGGGTTTTCATGTTCAATTAGGATACTATAGGAAGAAGGGTGGTTGGTTCTCCCTTCACTAATGATGAAATTTGGGGTTGCAAAAAATGATTAGTTTGGAGGCAATGTCGTGACCCGGTGATTATTCATCTAACTTTTTCAAGTTCAATTGGGATATTGTATGAAAAAGGGTGGCTTTTGTGCTCCCTTCGCTGCTCATAAAATATTGTGGGATCTAAAATGATAAATTTGAAGGCGGTTTCAGGACTTCATCTGGATTTTTCAGTTCAAATTGGAATACAATAGAAGAGCGGTGGTTGGTGCCCCCTTCATTGCTGATGAAATTTTGGGGGTGTTGAAAATGTTAAATTGGAAGCTATGTCGGGATCTAGTAGTTTTTCATCTAGTTCTTTCAAGTTCTATTGGGATATTATAGAAGAAATGATGGCTAGTGCTCTGTTCACTACTAACAGAATTTTTGAGGTACATAAACAGATAAATTTGGAGGCGACGTCAGGATGTGGTGGTTTTTCTTCATGTTTTTTCAAGTGGGATACTATAAGAGAAAGGGTGGTTGGTGCTATTAGGTTCTTTTAATATAAATGCAAACTCCTGAGGGTGGCAGCTCACTCTACCATAGCTCTCATACCTAACAGATTTTATCTTCATCTTTTTGCAACACTACTTACATGATTTTACCTAGCTTATGGCAACACAGCTTAAAAACCTTTGCTTGCACATATTGTGGATCCTGCACAAATGGCTTTCGTTGTAAGAAAGAACATAGTTGATAATATCTTACATCTGGTATATTACATCATCTCTCTAAATCTCAAGGGAATAATTTTTGTGCAAAATTGAACATTTGGAAAGTGATTGGTTATGTGAAAAAAAATTATAATAATTAAGTAAGAGAATAATGGCTTCCTTGATCTACATATTAAATTGGTGGAAGATTTCTATTAATTGGAGGAAAATATTCGAAACAAAACAAAACTATACGCATTATATCAAAGAAAATCACAATGAACACTAGATTTACATGAAAAATTCAAAATTGAGAAAAACTACAGAGTCACAGCACCTTACAAAATTCCAATATAAAGTGAAATCAAATAAATTGCAAGCCTCACTCTCCCTTTCTTGAAAGAAGATAACGGCCACCAGAAATCACTATAATACAGCCATAGCCTTAAAATGACTATATAAAAGCTAAGACAATAGCTCGATCAAAGAAAACTAATGATCAAATCGACCATATGTCCTGAGTTCATATCAGACTCCACAAAATAATATTAATAAAGTTCATTGCTTTATTATTATGAACGTCTCCCTCAATAGTTTTATCTCACCTTCTAAGAGTTTAAGATAACGTTGCCCATTATCGCCATATCCCTTTGCAATTTTCATGGATGGTCTATCAACTTTCTTTAACAATGCTGTTAATGATAGATCTTTCAAGAATGGTAATTCATTTATTCTCATTTGCTTTTTGCAAAATTCCTATTATATTTTGAAGAAGCCACACAAGAAAATCTACATAGCCTTAAGAAAGTGCTAGAAGTATTCAAAGGCTATGTTATTCTTGAAATCAATAATGAGAAATCATACATCAAATTCCTAGGAAGGTTGATAATGTTGAATATCTTGCTAATAACTTGAATTTAAATATTATTATACTTATCTTCAAGTATTTGTGTGCTCATATTACATCTATAAAGCTCAAAGTAGATGATCCCAGAGAGTTGGTATAAGAAACTAATTATTGGCTTAATGTTTGATCGAAAAATTAGCTTTTGTAAGGTGATCATAGTTCTTAAAAGCGTCAATCTAGAACTATTAGTGGAATGCCTTGCACATTCCAATGGCTACTATACATAGTATCAATTTTATTTATTATAGATTCATATTTGATGGGTTTAATGAAAAAAAAAACTCACTAGATGGAATAGTTTTTTTTTCTAAAACGATGGTGGACTAGGTTTGGTAAATTTACTCATGCTTAGAAATGTCTGTAAACTTGTCACTTTTTAAGGAGTTGTAACAACATAATGTTGTTACCCAGCTTAATTTTAGCTTAATTATATCTTAATTAAGTTTATCTAGTCGTTAGAACTAATTCTTGAAGATTTGGAGCAATTCGGAGCTCAACCGATTATTTTGGAATATTTTAATATTTAATTAATTAAAAAATTAATGTATTTAATTTGATCTTGAAATTGAAATTCGACTTCGTCGTTGCAATCATCACCCCCAAATTAGCTAGGGGTGATGTTTTGGATGCGGTTGGAAGTCGACGGATTTTTACGAATATTTTAATATAATTAAATGCACTGAAAAATGGAATAATTAAATAATCATCTGAATCAAAATCCAACATTGCCGTTGAATTTTTCATCCCAAATTAACTTGGTGTGAATTTTTGAGAATTTCGGAGCACGTTTCTAAAACCTGAATTTTTAATAAATCAAATATTATGAATAAATACTCATTTATTCCTTAAATTGCATTTTTCTTTTTCTTCTCTTTTATTTTTCGACTGACCCATCCCTCCATATTCAGCTGACCCATCTCCTTTCCCCTAATTAATTGCAATGTTGATAGCAATGGCCCTCCCTCTTCCCCTAGCTCATGATGGCCTCCCCCTTTCTTCTCCCCCCCTTAAGAAGGTACTCAACCCCTTCCTCTCCATTTTTGCTATCAAGTTAAGTTGAGAGCTCCCTCCTTTCCCCTTTCATTGCTAAAGTTTTGTGCTGAAGAAGAAGAAGAAGGAGTTCATCCTCCAAGCTTTTCAAGTCATCTTCCTACATTCATTACAAGGCTAAGACACCCATTTGCTCATCTTCCTAGTCTACTTCATATTGCTAATATGCTGGTTTGTATCTTTAGAAATCTATGATTATGTTTGGAAGCCATTGAGGCTCGTTAAGGCGTCATATTACTTGAAAATATCATGCTATATTTTTCGTTCATTTTGTATACCCAAATATTTAACTCCATTGTTTGTATAGTTAGAATAATTCATTCGTGCCGATTTTGATATCGATTGAAAGATATCGGAAAGACATTTCCATTGATATATGGCACCGCTCTTGGAATGCTCTGGACTGAGAATATTTAAGCTCAAAATGTGGCCCTTTACAGTTTTTGCACAGGCAAAATCTCCGTCGGACGCAACAGTGCGTCGTAGCGCCCGAAGCTCAAATATTTAGACCGCTGCAACGCACCACAGCACGCCACAGCGGGCTGCAGCATCATTTCAGGAAAAACTATAGGAAATCAAGAGAAAAATTAATTGAACAGTAACCCGTAAGTTGGACCGCTGCAGTGCGTCACAGCGGGCTGTAGCGTCATTTCTATAAAAATATATGAAACCAGAAGGTAAATTAATTGAACATTATTTTCGCAAGTTGATCCACAATGGCGCCTAAAAGCACCGCAGCGTGCCGTAGCATCCAGCTCTCGGATTGGTCCCGTCGTAGCGCGCCGCAGCATCCAGCTCTCGGATTGGTCTCGCTGAAGCGCGCCGTGGCATCAAAAGCGTTGTAGCACGCCGCAGTGCGCCACCACATCGTTTTCCATCGTAGCGCGCCGTAACGCACCACAGCGCGCAGCAGCGCCCAGAATTTTCTGAAAATGCACAGAATTGGTTGAAATGGCCAAAACTTTATTATTTTTGCATAAAGTTCCTATGACCCTAGTGGGACTGAATTATATCAAATTTGAGTATTGCATAAAATTCTATGTAAAAATTAAATTTGAAAATTTGCCCTTTTTAATATGTGCTTAAAACCTATTATGTGCCATGAAAATCTTGTGCCAGATGTTAAAGAATATGATCCTTGATTACTTATATTAACCAAGTATACCTCAACAACTAAATGACATGAAATTTAAGTCTTTTAGAATTATAATCAAGTGATAACCCCTTTGTTTTGATTTAGAATTTGGTTAGCCTTAATTACCTCCTATATTACATCATTTTTACATTCCTATGCTTTCTTGATTTTAGGATGTATGTTAGAGAACTTTAATATTTATTTGGACACCTTGATATGTTTAAATGGACATTAAATTATACTTGAACGTAAGAATCTTAAGAACTTGATTAAGTAAATGATACTTAATCTAAATCTAAAAATTGACATCAATAATATACTAATAATATATTAATTTATTATTGATTTTTAAATTAACTATTGGTCTTAACTTTGGTAAGACTAGGGGTTAAACTCTAACTTGTCTTGATTAAGATCTAAACCTTAATCACTAAAGCAATTAACTTGATTGTAAGATAATTAAATCGATATTATTTCAATAATGCATCTGATTTAGTATTGATCTTAAATTATTGAATTAGAAGTGCTAAGATTAATATTGAATTCATGTGATTGAATCATCTAAATCTAAAGATCTTTGATTTTCTCTTATATAAGACTATTATCATACGATGGATAATAAAATTATAATAATTTATGAAATGACCTAACTCTAATAATATCTTTGATTTTATCCCATAATTGTAGAATATAATATGATCAGCTGGATCTTATTTGTATGATCTGATCACTTTAATCCAAATCTATTAAGTAAACCTTGAATGTTAACTTAAGAGATAGAAGAGTGAGATCTCAAGGGTCTTGCTTTAGGATCATTCTTGAAATACTTAAAGATCTTAAATATTAATATATTGAGATAGGAAGAACTTTTGTAACTCATTGAGATAGGAATCTTAGATGATCCTTCATAACCTTAGAAGTTGATCTTGACACCTCGTGGTAGGAATCACCTAAAGCAATTAGAATGGAACTTCTCCCTTGTAGTAGAAATCAATATTGAGTGATCTTTTTGGATCACATTCTTGGAGCCTTGTGTAGGACTCACCCATTTATAGTAAGAATTAATAGCTTTGATAAATCCTTATTTATTAAATAGAATCTTCTGAACCTAGATTATTGATTAGGTATAGTATAGTATGCCCATAGTATTGATTATTTTAGTAGTATTCAGGAATTGTTGAGTCACTCTAAGTAAGGTTTATCTTTGTGCTATCCTGTGGGCTTAGGCTGATATAATCTCGCTTAGAGTAAATTAATCAATCTTAAGAGTGTTATAAATAGGGACCCGTTCCTTAGTTTGATTAAAATATAAATCTCCATCGAGTGATGCCTCCTAGTGAAGATCGCTTCAATAGGTGTGGCTTAAGCAAACTAAGTAATTTGAGTCACTTTCTTTAAGACACTAAGTGCGATTGTGAGTTGGGCATCTTAATATCTTAGCTTGAGATACAAATTGTCATCGGATGATACATCCTATCGAAGATCGCTTCGTTAAGGTAGCTTAACCAAATTAAGTGCTAAAAAACCACCTTTCATGCAAATATGTTAAATATGTATATACATTTCCATTTAATGATTTTTAAGTAAACTCTCAACTTTAACCAATTATCAAAGCTACAATTTAGGAGTCAGAATCTTTTTAGTAGGATTCTACATAATTGAGACCTTGAATTCATTATTGACTTTCAAAGTATTTTCTAGATTTTTAAATTTATCTCATGTAGCTTAGAAGCATGAGCATGAGCATAAGCATGATGTTGAGTATCAATAATGATGTATGAGTATCAATGATAGTTTATGGGTTATGGATTATTGTATACATTGACTGGGGAATTTCATGATGCATCGGTATCGCAATTCTCAACTGGATGTATGTATACATGGGACCGTACGGCTTATAACAGTTCAGTGATATTTTAGTTGCATATTAATAGCATGCAGTATTGTGGCATATTAAGATGCATAATTTTAGTGACATATACCATAGTTGTATGTGCTTTCACTCAATTTCAAATCCATTACTATTTTTATTTACTTTTAGTATTCAATTTCTAGTATAACTTTACTTTACTTTACTTCAGTTTTGTACAATTTTATACCATTTTATATATTCAGTTACTTTGCAGTTTTTCTGCAGTTTTATTTACATTATGTTAATACTAAATGAATAACTATAACTATTTAGATTAGTTTCGATGTATTAGACTATAAGTCTAACACTGGGTACTTTTGGGATCTGGCAATTTACTAGATCTTGAGCAGTATATTAAGCTAGGTCAGGAGGACACCCAGGAGATTTAAGAGGAGCCCGTGGAGCACTAGTGGACTCTTCCCCAGTTTTACTTTTCTGCTTAGTTTATTTTAGTTCAGTACTTAGCTTTTATGTTTGTATTTCATTAAGCTATTTGTAATAATTCTGTATGTATTTTCTTCTTTTCTGAGATGAATGTTTCATACATCCTCTGTGATGAATATTTCTAGATGTTTGCTTTAAGCTTTTACACTCTGTTATATATTACTTATACTTAGTAGTGTGATGTGATTAGTATACTAGAAATGCTGATATATTATACATATATTGGATTTCTCATGTATTTTATATTTAATGTATATATTGGTCTAATACTTAGGATAAAGACACTACTCTTATCTTAAGTATTAGCTCTCAATCCTCCTTGAGGTTGAGTCAATAACTCTTTAGATGGGTTTGGTTTTAGGCTTCCCAAGTTGTTACCTTAATTAATTAGGACTAATCTCATTCTTAATCATGATTATAAGTGTTAATTAAGTCATTAGGAGTTAACCCCTAAGACCTAGTCCAAATTAGGAGTTAAATGGATCGAATCCTAATTTTTGGAAGATCCAGAAACCTTAGAATTTGACCTATTTAAATTGACCTTCGATCAAAAAACAGACTTCGCCATTATGCTAATTGCCCTTAAATTAGCTAGGGGCGATGTTTTCGTGTCAATCAGAAGTCGTCAAAATTTTGACGAATATTTTAATAATATTTAAATACTCTGAATATTGGGAAATTAAAATACTCGTCGAATCAAAAATCCAACATCGCCATTACGTTCCTCACCCCTCAATTAGCTAGGGGTGAATATTTGAAATTTTTTTGAAATTAATTTAATTATTTAAATTAAATAAGAAATTAATTAATTAAATAAAATTTTAATTCCCTTATCGGGTCGGATATCCACTGCTTATCGGATCCGACCCGATATCGCGTTCGGATTCGGATCCAAAACCCGCGGATCAGCCCGTCTGATCCGTCCGATCAGAACGTGATCAGATGGTCAGGAGACAGTCGTTCCCCTCGCAGAGGTCGCCGACACCATGCGGCGCTCCGCCGCACGCACTGCCCAATCCGCGGTGTCCTGACCTCAGCAAGTCCGTCCATTGGTCCATAAGGACTCCCCGCGTGCATAGAGCATCCCCGTTTACTTGATTGACGTTCCAAGTCGATCTCGAATCCTCGAACTCCCTCGGACCGTCGAACCCAAGGTACTAGATCTCTTCCTCCTCACGTCCATTTCGTTCGATTATTGTTCCTATCTTTATTGCATATGGCTGATTGACGATCGAGTGGCTCCGATCGGAGTTTGCTCGACCCAATCGACGGGATTTGGGTTCGAGTCCACAGTACTTACCGTTAAACCCAAATCCCGTCGAACCCTAGTCGTTAGGGTTTGCTTTTGCCGGTGACTCCGACCACCTCCTGTGCTAACCCACCCACCGGTGTGTAGGCATCGCTCCGGCCTTTCGTCGACCGTGCGGGCCAAGGTGATCCGGCATCGGGAAGGTCGGCAAAAATGTGCCCTAGCCCGGCACCCTCAGTAAATCACCGCGAGGGTGATGAAGTCCGGGCCGGGTCGACCTGGGCCCGACCTGAATACTTCGGGTCCACCTCTGTGTCAGGTGGGGACCGCAGCGCTGCGTGGCATCCCTTGGGCGTGACATGTGTCAGGCCCGACGCCCTCGGTCTCTTCGACTGTGGCAGTGGGACCCACGTGCTGTGCAGTGCCTTATCGGGCGCTGCCACGTGGCAACTGTGGGGCAAAAACGTCCAATCAGGTGCTGCAACATATCATGGTGGGACCCACCGTCTCTTCACGTGACAGCCAGGGGACCCGCCGCAGGTCCCATGGCCAATCACCGTGTGCCACGTGGCAGCCGTGGGCCCACGGGTCAATTCTGACAGAAAACTTAATACTTTTAATATTAGTTAATTATGATTAATTAGTTATTAATTGTACTTAGCAGTTAGATTAATATATTAATTAATGATAATTAATAGTTAATTATTATTAAACAGTAAACCTTAATTAATTAATCAGTTAATTAATTATATTAGTTTATTAATTATGAAACTAATTGTAATTAATTAACATTATATTATTAATAATAATAATTAATCAGAACCTAATTAATTAATTACTAATTAAACAGTAATAGTAATTAGCATTAATTAATTTACTTAATAAATAGTGAATATAATTAATTAGGTTTAATTTAATTTAATAAATACAATAAAATAATATTAATTGTAATTAATTAAGGATTAATTAGTATTAATCTTAACCTTAATTAAATAAATATTAAATATTATTAAACAAATAATTAATTCATTTATTAAGTTTAAATAGTAACATAATTAATTAATTAGCAATAATCCTAATTTAATAGTAATTCTAATATTTAAATATATAATTAAAGTATTAAAATTAATTAAATAACATATTAATTATTTATTAATTAATAATTAATACTAATTAAATATAGATTAGAGATAATTGAAAAATAAATTAATAATATAGAAAATTTATTTTTAACTTTAGGAATGAACATTAAATTAATATAATTTGAATAAATGAATAGTAATTTTATTTATTTAAATTATTTAATTTAAAATTCTTAAAAGCTTAATAATTTTTTGTAAGATGCTCCAAACATAGTTAATATATATCTCATTTTACTCAGAAAAATAAAATGAATCAAATGGCTTCATTCAAAAATTAATTTTGGGGTACTTATAACGTAGTAATATTTTAGGACATAATTAAACACTCACAACTTTTAACCTAGTTATTCAAACATAGGCAATATGGGTCTTAAAATACTCAGGAAAACAATCCCATTATTATAGAAGTATTAGTTTCCTCATTTGGAGCTTAATTTGAAAAGTAACATTTATGATCATACCCTGAAAATGACCAAAATGCTCCTAGACTTCAATTGACCATAATTTGGTCAATTTAACTCCAAATTCAAAAATTCAAAGTGCTAACTAGCTTAGAATTTCAATGTCATCAATAAATTGAAATAATATTTAGGATCTGAATCTTATAAAATTAGAAAATGGCTAAAATACCCCTAATTTTAGTTAAGTCATAACTTGACCATTTGAAGTCCAAATTAAGTTTCCTCCCTGTCAACACACTCAGTATATTATAGAAAAACTATAAAAACTGAGCTTGTTGAAATTATACTTCAAATAGAAAAGTGCAGTTTTTGCCCCATTGACCGACAAAATTACTGAATTGCTCTTAGAAATTGAAATAGCTAGAACTTAGTCATTTGACCTCAAAATGCAGTGTTATTAGACTCTATGGAATCCTTGGATAGTAACTAACAGTAAATTGCACAAAAATTTAGATTTCATCAGGTGCAAATTACATGATTGATATTTAGGTCAAAAATCTTAATTTGGACATATAAGATCTGTTTCTTGTCCAAATTGAGCGTACTTACTATCTATTTTCAAGTTAAACAGTAAGGAATCAGTTGGTAGTAAGAAATTTCTATTTGGAACCCTAATTTAAAAAGTAGTTTTTTAAACCCTTAAGTAGGGGTAAAATGATTATTTTGCCCAAAATTTAGGTTAAGTGTCTTTAACTCTTAAACTAGCTTCTAAATGAGTTAAGCTAATGTTAGAACTCTAATATAATTATTTAAGTAGTCAAAATCAATAATTCAATCAACTTAGTAAAATTCCTTAATTTTCTCTAAGTCTTTTTTGTATGATCTTTCACCTCACATTAGGGCTATTCCTAAGACTATGATTAGATCATATGTTAGATTTCATTCATTGAAACATGGGTTTTTCAATAAATGAATCCTTAGTTTGTTAGTTTATAGAGTTTATATTTTATTTTGATTATTTTATCTTTCAACCCTAGATTTAGGATAGGATATTCATCCTATTAAGTTTGATTGCTTAATAGGATTTGCCTTAATCAATAGATCACTTTTAGAATAAAGTCTAGATATGTTGTCTTATCCTTTTGGATTATGCGATTATGCCCAATCTCGTGGTATCTAATTCATAATCTATAGTTTAGTAGATCTTGATCAGATCTTAGATAAAACGTCTGAATTTATCAAATTAGGACGTTATGATTCATTGATTCAACCTGTAGTCATACTCAATTGAATTAAATTAGAACCTGATTAGTTCTAATACTTTTAACCTATAAGGATGTACTTCTAAGTTACACTTGATAGTAGGAATTGGAGATCCTGAACTTGTATGACTTGGAATAGTTAGAATGCATAATTAGATAATAAACGATATTATCATGTTTAGTAGAGTCCCTTGCTTACTACTTGATTTTTGTGCAACACATTCATTGAGTTTTGTGCTTATTTTCCTTGGACATATCATATAAGAAAAACATTATTGCATGAAAATAAAAACTTAGAATATTAGGAAAATAATTGTATTTGGGTTTAGTTTATAGTGGATTATGGTGCACATTTACTCTAATGGATAGGTGTAATGAGAGATCAGGATGCTTAACACCACTCATTGAGGAGAGTGTATTAAGCTTGGGACCCGTTTAGTCTTACATACGTACTTGACTTCTCAGTTATTTCTAAAATTGTCCATAAAAATAAAAATAAAATAACTAAAAGATATTTGCATAATATCATCTACCTCTTCAGTCATACAGTATTATTGTGATATGTTTGCCATAGCCCATAAAGGCTATGGGGATGGATATATATATATATATATATATATATATATATATATATATATATATATATTGCGCCAGATTGGCCAATTCTTTCTGATATGGCAGTTATACATTTCCTTCAGTATCAGCTTACTGTTTATTATATTGATGACGTATTCATTTCAGTTAGATGTATTTTTCCTGTTTTACCTGCTTACTTGAGTAGATGCTTATATGTATGATGCTAGACTTTACTGCTTATTATATATAACATTTCAGATTAATATTTTAAATTAGCATATGTCATATGATCATCAGCATGTTTAGGTTTAGACTTTTCTTTTCAGTATTTTTACTTACTATATTACACTGAATGCCTTACCTTGTTTAGTTTACTTGAGGTATATTTTTGCCTCAATTTTTATTTAGTTATAAATATTACATTTATAACTTATTCTCATTCTCTTGTATGCATACTTGCTCCTATGCTAGATAGATATTTTATTTTATTTAGAGTAAAATAATAAATTAACAAATGTTTAATATTTACTTACCTAAAATGTACTTAGACATTTTATCTAATAAATTTTTTCTTTATTGGCTGGGGCATTGACATTGTGAAACTGATAATATCAGATCTTGAGCAGTTTGAGGAGCCAGTGCCTGAAGAGGATCCATACATAGAGGATGTGCAGTAGCTTGGACTAGAGAATATTTAGCTGTCTTTTCCTTACAGTAAGGATGAGTGGCATTTATATTTTCAGTATTTCGTTAACTTTAATTAAAATGATATAGTAATACAAGTTCTGTGACTATGTTTATTTTCTGCACTTTAATATTTTCTGAGCTATCTTATTTTAATTCATGTATGATGTATGGTAAATAGATGTAGCATTTACTTCTTATCGCTTCCGCACTCTGTATATATATATATATTTAGTAACTGATTTTCTTATTTATGCTGTGCACATCCTTCCCTTAGCAGTGGATTGTAGACCTTCAGTGAGAGATTTGCATGAGTGACACTCCGCTCCTTAGCCTAACGACTGTGGGCTTAGGGAGCATAGGCGCCACAATGAGATATTCCTCCCTGAGTGGCGCACCGCTCCGCCGCCGATCTGGCTTTACCTTTTGCGCGCGGCGATGTGGCGGGGCGCTACAAGAGTGGTATCCAAAAATACATTGTTGAGCCGGTGGTGGAATGGTATGAGTTATAATGTGTGACTCTGAAGGTCCAAAGAGTTCAATTTTTTGGAAATTATTGAAAACTTTCATATATGTAGTTATAAATGATAATTCCTAGAGGTGATGTTGAGAGCACCTTTGGGTTGCTTGACATAAGCTGCAACAAAATCATTAGTTCTAAAGGATCTATCAAAATTTCATTTGCATAAATGAGTTTGGTACAAAAAAAAAAACTTGAAGTTCTATTTTTTTTTTCTTAAATGCAAACATGTAGGTCTAAAAATAGCTGACAAGCTCATAAAAAAGAGGTATTAGTTACAAACTTTTTGTGCATTGTGTGGAAACTATAAAGAAAATATAGATCATATATTTTTACTTATAATTACTCATTTAAAATTTCATGGGGCCGGTACCTTCCTATTCTCACTTGCATTAAAAGAATAAGTTAAGAATTGTTGCCTCATCATATAGCTTCCTATTCTCACTTGCCTCATCATTGTATTACTGCTTATTAGCATTGTGATGTATAATTAGAATTAAGGAAATATTAGAATTTATTAGCTACACGCTCAATGTCCCCATCTTGTTTAAAAAGATAATATTGTTTCAATACAATGCCACAAAAAGATCTTTGGGTGCCAACTATTGAGGTTATAATGGTTCAAAGTGCTCCACTTTGTTGGATGACATGCTCCCTTTGATTTTCTTGGTTATCATTTAAGAACTTAAGAGTTTATAGTATTTTCTCTCTATGCAAGAGGTAAGCAGCATTGCAATAGAGAGAAAGAGAAGCATGTTGGTGCAAGGTTAATCAAAATTAGATAATATTTTGTTATTAGTATGTAGTAAATATTATAATAATTAATGAGTGAGGGAAACAATTCTAATTAAAAAATTATGAGATCTCTCTTACTTAATCCATTAGATGAGTAACAAATACATGTTATATATATTGAGACTCAAGTGCAGCCCAAACTGTTGTGACGAATTTGGGTGCATTTGACTACAGCTCGAAATGTGTTGAAGCAAGCCAGATCAAGAGTGGTGAAGTCTCAAGTGCAATGGAATAACCTTAAACTAAACCATGTGCTAGTTTTGGAGCTTGGAGTGACTTTAGGTTAGCCACAGATCCATCAGATACAAATTGGATGCAAATTAGATCAAGTGACCCTGAAGGTTACTTAGGGAATTGAATTGTGAAGAGGAGCTGGCACACCCACCCAAATTTTAGGACATAATTCATTAGCTAAGGCTAGGGAGATTTGGCACATCTAAGTGCTAGAGAAAATGAACTTATCTGGTAGGCTAAGACTTGGGTGCATGGTCAAGGCTAAGTATCAACACTTCTTCATAAATTTAAGTTATAGAATGAGACTAGGGTACTTAAGAACACCAATGCATCAGCAGTAGAACCAATCAGAATGCCAAGATAAAGGCTTGGGCATGCAAGTGCTCCATGCATTTCCACTTAGATTAAGGGACTTGAAACTCAAGTGCTTGAACGCACCTAAGTGTTAAGCAGTGAATGTAGAGTTATTGAACCAATTTAGCATGCAAGAAGGAGAGATTGGACATATGGCTTGTTTAGGAGTGGAATGCCTAACAAATGGAAAATATTCAATGACTTCTAAGGATAGTTGGAATGTTTGATGGCTATTTTAAGGGCTATAAACATCTAAGATGCTTATGGTTTATATATGATGCTAGATTGTGTGTGGTGGCGGCTGGAGGTTAGAGTTATGGATGCAGAGTGTTGTGGGGAAGAAGGAAAAGTTGTGAATGCAGTGGGAACCCTAAGAGCTTTTGAAGAAAGTAAGATCTCTCTTGTATCGTATTCTTGAATCATAATGAACATTTGTATTGGGTGGCTTCATAATTTTTTCCTACTCTTATGGTTTTCACATAAAAATATTTGTGTGCTTGAGGATGATGTGTGTTTTCTTTATTTTTTGGCTATATGTCTTTGCTCTTTGCTTCCTTAGGTGATAACAAAAAATCCCTCTATGCTTCCATGACATCCTTATATGTGATTGATAAGGTGAACTCATTAGTATGGTTGAAAGTAACCATAGTAACTAACTTATGAGAAATTGAGCTTTATTCAAGTAGGAGCAATGGTGCATGAGATGAGGTACATCATGAAGAAATTTAACGACATTAACTTTGCATTTTGAGGGATGCATATTGAAGATTTGATGTACTATAAGAAGTTATACCTTCCATTGTAAGGCATACAAAGAAACTACAAGAGATGAGCGAAGAAGAATTGTGAATCCTGGACAGAATATCCTTGGGCTCGATATGGTTGTCCTTAACTTCAATGGTGGCATTCAACATTGTGAACGAAAGAACCACCATGAACTTGATGGCTACCTTGATGAGAGTGAATGAAAAGTTTTTAGCATTTCAAAAAGTGTTCCTAATGAAAATGTTATTTAACATGAAGAAGACATACTGCATCTTGGTGACAGAGCATGTGAATTTCTTCAACGCTATCATGAGCCAGCTAAGCTTGAAGAACATCAGGTTCTTCGATAAACTCCAAGCACTATTGATGTTGTTTTCATTGTTGAAAAGCTGGGATGGCTTTGTGATGATGATGAACAACTCTACAAGAGCTAACACTTTGAAGTTTGATGACATGATTGAACTTATCTCAAATGAAGAGGAAAAAAGGAGATCTAGTGGTGTGACATCTACATCTAAAGCCTTTAATGCTGTCAATAAAGAAATGTGATGGGAGAGAGACTTATAGTCGAGTTAGAACAACTCGAGAAAAGGGAAGTAAATGAGACGAGCCAAATGATGGAACTGCTGTGAAGAGGACCATTTTTGGTGGGATTGAGAGCTATGGATAAAAGTTAGAAACACAAACTCGAAGAGAGGCAATAAAGCGAGCATAACATTAAAAAATCTTGAAGATGTGCTAATCATGTCCCTTAATGAGTCGATGATTTGGGTGGCAAATTTGGGAGTGTCGTGCCATGTAACAAGGTGGTGTTCAAAAGCTACATTATGGACGATGTAGGGTGCATGAGCACTGAATATAACACTACATGTAGCAACATGAGGTGAGGAGATGTAAACATTAAACTATCGAGAAGTGTAATGCAATAGCTAAAGGATGCTCTTCATATTCTAAGCATGAGTTGAGTTCAACCAAGTTTATAGGAGACTTATGGAAGGTGCTCCGTTCATAGATACATGAGGGAGCAAAGTTGAGTTACTATGCCATGAGCCTAATTCCAGCATCGACGCTTTAGTTTAAAAGGCACAAAAGGAGCGACCCTTATTTCCCTCTAGAAAGTTGACACGAACAGATGACATAGGAGAGTCAAGGGATATTGTAAAATAAGAATTTGAGTAATAGCTTAAACCCCATTAAGACCATCATTAACTATTCTATATTAAGTACTTAGAAACCCAACCTTGAAGGATTTTTTGATTTTTTTTCTTGTTACTGTGGATATACTATGTTGTCACATTTTTAGTTATTGTTATAATGTCATATATAAAACTACAATGAGTTCGCAGACATATTTTATGAATCTTGCTTATGAGGGGGTTCATATAAGTATTGTGATGATTTATTAGGAACCACATATCAGGTGGATGAAATTGAATATGCCTCTTCTATCATGCCTTGTTTGGATGGAATGATATTTTTCAATTATAAATAAAATGTTTCTATTTCTATCATTATAACATAGGAAATATTTATGAAAAATGCTATGCTTATATAAGAATATATATTAAAAAAGTATTCAACATCAATTTTTTTTTTTTTTTGCATATATAACTCACAAAAAAATGTATTCAACCGATAATCTACTTATACATTAAATTGACACATCATTTATATATTTTTGTATATACTAGTGTGTCAGAAAATGAGCAATAATGGCTAAATGTTAATTTAAAAAAATGTCAAATGAAATGTCATCTATACTTGATTGTATACTTGATTTAAAACATTGCTTGCACGGATAATGCAATTATTGAGCATCATGCTCGAGAGGCTAATTTTGTGAAATTTCTATATTTTGTGGTGGCTATTTTTCTGCATATTTTGTTATTTTTTTTATGTATGTTGCTTAAATATACATCAATGTAAATATGATATACAATTACTTGGAAAAATTTAGCTAAAATTAAAATATTGATATTTTGTATGTATCAGATCAGGAGCTTATTGATCAGCAGGAGAACTTGAGAGCCACTTTTCCAAAGCTACCTTAGGTAAAGAAAATGTTGTAAATATCTTTGATGATTAAAAAATGACTAAATTTAATAATGAATACTAGCTTTGAATTTTATTTACTATTTTTATATTACGCCGAATTGACAAAATGTTTGATTTTGACACTATATGCTTTGTGATGATGAATGTTTTATTTTTCATTACACTTAAATAATATGATAGGATCTTGCACAAGGTTTAATACATTAGGTGTTTAGTAGGGCTGGCTGGCTTCGAGTAGAATCAGCCCATTCTCGAACCCGAACTTGAATAAACTCGAACTCGAATCGAATTTGTTCGAGTTCGAGTTCGATTCATTTCAATTCATTTAAAATAGAATTAGAATCAAGACGTATGATTCGAACTCGACTCGAAATTTTTGAGTCAAGTTCAAGTAGAGTTAAAATATCTGAAATTCAAATTTCGAGTTTCGGGTCAAATTATCAGTCCTAGGTGCTAGATAGTCTCTAATCTGGCACCAGGTCATCACAACTATGTATTCAAGTTGATGTTCATATTATATATATAATATCGAACCAACTAGATTCAATATTTGATCGAGTTAAAGTGAATTCGAACTCAATTTAAATTGAATTTGATTATGCGTTCCAACTTGTAAGTCGACTTGATTTTTTCTGAATGGAGTTCTAATTGGTTTAAAACTAGAGCAAATTTTTAATGAGTTTTGAGCTAAATTGTCAGCTTCTGAACCAGATGCTCAAGTGAAAAGGAATGAATGATGCTCAAGTGAAAATTTTCTATTAGTCTTGAATATTTTTTGATATATATTTTTGAATAAGCATAACATTTTTCTTGTTAGTATTTCCAGATGGGTTTCATAGAGAAGATGATAAAAAGGTATAGCATGTCTATGAATGAGGCACTTCTAAGACATGGTTCGAACTGAGTATGAAAGAGCTAGCTCATACTCAAACTTGAAATTTCAAGTTGAGTCCGACTCGAACTCGATTGAATTCGAATCGAGTCAAAAAAGTTAGATTTCGAGTTTGAGGCGACTTGAAATTGATTGTAGTCGTACTTGAATTGTTCATTATAAATTTTCGCTGATGTAACACTTAAAAAAATTCATTCAATTTATATTAAAATAATACAAATATTACTTTTAAAATTTATATTGAAATGATGTCCGTCTAAATAAATTTATCATATAATAATCGTAAATTAAATCACGTGCAGAAACTCTCAATGCACTTCCAAATTTGCATAAATAATATCTAAATTTTGTTGTATTGCACAAAACTTTAATAATATTAATGTTATTATCCTAAAAATTTAAGAAATTATTGGGAGCTAATTATTTTTTTCTAATTTAAGTGACAGCTTTGTGAGATTTTATAAGAAAAAATTAAATATTGATGACTAAGATTTAAATTTAATATATATATAATTGTTATTTTTTGTTAATAAAATTTTTCTTGCATTTTTCAAAATTATTTTTAAAAGTCGATAATTATTCAAAACATCCATCTAATAGAAAATATAAAGGTTTTACAAATGGCTAATTATAGTTATTTCAAAACATCCATCTAATAGAAAATAATTAAGATTTAATGACATTTATAATTATTTTAATTATTTAAATACATTCAAATTTTATTTTAAGATTAAATAAAGTCCAATTTTAATGAAAAATCAACAACAGGGCAATATATATACCATTTTTCTCCAATTTTGTATGAAGATTTTGTTTTATATTTTAAAATGAGAAATACTATTTAGAATCGTTGACATGGCATCAAAGAAAATTCATTCAATAGAATTTGAGATTATTTCATTAGTATTTTATTTTATTTACATTAAAATAATATAAATATTATTTTTAAAATTTTTATTAAAATATGTCTAAATTTTATTAGATAAATTTTTATAAGTGCCACATCAACATCATCCATTTGGCTTTGCGAATGAGTTCAATTTTGAGAAATGCTAGTTTCGACCATTTTGGCCGAAAGGCGGCGGCTCGGGCGTATCGTGGTAGCGGCTCTCTGATTACACGGATCTTAAGCCCGAATGATTTGATTACCAATTTAATATATGGTTTAGACGTATTAATTATATTGCCGTCGGCCCCTTAATCGAAGAAGTTGCCTTGAAAGTAGGTTAATCTTGTAGGTTAATCCTGTACTATGTTCTTCTAATATGCCTTTTGCTTGTTGCATATAGAACTGGAATCTCTATGCCGCTTGCTGACAAAAAAACTTTATTCTATAAACATTCAATGAAGAAATCAATTCATTGCTTTAATCTATAAATTCAATATTATTTCTTAGATTTTTGCTTAACATTTCAGCTTGTATTTTTTATTATATTATATGATTTTATGATTGAAATAATACATTTAAATTAGTTTATTTCTTATTTTTATTTTATTTTTCTATATTTTTATAATTTTAAAATAAACTTTGAGATATATTTTAGATAGCAATTAATTTATAATAATTATTATTATTACTTAAAATTGTCAATAGGCGGAAATTTCTGTATTTTGGACATAACTAAAGTAGTTGGATAGCGATGGAAATGGAAGTATATAAAAGTGATTGCTTATTATTTAAAGGCCAGTTACACATAGTTATATCGTTGGAGTAATTTATGCCCTTTTTAACTCAAATTTGAGTTGATTTTAGGATCTGTGTATGAATATTGGCAGCTGTTTAAGTTTGGGAGATTGTTAGACCCACTTAAGTATAATTAAACTGAGCTCTTAAATATCGAATCTCTTTTATAGATAACGATGGAGTTCCTGATAATAACTCCAAAGTTAAGCGTACTTATGCAGGGACACTTCCTTGATAGGTGAACTGCTGGAAAATTATCTCGTAAAATAATTTAAATTCTTGGTAGCATGATAATGTTTTTAACGATGATTTATAATTAGTCTAAATTCTTTTTACACTTATTATCATTCTTTGTGCAAGCACAAATAAAATTAAAGCATAATTATTTGTTTTATATTAGAAATTTTCTTATTTATATTTCTAGTGCAATATTTTATAATTATTAAGACAAATTTTTATATAAATGATATTTGTCAATAATTCCCTATGGACAAATACAAACACAATGAAATTATTGGAGCTATTATTGCATCCAATGATAATTCACTAGTCATTGAGAAAAGAACGAGCAAACAGAGATGACAAATGCAGTTTAAAAGAATTCATACCAAATAAAAAAAAAAAAAAGCAAGCACATCCAAAACACAAAACTTAGGTGAAAAACTAGAATATGGGCAAAACCACGGTGCTATTACCATAAGAACATACTTACAATCTAGTAACAAGCTAAGCTCTCACCTCAATGAAGAAGATGACTTTTCTCTCAAACCTTTACAATAGCCAAAACCAAAAGAACACTACAAATTTCACCCAAAATCCTAAGACAATGGTGCCTTAAATACTTCAATATCTTACATGCCATAAACAACCAAAATAGGCTCCAAAATAACGTCGGAAATTGACTTTTGTGCACGTAATGTTCCACCTAGCGCTTGGGCGCACCAAAGCGTCGGTTTTACTTGGTTCATGCTCTGAAGATTTTGGTCTTGGTTGGCACGCCCAGGCATTGAAGTCTCGAAAAAACTTTGGCTGCAAGTAAGAAAATTAGATCTCGGAATCCTTTGTTGTGCCCTCCTGAGCTTGGGAAAGTTTCCCCGTCACAAACCCTATATATGTGTAGCGCCCCGCCCCATCGCCGCGCGCAAAAGAGATGGTCATAATCGATTCGACGGCGGAGCGGCGCGCCACTTGGGGAGGAATATCTCGTCTCTCTGAACGGCTGAAAACAAAATCCATCTGAAGAGCTGCTGACTCAATCTCAAGGAAGATTGAGAGCTAATACTTAAGATAAGAGTAGTATCATTATTCTAAGTGTTAGACCAATACATATATTAGATGCAAAATACACAAGGAATTCAATATATGTATTAAATATCAGTATTTCAAGTATACTAATCACATCACAATACTAAGTATAAGTAGTGTATAAATAGAGTGCGGAAGCTTAAAGCAAACATCCAGAAATATTTATCACAAAAGCTGTATAAAGCATTCATCTCATAAAAAAAAAGAAAATACATCCAGAATTATTACAGATAGTTTACTAAAATATAGACATAAAAGTTAAGCACTTAACTGAAATAAACTAAACAAAAAAGAAAAGATGGGGAATAGTCCACTAGTGCTCCACGGACTCCTCATGAACCTCCTGAGTGTCCTCCTGATATGGCTCAATATACTGCTTAAGATCTAACAAATTACCGGATCCCAAAGGTACCCCGTATTAGATAATAAGTTTAACATATCGAAACTAATCTAAACAGTTTTAATTATTAATTTAACATTTATATAATGTAAATAAATCTGCAGAAAAAATGTAAAGTCACTGAAAGTATAAAACTGTACAAAACTAAAGTAAAGTAAGGTAAAGCTGTACTGAAAATTGAATACTGAAAGTAAATAAAAATAATAATTGATCTGAAACTGAGTAATAGCATGTAAAACTATATTGTATGCCACTAAAACTATGCATATGAATATGCCATAATATTGTATACTACTGATATGCAACCAAAATATCACTGAACTGCCATGAGTCATACGGTCCAATGTATATATACATCCAGTTGGGAACTGCAATGCCGATGCATCCTGAAATTCCCCAATCAATATATACAACATTCCGTAATCCATAAATCATCACTGATACTCATACATCATTACTAATACTCAACATCATGCTTATGCTCATGCTCATGTTTCTAAGCTATATGAGGTAAATCTAAAAATCTAAATATGCTTTGAAATCCAATAATGAATTCAAAATCTCCATTATGCAGAATCCTATTAAAAAGATTATGACTCCTAAATTCTAACCTCGATAATTAGTTAAAGTTGAGAGTTTACTTAAAAATCATTAGATGGAATGATTATATGCACATATTTAGCATGTTTCCAAGAAAAGTGGTTCTTAACATTTAGTTTGATTAAGCCACCGTAATAAAGCGATCTTCGATAGGAGGCATCACCCGATGGCGATTTGTATCTCAAGCTAAGTCATTAAGATACCCAATTCATAATCACACTCAGTGTCCTAAAGAAGATGACTCAAATTACTTAGTTTGTTTAAGCCACACCTATTGAAGTGATTTTTGCTAGGAGGCTTCACCCGATGACGATTTGTATTTTAATTAAACTAATGAATGAGTCCTTATTTATAATACTCTTAGTCTTAGAAGATTTACTCTAATGGGACTGTATTCGTCTAATCCCTCAAGATAACACCTGGTCATAAGTTCACATTAGAGTGAATCAACAAATCCTGAATACTACTGAAGAAATCCAGTACTATGGTATACCCTAATGTACCCAACTAATAATCTGGGTTTAAAAGATTTTATTTAATCAATAAGGATAATCAAATCTATTAATCCTTACTCTAATGGGTGAGTCCTACACAAGGCCCCAAGAATGCGATCAAAGAGTTCACTTAAAGTTGATTTCTATCGCAAGGGAGAGGTTTCATTCTAAGTGCTTTAAGTAATTCTTATAAGACTTGGATTAAAGTTCTTCCTACCTCAATATATCAATAATTAAGATCTTTAAATATTTAAAGAATGATCCTATAGCAAGACCCTTAAGATTTTACTTTTCTACTTCTTAAGTTAATATTCAAGATTTACTTATTAGACTTGGATTAAAGTGATCAAATCAGATGATTAAAATTCATCCGATCCTTTTTTTTTTTTATTTTTATTTTAAGAGCAAAATTAAGGATATTATTAGAGTTAGATAATTTCATAAACATTACAATTTTATTATCCATCTTATGCTTATATTCTTATATAAGAGAAAGTTAAAGATCAAAGCTTGATTTAGATGATTTAATCACATAGATTTAATATTAACCTTAGCACTTCTAATTCAGATCAATACTAAATCAAATACATTATTAGAATAATGTCAATTGAATTATCTTTCAATTAAATTACTTGATTAAGTGATTAAAGTTTAGGTCTTAATCAAGACATATTAGAGTTTAACCCCTAGCCTTACCAAAATTAAGACCAATAATTAATTTAAAGATCAATGGCAAATCAATATATTATTGGTGTATTATTAATGTCAATATTTAGATTTAGATTAAGTATCAGCTACTTAATCAAGTTCTTAAGGTTCTTACGTTCAAGTATAGTTTAATATCAAATTAAGCACATTTAGGTGTCCAAATAAATGTTAAAATTTTCTAACATACATCCTAATATCATGAAAACATAGGAATATAAAGTAACATAAGATAGAAGTTAATTAAGGCTAACCAAATTCAAAATCAAACCAAAAGGGTTAGCACTTGATTATAACTCTAAAAGACTTAGGTTTCATATAATTTAGTTATTAAGATCTATAAGCATTCAAGGATCTTATTCTTAATATTTGATACAAAATTTTATAAGAGATTTTAAGCACTTGTTAAAAATGATTAAGTTTTAGATTAAAATTTCACATACAATTCAGTCACACTAGGATCCTGGGACATTAAAATGCAAAAATAGTGAAGTTTTGGCCATTTCAACCAATTTTGCGCACTTTCAGAAAATTTTGGGCGTTTCGGCGCGCTGCAGTACTTTTGATACTGTGGTGGAAAACGGTGTTGTGGCGCGCTGCAGCACCTTTAATGCTGCGACGCGCTACGGCGAGACCAATTAGAGAGCTAGATGCTACGGTGTGCCGCAGCGCTTTCAGGCGCTGTGGCATGCTATGGCAGATTAACTTGCGGTAATACTATTCAATTAATTTATTTTTTGGTTTCATATAGTTTTCTAGAAATGATGCTGCGACCCGCTGTGGCGCGTTGCAGTGGTCCAACTTGCAAGTTACTGTTCAATTAGTTCATTTATTGAGTTCATAAAATTTTTTCTGAAATGACGCTGCAGCGGAAACTATTTGAGTTGCAGGCGCTACGGCGTACTGTAGCGCCCTGCCGTGATTTCGCCCTTGTGAAAACCGTGAATGGTCACATTTCGAATTCAAATACTCTCAATCCAGAGCATTTCATGAGCGGTGTTATATATAAATAGAAAGGTCTTTCCGATACCTTTCCATCGATACCAAAATCAACATAAATGGATTATTCTAACTATACGAAACATGCAGTTAAAGGTGCAGGTATACAGAATGGACGAAAAACAGAGCACGTGATTTTCAAAACAATATGATGCTTTAATGAGCCTCAATAGCTTCTAAATACAGTCATAGATCTTCTAATGATACAAACAGCATAATAATAACATGAAGAAGATAAGTAAGAGGAGCAATTGAGTACCTTAGCCTTGCAAGAAATGGAGGAAGAAGACTTGGAAAGTTTGGTGGATGAGCTTCTTCTTCTTCTTTTGCCCAATACTTAGCAATGAAGGGGAAGTGAGAGAGTATTAGAGCTTTAACTTAACAGCAAAATGAAGAGAGAGGGCTGAGCTCTCTTAATAATGGAGAAGAGAAGAGAGGAGAAGGCATGGCTTAAGGGAGTGGGAGGTGAGGGGAGTAAGGGAAGTCCTCTGCCATGCTTGCGTGCAAGGGGATGGGGGCGCTGAATGAGGGGAGCCAACAAGGAGAGAGAAGAAAGAAATAATTTAGGAAATAAAATAAGAAAATAAGAAAATTAGAAATAAATAAATATTTATTTCTTTAATCATTTAAAAATTATGCTTTTAAAAATGCACTCCAATAAATTCCAAAAATTCATCCTTAGCTAATTTGGGGGTGAGGAATTCAACAGTGAAATCAAATTTTGATTCTGAAATTTGATTAATTATTCAATTTTCTGGTGCATTTAATTACATTAAAATATTTGCCAAAAATACTACGATTTCCAAACGCGTCCAAAACATCACCCATAGCTATTTTGGGGGTGGCGATTGCAACGGTGAAGTCAGATTTTGATTTTGAGGTCAAATTAAATACATCAATTTTCTAATTAATTAAATAATAAAATAATCCAAAATATTTGATTTAGCTCCGAATCACACCAAATCTATCGGGATTGGGTCTAATGACTGGATGAATTTAATTAAGACACGATTAGGCTAAAATAAGCTCGATAATAATTTTAGGTTGTTACAGTATGTCATTCTACCCCTCACATCATAGCAATTTCATTGATTCTAGTTTTGTTTATCAATTTTAGGATGACAACTATTGCAATATTGAGCCATATCGTCTCGATCAAGTCAATATGATCGAGGAAGGATGCGAGCAGATGTAATTCTACACAGTAGCCCGAGTCCCTTACTTTGAACCTGATGGCCTGGGTTGTCCCCACCATCATGGAGGTATTCCCTGGGTCAGCCTCTACCTAAGGAGCACAAGCACTTGTACTCGACCTATGGGCTAATGTAGAGGGAGAATTTTCTTTCCACAGTAAACCCTAGGAGGCTGATCCTCTCGAGAAGCCATCTCGAGCTAGGGTCAGCCTCACAGAGGGATTTTGGGTCCATTGGAAAGGTCTCATCGAGGCCGACATTTCTATATGTGGATCCACTTCTAAGTTAGATTGTGCGTTGATTATTGGCTAACCCTAGTTTTCCATCTTTGGCCCCCGACAGGGATAAGGAACATTGCCGGGCAAGTCAGCCTCGATCTGCACGAGCCCTGCACCCGCAGCCGGCCAGCGTGTGTGCGAGGCATCTGCAACCGCATGGATTAGGCCCGCAGGCATGCAATTCAATTAGAAATTAAATTGTTTTAATTAATTAATTCAATTTATTTAATGATTAATATCTTATAATTATAAATCCAAATATAGTAAAATTATATATCAAAATGATTAGAAAAATATAAAAATATTAATATGAAGTCAAATTTCTATTTTGATGATTAATATTATTAATCACATTTTATTTATCATTAAGGATGATTAAACCTTAATTAAGCCATTTAATGTCTAAATTGAGCATGCTTACTATTATTATACTCCTTATGCTATAGAAAAGCTATAGCCACTAATCTTATATCATTTAGACATCATTTAAAGATTTTTTTATTTTTGAACCTCATTTAATAATATTAAAATCATATGTTGGAGAAATCATAATTGTTAGCTTCTTAAATCCTATGACAATAAGCATTAGCCTAGGTTGTGACTTGACTGAACTCTAGTGCATGTTTATGGTAGAGAAACATTCGCTTAATATTGATATAGTTAAAATTAGAAATAAACTCCAACCATAGGGATGAAAATGAAAATTATAAGATTTGAATTTAGAAATTGATATTGTGAATAAATTTAACATATTATGTAATAATAATATACCATGTATCTTATGTCTAATGTTTATTAGACTCAATCGTAGGAAACTTGAGAGTATATATTAAGCTTAATATAGCACTTGAATTTCTTGGATGTAGAAGAGACCCGAATCATCCTAGCATCATTGAATGTTTTGGTTAGCAATTATTAAATATCATTAGAGTCTAAAGCACATAATTAGTCTTAAGATTCCCAAATTAGTAAGATTATGACTTAGTGTAACAACCTAAGTTGTTACCTTAGTCAATTAGGATTAATCTTAGCCTAAAATCTAAATCCTAAGTGTTAATTAGGTCATTAGGAGCCAACCCTTATGACCTAGTCCAAATCAGGAGTCAAAATAGATCGAATCCTGATTTCTGGAAAATTCAAAAATTATAAAATTGACCTATTTAAATTGACCTCCGATCAAAAAATGGAATTCGCCATTGCGCTAATTGCCCCCAAATCAGTTAGAGGTGAAGTTTTGGTGTCAATCGGAAGTCGTCGAAATTTCGACAAATATTTTAATAATATTTAAATACCCCGAATATTGAGAAACTAAAATACTCGTCGGATCGAAAATCCGACCTCGCCGTTGCATTTCTCACCTCTTAATTAGCTAATGGTAAATATGTGGAATTGTTCTAATGCCAATTAATCAATTTATTTTATTATAAAGAATTAATTGAAATTTAATATTTATATTATTATTCAACTCTGCACTTAACGGCTTCGTCAGGGGTCCTTCTGCGCCAGCTAACGCCATCCACCTCCCCATTAACTCAATCCGATCAATCGGACCATCCAAATGGACGGTCCCGATTTCGCCCCCCCCCCCCCCCCCCCGCCATCACGCGTGCGCCGCGTGTCGAGGCACCGCAACCCGCGACCAGTCGCCGCGAGCGGCAACCTCGAGCCTCCACCGCATCTTCCTTAACCTGTCCTCGCGGCGTTCGCATCCGAAGGTCTCGCAAGCCGGACTCAGGAGCGTTCGCAAGGTACTGACCGCGAGCTTTAGGGCAAAGCACCGATCCAGGTACCTCCTCTCCTCCCTCGACTCTTCATTGATTGCAAATATTATCGTTGGTATATCCCCATCGCATGTGTCGTGAGTTTGACGGGTCCGATCGAGCTCGCGCTCGCCAGATTGGACGATTTTGGCACCTTCCTCTTCAGAGGAATCGACCTTCGCCGCTCCTCTCGGAAACCCTAGGAATCGAAGCGTCTGGGGTTTCGGGTCGGGTCGAGCCCGACCCGTGTAGAGCCAGCCCGTGTCCGCGTGTGCCGCCTCGTCAGCCTGGCGAGGGCCCGCTTTCGCGTGTGTCGGCCAATCGGGGCGTGACACACGGGAGCCACGTCGACCCTTCGAGAGCCGCGCCATCCGACGCGGACCACCCTTGAGACCCGTGGGCCCCGCGGGTGCTGCGGGGCCCACCCACTTCGGCTGCGCCCTCTCACATGCAGGCACGTGTCCATGGCGGTCCCGCCCGCCATCATGACCTGCACACAAAAACAAAAAAGTGTGTGTACGTGTTCAGGAAACTTAAGGCAATTAGTGTTTTAATATACTCATACATCCGAACTTATATATATATATATATATATATATATATATATATGAATTGTAGTGTCATTTGTATAGTTCAATTAAGTTCGATAAGTTAACATTAAGCAGTAGGATGTAATCTAGTTTAATGGGAATGTGTATATATATATATATATATATATATATTAGTATTAGTTTATATATGTATATGTATTATTATTATCATTACCTTATTTCGGGTCCAGCCGAGTAATTAAATTAATGAGTAGCAGTTAGGGAATTAAGTCTATAGGTTCAGGGCTTAAAAATATTCATATACATATATATATATATATATATATATATATATATATATATAACCTGATGAATCAAAACTAATATAATATTAACTTAATTCTTATTGTTTAAAGTGAATGAAATTACATACTAAGAGAGAAGTATATATACATATATGTATATATATATATACATCTAATTTAAGGATGTGTGAATACACATTATTTGTCACTGGTAATATTAAAACACTTAAATAATTAAAATCTGTCACAAGTTAGTGTTAGTAACAGCAATTAGATAACTAAATTAAAAATGATTAATTAAAATTAAAAGTTAAGCATATATATATATATATATTTTAATCATTTAAAAAATATAAGCAGCAAAATAACTAAATCCATTAATAACTTAGTCGGTAGTATATAATATCACAACAGTAAATTAAGATAAATAATCTAGAAAATTAGATCTATAACCCCACGTATATATGTATAGTTATATACACGCATTTGTAAGTTTAGATTAATTAGTAATAAACAGTAGAATACTTAATTTTAATTAAACATTAATTAACATATATTAATATATAGTTATATAGTTCTATATATATATATATATATATATATGTATATATATGTATATATATATATAGAAATAAAAATCCCTAAAAAATCCCAAAATTTGTAAAGGCCACTTCTATCGCTTTAATTCTTAAAAAATCCCATCATTCGTAATGGTCTGAATTCTGTCCAATTAGTTTGTGTAATGTTTTTAACAAAATTGCTTCAAAAGTAATGACAAACAGGTTAAGTCTTCTCTGCCCCAATCTTATTTCTCCTTCTCAGAGTGCATTTGTGCAAGGTAGATTGATCACAGACAACTTTCTTTTGGCTAAAGAACTAATCCAGGACCTTGACAAGAGGTGGCACGGGGGCAATTCTATTATCAAGCTTGACATTATGAAAGCCTATGATAGGGTGGAGTGGCGATTTCTCTTTTCCATCCTGAGAAAGTTTGGTTTCTCTAATTTCGTTATTCAGTTTATTTACAAAACAATTTCTAATATTGGCTTTTCAGTGTTGTTGAACGTGGAGAGCAGAGGATTTTTCCCTTCGTCCCGGGGCTTAAGGCAAGGGGATCCTCTCTCTCTGGCGCTCTTTATTCTAGTCAATGAATATTTTTCCAGACTGCTTGCCAGGGATTTCTCCTCGCGGAAGGGGGTAGCCTACCATAATTCTGGTAAAATGGTGATCTCGCATTTATCCTTTGTAGACGATACTCTTGTCTTCTGTAGAGCCACGAAACAAGCTTTTAAATTAGTGATGAGAATCCCGGAGCATATGGAATCGGTTTCGGGTATGAAAGTGAATCGAGGTAAATCAAATGTGGTTTTTGGTAATCTCTCGAGCTTGTCTAGGTCTTCTCTTCCCCTTTGCTATATGGGGCTCCCTTTGTCGAAAGGGTTGGTGAGGCCGGCAGCGTTTGAATCGATCATTCAAAGTATCTCTTTGAAAATAAATTGCTGGGCGGCTAAGTGCCTTTCATTTGGAGGGCGACTCGTTCTCCTTGAATCGGTCTTAAATGTTATCCCGAACTTCTTTCTGGCGGTGCTTAGGCCACCGGCTGCTTTCATTAGTCGTTTTAATGTTCTTTGTAACAGTTTTCTTTAGGGAGATTATGCTTGCAGGCAGGCCATTAGTTGGTGCAGCTGGAATTCGTTGGCGCTTCCAAAGGCCTCGGGTGGATTGGGTTTTTGTTCTCTGAAAAAAATTCATGTAGCTTTCTGTGTCAAGCTTTGGTGGAGGCTAAGATGTAGGGAGGGCCTTTGGGCCATTTTCATGCACAATAAGTATGGGTCCAAATGCTATATTTCAGTTCGTGGTGCGCTTCAAAATGATTCAATTGTGTAGAGGAACCTTCTGAGAATTAGGAGTGAGGCGGAAAGGAGTATTTCTTGGGCCATTGGGAATGGGGCCTGCTCATTCTGGTTTGACAAGTTGTTTAAGGAGGGTCCCCTCCATACCCTTGTCCCGGTGGTGGGCTCGGCTCTTTCTTCAGTATCCGAGTTTTGGTCGGAGGGGCAGTGGGATCCTTCAAAGATTGCGGAAGTGGTTCGGTTCCTCGATGTGGTGAACCTGGTCTGCAATACTCCAATTTGGGGGGGGGGGGGGGGGGGGGGGGGTTGACTCTTTGAGAGTCGGGGTTGGTATTGAGGCCAAGCCAAAGTTGAAACTAGCGAAGCATGTTCTGGAACCGCACTCCCTAGTCCTGCCTGGTTGGTTCCGTTTGCCTACAATTGCTCTTTCTTTTTTTATTTGGAGAATTTTTAAGAAGTTTCTTTCTACTGATGACATCCTGAAGGAGCGAGGGGTGTCGCTAGCTTCTAAGTGTGTGTTTTATTAGAATGAAGAGTCGTTGGCTCACCTGTTTTTAAATTGTCAGTTTGTGAGAGACCTCTGGTACGGTTTTGATCTTCGAAATGTAATTTCTTCTCATTCCCATTCGTCCATCCCGTCTTTTTTGCTTTGGTGTTCCAATCACTTGGGGAAGAGGGGCTTTACTTTGGCGTGCCAAGTGTGTTGGCAGATTTGGTCTGCGAGGACTAAGGTGAAGTGGGGGAAAAAATTGTTGCCTAGTAGCATTTTAAAAACTTATATTGATAGCTATATGGAGATGGCAGGGCTTACTAGTGGGGGTGAAGGAGGATCGGGTGTCCACCCGGTATCAAATGAAATCTCTCTTTGGTGGTATCCGAAGTCTTTTCTTATTTTGAGTCTGTTTTTATCTCCTTCGGGAGAGGTGTTTGTCAACAAGATTGGCTGGAAGTGGTGGGGGCAATCTAAGCTTGTGGAATGGTGGTGGTCCTGTTCGGTTCATTTGGGGCTTAAAATCTGGATGATCCCATAGTTTTTGCGCTGGGCTCTGTCTCTTTGGGGACAGGCAGGTTTTAATTTTTGTTTGATTGGGGCTTTCAGTGTTCTTCAAAGGTGCAAGTTTTTGCTGCGTTTAAACTACAGCTATCTTGTTGGTTTCTTTTTGAGTTGGTTGGAGTCTTTAAATTTCTCACTGTGGTGGTGTTGTGAGTAATGGGTTGCCGGCTGTGTTCGGGTTTCAGAAGCTTCTTATCCTCTTTATCCCTGGCTTCGCTGATCCGTGGCTTATTATCAAATCTTTTCGTGGATTGTATGCTGCCAGTGTGTTAGTTGTCTTTTCGGTCGATGCTGGCGCAGCTCTCGATAGTTGTGTTGTGTCGCCTCATTGCCTATGCTGCCCGTCCTTTTTATGGGCTTGGTCTGCGGAGGATTCGCAGGCTGGTAGTGTGACTCTGCCACTGTCTTCCCCGTCGCGGCCCTGCTATGGCCTCTATTTATTCAAGTTCAATTTGGTTGTGGAATATTGGCTTCTCTCTCTTCCTGCTTTGAGTGACTTATTGTGCAATCCTGCTCTCATCTTCTTATTCAGGAAACTTCGGTTGGTGGAATCACTCTTCTGTCTGGCTTCGGCGCTGTGGGAGTTCTTTGTTGCGTGTGACAATTCGCAACTGGCGGTTCTGGTTGTCGGACTGCAGGAGGTATTCTGGCTCGGTACTATCATGTTTTTTAAAATCTGTGAAGCGCTGGAAAAGCTGTTGGTGTCATCGACCTGGTCGGTCAGGGAGTCGGCGTCACTGCGGTCGCTTGCATTCAACCTCTGGTTCTTGTTCTGTATGCTCACAGTGCTCGTTGAGGTCTTGTTTCCTTTGTTCTGAGGTGCGTGCGGACTTGAAGCGAATGGTGAAGCTTGGTTGTATAGGTTTTTGATGTGTTTTGGCTTGAATTGCCTTTGTTGTGGTTTTAGTGGTTGCATTTTTTGGGTTTGCTCCTTATGGTTTCTTTTGTTTTGGTTCTTGTCGGTGAACCAGTGGGCTGGATGTGGCCCGGTTGCACTCGCTTTGTAATTTTTGTTGATCTATAGAAGTAATGTTTGCTTAATATATATATATATATATATATATATATATATATATATATATATATATATATATATATATATATATATATATATATATGAAATATGTCAAATTAAAGGTAGTGAAATTAAATAATTAATACATTATATTAAACCTAAGTCAAATATTTAAGCAGTGTTATTAAATGGATAAAATGAGGTTAATTAAAATTGCAAATTTTAATTGTCCATATCTCCTAAATTATATGTTCAATTATAGTGATATTATATCTCATGTAAATCGTAAAATTGAGAGGAATCTGATTGTAGAAATTAGATTTCCCATAGGGTACCTAGATAACATAGTGATATTTTATGACTTATTTAGGACCCTATAATTTTTGACCTAGTTGACTAAATATAGTTAATATGGGTCTTAAAATACTAAGGAGAACAGCTTCATCACTGTAGTAGTATTAGTTTTCCCATTTGAACATCAAGAAAGAAGTCAACCCTGGATCTCACAGTTGACTTTAGGGAAAATTGACTAAAATGCCTTTAGAATTCAAATGACCATAACTTGGTGAATTCAACTCCAAATTTGAAAATTCAAGATGCTAAATAGGTTAGAATTTCAATGT
This sequence comes from Gastrodia elata, assembly GCA_016760335.1. Taxonomy (NCBI): domain Eukaryota; kingdom Viridiplantae; phylum Streptophyta; class Magnoliopsida; order Asparagales; family Orchidaceae; genus Gastrodia; species Gastrodia elata. Next base: position 14,831,468 of record CM028673.1, read on the forward strand.
AATAACCCTAGAAATTTAGAAAATGACCAAAATACTCCTAGCCTTATATTGGTCATAGCTTGACCATTTGAAGTCAATATTAACATACTTACTGTCTATCTTCAAGTTAAATAGTAAGGAATCATGTGGAACTAAGAAACTTTAATTTGGACCCTTAAATCAAAATATGACTTTTTAGACTCTTAAGTAGGGGCAAAATAGTCATTTTTGCTAAAAATTAGGTTAAACACTCTTAAACCTTTAATTAGTCTTTTAAAACACTAAAACCAATATTAAAATTATATTAAAATCATTTAAGTGAGTAAAATCAATTAGGTCAAATCTGTAAAATCCTTGAAAATCCTTCTAAAGTTATTTTCTTAGGATTTTACACCTCACATAAGGATTATCCTTGAGACTAGGATTAGATCATAGATTAGAGTTCATTCATTGGGTAAATAGGTTACTCAATGAATGAAACCTTAGTTTTATTAGTTTCTAGAATTTTACAACTTATTCTGATTATTTTATCTTTTAATTTTAGATTTAAGATAGGAGATTCATCATATTAAGTTTGATTACTTAATAGGATTTACATTAACTAGTAGATCACTTTTAGAATGGAACCTAAAACTTAGGTCTTATCTTTTTGGATTATGTGATTAGCCCAATCTTCTCATAGAGTACCTAGATAATATAGTAACATTTATTGACCTATTTAGAACCTCATAATTTTTGACCTGGTTGATCAAATATAGTTAATATGGGTTTTAAAATACTTAGGAGAATAGCTCCATCACTGTAGTAGTATTAGTTTTCCCATTTGGACATCAAGACAAGAAGTCAACCCTGGATCTCACAGTTGACATTAGGGAAAATTGACCAAAATGCCCTTAAAATTCAAATGACCATAACTTGGTCAATTTAACTCCAAATTTGAAAATTTAAGATGCTAAATAAATTAGAATTTCAATGTCATTAATAAACTAAAATAACATTTAAGTTTTGAATCCTAGAAATTTAGAAAATGACCAAAATACCCCTAGCTTCATATTGGTCATAGCTTGACCATTTGAAGTCCATATTAGACATACTTACTGTCTATCTTCAAGTTAGACAGTAAGGAATCATGTGGAACTAAGAAACTTCAATTTGAGCCCTTAAATTAAAAGTTGACTTTTAGATCCTTAAATAGGGGCAAAATAGACATTTTGCCTCATATTGGTCATAACTTGACCGTTTGAAGTCCACATTAGACATACTTACTGTCTATCTTCAAGTTAGATAGTAAGGAATCATGTAGAACTAAGAAACTTCAATTTGGACTCTTAAATTAAAATTTATTTTTTAGATCCTTAAGTAGGGGCAAAATAGTCATTTTACCAAAAATTAGGTTAAACCCTCTTAAACCTTTGATTAGTCTTTTAAAATACTAAAAAACATATTAGAAAATATTAGATTCATTTAAGTGAGTAAAATCAATTATTAGGTCAAATTTATAAAATCCCTGAAAATCCTTCTAAAGTTCTTTTCTTAGGATTTTACACTTCACATAAGGACTATTCTTAAGACTATGATTAGATCATAGGTTAGAGTTTATTTATTAGGTAAATGGGTTACTCAATGGATAAACTGTTAGTTTTATTAGTTTCTAAAATCTTACAACTTATTCTGATTATTTTATCTTTTAACTTTAGATTTAAGATAGAAGATTCATCCTATTAAGTTTGATTACTTAATAGGATTTCCCTTAACTAGTAGATTACTTTTAAAATGGAACCTAAAACTTAGGTCTTATCCTTTTGGATTATATGATTAAGCCTAATCTCGTGGTGTTTAATCCATAATCTATAGTTAGATCTTGGTTAGATCTTAACTAGAACATCTAAACTCACAATAATTATGATGTATGATTTATTGATTTAACTCATAGTCATCATCTGATTGAATTAGATTAGAACATGATCAGTTCTAATCCTTTTTAACTTATAAGGATGAATTTCTAAGTTATACTCGATAGTTGGAAAATGGTGATCCTGAACTTATGTAACTTGGAATAGTTAGAATGGTTTAAATAAAAAAAAATGATATTACAATATTAGTAGAGTTCCTTGCTTACTTTTGATATTTTATTGCTACGCATTCCTTAATGTTTGCGCCATTTTCCTTGGACATGTCACATAAGAAAATATTGTTGCATGAAAATAAATACTTAGAAAATTAAGAAAATATTTACATTTGGGTTCAATTTATGGTGGATTATGGTGCACATTTACTCTAATGGACAGGGGTAAAGAGAGATCAGGATGCTTAACACTACTCATTGAGGAGAGTGTGTTAGGCTTGGAACCCGTTCAATCTTGCAGACATGTTTGACTCCTTAGTTGTTTCTGAAATTGTCCACATAAACAAAAGTAAAATAACTAAAAGATATTTTATAGTATTATCCGCCTCTTCAGTTACACAGTATTATTGAGATATGTTGCCATAACCCAGAAAGGCTATGGGGATGGATGTATATTATGACGACCGGGGATCGAAGTTTGAAAGTTTTAAAAGAATAATTTATAAAATTTGGAAACATACAATTTTTATAGACAACAAAAAATAATATAATTAATGTCCAAAGTCCAGTTATACAAGTAGAGGGAGAGCCATACATATATGAATTTACAACAGTTTAATATTTACAATATAGATTAAACATCCTTATTTTTCTCACATCTTTGTTTCTTCTCTTTTAATACACAGGCAGATCTTCAAAGTTTAATTCTCAAAACATAAAAAATACAGTTACCAGTCAGGTAGGAGTACGCAAATTATTCTTGTAAGAGTATTCTATCATCCTATAATAGGTATAAATTAAATGTGGAAATGAATGGAATATTTGCATATCATATATGAAAGAAAAGCAAATTTTCAAATTTAAATATTGCCCTGCATGTTAGCTTTGAAATTCAATAAAAAATCATGAATTAATAAAATTTTATCAAAAGCACTTGTAACATAAAGTCGAGTCCACAGACTCCTAAGCCCAAATGAGTAAACTCATAGGCATAACCTTTAGGAAGCTTTCTCACTACCCATTGATAGCTTATTCAAAATTAAAAACTGATGGTGTGTCTTTCCTCTGGATGACTCCTAGGGGCTGCCCACTTCTTAAAAAGGGCTAACTCTCTCCATATGACTCCCAGGGGCTGCCAGCAGGCTCAATTTATACAGATTCTTAGTATTGCTTTCCATCATCTAAAGACAAACACCACAATAATATAACATATTTCATCATTTTGTTACATGCTTCTTTGATAATATTCTTTTGTATATTTATAAGTGGTAACCAGTTTTGGAATAAATAATACTCAAATGAAAATGGCTCAAAATAAGAATACTGAAATAAAACTTATAAGTAGATTTACGTACCTGACTGTTTTGATATAATTACAACTAAATCAATTCCTTTGATCTGCCAAAAATAATTTAATTCATTAATTTAATATTTTATGATTTAACATGATTTGTAATATTAGGTTTATTTGTAATTTAGGTTTCTAAAACAATAATAAAATGATCTAAATATGTTTAAATTGATTTTGAATTATTAAGTTACTAATTTAAGAAATAAAAAACTATTTTAATTAATTAAAATTTATTTAATTTAATATTTGGCCAAGGATTAAGGCTAATGAGCTTAAATTAAAATTAATTTAAGAAATTAAAACTTAAGCTCATTAAGAGTTGATTAATAATTCTGCTTATGAAATGCTAAAATTTTTGTTATACTTATGATGTTTACTGACTAAGAATTCCATAGAACCTAAATTTGTTAAATTATAATAAGTTTTGGTCAAGTTATGGTCAAATTAGGGTTTAAGGTGATTAGTGAGTAATTAGTGAAATTAATTACAAAATCACTAATCCAACTATATCACTAAGTTTTAATATAATCTAGGAGTTCTCTAAAACTTAAATTATTCAATTTGAATTATTAAATTTGCTAATTTTCACTAATCAAATTCTTAAAGTAATTAAAGTTGATTAGGAGATCTAACTATTGGATTCTAAATATTTTTACAGATTACTATAAATTAGGTTTTTTTTATCTATATTAATATTTGGATTACCTAATTTGAAGTTCAATTGACTAAGTTATGGTTAATTGAAGTTCTAGGGTTAAATAACTTAATTAGGGTTAGGTCCTAAATGTGATTAGTCTAAATCTAATTCAAACAATAAAATTAATACTACTAAAATATTCTTTAGGGTTTTCTGAGTATTTTAAGACTCATATTGGGTATATTTGGATTAATGGATACAAAACTATAGTCATTTGAATAATTATGACATTTTTTTGAATTAAATTAATAACCCTAAATGTCACTATATGAATTATTAATCCTATAGCACTATAAATATTATCATAAATTTCTTATATTTTTTGATTAATTTGATATATTTAATAGTATGATTTTTTTGGATAATTATTTTAGGAGTTATGCATATTTAAAGTTTAGGTATTCATTTAATTAATTATGTATATATATGTATATATATATTTAAAAAAATGTCACTATTTTGTATTATATTATATGTTAATAATTCTATTACTATTAATATATAGATTATTTTATGTTGTGTGATTTGATATATATATATATATTATAAGTATTATATTATGAATATCTATAACAACCCAATGTTGTTATCCAGCTTAATTTTTGCATAATTATAGCATAATTATCATTCTATTAAGTTCACCGAGTCATTATAATCAAACTCTGAAGGTTTGGAGCAATTCAGAGCTAAATCAAATATTTTAGATTATTTTAATATTTAATTAAATAGAAAATTGAGGTATTTATTTTGACCTTGAAATAGAAATCCGACTTTGCCATTGCGATCATCACCCCCAAATTAGCTAGGGGTGATGTTTTGGCCGCGTTTGAAGGTCGTTGAACTTTCATCAATATTTTAATATAATTAAATATGCTGAAAAATAGAATAATTAATCGGAATCAAAATCCGACTTCACCGTTGAATTCCTCACCCCCAAATTAATTAGAGGTGAATTTTTGGGATTTTTCGGAGTGCGTTTCAAAAATCTAGAATTTTAAATAATTAAGGGAAATAATTAAGCAATTCTCCGATCCATAATTTGCAATTTCTCTCCCTCTCTCTCCTAGCTGGCACTTAGATTTCGTTGGCCATCTCCTTCATTTGGCTGGCCACTCCTCTCACCTCCTTCCCTCCATGCTTTGATGTGAGGTTACATCCTCATCCCCTCATCCTAGCTCCCTAGCTTCTCTAGCTTATGATGGCTCCATACCCTCCCTCTCCTCCTTTAAAAGAAGAGTTCAGGCTTCCTCTTTTGGCTTGCTAAAAACTTTCATCACATCCTTCTACCATTGATGCTCTAGTGCTGAAGAAAAAGAGGTTCAGCTCTCTACCTCCAAAGCTTTTGAAGAAGACAAAGTTGTCTCCCTCCCCTCTCAAGGACTAAAGTACCCCTTTGCTCCTCTCCTTATCTTTCTCATACTGTTATAATGTTGGAATGTAGCTTTGGAAGCCCATAAGCATGTATGTAAGCTATTATGACTCTTAAAGGCTTCACAAAAATCTGCTCTGTTTTCGTCTATTTTGCACACCCTATTATTCATCCACATTTTTTGTATAGTTAGGATACTCTATTTATACCGATTTTAGTGTCGATGGAAAGGTATCAGAAATACCTTTCCATTAATATATGGCACTACTCATGGGACTTTCTGGATTGAGAGTAATTGAGCTCAAAAATAGGCCTTAAAGTTTTTGTCCAGGCGAAAAATGTCGTCTGGCGCTGCAGTGCTCTGCAGCGCCCGAAGTTGCAGAGCTAGGCCGCTACAGCGCGCTACAGGGCGCTGCAGCGGCATTTCGGCAGAAATTTATATAAATATATAATCGAGTAATTAAATAGTAAATTCGCAAAGAAGACCGCTACAGCGCACTGCAGCGGGTTGCAGCGGGATTTCGGTAGAACATATAAAAGTATTAATTAAACTATTTAAACAGTAAAATTGCAAAATGGATCGCTACAGTGCACCGTAGCGCTGCTGCAGCGGGCTGGAGCGCGCGATAGCGGGCTGTAGCGGAAATATTGGGAAACTTAGGGAAATATGAAATGAATTAATTAAACAGTGATCTTGCAAATTGAACCGCTGCCGCGCACCATAGCGCACCGCAGTGGACCGCAGTGCACCCCGCACAAAAGGTGCTATTGCGCGCTGCCGCGCGGAAAGCACTGCAGCGTGCTGCAGCGCCCAAACTTGCAAATTTTCCCAAAATTTTAGAAAACTGCCCAGTTTTGGCTGAAATGGCCAAAACTTCACTATTTTGGTATTTTAAGGTCCCTAGGACCCTAGTGGGGCTAAGTTATATCAAAATTGAACCTATTTTAGCTAAAATTGAACATTGCATAAAATTCTTTAGGGAAATTAGGTTTGACATTTTGTTATCTTTAAAAAGTGCTTAAAACCTACTTTGTAACTCTAGATGTATTATGCCAAATGCTAAGTAATAGAATCCTTAAAAACATGTATCAAATAGGTAAACCTTAATAACCTAAATGGCATGAAACTTAGATCTTTTAGAATTGTGATTAAGTGCTAATCCCTTTGCTTATTTTAGGATTTGATTAGAATTAATCACCTTTTTATTTTATGCCATCTTTTTATTTATATGCTTTTTGATTTTATGATGTATATTAGAGAATTATAAATATTATTTGGGCATTTAAGTATACTTAATTGACATTAAACTACACTTGAACATAAGTATCTTGATAACTTGATTAAGTAGATAATACTTAATCCAAACTTAAAGTGACATTAATAATATACTAAAAATATATTAATTTGTTATTGACCTTTAAATTAACATTGGTCTTAATGATAGAAAGATTAGGGGTTAAACCCTAGCTTGTCTTGATTAAGATCTAAGCCTTAATCACTTAATTAATTTGATTATAAGATAATTCAATTAATATTATTCCAATAATATATATGATTTGATATTGATCTTAAATCATCAAATTAGAAGTGCTAAAGATAATATTGAATATGTGTGATTGAATCATCTAAATCTAAACTTTAGATCTTTGATTTTCTCTTATATAAGACAATTAGCATAAGATGAAAATAAAATTATAATAATTTATAAAATGATCTAACTCTAATAAAATCTTTGATTTTATCCCATGATTATAGAATAGGCAAGGATCAAATAAATTTTAATCATCTGATCTGACCACCTTAACCTAAGTATGACAAGTAAACCTTAAGAAGTAGAAAAGTGAGACCTTAAGGGTTTTGCTATAGGATTCATCATTGAAATGATTAAAAGCCTTATCTAATGATACATTGAGGTAGGAAGGACTTTTGTAACTTATTGAGGTAGAAACCTAGTTGATCCTTCATAACTTTAGAAATTGAACTTGATACTTTGTGGTAGGAATTACCTAAAGTACTTAGAATATGACTCATTCCTTGTGGTAGCCACCTATGTTGAGTGATCCTTTGATCACATCCTTGGAGCCTTATGTAGGATACACTTACTTAGAGCAAGGATTAATATATTTGATAAATATTTGTTGATTAAATAGAATTTTTTGAACTCAGATTATTAGTTGGGTATAGTAGGGTATACCCATATTACTGGATTATTTTAGTAGTATTCACGATTGGTTGATTCACTCCAATTGGGACTTATGACCAAGTGCTATCCTAAGGGATTAGACGAATACAGTCCCGTTAGAATAAATCTTCCAAGACTAAGAGTGTTACAATTAATGAACAAGATCCTTAATTTGAGATATAAACTGTGACCGAGTTCTATCTCCTATCGTAGTGGCTTCGATAAGTGCAGTTTAAGCAAACTAAGTATCTTAAGTTACTTTGCGTAGACCACTAAGTATGCTTGTAATTAGGTCATTTAACGGCTTAGCTTGATATATAAACTTTGACCGGATTATACCTCCTATCGTAGTGCACTTCGATAAGTGCAGTTTAAACAAGCTAAGGGTTAAATCTACCTTTCTTGCAAATATGCTAAATATGTGTATACAATTACCCCAGCTAATGATTTTTAAGTAAACTCTCAATTTTAACCAATTATCAAACTAAAATTTATGAGTTAGAATCCTTTTAGCAGGATTCTGCACAATGGAGACCTAGAATTCATTATCAGATTTCAAATTATTTTCTAGATTTTTAGATTTATCTCATGTAGTTTAGAAGCATGAGCATTAGCATAAGCTTGATGTGTGAGTATTAGAATAATGTATGAGTATCAGTGATGATTTATGGGTTACGAAATATTGCATACATTGTCTGGGGAATTTCAGGATGCATCAGCATCATCAGTAAACAGTATTCCTAACTGGATGTATGTATACATTTGTAGAGCCTCACCCCTTAATCCACAAGATTAAGCTAAGGGGTGGTGTGTCACTCTAGCTAACCCTTCACTTATCATTGGATTAGGATGAAATCCATAATCCACCTAATAAAGGAAGGAGTAAGCATATAATTAAATATTCAGTCACTTAATAAGAATTCATACAGAGTGCAGAAGCGATTTATACTAAGAGACATCCAAGCATCACAATATAAATATAATGAAATACATCTCAGAACATAAGCATAGAATCCAAATACACAGTCATGAGTACCTGTATTATTATTACAACATTTTACAGTTTAAGCAAGGAAAGAAAAAATGCACTCATTCTCAATTATAAAGGAAAACTAAACAACTGCTTCTTCCACAGGCTCCTCCTCTGGATATGGCTCCACACCAAGATCCCGATCGTCCAACTGAAGAGGATCTGTCATTGTCAGTTTCACAATGTAGGGCCCCATCCAAAAAAAGAAAATCTTGTGTTAGTTAGACAATAGTCTAAGTACATTTTGAGTTGATAAGTTTTATATGTATTTTGTAATATCACCATTTACATTCTCTAAGCAACAACTATATAAAGGAGCAATAAGCAAAACAATAAGGAAGGAAAAAGCTATAAATAATTATTTATAATTTAAGAAAAAAGAGAGACTAAGACATGCCTCACATGCAAGCTAAACAATATAAGACATATGAATATAAATAACTGAGTAAGGACTGAAAGAAAATACTACATCCTAAATATGCTAGTGATCAAAAAGAAATATGCAAATTTAAAAAGACATAACTTAGCAGTGATACATATAAATAGCAGTAAAATTCTAACATCATAAAATATATAAGTAGTACAAAGAAAATGACTGACTAAATATAATAATGAAAAGTAAACAAAACATCAATCTGCATATATATAAATATCTGTATACAATCTGCCATACAAAAAAGAGCTAATCTAGCCCACCAGAAAAGCCAAAGGATCTTAGCACTAGTATGGCTAAGGCACCAATGATATAATCGAAGAATCTTAGCACTAGTACGGCTAAGGCACCAATAATGTACCCCTAGTTACATAATGAGACTAAGCAATAGGCACACAACAAAACGAAGTCCTTCCCCTAGTATCATAAGATGACTAGGCAATCAGGACACAACAAGGTAAAGTCCTTCCCCTAGTATCATAAGATGACTAGGCAATCAGGACACAACTGAGAGGCAGCTCAAATATATATGACTATTATCTTTTCATTAATTACTTTAATATTTTCACAAGAAATCTAAGGAGTTTCCATATTTCCTAAAATTTATTTATGCATCAAAAATCTTATATGATATGCTTAAGAAAATATGGCACAAAAATCAAAGGATGCGTAAGCAACAATCATCAAAGTAAGCAAGGGACTCTACTAAACATGGTGATATCATTTGTTTTCTACTTAACCATTCTAACTATTCCAAGTTACACAAGTTTATGATCACCATTTTCCTACATATCAAGTGTAACTTAGAAATTTGTCCTTATAGATTAAAAGGATTAGAACTGATCAAGTTCTAATCTAGTTCAATCAGATGACGATTATAAGTTAAATCAATAAATCATACGTCCTAATTTTGTGAATTTAAACATTTTATCTAAGATCTGATCAAGATCTTCTAAGCCTATAGATTATGAATTAAACACCATGAGAATTGTGCTTAATCACATAATTCAAAATGGGTAAGACCTAAGTTCTAGGTTCATTCTAAAAGTGCTCTACTAGTTAAGGCAAATTTTATTAAGTAATCAGACTTAATAGGATGAATCTCCTATCCTAAGACTAAAGCTAAAAGACAAAATAATTAGAATAAGTTGTAAAATAAAAGAAGAGTCGAGAAACTAATAAAACCAAGGTTTCATGCATTGGGTAACCCAATTTACCCAATGAATGAACTCTAACCTAAGATCTAGTCCTAATCTCAGGAAGGGTCCTTAAGATGTAGTGCTTAAGACTTAGAAGAATTTAGGAATCTGACTTAATGATTGATTTCACTCACTTAAATACCACTAATACAATTATAATATTAGTTTTTGAGTTTGGAGAAGTTAATTAAATGTTAAGGGTACTTAATCGAATCTTAGGACAAAAATAACTATTTTGCCCTTACTTAAGGGTCTGAAAAGACAACTTTGACTTAAGGGTCAAAACTGAATTTTCTTAATTCCAAGTGATTCCTTACTGTCTAACTTGAAGATAGATAGTAAGCACGCCCAATTTGAACTTCAAACGGTCAAGTTATGACCAAAATGAGGCCATTGGTATTTTGGTCATTTTCTAAAATTCTAGGGTCAGATCCTAAATTTTGTTTCAGTTTATTGATGGCATTGAAATTCTAAACTAGTTAGCATCTTGAATTTTTGAATTTGGAGTTGAATTGACCAAGTTATGGTCATTTGAATTCTAAGGGCATTTTGGTTATTTTTCACTAAAGTCAACTAATTCTACAACCATGACGGGGCCGCTCTCCTGAGCATTTTAAGACCGATATTGACTATGTTTGAACTAAGGGTTGAAAAGTTATGAGCTTATGAAGATTAAGAATTAGGTCAAAAAGTGATTAACCTAATAATATCTCAAACAGCAAAACCAATATTACAGAGGTGATCCTTAGGCTTTGCTGATTAATCTGAGACCCACATTGGATTTGTTTTGGTAAGTGTGCGCAAAGTTATGACCAATTGAAGTTTTGTGATATTTCAGGTTCAATTAGGGATCCTAAATGTTGCTAGGTGAAATACAACTCCAAATGCTAGATTAACAATGCCAAAATAATCCTCATTTTCTACTGATTGAAATGATATATATATATATATATATATATATATATATATATATGTTAAATTTGGAGTTGTATATTAGGAGTTATTAATATTTGAAGTTCTTTATATATAATAATAATAATTAATTAAATCTAATAACTAAACTTAATTTAATTATTCTTAATTACATCTAATCGGTTGTGCAGGTGGGACCCGTACCACCCGACGGACAAGACGGCGGGCACCATCAGACGCGTGGCACAATGAGAGGGTAGCAACTGGCGGCGGGACCCACTCGAGATACGCCTCCTCGACGCGTGGCTTCTCACGCGAACGGCGCGGGTCCCACACGGCAGTGACGTACGAGATTCTTGAAGGTCGGGTCCTGGTCGACCCGGCCCGGCCCAGACGTTCATCTTCTTCGCCTTCGCAGCCGGGACCAAGAGCTAGGGCACGAGCTTTAGGGCTCTTCTCAGTGATCTCGTCACTCGACCCGCACTAAACTAGGTACATACGAACGTAACCTTTCCAATGACGGGTGGAACGTCGGAGGAGGCGAACCCTATCGTCGGCCAAGGCTTGCCCTAGCGACTAAGGTCGGCGAACGCAGGGATTTAACGGTATATACTGTATATAGATCGAAAATTTTGTCGAATCAAACCGTTGATTGTTCGAATCGATGCTATAGATTTACTATCTACAAATGGGAATAGGTTTACGAACTAGATTTGGAGCAATTTTCATAGAAGATGAGAGGATAGGAGAGTACCTGATGGACGGCCGTGGTTCGCTCGGGCCAAACGCAGCTTCAGGGACTCCGGGTTTGCATGAAGTGGTGAGGTTGCGAGGTCGAGAGGGGGATTAAGGGCGCACTGCGGAGGTTGTGAGGTCGCGGCGAGCAGTGGTTGGCCGCGGGCTGCGGCGGGGCGACACGCGTCCTGCGTGCCAGGGGCGAATCGGGACGATGGCTCGTAACTGTTCGATCATTTGATCAAATAGTTGGATTCTTACGTCCGATCAGACGGGAGTTCGAGCGAGGGAACGGCGAGGGAAACGACACCGTTTGGAGAAAAATAATAATTAAATAATAATATTTAATAAATCTTCTATTTAATTTTTGAATAATTAAATTGATTTAAAAAAAAATTCTAAATATTCACCCCTAGCTAATTGAGGGGTGAGGAACTCAACAGCGAGGTCGGATTTTTTATCCGACGAGTATTTTAATTTCTCAATTTTCGGAGTGTTTAAATATTATTAAAATATTCGTCAAAATTTTGACGACTCCCGACTGACACGAAAACATCACCCCTAGCTAATTTGGGGGCAATGAGCTCAATAGCGAAATCCATCTTTTGATCGGAGGTCAATTTAGATAGGTCAAATTTTAGGATTTCTGGAATTTCTAGAAATCAGGATTCGATTTATTTGACTCCAGATTTGGACTGGGTCCCAGAGGTTGACTCCAATTAACCAAATTAGCATTCATGATTATATTTAAGACTAAGATTAGTCCTAATTGACTAAGATAACAACCTGGGTTGTTACATACTCCCCCACTCAAAAATGATATCATCTTCGACATCACTCAAGTGAAATGAATAAAGCAGTAGTAGTTTGAAATAAAGCAGAAACAAGGAATGAGAAGATGATAGGGTGTATCCTTTAAAGTTCTAGGACCTACAATTTAAGGTTAGACCTTTGAAATTCAATCTCACTATTAAGATTAGAGAGAATTTAATTAATTTGAATGTTAACTATCACTTGAGTGAGGTTGGAAATAATGAGAGGTAAGTTGACATTTAACTGGGTTGAATGTGGCTTTCTAAGATTAAAGATTAAATACATTTATATCACAAGACTCAGTACTATGGGATAGGATTATCACTTAGTAGGTGGTACCTCCTACTAAGCATAGGATGGTTTATCGAAGATCCTTGTAGTTCTGTACGTAAGTGATATTCACCACTTAAGGGCTTAAGCAAGGGTGAATAAGTTGTTTACAAGACTTATCCCAGATTAAGAAATGCTAGGATACTATTCGAACCCAAATATTTGGTATCAAAGACTAGAGCTTTTTTATTGCTTACTTCAATGGGGTAATAGGTTGGAGACCTAAGAAAATGCTAAATTAGCATTTTGAGTTACAATTATGACTCGCCTAATTAATAGATTCTATCATTTAGTTTAATCTAAAGAGAGAGAGATCATTTACCTAGCTGGGTAAGTCACAATTCAACAGAGGAATTATTGCTCTGAGTCACGAAAGCATGACTTAGATCTTAATATTTTGATTACCTAAGCTAGTAATTGTCCAATGTGACACCCTAATATAGTGCAAGTAAGATTTAAGGATGACTAAGAATGAAGAGACTGTAAAACTTAAATGATGAAGATAATTAGGCGATTGAATAGGTGTACCTGAACCAACAACGTTGCCTCTGGCCACACCTAAATGGGTGCAGGTTCCTTGTAGGCCTATTGTTGCATCTCTGTCCTTGTGGAGGCTAACCGAGTCGGGTCGAGGTGTGTTGGCTATTTTCCTCTTTCTCATTGCATATGATGTTGAGTTTCTACCTTGAGTTTTGGAATCAATGAAGTAGGAGTCACACATGCGAGTAGTGACTTGATACAAGGGATGATCTCCCAATTTAGTGCTTTCACTTCAGCCTATACTTTAATATTTTAACCAGTTTTAAATTCTTTAGAGAAATATTATTAGTCTTAATGATTCTTGAAGTAGATTTTGCCATTATTATTCATAAGGAGACAATATTTAGAAAGTAGAAGGTAACTACTTAAAAGTGTTTCAAGACCTATTTGTTGGTTTAAAGCCTTATAGGGATTCATATGTCTTAGTATAAAAGTTACGTCCTACCATCTTAAGTTCTTGATCTTATCAAGGTTTTGATTTGAATTAGCTAGTCACATTTTATACTTAGGCTTGATCCTATAAGATTTATTTAGGTTACTTAGTTACTCATTTATCTTAAATTCCTACCGATTTAAGTTCTAGTACTATGACAGTGTTTTCTATTTCTATACTCTTATTATTCTGAGCTTTGATATTGTGGTGTCTTAGATGTGACTCTGATGTATTCTGATATAGTGACTGAATTGGCAGAAGAATCCTCCATTAGGTAGATAAGAATACAAATTCTAATCTGACACCTTATGGAATTCTCTGATACCAACTGTGGAGCCCCACCCCTTAATCTATAAGATTAAGCTAAGGGGTGGTGTGTCACTCTAGCTAACCCTTCACTTATCATTGGATTAGGATGAAATTCACAATCCACCTAATAAGGGAAGGAGTAAGCATAGAATTAAATATTCAGTCACTTAATAAGAATTCCTACAGAGTGCGGAAGTGATTTACACTAAGAGACATCCAAGCATCATAACATAAATATAATGAAATACATCTCAGAACATAAGCATATAATCTAAATACACAGTCATGAGTACCTGTATTATTATTATAACATTTTAAAGTTTAAGCAAGGAAAGTAAAAATACACTCATTCTTACTTATAAAGGAAAACTAAATAGCTGCTTCTTCAACAGGCTCCTCCTCTGGATATGGCTCCACACCAAGATCCTGATCATCCAACTGAAGAGGATCTATCATTGTCGGTTTCACAATGTAGGGCCCCAGCCAAAAAAAGAAAATCTTGTGTTAGACAATTGTCTAAGTACATTTTAAGCTGATAAGTTTTATATGTGTTTTATAATATCACCATTTATATTCTCTAAGTAAAAACTATATAAGGGAGCAATAAGCAATACAATAAGGAAGGAAAAAGCTATAAATAATTACTTATAATTTAAGCAAAAAGAGAAGCTAAGACATGCCTCACATGCAAGCTAAATAATATAAGGCATATGAATATAAATAACTGAGTAAGGACTAAAAGAAAATGTTACATCCTAAATATGCTAGTGATCAAAAAGAAATATGCAAATTTAAAATGACATAACTCAGCAGTGATACATATAAATAGTAACAAAATTATAACATCCTAAAATATATAAGCAGTACAAAAAAAATAGCTGACTAAATATAATAATGAAAAGTAAACAAAATATCAATCTGCATATATATAAATATTTGTGTACAATCTGCCATACAAAAAAAGAGCTAATCTAGCCCACCAGAAAAGCCAAAGGATCTTAGTACCAGTATGACTATGGCACCAATGATATAATAAAAGGATCTTATCACTAGTATGGCTAAGGCACCAATGGTGTACCCCTAGTGATATAAGGAGACTAGGCAATAGGCACACAATAAAACAAAGTACTTCCCCTAGTGTCATAAGATGACTAGGCAATCAGGACACAACAAGGCAAAGTCCTTCCCCTAATGTCATAAGATGACTAGGCAATCAGGACACAACTAAGAGGCAGCTCAAACACATATAACTATTATCTTTTCATTAATCACTTTAATATTTTCACAAGGAATTTAAGGAGTCTCCATATTTTTCTAAAATTTATTTATGCATCAAAAATCTTATATGATATGCTCAAAGAAATATGGCACAAAAATTAAGGAATGCGTAAGCAATAATCATCAAAGTAAGCAAGGGACTCTACTAAATATGGTGATATCATTTATTTTCTACTTAACCATTCTAACTATTCCAAGTTACACAAGTTTAGGATCACCATTTTCCTACATATCAAGTGTAACTTAGAAATGCATCCTTATAGGTTAAAAGGATTAGAACTGATCAGGTTTTAATTTAGTTCAATCAGATGACGACTATGAGTTAAATCAATGAATCATACGTCATAATTTTGTGAATTTAGATGTTCTATCTAAGATCTGATCAAGAACTTCTAAACCTATAGATTATGAATTAAACACCACAAGAATTGTGTTTAATCACATAATCCAAAATAGGTAAGATCTAAGTTCTAGGTTTATTCTAAAAGTGCTCTACTAGTTAAGGCAAATTTTATTAAGTAATCAGACTTAATAGGATGAATCTCCTATCCTAAAACTAAAGTTAAAAAACAAAATAATGAGAACAAGTTGAAAAATAAAAGAAGAGTCTAGAAACTATTAAAACTAAGGTTTCATCCATTGGGTAACCCAATTTACCCAATGAATGAACTATAACCTAAGATCTAGTCCTAGTCTCAGGAAGGGTCCTTAAGATGTAGTGCTTAAGACTTAGAAGAATTCAGAATTCTGACTTAATGGTTGATTTCACTCACTTAAATACTACTAATACGATTATAACATTAGTTTTTAAGTCTAGAGAAGTTAATTAAAGGTTAAGGGTACTTAATCTAATCTTGGGGCAAAATTAACTATTTTGCCCTTACTTAAGGGTTCGAAAAGTCAACTTTGACTTAAGTGTTGAAACTGAATTTTCTTAATTCCAAGTGATTCCTTACTATCTAACTTGAAGATAGACAGTAAGCACGCCCAATTTGGACTATAAATGGTCAAGTTATGACCAAAATGAGGCCAGGGGTATTTTGGTCATTTACTATATTTCTAAGTTCAAATCCTAAATATTATTTCAGTTTATTGATGGTATTGGAATTCTAAACTAGTTAGCATCTTGAATTTTTGAATTTGGGGTTGAATTGACCAAATTATGGTCATTTGAATTCTAAGGGCATTTTGGTCATTTTTCACTAAAGTCAACTAGGAATTCTAGGGTTGACTTTTTTTCGTGATGTCCAAAAGAAAAAATACTACCACTGTGATGGCGCCACTCTTTTGAGTATTTTAAGACCCATATTGACTATGTTTGAACTAAGGGTTGAAAAGTTATGAGCTTATGAAAATTAAGAATTAGGTCAAAAAGTGATTAACCTAATAATATCTCAAACAGCAAAACCAATACTACAGAGGTGATCCTTAGGTTTTGCTGATTAATCTGAGACCCATATTGGGTATGTTTTGGTAAGTGTGCGCAAAGTTATGACCAATTAAAGTTTTATGATATTTTAGGTTCAATTTAGGGATCCTAAATGTCGCTAGGTGAAATACAGCTCCAAATGCTAGATTAACAATGCCAAAATATTCCTCATTTTCTATTGATTGAAATGATATATATATATATATATTAAATTTGGAGTTGTATATTAGGAGTTATTAATATTTAAAGTTCTTTATATATAATAATAATAATTAATTAAATATAATAACTAAACTTAATTTAATTATTCTTAATTACATCTAATCGGTCATGCAGGTGGGACCCGTACTAGCCGACGGACAAGACGGCTGGCACCATCAGACCCGTGGCACAATGAGAGGGCAGCAACTGGCGGTGGAACCCACTCGAGATACGCCTCCTTGACGCGTGGCTTCTCACGCGAATGGCGCGGGTCCCACACGGCAGTGACGTACGAGATTATTGCGGGTCGGGTCCGGGTCGACCCGACCCGGCCCAGATGTTCGTCTTCTTCGCCTTTGCAGCCGGGACCAAGAGCTAGGGCACGAGTTTTAGGCCTCTTCCCGGCGATTCGTTACTCGACCCGCACTAAACTGGGTATATATGAACGTAACCTTTCCAATGACGGGTGGAACGCCGGAGGAGGCGAACCCTATCGTCGGCCAAGGCTTGCCCTAGCGACTAAGGTCGGTGAGTGCAGGGATCTAACGGTATATACTGTATCTAGATCAAAAAATTTGTCGAATCAAATCGTTGATTGTTCGAATCGATGCTATAGATTTACAATCTACGAATGGGAATAGGTTTACCAACTGGATTTGGAGCAATTTGCATAGAAGATGAGAGGATAGGAGAGTACCTGATGGACGGCCATGGTTCGCTCGGGTCAGACGCAGCTTCAGGGACTCCGGGTTTGCATGAAGTGGTGAGGTTGCGAGGTCGAGAGGGGGATTAAGGGCGCACGGCGGAGGCTGCGAAGTCGCGGCGAGCAGTGGTTGGCCCCGGGCTGCGGTGGGGCGAAACGCGTCCTGCGTGCGAGGGGCGAATCGGGACGACGGCTCGTAACCGTTCGAACATCTGATCGAATAGTTGGATTCTTCCATTCGATCAGACGGGAGTTCGAGCGAGGGAACGACGCCGTTTGGAGCAAAATAATAATTAAATAATAATATTTTAATAAATCTTCTATTTAATTTTTAAATAATTAAGTTGATTTCAAAAAAAATTCCAAATATTCACCCATAATTAATTGAAGAGCGAGGAACTCAACAATGAGGTCAGATTTTTGATCCAACGAGTATTTTAATTTCTCAATTTTCAGGGTATTTAAATATTATTAAAATATTTGTCGAAATTTTGACGACTCCCAATTGACACGACAACATCACCCTTAGCTAATTTGGGGTCAATGAGCGCAATGCCGAAATCCATTTTTCGATCGGAGGTCAATTTAGATAGGCTAAATTCTAGGATTTCTAGAATTTCTAGAAATCAGGATTCAATTTATTTGACTCCAGATTTGGACTGGGTCCCAAAGGTTGACTATAATTGACCTAATTAACACTCATGATTATATTTAAGACTAAGATTAGTCATAATTGACTAAGGTAACAACCTGGGTTGTTACAGACTCCCCCACTCAAAAATGATGTCATCATAGACATCACTCAAGTGGAACGAATAAAGCAGTATTCATTTGAAATAAAGCAGAAATAAGGAATGAGAAGATGTTAGGGTGTATCATTTAAAGTTCTAGGACCTACGATTTAAGGTTAGACCTTCGAAATTCAACCTCACTATTAAGATTAGAGAGAATTTAATTAATTTGAATGTTAATTATCACTTGAGTGAGGTTGGAAATAATGAGAGGTAAGTTGATATTAAACGGTCAAGTTATGACCAAAATGAGGCCAGGGGTATTTTTGTCATTTACTAAATTTCTAAGGTTCAAATCCTAAATATTATTTCAGTTTATTGATGGCATTGGAATTCTAAAATAGTTAGCATATTGAATTTTTGAATTTGGGGTTGAATTGACCAAGTTATGGTCATTTGAATTCTAAGGGCATTTTGGTCATTTTTCACTAAAGTCAACTAGGAATTCTAGGGTTGACTTTTTTTCGTGATGTCCAAAAGAGAAAATACTACCACTGTGATGGCGCCACTCTTTTGAGTATTTTAAGACCCATATTGACTATGTTTGAACTAAGGGTTGAAAAGTTATGAGCTTATGAAAATTAAGAATTAGGTCAAAAAGTGATTAACCTAATAATATCTCAAACAGCAAAACCAATACTACAGAGGTGATCCTTAGGTTTTGCTGATTAATCTGAGACCCATATTGGGTATGTTTTGGTAAGTGTGCGCAAAGTTATGACCAATTGAAGTTTTGTGATATTTTAGGTTCAATTTAGGGATCCTAAATGTCGCTAGGTGAAATACAGCTCCAAATGCTAGATTAACAATGCCAAAATATTCCTCATTTTCTATTGATTGAAATGATATATATATATATATTAAATTTGGAGTTGTATATTAGGAGTTATTAATATTTAAAGTTCTTTATATATAATAATAATAATTAATTAAATATAATAACTAAACTTAATTTAATTATTCTTAATTACATCTAATCGGTCATGCAGGTGGGACCCGTACTAGCCGACGGACAAGACGGCTGGCACCATCAGACCCGTGGCACAATGAGAGGGCAGCAACTGGCGGTGGAACCCACTCGAGATACGCCTCCTTGACGCGTGGCTTCTCACGCGAATGGCGCGGGTCCCACACGGCAGTGACGTACGAGATTATTGCGGGTCGGGTCCGGGTCGACCCGACCCGGCCCAGATGTTCATCTTCTTCGCCTTTGCAGCCGGGACCAAGAGCTAGGGCACGAGTTTTAGGCCTCTTCCCGGCGATTCGTTACTCGACCCGCACTAAACTGGGTATATATGAACGTAACCTTTCCAATGACGGGTGGAACGCCGGAGGAGGCGAACCCTATCGTCGGCCAAGGCTTGCCCTAGCGACTAAGGTCGGTGAGTGCAGGGATCTAACGGTATATACTGTATCTAGATCAAAAAATTTGTCGAATCAAATCGTTGATTGTTCGAATCGATGCTATAGATTTACAATCTACGAATGGGAATAGGTTTACCAACTGGATTTGGAGCAATTTGCATAGAAGATGAGAGGATAGGAGAGTACCTGATGGACGGCCATGGTTCGCTCGGGTCAGACGCAGCTTCAGGGACTCCGGGTTTGCATGAAGTGGTGAGGTTGCGAGGTCGAGAGGGGGATTAAGGGCGCACGGCGGAGGCTGCGAAGTCGCGGCGAGCAGTGGTTGGCCCCGGGCTGCGGTGGGGCGACACGCGTCCTGCGTGCGAGGGGCGAATCGGGACGACGGCTCGTAACCGTTCGAACATCTGATCGAATAGTTGGATTCTTCCATTCGATCAGACGGGAGTTCGAGCGAGGGAACGACGCCGTTTGGAGCAAAATAATAATTAAATAATAATATTTTAATAAATCTTCTATTTAATTTTTAAATAATTAAGTTGATTTCAAAAAAAATTCCAAATATTCACCCATAATTAATTGAAGAGCGAGGAACTCAACAATGAGGTCAGATTTTTGATCCAACGAGTATTTTAATTTCTCAATTTTCAGGGTATTTAAATATTATTAAAATATTTGTCGAAATTTTGACGACTCCCAATTGACACGACAACATCACCCTTAGCTAATTTGGGGTCAATGAGCGCAATGCCGAAATCCATTTTTCGATCGGAGGTCAATTTAGATAGGCTAAATTCTAGGATTTCTAGAATTTCTAGAAATCAGGATTCAATTTATTTGACTCCAGATTTGGACTGGGTCCCAAAGGTTGACTATAATTAACCTAATTAACACTCATGATTATATTTAAGACTAAGATTAGTTATAATTGACTAAGGTAACAACCTGGGTTGTTACAGACTCCCCCACTCAAAAATGATGTCATCATAGACATCACTCAAGTGGAACGAATAAAGCAGTATTCATTTGAAATAAAGCAGAAATAAGGAATGAGAAGATGTTAGGGTGTATCATTTAAAGTTCTAGGACCTACAATTTAAGGTTAGACCTTCGAAATTCAACCTCACTATTAAGATTAGAGAGAATTTAATTAATTTGAATGTTAATTATCACTTGAGTGAGGTTGGAAATAATGAGAGGTAAGTTGATATTAAACGGTCAAGTTATGACCAAAATGAGGCCAGGGGTATTTTTGTCATTTACTAAATTTCTAAGGTTCAAATCCTAAATATTATTTCAGTTTATTGATGGCATTGGAATTCTAAAATAGTTAGCATATTGAATTTTTGAATTTGGGGTTGAATTGACCAAGTTATGGTCATTTGAATTCTAAGGGCATTTTGGTCATTTTTCACTAAAGTCAACTAGGAATTCTAGGGTTGACTTTTTTTCGTGATGTCCAAAAGAGAAAATACTACCACTGTGATGGCGCCACTCTTTTGAGTATTTTAAGACCCATATTGACTATGTTTGAACTAAGGGTTGAAAAGTTATGAGCTTATGAAAATTAAGAATTAGGTCAAAAAGTGATTAACCTAATAATATCTCAAACAGCAAAACCAATACTACAGAGGTGATCCTTAGGTTTTGCTGATTAATCTGAGACCCATATTGGGTATGTTTTGGTAAGTGTGCGCAAAGTTATGACCAATTGAAGTTTTGTGATATTTTAGGTTCAATTTAGGGATCCTAAATGTCGCTAGGTGAAATACAGCTCCAAATGCTAGATTAACAATGCCAAAATATTCCTCATTTTCTATTGATTGAAATGATATATATATATATATTAAATTTGGAGTTGTATATTAGGAGTTATTAATATTTAAAGTTCTTTATATATAATAATAATAATTAATTAAATATAATAACTAAACTTAATTTAATTATTCTTAATTACATCTAATCGGTCATGCAGGTGGGACCCGTACTAGCCGACGGACAAGACGGCTGGCACCATCAGACCCGTGGCACAATGAGAGGGCAGCAACTGGCGGTGGAACCCACTCGAGATACGCCTCCTTGACGCGTGGCTTCTCACGCGAATGGCGCGGGTCCCACACGGCAGTGACGTACGAGATTATTGCGGGTCGGGTCCGGGTCGACCCGACCCGGCCCAGATGTTCGTCTTCTTCGCCTTTGCAGCCGGGACCAAGAGCTAGGGCACGAGTTTTAGGCCTCTTCCCGGCGATTCGTTACTCGACCCGCACTAAACTGGGTATATATGAACGTAACCTTTCCAATGACGGGTGGAACGCCGGAGGAGGCGAACCCTATCGTCGGCCAAGGCTTGCCCTAGCGACTAAGGTCGGTGAGTGCAGGGATCTAACGGTATATACTGTATTTAGATCAAAAAATTTGTCGAATCAAATCGTTGATTGTTCGAATCGATGCTATAGATTTACAATCTACGAATGGGAATAGGTTTACCAACTGGATTTGGAGCAATTTGCATAGAAGATGAGAGGATAGGAGAGTACCTGATGGACGGCCATGGTTCGCTCGGGTCAGACGCAGCTTCAGGGACTCCGGGTTTGCATGAAGTGGTGAGGTTGCGAGGTCGAGAGGGGGATTAAGGGCGCACGGCGGAGGCTGCGAAGTCGCGGCGAGCAGTGGTTGGCCCCGGGCTGCGGTGGGGCGACACGCGTCCTGCGTGCGAGGGGCGAATCGGGACGACGGCTCGTAACCGTTCGAACATCTGATCGAATAGTTGGATTCTTCCATTCGATCAGACGGGAGTTCGAGCGAGGGAACGACGCCGTTTGGAGCAAAATAATAATTAAATAATAATATTTTAATAAATCTTCTATTTAATTTTTAAATAATTAAGTTGATTTCAAAAAAAATTCCAAATATTCACCCATAATTAATTGAAGAGCGAGGAACTCAACAATGAGGTCAGATTTTTGATCCAACGAGTATTTTAATTTCTCAATTTTCAGGGTATTTAAATATTATTAAAATATTTGTCAAAATTTTGACGACTCCCAATTGACACGACAACATCACCCTTAGCTAATTTGGGGTCAATTAGCGCAATGCCGAAATCCATTTTTCGATCGGAGGTCAATTTAGATAGGCTAAATTCTAGGATTTCTAGAATTTCTAGAAATCAGGATTCAATTTATTTGACTCCAGATTTGGACTGGGTCCCAAAGGTTGACTATAATTGACCTAATTAACACTCATGATTATATTTAAGACTAAGATTAGTCATAATTGACTAAGGTAACAACCTGGGTTGTTACAGACTCCCCCACTCAAAAATGATGTCATCATAGACATCACTCAAGTGGAACGAATAAAGCAGTATTAGTTTGAAATAAAGCAGAAATAAGGAATGAGAAGATGTTAGGGTGTATCATTTAAAGTTCTAGGACCTACGATTTAAGGTTAGACCTTCGAAATTCAACCTCACTATTAAGATTAGAGAGAATTTAATTAATTTGAATGTTAATTATCACTTGAGTGAGGTTGGAAATAATGAGAGGTAAGTTGATATTAAACGGTCAAGTTATGACCAAAATGAGGCCAGGGGTATTTTTGTCATTTACTAAATTTCTAAGGTTCAAATCCTAAATATTATTTCAGTTTATTGATGGCATTGGAATTCTAAAATAGTTAGCATATTGAATTTTTGAATTTGGGGTTGAATTGACCAAGTTATGGTCATTTGAATTCTAGGGGCATTTTGGTCATTTTTCACTAAAGTCAACTAGGAATTCTAGGGTTGACTTTTTTTCATGATGTCCAAAAGGGAAAATACTACCACCGTAATGGTGCCACTCTTCTGAGTATTTTAAGACTCATATTGACTATGTTTGAACTAAGGGTTGAAAAGCTATGAGCTTATGAAAATTAAGAATTATGTCAAAAAGTGATTAACCTAATAATATCTCAAACAGCAAAACCAATACTACAGAGGTGATCCTTAGGCTTTGCTGATTAATATGAGACCAATATTGGGTATGTTTTGGTAAGTGTGCGCAAAGTTATGACCAATTGAAGCTTTGTGATATTTCAGGTTCAATTTAGGGATCCTAAATGTCGCTAGGTGAAATACAGCTCCAAATGCTAGATTAACAATGCCAAAATATTCCTCATTTTCTACTGATTGAAATGATATATATATATATATATATATATGTTAAATTTGGAGTTGTATATTAGGAGTTATTAATATTTAAAGTTCTTTATATATAATAATAATAATTAATTAAATATAATAAATAAACTTAATTTAATTATTCTTAATTACATCTAATTGGTCATGCAGGTGGGACCCGTACCAGCTGACGGACAAGATGGCTGGCACCATCAGACGCGTGGCACAATGAGAGGGCAGCAACTGGCGGCGGGACCCACTCGAGATACGCCTCCTCGACGCGTGGCTTCTCACGCGAATGACGCGGGTCCCACACGGCAGTGACGTACGAGATTCTTGCGGGTCGGGTCCGGGTCGACCCGACCCGGCCCAGACGTTCGTCTTCTTCGCCTTTGCAGCCGGGACCGAGAGCTAGGGCACGAGTTTTAGGCCTCTTCCCGGCGATCTCGTCACTTGACCCGCACTAAACTGGGTAGATACGAACGCAACCTTTCTAATGACGGGTGGAACGCCGAAGGAGGCGAACCCTATCGTCGGCCAAAGCTTGCCCTAGCGACTAAGGTCGGCAAATGCAGGGATCTAACGGTATATACTGTATCTAAATCGAAAATTTTGTCAAATCAAACCGTTGATTGTTCGAATCGATGCTATAGATTTACAATCTACGAATGAGAATAGGTTTACCAACTGGATTTGGAGCAATTTGCATAGAAGATGAGAGGATAGGAGAGTACCTGATGGACTCCCGATTGACCTGAAAACATCACCCCTAGCTAATTTGGGGGCAATGAGTGCAATGATGAAATCTATTTTTCGATCGGAGGTCAATTTATATAGGTTAAATTTTAGGATTTTTGGAATTTCTAGAAATCGGGATTCAATTTGTTTGACTCCAGATTTGGACTGGGTCCCAGATGTTGCTCCAATTGACCTAATTATCACTCATGATTATATTTAAGACTAAAATTAGTCCTAATTGACTAAGGTAATTGGACTATACTATTCATAACAGTTTATTGATATTTCAGTGGCATATCAGTAGTATGCAGTATTGTGGCATATTTAGGTGCATAATTTCAGTGACATACAACATAGTTGTACATATGATTACTCAGTTTCAGATTCAATACTATTTTGATTTATTTTCAGTATTTAGTTACAGTTCAGTTTTACTTTACATTGCTTCAGTTTTGTATAGTTTTAGACAGATTTGTACTTTCAGTTACCTTTACAGTTTTTCTGCAGATTTACTCGTATTATGGAAATGTTAAATGAATAACTAGAAATGTTAGATTAGTTTCGTTGTGTTAGACTTATTGTCTAACACGAGGTACTTTTGGGATCCAGCAATTTACTAGATCCTGAGCAGTATATTGAGCCAGATCACGAGGACACCCAGGAGATTCAGGAGGAGCCAACGGAGCATTAGCGGACTCTCCTTCAATTTTATTTTCTGCTTGGTATTTTCAGTTCGGTACTTAGTTTTATGTCTATTTCAGTAAACTGTTTGTAATAATTTTGGATATATTTTCTTTTCTTTTCTGAGATGAATGTTTTCATACAGCTTTTGTGATAAATATTTTTTGGATGTTTGCTTTAAGCTTCCGCACTCTATTATATAATACTTATACTTAATATTGTGATGTGATAAGTGTACTGAAAATGCTGATATATTGTACATATATTGGATTCTTATTGTATTCTAAATCCAATGTATGTATTTATCTAATACTTAGGATAATGATACTACTCTTATCTTAAGTATTAGCTCTCAACTCTCCTTGAGATTGAGTCAGTAGCCCTTCAGATGGGCTTAGTTCTCAGTTATTCGGGGAGATGGGGTATTGCTCCCCGAGTGGCGCACCGCTCCGCCGCCAATATGATTGTACTTAATTCTTTTGCGCGCGCGGCGACAGGACGGGGAGCTACAATATCTATATCTAATATATATATTTTTATTTAATAAAATTTATAACATATGCATTTACTTAATTTATTATGCAGGTGGGGTCCACAGGGTACACGTGGCGATCAGAGACACATTGGTCAGGTGGGTGGGGCTCGCATCTATCTCAAATGAGACAGATTTGATCGGCTGATCAATCTATGGGTCCCACCACACACGTGCCTCCAATTGAATCCTTCCACGCATTGTCCACTGCACAGACTCCGAAACACGAGGGTCGGGCTCGGGTCTACCAGGCCCAACCCGAAGTCCTTCTTCTTCTTCACTCGGAGGCCGAGATTTAGGGCACATCCTTCAGCGTCGATTCTGTCGGAGATGTAGCTCGACCCATAGATAGATGGACAAAGGACAGACATAGCTATCTAACGAGGTATGGATCATCGGCATAGGTGGTCTGAGACAAACGCAAGATCAAACCCTAGTAGCTATGCATCGGGACGAGGGGGTATAACAGATTGTACTGTATACGGTCGGCTAAATTGATTCAATATAACCTAATTGGATTCGATCAAACTATCTAGATGCTAATCTATACTATACAATAATTATAAAGAATGGAATCGCATAATAAGAATGAAGGATCAGGGAGTTAAGTCGTACCTCGATTCTACGGTGTAGGAGAGTAGATCTTATGGAGAGGAGATGTGAAGTCCCAAAGAGCTTAGATTGAAAATAGAGGTTACCTCTTTACAATCATAGCCCAAAATAAGACTTAATGCTGGCTATAGAGTGGTGAGGTAGTGAAATCGGTAGTTGTAAGCGAAGGAAGGTGCCGCGTGCCCTCGATGCTCCGCGCGCAGGCTGGCGAGGAAGAAGTAAGCTCTGCCGTCTGATCCGATTGATCAGACGGCTCGGATGAGGCGTCTGATTTGACGGTGCGATTAGAGAAATAGGGACGGCGTCAAGTATTAAGCAGACGGTGCCGTTTAAAATAATTTAAATATATTATTATATAATTAATTTAAAACCAATTTTATTAATTAGAATTAATTAATTATGTGTATTTCAAAAATTTCCAATAAATCACCCCTAGCTAATTGAGAGGTGCGGAACACAACGGTACGATCAGATTTTTGTTTTGACGAGTATTTATTTATTGGATTTTTTGAGATATTTAAATAATATTAAAATATTTGACAAAAAATTCCACGACTTCCAAATGCCTCCAAAACTTCACCCATAGCTAATTTGGGGGTGATGAATGCAATGGCGAAGTCGGATTTCTAATCTGGGGTCAAAATTATTTAAATATTAATAAATAAAATTGAAAGAAAATTTTGATATTTTACAGATATGTATATGTTTTCCCTAGCCCAGAAAAGCTATGGGAATGGATATATATATATATATATATATATATATATATATATATATATATATGGGCAAAATTTGCTAATTCTTCTGATATAGCAGTTCGTACACAGAGATTTATATACAATGTTGATATTTGGCTTACTTTTCAGTATTTTTATTCAGTCAGCTATTCTTTTGTTCCACTTATATATATTAGGATGTTAGAATTTTGCTGCTATTATATGTATCATTTCTAAGTTAAGTTGTTTGATTTGCATATTTCTTTTGATTATCAGCATGTTTAGGATGTAGTATTTTCTTTCAGCACTTGTATAGTTATTTATATATGCCTACTCTGTTTAGCTTATATATGAGGCATGTCTTAGCCTCCTTTTTTGCTTAAGTTATAAATGTTGTTTATAGCCTTTCTCTTCTTATTGTATTGCTAGTCGCTCTTATTTTTGATGTATTATTGCTTAGGAAATGTAAAATAGTGATATTATAAAACATATAAAACATATCAGCCTAAAATGTACTTAGATAATTGTCTAACACAAGATTTTTATCTTTCTTTGGCTGGAGCCCTACATTGTGAAATCGACAATGGCAGATCCTCTTCCATTAGACGAACAAGAGCTAGGAGTGGAGCCTTATCCAGAGGATGAGCCTTTGGAAGAAGTTGCTTATAGTCTTTATTTAATGTGAGGATATGTGGCGCCCACCACCCTTAATCTGCCAAAGGATTAGGTTAAGGGTGGGGTGTCACTCTGGCTAACCCCTCACTTATCATTAGATTTGGATAAACTCTACAATCTACCTGATTAGGGAAGGATTAGCACAGAATCAAACTAACAGTCACTGTATAAGTAAACAAACAGAGTACAGAAGCAATTTAAGGAAATGTAAACCATCCAAGTATTACAGTACAAATAAGAAAAATAGAACGCAAAATATAAGTATACAATCCAAATACCTAGTCAATAGTACCTGTATTATTACATCATTTAGAATGTTTAAAAGAAAAATAGAATGAAAAACCACTCATCCTCACTCAAGAATACAAGAAGGCTAAACGATAGCTTCTTCCACGGGCTCCTCCTCTGGGTATGGCTCCACACCTAACTCCTGCTCGTCTAACTGAAAGGAGTCTGCCATTATTGGTTTCACAATGTAGGGCCCCAGCCAAAGAAAAGAAAAATCTGGTTAGATAATTGTCTAAGTACATTTTAAACTGATGGATTATTATAAGTGTTGAGTAATATCACCATTTGACAACTTCTAAGCAACATATATATATGAAAAGGAGCAGCAAGCAATATAAGAAATATGGAAGCTATAAATCATCATTTATAACTTAAGCAAGGAAAAAAGAAGAGGCTGAGACATGCCTCGCATACAAACTAAACAAGGAAGGGCGTATAAATATACATAACTGTCATGTGCTATTAGAAAAGTTCTAAATCCTAAACATGCTAGCGATCAACAGAAAATATGCTAATTAAAACAAGTTAACTCAGCAGTGGTACGTATAAATAGCAGCAAGATTCTAGCATCCTAAATATATATAAAAACAATACAAGAAAATAGCTGACTGAATAAGAATACTGAAAGGTAAACAACAACAACTGCATATAAAATATATATGTACAATCTGCCATACAGAAAAGAGCTACACTAGCTCACCAAACAAGGCTGAAGATCTTAGCACCAGTACGGCTAGGGCGGTTCCTAGCACGATACGGCTAAGGCAACATCAGTCAATGAAAAAGGCCCTAACACAGTATGGCTAGGGCGGTTCCTAGCATGATACGGCTAGGGCAACAATCGGTATGAGTAAAAGAACACTGAAAGGCAGCTCAAACACATCAAATCATTATCTTCTCATTAATTACTTCAATATTTTCATGAGGAATCAAAGGAGTCTCCATATTTTCCTAATAATTTATTTATGAATCAAAAATCTTGTATGATATATTCAAGGAAATATGGCACAAAAATCAAGGAATGTGTAAGCAACAAAATATCAAATAGAAGCAAGGGACTCTACTAAATATGGTGATATCATTTATTTTCTACTTAACCATCTAACTATTCCAAGTTACACAAGTTCAGGATCATCATTTTTCTACTATCGAGTGTAACTCAGAAACTCATCCTTACAAGTTAAAAATGATTAGAACTGATCAGGTTCTAATCTAGTTCAATCAGATAGACGACTACGAGTTAAATAAATGAATCATACGTCCTAGTTTTGTGAATTTAGACGTTCTAACTAAGATCTGATCAAGATCTTCTAAACCTATAGATTATGGATTAAACACTACGAGATTTAGGTTTAATCACATAATCCAAAGAGGATAAGGCCTAAGTTCTAAGTTTTATTCTATAAGTGATCTACTAGTAAGGCAAATCCTATTAAGTAATCAAACTTAATAGGATGAATCTCCTATCTTAAATTTAAAGTTAAAAGACAAAATAATCAGAATGAGTTGTAAAATAAAAAAAAGTCTAGAAACTAATAAACCAATGTTTCACTCATTGGATAACCTAATTACCCAATGAGTGAACTCTAACTTATGATCTAGTCCTAGTCTCAAGAAAGGTCCATAAGGTGTAGTGTTAAGACTTAGAAAGATTACTAGAATCTGACTTAATAGTTGATTTCACTCACTTAAATGTTACTAAGATGATTATAATATTAGTCTTGGTATTTTGGGATATCATCCAAAGGGTAAGGGTACTTAATCCAATCTTAGGGCAAAATGACCATTTTGCCCCTACTTTAATGGTCAAAAAGTCAACTTTTGATTTATGAGCCAGAATTGATTTCTCTTAGATCCAAATTGATTCCTTACTATCTAACTTGAAGATAGACAGTAAGTACGCCTAAATCGGGCGAGAAACGGTCAAGTTATGACTAAAATAAGGCTAGGAGTAATTTGATAATTTACCTAAATTTCCAGGGTTCAAATCATAAATATTATTTTATTATATTGATGACATTGAAATTCTAGGCTGGTTATCATCTTGAATTTCCCAATTTGGAGTTGATTTGACTAAGTTATGACTGTTTGAAGTCTAGGGGCATTTTGGTCATTTTTTATCGAGGATTCTAAAGTTGACTTTTTGTCCTAATGTTCGAATAGGAAAACTAATACTACTACGGTGATGGGGCCACTCTCCTGAGCATTTTAAGACCTATATTGACTATGTTTCGATAACTGGGTAAAAAGTTATGAGGCTCTAAAGAGGTCCTAAAATACTATCTCGTTATACGTACCTTGAAATAAATTTTTACATTACGTTATTTGAATCCTTACATTTTTCTGAGTATTTTAAGATCTATATTGGCTATATTTGGATCATCCTACAAAAATTTATTAAACTTTTAGGATTTACTATTCAAAAATATAATTTGAATTATTTTACTATTCATTTATTCAAATTGTATTATTTTACTGTTTATTCCTAAAGTTTTTCTAATATTAATTAATTTCATTAATCTGTACTTAATTAGGCTTAATTAACTATTAATTAATCCATTAACTAATTAATTAATTATATAATTATTTTTATTTTTACTATAGCAAAGTAATTAGCACTAATTACTTTTTAATTAGCCATAATTATCTGTTAATACTTAATTACAAATGATTAATTAGGTTTTACTGTTCAATGATGATTAATTAACCTAATTACTATTTAACATTTAATTAACCTTAATTAATCTCTAATCATACTTAATTAATTAAGATTATTATTCAAAAGTAATTAATACTAATCATAACTTAATTAACCACTAACTGTAATTAATTAAGGCTAAACAATAATTAATTAACAGTAATTTAATTAAATTTTAAATAACAGACAGTGGGCCCCACTAGACACGTGGCACTGTGGCCCCACAGGGGCTGAGTCAGCTCGGGTGATTGGGCAGTGGGCCCCACCTGACAGGTGGCACTGTGGGCCCCACGTGGAGCCAGACCGCCGCGGTTGACCGGGCAGTGGGTCCCACATTGCCACGTGGCGG
This sequence comes from Gastrodia elata, assembly GCA_016760335.1. Taxonomy (NCBI): domain Eukaryota; kingdom Viridiplantae; phylum Streptophyta; class Magnoliopsida; order Asparagales; family Orchidaceae; genus Gastrodia; species Gastrodia elata. Next base: position 14,863,061 of record CM028673.1, read on the forward strand.
GCCCAGAGGCTGCCACGTGGCGCTGTGGGCCCCACTGGGGAGCCGAACCGCCGCGCGGGCTCGGGCTGTGGGCCCCACTTGACACGTGGCACGCCGGGTGGCTGCCACGTGGCGCCGTGGGCCCCACGACTGAAGCCGAAGAGACGCGGTCTCTGCCTGTGGGTCCCACACGACACGTGGTAGGCCAGTATTTCGCCACGTGGCGATGTGGGCCCCACTGGGCTTACGCGGACCCGGCCGTGGTCGGGTCGGGCTCGGGTCGACCCGGACTTCATCTTCTCCGCGGAGGGGTCCCAGGGGGCACCGGCTAGGGCACGGCTTTTGCCGGCCTTCCCGGTGCCGGACCGCCTCGGCCCGCACGGCCGATGGTAGCCCTCGTCGGGGGCTACATGTCGGTGGGCGAACCTTCGCTGGAGGAGGCCGGAGGCGCCGACAAAAGTCGAACCCATTGTTAGGGTTTCGGTTAGGGCAACGAGGCGAGACCCGATGGTTTCAAACTCAGATCTGGGTTGATCGGACCTGATCGAGGTCGATCAGGTCCGATGTATCGACAATCAGACCTAAGATCTACAATAATCAAGAAGAAAATTCGTGTATTTGACGGCGGAGAGGGGAGATCGGGGTACCTCGTTTGGACGGCGGACGGGAGGTCGGCTTGGTTCGGGCTGTGCAGACTCCGGTTCATGTAATCGGAGATGCAGGGGGGCAGGGGAGGTCCTTATGGACCTCCGGACGGAGCAGCCGAGGCGGGGGAGGCCTCTGGTTGGCCAGGCAGGCAGCGGGCTCGCGCGTGGCTAGCGGGCGACGGGGTCGAGAACGACGGCCCTGGACCGTCAGATCCGCGCGATCGCGAACGGTCCGGATCAGTCTGGACCGCGCGACGTGGATCGCTGTCGCGGGCCATTGGATCTGCGCGGATTGGATGGTCCAGATGGATCCGTCCGATCGGAAGGTCCAGATGGATCCGTCCACTTAAGTTGACGGCGCCGTTAATTAAATAATTTTTTTTTTAAAATTCCAGAAAGTTTTGAACATGTTTTTCCGAGCTAATTTGGAGTCAAGGAATTCAATGGCGCGGTCAGATTTTCGATCCGACGAGTATTTTGATACCTCGATTTCCGGGATATTTTTATTATTAAAATATTCGTCGAAATTTCGACGACTTCTGATTGACACGAAAACTTCACCCCAAGCTAATTTGGGGTCAAGGAATGCAATGGCGGTGTCCGTTTTTTGATCGGAGGTCAATTTAAATATGTCAATTTCTAGGATTTTTGGATTTCCAGAAATCAGAATTCGATCCGTTTGACTCATGATTTGGACTAGGCCTCAAAGGTTGACTCCATTTGACCTAATTAGCACTTATAATTGTGTTCAAGACTTAAGATTAGTCCTAATCAACTATGGTAACAACTCGGGTTGTTACAGGATGAGTCTTTTTTTTCTTATTATTTAAATTTTAAATTGATGTAATAATACATGTACTCTTAACTGCTTATTTGGATTTCTATGCTCATATTCTTAGTTATATTTCTTTTCATTTATACTGTGATGCTTGGATGTTTCTTATTTTAAATCACTTCCACACTCTGTATATTTTTATTAGATAGTGACTGCTATTTTTGATTCTGTGCTTACTCCTTCCATTATTATGTGGATTGAGGTTTTCATCCTAATCTAATGATAAGTGAAGGGTAAGACAGAGTGACACACCACCCTTTAACTTAATCTTGTGGATTAAGGGGTGGGGCACCACAGTTAGAGACTAATACCAGTTGTTAGTGAGTAGTTAATAAATAGTGTAACTAAGGAGTTAGAAATGTCTAAGCCCTTAGACACTCTAGTAAGCTTGAGGCATAGTAAATCCTTAAGCTAATCTAGATTAATTGAAAAGTTTGAGTATCCTATAAAGCTATTAAATAAAAATTAGGATGGTGAACATTGAGTTGAATGAATGAAGAATTTTTTATGCTAGGGTTGTAGTGATTTAAACTATAAAAATGCTACAGCCTAGTATGCACAATAGTGAGCTTATAGTGAGTAACTTCAGATGACTTATTAGAGAAGAAATATTAATAAATAACTTAGTCATTTGTAAGTACTAGAAATAAAATAAGTTCTTGAATCATATTTAACATCTATACATATAAATTATTTTATCATTTGAATAACACTTAAATAAACTACTATTTTCCAAAACTTCATTATTATACATAATATTATATTTTAATTAACTTACGGATTTATAATGTCTAAGTTAATTGGGGGTTTAATTATCTCCAACATTTAGGATAGATAATTAAAGTAGAAAATAATGGGTATCACATAATTTATAATAATTTGAAATCCTTAAATACTGCAATGCATTGAGACTAAATCCTTAAAAATATCATTAAAACATTGTGCATAAAATTAAATATTTAACATTCTTCTGAGGGGTTTCATATGAAGGATTATGTTATGCATCTATTATTGAGTTACACATATCCTATAAAAGGGAATATGTGTATTTATAGAAGACTCCACTTATATTATTGTTAAGCAGACGTGCTTAGCTCCTCACTTGTAATGTGTAGTGCCCACAGAATAAAATACATATTAAACAAAATAAAATAGCATAAACTTACATTTCTAACAATCTTATTGATTGTGAATATTTATTATAGTCTTATGACTATACTTTACAGATTACTCAGTTCCTGAGATTGAGTTTGCTTTACTTTGCTGCAATAATTGCTTTACTGCTTTACTTGCAGTTTGTGTAGTGTAGATTTTTCATATGTGTTACTTACATATTTCCTTACACTGCCTTTATTTTTATTATTAATTAGTATCTATTTTATTTGGACATATATATGCTCCCTTTGCTTACTTAGATGCACTTAAATGTTATATGAAATCCATAAATGTCTTATTGCTTATTTGATGCAAAATTGAGCATCTTATTATGAGTAATACGTTCTTACATACTTTATATCATATTGATATTATTTATACTTTCTATTCATTTCCTTGCATTATGCTACAGTTTTATAAAAAATTATAAATGACTATTGCGATATCTGCCAAACTAAAATAAGATTATTAAACACTTAAATTGTACTTAGACTTTTTAAAGTCTAACCACTTATTTCTTTTTGTTAGATGTGCCATACCGTTTATAAACTAAATGCGGTAGATCAAGAGATTGGATCGAATCTTGTGCCTAAAGAGGAACCTGAGCTGTAGAAGATTCCTTGAAGACTATAATTGCTTTTTCTTTGCATTATGTGAGTATGAGAGATTATCTTAATTAGTTTATATTTGGATTTATCTATGGATGTTTGTCTTTATTTTCTATGATAACTTTAGTTTTTCATTCATATTATGAATATTTTTTCATTCTGTATGTTAGTTACTTATATATTGAATGTTGTTTTTCTTTCTACTTATTGATTTACAAACAAAGGTAGTACATAATATTATATTAGTATACACTAATTAAGTATTAAGTACTACTGTAATACTTATTATTAGGTAAAATTGTCTAATCTAATAACGGGGCATTATACCTACAATTCTCTTATTTCATGCCCCCAATTCCTCTATAGAGCTTTGCAACCAAACCATCTCTTTTCACCAAAATAGTGAATGATGATTGGTAGGGAGTGGAGAGCATAAATGTGGAAGAAAATTGAGATTTGGGGGTTGATATGGTTGGTGAGTGTAAAAGTTTTATTCTTGGAGGTGATGGGATTTATATTTACTCTATTGAAAGCCTCAATGGGTGCTGTAATGTCTAGGTGGATAATATATATGATATGACAACTTGGCATGAAGGGTGAGATCCAAACTATAGGATTTAACTATTTTGATGTGCTACAGAGAACACATCGAAATGCTCACATAATCAAGATAGTCAAAATGGAGCATGGAAAGTGGCTACAAGGTGCGGCGGCTAAGGCTTGTCATTTTTTTCTTGGAAATTAATGAAGTGAAGCAATGTTTCATGCTAAAAAATGGGTGTAAAATGTAACTTGGATGCGTGGAAATGCGTAGTAATCAGCGACTTCATCAATGGTTCACCTGATTGAGCAAATTTCACAAAATGTCAATGTGGTTTTTTGTCAATTTCTCCTAATATATGATGAATTAAGATTTGATCAAACTTAGTATGTGTTTATATAGAGGTTGCACCCATTTTTGAAGTTTGAAATGCCAAAATCAGACTCTGATTAACAATCCCAATTTCTAGGGTTTTCATGCCTTCAGCGTGTGTTGGGCCCCCATCACATGAACGAGAATTTTATTGTAGCAATGGGCCAGCATCTTGTGGGCTTTAACGCTCGCTGATCTGGGTTGGCTTCACGGTCTGATTACCTCATATAAATCTAATGGCTCACAAACTTTCATAGTTTAAATAACTAAGAACTATCTTTGGATCAAACTCTCAAATTCAAGGGCTGGAACTTATCTAGATGAGTGGATAAAGATTGTCATTGGATTGAAGACATGGATCTGATGACTAGATCTTATCTCGATGAGTGAATAAAGATCATTGTTAAATTGAAGTTATTGATCCGATGACTGACGTTCTTCCGATCATTTGAGTAAGGCTCACCATCATATCAAAAGAGCAAATCAGACAACCAACATTCTTCATGTCGTTTGAATAAGGATTGCCATCATATCAAAGCCGTGGAACTGATGACTGCCGTTCCTCCTGTCATTTGAATAAAGATTGCCATGGAAACAAAGACGTGAATTCGATGGCTGACATTCCTCCTGTTGTTTGAATACGGATTGTCATCAGATGAAGGTGCAGATTCGATGAATGATATTTCTCCAGTCCTTTAAAAAAGGAAGTTTAAGAGTTAATTAAATTGTACATAGGAAAATTTTGTTAAATCAATACATAATGCATTTTGTATATATTTCTCTCATTTTAATGCTAAAAATTTTGAAATTTGAAAATGTGTATTTTGATTTTAAGAATCTAATGATATAAACTTTTATTTTGGACAATTAAATTATTTTATTTTAGTTTTTCAAGTTTTAAACTTTAAAAGCTAATTTAAGTAAATTCTTAACTCTAAGAAATCTCAAATTTGTATAGTAGCACCATTAATATATACTTAACCGAATGACATGCTCAATTTAGTTTTATTCCAAAACAATTTAAAATTTTTTATTAATCAAGATTAATTAAGATCAATTAAACTACCGAACAACCTCGTGTTATTACACTAAAATTCTCATCTTTATAAATCCTATGTCCATTAAACACAACATCTTTAGCTCTTTTAAACTTTTTATTCTAATAATCCTAAAAATGATAATCAAAGTAGTTACATCCAAATTAATGCATTTTATTGTCATTATATTAGACTTTTCCCTTTCATTAGAGCTATATGCACTTAAGAAACACAAATAAACACCTAAAGTGGAAATTGTACCTCAAAATAGTGCCATCTATACTTCTTTAGAAATATTAAATCTTAAGAGAAATGATGATTCTATATTGATTAAATAGGTTGCGGTGTTGATTGCATTAACCCAAAATATCTTTAAGTACCAAAATTGTAATCTCAAGATCCTTACATTTTTATTTATTGTTCTATTCATATTGTTCACAATATGATTTTGATCAATTGTTCTAAGTACAATTTTAATCATTAAAATCTCATAATTTAAGCTCTAATCTTTAAGTTCTTTGTTGTCATACTCTTCAACAAAATCAACTTGCGATTTTATACTTTTAGCACATTCTAATTTCTTACTTTAATTTTTTATAAGTTGACATTAGCAAGTGAATCATGCTTATTTTATAATAAATAAACTTATTTCTTATTAAATAATCATTGAAGGTGAAATAATCTTGTGAACCTTCAATGGATTTAACTGGTTGGTTCAAACACTTCTATAAATATCAACACTAATGTGATTAATTTAGTTATTCTTAATCCCTTTAAGAATCTGACATGCGAAGAATGTAATATTTGCATAACCTCAAATCAGCATACTTGAAACATGTGAGGTCTTACTTTGATACAATCTTCTTCATTTTGTTTGCTCATGTGACCCAATCTTCGATACCTTAACGTAAAACTCCCACTATTTACGGTTGTCACCATATTAATAATTTCAATATATTTAACAAAAGTTGAGAAAGGTCTACTCTCTAAGGACAAATTTTTTATAAACCAAGAAGAATGGTTATATGAGGACAAGTTATAAGTCACAGAATTATGCATCTTAATAGCTACGTTATGCATCTTGTTTTCACTTCCAACAAAAGGGTTTAAGGTTAAACAAAGAAATTAAGAAACCAATCAAGCTAATTTCTATCAATTAAGCTCTCTATACTAAGCATCTAGTTGGCTAGTCAACTAGTAGCTACGCATCAACACGAGAGGACTAATGCTGAATCTCATCTACTAGTTGTCGATATAAAATAAAAAACTAATTTGAGTTACCTAAGATTGCACCAAGCTCAAGAATATTCTATGAACTATTTTAAAGCTTTTTTGAGCTACTAAAAGCTTGGATTAAGCTGTAGATTAATCTAAGAAAAGTAAAGAAAATTATATATTATTTAGGGTGAGCCCATAAATCGCTTATGGAATCACACCATCATTAACTAAGCCCTAGTAATCAATAAGAGAAGCATAAATTTGTTTTTCTTACACATATATATTTAACAATTTATTGTATATATATAAATACCCAAAGAATTGCCTAACAAATAATGAACATACTATAATAATTATTAATATTACAAATAAATAATAATAATAATAATTATTGTTATCATAATTATATATGGAGTAAAAGCTTCCTCTATACAATTAAAACTAAAAAGATGATCTTCCTAGTTGGTTCTTTTTTACTTGATTGTTTCTTTCCAATCCCTAAACATTAATCACTTGCCCATTTCTTTTACTAGGTCGACTCGACGCCATGTTGGTCTTGAGTATAGTACAACAAAAATGCATGTCAGCCCAATTGGGCTCAACCCAAGCTTGATCTGACTTGGCCCAAGTCCAAGTCCCTTAAATATGCACAATTCTAATAAAAATGCAAGTTAAATAAAAAAACTATTATACCATATTTGCTAATAAAATCTTATTTATATGAAACAAAACGGATAAGGCTCTTATTGGCCACTAATTAGACTAATGACTAATCAGGAGTTTGGGATTTTATTATTGGTTTATTTTATAATATTTATGCTTAAGTCATTTTAATAAAATACAATGATGTGCATTTGGAGCCTTGCTAATTATAATTAATATTTTAGTTGAAATATTTAGAAGTATGTTTATTAAAAAATAAAATTGATGAATTGATATATCTTAATTATATATTTTATAAAATTGCCCTTTCTTTTCTCAAGGGATTTGATCTTACGAATCGTTCACGATTCGATTGAACAATTTTTTCGTTCAAATCGATTTCGAACGACATCTATTTTGACATATTGATTTTCGCCGGAGAAGATGGCCGACGAACTCGTTCGCCGAAGAAGACGACGCCAGACATCATCCATTATTCGTTCGCTCCGCCGCTTCATCCTTGACAATTGGCAAGGTACTTGAAAGTCATTTAAGTCTCTAAAATCAAAACAGCTATTATACTAATTCAACTAAATAGCTCTAAAAGAGCTCATAAATAGCTCCTAAAATATATTAATATTTTTTTATTATTGTTACACTTACATACTAGTATAAATCAAAATATATAGATGATGTGTCAATCCAATGTGTAAGTAAATTATTGGTTGAATACATTTTTTTGTGGGGTTTATATGCAAAAATAAAAAAAAAATTCTATTGAACATATAATACTTTTTGATGTATATTTATGTGTAAGCACATTACTTTTAATATTTTTTTACTCCATTTTTTCTCGATGACATGGCTGCTGACATGACGCATTAGGCTGGAGGGACGGATGGATTTGCTCACAAGTAAGCACAATGAAAGGATCAGCAAAGAGAAGAATAGAGATTGCTACTCTGAACGGCTCTGGAGCTCGAGTGCTTGAAGCAAAAGGGAAGGAAGCTTCCGAAAGGGGTGTTACTGATCCTACGAAAGCGGCAGAAGCCATTACGGGAATAAGCAGCTGCATCCCCTCCCTGGCTTCTTCCCAACAGCTAAGCCCTAACAGGAACCGTAGAGGCCGAGTATCTATGGTCACTGACTGGTTAAGAGGCTGAATGTGCGTATAAATAAATAACTTCGATAAGGATTCGCGAAGAATAGAAAAGATGAGCAAGGATCAATTGCCAAAAGAAGAGGAAAACAACCGATCGCCAAAAGAGTAGGTCCCGATTCGTGAGTCTCGGTCTCGGCGAGTTTGGTTTTAGGGTAAAAGCTGACGTGGCCTAATGCGCCACATCAGCAGCCATGTCATCAAGAAAAAAGGGGTATTGTCCTTCGTTAAGAGCAAAATTTAAATATTAGTTTAAAAACATATATCCTTGCTGATATTTGTTTGGGCAGCGGCGGGATTCAAAACTTGGGCTGTTTTAAAATTTTATAATGACAACAGCAACACAGTTTAGTTTATATTAATTACATATTTAATTTTTGCTATCAAGTTTGGAGTTTCCAAATGTATGAAATATAAAGAGAAAAATAAAGGCGGGTTTTGTGTTGCATATGAATATACAAATGTGATTAAATAAAAAATTAGAGATAATACTTAAGATTTGACAATTATGTCCGGCCTTAATTTTTTAATTAAGGTGTCATTGCGGCCGATATGATTTGTCCGCGACGATTATAGAAATAATAAGCATTAAAAAGTGGGAAGTTAAGAAGATATTATCCATATATAAAATGCTAATGCCAGGCCAGCTTCCCTTCAACTGCCCTCGTCTCTTTCCTCCAATCGTCCTTGTTCTATTTCGCCTCCGACTCCCCATCCTTCTCTCTCCCCCCTAATTGGCTTCTAGGGTTTGGGAGAATGTACTTGAATGGAGGAGAACTGGAAGGAACCAGCCTCCATATGGATGCCAGCGTCGCCCTGACCTCCGATCCTAAACCTCGTCTCCGGTGGACGGCGGAGCTCCATGATCGCTTCGTCGATGCCGTCGCCCAGCTCGGAGGACCCGACAGTGAGCCCTTACCTTTTTAAGCTCTGCTTACCTCCAATGCCTTCTCTTTCCTGTCCTGTGCTTTGATTGTTGTTTGATTTATGCCGCAATCTTATGCAAACCTGGAGAATGATGATTTTGATTGCTTCGTATCGTTTTGTTAGTTTGCTATGCTGCGTATCTTTAATTTCTGAAAACTAGGGGTTCATGGGACATAAATTTTATTAATTTCTGAAATCTAGTTGTGTTCTGTTAGACGATTAAACAATCGCGCTTAATTTCAGTTATGCGCAGCCCTAATTAATTTCAGTTTGCAGCCGTCCCTTGTCTCCTCTTTTTTCTTAAGGTTCCGTTATCCACTTGTCAAAGAAACATTGTGCAGCCTATTTATTATTCACCGCTTTATTTTCATATATAATCTACTCTCTTAAATTATAGCCATCATGTAAAATTACTTTTAATAACCTATTATACTATTTCTTTCAAGTAGTCTCTTATGCATAAATGATATGCTTAATCGGTTAGAAGTGGAAGTAGTGACATTAAATCTTTCTGTTTTAATTTTTTGCTTCAAAATAGTTTGTAAGCATATAAAATAATAGCATGCTGAACCATTATGGTGAGAAGCAAAGTTTTATATAAGTGATTTATTAGCTATCATCTTTACCGTTAGAAAGGAAGTATTATGTCATTTCTTTTTCATCTAATGAAAGCTTATTCTTCATGTTTTTAGTGTACCTATTATGTATGAAAATATTTATTAAATGTTTGAGCTCCTTTCTAATGCTATAATAATACATAATGTATGAGCTCTCCTACCTTACCTAATCCTTTTCTTAAGAAATCGAGAATGCATTGGCAATCCCAAATGTAAGAGAGAAATTTAGCTTAATATACAATAGGCTACGTACTTTAAAGTTTCCATCTTTGACTTTTTTTAGCTTTCTCTTTATCTCTCTAAAGATTATTGTTTTTAAATTCTGATGAGGTGCAACCCACCTCCACTCTAGCCGCCTCATTAGCTGAGCGGTTAGGAGTGGGTCCACACGGGAGTTTGCTCGAGTTGGCTCGTGAAGCAGTTCTATTGAAGCGCCAACACTTCAAAACGCAATGGGCTGGGCAACTTATCCTTTTTTTAATTAATTGAACAAATAACAATATTGTTTATAAAATTTTAGAATGAGTCCAATCCTTTTAGAAATAAGATCGATTTTAATTAGAATAAAAGTTGAGTTTCTTATTATTTTCATTTTAACTTTATGGAGTTATGTGCATTTAGTAATCGCCTAGACAAAATCTTTTTTCCATATACAACTAGTCATCGCTAAGGGCTTCAAAGAATGATTAACTGTTAGTCTTAATTCTATACGAGCAATTGTATACTCTCCCAAAATTTTAATATCATGTTATTACAACATATAGAAAGGAGGCATCTTTTAATAAATTATGAAATTGTTCTTTTTCCTACTAATTAGTGTTTACCCGATCATGAAAAATTTACTGAGTAAATTAGTACTGATTTGATATTAACAATAGGAATTAAATAAGAATATTACATTATAATATTGAAAGATAAATTTGGAAAACTATTAGTAAAGAAAAAAAGAATATTTATTGTAATATGTAGTTGATTGAGTAAGGAACAAAAAATTTATAAACTAAAGTGTAATTTTCTTTATTATTTTTTCTCTTAAACTAATATTTCTTGGAAGATAATATGCCTTTATGCATACTATTCTTTTTGATCAGCTTACACTTGAAAGCTATTTCTTCTTATTCATGTATAATGAGTCAGTCCCACTTAGTGGGTTATTTCCGTGGATCATTTGTCTCCAATGTTTTCTATAAAATAATTATCTTTTCAAAGCTCCAAGTATGCATTCTCATTTCTAATAGCTTCTTGCCATCTCATTTTGGTTTTTGTCTTCTTCTTTTATCTTAAGCAAACTAGCAGACTATGCTTAATATGTCAAAATCAGTTAAGACAATTTTCTTTTAGTTAATTTTCAACTGGAGTTGCCCAACCCTCGCCATGGATGCACTCATTTTTAACCTTCGTGCATACGCATTCATTCACCATTGTATCCTCATCTTTGTATTTAGTTTAGTAGTATGCTTCTACTCATGAGAAAAAGTGTTCTTGTTGGTCTTGTAATTTTTCTATTAAAGTTGCCTTCAAGCTTGAGTGGTATTTTTAATCCACAACATCCCCATAAGCGCTCCTCCACTTTATTCAAATTGCTTTGGCTTTGTTAATCCCACTGTCCTCTATTTCACATTATTTTATATTATAGAATAAAGATATATGAACTGCTCACTCTTTTTTATAATATGATCTTTCAGTGTGATAAGTTTGGTATAACTTCTATTTTGATTAAACATGTAATTTGTTTATATATATATATATATATATAATATTTTAGATACTACAGCTATAGTTTTATTAACAAAAGAGTGTTTATAACTTTACCTAATTTTTTGTAGTTATTAGTTTTGCATGTTTTTCTTAAAATTTTGAATAATACTTGTGATATATATTTTTTTATTTTATTGAGATATTATAATCACGATAATTTTAATCAAACCTAAACTAAAACAAATTTAATTACACTTTAAACCATCTCTTTGAATGCTAACCAAACTTTTTTACCTGAATGATGCTAACTTTAAAATGTCTTTTTTAATGTTTAATATCAAATAGTGATAGTATGATTTGTACAAAATAATACATCATTTTAAGCAAGTTTGATATTTAAGGGGTGTAACTGCACCCTGTATCCTTAAAATAGCTCTGCCCCTTCATGCCTATGTTTATTGGGGGCATCAATGATCAATCCTGTGGAAAGTTTATTCATCTACCTACTATTACTTTTATTAGCTTTAGGAAGTCGTGTGGGAAAAAAATCTGTCTAGCCAATAACTTAATGGTCAACTTTATGAGGAATTAAGGATGAGCATACAGTCTTTTTTGGTTATATGCTGTTAATATGGATTACAATGGTTTGTTAAATATTGGTATCCACAATATTTCATGTGGGTTAAAGGAGTTTGAACAGCCATATCCTCAAGAGCATACATAGGCTTAAGCTTCTCACGATTTAAGCCTTTTTTCTGCAATAAGCTCATTAAGTATTTGTGGTTATTTTTAGTCAGATCGATTTTAATTTATGAGGTTGGATTTGGTTTTTGTTAAAGTTGTACTACTTCATTTCTGGTGACCGAGGTGATTGCTTTTCAGCTTTTTTATTCATTTGCTCTCCCCTTGCAATCTTGGTCCTCCATCTGCAGTTGTTGCAAGTTATCTGTACACGTGTCAATCATTTTTTTGTCTTAGTTAAGTTTAAGAAGGTTGGCTTTTATATCTGATACCAGTTTGGGGCTTCTTTTGCAGAAGCAACTCCAAAGGCTATCCTGAGGATTATGAATATAAAAGGGCTTACGCTCTATCATTTGAAGAGTCATCTTCAGGTTGCCTCTAATCTTGCACTTGATTTTTTCTAATAATTTCTATGGAAACTGATGAACCCGACCTAGTTTCTGTCTGTTGATTGATGCAAACCTCATATTAACATGATTTGTCTTCGCTTATATATTGTTCTTTCAAAATGGGTGAAGATTTTCTATGATGATATCTGGTGGCAAGTTTACCTTTTTATGAAAAAAGTGTGTTCTATTTCTTTCAAGTATGATGTACTTTTTTATATGGAAAGGTATGATCTTATTAATATTTTTTATGGCTTGTTTTGCAGAAATACAGAATGGGGAAGCAATCTGCAAAAGATTTTGAAAATTCTAATGATGGTATTTTTTTATCTTAATCTCTTTCGTAAAGCATGCTGTTTCTGCAGCTTTTAAAAATATTTGTAGATATATTGATTGCTTGAACCAGATTAAACAATTTTGTACAAACATATATCTTTTTAGTGGAGCTTTAGGTGGCCCTTTTCAGAATTTGTTTGATTTCATCTTTTCTACTATGAATTATATACATAGGAGAAAAATAGATAGCTAAGCAGATTTAATTAGCGTAATTTGATTTGCCTTGGTCAATTTGATTTAGCACAACTCGCAATGAATACTTTAGTAGTTGTGAACCATAATCTGTCACTGATAAAGCTCTCAGAGTATTGAAACTACAAAGGGTAAAGCAATAATTCAATCTTTGTGTGCTAGATATAATGGTGTAAAGATTATACATTACACAAGTTTTTATCAATTGGAAACCCCCCAAAATAACTGAAATAGTGTATGACTATTTTCATATTTATCTGATCATAAATGTTAGAAAATAACTTCTCATCAGTGTATTACATTATTTTATTAACACTCTAATTAATAAGAGGAACATGATTAGTTTTTTAACAGATTATTGCTAATGGTTTCTTCTCATATTTTTTTTGGTCTTCCTCTTCCATGTTTAAAATAAGCAAAATTCCTATACTTAATTTTTTTAACAGGGTCTATGCTTAATATGCCCGAACCATATAAAAACGACATTCCTAATCTTATCCACTATTGCCACTCTGCTACGAATGAACTCATTTCTTAGTCTATCCTTTCGAGTATACCACTCGTCCATCTTAGCATCCTCATTTTGTAACACTTATTTTAGCAGTAAGTTTCTTCTTTGTCGGTCAATATTCAACCCTATAAAACAAAGTCAGTTGTATAGATTCCATAAATTTTCTTTTAAATTTGAGTGGATTTTTCTGTTTGTAAGCATTCCAAGAGCGCTCTTCCATTTCATCCAACCAACTTTGATCCTATTATCCACATTGTTCTTTATTTCACAATTATTTTGACTATCGAACAAGGTATTTGAACATCTTGTTCTTCTTAATCACTTGAACCTCTAGTTTTGTCTTCAAGATCATGGCTTCTTTAAATTATTCTATATATTCTATTTTAATACATCAAGATAAAAACTCTTAGATTCTAAAATAGCCCTACTCAATTCGAGTTTGATTTAACTTTTTCCATAGTCTTATTAATTAATAGAATGTCAAGTTTAAGTACCAAAGGAACCTTTTCTTAGATGTGTTCAATAAGAACATCCATATGCCCAAGCGCCCAAGTTTTTATCTGGTCTGTTCCTTGGCTGTTCTGTTGGCACCTGGGTGCGCTCAAGCACCCCGGCCTTGTGTTGGGTCACATCTACGGCATTTGAGCGCGTCCAAGCGCTGGACTCTCAGCTCCATGCAAATCCTGGGACATTTTCCTGGCGCTTGGGCGCGCCAAGCGTTGGACTCTTGGCTTGGTTCAGGATCTTCAATATTCCTTAGCTCATCTCGACCTACTTCACGCCTAGCCCACATCCGATTGGTCCCATCTTAGTTTGCATTCGATTGGTCCCAACGTCACTCCGAGCTTTTTCATTGTCCCATGGCTTATTCGATGCCACTTCAATGAGCTCAAATCTTAACTACATTCAGTTCCAGTTCGCTCCAACGCCATTGGCTGCATGTCCTGTCCTGGTGTACGCCGCATGGGTTCTCCTCTCCATTTGCACTCGAGGCTCCACCAAACATAGCAGAGTTTTGGATAAGAACATTAAAGTTAAACATATTAATCGTAGAACAAATCTCATGATTAATGATCTCCTAGATAGTTATCTTGAGGATAAAATGATGAGGTCGCTAAAGCCAAAGTAGACTACCTTGATTGTAAAAAAATTTGGTTAGTATAGAATGTATCTCTAATGCAAGAGGGGCTTGTTTATAAGCCTTTTTTATAAATGCCTCTTGCACTTCTGAAATAAATCTCCTTGCTTAACTTTTTGTAACACATTGGCAGCAATGATTTTTATTATCCTTAACTTCATATCTTGTAAATCTTGTGAGGTTTAATAAATGCCAGTATTCATAAATAGAACTTACGAAAAATAGTTTCTTTTTTCACCTTGACATACTTTTTAATTGAATGATGATAAGGTGTAAATCGATTCCAATTAAGTCGTTATCCCATTGATCTGTGGATATTTTAAGTCACCGACGCTTCTGACTCACCTTGAAATTAATGTGATGATACATCAAGAATACCTTATTCTTCTTGTACATATTCGACAATGCTTCCTTCAGTCCCATTGTCTTCTTCTCGTACAGGTTATGGGGCAATGTCAAGTGTACCACTCTTAGAAGTCAGCAACCCCATGAATTTCATACCTCTTTCTTCATGGTTTATTACTTCATCCATAGCAACGGTTCATGCTATTTATCCTGATACAAATAATTCTCAATCTATTAGTAATCATATAAAAGCATATTCAAGTTAGCATTTTATATATATTTTGCCATCTTTTCCCACTATGTTTCAATATTAGAAGGAAACTCATTTCTGAATTTTCTCCTGTTTGCAGTCTCTGCTGCTGTGGAAAGTCCAGGAAGCACAGGCGCAACGCCTAAACAAGCGGCTCAAGAATTTAACGAGTAAGCTCAGCTTCACATCTCTTTTACACTCTCAATCCTCATCCAAAGAATCTCTCATATTCCATTCCCCGACAGTGGGTGCAATGAGGCAATGAGGGTTCAAATGGAACTTCAGAGAAGGCTGCACGAGCAACTTGAGGTTAGTTTGCTCAGCTGTTATTTACTAATTTTGAAAATTCTTGTGATATTATAAACTTCTTATTTTGAGCAATTTTATTTTTCTTGCTTTCTTTCCATGAAATAAAATTTACATTAATGGGTTGTTTGGTTTTATATCATGTACTAGTAATATTATGATACCTTTTAATATTATATGACAGCATGTAATCAAATTGCCTTGTTTAAGTACTCTGCTGTTTTGTGTTATTTAAATAACACTCAAAATTACCTACTATTTATATAACAAATTATACGATTATTTAAAAATAATAACACCCAAAACATCAGCTCTTATCTGAGTAAACCAATAGATAAACAGCTTCTAATACATGCACTTCCATATTATGCAGCACCCAAATCTTTTACATGTACAACACTCAAATCTTAAAATAATATATATATATATATATATATATATATTTATATTATAATACTTGCATATAAAACACTGCTATGAAGATGCTCTTAATTATAAATAGATATGAGATGCCATGTATTATTTAAACTTTTCAATGCTACGCACCATAAAAATCCCATTTATTATAAATAAAATACATATCTAACATCCATTCCTTTTATATTTATAATTTTGTTTCCTCATATTTTTTATAAAGACACTTTTTCCTCCGAACCCTGAGTGTTTGTGACCTTAAATTTACTTGTATTTGAGTTCTGTTCTTTAGGATTGCATATATTGGATGCTATGCATGTAAATAAAGCACCAATACTTAATTAATCTTACTTAGTGGGATCGGCTACATGAATCTTTGTTTTCATTGTGCACATTAAAATAAAACTCATTCCTAAATTCTAAATAGAGAAGATCTTTCCTAATAATTCTTCTCATATCTTTTTGAGTTTTTCTCTACCTCTTTTAAATAAAAAAAAAAAAGAGTTAGATGTATTAATATATTAGAAATAAATTTTTAGAATGGAAAAATAAATTTTGCTACACATTCCAACTAATATTTTATTAATATATTAGATGATATGATATATATATTATTGTATTTTCATTATTAAAACAATTCATTTAAAAATGAGCTCTCTACACTCCTTTTTTTTAATATTTTAGCATAAATTTGAGATATATTTTGAGGTAGCATTTCTTAGTAAATGTTCATCTCTTATCCATAAAACTAGAGCTTAAATTCTCATCGTTACATTGATTAAAGCATATAAATAAAGAGAAGAGAATACAAGAGCGTTCTCTGTCTGTGTGTCCAGGTTCAGAGGAGCCTTCAGTTACGGATCGAAGCTCAGGGAAAGTACCTGGAAACAATTCTGGAGAGGGCTTGCAGCGCGCTATCCCCAAACCTGACATCAAACGAGATGGCGGAATCCCCGGAATTCCCGAACAGGGAAATAATCAACGGTGGATTGGTATTGCCTTCGTCGTCGGACCTCTCGATGGAGTCTATCCAGCTGCCGTTCCTGTCCGAAATAATCAACGGTGGATTGTGCTCCTCCCAGGAGAAATCCGCAGAGAGCTGCCTCGCCTCCAATGGCGGCTTCTTGGGCGGCGGTTCCGCCCTCGGCTCCAAGCTGAAAAGACCGCGCGACATGCTGCTGCCCTTTGGTAATAATAATGCTTTTCACGGCGACGAAGCTTGGATGTGCTCAATGTAAACCCCCCTGAACTCCCTTTTTATTTACTTTTCTTTATTATTTTTTTAAAGGATTGGGTAAACCCTGTTCAATTTCAGCAGGGGTAGAATTTACAGAGTTCTTCTTAATTAAATGAGTAATTTATGCATGCTGCTATCTTCTGTTCATTTTATTTATATTATTTTTTAAGTTTTACAAAGTTCCTTTTTTTCTTAGATCGAGTCTGTTTGGAATAACAGCTGTTGTTTAAAAGATCAGTTCTTGGTGCGTACTCATGAGAAGCTGTGAGATTGTGCTTTTTTTTTTTTACTGTGCTATTTAAGTTAACAAAAAGTGTATTTAATAATATTTTTTTACTGTACTTTTTTTGTACTGTGCTATTTAAGTTAAGCAAAATTAGATTTAATAATATTTTTTTATTCTATTTAGCTACTTAAATTTAAATTATTCATATTTTTTAGGAGATATTTGAGGTTATGTAGCAATACTCTTAAGTTAATCTAAAACAATACAAATAATGAAGATGATTGTATTAACGCGGCATTCTTAAATTTATTAGTTCTCGTGTAATTTTTTAAGAAAGATATTTCAATACCCTAATAAATATCTCAATATTTTTTCTAGTTATTATTAGTCTTCAATAAATTTTTAATTATAATTTTAGTTAGTGAATTTTATTTACTATGAGTTAATTATTAATTTTAAATGCATTAATAACTATAAGGTATTGGAGGGGGTATGTTTTGGGTAGGGGTGGTAATTTTATCCGAAACTCGAAACTCGTAAAAAATCGCTCGAATTTTGAGTCGAATCGAACTCGATTTGAAATTTTCGAGTCGATTATCGAGTTGAATATTTGAACTTAAACCCAATTCGAGTTGAGTTTGAGTTAGGATTGACTTGACTCGAATTGGGTTCGAGTCAACTCGAAATATACTGTTTGTTAATGCATAAATATATAATGCAGCATATCTTAATTGAAATATACCGCAGCACAGTCGGGTGCAACGCTCGCTCGACACTCGACTGGCTGCGGTTCGAATCCTCGAAATGGCGAAATTTCTTTTTTATTTAATCAGTAGCGATACAGCGGATTTCAAAGTGGACTTAAAAGCCGCGCGATAATCTGCGGCTATCCTTATCAGCTTATCTTTGCATATGGTTATTCTTATCTGTTCATTCTCCTTTTCGATCTCTCGACTCTTGAGTCTCACGCTCTTCGTCTAGCTTCTCAGTTCTCACTTTCTGCTCGTTTCTCGCATTCTACTGGCTGTCGGATCCTTCTGTCCCAAGTTCCGAGTCTGATCTTGCTTGCTGTATGTTCTTTACTTCTTCACGTCGACTTTCAGAAATCAAAAATCAGTGGAGGTTTTGTAAGTCGTTTAAATTTTTTTAGGTTTTTGATCTTGCAGTAAGTTGTTTGCAAGTTTTATGGTTCAAGTTGCAAGAGCAAGCTGATATTTTTAGATTTAGGATTTTCAATTTTTTTAGGTTTAGGCCTTACGCAGTTACGCCTTAGGGTTTAATATTTTACCATTGTTTAATATTTTGCATGTTTTATGGTTCAATCTGCAAGTGCAAGTTAATATTGTCATTCTGTTATTTGCATGTTTTATGGTTCAAGCTGTAAGCGTAAGCTGGTGCAGTGACTCTATTTATATTCTGTAATTTTATTTAATTTTAAGGTTTTTAGACATGAAGTAAACCAAAGCAGCAACAGCCTAGGTAGCAGCATATTTTAGGGTTCAATCTGCATGTGTAAGCTGATACTGTGGATGAGTGGATCTGTTTGTATTCTGTACTTCTATTTAATTTTAGAGTTTTTAGACATGCTCACATAGTCACATGAAATATTTATTTTTAGTGTTTTTAGACATGCAGTAAACCAAAGCAGTAGAAAAATATTTCATATTCGTTGTTGAGCACATGTTTTAAATTTGATTGTTCAAGATAGACTTAAAAACTGTAATTATGTCATTGAAGTTGTTATAGAGGCTATTGTTTATATTAAAAAATCTTCAAGCCGCTTAAAAATATTTGGTGAGATTGCAAGATTAGTTGGTGTTTCAACTGGTAGAGGTCTTTCAGGTGATGTAAAAATAAGGTGGAACTCCACATCTATATGCTAAAATGTGCCTTTTATTAGAAAAATGTGTTGTATGTTTTTAGAAAAGATAAGGGATTAATTTGAGGTTTGATTGATGATGATTGTGATAGATTTGATAGAATTAAATGTATTCTTAAAGTTTTTGAGAATGCTTCAAAGATATTTTTAGGTTCAACATATCCAACTGCTAATCTATTCCATCCTGAAATGATTTAGATTAAATGTAATTCTTGAGAGTGGGGCAAGTGAGAATGATGATTTTCTTAAATTAATGTGCATTTCAATGAAAGAAAAATTTGACAAGTACTGGGCTGATACTAACTTGCTAATGTGCATTGCTATTGTGCTTGATCTAAGGAGAAAAATGATATTTATTAAATTTGCATTTAAATTAATATATTCTGGGTTAGCCATTGATGAGAAAATTGAGCGGGTTTTACAAAATTTGCATGAACTATTCGGCTTTTATTATGTAAACACATATAAAACAGTTTTTGATTCTTCAAACAGTTTGATAATGCTTCAAGGCAGCTCTAGTTCAAGTTATTATGAACTATGAGATTTAGTTTTAAGAGATTTTGATTTTTTTTTGGAGTCTGCTTGTGCTAGCCAGCCAATTAAATCATAGATTGAGCTTTATTTGGATGAGGATTGCATTAAGTTGCCTCAAGAACAAAGATCTTCATTTGATATTTAAGAATGGTGGAAAATGATTTCGTTAAAATGGCCAATATTAACAAAGATGGCTAAATATATTCTTACTATTCCTGTTACAACTGTTGCTTTCGAATCTGCATTTAGCGTAGGTGGTCGTGTACTTGATGATTATAGAAGTTAATTATCACCAAGTATGGTTAATGCTCTTATTTGTATGATAAATTGACTTACTGGGTCTCAATCCAATCTTACACACTTAAATGAAGATGTAAAATTTTGAGTTTGATTTATTCTAAATTCTAATTTACAAGAGAGAAGTATTATCCAAGTTTAATTAATTTATTTTATTTTTTTTTGTACAGGAAGAACAACTAACATGTGATATACTAGATGATGTGATGTAGGATCTACTTAATTGAACAAAGTGGTTCAAGTGATTATTTAATTATGAGTACTTTTGAGTGTGTTGTACTTACTTATTTTTGCAAAACTTTTAAGGGCATATATGATATAATTTTTTATATGCTCCACTGCTCTTGATTATTTTTACAGAACTACAAGGCTTTTTTAATTTGTATATTTAATCATCAAGTTATAATATTGTCAATTTAGTTCAAATCTTCATTGCTGAATACTAACTCTTTTTATTTGGATTTTTATTTAAGTAAGTTTTTAATTTGTATATTTAATCATCAAGTCATAATATTATCTATTTAGTTCAAATCCTCATTACTGAATACTGACTATTTTTATTTGGATTTTTATTTAAGCAGGTTTGTGGTGGAAAATGGACTATAATGATAAACAAATATTTTATATTAAATATAATGTGATATTTAGATCATTTCATAAAAACTTGTGATTATTTCAAATTTATATATTTTTTTTACTAAACTGCTGCTTATTAGGCTGTTTCTGCCAGTTGCCTGGTCTGGAGTTGCCTCTGCTGCTGCTGCCTGTGTTGCTACTTGCTACTGCTTTGGTTTACAGTTTATCTAAAAACTCTAAAATTCATAGATTATTTTTTACTATTGTTAGTATTGTGCATTTCTTTTATTGTTATATTGCTATAGTTATTGTAGCTTTGGCTGATATTGCTTTGGTTGCTACTTCTTGGGCTGCTGCTGCTTTAGCTGCTGCTGCTTGGGTTGATGCTGCTTAGGCTGCTGCTGCCAGTTACCTGGGCTGGTGTTGCCTCTGCTGCTGCTACCTGGGTTGCTGCTGCTACCTGCCTCTACTGTTGCTGCTTTGGTTTACTGCATGTCTAAAATCTCTAAAATAAAATAGAAGTGCATAATGTAAATAGAATCACAGCACCAATTTGCACTTGTAGTTTGAACTATAAAATATGAAAATAACTTACTACAAGATTGAAAACCTTGAAAAAATATATAGTGTTAATGTGACAACCCAAGTTATTACCCTTGTCAATTAAGACTAATCTCCATCCTAATCTTGATCCTAAGTGTTAATCAAGTCATTAGGAGTCATCCATTAAGATCTAGTATAAAGTAGGAGTCAAATGAATCAAATTCTGATTTTTGAAAAATCCAAAAACCCTAAAAATTGACCTATCTAAATCGACCTCAGATCAAAAATCGGACTACGCTATTACGCTCATTGCCCCAAAATTAGCTAGGGGGTGATGTTTTCGAGTCAATCGAGAGTAATCAAAATTTTGACAAATATTTTAATAATATTTAAATACTCTGAAAAATAGGAAAATTAAATACTCGTCAGAATTAAAATCCGGCTTCACCGTTGCAATCCTCACCCTCAAAGTAGCCAATGGTGAAATTTTGAGAATTTTCGGAGAACGTTTAATTTTCTTGAATATTTTAATATATTTAAATTAATTAGAAAATAAGAAAAATAATTTGTCGTTGAAATCAAAATTCGATTTCACCATTTCGTTCTTCACCCCCAAATTAGCTTGGGGTGAATTTTTGGGATTTTTTGGAGAATATTTTCTTAAAATATGATTTTTAAGATTAATTAGCTTAATTTTTTAAACTCCATTTTTGTCTTCTTTCCCTCCTCCTTCTTCATTGGCTGGGTGGGATCCATCCATAGCCATCTTATCTTGGCTGAGCCCCTTTCCCTTCAGCCCCCCCTAGTGCTCAGCCTAGTTGTCCCCCTATCTCCTGCCAGCCCCTCCCCTATCCCATCCATTGGCTGTCCTCTTCCCCATTAAGAGAGCATTTAGCTCTCAGCTCTTCATTTCCCCCCTATCTCCCTTGGCAAACTGATCTCCTCTATTTCTTTTGCTGTACTTGCTGCTGGAAGAAAACTCGGTCACTCCCTCTTCTTGCTAGCAATTGAAGAAGAAGAAGAAAGGAGCTCTCAAGCTCTCAAGTCTCTCCTAGGAAATCTGTCATTATCAACACCAAGGTACTTCATATCCCCCATTGAATGTATTCAATGGCTACTTCATTTCACTCTTATGCTTGGTTTGCATCCTTAGAAAGCTGTATTTAAGTTATGGAGTTCATTAGAGCTTATTAAGGTTGCGATTTTAGGAATATAAAGCTATCCTATTTTTCTCGATTCTGCATACCCAGTCGTTTAACCCAACTGTTTGTATTAATAACTTAATCTTTTGGTATTGATTTGGGTACAATGGAAAGGTCTCAGAAAGAGCTTTCCAACGGTATATGGCACCATACGTGAAGTGCTCTAGGTTGAGAGTAATTGAGCCTGAAAGTTGACCCATCGCTGTTTACGCTCAGGCAAAATCACTGTCTGACGCTACAGCGCGCTGCAGCGACCAGAGTTGCGAATTTGGGTCCGCTACAGCTCCCCTAGTTTTGAGTTAGGGACCGATATAGCGCGTCATAGTGCCTAAAGTTACATTTTTGCTTGCTCCAGCGCCCCCATTTCATATAGGGATCGCTATAGCGCACCATAGCGCTTAAAATGCAATTTTTGGCCGCTACAGCGCGCTACAATGCGTCACAGCAGTCATAAAATTAAATTGACCATATCTTGGTCATCCGGACTCCAAATTCAAAAATTTAAAGTGCTGGATAGCTTCGAATTTCAATGCCTACAATAATATAAAATAATATTTAAGTTTGGAACTCTAGAAAAATTAGAAATGACCAAAATACTTCTAATCATAATTAGGTCATAACTTGGCCAATCGAGGTCCAATTTAGGTCTACTACCAGTCAAAATACTCAGTCTGATATAGGGAAGCTATAACTGTTGAGTTTACTGAATTTAGATACCAAATGAAAGAGTTAGAGCTTATTGACCCCTCTTAACTTGAAAAATTACCAAATTTTCCCTTAGAAATTTAATTGGCTATAAATAATTATTAAACCTCAAAATTTAGTGTTCTTAGACTCTATGGAGTCCTTGAACAATAACCAACAGTAAACTGTATAAAAATTTAGATTCCATTAAGTACAACTTACTAAAATACCCCTTAGGTCAAAAACCTTAGTTTGGACCTATAGAACTAATTTCTTATCTAAATTTGGTATACTTACTGTCTATCTCCATAATAGATAGTAAGAAATCATTTGATAGTAAGAAATTCCAATTTGGAGCATTAAATCAAAAGTTGACTTTTAGACCCTTAAGTAGGGGCAAAATAGTCATTTTGCCCAAAATTTAGGTTATGCACCTTTAACTCATAGATTATCTTCTAAGTTAATAAAATAAGTATTATAACTATATTAGAATCATCTAAGTGAGTACATCAGCTGTTATGTCAAATTTGTTAAAATCCCTAAAATTCCTCTTAGTATTTTCCTTAGGAAATTCAACACCTCACATTAGGGTTATTCCTAAGATTAATGCTAGATCCTAGGTTAGATTTCATTTATTAAATAATAAGGTTATTCAATGAATGAAACCTTGGTTTTGTTAGTTTCTAGAATTTTACAACTTATTCTAATTATTTTGTTTTTTAACTTAG
This sequence comes from Gastrodia elata, assembly GCA_016760335.1. NCBI lineage: Eukaryota > Viridiplantae > Streptophyta > Magnoliopsida > Asparagales > Orchidaceae > Gastrodia > Gastrodia elata. The sequence continues at coordinate 14,887,021 of CM028673.1, forward strand.
TTTTAGGATATGAGATTCATCCTATTAAGTTTGATTACTTAATAGGATTTGCCATAATCAGTAGATTGCTATTAGAATGAAATTTAGATCTTATGTCTTATCCTTTAGATTATGTGATTAAGCTCAATCTTGTGGTGTTTAATCCATAATCTATAGTTAGAAGATCTTGATCAGATCTTAGATAGAACATCTAAATTCACAAAATTAAGATGTATGACTTATTGATTTAACTTGTAGCCGTAATCTGATTGAACTAGATTAGAACCTGATCAGTTCTAATCTTTTTTAACTTATAAGGATGAATTTTTAAGTTACACTTGATAGTAGAAAAATGGTAATCCTGAACTTGTGTAACTTGGAATAGTTATAGTGGTTAATTAGAAAACAACTGATATCACCAAGTTTAGTAGAGTCCATTGTTTACTGTTGATATTTTGTGCTACGCATTCTTTGTATATTTGTGCCATATTTCCTTGAGCATATCATATAATATTTTTGATGCATAAATAAAATTTTAGGAAAATATGGAGACTCCTTAGATTTCTTATGAAAATATTAAAGTAATTGAGTAAAGATAATAATTGTATGTGTTAGAGCTGCCTCTCAGTTATATCTTCTTTGCCTAGTCTCCTTATTGACACTAGGAGAAGACCTTGCTTATATCTTCTTTGCTTAGTCTTCTTATTGACACTAAGAGAAGATTTATTGTGTTTTCTTGCCTAGGTTCCTTGATGACACTAGGAGAAAATCCTATATATCTTGCATAGTCTCCTTGATGACACTATGGGTATATAGTTTTGCGCCTAATCTCTTTGTTGACACTAAGATCCTTTTGATATTTAGTGGGCTAGATTAGCTATTTTCTGTATGCCAGTTAGTACACAGATATTCATATATACACAGTTTTGATATTTGGTTTATTTTTCAGTATTTTTATTCAGTCAGCTATTCTTTGTTCTGCTTATGTATATTTTAGGATATTAGAATTTTACTATTATTTATATGTATCATTGCTGAGTTCAGTTACTTTAATTTGCATATTTCTTTTGATCACCAGCATATTTAAGATGTAGTATTTTTTTTTAGCACTTATTTAGTTATTTATATTTGCCCTGCCTTGTTTAACTTATATTTGATGCATATATTAGCCTCCTTTTTGCTCAAAGTTATAAATACTGTTTATAGCTTTTTCCTTTCTTATTGTATTGCTAGTTGATCCCATTTTTAATGTAATTATGGCTTAGAAATGTAAAATGGTGATATTATAAAACACATGAAACTCATCAGCTTAAAATGTACTTAGACAATTGTCTAACATAAGATTTTCTCTTTTTTTTTGCTGGGGCCCTACAATGTGAAACTGACAATGACAGATCCTCTTCAGTTAGATGATCAGGAGCAAGGAGTGGAGCCTTACCAGAGGAGGAGCCTTTAGAAGAAGTTGCATAGTTATTTATAAGTGAGGATGAGCGTATTTTTACTCTTATTACTTAAATTTTAAATTGATATAACAATACAGGTACCCTTGACTGTGTGTTTGGATTACTATGCTGATTATTCTGAGTTATAATCTTTGTTATTTATACTGTGATGTTTGGATGTTTCTCATTTTAAATCGCTTCCGTACTCTGTATGTTTTTATTAGATAGTGACTGATATTCGATTATGTGCTTACTCCTTTTCTTATTAGGTGGATTGTGGATTTCATCCTAATTCAATGATAAGCAAAGGGTTAGCCAGAGTGACACACCACCCCTTAGCTTAATCTTGTAGATTAAGGGGTGGGGCGCGACAACTAGACTGTAAATCTATAACTGTAATTATAAAATCACAATTCCAACTCATAGCTTAACCCTTAAAAATAGAATTGTATGCTTATAAAATATTGCATATAACTATATGAGCATATCTAAAAACACTAAAATTAAATATAATTACAGAATACAAACAGATCCACAGTATCAGCTTACACATGCAGGTTGAATCCTAAAACATACTACTATTTGGGCTGTTGCTGCTTTGGTTGCTGCTTTATGAGCTGCTGCTGCTGCTTAGGCTGCTGGCTGCTACTGCTGCCAGCTGTCTGGGCTGGTGTTGCCTCTGCTTCTTGTGTTGCTGCTGCTTTGGTTTATTGCATATCTAAAAACTCTAAATTGCATAGAATTTTTTTACTATATTGCATTTCTCTTACTACTATATTATTATGGTTGATGTAGGTTTGGCCGCTGTTGCCGTGGGTTGTTGCTGCCAGCTGCCTGAGCTGGAGTTGCCTCTACTATTACTACCTGTGTTGTTGCTATTTTGGTTTACAGTGTGTCTAAAAACTCTAAAATTCATAGATTACTTTTTACTATTGTGCATTTCTTTTACTGTTATATTGCTATTATTATTATAGCTTTAGCTGGTGTAGTGATGTTGCTTTGGCTGCTACTTCTTGGGCTGCTGCTGCTTTGTCTGCTGCTGCTTAGGTTGATGCTGCCTAGGCTGATGCTGCCAATTGTCTGGGCTGGTGTTGCCTCAGCTGTTGCTACCTGGGTTGCTGTTGCCAGCTGCCTCTGCTGCTGCTACTTTGGTTTACTGCATGTTAAAAGACCCTAAAATTAAATAGAAGTACATAATATAAACAAAATCACATCATCAGCTTGCACTTGCAGCTTAAACCCTAAAATATCAAACAACTTACTGCAACATTGAAAACCTTGAAAAGACATAAAATTATTATACTCATTTTTGTTGGTGCTTGGGTTGCTTACTTGCCTCTACTACATTCCTAAAATGCTTAGACAGAATAATATAATAGACATACTTTAAAAAGACTCATAAGTCACAAGTTACAACTTATTGCATGTCTAAGAATTCTAAAATGCATAAAGTATACTATATTATTCTGCATTGTTGTTATAATTTTATTGACTAGTTGCTGCAATACTGCAGCATCTAGTAAGTTTTAAATTGTAATAAATTTTATATTTTATAAAGTATTTGAACTTTTTTTTATTTGTTTGATTTGAATTTGAGCAATCATTTGAGATGGCTAGATTTGGTCTATAATAAATGATTATTATTGATTATTGACTGCTATGCTAAGCCTCTTAGGCTATAGCTTTAGAAAATTATGTTAATCTGATTTCTTAAAAAAGAATAATAGAATCACAATCAAAGTCAATCAATGACAATCAAATATTCAGATGATTCAGATCTTTTGGTGCTAATTCAGATAAGTATTATTTGTAATTTCATTATATAATCTTTAAGAAATGATGTAACATTGTATTTTTTACTTGAGTTATTATATTATATTTTGTGTAAATTTTACAGGTTGGTTGGCTATTTGACTTGCAAGTTGATACTTTGGATTAGATGCAGACATGCAGTTGTTATAGTTTTGGCAGGCTTGAGTTGTTGCTGCTTGGATCATTGTTGCTTCTTGTTTATATTAAACTAATGTATAATTTTATTACATTTTGTTTGTGAATTGTGGTAATTGGCAAATGTTTGTTAATTGTGGTAAATGTGTATGAAACTATGAATTAATATTTTAGCAATTTTGCCCCAATTTAATTTATTGAATTTTGATAGTTTGTATTGTTTACAATATTTTTTATTTCTAAAAGTCATAAACTATTTAAGAAATAATGTTTTAATTTTTTCAAGTTGACTCGAACTGTTTTGAATCAAAATGGTATTTCGAGCTGACTCAAATCAAATTTCGAATTAGCTCGAACTCGAATTTGAATGAGTCAAATTTTTGACTCAAACTCGATTCAAGTTTGAGTCGAGTTCGAGTTGAGTTTAACTCGAAATTTTTGAGTTTGAGTTAAGCCTAACTCGCTCGAACTCAAACCGAAGGTAGCCCTAATTTTGGGGTATTGTAGCTGCTTGTATTTTTTAATTAGTAGGTTTTCCATTAAAACTTTATATTATTTTAATGAATTAAGATTATATTCGATTAGGGTTTAAAATGTTTTATGATAAAATTATGCACATTAACTATTCATTAAATAATTATGCTAATTAATTATAAATTGCATTTAATTATTAGACTAAGAAGTGGAGTGTTATTTTGGCAAATCCCTAGACCCTAATTCACTAGTAAGGAAGAGATGAGCTACTGCATATATAACATATACTCACTCACTAATAAAATACAAAATCAGAGTGCAGAAGTAAAATAAAACAAATATATATCCAGTTTACCACAATAAATAGGAAAAGTGCAACATATAGCTTAGAATATAAAGTACAGTAAGGGAAAAATATAGTCAAAGGTAGCTGTATTATTACAATATTAATTAAATAGTTTAAAAGACTGAAATAAAATATCTCATCCTCACATTATGTAGAAAAAGGAAACTAAGCAGCTTTTGCTTCTCCCGACTGATGCTCTTCTTCAATATAAGTCTTCTCCTCTTCAGCTCCCAGTTCTTCAAACCTATATGAAGCTGACATCGTTGGTTTCACAATGCCAGGGCCCTAGCCAATAAAAAAAAATATTATTAGATAATTATCTAAGTATATTTTAAGCTGAATATTTTACATGAATTATACAAAACCAAAATTCTAACTAGCATAAGAGCAGAAAGCACACAAGGAGCAGGATAAGTTATAAATATGATATTTATAACTAATAAGATTTGAGGCAAAAGGCACACCTCAAAATAAACTAAGCAAAGATTAACATACATATATAATACAGTAAGTAAAAGTACTGAAATAAAAGTCTAATTCTAAACATGCTGATGATCATATGATATATGCTGATTTAAAATAGTAAATTTAAAAGTGGTACATATAATAAGCAGCAAAATCTAGCATCCTATAAGTATATGTACAAGTGAGCAGGTAAGTAAAGTATAGCTGACTAAAATAACATGCATCATTAAAACAGTAAGCAGCAAACTGAAATAAAAAATAGGTATGTACAACTGTCATATTAGAAAATTGGTAAATCGGGCTAAGACAGAAATTCCCAAAGCCTTTTTGGGCTAGGGCAAACAGAATAGAATAGTAGAACTAAAGAGGCACTAAATATAAATGCATAATATTTTAGTTCTTTTACTTTTTCTTCTGTGGACATATCTAAAAATAACTTAGGAGTCAAGCACGTCTGTAAGACTATACAGGTTCCAAGCTTAACACACACTCCTCAATGAGTAATGTTAAGCATCTTTATTACTCTTTACCACTGTCCATTAGGGTAAATATGCACCAAAACTTACCATAATATAATTGAACCTAAGGCAACTATTATCCTAATTATTCTAAGTTTTTATTTTATGCACAAAGTTTTCTTACATGACATGTTCAAGAAAATAAGCTCAAATTATAAGGAATGTGTAGCACAAATAATCAAGTAATAAGCAAGGGACTCTTCTACACATGGTGATATTATTGTTGTCTTATTAAATCATTCTAACTATTCTAAGTTACACAAGTTTAGAATCTCCAAATCCTACTATCGAGTGTAACTTAGCAATACGACCTTATAGGTTACAAAATATTAGGACTAGCTAGATCCTAATATGATTAAATCAAGGTTGACTATGTAAGTTAAATAAGGAATCAACACAACCTAGTTGATGAGTTTAGACATTCTAGACTAAGAGTTTATCAAGACCAACTAATCTATGGCTTATTAATTAGACACCACGAGTTGGAGTTTAAATACATAATCCAAAGGTAAAGTCTAAGGATATAAGGTTTCAAACTCTAATATGAATTAATGATTACGGCAAATCCTATTAAGCAAAGTCAAGCTTAATAGGATGATTCTCTTATTCTTAATCTAGGATTGAAGATAAAATAATCAAAATGAAATTATAAAAATTTAGAAAACTATAAAACCAAGGATTCATTCATTAAATAACCTCGTTATTCAATGAATGAAATTTAACCCGATATCTATCCTTATTCCTAAGGAATGGATCCTAAGGTGAAGTGAGGATTCCTAATAATAATACTTAAAGAAATTCTAAGAGTTATATGAGTTTATTTATATTTGCTGTTTGTATTTAATTAGGGAAGATTAAGGGTGCATTTTAGCTAAGGAACATTTTCCTTACTTAGAGATTTTTACGCCTTATGGGGGACTCTTAGCCAAGTATTCAAATTGTGAAATGTATGACTTAAATTGAGTATAAATCAATTTTATTTTTGATTTTAGTGATTTAAATAATATTTTACGGTTTAAGGAGACTTAACCTAAATTTTGGGCAAAATGATAATTTTGCCCCTACTCAAGGGTCTAAAAAGCTACTTTTTGTTTTAAGAATTCAAATTGGAATTACTTACTACCAAATAATTCTATACTATCTAACATGAAGATAGACAGTAAGTACACTCAATTTGGATAAGGATTGGGTCTTATAGGTCCAAATTAAAGAATTTGACCTAAGGGGCAATTTAGTAATTTCCACCTAATGAAATTTAAATTTTTTTAATGCAATTTATTATTGGTTGCTGTTCAAGGGTTTCATAGAGTCCAAGAATACTAAATTCTGAGTTCTATTAGATTAGTTATGGCTATTTCAATTTTAAGAGTAATTATAGAATTTTCTAAGGTTAAGAGGGGTCAAAAATGTAACTTTTCCATTTGAGATTCAAATTTAGCAAATTCAGTAGCTATAGCTTCCATACAATACACTGAGTACTTTAACTCAGAGTAGACCCAAATTGGACCTCATTTGGCCAAGTTATCACCTAATTAAGATTATGGGTATTTGGTCAACTTAGGGTTTTTATAGTTCAAAACATAAATATTATTTCTGTTTCTGTTGGCACTGAAATTCTAAGCTAGATAGCACCTTGAATTTTTTGATTTGGAGTCTAATTGACTAAGATATGGTCAAATCAAAATCTATGGCTTTAGGGGAATTAGGAGAGGTTCTAAAAGTCATTGAGCAAACTAAGTACCCAATGGCAAAACTAATACTATTAGAGGGTTCCTAATGTTATCCTGATTTTCCTAATATTCTCCCGATTACTTTTAAGACTCATATTGGATATGTTTGGGTCACTAAGTACAAAGTTATGAGGGTTTGAAGTTGTGTGGAGATCCTAAAATATCATTATATTAAATATGTGTCATACATGAATTTTGACACTATCAGAATATTATTCTCATTTTTTTGAGTAAAATGAGATATATATTTATTATATTTGGAGCAGTGGATTAAAATTTATGCATACCTAAACTTTCTATATTTTATTTATGCTATTAAATAAATCTAAAGTTCTGTTAATATATAAATGCAACTAAGTAATTGTATAAAAATAATTAATTGATTCCATTTATAGTGGCGGCCCCCACTCCAGCCGACAGAAGAGACGGGAGGACTCCTCGGGTGACACGGGGCGGCCTCGGACTTGCAAAGAAGGGCAGAGTGGGTTCGCCAGGCAGCCTACAAACCCAACACAGCGGGGCCCGTGCGACACGCGATAAAAAAGCAACTGGCGCAGGCCAGCGGTGGACCCCGCACGCTTCATTTGACCGCTGGGCATGGGACCCGCAGTCATGATCACTGCACGTCACACTCGATGCGAACGGGTCGAGCCTCGGGTTGACCCGACCCGACCCACTGCGCCACATCCCTCTCGAACACTCGAGACTAGGGCACGGGAAACGGAGGTCACCCGGCCCCACTAGAGATTAGCCCCAATGGCGATGGAAAGTTCAGGAGAAGACCTTTCCAAAGAGGGTAGGCCCGACACTGGAGATGGCCTAGCGCGCCGACTAGGTCAAGCCTTAGGTCGACTGTTCAAACGCTTGCCCCTAACAGTTTGTACTGTAGATGATCGAACGAATTGATCCAATCGAACCAATGATTTGTCAATCAGATGCTGTATTAATACGATCCATTTGTTGCAATAAGTATACGAAAAACAAAATCTAGGAATTGAATAAGTGATAGAGGAGAATTAGGTGTACCTGGATTGACGGCTACGAGGGGTGCTAGGGCTGCAGGAGCTCGATCCTTGCTCCGGGCTAAAATATGCAAAACGGAAGGGTCCTAGGTGCAAAGGAAGGACTTAAGGAGTCCTCGACGGACCTATCGATGTCCGAAGGGGCTAGATTGGGCAGCGGCAGCGGCTACCCGCCGCGTGTTTATGAGCGACACACAGCGATGCAGTCGAGGAAGGAGATGAGCCTTGATCAGACGGTATAGATCAACTGTTCGATCAAACGGAAGGGGATAACGGTGCAAGCTATTAAGGGCCGATGGTGTTAAGTATTTAACGACCGCAGAATAAGATAATAAAAATAATGATTTAATTTAATAACCTTTAAATATTAATTTTTTTAATTAATTTTAATTATTTAAGTGATCTCAGAAAAATCCCAAATATTCATCCCTAGCTAATTGAAGGGTGAGGATGCAACAGCGTGGTCAGATTTTCGATCTGATAAGTATTTTATTTTCCTAATTTTTGGGATATTTAAATATTATTAAAATATTTGACAGAATTTTGACCACTTCCGATTGCCACCAAAACATCACCCCTAGCTAATTTAGTGGCAATGAGCTCAATGGCGAAGTCTGATTTTTAATTTGAGGTCAAAATAACTAGGTCAATTTCCAGGGTTTCTGGATTTTCAAAAATCAGGATTTGATCCATTTGACTCCTGATTTGGACTAGGTCTTGGTGGCAAACTTCTAATGACTTAATTAGAGTACTAAGAGTGAGATTAGGACTTAGATTAGTCCTAATTATCTTGGGTAATAACTTGGGTTGTTACATGCTCCTCCATGACTGATAGAGCAAGTACCCAACAAAATGGCAACTAAAGCGACAATGTCGAGACACTAAAATAGTCAAGAACAGCGTAGTGAATTGGTCCCAGAAGGTGAGTGTGGTTGAGAGCAATCCCCAATGAACAAAATCTCCTTGATGGGCTATGGGACCCATGAGTCAGACCCATTGCGTAGTCCAGCAATAACCATGGCAGAAAGTATTGAGCCTGCACAGACCATCGGTGTAGGGTGCGAGCAACTGTTAAAACACTCAGTCCTACTTTTTCATGACTGATAGAGCAAGTGCGCAACAAGCTGGCAGCTAAAGTGACAGCATCAAGATGCTAAAATGGTCGAGAACAGCGCAGTGAATTGGTCTTAGGAGGTGAGTGTGGCTGAGAGCAAGACCCAATAAACAAAGATCTCCATGATGGCCCATGTGTAGCTACAATGGACCAAAAAGTGCTCCATATTCTCCTCTGAGTCACAGCCCATGTGGCAGAAAGAAGGAAAGGAGTAGGTCATGGATATGTAACAACCCTAGGTTATTATCCTGTTTAATCTAGATGTGTAACCACCCATATGGCGGGCACCATATGTAGAGGTGGAGGGACCCTGATGGGCTGTGGGACCCCACGAGTCAGACTCATTGTGCAGTCTAGCACTACCATGGCAGAAAGTATCGAGCCCATGCAGGTCGTCAGTGTAGGGTGCAGGAGACCGTAAGAACCCTCAGTCCTTCTAAATTAATTATATTTCCAATCTCAAATTTTGATATAATTATGGGCATGAATTGGCTAAGCAAATATGATGCTTCCATAAATTGCCAAAAGAAGAAAATCACTTTGGGCAGTGGAGATTAGTCAAAATCCTTCATTGGAAGATTTAGTACCCTAGCGTCATTGATCAATGCAATAAAAGCAGAAAAGTTAGTCAGAAAGGGATGCAATGCGTATCTCGTAATAATGTTGGGAGAAAAGAAAGAAGTCGTTTATATTTTTGAGAATCGAATAGTTTGTGAATTTCCTGATGTTTTTTTTGAAGACCTACCTAGTTTTCCTCCCGTTAGAGAAGTAGAATTTCCTATATAATTAATTATGGGAACCCAACCATTATCAAAAGTTCCGTGACCTAAGGAGTTGCAATAGTTGAACAAGCAACTTCAAAAACTGCTAGAGAAAGGTCTTATTCTGTCGAGTTCATCTCCTTGGGGAGCGCTCATTTTGCTCATGAAGAAGAAGGATGGTTCGATGCGTATGTGCATCGATTATATGGAATTAAATAAAGTAACCATCAAGAACAAACACCTATTACCGTGAATTGATGATATATTTAATCAATTATCTGGAGCTAAGGTATTTTCCAATATCGATCTATAGTCAGGTTACCATCAATTAAGAGTTAAAGATGTAGATATAGAACAGACAACTTTCAGAACACGTTATGGACATTATAAATTCTTGGTAATGTCCTTTGGTTTAACTAATGCGCTATCTATTTTCATAGATTTAATGCATCTTGTATTAAAAGCATATTTAGATAAATTCATCATCATCTTCATCGACGATATCTTGATCTATTCGAGAAGCTAGGCTGATCATGAGAATCACCTGAGGATAGTGTTAGAAGAACTTAGAAGCTACAAATTATATGCTAAGTATTCCAAGTGTAAATTATGGATTGACTATGTTGCATTTTTGGGTCACATCATAGATGTACAAGGAATCAGAGTTGATTAAAATAAAATTAGTGTCATTCAGGATTTGTCATAGCCAAAGTCTATGATTGATATCAAAAGCTTTTTGGGTTTGGCAGGGTATTATAGAAAATTTGTCAATGGCTTTTTGCTGATAGCGTCTCCTCTCACAAAGTTGACTCAAAAGGCCGTGCCATTCATTTGGAGCCCTGAATGTGAGAATGTGTTCCAAGCATTAGGAGATGCCATTTCATCTGCCCTAGTTCTTGCCTTACATAAAGAAGGTTTGAACTACCAAGTCTACACCGATGCATCTGGGATAGACTTGGGTTGTGTATTGATGCAAGAAGGAAAGGTTATTGCCTATGCGTCTCGTCAGCTAAAACCACATGAGAAGTATTATCTTGTTTACAACCTGGAATTGACCACCGTAGTATTTGCTTTAAAGATTTGGTGTCATTATCTGTATGGCGACCAATGTTCCATTTTCACAGATCATTAGAGTTTAAAGTATATTTTCACTCAGCATTAGCTCAACTGTCATCAACGAAGATGGCTTGAATTAATAAGTGATTATGATTTAAATATCCAGTACCATCCTGACAAAGCAAATATTGTGGCTGATGCACTCAGTCGTCATGTTACACTTTCCTCAGTAATAATGTCAAGTTCATTAAAAGAAGAATTCATAAACCTCAATATTTGTCCAGTTCATGGTGCTATGCTAAGCGAACTAATATCTATGAGTATCGTTGAACCAACATTTCATCACGATGTATCCATCTCCCAAATAAAGGACGAAGACTATTTGAAGTTTAAAATGGAAATCAAAAGTGGTCATCGATTCGACCTGTAGCTGCGATGAAATGTAATCTATCAAGGAGATCACATATAGATTCTCAAATCCATGCATCAAGAGATTTTAGTGGAAGGCCACAATTCTGGTTACCAAGTACATTCTAGTTGTACTAAGATGTGTCAAGATCTAAAGAAATCATTCTAGTGGCTTGGAATGAAGAAAAGCGTGGCAGAGTTTGTAGCGAAGTGCCATGCTTACAATTTGGTCAAAGCTGAATATCAGAAGCCTTGAGGACTTCTCCATCCTCTGGTAATTTATGAATAGAAGTGGTTTGATATTTCTATGGACTTCATTATAAGTTTACCTAAATCAAGGTTTGGTGCTAATTCAATTTGGGTCATTGTCGATTGACTGACCAAATCAACACATTTTATTTCTATGCGTCAGACCGATTATGCAGAAAGATTGGTGAAGCTGTATATCAAGGAAATTATCAAGCTTCATGGGATTCCGAGGTCTATTGTATCTGATCATGATAATCAATTCACTTCTAATTTTTGGCAAGCAGTGCAACAAGATTTGGGGACTACTCTAGCCATGAGCACCGCTTTTCACCCTCAAACAGATGGTCAAACTGAATGAGTTTATCAAATTCTTGAAGATCTTCTTCACCTATATATTCTGGATTTGAAAAGTTTATGGGAAAATCATATTCCCTTATTAGAATTTACGTATAACATAGTTTCCAATCGAGTATCAGCATGGCACCCTATGAAGCTTTGTATGGCAGGAAGTGCAGCACTCCCTTAGCTTGGTCGGAAACAGGCAGTACTCAATTGTATGATTCAAATTTAGTGGAAGAAATAAATAAGAAAGTGCATTTGATCCAACATAGAATCAAAGAAGCTCAAGATCGCTATAGTAAATATCACGATGCCCATCATCATTCTCTAAAGTTCAATATTGGAGATTTTGCGTATCTTAAAGTATTCCCAATGAAAGGTTATATCATTTTGGTGTAGCTGGGAAGCTCAGACCTCGCTATGTTGGACCATTTGAAATAATAGAGAAAATCAGTTCCCCAGCATATAGATTAAAACTCCCTGAAGATTTCTCTGTAGTGCATAAGGCATTCCATATCTCCTCTCTACGGAGAAACCTTCATAATCCTTCTCATTTAATTTAACTTCTAGTGGTATTTCTTCAGCCAGATCTTTTTTATGTGGAAGAGCCTATCAGGATCTTAGCCCGTGATCAAAAGTAGCTGAGAAACTATTTTATCCCTATGATGAAGGTTCAATGGAGTAATCGTTATATTGAAGAATCCACTTGAGAAAGAGAGGCCGATATGCAACAGAAATATCCAATTCTCTTTAAAAATCCATGTACATTTAAAATTATAAATTTCAGTTCTTAATTTTCTGCATGCTCCCTTCCCTTTCTTGGAAATGATGTCGAGGACGACATCGTTCTTAAGTGGGATAGTCTGTAATAATTTACTCAACTTAATTTTAGCTTAATTGTATCCTAATTATCATTATGTTAAGTTCATATAGCTGTTGGAGCCAAATCCTAAAAATTTGGAGAGATCCACTAAGGATTTAAAATACATTCAGAATTATTACAAACTGATTTAAAAGATGAATAGTGAAGTCTATCTGAAGTACTAAAAATAAAGCAGTAAGTAAAAGGTGGAAGACTGATCCACTAAGATTCCACGTACTCCTCTTTGATCTCCTGTAAGTCTTCCTGCCCTATCTCCACAAGCTGCTCGGGATCTAACAAATTATTGGATCCCAAAAGTACCCCATGTTAGATAAGAAGTCTAACACATCACAACTAACTAAGTAGTTCTAAAGTAAATGTAATAGACAGTAAAGTAAACATGACTGTATAAAATAATAATAAAGGAAATATGTAACTAAAATTATAAAGACTAGGCAAAGTAAAACTGCATCAAAACTGAATACTGAAGGTAAACAAAAATATCAAATGCTCAGAAATCAATATGAAAAATATCTATTGCTGTACTATATGTCACTGGGATGATGCACCCAAATATGCCACAACACGGTATTCCATAGTATGTAACAGAACTATCACTGAAAGGCTATGAGTCGTACGATCCAATATATACATACACCCAATTTGGAAGACAGTACGGTGATGCCGATGCATCCTGAAATTCCCCAGTCAATGTATGTAACATTTTGTAACCCATAATTTATCATTGATACTCATGCATCACTATTGAAATAATCCCTCAAACTCATGCTCATGTTCATGCCCATGCTTCTATTATATATGAGTAAAATCTGGAAATCCATAAAGCTTTAAATACATATGATAAATTCAAGGTCTCTACTGTGCAGAATCTTGCTAAAAGGATTCTGACTCCTTGCTTCTAGAACAAAAATTGGTTAAAGTTGAAGATTTACTTAAAGATCGTTAGATGGGATGATTGTATACACATATTTAGCACGTTTGTAAGAAAGGTGATTCTTATTACTTAGTTTGATTAAGCCACCCCAATGAAGTGGTCTTCACTAAGAGGCATCGCCCGTTGGCGATTTGTATTTCAATCAACTAAGAATGGGTCCATGTTTAATACACTCTTAGTCTTGGGAGATTTACTCTAACGAGACTGTATTCGTCTAATCCCTTGGGATAGCATCTGCTCATAAGTCAACATTGGAGTGAATCAACCAATCCTGAATACTACTAAAGAAAACTAGTTCTATGGGTATACCATACTATACCAACCAATGACCTAAGTTCAAACAACTCTATTTAATCTATAAGAATTTATCAAGACTATTAATTCCTATGCTAAATAGGTAAATCTTATACAAGGCTCCAAGAAAATGGTGATCAAGGATTACTAAATATGGATTCTACCATAATTAAAAGTGTCATTCTAATATCTTAAGTGATTCCTACCACGAGGGGTTAAGATCAACTTCTAAGGTTGAGGGATCATCTAAGCTTCTACCTCAATGAGTTATACAAAATTCTCCTACCTCATTGTACATTTAAATTTAAGTCTTTAAAATATTTCAAAGACAATCTTATGCTGAGAAACTTAAGATCTCACACCATTAATTCTAAAACTAATATTTTAGGTTCTATTTAATAGTTAGGTTTAGAGTGATCAGATCAGATGATTAAGTCATCTGATCATATCTTATTCTAAGATTATGGGATTTAAATCGAGGATATTATTAGAGTCAGATCAATTATTAAATCAATTTAGTTCTATTATCTTTTTATGCTAGTAGTCTTATTTATGAGAAAATTAAGGATCTAAAATTTAGATTCAGATTAATCAATCACATAGATTTATCAATAACCTTAACATGTCTAATTCAAATACTTAAGATCAATAACAAATTAGATGCATTATTGGAATAATGTCAATTTCATTATCTTATAATCAAGTCAATTTAATTAAGGATTTAAGAGTTTAGATCTTAATCAAATAAATTAGGGTTTAACCCCTTACTCATGCCTAATTAAGATCAAATGTTTATTTATAAATTAAATGTCAAATTAGTGAATTTGGGATGTGTTATTGGTGATAATCTTAGACATAGATCAAGTCTTAATAGCTTGATCAAAGTCTTATGATTTCTTAAGGTTAATTAAGAGGTTTAAGTTCTCCATTTTTTATTTATTCAATTTATACATCATAAATTTGCATACATGATTTCAATACATCTCCCTTACTATTATGAATCATATTAATAGAAAGATAAAATAATTAGTACTAATCAAATCCTAAATCAATCCAAAAGAATTAGCACATAATTACAAATCTAACCATCAAAATTTCATGTAATTTGGCACATAAGTTTAATTTACTATACAATTAATCAGAGACTAAGTTTGCTAAGATTCAATTGTTACAAACTCTAATTTTCACTAATCATAGTTTAATAAGATTAGTTTATAAATTGAAATACAGAGATCAAAAAAATAAATTATTTAGCACATTCATTCTACTCTACATAAAGAAACTAATGGCACCCTAAACATGCAAATTAGTTAAGTATAATTGCTAATCCATCCTAATCTAGTTCTGTAATACTTAGGTTAATATAGAAGATTCAGTCGTTATATGTTCAATATTATTTTATAATCTTATTCTTGAAGATTTTCTGATTAATTTGATATATAATATCATAGGGTTTGGACTAGTATATTGAAAGTTATTTCATTAATACATTATGTATTTTTATTTAATTAAATCCCTATGATGGGAATAATTGAATTATTTTCCTTAAGGAAAATAATTCTAATTATTCGAATATTAATTAAAATGGGTTCGGCCCTATAACAACCCAGGTTGTTACTTGGCTCAATTAAGACTAATCTAAGTCTTAATTAAGGTTCTAAGTCACTAATTAAGCAATTTAGAACTCATCTCTGAAATCTAGGTCGAACCAGAAGTCAACTAAGTCAAATTAGGAATTCTGGAAAATCCCAAACCCTAGAAAATTGACTTTTTATCTAGACCTCAAATTAAAAATCTAACTTCGCCATTGCGTTAAGAACACCCAAATTAGCTAGGGGTGAAGTTTTGAAGTCATTTGGAAGTCGTTGATTTTTCGTCAAATATTTTAATAATATTTAAATCCCAAATAATCAAATAAATAAATACTCATCGAAATGAAAATCCGAGTGCACCGTTGCATTCCTCACCCTTCAATTAGCTAAGGGTGATTTATTGGAAATTTTTGGGATGCATTTAATAGGGTAAATTTGATTAATTAAATATGTATAAATTAAATTAAATAAATAATTAATTATTTAAACTTAACGGTGCCGTCCACTTAAAGTTAACGCCGTCACCCTAATTTTTAATTCCGCCGTCTATCCTAACGAGAGTTCTGAGCCGTCTGATCTCACGATCAGACGGCTGTGAGCCATCGTCCCCGCGATCTGCTGAGTGGCCGAAGGAACGGCTGCACGCGTCATCTAGCCGAGGCGCTGAAGCTCGCAGAGGCCAGATGTCCACCCCACTGCTCGTAACCACCGCTTTAGGACCTGTATAAGACCCCAGGAGCTGTAGCTTCGCTCGGTTTTCAACCCCAAAGTCCCAGACCCTAAGATCAAGCCTCGAACCCTCTCTGCCGTCCAATCTGAAGTATGCACCACACCTCCAATATTCATCAAAGATTTCATCTAAAGTTTCGTTTCTTAATTTCATATGCTTGATTGTTCATCTACTGGTTCCGATTGAGTCGATCAGGTCTGGTTAGCCCAGACTTGCGAAATTTTAAACAGTATAAACCGTTAGCCGAACTTAAGGAATTTAGGGTTGAGGTTTGCCGGAGTTGTATGCCTTCTCCGGTGGCGTTTAGGGTTTCAAGACCTTTCGATCGGTATACGACTCGTTGTCTGGTACCATCGTCTTCACCTCCATTTTTCGAACCCTAATTCCTCCGCCTCGGATCACTCGCGCGAAGACGAAGCCCTCTCGGGCTGGACCGGGTCGGCCCGGGCCCGGCCTGGAACCTGTGGCCTGTGGCGATTCGGCTGCTATGGCGGGACCCACCTCGCAGCGCGCCAGCCAATCCTGGCGCGACGCGTGTCCAGCTCTGATGCCGTCTGAACTGTGGGGCCCGCGGTCTTCTGCCCAGCCAATGATGGTCCGCCACGTGTCCTGTAGTTATTAATATATAAACGTTATATAATTAAAATGTTATTTAAATAAATGAATTTATATATTAATAATAATAATAACAGAATTATTAATATAATTAAACAGAATTTAGTTAATCAATTAAATCAAATCTTTAAACATTAATATCCTACAATTTATACATCCAAATTATGCAAATGAATATATCAAATTGATCAAAAAAATATGAGGAATTTATTGATGCTAATAATTTTGCATTTGGACCTATATTTAGCAAAGTGATTATTTAGGGTATAGTTAAGTTAAAATAAATGTTACAAATTTTATTTAGCTCATAACTTTGTGTATGTTGATCCAAACATACCTAATATGAGTTTTAAAGTGATCAGAAAACCATAACGATTAATTTGGTAGTATTCATCTTGCTGTTTGGATTAGTATTTGCCTAATCACTTTTAGGACCTAACCCTAATTAGGCCATTAAACCCTAGAACTTCAATTGACCATAACTTGGTCAATTGAGCTCCAAATTGGATGATCTAAATATCCATGTAGATCAGAATAACCTGATTAATAGTAATCTGTAAGAATATTTTAGATCCAACAGTTAGATTTGCTAATCAGTCCTAATTACCCTAAAAATTGATTAGTGAATATTAGCAAATCTAGTAATCCAAATTGAGTAATTTAAGTTTTAGAGGACTCATAGAGTTATTTAAAATCTATCTGCAAAGTTGGATTAGTGTTTGAGTGATTAATTTTGCTAATCACTCTAAACCCTAATTAGGTCTTAACTTAGTCAAATTAGATCCAAAATTGAGTCTACTTTATGTCATTATGATCAATGGGCTATTTATAAACCATAGCCACTGATTTTACTCAATTTGGACACTAATTGGCAAAGTTAGGATTTTGACCCATAATTAAGAATTCCTTAATCACCTTTTAACCCTAACTTTTGTATTGGCCATAACTTGGTCAATACTTATCAGAATTTAGCAAATCTAGATTCTATGAAAAGCTTAAATAGTAAAGAACAATAATCTAAAAGAAAATGTAACATTTATTTAGTCAAATTACTAATTTAACCTTATGAGTCAAATTCACTAATTTGATCTCATATGGCTTAATAATCACCCAAAATTAATTTAGTTGCTGTCTAATATTACATTAGACAGTAAGAAATACTTTCCAAAAGAAAATTTTAGAATTAAAGCCCTAGATCAAAATTTGATCTTTTGAACCCTTAAGTGGGGGCAAAATGGTCATTTTGCCCAAATTTAGGGTTTAGTTTTCAAAAGCCCTAAAATCATTTTATAATCCTATTAATCAATAATTATAATAATTTATAGCTGAAATTAATCAAATCCAAGTCTAAATTAGATTTTGATTTAAAATCTCAATCTTAGCTCCTTAAGGAAAATTTTCCTAAATCTTAAGTGAGTGATTTATCATTCTTTAATCATTCTTAGACCTTCACTTAGGTCCTTATAACATTAGTTAGGATGTGTGTCTTGAGAGATACTCTTAGTAATTAAGAGCTTTAAATTCCTAAGATTAAGAATAGATCTTTAGTTAGAATTCATCTATTGAGTAAATTGGGTTACTCAATAGGTGAAACCTTGAGTTTACTAGTTTATAGATTTTCTTAGTTTATTAAATGATTATTTGATCTTTAAACCCTAGATTTAAGAATAGAGATCTATCATAATGAATTTGATTTATCATTAGGATTTGCCTTAACCTAATCCGTAAGTTTTGGGTTCTAAACTTAAACCTTTAGATTATACCTTTAGATTAAGTGATTAGACCCCATCATCTGGAGTCTAATTCTTAATCTTTTCATCTTGATTTGACTAACCAAGATGAGGTTGGGATGAATTAAATTACAAAACTAGGTCGATGATTTATTCACTTTAACCAAATATTCGTCTTTTGATTAAGTTATAATTAGGACGTGGCCAGTCCTAATTATCTTCAACTAGTAGGATTCGTGATTCTAAGTTACAGAATGTGTAAGAATTGATGATTCTGAAACTTATGTAACTTAGAGTAGATAGAACGAATAAAGTAGATAACAACGGATATCACCTGTGTTTTAGATAGAGTGTCTTGCTCACTTTGATTTTGATGCTTCGCATTCCTTGATTTTGAGCCTTATACCTTGAATATATATTATGTACTTAAGATATTTGATAAATATCTTATGTTAATTTGGAACATTCATAAGCAGCATTATGTTTTCATTTCACAAGTGGTTTGTTAGGTGTAGCTTGATTAGTATACCTCTTTGATCAACACATTCGGGTCGGCAACCTTTCGAGGGTTTAATGTCTGACAGTCTGTGGCCATGCCTAGTCCGAGAGATAGGATGGATAGACTCTTGCCATACTGACTATAGAGTCAGGATTCTGATATGGTTATACTAATTCAAGTACACTTACATTCAATTCTGTCTTAGCTCATCAGGCTAAGAGTTTTCAGTGATGTTCAGTTCAGAGTTTCTTAGCTCATCAGGCTAAGATTTGCTGAGTATGTTTTCAGTTTGAGTGACTTAGATGGTCACTGCAGTTTCTGTTTTCAGTTACTGTTTTACTTGCATATTCTGCATTGTAGCACTGTTTTACTTACAACTTTCTTGCACGTATTTTTATATAAGATGCTAGTTTTACTTACTGTTTTCATATGCTCACCTTGGATGTTAGTGTTTCCAGTTTTATACTGTTCAAGTTCTGTATGTCACCTAGCATAATCTATTTGATCATAAGCATGTTTAGGTTGTACTTTTCTTACAGTTTTGTTTAGTCTTTTGCTTACTTGTCTTTGTTGCAGTTGCTTGGAGGAGGTATGTATTACTTACTATTTGCTTAGTTATAAACTGTTTGTTTATAACTTGTTACTGTTCTTTTTGTACACTTTCTGCACCTATTTTGCTCAATTCTAGTTTATGGTGATATTCAAGTAACTTAATAAATTGTTTGCCTTAAAATGTGCTTAGATAATAGTCTAACCAATTTTTCTTTTGTTGGCTGAGGCCCTACCATTATGAAACTGATAATGGTAGGTTCTGAGTTTATTAGAGCAGTTGATCCAATGGAGTGCTTACCATTGGAGGAGGATCTCGTTCCTGAAGATCTTTAGCTTTAGTTTCTTTTGCTTGTGAGATCGAGAGTTTCCTTTTTCAGTTCTCTTAAACTTATTAAATGTTGTAATAATACAGATTAACATTCTCTTTTCAACACTTTACTTATTCTGTATTGCTGTATTTATACTGTATGGATGGATGTTATATTTAAATTGCTTCCGCACTATGAGATCATGTATAATCATTTAGTGATGGTATTTTGGGTTGAATAGCAAAGTCCTTATTTAAGTTGGATTAGAATATGTGTCTAATTCAATTCTAAGTGGGGACCTTGTCATTTGGTGACCCCTCCACCATAATCATGTTAACTTAAGGGTTAACAGGACCACGGCGGGGCAGGGCCGCCACAGGCTCGTTCACCAAAACACGCAGGTCGGCTCGGCCCGAGACCTGTTACTGTCGAACCGCGTGGGTCATGGGTCGGCCCGACCCGCACAGTCCATCTTTTTCCCCTTGCCAGTCCCGACGCCTCACTGATTAGGGTAGCCCTAATCAGCCAAATTCACGGCCTACGGACCACGCCACAGCCTCTAGTTGATCGAATATCAATCCTCTGTCCAAGACGCGTTGATTGACACTCGAAGCCCCCTGTGAGATGGTCCGGGTCGGTCGGACCTTACTCACCCAAGGGTTCCCTTAATGGAGCTACTATGGGGAGATAATTCTCCCCACAGAGGCCACGCCAAACCCAGGGCTCGATCCCTACACCATCAGGGAGGTGAGACGGATCGAAGCCCCCTGGTCTGAGGGCCTGAGGTGGGCTGTAATGTCGAGACCTTACTCGGTCCCGAGACTCCGTTACGAACTTAACCCGATCGATTGATTCGATCAATCGAGGCTAGCTCACGACTCAATTACAATAGTATTTGGTTTGATTCGATAATACGTAGCAATACGAGTCAAGAGAAGGAAGGTCCGAGCCTTATTGGCTCAAAACCGGCAAGTGGGGGTACCTAGTTCGTTGGTGGAGCTCAGGGCGGTCGACAGAGGGTTCGGCTGGCCTTAACTGAGCTTCCAAATGCTGCAAAGGATCCTGAACTTCAGGAGAGCCTACTTTCTGTAGTTCGAGAGCTCCTGGGATCGCCTATGCAAGCTCGAGTGATCGGCAATGGCGGAAGTTGCAGAGAGCTCTATTGATTAGCAATGATCAAATGGGCAATGCTAGGGCTATTTATTGCCTTGACAAAGGATTGGGAAGCTTCTGAAGGGTTGACTCGAGCTGGGAAAGACCCGAGAGATCAGGCCATGGCTGAGCTCTCGAATTTCTAATTCGAGCTTGACCGGGTCACTAGGCTCAATTGGGGCACCTCACCATAACGAGCGAATCCACAACGGCTTGCTGAGCTGAAGGCGCGAGTGGGAGACAAGGGAGGCAGCTGGCAGTACATGGAGGATCTCGGTCGGGCATGCGAGTGAGTGGGAATGAAGCTCCACAGTCGCGGGAGGGTTCGGAGCCATCTGATTGATCAATCAGAAAGGCGCGACGGTCTCGATCCTTCGGTAACTAACGGCCGGATTCGATTGAATCCGCGCCGTAAGATTCAAGAGACGCATCCAACGACATATATGTGGATCTGCTGGATCTAATCCCAGCCATCCATTAGATAAGTGCGACGGTTAGATTTGCGGGACTCCGCTGCCGCGTGACCCGGGCTCCGCAATCGACCGTTAATTTAGTTTTTGGGATATATTTGCAATTTGGAAAGATTAGGAACCCTTTTATGCAATTAGCTATTTTAATTAAATGTGAATTATGGCCTAAATGATTTCCAAATTGCACCAAACTTTCACCCTCAGCTAATTTGGGGGTGGGGAATTCAAAAATGTAATCAGATTTTTGTTCTTAGGTCAAAATATTCTAGGTCTAGTCTAGGGCATCTAAACTGATCAAAATATCATCTTTGACTTAGAGAAGTCCAATGGACTTCAAATCTTTAGGATAGGCTCAATTTGATGTTCTATAAGCAATGATATTAAAGTTGAGGAGTAATCAAGCTATATTTTACAAGGGTAATAACTTAGGGTTGTTATATAAAATAATAAAAGAACTTGTGTAATTAAGTATCTGTAGTTAAACTTTAGATCTTTAATTTTCTCTTATATTAGACTCTTAGCATAAAGTTAATTATAAAACTAGGTTGATTTATCACAAGATCAAATCTTAATAATACTCTTGATTCTACCCCATAATTGTAGTATAGATATTGATCAGATAGGTTTACCCATCTGATTTGATCAAAATAAACTTAATGAATAAAACTTATGAATTTTAGCATAGATGTTAGATATGTAAGGTCTTGATGATCTTACATTAGGCTTTCTATGGTTAATACATTATGGCATGAAAGACTTATTGTGACATCTTGAGGTAGGAATTTAGATGATCCTTCTTAACCCTAGAAGCTTGATCTTAGATTCTTGTGATATAATCACCTAAAGTACTTATAATAAGTTTTCTCCAATGTGGTAGTAACCTATATTGGGTGATCTTTTTTATCACATCTTTGGAACCTTGTGTAGGATTCACCTCTTATAGTCTAAATCTCATAGCCTTGGTGATCCTTGTTGATTAAATAGTATTGATTAAACTCAGATTATTAGTTGAGCATAATAGTGTATATCCATAGTGTTGGATCACTTCAGTAGTATTCAAGATTTGGTTGATTCACTTTAATATAGGACTATATTTGTGTTATATCCTGTGGGCTTAGTCGAATATTGTGGGGCCCTCGTACTGATACTAGAAAGTACGGTGCTCCAACTGTGACAAATCCTCGTATTAAGTAAAATTAGGTGAAAACCTAACTTGCCTTAAACCAAGGACGTGTCACCAGAACACTATAAACATTCATCAATACACATACAAATAGCAAAGTGGCAAAAGCAATAAGTGTAAAGTAACATCCACAAGCACAACATAGTAGAGAAAAAGGAGAACAATATAATAACTCATCACAATGCAGAAATGAAATACATCAAGAATTAATTATTACAAACTGAATTTGAAAGGAGATAAAAATGTCTCTCAATCTCACTAAAATAAAATGCAAAAATCTTTCTAAACAACAGCAGCATGATCCTCCTCCTGAACCTGCTCTTCTCCTGCCACACTGCCCACGAACAAATCTAAATCTGACATTTATCAGTATCACAAATGCCAGGGCCCCAGCCAACAAAATAAAAAGGTTATAGTTAGACAATTGTCTAAGTGCATTTTAGGCTATTTTAATGAATTGAGCATTGAAAGATATCACATTTTAATTTACTAAGCATGCAAGCTAACTATGGGGGCGACAAGTTATAAAGGAATGGGGTAACTATAAACTATCCATTTATAGCAAGTAAGTAGTATGTGAAATATCATACAATACAAAATAAATAAGGTGAGGTTAGAAGCTAAAAGTTGCAGCAACTATAATACAATTATGATCATAATATGCTTATGATCATATTGAAATGTGCTGATTATAAAGAGTACATGTGCTGAATTTAACATGAAATCCTAACATCCTAGACATGCCAATATACATAACTAAGCCATCAGAATATACATACAACATGCTAATTAACACCAAAAAAAAGAAAAGGCCACTGAGACATGTGGCAAAAGCAGAGCAAGCTATGTAACGTAAATCCACTAAGACATGTGGCAAAAGCAAGCAAGTACTGTAAGAAAGACCACTGAAGCATGTGACACAACATTCAATACTAAAAACTGAATTAAAGTAGCAGTGAGCATAAAGCATAGTCTTACCATATCAGACCATAGGCCATACAGGGCCTCCGAACTGAGAGTTCAACTATAACCATTCTAGACATCCATATCCGCTAGGCCTGAGTTGAACTCATAGAATAAGTCTATAACCATCCTAGACATCCATATCCTCTAGGCCTGAGACTATTCTATAACAATTCAAGGACTGAAGAGACAGACTAAGCTAGGACACACTCTACTAACTGAGAAATACTGCAAGAACCAGATGAATGACATGCTTTACAAACACTAACTTAGGATGTATCATCCATATCCTAAGTTCTCCTATTATGCTCAAGGAATAAGGCTCAATATCCAAGGTATGCCAAGCAAATCTAGTCAAAGTAAGCAGGAGACTCTATCTAGACTTATAAGATATCTGATGTTGTTTATTTATCCAATCTAACTATTATGAAAAGGTACAAGTTTAGGATCTCCAATATCCAGCTATCGAATAGAATCTCAGATTGACGTCCTTAAAGTTAATATTAGAACTTAACAAGTTCTAATCCAAAATCATGTGATGACTATAAGGTTTAAATAAATAAATCAATGACCTAATTTATTAATATTTTACTCTCTTACCCAAATCTTGATTAAGTAAATCAAGTTTTAAGGATTTAGGACTTAAACTCCACTTTGGTGCCTAAATCCTAAAAATCTAAGGTAAAAGTCCTATTAAAGATCTAGGGTTCACATTTATTACCCAAATTAAAGGTAAAGAATCCTATAAGCTGAAAGATCTAGGAGCTAAGAACTTAGTGAAAGGTTATTCTACTTGATCATAAGATAAAATAATCAATTAAGAACTTGAGAATTTAATATTTATATTTAATCTTTAAGATAATTTCATTATCTTATAGATTGAATCATCCTATACCCACATGGAAGACTTCAACAGATTAAACAATGAATCATTTAAGAATTTCAATTAGAGATAGTTTGATTCAAGTAAAAGGTCTAAAGTCTAAAATCTAAGATCTAAGATCTGATTGTTTGATCACTTTAGAATTAGGCTAAGTTTTCTAACTTAGGATTCCTAAATGTGTCTCTTTTAGAATTTAAGCTCATAACTAACTTAGTTGAGTTCATTAAACTAAAATTTAACATCTATAATCATTAGATTCAAATATTAGGGCTAAATGACTTCCTTAGGGTTACTTAAGGTCTAAGTATCTTAATTAGGGCTAATTGAAGATTCCTTAAATAAACTCCCACATGATCAACATTATTAATCTAAGAGTCTAGTAAAACATTTATAATCTATCTAATGGTAGCTTGCTGAATTTTCCAAGGTTTAAGGAGCATTTAAGCACATGTTGGTCAAAATGACTAAAATACCCCTCTTAAGGCTAAAATTGGAATTTAGGGGTTTAGTTATCCAAATTATATCTAATTTATTTTAATATGTTTCATGTTAATTAATGAATTGGGTAACATAGTTAACTTAGGTTTTGAAAACCTAATTAAGCTAATTAACACTAATCATATTTTTAGGCCAATTAGGGTGATTAGTGAATTTATGGCATTCTTGGGCAATCCAACCTCACTCTTAGGTCATAATAGGCTTAAGAAGGCATTAGGAACTAACCTACTCAAAATCAGAGACCAATTTAGAGTTTAATTTACTAATCCTTAATTAAGGTGATTAAGGAGTGATTAAGAGAATTTATTATCCAAAATTGGTTTTAAGGGTCTACAATTATTTTTTAGGGTTTACTGAGCAATCAGAGTCCTTAATCAATTAATTTGATCTTTTATTGAGTTTATTATGATTTAATTATAAACAGAAAAGGTTTGATCAATTAATTTAAATCCAACCATTGGATCTGTGATTTTATTTTATATTTAGATTCCTTGTATTTTTCTGATTCAAATGGTATATTGGATCATACCATTTGAATCAGTATTATTAAAGTTATTTCAATTACTTATTCTATATTTTTATTTAAATAAAAACTATATGATAGGATTTATTAACTTATTTTCATAAGGAAAATAAATCCCTTATTCGATTTATTAAGTCACGGCCCAAAAACAAAAGGCACTGGTCACGGGTCGGCCTGACCCGTGACTCCGTCTCCTTCCTTTCGCTAATACCCGACGCCCGAACCCTAGGGCGGCCTTCCATCGCCGAATTCTCTACACTCCAGTCACGCCACGCCCAGCTCTCGATGGCTACACCTTCAGGGCCCGAAGACGCGTCGATTGAACAAAGAAGCCATGTCTGGGAGGCACCGGATCGCTGGAGTGCTACTCGGCCGAAGGTGCCTCCCAGACGGACCTTCGAGAGGTGAATTCTCCTTATGGAGTCAATGCCATGCGCTAGAAGCTAAACCTACACGCTCAGGGATCTGAGGAAACTCAAGTGACAGCTCAACTAGCCCTAAGGGTGACGAGATCCCTGGAGTGGTACTCGCCGCATTGACAGACCCGAGCTCGCACTGAGTCGATCAATTTCTGATCAAATCATTTGATCAGTTTGAGCCCAGTGATTGCCATAAATCAGCAATCACTTGGGAAGAAGCTGAGACCCTCGTCGAGGACCCAAGACCTCACTGAATCATTGGGATTTAATGATTGAGGTGCCAACTGCCAGTGCCTCTCCAAATGACATTCAAGCCATCTGGCTCACTGCCAGATCTCCCCCAACACTTCAGCAAGCAGGCCAGACACTGGGGTATGATCCTATCACAGTACCTAAAGCTCAAGCGAGGGAGAGCCGAGCTGAAACCAGCTCGATAGAAGAAGGAACAGAGGCTGTACCTGAAGAAAAGACGAGTCTAGCACGACGGAAGACGCGGGGGCAGCTGAGCTCCAAGCAGGTTCCTAGGAGTTTGAACACCAAACTGCACCCACTATCAATAAATTTGTAGCCATGGGAGTCTTCTGGAACAGCAACACCTTTAATGGAGATCAATCGAGAGGAAGGGGAGAGTTCAAGAGAATTTCAGTGGGCAAACGAGCTCACTAGACTGGGACGGCTATTTATAGGCCGAGTGAGTTTAGGGGGGGTGGAACCATGGCTGAGGCTCGAGCATTAGGCTTGGGCTGAGGAGTTCACTCAGCCGCCTCCATTTGGACTGGCCCGACCACCCTACCCTGCTCCCCAGGTTCGACCATTAACGAGAAGATGCTAATGGCCTACAGAAAATGGATGGACAAGTGGCAGACAACCCTGACATGTCAAATATCTGCGAATCTCCTCGGTCGGGGCTGGGGGCGAGCGGGGACGAAGATGAACAGTTGGGATCCTTCCTCAGCCGTTTGATCTGCGAAGCCGTTGGATTTGGATGGCTCGATGGCAATCTTAACTAACAGACAGCGGGCGCGCTGCCAATCGTTGGATCATTTATCTGATTCGACGGGTGGCGTGAAATCTTGGAGATACGATTCAGTGCCGTCTGATCTTGTGTCGTGATTCGTGCGTACACATCCATTGGCTACTAATGCTAAGCCGTTGTTGGGACCCCGTAGCGGATCTGCCGCGGTCCCGACAGCAAATCCTGCCTTAATTTAATTAAATAATTTAATTTAAAATAAAATAAATTCAATTAATTATTATATAATTAAATCCTAATTTTTCTAAATCCAATTTAGAGCTAAATGAGCTCCAAAAATTCCCAAAAATTCACCCTTAGCTAATTTGGTGGGGAATTCAAAAATGAAATCAAATTTGGATTCGGAGATTAATTTAATTCAAGTATTTTCTAAGGCTTAAAAATAGCCAAAAATACTAAATTTCCCATTTTAGCTCCGATCGATTCCAAACTTCTAGGGTTAGGTTTAAATGACCCATTGAATCTAATAGAATCAAAATCAAAGCTTAGTTTAGCTTAACAAATCTATGTTTAGCTAAGATAATAACTAGGGTTGTTATAGATATAGTCCCACTTAGAATAAATCATCCAATCATAAGAGTGTTATAATTAGTGACTTAAATCTTTAGTTTGAGATATAAACTGCAATCGGGCACTACCTCCTATCGAAGTGTGCTTTGATAAGTGTAGCTTTAACCAAACTAAGTATCCCAAGTACTTTTCTTAAGACACTAAGTATATTAGAAATCTAGGTATTTAACAGCTTAGTTTGAGACATAAACTACGACCGGGTACTGCCTCCTATTGAAGTGCGCTTCGATAAGTGTAGTTTTCACCAAACAGAGTGTTATATTCACCTTTAATGGAAATATACTAAATATGTATATACAATCTTTCCAACTGATGATTTCAAGTAAAATCTTAAGTAAAACAAACTATTATATATAGACTTAGGATTCATAATTCATTTAGATAGATTCTACACAATAAAGATATTTGATTCATTATCTGATTTTAAATTATTTTCTAGATTTTTTAATTTTAAGGCATGTAGTGTAGAGTCATGAGCATGGAGTATGAGTATCAGTGATGATTTATAGATTACGGAATATTTTATATATCAATCAGGGAATTTTTAGGATGACTAGTACTAGATTCCCAACCGGATATATGTAAACATTAGATCGTATGATTCATACCCGTTTAGTGATATTTTGGTTACATATCAGTGCATATCGTATCGTGGCATATACAGATGCATGACTTCAGAGACATACAATATAGTTTTATATGTTATTACTCAATTTCAGATCTATTACTATTTTTGTTTACTTTCAGTATTTAGTTTACAGTACAACTTTACCCTACTTTACTTTAGTTTTGTATTATTTTATGCTTTCAACTATTTTTATAGTATTTCTGCAGTTTTATTTATATTATTAAAATGTTAAGTAAATAATTAGAATTATTTAGATTTATTTCAATGTATTAGACTTATTGTCTAACACATGGTACTTTGAGATCTGGTAATTTGCTAGATTCAGAACAGCTTATTGAGCCAGTTCAAGAGGATGTTCAGAAGGTTCATGAGGAGTTTGCGGAGCAGTTGCGAATTTATCCTTCAGATTTTAATGTTTTAACTTAGTTATTTTCATGTTTAGTATTTAGACTATATTTTGTATTTTTATAAACTAATTGTAATAACTCTGAATATATTTTCTTTTCTTTTCTGAGATGAATATTTTATTCAGCTTCTGTGATGAATGTTTCTGAATGTTTTCTTTAGCTCCCGCACTCTGTTTATATATTATTTATACTTAGTATTGTGAAGTGCTCAGCGTACTGGAAATGCTAATATTTTATTCATATATTGGATTCTTCATGTTGTATTTTAAATCTAATGTATGTATTTGCCTAATACTTAGGATAAGGATACTACTCTTATCTTAAATATTAGTTCTCAACCCTCATTTGGAGTTGAGTCAGCAGCCCTTCAGATGGGTTTCTTTTCAGCTATTCGAGAAGATGAGAAATTCTTTCCCGAGTGGCGCACCGCTCCGCCGCCGAAATTGATTATGTTATCCATTTTGCGCACGGCGACGGGACGGGGCGCTATAGGGACCCCATGAGTCAGACCCGTAGTGCAATTTAGCACCAACCATGGTGGAAAGTATCGAGCTTGTGCAGACCATCAGTGTAGGGTGTGGGCGACCGTGAAAACACTCTGTTCTACTCCTCCTGACTGATATAGCAAGTACGCAACAAGCTGGCTACTAAAGCCATGGCATCGAGATGCTGAAATAGTCGAGAACAACGCAATAAACTGGTCCCAGGATGTGAGTGTGGCTGAGAGCAAGCCCCAATGAACAAAGATCTCCATGCTGGCCCTAGTGTAGCTGCAATGGATCACAAAGTGCATCATGTTCTTCTCTGAATCACAGCCCATGTGGCGGAAAGGAACAGGTTGTGGATGTGTAACAACACTAGGTTATTATTCTGTTTAATCTGGACTAAACTAAGTTATAATTTTTGTTCCATTAGACTATAATAGTCATTAGAACCTAATCCTGAAAGTTTGGGATCCATCGAAACTCGATTTGATCAATTGACTATTTTGCTGATTAATTGATATAAAAAAATTTACCTAAATTAATTTGACCTTTAAATCAAAATTCGACTTTATTTTTGAATTTTCCACCCCCATATTAGTTATGATGAAATTTTGAAAATTTTTGGAAGTCAATCAAAATTTCTGAATATTTTAATGTATTTAATTATTCAAAAAATTAAGTTAATTAAATTGACATTTGATTTAAAATTCAACTTCATTTTTGGGTTCCCCACCCCAAAATTAGCTATGGGAGATTTTTTTGTATTTTCAGACCTAGTTTAAAAGCTTAATTTTAGTTATTAAAATTGTTATAATTTAAATAAAATAATTATTTATTTATTTATAGTCGACCCCATCAGCCTTCTGCTGTCTGATCATATGACGCAATCCTGCGCTATTCGATCAATCCAGCCATCCAGATCGAACGATAAGGGGCTATCCAGATTGGACGGTGGAAACTTGTCTTCCTCGTGAGCGCTCGTGCGCGCGACTCCTGGCGCACCGAGTGCGCACGCGGCCGTGCAGGCCGCGTGTGGCGTAATTCAACTGCCTTAGGCTGCTTTAGAGTCTTGTTTTAGCCTCCATTAACTTCCAAGTCCCGGTTTGTTTTATTTGAAGCTAGCATATAGTCAATAACCCATAGCCCTACATCGCCCCGAGCTCCTATTTTCTCTCGTTAATCGATCAGCAAGGTACCTGTTTCCCTATAAATTTCAATCCAATTCCTCATCGACACAATTCGTTTCTCCATTTCAATGCTTTACGAGCGATTGACGAGCCTCAATCGAGATCGAGCCCGATTGACGTTCACACAATTTTATGGATCAATGGTCATTCATCTCACATTTAAAGTAGATATATTAATATTCCTCATTGTTCTTGATCTGATGGCTCAGATTTAACCCACAGTTTTTTTTTGAATTTTATTGCAGATTGGATCGAGTGATTCTACAATGGGCTGTGGAGGGCCCTCATGGGCTATGGGACCCTAGAAGTTAGATTTGTCGTGTAGTTCAGTACTAGCCATGGCAAAAAGTGTCGAGCCAGTGCAGACCATCGGTGAAAGGTGCAGGTGATTGTGAGAATGCTCAGACCTACTCCTCCATGACTGATAGAGTGAGTATGCAATAAGCTGGCAGCTAAAATAATGATGTCGATACGCTGAAATGATCGAGAACAGCACAATGAATTGGTCCCAGGAGGTGAGTGTTAATGAGAGTAAGCCCTAACAAGCAAAGATCTCCATGATGGCCCTCGTGTAGCTGCAATGGACCACAAAGTGCTCCATATACTCCTCAGAGTCACACCCCATGAGGCAGAAAGGAGCAGGTTGTGGATGTGTAACAACTCTAGGTTATTACCCTATTTAATTTAGACTAAACCAAATCATAATCTTTATTCCATTATAGTCTCATAGTCATTAGAACATAATCTTAAAAGTTTGGGATCTATTGAACCTCGATTGGATCAATTTGCTAGTTTGTCGATTATTTGACATAAAAAAATTACATAAATTAATTTGATCTCTAAATTAAAATCCAACTTTATTTTTGAATTCTCCACCCCCAAATTAGTTATGGTGAATTTTTAAAAATCAATTATAATTCTTGAATATTTTAATGTATTTAATTATTCATAAAATTAGTATAATTAAATTTATATTCTATTAAAAATCAAATTTTATTTTTGAGTTCCTCACCCCCAAATTAGACGTGGTGATTAATTTGTATTTTTTAGAGCTCGTTTGATTGCTTAATTTTATTTATTAAAATTGTTATAATTTAAATTAAATATTTATTTAATTATTTATAGTCGACGTCGTCAGCCTTCTGTCGTTTGATCTAATGGCGCAATCCTACGCTGTTTGATCAATCCAGCCGTCTAGATCGGACGGTGGGAGGCTGTCCAGATAAGACTGCGGGTGACCGTCTTCCTCGTAAGCGCTCGCGCGTAGCTTGTGGCGCACCGTATGTGCACATGACCCGTGCAAACCGTGTATAGTGTAATGCCAATGCCTTTGTGGCCGCTTTAGACTCTCGTTTTAACCTCCATCGACGCTCAATTTTTTGGATCAACGATCATTCATCTCACATTTATAAAGCGAATATATTGATATCCGTCATTGTTCTTGATCTGATAGCTCAGATTTAACTCACAATTTCTTTTCATCTTTTACTGTCGGATCGGATTGGGTGATTCAACGACCCATAAATTAATAATTCCAAATATTATGAAAAATTAAATTAATTATATACATATTGTACTCTTATGTATTTTTTACTTATTTTAAATAATAAGATTAAGAATTTTTTATCAATTGTATATTTTAATGTGAGAAATTTAATAAAACCAAAATATTTGAGTTTTGACACATTATATTTATTTTTAATTTTAAGCTCTAGTCTTCTAAAATTCATTTATAAGATTGTATGATCAAAAGGGTCTTAAATTTAAACTATATATTCGTAGAGATTGATTCGGTAACTTTAATCTCTTTGAGCTCTATAGCTCGCCAATTGGCGTAAAGTTAAGAATATGTGCATTAGTGCTTAGAGCCCAGTGACAAACCTTTGAGCATAACAACACTATGCTTTGAGCTCAGTCGAGAGGTCGATGCATGTGAGCCAAGATCCACCAATCAAGCTCCGTAGCTCAGCATACGTTAAGGAGGAAGATGAATAATTGAGCGCTTATGAATGATCGTGACATAGTCCATGTAGCACGATAATTCACTTCCTTAGATAAACTGCGCATGTAGCACGTCCCGCTAATTGTGTAGAAATCAAGCTTATGTGATCGCTGATTTAAAATGTTTATTTTGATGACTTAGACGTAATGAATCTTAATTAACTCAATTTGATCACATGAGAGTTTATGTGCCAAGATCGAACCCTTGTGTGTTCATCTTGTGCACTAGACATGAAATAGTTGAAATTAGAGGATTAATCTAAGAAATACAATCTTCACTTGATTAAATTAGAATAAAAACAAGTTTCATTAAAAATTGAATGAATATGAGTACCGACACCAGTCCCATAACAATTTGCATGATGAAAACAAATACACCTTAGTAGCAAAACACTAAGTCCCTCCTTCCAATTATTACTTCGTACCGCGTACACTTGTGTGCAAGCACAGACGTGTATTTACT
Organism: Gastrodia elata; assembly: GCA_016760335.1. NCBI lineage: Eukaryota > Viridiplantae > Streptophyta > Magnoliopsida > Asparagales > Orchidaceae > Gastrodia > Gastrodia elata. The sequence continues at coordinate 14,919,873 of CM028673.1, forward strand.
GTCTGTCAATAACTCTAAGATAGGAAATGCTTATTTGATACATGTTGAGGTAGGCCCTTAGATGATTGATCTTATACATTGTGGTAAGATAACCTAAAAAACTTAGATTGAGTTATTCAATTATGACAGATCACCTAAATTGAGTGACTTCTATGTCACATCCTTGGAACTATTTTAATTAGTACCTACTATAATGAAGAATGGATTCAATAGTTTGAAATTCCTTATTTACTAAATTAGTCATTTTAAAATATAAAGAATGATAATATTAGTATTATCATATGGAGATTGTAGTACATATTCACATAATTGATTTGAGTTAATATGATGTGAAATTGGTTGATTCATCCTTAATAGAATTGTAAAATTTTGGTCTTGTCTTAGGTTAATAAGATGAGTACAATTTATGATAAACATCCAAATTCCTAAGTATGTTATAAGAAGGGGATTGAGCATCTTAGTTTAAGATAATAAGCTGTAAAAGGATTTTGTTCCCTTATTTTTGTGTGCATTGATAAGTGCAGTTAAACAAACTAAGTATGTCAAGTTACCTTTCCTAGAAATATACTGTAGCGCCCCACCCCATCATCGCTCGCAAATAGAAGTAATCAATCGGCGGCAGAGCGGTGCGCCAATCGGGAAGAAATTTCCCATCTCCCCGAATATCTCTAATTAACACTGAAGGCTGCTGACTCAACCATAAAGAGGGTTGAGAGCTAATACTTAGGATAAGAGTAAGATATTTACCCTAAGTATTAGACTAATACATACATTGGATTATGAGAGAAATTAAGGAATCCAATATATGTCCACAAATATCAACATTTCTAGTATACCGATTACATCACAATACTATGTATAAGAAGTATAAAACAGAGTGAGGAAGCTAAGAATACATCCAGAAAATATTCATCACTGAAGCTGAAATAAAAATTCATCTCAGAAAAGAAAAGAAAATATATCCAGAAAATATTACAATTAGTTTACTAAAATAAAGTCTAAGCACTGAACTGAAGTAACAAATCAAAAATAGAAAGAAACAGTAAGGCTGAAGAAGGCTCCACTAAGGCTCCACAAACTCTTCATGAATCTCCTGAGAGTCCTCCTGGCATAGCTCAACATGCTGCTCATGATCTAGCAAATTGTCAGATCCCAAAAGTATCACGTCTTAGACTTATTATTTACATATAATAGTTCTAACATATTGAAACTAATCTAAATAGTTCTAATTATTTACATATAATAGTAAGGTAAATAAAGCTACAGAAAGACTGTAAAAGTAATTGAATAACTGAAACTTTATAAAACTGAAGTAAGGTAAAGCTGACTATATACTGAATATTGAAAACAAATAAAAATAATATATGATCTGAAATTGAGTAAATAGTAGGTAAAACTATTTTGTATGCCACTGAAATTATGCATCTGAATATAGCATAACACAGTATGCCACTAATATGAAATAGAACCATCACTTAACTGCTATGAGCCGTACGATCAAATATTTACATACATCCTATTGGGAAATACAGTTTACTGTGATGTCTGAACATCCTGAGTTTCCCCTGTTAATGTATGTAATATTCTATAACTCATAAATCATCACTGATACTCATACGTCATGCTTGTGCTCATGCTCATGTCTTTACACTACATGACTTAAAATCTAAAAAATCCAAAAATACTTTAAAATTAGATTATGACTCAAATGTCTCCATTGTGCAGAATCCTGCTAGAAAGATTCTAACTCTTAGATTCTAATTTCAATAATTAGTTTCTCTCGTTTAGGGTTTTTGCTTGAACTAATCAATTGGAAAGGTTGTATATACATAGTTGTATGTTCCTAAGAGATAAATTTTATTTATAACTGCACTTATTAAGGCACACACAAGATAAGAGGCAGAACCCTATTGCAGTTATTATTCTCCCAAACTAAGATTCTAGTTCACACTCTTATGTTTGGAGGATTTACTCTAGCGGGACTATATGCATTATCCATCGAGAAATCACCTGGTCATAAGTCTACATTGGAGTGACTCATCTTATGGCGTCCGCCCCTAAATCATCCGGATTAAGGAGTGGTCGTCACTTAGCACATTCCTTGCTTAACATTAGGTTGGAAGATTAAGACTCAAATCCAATCTTAAGAGAAGTATGTGCCCTTTTTAATAGAGCAAAGAAGAACAATCACTTAATGAGTATACTATGTAATCAGAGTGCAAAAAAAAAGGAATAACTATAGTAACATCTATTTATCCATAATGAAAAGTAAGACATCCAACTCATAATATAAAATGCAAGAAAATAAAAGTACAATTTACACCTGTATTATTATTACAAACATTAAAGTTAAAAGACTGAAGTAAAGGTCTCTCATCCTCACGATGCAAAAGTATAAAGAAACTAAAAAATATAATCTAAGGATCCTCAGCAAATTGGACCTCCTCCTGGATCTGCTCCTCTGAAGGTTCTACCTCCTCAAATAGCTTAGAATCTATCATTATCAATTTCATAATGGTAGGGCCCCAGCTAATAAAAGAAAATTCTAGTTAGACAAAATGTCTAAGTACATTTTAGGATACTCATTTTTATATATTTATTGATATCACAAACTAACTTAAGCATGAACGTAGCGGTAAAGCAATAAAGAAAGAAGGCAAGTTATAATAGTAAATTATAACTTAAACAAAGTTTGAGGTAAACACATACCTCAACTCAAGCTGCATAAAAAGGTAAGTAAAGTGCTAATGAAAAATCTACTAAGTACAAAGAAAAGTCCTAAGTAATATAATCAAACTAAGCATGCCAATGTGTAATATAAAGTATAGATATTGTACTGAAATGAGAACATCTAGCATCCTTACATGCTTCTAATAAAGAAAAGTGATTGAATAAAGAGGATTACAGAAAATTCTACAATATAAAAGAACTACAGTACAGGAAAGTCTAAAGAAAAGTGTACTAAACTATAAAGTAAAAGGAAGTCAGAACTATAAAGAAACTGTAAAGAAACTATAAAGTAACTGAAAAGTAAGTGAAAAGTAATTGAAAAGTAAAAGTATAAAATAAAGTGTGGAGATACTCCTACTTAGTCCTGCCAAAAAGTAAAGTCCATCTGATCATCTAGAAAAGTGTCCCAGATTAAAGTATGCCACACTAGTAAAGCGTTCCAGTCAAAAGTAATGCGCTCTAGGAAAGTGTCATAGGCAAAAGTAACACGCACTAGAAAAGTGTCCTAGGAAAAAGTAGCACGTACTAGGAACGTGTTCTAAGCAAAAGTAACACGCACTAGGAAAGTGTCCTAAGCAAAAGTAACACGTACTAGGAAAGTGTCATAGGCAAAAGTAACATGCACTAGGAAAGTGTCATAGGCAAAAGCTGTCTTAAAAGTAATGTTATACTAAATGGTAGACCAAGTAAGACATAACCCACAAAGTGTAGTGATATTTGTTTCATAAAGATTTCTCCTTAAGTTATGAAAATGCCATATGAATGTATTCAAAGTTTAACATAGAATATTCATCAAATACTCCATGCTTAATATAATATATTCATATGTGTAATAAAGCTCAAAACAAGGAAAGCATAGCATTTCAAATTTAAGGTAATAAATAGCACTACTCAAACTTTGTGATATCACTTGTTTTCTAATTTAATCATTCTAACTACTCTAAGTTACATAAGATTCAAATTCATCAATGCTTACACTATCTATAACTTAGAATCACGATCCTATGAGTTGAACATAATTAGGACTGGCCAAGTCCTAATTATAACTGAATCAATGTCATCTATATGATTTAAATAAGTAAATTAATCATCCTATTTTATTGTTTTATATAATCCCAAACCCAATCTTGATTAGCCAAATCAAGATTGAAAGGATTAAGAATCAAACTTCAAGTAATGAAGTTCAATTACTTAATCATAAGGTTATCCTAAGGATTAAGGTTTAATCCTATCTCACTGATTAATTATTAAGTCAAATCCTATTGAATTAAGTCAAACTCGATAGAATAGATCTCTAATCCTAATTCTAAAATTAAAAGATCAAATAATCATTTAATAAATTATGAAAATCTATAAATTAATAAACTCAAGGTTTCACATAATGAATAACCCACTTTACTCATTAGATGAACTCCAACCTAAGCTCTACTCTTAATCCTAAGAATAAAGGCTCTTAAGTACTAAGAGTAGCACTTAGATACACATCCTAACTAATATTATAAGACCTATGGGTGAACTAAGAAGTTCAAGGAAAAGGGAAAAAGACTCACATTTATACTTAAGATTAAAATAAGGATTTTCCTTGATGCTTAAATTTAAGACTTAGAATTATCGATATTAAAGTCTAAATTACTTTAATTACTATATATAGAGATTTAGGGATGAATTCAAGACCTAAGATCAATAAACCCTAGATTTGGGCAAAATGATCATCTTGCCCATACTTAAGAGTCTAAAATTCATCCTTATGAATTAAGGCTCAATTCTAGAATTTATTGAAGTGGAGTGATTATTTACTATCTAATATGAGTTTAAACAGTAAGTACAAAAATTTTTGTTAAGTATTAAGCCTTATAAGGTCAAATTAAGGAATTTGACCTATGAGGGAAAATTGGTAATTTTAACTTAATGACACCTCAATTTTCTATCAGTTTACTGAATATTATGTCCTAAGGTTTCTATAGAACCTAAAATCATCAAATTCTGATATGTATTGGCTAAGTTATGGCCAATACAAATTCTAGGGTTAATATGGTAATTAAGGGTTCTTAATTAAGGGTCAAAAATCATAACTTTTCCAATTAGTACCCAAATTGAGTAAAATTAGTGGTTATGATTCACAAATGACTCACTGATCATATTAACTAGTGGTAGGCTTAATTTGGACTTTAATTGGCTGTTATTGCTTAATTATGATTTAGGGTGATTACAGAGTGATTAGTGAAATTAATCACCAAATCACTAAACTAACCACACCACCATGTTCTAATCTACTCTAAGAGCTCTCTGAAACTTAAATTATTCAATTTAGATCATTAAATTTGCTAATCTTCACTAATCAAGTTTTAGGATAATTAGAGTTGATTAAGAAATCTAATCATTAGATGCTAATTATTTTTATAGTTTATTATTAATTAGATTTTCTTGATAAAAATGGATATATGGATTACCTAATTTGAAGTTAAATTGACTAACTTATGGTCATTTGAAGTACTAGGGTTAATTGACCTAATAGGGTTAGGTCCTAAAAGTCATTAGTTCAAATCTAATCCAAATAGCAAAATAAACACTACTAGGTTAATCCTTAGGGTTTACCGATTACTTTGATACCCATATTGGGTATGTTTGGATTAAGGGTTGCAAAGTTATGGTTAATTGAATTTTTGTGACAATAATTTGAATTATTTAATACCCCCAAATATCACTATGTTAAATACTTATCCAAATTGAGATTTGACAGTCTCAAATTTTTCCTTGATTTTTGCTGATATCAATAGTGTATTTATTTGCCTAATTTGGGTATATATTTTGCAAGTTATTTAAGTTTAAAGTTTAGGATTTAAGGGAATTCATTAAATGTATATATTACTTAATAATTAAATTTAGTTACATTATACACCTATAATTAATTAACAGATTTTTATTTAGGGTAATCATTTGTCTATTATATATATATATATAACTATACATATATAGCTATATATTTACATTGTTTGAATTAGGATATTATATATATAATATTATAAATTATTTTTAATTTTTCTGTAGGTGGGACGGTTCGGCATAAATGGCGGGTCCCATAGCCACGTTGTGTGCGATCACTGGCTGGGCAGAAGACGGTGGGCCCCACTGCTGAACACGCAACAGAGGCGCGTCAGTGCTGAGTGGGTCCCATGCTGACGCACATGCCTCAGACCGCGAGGGTCGGGCCCGAGTCAACCCGGCTCAACCCGAAATCCTCATCTCCTTCGTACGGGGTCCCGGGGCACAGAATTAGGGCTTGGTTTTTCGATGGCATCCCGGCGGTGTTAAACGTCGACTCGCATACCCTTGAATTGGCCACGTCGAGAACTACTCATCGGCTTCTGGAACGGAGCTTGAGGTGGTCGGAGCTAGCGGCAAATGTTAACCCTAGTTTTCTAGGGTTCGAGACTTTTATGCTAACGATAAGTACTATGGGGATTTTACGAAATTCGGAAGATCAAACCATCTATCATTCGATCAAACAATATTAAGCGTTAATCGAAGAGTTGAAATAGCAATTTGAATATTGAAATTGATAATTGTGTAAGTAAATAGGAAGATCGGTGAGTACCTGGTTCAACGGCTCGGAAGAAATTTGGTTGGATTGGGACCTTCTTTGACGCCACAGGGTCCAAATTTGCTATTGGGATCGAGAAATGAAGTATGAGGTCTTAATCTACGCTGCGCAGCATCCTTCAACGGCGCGAACGATGCGCGTCCGAAAAGAGGCAGTCGAGTGTGTTCGCTCGACACGCGGAGCTTGATCCGGGACGAAGATCCATAGCCGTCTGATCAAATCGATCAGACGGCCCGCAAGCTTCCGTTTGATCATACGGAAGTTTAACGGTACGCAGATAAAATGGGACGGTGCCATTAATTGATTAATTATAATATTAAATTTAATTAATTTAAATAGATTTTATTACTTAAAATTGACTGATTAAATGAATTCCCAAAATTACCAATAAATCACCCTTTGCTAAATGAAGGGTGAGAATTGCAATGGCGCGATCAAATTTTTGATTTGGCTAGTATTTATTTATTTGACTTTTAGGAGTATTTAAATAATATTAAAATATTCGACGAAAATCCAACGACTTCCCAATGCATCCAAAATTTCACCCCTAGCTAATTTGGGGGTGGTGAGCGCAATGGTAAAGTCATATTTTCAATCTGAGGTCAAAATAAAAAGTCAATTTCTAGGGTTTTGGGATTTCCCAGAAATTAGAATTTGATCTATTTGATCCCTGATTTGATCTAGATCTTAGAGGTGAGTTCTAAATGACTTGATTAAGATAGTAGAATCATAATTAAGACTTAGATTAGTCTTAATTGACCTAGGTAATAACCTGGATTGTTACACATCCAAACCCGAATATTGTTGAAGCGACTTAGCACCATGGGTATGCATAATTATAACTAACTAATAATCCAAGTTCAAGCAATTCGAATTAATGACCAAGGATTTATCAAAAGTTATAATCTTTATTCTAATTGGGTGAAGCCTACACATGGGTCCAAGGATGTGTCCAAAAGGTCTCTTAGTTTATGTTACTATCACATGGGAGAAAACGCATTCTTATGCCTTAGGTGAAGTATTCCACAAGGTTTAAGATCAATTTCTAAGGTTAAGAGAAAAATCATCTAATTTCCTACCTCAATATTCAACAAAAGATCTTCTTCCTACCTCAATATATTAACAATATTTAGGCTTTTTCAGATATTACAAAGCACTCCTATGGCAAGATCCTCAAGATCTCACACCTCTAACAATTATACTAAACTCAAAGGTTCACTTATTAAGCTTTGATTATTTTGATTAGATCAGATGGTTACCCATTTGATCACATCCTACACTACAATCATGGGATAAAAATCAAGAATATTATTGGGAGTGGATCATGTTATAAATCATTATAGTCTTAAGGTTGTTCTCTTACTAAGGATCTTATATAAGAGAAAATTGGAGATCTCAAGTTTAAGTTCAGATAATAAATCACATAAGTTCTTTATTAATCTTAGCACTTCTAATTAAATAATTTAAGATCAATACTAAATCAAATGTATTATTAGAATAATATTAGTTGAATTATGTTTCAATCAAGTTAATTGATTAAGTGATTAAAGGTTCAAGTCTTAATCAAACATATTAGAGTTTAACCCCTATCCTTACCCAATTAAGATCAATTGCTGATTTATATATTAATGACCAATCAATACATTATAGGTGTATTATTGATGGCAATTTTAGATTCAGATTAAGTATCATTTACTTAATCAAGTTCTTAAGATTCTTATGTTCAAATATAATTTAATATCAAATTAAATAAATCAAGGTGTCCAGATCAACGTTAGAGTTATCTAACGCACACCATAATATTATGAAAGCATAAGAATATAAAGTGACATAAAACAAAAGGTAATTAAGGCTAATCAAATCTTAAATCAAACCAAAAAAGATTAGCACTTGATTACAAATCTAAAGAACTTAAGTTTTATGCAATTTGGTTATTAAGTTCTACTTGGTCGCACAAGCAATCAAAGATTCTAACATTAACATTTGGCACAAAAATATTTAAGTAAATATATAAAAGATTTGGAACATGCAATTTTAGGGTAAGTGATAAATTTTACATTAGAATTCACCTATAATTTCATATAATGATTAATTTTACTAATTCAGGTTTGATTTTGATATATTTTGGCCTCATTATGGTCCTAAAGTCATTAGAATGCAAAAAAGCACAAATTTGAGCAATTTCGGATAGTTCATGGCAATTTTGGACATTTTTGGACACTACGACGCACTGTAGCGTCTTCTCGCCGAAACCCAGGCGCTACGGTGCGCTGCGGCGGGTTTCAGCGTTGTGGCACTGCCACGTGCTACGGTGCTAAAATTCCCAAGAGCTGGATGCTACGGCGTGCTATAGCGCTCCCTGGTTGAGAGCCAGGGCTATGGCACGCTATAGCGCTCCCTGGTCAAGAGCCAGGTGCTACAACGCGAGGCAACACTTTTAGGCACTGCGGTGGATTTCAGTACTTTGGCGCATTTAATTTAATTTCATCAAATTTATATGCTACTGCGGCGTGCCACGACATGCCATGTCGGATTTCAGTTCAAAACTTCGGGCGCTACGGAGCGCTGTAGCGCCTGATAGTGATTTCGCCTGTGCGAAAACCGTGACGGGTCTCCTTTAGCACTCCGATACTCCAAATTTTGGATACCTCACAAGTGATGCCATATACCGATGAAAAGGTCTTTCTGAGACCTTTTCATTGATGCCAAAATCGGCATGAACAGATTATCCTAACAATAAATAATAGAGCTCTAGCTACGGGTATACAGAAATCATACAATTTTTGACATCATTTTTTAATGGAGAAAATGAGCTTCGATTGGACTCATTTGAGTCTGATTGAGGCTCAACGATCACGCATAAAATCCATAACTAATGGATATATCATTCACAATGCTTTGCTAAATTAAATGAAGATAATAGCATAAGGAAGAGTATAGCAAATGAGTACCTTAGCCTTGGAATGGAAGAAGAATACTCTGCTTTCTTCAAGAACCTTGGAGACTTGAAAGCTTTCCTTCAGCAACAAGCTTAACAATGGAGGAAAGAGGAGAAGCCTGGGAAGGAAGAAGGGATTTCAGCTTGAGAGCAAAGGAAGGAGGAGGGGAGGCTGAGCTTCTTTCTTAAATGGAGTAGAAGAGGGGAAGGCTCCATCATGAGCCTTCACATCAGCAAGGAGGGAAGGAGAGGGGCTGAAGCCCTCTTGCATGCGCAGGGTAGGGGCACCGATATCAAGTATGGGGGGGGGATGAGTGGGCCAACCAGGGAAAGAAAAAGAATGGAAATTTAAAATGGATTCAAATGAATAAATAATTATTCATTCCTAATTTTTAATTTATTAAAAATTTAGATTTAATAAATGCACTCTGAAAAATCCTAAAAATTCACCTCTAGCTAATTTGGGGGGTGAGGAATTCAACGACAAAGATGAATTTCGATTTTGACGATTATTTAATTATGCTAATTTTCAGGGTATTTAAATACATTAAAATATTTGTGAAAATCTGACGACTTCCAAACACGTCCAAAACATCACTCATAGTTAACTTGGGTGGCAATCACAATAACAAAGTCGGATTTTGATTTTGAGGTCAAACTAAATATCTCAATTTTCTAATTAATCAAATATATTAAAATATTATAATTATTCGATTGAGCTCCGAATCACTTTAAAACTTCAAAATTTGATTCTAATAACTAGATGAACTCAATATAGTGATAATTAGGCTGCGATTAAACTAAAATTAGGCTAAAGAATAACCTATGGTTGTTACATATACTACGTATGTATATACACTATTAACATTTGATAATTTAGAAGGTTGTGAGAATCTAATTTGGGGAAAAATTTATTTCAGATGAATTTGAGTTAAAGTAAAATATGCGATTTAGAATTCTAATTTATATGAACTTTATGAATAAATGTACATATTAGGATAAATTAGGTTAAATAGTTAGATAACCAAAAGGGATGTTTACTTTTCTTTTGTTTTCTTGATTTTTGATGACTTGGAACTATTGTTGCATTAAAGTATTTGGCATAAACTGCATAAGCATAAAGCATTAACCATTTTTGAAATACGAGATGCAGCATGCACCAAAGCTGAGTAGGAACTACAGAATACTGCAGACTTTAGGATATTAGGATTTCTTTTGGATGCAAGGTGACATCAACTGCATAATTATTGCATATTTTAGTGGCATATTCAAATACATATACAGTGGTATTTATCACATTTCTGTTTTCAATACTTTCTCCAGTTTATAGTTTTTTATAATTAATTTACTTTTAGTTCTCTTATTTGGTTACAATTTTGTTTTACTTTTAATTTTAAGTACTTGATTTCAGTTCATCTTACTTCAATTTTTTGCAGTAGAACTCTATTTTATTGAATGTTATGTAAAATCCCTTAAACAGTAAGGAAGAAATATTGTAGCCAAAAATATACATAGACTTATTGTCTAACATAAGATTTTTTTTTCTTGGTCGGGGCCTTGACATTGTAAAGCTGATAATGTTAGATCCTGAGTTATTTGAAGAGGCCATCCAGGAGACCCAAGAGAACTCGAAGGAGCAGTATACGCCACAACTTTTACTTACTTGCTTAGTTTGCCTTACTTACAACTTATGAGATGAGAGTTTTTTATTTACTATTTTTTTATTTAAATTATAATTTATGATAATTAACTCTGGATGTATCTTCTCTTTCTTACCTGAGATGAATGCTTTTTTATTTAATTCTGTAATGAATGTATGGAATGAATGCTTTTAGATTCCACATTATAAATATTTCTTTTACTTATACTTAGTATTGTGATATAATCAAGATGAAACTCATATAAAGTACTTGTATACATTAGGTATATATACTCTTAACTTTTAACTAAATCTAATGTGTATCTTATCTAATACTTAAGATAAAGATGATAATTATTTAAAGGGTTAGGTTTCAATAGTAGTAAGTAAGTTTGGGGAGGTTCAACCTTCCTAAGTAAGGCACTATCCCGCATCAAACTATTAAGTATTTTATTATTCTTTTTATTGCACACGACGACGGGGTGGGGCATTACACTTTAATAATGTTTGGCATACACTTTGAGAAAAACTATGATGTCTTATATGAAGCTATATTATCAAAATAAATATTCTGAAAAAGAATATTCTTTGTTAATAGACTTGTACATGTACTAGTTAGGTAGGCCCACTTGGGATATAAGGAGACCTTGCCATTGCCCTAGAGGGGGTTGATATTGGTTAAAGTGAATATAAGGAATAAATTACTATATCAATTAGGCGTACCTTGATTCCCCCCATTCTATACACTGTTGCCTAAATAGAAAACAAAAATTTGTTGGTGATATGTAAGACATGTTTTCAATATCTTAAAATGGTGACAGTTATCTATTGTACGTAAGACACATTTTCAATATCTTAAAATAATGACAGTTATCTATTGTGACATTAAATGAATTATTTATTTGATAATTATACATTTTTACTTGTTTTATATTATCACACATTGATATATTGCAAAATTCTGAATCTTGTTATATCATACTAACATTTGCTTCATTGATTACCAAATATATATGATGTAATTAATGATATCCAAAGTACATAGAGTATTCTCTAATGGGTGTTAGCATTTTTATTGTAATTGCTAGGTCAAGATTTTGAGAAATAACTAGATTTAACCCTAAGATATTTAGTCGATGTACTATTATGTTATTTTACACTTTTTATCTATTTATATATTCAAATAAAGACAGCCCTACTGATATAATAATATTATAAAATAAAATATCTTTTTTTATATTTCAAATATGGATGAATGAATAAATGCAATAAATTATATTATTATTCCAAATCCTACCTATAACCATCGGCAAGTCAGACAACCCCAAATTACATGCCTCACTCGCTCGAGATTTGGGGGATGTCACAGAGAGAGAGAGAGAGAGAGAGAGAGAGAGAGAGAGAGAGAGTTTCAGTATTTAGAACTTATTTATAATAATTCTATATGTATTTACTTTTTCATTTTTATTTTGAGATGCATGTCTTCTTCTATTACTGCATGAATGTGATGCATTGATGATTATTTTGGTTTAACACTCTATGGTATTATATTTATATGCTCATATACTTAGTGAATTGTGTATAAATCATACTCAGTGATTAACCAATTATTTGTTGATGGATTAGCATGAACACTAACCCGGCAATGGATAGGGGTCATCATATACAATCACTCAAATGAGTGAAACTATCAAAATAATTGCAACAAAATGATTTTGAATTAAAAGTTAAATAAGTACAAAATTATGCATATATGTTTGATAGTTAACTTTTGACTTATTTTATAAATACAAATAAAAAGAAGGTACCCTGGATAGTACATTTTGCATTTATTACTTTTACTATTACTTTAATACTGCTTTGCTTTATTTTCATATGGATATTGAATTGCAATTATCACTTGCTACATAACAATATTACAAAATAAATAATTAATGTCTTGTGTATATTGCAAGGGTTTCGAAATGATATAGTTATTAGGTAGTGATTGAGCTAATCCATCGATAGTTATAAGGTTGCTAACTAGAGCTTTAATGGGGGCCCATTTTATATCTATGCTTATTTGAACCCCTGTATCATAGTTTTGAATTTGCTGATCAAAACTAATAATATTACTTTTTCATATTAAAAAGACATATGCATTGCAATCGATAAGCTTTTGGACATGTGACATAATCATAGATATGATATTGTATTAGTTGCAAGTAATGTATTTTTTGATAACATAATTTTTCTTACAATCTTTTTATACCTTGCTTTCACGTATGCATTTGAACATTTAAAATGTGTAACATGCATTATCTAATGATGTTTCGGGGAATCAAATTTTGATATTTTTGTTATATATAAAAAGCAAGATCATGTACTGGTAGAGATTCGATATGGGGAATTTTGAAGAGTTTGTAGTAGTCCAAGTCACAAAATATAACTTCTTTTCTTTTCATTATTCTATTTACTCTTACTTTTATTTTGCTAATTTTGTACAATTCTCAACTTTATTGGAGCAAATTGGTATTTATTTTGTAGCTGAAGTTTATAAATGAATGGATGCTTGCCTTTATATGTGGGTTTTCTCCTATATCTATTTTACATAAAATTACTCTATAGGGTCTTACAGCAAAGAGAGCCCGATGTTGAATTAGCTCATGCTGACCTGACAACGGGTCTTCACAGTCCTAATAAGCAAAAAATGATATATTGAAAACCAATTAGCCTAGCAGTCATACCAAGGCACAAAATCCTTTATATTAAGGAGCTGATCCTCCGATATATCTGAATATGCTATTGATCATAGCTTAAATTTTGATGTGCACTCCATAATAGTATTACTTAAAAATAAATCTCTTATATTATGATATAGTGAGTATATATAAAACCCTTTTCCAAATTATTTGTATGAATTACCTAGTTTATTACATGATAACTCAAGCAAGACTTAAAATTTATTTAACTAAAATCTTTGATGTCAGGCTAATCATTTGCAAAATGCTTCGATTCTCAACATGAAGAGATAATACATTACATTATTTTTTTATTTGTATTTATATATTTTATTTTGTTTCCAAACTTAACTACAGATTATTTTGATATCTAAATCATAGAATTCTAACCATATTTAATTCTCTAGCACCTTTCACGAGTTAGGACAGAAAGCATAGGAAGATTGGTATGTGAAGGGAAATAAAAAGGTAGTAGAACCAAAGCTAGCCCAAATACTATTATTACTATAACTAGAATTATTAATATTATATATATATATATATATATTGAAATTTATTAAAATTTTATAATTATTTTATGCAACATTAAGCTTATGGTGGTAATGGATGTGGTACCAAACTCGCATGTTATTTGATTATTTAAATGTGAGATTGCATCATTATCTTCATTATACTTAAAATATTTTAATAGGATCATGCAGGTGATAATATTTGGATTATAATTAAAATATTGATATTCGCCATAATCGATGGTATTAGACATGTAACTTTAAGACTATAACAACCTTAGGTTATTACTTAGCTTAATTTTAGTTTGATCACATTCTAATTATCATTTCATTGGGTTCATATGATCATTAGAATCAAACCCTAAAGATTTGGAGAGATTTAAAGCTCAATCAAATATTTGGATTAAATATTTAATTAATTAGAAAATTGAGATATTTGATTTAACCTTGAAATTAAAATCCAATTTCACCTTTGCGCTCATCACACCCAAATTAGCTAGGGGTAATGTTTTGGAAAATTTTAGCAGTCGTTGGATTTTCTCAAATATTATGTATTTAAATACTCTTAAAATTAGGATAATTAAATTGGTCTCTAAGTTAAAATCCAATTTTGTCGTTAAGTTCCTCACCCCCAAATTAGCTTGCGATGAATTTTTGGGATTTTTCGAAGCTCGTTTATTGGTTCAATTTTTAATTTTGAAAGTGTGTTAATTAAAATTAGAAAATAATTAATTAAATTTCAAAAATATATTTTTCCCCTCCTTCTCTCCTGCACCTAGGACCCGTTCCCCTTCTTCCTATTTGGCGCTCCTTCTTTCCCCATTTCATGCGCACGCAAGCCTCTCCCCATGCTGCTAATGGGAAAGGGATTGTTGCCCTACCATCCCTCTCTCCCAGCCATTCTTGTAACAACCCTAGGTTGTTAATTAATCAAATTTTTAGCTTAATCACATCATAATTATCATTCCATCAAGCTTATTTGGTCATTAAAACCAAACCTTAAAATTTTGGAGCAATTCAAAGCTCAATCCAATATTTGAAATATTTAAATTAATTAGAAAATTGAGATATTTAATTTAATATTGAAATCGAAATCCAATTTCGCCATTGTGTTCGTCACCCCCAAATTAGTTATGGGTAATGTTTTGGAAGTGTTTGGAAGTCGTTAGATTTTTCTCAAATATTTTAATATATTTAAATACCCCAAAATATAGAATAATTAAATAATCATCAAAATCGAAATCCAACTTCTTCGCCGTTGTGATCGTCACCCCTAAATTAGCTAGGGCTGATATTTTGGAAGTATTTAGAAGTCGCCGAATTTTCGCAAATATTTTAATGTGTTTTAAATACCCCGAAAATTATGATAAATATATTGACCTCCAAATTAAAATCCGACTTTGTCGTTGAATTCCTCACCCCCAAATTAGCTAGGGGTGAATTTTTGGGATTTTTTGAAGCTCGTCTATCAAATTGATTTTTTTAAAGCATTAATTAATTAAATAAATTAAATTAAAATTATCAAATCCATTTTTTTTTCTTTTCCTTCTTTTCCCTGAGCTCGGACCCACTGCCCTCTCCCCCACTTTTCCTATGTACACCTCTTCTCCCCTATGCACACAAGAGGCCTTTCTCCTTCTCTCCCCCATGCTTATGATGGGATGACTCAAGCTCATCCCATCCAAAGACATGCCTTCCTTTCTCCTTAAGAGAGCCCCCTCAACCCCCACTCTCCATTTCTTGGCTGCTCAAGCTATTGAAGAAACTCTCAAGCTCTCAAGTCCCCAAAGATCCCTTAAATAAGTCTCCATTTTTGTAAGCTAAGGTACCTCCATTTTCCCTCATTAGTTTGATCCAATGGCTACTATATATTATTTTTATGCTTATTTTGCATCTTTAAGAACCTATGGTTGAGATATGGAGTTTATTAGAGCTCATTAAGATTGTAAAATTTAGGGTAGATGAACAATTCTACAAATAGGATTTATGTATGCCTGGACCTTTAACTTCATTATTTGCGTTGTTAAAATAATCATTTCATGATGATTTTGTATCAATAGAATCGGTATGTGGCACCGCACTTGAGGTGCTATAAATCAAGAGTATTTGGGTGCCAAAAAGGACATATTTCAGTTTTCGCACAGGCAAAATCACCGTCGAGCGCTACAGCGCGCCATAGCGCCCGCATCTCGGATTTTCTATGTCGTAGCGTACCACAATGCGCCGTAGCGCCTAGCTCTTGGCCAGGGGGCGCTACAGTGAGTCAAAGCTCCCAGCTCTCAAAAAATCTAGCGTCGTGGTGCGCTGCAGCACCTGAAAGTGATGCCGCACGCCACTGCACTGAAATCTGCAGCAACGCGCCGTAGCACCTAGCACTCAGCCATGAAGCGCTACAGCGCGCCGCAGCACCCGAGTCTCAAAAATTCTAGCAGCACAACACGCCATATCACCTGGCTCTCAGCTATGGGGTGCTACTATGGCGCCCCACCCCCTGATCAGCAAGATTAGGCTCAAGGGGTGGTGTGCTACTCTGAAAAATCCCTCACTTATCATTGGATTAGGTAAGATCCACAATCCATTAATAAGAGAAGGACGTGCACAGGATAATTAAGAAGATCGGTCATTAAATCTGACATACATACAGAGTGCGAAAGCAAAATGAAATAAATATTACATCCATTCACTATACATCAAGTAAGAAATAGTACTTTAGCTCAGCAAATAATAAAGTGCAAAAAAGTAATCCCAGTCACAGTACCTGTATTATTATAATATTTAAATGAATAGTTTAAAAGACAAATAAAATCTCTCATTTTCCCAGAAGGCTAAAAAAGGAACTAGACAATGTCTGGCTCTTCTAGCTGGTGCTCCTACTCTATGAATGGCTCCTCTTCCTCAGCACCTAGCTGTAACAACCCAAGGTTGTTACCCAGCTTAATTTGAGCCTAATCATATCTTAATTATTATTCTGTTAATTTTATCTAGCGTTTAGAACCAAACCCTGAAAGTTTAGAGCAATTCAGAGCTAAATATAATATTTTAGATTATTTTAATATTTAGTTAATTAGAAAATTGAGGTATTTATTTAGACCTTGAAATCGAAATCTGACTTCGTCATTATGATCGTCACCCCCAAATTAGTTATGGGTGATGTTTTGAACGCATTTAGAAGTCGTCGGATTTTCACGAATAGTTTAATATAATTAAATGCACTGAAAAAAGAAATACTTAAATAATCGTCAGAATCAAAATCTGACATCGCCATTGAATTCCTCACCCCCAAATTAGCTAAGTGTGAATTTCTGGGATTTTTCGGAGCACGTTTAATTAATCCGAATTTTTAATAAATTAAAAATTATGAATAATGATTAATTATTCCTTAATTTGCATTTAATCACTCTTCCTCCTTAATTTTGGCTAGCCATTTTTCCCCTCCCATGCAAGTTACTTGAGGCTATCCCTCCCCTCTCAACTTAGCCATGCCTTCCCTAGACAAGTAGGATGGCTCTTCACATCCTAGCTCCATATGGTCATGATGGTATTTCCCCTCACACCTTCTCCTCCCGCTTTAAAGAGAAGCTCAGCCCCCTTCTTTAGCTTGCTGAAATTTTCTCATCTCCCCCCTCCATTGCTTGATGCACTTGTGTTGAAGAAGAAGAAGGAGCTCATCTCTAAGGTTTTGAAGAAAGGCAAAGGTTCCTTCTTCCTCCACCCTTGCAAGGTCTAAGGTACCCATTTGTTCCTCTCCTTATCTCTTTCATAATACTATAATGCTTGAATGTACCTTTGGAAGTCCATAAATATGTATGAAAGTTATTAAGACTCTTAAAAGCTTCATAGAAAACTGCTATATTTCTCTTGTATTCTGCACACCATTATATTCATCATTATTTCTTATATAGTTAGGATGCTCCGTTTGTGCCGATTTTGGTGTCAATGGAAAGGTATCAAAAAGACATTTCCATTGATATATAGCACCGCTCATGGAACACTTTGGATTGGGAGTAATTGAGCTCGAAAGTACGCCCTTACGGGTTTCGCACCTAGCGAAATCACCGTCTGACGCTGCAACACGCTGCAGCGCCCAAAGTTGCAAGTTGGGCCACTGCAGTGCGCCGTAGCGCGCTGTAATGGGATTTTGGCAAGAACACATAAAAATATTTAATAAAAGTAATTAAATAGTAAAATGCAAAATGGACTGCTACAACACACCGTAGCACGCTGCAGCAGTATTTTTTGAAAACTTTAGGAAATACCAAAATGAATTAATGGAATAGTGTTTTCGCAAGTTGAACCACTGCAGGCGCGCCATAGCGCGCCACAACGGGCCGCAGCGTACCCCAGTGCTAAAAGTGCTACAGCGCGCTGCCGCGCAAAACGAGCCACAGCGCGCTGCCACACGAAATGTGTGACAGCGAGCTACCGCGCGAAATGCGCCACAGCGCGCCACAGTGCTAAAAGCGCTCCAGCGCGCTGTAGCATCTGAACTTGCAAACTACCTAGAATTCTTCTAATATTTCCCAATTTTGGCTGAAATGGCCAAAACTTCACTGTTTTTGTATTTTAAGGTTCCTAGGACCTTAATGGGACTAAGTAATATCATAAAATTCTATGTGAAAATCAATTTTGAAACTTTGTCACTTTTATCAAGTGCTCAATGTCTATTATGTACCTTAAAAGTATTGTGCTAATTGCTGAATAGTAGGACCCTTACATGCTTGTGTTGAATAGATATACTTTAACAACCAAATGGCATGAAACCTAGGTCCTCTTTTGGAATTATGATTATGTGCTAATCTCTTGGGTTTGATTTAGAATTTGATTAGCATTAATTACTTTTTTATTTTATGTCATTCATATGATTTCATGTTATTCGGATGTATGTTAGAAAATTTTTAAACACATAATTGGACACTTAATTGTGTGTAATTGTCATTAAACTAAACTTGAACATAAGAATCTTGATAACTTGATTAAGTAGATGATACTTAATCTAAACCTAAAGTGTGATATCAATAATATACTAATAATACATTGATTTATCATTGACCTTTAAATTAATATTAGTCTTAATAATAGAAAGGTTAGGGGTTAAACCCTAGCTCATCTTGACTAAGATCTAAACCTTAATCACTTAATTAATTAACTTGATTGTAAGATAATTCAATTGACATTATTCCAATAATGCACATGATTGATATTGATCTTAAATCATTGAATTAGAAGTGTTAGGGTAAATATTAAATATGTGTGATTGAAACATCGTAATCCAAACTTTAGATCCATGATTTTCTCCTATATAAGACTATTAGCATAAAGATGATAATAAAATTATAATGATTTATGAAATGACCTAACTCTAATAATATCCTTAATTTTATCTCATAATTGTAGAATAGAAAAGGATCAAATGAATTTCAATCATCTGATCTGACCACTTGAATGTTAACTTAAGAAGTATAAGAGTGAAATCTTAAGGGTCTTGCGTTAGGATCATTATGAAAACGTTTAAAGGCCTTACTTATTGATGCATTGAGGTAAGAATGACTTTTGTAACATATTGAGGTAGGAAACTTAGATGATCCTTCATAATCTTAGAAGTTGAGCTGGATACCTTGAGGTATGAATCACCTAAAGTGCTTAAAATGGGACTTATTTCTTGTGGTAGTAGCCTATGTTGAGTGATCTTTTGATCACATCCTTGGAGCCTTGTGTAGGACACACCTATTTAGAGTAAGGATTAATAGCTTTGATAAATCATTGTTGATTAAATAGAATCATCTGAACCCAGATTATTAGTTGGGTATAGTAGGGTATACCCATAGTACTGGATTATTTCAGTAGTATTTAGGATTGGTTGATTCACTCCAATGTGGACTTATGAACAGGTGCTATCCCGAGGGATTAGACAAATATAGTCCTGATATAGTAGATCTTCCGAGACTACGAGTGTTACAATTAGTGAATAAGATCCTTAGTTTAAGATATAACTACGACTGGGTTCTGCCTCCTATCATAGTGCGCTTCGATAAGTACAGTTTAAGCAAACTAAGTATCTTAAGTCACTTTGCATAGACCACTAAGTATGCTTATAATTAGGTCATTTAATGGCTTAGCTTGATATATAAACTGTGACTGGGTTCTGCCTCCTATCGTAGTGTGCTTCGATAAGTGTAGTTTAAACAAGCTAAGGGTTAAATCCACCTTTCTTGCAAACATGCTAACTATGTGTATACAACATCCCAGCTAACGATTTTTAAGTAAACTCTCAACTTTAACTAATTATCGAACTAGAATCTATGAGTTATAATCCTTTTAGCAGGATTCTGCACAATGGAGATCTAGAATTTATTATCAGATTTCAAAGTATTTTCTGGATTTTTGGATTTATCTCATGTAGTTTAGAAGCATGAGCATAAGCATGATATGTGAGTATCAGAATGATGTATGAGTATCAGTGATGATTTATGGGTTACGGAATATTACATATATTGACTAGGGAATTTCAAGATGCATCGGCATCATTAGTAAGCAGTATTCCTAATTGGATGTATGTATACATTGGACCGTACTACTTATAGTAATTCAGTGATATTTTGGTTGTATATCAGTAGCATATAGTGTTGTGACATATTCAGATGTACAGTTTCAATGACATACAGCATAATTTTATAGATGATTATTCAGTTCAGATTCAGTACTATTTTAGTTTATTTTTAGTATTTCAGTTTATAATTCAGCTTTACCTTACTTTATTTCAGTTTTGTACAATTTTATGCTTTCAGTTACCTTAATAGTATTTCTGCAGATTTAATCACATTATGTAAATATTAAATGAATAAATAGAACTGTTTATACTAGTTCGATGTGTTAGACTTATTATCTAACATAAGGTACTTTTGAGATCTGGCAATTTGCTAGATCCTAAGCAGTATATTGAGCTAGGTCAGGAGGACATCCAGGAGATTCAGGAGGAGCCCGTGGAGTATTAGCAGACTCTTCTTCAATTTTACTTTTCTGCTTAGTTTATTTTCAATTCAGCACTTAGCTCTATGTCTGTTATTCAATAAAATATTTGTAATAATTCTAAATGTATTTTCTTTCTTTTCTGAGATGAATGTTTTCATACATCTTCTGTGATGAATATTTCTGGATGTTTGCTTAAAACTTCCACACTCTGTTATGTACTACTTATACTTAGTATTGTGATGTGATCAGCATATTGGAAATGTTGACATCTTATATATATATATTGAATTTCTATTAAATTCTAAATCCAATGTATATATTTATCTAATACTTAGGATAAGGATACTACTCTTATCTTAAGTATTAGCTCTCAACCCTCTTTGAGGTTGAGTCAGCAGCCCTTCAGAGAGGCTTAGTTTTTAGCTATTTTGGGGAGACAGGTTATTCCTTCCCAAGTGGCACACCACTCCACCGCCGATATGACTATACTTATCTTTTGCCCGTGGCGACGGGGCGGGTGCTACACTAGCTCCTCAAATCTATTTGAATCTGACATTATTAGTTTCATAATGCTAATGCCTTAACCATAAAAAAATTTTATTATGCAATTGTCTAAGTACATTTTAGACTGAATATTTACATGAATTACTAATGTTACCATTTTATACTTAAATACAACAAAAATGAACTAAGAAGTATAGGAGTAATAAGCGTACAAGGAACAGGATAAGTTATAAATATAGCATTTATAACTAAACAAAAAGGTGAGGCAAAAGCACACCTCAGCAAACTAAGCAAGGAATGAGCATATACATGTATATACAGTATAGTAAGTAAAAATACTGAAAGAAAAATATAATCCTAGCATGCTGATGATCATATGACATATGTTGATTAAAATAATAAATCTAAACATGGTACATATAGTAAGCAGTAAAGTCTAGCATTCTATAAATATATATACGTACAAGTGAGCAGATAAGTAAGAAAATACAGCTGATTGAAATAACATGTATCAACAATACAATAACATGGTAAGCTAGAACTGAAACAGGTATGTAAAATTGTCATATCAGAAAATTGGCCAATCGAGCCCAGATAAAAATTCCCAACGCCTTTCTGGGCTAGGGCAGACAGAACAGAACAGCAGAATTGAGGAGGTAGTAAATACAAATGCAGAATCTTTTAATTATTTTACTTTTATTTCTGTGGACATGTCCAGAAATAGCTGAGGAGTCAAGCACAACTGCAAGACTATACAAGTTCCAAGCTTAACACACACTACTCAATGAGTAATATTAAGCATCCTTATTAATCCTTACCCCTGTCCATTAGGGTAAATGTGCACCAGAACCTACTAGAATATGACTGAACCCAAAGCAACTGTTATCTTAATTATTCTAAGTTTTTGTTTCATGCACAAAGTTTCTTATATGATATGTCCAAGGGATTAAGCACAAAATATAAGGAATGCATAATAAAAATAAATCAAGTAAGCAAGGGACTCTTCTATATATGGTGACACTATTATTGTCTAATTAAACTATTATAACTATTCTAAGTTACACAAGTTCAGAATCTCCAATTCATACTATCAAGTGCAACTTAGAAGTACATCCTTATAGGTTACAAAATATTATGACTAGCTAGGTCCTAATATGCTTAATCAATGTCGACAATATAAGTTACATAAGAAATCATCATGACCTAAATAATGATTTTAGATATTCTAGACTAAAAACTGACCAAAATCTATTGAGCTAGAGAGATTATGGATTAAAACATCACGAGATTTGGCTAAAATCACATAATCCCAAAGGTAATACTTAAGATCTATATTTTAGTTTAAATATAATCTATTGATTAGGCAAATCCTATTAAGCAAATCTGTAACAACCCAAGTTATTACCATTGTCATTTAGAACTAATCTCAGTCTTAATTTTGATCATAAGTGCTAATTAGGTCAATATGAGTCAACCTCTAAAATCCAATCCAAATTAGAAGTCAAATGGATCGAATCATGATTTCTAGAAAATCCAAAAAACCCTAAAATTTGACCTATTTAAATTGACCTCAAATCAAAAAACGGACTTTGCCATTGCGCTCATTGCCACCAAATTAGCTAGGGGTTATGTGTTCGTGTCGATCGGAAGTCATCAAAATTTTGACGAATATTTTAATATTATTTAAATATCCAAAAAAATGAGAAAATTAAATACTCGACGGATCAAAAATTCGACCTCGCCGTTGCGTTTCTCACCCCTCAATTAGCTAGGGGTGAATATTTGGAAATTTTAAGAAGAGAATTACTAATTATGAATATTAGGATTTGAATAAATAAATTAAAATATAATTATTTAATATTTATTTATTTAAAATTGACGGCGCCGTCCCAGCGCCGTCTTCCCGCGAGGTGCTCCGTCCCGTCTGATCAGACGGGAGTTACGAGCCGTTTGATCGAACGGCTCCGCTTCGTCGTCCCCGCGACCTGCACACGGGCCTCCATGCGTCGCAACGCCGCCCCGTTCGCCCAATCTAGTGCCTGTCGGCCTCAGCATCTCCGTCTGGGAGCCATTAAGGTCCTCACCCGCATGTAGAACCCTTCATTTTTTGGAATCTGGAGCTCGGAGCGTCGGGACGTCTTCCTCTACCCTAAGCCGTTGATCTAGGTACTTTCGATCTCCCTCGTTACGCATGTGATTATTACAATCTTTGCTCTCAATGTTATTCCATACTCCCAATTAGAGATCAACCGGCTCCGATCCATGTTAACCCAACTGGATCGACGGTGATTAGGATCAGGTCCACGATAGAAATTGTTAGGAACCTTCGTCCCGTAACCCTAGACCCAGTGTTGACCATTGCCGCCACCTCTGGTGATGGTCCACCCACCAACATGTAGGCCTCGTCGAGGGCTACCGTCGGCCGAGCGGGCCGAGGCTGTCCGACGCTGGGAAGGCCGGCAAAAGCTGTGCCCTAGCACGGCGCCCTCGGGACTCTCCGCGAAGAGGTGGAGTCCGCGACCCGAGCCCGACCCGATCGCGTCGGGTCCGTGTAAGCCCGGGTGGGGCCCGCAACTCCACGTGGCGCCCTCCAGGCGCGACACATGGCAGCGTAGGCCCACCGGCCAAGAACCCACAACGGTTCGGCTTCGACCGTGGGACCCACAGTGCCACGTAGCATCCTCAGGATGTGACACGTGGCAGACGTGGGGCCCACATGCAGAGCAGCTCCCAATCGGGTGCCGCCACATGGCAAAGTGGGACACACTGCTTGTTCACGTGTCAGATTTGGGACCCACCACGACTCCCGTGGCTAATCACAGAGTGCCACGTGGCAGTCGTGGGGACCACTGTCAATTCAAACAGTTATTTAAATTAATTAATTGTTGTTAATTAGTAATTAATTACAATTAGCAGATAATAAAGTATAATTAGTGTTAATGATCTTTAAACAGTAATCTTATGTAATTAATTAATTAACTATAATTAATTAGCTAATTAGTTAATTAGAGGATAATTATAATTATTTTAGTATTAATTAAATATTAACAGTAATTAGAATAATTAATTAATATTAAATAGTAAAACTATAATTAATTATTCCTAATTAAATATTAGTAGATAATTAAGATAATTTAAACAGTTTTTAACTTAATTATAATTCAACAATAATAATAATATTATTATATTTAAATAAATTAAATAATAATTAATTAATAATTAAACATTAATTAATTACAGAATAATTTATGGATTAATAATTATAGAAAATATATATTTCTAACTTTAGAAATGAATAGTAAATTAATATAAATTGAATAAATGAATAATAAAATAATACAAATTGTATTTTTGAATAGTAAAACTTAAGAGTTTAATAACTTTTTGTAGGATAATCCAAGTATAGCCAATATATATCTCATTTTACTCTGAAAAATAAAAGGGATCAAATGGCATAATGTAAAAATTAATTTCGGGGTACGCATAACGATGTAGCATTTTATGACCTATTTAAGACCCCGTAACTTTTGACTTAATTGACTAAACATAGTCATTATGGGTCTTAAAATGCTCAGGAGAGTAGCCCCATCACTATAATAGTATTAGTTTTCCCATCCGGATATCAGAACAAAAAGTCAACCCTAGATCTCACAGTTGACTTTAGGGAAAATTGACCAAAATGCACCTAGAATTCAAATGACCATAACTTAGTCAAATATGCTAACTAATTTAAAATTTTAATGTCATCAGTAAAATAAAAGAATATTTAGGATCTGAACCCTAGAAATTTAGAAAATGCCCAAAATACCTCTAACCTTAGTTAGGTCATAACTTGACCATTTGAGGTCCAAATTAGGTTTACTTCCTATCAACACATTCAGTATATTATAGGAAAGCTATAAAAACTGAGTTTGCTAAAATTGGACTTCAAACGGAAAAGTTTGGTTTTTCTCACCGTTGACCGACCCAAAATTATCAAATTGCCCTTCCAACTTAAAACATCCATAACAGTCAATTGAACTCAGAATCCAGTATTCTTAGACTCTATGGAATCCTTGAATAGTAACCTACAATAAACTGCATAAAAAGTCATGTTTCATTAGGGTGAAAATTATTGAAATGCCTTTAAGTCAAAGGCCCTAGTTTGAACCTGTATAACCCATTTCTTATCCAAATTGGACGCACTTATTGTTTATCTTCAAGTTAGACAGTAAAGAATCATTTGAAACCAAGAAACTTCAGTTTAGACCATTAAATCAAAAGTTGACTTTTTAGACCCTTAAGTAGGGGCAAAATGGTTATTTTGCCCAAAAGTTAAGTTAAGTACCTTTAAACTTTAAATAATCTTTTAATTCACTAAAACCAACATTAGAACTATATTGGAATCATTTAAGTGAGTAAAACTGATAATTAAGTCAATTCGACAAATACTTGAAAATCTTTCTAAGTCTCTTCTTAGGATCATTACACCTCACTTAAGGATCATTCCTAAGATTAGGACTAGATCATAGGTTAGAGTTCATTCATTGGGTAAATGGGTTATTCAATGAATGAAACCTTGGTTTTATTAGTTTCTAGAATTTTACAACTTATTTTGATTATTTTTCCTTTTAACCTTAGAATTAAGATAAGAGATTCATCCTATTAAGTTTGATTACTTAATAGGACTTGCCTTAACTAGTGGATTACCTTTAGAATGAAACCTAGAACTTATGCCTTATCCTTTTTAGATTATGTGATTAAGCCCAATCTCGTGGTGTTTAATACATAATCTATAGTTTAATAGTTTTGATTAGAACTTAGTATAGAACGTCTAAAATCATTAATTAGGTCGTGATGATTTATTATTTAATTTTTATAGTCGACTTGATTTAAGCATATTAGGACCTAGCTAGTCCTAATATTTTGTAACTTATAAGAACAAGTTTCTAAGTTACACTCGATAGTAGGAAAATGGTGATCCTAAACTTGTGTAACTTGGAATAGTTAGAATGGATAATTAGAAAACAAATGATATCACCATATTAGTAGAGTCTCTTGTTTACTTTTGATATTTTGTTACTACGCATTTGTTGCTTTTATGCTTACTTTCTTGGACATAAACCATATTACCATGGAGAATGAGGGATTCAAATATATACACTCATGTAATATAATGGTGAACTATGGTGATATGACTAATAGATCCAAATAAGTTGTATGAAATGATGCACTTCTACGTAATATGTGATAAAAATCTAACCCAACTCAAAGGAAAGTTTAAAGTACAACTATATGACCAATGATACTATATAGAGCAAAATAATGGCCTACAAAGTGGAAACATACTAATAAATGAGTGTCGTAGAGAGGAGGATAGTTAGGTTGATGTGGGTATGCATGAAAGAACATGAAGAGAAATGAGTTCATTTATAAGTAAGGTTGAGAAACATCCATTAAGGATGGGCTCAAAGAACGTTGCCTAAGATGGTTTGGACCTATTAAGCATATGTTATTAAATGCCACTATGAGGAAAGATGAGTCAATGAATATTATTCATGCTAAAGAGAAAGAGAAGAAGACCATAAAAAGGATAATGCAATAAGCTATTAGAAATGGTCTCACATACTCGAGACTTAAGAAGGAACTACTACTTCATAAAGCATAATGGAGATGAAGGATTTATGCAACCAACCCACTTGGTGGGAATAAGGCTTGTTTTATTGTTGTTGTTGTTGTTGAATCACTCGGTTTATTAAAATATTAATATTATTAAAATGACCATCTTTGAATAGTTCAAAATTATTCTATTTAAGATGTTAAGGTACATTAAGCCTATGAGAAAATCACTCTAAGAAAAAATTCTCTGCTGCCTTAAAATTAACTTGTGTTACTCCTGCAATCCCTCTCTTTTAATAATTTTCAATTTACCTACCTTAAATTTAGATCCAACAATCATAATACTGTAGTTTTGTTATACTCAACTAGGTCATTAGAGTTCTATATTAATGCACGGCTCTCAAGTACATAATTCAAAGACAATTTCATTGCTGATTGATAAAACTAAATTTATGATTCAACAACATTTTAAACTTCATCAAAAGTGTTGAGCAAAGAAAGAGTGATAGATTTAGTATTAATAGATAACATTAGAAATGTGAAATAATGAGATATCATAAATTAAGACACTGCCATTGAGCTAAAGTAAGAATCAATGAAGGTGTATGAACAACCAAACTTTAAAGATAGCGTTAAGGACAGAGGCATAGCATTCAGAAACATAAGATAAGAAAATTCGTAATAAGAGCACAACATAGTCATGATAGCAATATTTTCATGTTTTTACACACATAAAACAAAGAGCAATGAGAGAGCTGTAATTAATTTGGCAAAATAAATTACACACTCAGAAGTCACTATGATATTCCCTTATCACATATTAACTTATACAAAATAGCAAAAAGAAAAGGCAATGAACCCTTGCGGATCTAGCATATCAATCGGCAAAGATCAAAGGAGTAGCTCAGAAAGAGAGATGGAGATGAAGGGTACCTGGAGTCGACATCAGGATGAGCACAAGGAAGTAGAAGGCAAGACTCCTACGGGGCTTACTAACCTCAATCAGTCCCTAGGCAACAGATGGGAAGTGGAGTTAAAGGAAACAGTCGACGAATCACACGAAGAAGGGAGGATGCGCATCGAGCGGCGGAGACTCCAAGGCAGCGGTGCACACGTGTCGCGCGAGGGGGAGGAGTTGCGTCGGTTGCGATTGAGCGACGCAAAGGGGAGGTCGGGCGAGCACATGTGAGCAAAAAGGAGGAGCTTGTGTGCGATTTAAGGCAGTTGCGATTAGGGGAATTAGGGAATCAGATTAAAGGAATTTTATTTATATTTAAATAAAATTAGTTTAATTTCATGATTAAATTGATTTATTAAATGACTTTCAAAAATCACCAAATATTCACCCCTAGCTAATTGAGGGGTGAGGAACGCAACAGCAAAGTCGAATTTTGATTCCAACGAGTATTTAATTTTCTCATTTTCCGAATATTTAAATTTATTAAAATATTCGTCAAAATTTTGACGACTTACGATTGACATGAAAACATCACCCCTAGCTAATTTGGGGGCAATGAGCGAAATGGCAAAGTTTGTTTTTCGATTTGAGGTCAAATTTTAGGGTTTCTGGATTTTCAAAGAATCATGATTCGATCTATTTGACTTCTGATTTGAACTGGGTCTTAGTGGATGACTTCTAATGACTTTAATTAACACTTATGATCAAAATTAAGACCAATATTAGTCCTAATTGACTAGAATAATAAACTGGGTTGTTACAGTTACATAGCACTATAGCGCCCAGGTCTCGAATCAGCTAGTGCCGTAGCGCCTAGCTCTCAGCCAGTAGGCGCTACAGCGTGCTACAGCGCACCGTTGCTCATAGAACTACTCTGTTTTGCCTATGTTTGATTTTTTTTCGCATTTGAATGACTCCGGAACCCTAATAATGCAAAAAGATACCAAAATCAAATCTGGTTATAATGAAATTATGCATTGAATAAATATAAGGGTGATTTTTAAATCTATGCTTAGAATACTTAGAAATTTATTTGCTTAGCTAGATTTAAATTCTGAATTTTTTGAATTATTAATTAAAGTACCAATTACTGTTCTTCATAATTAGTGAGTGGTAGCATTCATTTTTTCAAATTAACTTTGCTAATTTATCATGTGATCTAGATTTCTTAAGCCACATTAATTTTGACCTTAATCAACCTTAATTAGCCTCAAAGGAAAGTTGATCTAAATTGCACTTCTTATTTTGGCAATTATTAATCTGCATGAATTCATTTAACTATTGTTGATTCAACATTTAAGTTTAGACTAGTAAACTATAAGTTCTTAAACCTCATAATAATTCATGTGATTTACAATCTTAACTTAACCTTAAAATTTTGGATTCTTAGAAGTTTATCATTTTATAAATCCAGTTTGAATTGAATCATTCTATTCTCAAAATTCTTGATTATTTGAATCTTTTGAAGTCCTTGTAGTGGGTTTAGGCTAATTCAACCTATATAATAATAAGATTATTTTATAAATTGAACTTAAATCTTATATTCTTAAATTATTATTTGATTATTTTATCTTATAACAACTAGATTTAGCCTTTTTATAAGGTCATAGTTTCCTTAATCTTTCAGCTTTTAAGATCCTCTATCTTTAGAATAAATGTGGGTGTGAACTTTTAGATCCTTAGAAGATTTTTACCTATAATTCATGTTTAAACCCTAATCTGGAGTTTGAACCAATAATTCTTAAATCTTAATCGGCATAATCAAGATTGGTTTTGGGCTATCAAAATATAAATAATTAAGTCATTGATTAATTACTTAATCTTTGTAGTCATTATTATGATTATAAATTAGAAATTGTTAAGTTCTAATGTTAATTGTAAGATCATAAATCTAGATTTATACTAGATATATGGATATTAGAGATCATAAGCTTGTACTATCTCAGATTTGATAGAACAAATTAAATTAGATAACAACAGATATCACATATGTTTAGTTGACTCTCTTGCTTGCATTGATTATTGTTGCTTCACATACCTTATATTTTGAGCTTTATACCGTGGACACAATAGTTGAACATGGGATGTTTTGATGAATATTCTAGGTCAGTCTTGAATGCATAATACATCATTACTTAAATCAGTAATTCAGTTTATTTAGTATATTTTAGTATATTCAATTCATTTAATTTTTCAATGCTTAGTTCAGTAGAGTGTATTCTATTAAGTCTGCCTCTTCAGTTTAGTCCTTTTGTAATAGAACAGACCAGGCCTAGCTCTATGGTTGGCTAAGATAGTATTCATTTATTTTTATAAGTCTAACCAGGCCTAGATATATGGTTAGCTAGGATGGTATTCATTATACTTTACAGTTTAGTGGCTTCATTTAGCCCATTTATGTTATGGTAATATTAGCTTATATACATTTCTTTGTTTTGATCTTTTAAGTCTAATCATGCCTAGCTCTATGGTTGACTAGGATGGTATTTGTTAAACTCCCTTTCAGTTCAATAACTTTGTTTAGCCAAGTTATATAAATTATCAGTTATGCATATTTTCTATTCCTAGTTCATTTTTAATTCATTTCAGTACAGTTATTTCAGTTCAGTAATTTTTAGTTCTGTACTTGCATGTTTTTGGATGCTAGTCTTTATTTCAATTCTCTTATGCTTAAGTACATATTTTCTTTATGCAAATCAGCATGTATTTACTTGATTATAAATATTATAGGATGAATTTACTTTTAGTTCTTTCAATTATATATATGTATATATATATATATATATATATATATACTGCCTAACCTTGGTTGAAGCTTTGGGTTGAGGTATGTTAATTTACATACTTTATTTTGTTTAAGTTATAAATGCTTAATTTATAATTATCATGCTCTTGTTGCTTGTTGCACCTTAAATATTTACATACTTAGTAAAATATAATATCTTGAATATTTAGTCTTATTTAATCAGCCTAAAATGTACTTATACAATTTATCTAGTAGTAAGTTTTTCTCTTTCTTGGCTAGGGCCCTGGCATTGTGATACCGACTATGTCAGATTCAGAGCAATAGAGGTTGCTTCAGGTGATGACTTAGGTCAGGAGGAGGATATTTTTGCTGTAGAGACTTAGCCAGTAATTTTTTTCTTGCTTGCAAGGATGAGAATTCCCTTTCATTAAGCTTATTTGTAATAATTAAATATTTTGGATGTATTTCTTTTTCTGCATTTTCATATTGAGCTGAGTTACTGTCTTTTCTTTCATTTGTTGTGCTGTGATGTGGATGTTATACTCTTATCTGCTTTCGCTACTTTGATATTTTGATGCAAATCTCCAGTTCTATATGGCAAGCCTCTCAGCTAAGGCAGGTTTGGTTCATACCTGACTCGACCATAGTTGGGAGAGTTATCGTGGGGGACCTACTCTCCATAATCATGTTGGATTTCAGTATTAGCATGACCGTAGAGTGTGTGGGGCCCCACAATACCTCCTTCTCCTTTGAGCTTGGAACCTCAGCCCTCCTCCCTCTCAATTTGTTGGTAGCTGAAGCTTCTTCCTCCCAAGCTCCTGAAGAGCCCTCAACTCTCTTCCCTCATTTTACTAGCAGTAGAAGGAGAAAAGCTCATTCCTTCCAAGATCTTGAAGAACTCTAGCCGGAGCTCTTCTTCCATTTCCAAGCTCGAGTACCCTCTTTGTATTCTTCCTTGTACCCTCCCTTTCCTCCATAATGTAATCCAATTGCTACTTCATTTTGTGTGCATGCTTAATATTTTTCTTCAAGAACTTGCATTTGAGTTATCGAGCTCAATAGAGATCGATCAGATTCCATTATAAAGAGAAGATGAATTGTGTTATGTAGTGAGAAACTCGCATATGCACCTAAGGCATCATTGTTTGCGGCGTTAAAATAATCTTTTTGTGTCGATTATCTTAGGTTATCTTACCACATGAAAGACCTTTTCATTGGTATATGGCAATGCACTTGAACTGTCCTGAATCGAGAGTATTTGGGTGCAATATGGGAGACATTCCATTTTTCATCCAAGAAAAATCACCGTCGAACGCTATAGCGCAATGCAGCGCCTGACTCTCAGCCAAGTAGGCGCTACAGCACACCGCAACACCCACGTCTCGGGAAATTTGGCGCCCTAACGCACCGTAGAGCTTGAAAGCGTTGCGGCGCACCGCAGTGCCTGCGCCTCAGGAAATATGGCGCTACCGAGCACCGTAGTGCCTGTCTCTCCACCATACAAGCACTGCAGGGCACCGTAGAGCGCATAACTGCTTAGCTTTGCTCAAATTTCATATTTTTCATATTTTGATGACTCAAGAACCCTAATTATCTGAAAATATACTTTACGATCAATCATTAAATAAATATATAGTTGATTATTAAATTTTAACTCCATGATTATGATGTTTAGACTTTTTGAACATATGCTTGTATGACAAATTTGCACTTATTGCTTTTTTATTTTATTGAATTAATATATTATTATTTCTTATAATCTTAGATAACCATGTTAAAAAGATTCATTTTGTTGATTGAAATGTGGGACGTTAGTTTGAAACATTGTGATTAATTATTAGGATGTTTAAAACTTAATTTGTTCAATCCAATTTAAATTCTAAATTTTTGTTAAATTGCTAATTAAGTACTAATTGCTTTAGTTCATAATTAGAGAAGGTTGGCATTTATTTTTTAAATAACATTACAAGTTTATCATGTGATCTAGATTTATTAAGTCTCATAAATGATAATATAATTTTTTTATCTTAATTTTAAGCTTAACTTCATTTGATTTTCTCTTAAAGAAAGAGACCAGCATGAATTGACTCTTATCAACTCGATAAAATACACTAGATTGTCAAATGATCAATTCTCAATAAATTATATGATTTTACCCCATAATCGGAGTTTTAGGTTGAATTTGAATATAAGAGATTTGCATACTTGACTTTTGCATCTGAATCTTATGATTGAACTTTTAAACCTACATGGGATCATATCATCTTGATTTCTTATAATTTGGCTTATGACTTAAATGTGATGATTATCAGCCTTAGATATTCAAAATACATATATAGTTCTAAGCTTAAGTAAATATCATACCTTAATATAGTAACTTTTTAGGTAGGAAATGCCTTAATTGTCTTATTTTGAGGTAGGCCTTTAGATGAACCCCTTAAATATTAGATAATTAACCTTATATTTATGTGGTAAGATAACCTAAGAGATATTAGTTTGAGGCTATCTAATTGTGGTTGAACACCTATATTGAGTGACTTCTATGTCACCACATTGGAAATTTATTACTTAATACTTACAATGGAGATGGATTCATTAGTCTGTATTTCCTTGGATTATACAATAGTTAGCATAGAAATGATAACCTTAGTTTTTATCGGGTGAAAATTGCAGTACAAATCCATATAACTAATTTAATTCAATAGAGTATTAAATTGGCTATTTTGTTTCGAATAAGATTGTAAAAGGGTTTCGTCCCCCTTACTTTTATGCGCATCGATAAGTGCAATTCAATTCGGGGTAAAATATCCCAATTTCAAGTATATGCTAATTAGGGAATTGAATATTCTAGTTTGAGAAAATAAACTATAAAAGGGTTTCATCTCCTTATCTTTGTGCGCATTTATAAGTGCAGTTAAACAAACTAAGTGTTTCAATCCACCTTTCTTAGGACATACACTTGTCATGTATTATTGGGGTATTAAACAACTTAGTTTAAGAGAATAAACTATAAAAAAGTTTTGTCCCCTTATCTTTGTGTATATTGATAAGTACAATTAAACAAACTAAGTGTTTAAAATTATCTTCCTTAAGAACATATAAATTATGTATATTCACTCCCATCATGTGATAATATAGAAAGTTATAAGATTTTAGTTAAATTAAGCATATCTAGTTTAAGGTAATATATAATCAAATTTTTTTATTATAGTAGTTTTAATAAAATGTGCTTGTTATGAAAATCAGGATGTACAGTTTTATGTCTTACTTTGGTTTATTTCTTGATTTTCAATGATTTAAGAATCATATTGATTTGAAAGTATTTGGCATGAATTGCATAAGCATAAGTATTAAAATACATTGTGAATTACGGAATGCAGTATGCATCAATTTGAGTAGGACCTACGGGATGCTGCAAGCATCATGAATATTAGGATTCCTTGGGTGCATAAGGCATCAAATGCATAATGATAGCACAAATCAGTGGCATGATCAGATGCATATTTAGTGACATACAAAATAGTCTTATTTTAACTTTTATTCAATTTCAGCTTATTTACTATCTTTTTGTTTACTTAGCCTTTCAGCCACTATTTTACTTTATTTTTAATTTTGTATAATTTCACACTTTTCAGCTATTTTAGTTCTTTCATACAGTATTGATTGCTTACTTAAATGTTGAACTTTAGATAACTATAAATGTATATAGTAGCTTTAATTGTGCTAGACTTACTGTCTAATAACATGGTACTTTTGAGATTCGATAATTTGTTAGATCCAGAGCAGTTTGAGGAGTATGCTTAGGAGGTTTCTCAAGAGATCCAGGAGGAGTTTGTGGAGTGTTAGCCAGCTCAGTATTTAGTTTTTATTTTCTGCAGTGATTGAGGGACATTTTTACTATCATTTTCATTAAAGCAAATAGTCTGAAATAATTTAACTCTAGATGTATATTCTTTTTTTTTTGAGATAAATGTTTTTTACTTAACTTCTGTGATGAATGATATGGATGAATGCTATAGCTTTCGCACATTATTTTTTCTACTTATACTCAGTATTGTGATGTGATCAATATAAATAATGCTAATACTTATATATATTGGATTCTTATTAAAAAATCACTTTCATATTCTAATGTATATAAGCACTATATCTAATACTTAAGATAAGTATTTCACCTTTATCTTAAGGATTAGTCCTCAGCTCTCTTTTGGGGTTGAGTTTCAGTTAGTCAGTAGTATTCGGGGAGGTTCAGCAATCATTCCCGAGTAACGCACCGTTCCGCCGCCAATTATTAATGTTCTTAAGAATACATCGGTTGCGCGTGGTGACGGGATGTGGCTTTACAAATACTAAATTGTCACACCTGATATTAGAGCTAATATTGTAATATTGAATGGTTATATTTAACTTGTTAAAAACACACTAGCATCTCTAAAGTGATATAGGCTCGTTAATAATAAAACAATTTTAACACCCTATGTTACTTAGTATCTTACCCATATGAGCTTGATTCTCTTAGATCTGCTTCCTCGGGAAAATCTATCTTACAAAAAGGATTTTTAATGACCATTATTCTTGAAATCTCGTTAATACTTAGAAAAAATAAAAAATAACTCATTGATACCCTCTTTGCGACCTAAGATGATAAACTTTTTTCTTAGTTAACCTTTAATATGCTATTTGAGCTCATGTCGACCTCTTTGAATTTGTCTTTTAAGAAGAGCAATATATACTACTAAAATGCACAACTCTTTCATTTGATCATCCTCTTTCATGGCTAATTTTTTTGGTATGTAAAGGTGTAATAGCTTAAACTCTTGAGCACTAATGTATTGCCCACTTTAATCTTATTGATTTCATAATTCATTCTTAAAAAATAACTTTCAGTATGTCATTCATCTTGAGAGTGCTCTCATTTATGCATACTTAACATTTGAGTTATTATAAAAAATTACACAATTATTAAAAAAGACAAATCGATGTTAAAAGTTCTGCTTAATTCTATTCAAGTTAATTTTACAATTTCCCCAACTTAAGCACATAGCGTTCTTGTTAGTTCTCGCAATTAAATCCAATAACCATCAATCAGGTAGGTAGGACTAGATGCGACTTTTACTGACTTAAGAGGTACCCCACCATGTAGCATCTTATCCTATCATGGGTTTAAGAAATTGCTCTGATGGAGTGATACTTTTCCATATATGGAATTTATCTCATATATGGCACCGAATGTTATGCTTTGATACAATTTATAATAGCCCGAACTCTTAAGCATCAATGTATACTTCACTTTGACTTTACTGATCTCATAATTTTATCATCATAAGATAACTTTCAAGCAAGCCACCAATCATAAGAGTACTTCAACTTGAGCATGCTTAATTTTATAGTTCTTATAAAAAATTATATTAATATCTAAAAGGATGTATATATGTTTAAAAATTCAACTAATTATACTTAAGTGTGTTTCACAAAGGATCAGGCAACTAAATATTAATCTTTATTCTCAGATATTGCATCCTATGATTCATGATCCAATCAACAAGACTCTTGAACAACAATTATGTATAATGATTTATTTATATGATCAACTAGTCTTATCTAGAATACAAAAAATAAAATCCATAAAATTGCATATAATGTTCAAATTAGAAAAAATATTTTATGGTTAAGTCTTATATAAAGGGCATGAATGAAAGAGGACAAAGGCTAAGGACCAATAGAGTAGCATGCAGGCAATGCTACATGACTAGTGGATGATAATCTAACGATAACTTAAATTCTCATTAAAAGTTAGGTGTATTGTATGATTTTATTTTATACAAACATAAATATTTAATTGATTTCAATTATAGCAAAAATTTATGTAGAATAATTTCTATACAAATTATATATTAAAAATGACATATCAATTATTTATAGATAAGTAGTAAGAAAATATATTTTACTTCTAGCTCTAACAAAGCTCAAAATAAAATTTAATAAAATGATAGTTCAGGTATAAAATATAAATATTATTATATTTTTCTTAATTTTTTACTTTTTATAAATTTTTAATCATGAATTACCAACATTAAATTCCATTTCAGCACCAAAACACCTTTACTTCAACACGGAGCTTTTACCAAGCCCTCAACTCTTAGATGGTGTAACGAAATGCGGTGGGAAGACTTCGGAGCTTTTTTGGAAGGTGGAGAAGAGCAGCACGAATCTTCTATAGATCTCGACTTCTCTCTCTTATCAAAGCCTAAGGTAACGTAAATTATCGCTGTTTTTTTCTTCTCAAATTACTCTTTTTTGTGAGTTTTTTATTTATTAATTGATAGGTTTTAGACGCGTTTGAGTTATTCTGCACTCTGGACGATACTTTACTGGACCCTAGGCATCTATTTGTTAATTGTGCCGAAAACGATGTTATTTTAGTAAATATGGTTCAAAATTGCGAAACAGTTGAAAAAATTTATCTTTCCATGTGCTTCATTGTTTATGTCTTTCCATTTTGGTGTTAGGGATATATGATATTTTATCTATTGGGAATTTAGGTGAAGTCCTCTGCTATGGATTCTTCGTTTTCATATTCTGTATTTTTTGCTGCCTGTATAAACCGATGAGAGGTGCAAACTGGAAGAATGAATGGTTAAAGAGACAATATAGAATGTGAAAGAGTGATGAAACAAGTTAACAAAACTTATTGATTGGGAAGATGTTTGAAAGGAAAAGAAATTATCGGATTAAGATTGCAATGCATTGTGTGATTTGTGCCATTGTCCTGAATGGTTTGTGAAGCAAGAGGAAAATTTCTCCACTAAGCTTTTTAAATTCAGGATTCCCCTTGTGTACCACTTAGTTTTTGGTGGAATGACCACGGGTATCTGTTTGGGCTGGAATAATATTTTAGTTTAGTTTTGTATAACTTAACACAAATCTAATCCTATTTAATCAATTGGATTGCATTTTGATTTCTTTTTTTGTCTTAGTGTTTATCCGTTGCTGCATATGAGCATATGAGTTGGTATTTCTTGGTGAAGATACTATAATTTTGATGTTTTAGATCTCTTAGCCAGTTGCTGTTTTCATGATATGTATATCAGCTTTCAGCTTTCCATATGCGGTTATGCCCTGAATATGGGTTAGGGTTAGCTAATTATGTGTGTGTGTGTGTGTGTATATATATATATATATATATATATATATATATATATATATAATGTCATAGGATTGTGTACTAATGTTTTGCAGAGTTTAGCAGTCCTTCATTTAATTATTATAAGTCATAAAATTCCAATTCTTGGTAACTTTATTTTTGTGTTTGTCATTGCCTAGAATGTGCTTTCAATGTACAACATTTCCTTTAAATTCGTCATAACGCGGCACACATTGGTGATTTCGTAAAAATGCCACGTGATTATTTAGCGAAATTTTTTTTTATCAAATTCATTGTTGCCAGCTATTTTATATTGAAAATGTAGATGCTTTTTTATTGTTCTTATTTTTGTTCATTTTATTTTTTCACTGGCATGTGCACTTTAAAAGACATACCTATTTTTGTCTAACTTCTTTGATTCGTTGGGCATGTAATAACTATTTGTGCAGGATTATTACCGAATTCTGGAAGTCAAGTATGATGCAGATGAAGAGTGCATCCGGTCCAATTACATCCGCCTTGCATTGGTTTGTTCTTACATCAGACATTTTTTGGTTTTTCCCTTTTTAATTTAATATTTTGTTTTAGCAATGCTTCTATAAAAACAACCTATTTGCATCTTTATCATCATCATCATATCTATCTAGCTTGTTTCATTTCCTTCTCATATCATTGGGAAACTATTTTACTAATTAAAATCATTTGGCGTAAATGCATTGCCTAGTTAGACATTATAAAATGTCTATTTGCTTTTTTTTGTTCCTAAGGTTTGTTTCTGCATAGTTGTCTTAATTGCTTGGCTTGATTTTATAGAAATGGCACCCAGACAAAAAGAAAGGTGAAGATTGTTCGACATCAAGGTTTCAAGAGATAAACGAAGCTTACAAAGGTGATATTTTCTCATTTTTAAAGTGCTAACTATCCAACAAATTGTCACTTGCATCATTTCTTTTGTGTAAAACAAGATGTTTTACGATGCAATAACAACAAAGCATACGAATCTAATATTTTTATCATATTAAATGTGATAACGTATATTCCAATTTTGGTTTTTAGAATACAATCCATGGTGAATTGAGCTTGTTTTGACTTTATGCAACCAAATTATTGTTTGAATTATATTTTACTAATACAATTTTGAGTTATAATTTCTTTTAAAGCAATATTTAGAAGTAAAAAAAGCTTGAAAGCTATTATGTTAATGTAGAAAGCTTGAAATTTGCTTAAGCCTACTTTAGCAGTTTAGTTTTATCCTTTTCTAAATATAGTGGATGACCTTTAATTATTATAGCTATTATTTTTGTTTGGTTGGTAAAAACTATTTCCATTTATTAGTTTTGTATGAATAAAAAAGATACTGCATAATTTATTATTATAAGTTATAGCATACTTAAATACATTTAATTTAGCTGAATAAATCTCATATTTTTGATAAAATTTATATGAAGTTGACAATGACCGCATATGTTATTTGTTTTGAACATTTGAGTTACTTGTGCTCTCCATATGGGATAGTTTTAAGATGTTAGGGGATTGTGGATTAGATTCTTGGTGTTGGACATCAAGAATTTGAGATTCTTGGATTCATCTTGGTGGACAAATGTTTTGGGTGCAGGAGTGGCTGTTGGAGTGTGATTCTGCATTGGTGGATTCCTTGTGGGTAGGTTTATTTAGAGAGGGTTGAGTTAGTTGTAGTACTTTGTAGAGGGATGTTTGGAATGTGCAGTTCTTGATGTAGGTGGTTCGATTCTTGATGTAGGGGATGCTGTTCTTGTTGTAATGTGCGATTTCTTAATGCAAAGGGTGTTTCTTGAAAGGTTGTAAGAAGTGGTGGTGAGGAGTTTTCTTGGTAGAACTAGAGGGAGTGGTCCCTGTTGAGAACTGAGAATTTCAGGGAATATTGGAGGGGAGGAGATCTGAGATGTGTAAGCAAGAGTTCTCTGATACCATGTAGAGAATGATAATGCAAGAAGATGAAAGACGGAGATTTCACATAAGAAAAGAAAACATAATTCTTATAATTCATTGGGATTACATGAGTGCATATATATAGCTACGGTGGTAACAACTAGTCATCCTGATTGGATCAATTTTTGATGATTGGCTAAGATGTGTTTTGGTGGTTATTAATTTTCAATTGTCAGGTGCTTGTAGAATTAAGGTATCTATACAACTGGGCATTGGTCTATGGTAGTTTCATTTAAAAATTGTCACATCTACTTTATGAAGAAATCAAATGTATGAGAAATTGTTTGAGCTGGATTTTTTAGAAATTTGTACTCGATTGGCCCCTTCTTATCACAAGTCATAATTTTTTGTCTCAAATTTTAAAACCAGGAGTCATGGATAGTACTCTATTAAATTATTGTATCAGTGATTTTTAAGCGCATTTCATGTAGTGTGAGGAAGTTTTCTTAGTTAAATTCAGAGTAAATTGTTGTGCCAATTAGTGTAAGTTTCTCCCAAATTTGAATCAAGAAGTTGTTTTTAATTAAGTTTGAAATACTTAAAATATCTTTTAAAAATTTATATATATATATATATATATATTTCATAAATCCATTTATATCTATATTCTTACAAATTTTAAAATTAAGTTTTTTAAATCTGTTATAATAAAAACTGCCATTATAAAATACTTGCTAAAATGTTAAAACGAATTAATGCATAAGTTCTCTGTTAACATCTTTAAATGTAGCTAACACTTGGATGTTTCTCAGTGGAAATTTGTTTCCATTAGCAGAAGATGTCAACAAGTTCATAAATGCTCATTGCTGTCTGCAGCCTAACCTTGTGGATTTTAAAACCGTCGAGTGTTTGATATTAGTGGTTAGTGCTTACTTAATAACCTTAAAGAATGTGATTCTATATGAATTAACTCAATAACTTTGATAATAATGTTAATTGCTCTTTCATTTGATGTGTGTGTAAAATTTAAGTTGAATGTGTTGTTGTTGAAGAAAATGAAGAGCAGAAAAACTTTACAATTAGATGTAATTCTTGTTAATGTCTCTGCAAATATTTGGGCGATGAAATATTTGCTTGGCTCATTAAATTATTTAATATGATTTTGTAGACTAAATAGATGTCGGATGAATGGAGTACTATATTTATTGTAAGAACAAATGTAATATACATAATTAGATAAAATTGTAGAGTGATTGTGATAATGAACTATACATTGAAATTTTGGTGGATTTCTTGAATTACGATGATTTACTATGGTTTTAAAGAATCAATTTAATTTTATGTAAAAAATTTAACTATGATAGGCATAATTTGTTGAGGTTTGATGAAGAAATATATAGAGAGGATATTTATTTGATATTTACTTATTTAGATTGACGCAAGTTTAAGTTTTATGAGAAGAATCTTAGAGAGTGTTAAAATGAAAAGTCGTTTGTGTTGCTTGTATTAAATTTATTAAGGACATGTATAGTGTAGCACTTACATATGTTTGAGCGCAATTTGGTTTTCAAATGATTTTATTTTATTTGAGTTTATATTTCTTGGCATTTATTTTGGAGGTTCTTATTGAACACATTCAAGAGGAGGTGTCGTTGTGAATGTTGCTTGTAGATGATATCCATTTTTGTCAAATTTAGAAATGGGGTTAAAGCATTGATTAACCTATGGGGAGTTATCCTAAAAAATAGAGGCCTTTTTTAGTGAATCCATGTCAAAAGTTATAAAATGTATATAGAAGTTATAATATTGACTATATGCCAATTGAAATTAATAATATCTTAAAGAGAGATTTAATTATCATTATTTTATCATATAAAACATTTGCAACATTGAGGATAATTGACCCCAAGCATACTGGATGTAATGCAGGTATGCTTCTAAGGTGTTGTTGATACGGGCTACAATGGTTGGATTGTAGATGTGAATTGGAAGACTTTGTATTGCTTTTGGTGGACCAAATGATGTCGAATTGATATGAAACTTTAGGAGGATGTTATGGTACATGTTAGAAATTTGTAGGATGTTGTCTTGTATGATTTGATGGCTGTTTGGGAGAGTATGGAAAGTAGTGAGATGACGATGAATTTTGAGTAGTTTATAGGGGGAATGTTTGAAGGTCGAAACGGAAGCGGATTTTGGCGAAACAAGGTGGAGGTGAAATCTAACAGAAAGTACTATGATATCAAATGGAAATTAAAAAAAAAAAAAGATAACTACAAGATTATCCACATATTGGGATATTGAAGGCTATGCGCACCTTCAATGCCTTCGATTATGCATATCGAAGAGGAGTGTTGGCTATCCACACCAACACAAGATAGATTACTGGGATTATGCACTTCCTGGTGAACTTGCCACTATGCACGCACACAATTGAAGTGATTATACACACCACTTCAAGCACACTTTCTCAAGAGCACAATTCTCCTAAAGGAAAATAAGTTTTTCATTCACTATTTTTTGCACATATCATATATATAGTTGTAAGGCACTCCATTATAATATAATGTGTTCTTTTACATCCTATTAACACACATAAATACAAAACAACTTGACTCAAAACAAAAAATAAATATAACATGATTTGGGCACGACTTGAAACAAAAACAAATATGGTATGACTCAATAACAAATAAATTCTGGCAGCGAAGCTCCCTTGAGTCATCAACCTCCTTTTTGCATGCACTTGTTGTCCTACATCGGTTGTGCTGTTTAAAAATCTCATTTTAATTTATAGGAAATTTTTATGGAATAGTTATAAGACCGACAATATCTTATAGTGCAAAATGTTTGTCACAAAGTAGAATCTCATTAATAAAATAAGTGTTGTGAAGTTGGAGGATGCTAATGTGGATGAATGGGTATACATGTAAGGATATAATGCAATATGAATACATTTGTATTAGGGCTTGAGTAAGCTCTGGACAGGTTTGGAAAAAGTTATTTTAGAGGGTTCAACTTATTAAGCCTAGAGTTTAGATGCACTTGTTGGTAAAATTGAGTTAGTAAATTTTGTACATGTTAATAGAAGAAGATAAAAGTTGCAAGAATGTGAGAAAGAGCTAATATAAATAATCTTGTGTGTTTAGAGCTTTGGGAGAGGTTGTTATTTGGTTAAGATTGAAGACAAAGGGTTCATATGGCTGGCATCACTTAGTGGGACTAAGGTTTGGTGGTAATATTGTTATTGTTTGTTGTCTGCTATGGTGAAGGTTGACCATTTTCTTAGGTGATAAAGTTGTAGAATGCCCAAAGTGTTGGGATCTCTTAGGGTATAAATTAATGCGGAACAATACTTGAGATGTTGAGAAAAACCAAACAAAGCAAGAAATAATCGCATGCAAACAATCACAGCCACAAGAAAAAAAGATTTACGTGGTTCGGTGCGAACACCTACATCCACGGGGAGGAGAGCAAAAGATTTCACTATAGAGAAGGGAGTTACAAATAGTTTTAGGGTTTATAAAACCTTACAAAACAAAATCTCAAGGAGTTTTATCTTCTTTGCAATGGAGCAGCTACCACACCCCAAAAACCCTCAGCAGCCAATG
This sequence comes from Gastrodia elata, assembly GCA_016760335.1. NCBI lineage: Eukaryota > Viridiplantae > Streptophyta > Magnoliopsida > Asparagales > Orchidaceae > Gastrodia > Gastrodia elata. The sequence continues at coordinate 14,963,448 of CM028673.1, forward strand.
TCTCTCCAAAATGAGAATGGAAGCATAGGAAACTCCTCCAATAAGTTTCCTTAAGTACCCAACTCATTTGTGAACCCTAAAAGGTCCAAAGTGCCCTCCAAATTACTTAGGGCGTAACCTGGACCAAAGCAGATTTCTGTCAAGCGCTACAACGCACCGTAGCGCCTGACTTTTTAGTAGCCTGCCGCTGCAGCGCACCGTAGCGCATGGCTTTCGAGTAGCCTGCAGCTGCAGCGTGGCATAGCACCTGGGTTTCGAGTAGCTAGTCGTTGCGGCGCGTTGTAGTGCCTGGATTTCGATTAGCCTGCCACTGCGGTGCGCTGCAGCGCCAGCCTCCTTTTAACACAAAGATGAAGCTGACAAATGGCATTTGGTGAAGGTGATTTATGGGCCATGTAAATGTTTGCAGCTAATGACATTGCTTTTCAACCACATTCTCTAGTACTAACGCATGATTACTTCTCTTTGGCCTCAAACTTGTACTGCAAATTGTTTTTATTGAGCTCAATAATTCTTCAACCACATTTTTTGTTGCCCAGTCACATTTCTTGTTGTGCCTTCTTTAAAGGTTTACACGCAAAAGCGCTCTCAGGTTTTGTAGTTTAATTATCTGATTTTTTTTACATAAAATCTGAGTTAACTCACTTCTTTAATCCATGTGCAAGAAGAAGTATGTTTCGATTAGCTAGCAATTGATTCTTTTTTGTGTATGCTTAATTGAATTGATTAATTTCTCCCCAATTTTTTTATGAACGTTTTGTTCTTAATAGTAGTTCGAGAATTTTCTGTTAATATTATGGTTATAATAACATTCTTTTTCTTCACCCATTTTCTTTGCTATGAATTTTTGGTCTGTTTCGCTTTCTAAATGAACCTCGTACTCATCTCTCCTTTTGATACTTGCTAGCCCTACAATTTAGTTAAGGACATCTAGTTTTACTCTAACTCCATTTCAATTTCCTAAACTAGAGTTCCTTGAAGCCTAAGATATTTGTTTCAACATTAGTGCTTAATAAAACTTTTAGACTTTGGCTCACTAAAAAATTATATATTTTTAAAATAAATTAAACATGTTAGATTTATGTAACGATTGTAGTATTGTTTTGTATGCAATGCTAATGTGCATAGGCAAGTTAGAAGACTCAAAATTATTGTAAAATTCTTATATTAGAGTGATAATTTTGAGATTTGAAGCTTTTTTTGGCTCCGCTCTAAATTCACATTGATTGTCTTTCCTTCTTTATTCATTAAGGCATTCTTGTTGCCCTACTATTCAATTTTTTTATCTCTTAACCTCTCTATTTTTCATTGGATTCGAGTAAGAAAGTAGGGAGGTTATGTTAAGTAGTTGGCAACCAATATCAAAATTTGTCAAATCAACATATCATACCAATGGAAGTGATGTGTTCTATTAACCTGAATTTAGGGAAAAGTGTGCAAAAGGTCCCTACTTCAGTGTCTGTGTTGTGTTAAATGAGTGAGGCTAAAAAAATTAGTTTTAGACCTTAATTTAAAAATACAAAGTTCAAGAAGTAGACTACCTTAACCATGGAACATTCATCTAAGATAAATAAGGCTAGAAGCATCGAAAAGAACTATTTCTTCTTGACTGTATCGAAAGGAAAGAAGCTCCTCAGCTTGACGACGTAAGATGAAGCTGAGATGATGATAAGGATCCAAGTCAAGAAGGAGATAAGGATTGCTATCTTTGATTCAGGAGGTTTAAATAAATTAATCTTGGAAAACTTATGAAGAAGTTGAGATTACCGATAATAAGTTCATTCAAAACCATGTATAATAGGACACATTCAAGATGAAGCTGAGATGATGATCATTCAACAATGTAGATTCAAATTTGTCTCTCAGATTTGAATTGATGAGGTCCTTTTGGATGTTGTGCCTTAGATATATGTCAAGTTATACTTGGAAGTTCCTATTTATGAGATTTGAAAGCCTTGTTCATTTGGCAAAAAAAAAATTGTCATCAAAGAGGGGTGACCATTTACATTATCAGGATAAATTAGACATAACAACTATAAGATGGTTACCCACAAAGAAATGAAGAGAACAGTTCATACATAAGAGATATACTTCATTCATTTGGGGAGTAGAAGGGAGAATGAATCTGGCAGAAGAAAACGAGTTACTTGGGAAGATGGGTTTCCCAAGCCAACTTAGAATTGGAAATAAAATTATTAAAACTAATGAAGCACAAGACTCAACTATATTTAGAAGCCACTCTACCAAACCAATGACTCTACCTCAGTTCTAGACAAGCAAGAGAACATATGACAAGTTGGTGAGCAGGAACTGATTAAATTGACTGTCTCACCTTGTGAAGCGTCATCCTAATTTCTAAAAAGGACGATGGATAGAGAATGAGTAGATTATTGTGTTTTTATGAAATTGTTGTGAAGAATGATATCCATTGCAGAGGATTAATTAGCTGATTGATCTTCTCAACTTGATTATGATTTTCTTAAAAATTGAACTTTGATTTGGGAATTTCCAAGTGAGAATGAATGTTTTAGATACTTTGAAGATGGCTTTTAAACCTGAAAGGGCTATATAAATGGTTTGTGTTGTCATTTGTGCTATGTAATATTTCTGTTACATTTTTGAGATGTTAAATGAAATTCATAAGAGCTGCTCAGAATTCTTCTGTTGGTAAATTTAAATGACATTCTTATGTATAGCAAGATAGGAGAGCAGGCTGAGCTTCGGAGAAGGCAGTTAAAGAACTTCTGAGGAATCAACCACTTTATTTCTATGATGTGAGTTTTGGCAGAAAACACTTATTTATTTAGAGTTTGAGATAACACAAGCGGAGATTAAGAGCGATCTGAGTAAGATGAGAGCCATCTTTGGATGGTTCATATTTCTGAGATAAGGAGCTCATAGAAGCATCATGGTACATTAGGAATTCCATTAAGGATGTTATATTGCAAACCTCTTACAAAAGCTTACCAAAACTAGTTAATTGATTTCACTTGAAGTTGGCTCTACTTGACCTATAGAAACCATTTGGAAAAGATGTTGATATGTAATTAGGGCAATGTTGATGCATGATAAATGATCGTTGCCTGTTATTTTTTGCTACTCTGAAGAGCAGAACTCAATTACTCTACGTGTGGCAAGGGACGTTTATCCTTGTACCTTGCACTGAAACATTGGAGATATTATTTACTCGAGAATAAAAATATTATGAATTTAGGTCATCAATCATTGCATCATCTACATACTCAAAATTACAACATCGAAGGCATATGGAGTGTATTTCTTACTTATACTATCCAAATTTGGTGATTGTTTAAAAAAAGAAGTGTCATTTGTAACACATGTTCAATCGCAAGCTAACTTGCCTTGTGGTTTTCGTGTTATTATTATGCTGCAAGAAGTTTTTTCGTATTCCATATTTCTTTGCATTAATTATGGTTTTGTCAGAAAATGTATCTCATTAGCTACAAGCTTTTACATGGCCCATAATTCACCATCAACAAATGCATCTGTCAGCTTCATCTTTGGGCATTCTACAGCTTTATCACCTAAGAAAATGGCCAACCTTTTCCATATCAGACAACAAACAATAACAATATCACCACCAAATTTTAATCCCACTAAAGTGAGGCCAGCCATATGAACCTTTTGTCTTCAATTTTAACCAAACAACAATCTCTCCCTAAGCTCGAAGTACACTAGATTATTTCTAATAATTCCTTATCATTTTCTTGTGACCCTTGCCTTCTTCTATAACGTGTATACAAAATTTATTAACTCAATTTTACTAACAAACACATCTAAACTCTAGGCTTAAAAAGTTATAACCCTTTAAAATAATTTTTTCTAAACCAATCTGGAGCTTTCTCCAACCCTAATACAAATGTATTTATATCGCATTATATCCTTACATGTATAACCATTCATCCACATTAGCATCCTCCAACTCTGCAACACTTATTTTATTAATGGGATTTTTTTTTGTGATTAACAGTCTGCACTATAAGATATTGTTGGTCTTATAACTACTATATAAAATTTCCTATAAATTAAAATGAGATTTTTCAATAGCACAGCACCTTAGAAGCATACATGCATAACATCCAACATGCTTGGGATCGATCATCCTCAATGTGCAATTATTTTGTATAATAAAAACATGATAATTGAATCTCTCACTCTAAAGATAATCTGAACTTCAATTGACATATAGTCAATTTTATATTTCTATTAGTAGTAACTATACATTTTATAATTTTTGACAAAATAACTAAAATAAGCTCTCTATATTTTAGGATAATTCTCCATAGGTTAAGCGTTGCTTTAACCCCATTTCTAAATTTGACAAAAAAAAGATATCATCTACATGCAACATTCACGATGACACCTCTTCTTGGATGTGTTTGAACCTCCAAAATAAATGCCAAGAAAAACAAACTCAACTAAAACAAAATCATTTGAAAGCTAAATTGCGCTCAAACATATGTTAGTACTGTATTATACATTTCTTAATAACTTTAATACAAGCAACTTAAACGACTTCTCATTTTAACACTTTTTAAAAATCTTATCTTGAAACTTAATCTTACATCTTTCTAAATTAGTAAATATTAGATTAAGATCTTTTCTAAATTTCTTTATCAAACCTCAACAAATTATGCTCATAATTAATTATCTACATAAAATCAAATTGATTCTTTAAAATCATAGTAACTTATTGTAATTAAAAAATTCACCAAAATTTAATGTATAACTCATTATTACAATTGCTTTATAATTTGTCTAACATTACCTTTGTTCTTACAATAAATTTAGTACTTTATGCTTCTGACATTTTTTTAGTCTATAAAATTATATTAAATAACTTAATGAGCCAAGCAAATATTTCATCACCCAAACATTTGTACACATTAACAAGAACATCTAATTGTAACGTTTTTCTGCTATTCATTTTTTCTTCAACGCATATCGTTGAGACTTTTATTTTATTACTTAGATAAAGTTTTCCTGTAATTATCATGTAGCATGTTACTACTGAATGTTCATAATTAGATTCCTTCAAATAGAGAAGATTCTCTAAATATCCTCATAAGATCTTTAACATGCGTCATGAGCTTATGACATGCATATTTTCCCACTATGAGAGATTCTCGTCTTCTCACATGCTGAGTGTTATAGTCACATTTAATTGGGTATTCATTGTTTGGGGTTATTTTTGTTTGATTTTTTTCTAATTTTTTATATGCATGTGGAGTGACATCAGGGTTGTAGGACACATAAAGAAGATTCATAATCATGTAAGACAGGTTCATAACATGTGGAGAACGGATTTTGTAGTTGATACTAATTTTTTTGATCATTAGTTTATTGTAAATCATTTATCTATAATTTCTGTGCAGCATATTAAATGTCCAAGTTTTAATGAGATTTTACTTTGTTTTAAAGAGTAAATTTGATATTAATTGGATATTGAATATTTAATTTAGAAATATAAGCTAGTTAGGAATACCCAAAATCAATGATTAACTGATAATATGAAATAAATAATGAGAAATAGAATTTTCTATTTGTAAAATCATTATTACTCTTTTTTTTATAGTTCTTGGGTATAAAAGGTTACCAAATCTTCAAAAGTTCACCGCTTCTAATAAGATTCAAGGCATACATCTTGGATTTGATTTGTTGATCATCCAAACATAAACTTTGGAATGCATATAGTTCTTGATAAATCTAATTGTTCCACTAAATAGTGTGGAAGATCTTTCCTACCTTCCCAAAAATGCAGAAAAACAACCATCTAATCATTCTCCTCTTAAAACCTGAGGAAAGAAAACGATACACATTTGCACTGAATTTGCTGTTGGAACATTAAGGAGCTACATGAATTTTCTTTTTTGCCTCTGTGCCATTAATTCATCAAATTATTACCAATCGCAAAACAAAATGAAACTAGGTAACTATTTGATTAAACCTCTCTGATAATGGCTAGTTCGGAGAGGAATTGGTCAACATCCACCAACAACGATCACACCTATAGACTAAATCTAGTTCGGATGGGAAAAATCAATTTGGAAGAAGACTTGCTGCTGTTTTTACAGAATTTAACTGGAAATAACTGATGTTTGTATCTTAAATTCATCTTTGAAGCCATAAGGCTCCTCAAGTGTTGATACTGCTATGGTACTCTTGTTTAATTCTTAATAGGAAAGGAATGATATGAACCTAATGAATTTCTTGTTGCATTGGTTAACGGAATAGAGGATGAGATCTTACCCTAAATCTGACAACTAGATCGTGATAAATGATTTGGGTTGAAATTGTGAGGACCAGATGCCGGGTCAACAGAAGCAGATCTAGCACCGGTTTGTGGTGATGTAAAACAACAAGTCTTCTAACCACAGGATCATATTGAGTGATTTAAGAGACAAATATATATATATCAAATATAACTCATCTATTCATTAATTCACAAGTCTTTGATACAAAAATTAAAATAAAATAAAAGTTGCAAACTTTTTAAAAGTGTCAAAAAGAAAGCGGAAAATCAGTAGGAAGCAGTATCAGCACTGCTTGGTTCTTAGCACATTTCTTCTAGGACGAACTCTTGATCTGGGCACATTTCAAAAGTGTGGGCATTCGAATACCTAGTTAGTTGTGAAATTAAGTATTGATAGATGTCATCTTTACAAATGTTAAATAATAAGCAAAATAATTAATCGTTTGACAAGAAATAAAAGCTGTACGAACTTATCTCTGCAAACCTGTTTCAATTGCACTTAAAATTTAGCATAAAAATAATTGCAGTCACAAAAATAAATACATAATTTTAGTATTTGATATCTGAGGCAAAATATAATTTTGTTAGGCAAGTGCAAAATCTAGAAAAATGGGAGTTCATTTTTATTTTACATATCTCAACTTCCCTCTAGACCTGCCCCCTCAAAGGCTATTAGTATAGGCTCCTTATGACTCCCGATGTCGGACAGTCCCGTCCTAGCGATTGCCTGATCAGATAAAAAGTATAAATCAACATGGAACCTTTGCTTTTCACTTATCCAAATTTGTTCATATATCATTTATGTGATTTTAAAAGGCACTTTTATTAAATTTGTGCGATGCTGAGCAAAAAACATATTTAAACAAGAGTAATAAAAGACATCTGGTACCTTGTTCTATAAGTTCAACAGTTCGGATGAGTGAAAGTTCGCTCAATCTACATTTAGTTTTTTTTTATATTTTAAATTAAAATGAAAGTGATATGTTATATTTTTCTTTATGGATTTTAGTTTCTTCTTTTCCTTTCTGGCTTTCTTTCATTTTTTTATCTTGATAGAAGATATCATTTCAAGTCTCTGAGGGTATAGTAGTTATATTTATTATAATGCTATTATTATCATTATGTAATAATAATAATGATAATAATGTATGAAAGAAAGGACAAAGAATGGAAATAACTGTAAAAATTTGCATAAAGTAATAATAATAAGGGAATGAAAATGACAAAGTAAAAATGTTTGAATTGAAATAATAGCCAATTTATAACATTTGTATAGTTTTCATTATTAATTAATGAGAACTATATTAATGTGAATGACGTAATTTTATCATTATTATTTTTCATAATAATTATTAAGTATATATAAAAGAACAAGAAATAGCAAAAGCTCTTTATCATTCCTCTCTTTTATTCTCCCTTTTTCTTTCTCTTATACTCCTCTTACCTTTTCCATATGCCTAAGTTGGCATTGTCGGAAATGGAGGGAGGCCGGACGGGAGATGGCAGCAGGTTGCCGGGGCAGCGTGGGCTAGCTGGCCGGAGGAGGGAGGCGGCTGGCCGGGCTATTGGGTGAGGGAGGAGGGGGCTGCTCTTTGGGAGGAGGGGAGGGAAAGGGCTGAGGGAGGAGAGGGGCTGCTGCTGAGGGCTGAGAGGCTGAGGGTGGCTGTCGGCAGGGGAAGGGAGGGTTGGCTGGGCTGCCGTGAGGGGGAGGAGAGGGTTGGCTGGGCTGCCGTGAGGGGGAGGAGAGGGTTGCTACTGTGGTGTGAGGGAGGGAAGGAGAGGGCTGGTCGGCCATTTGGCCGACCATTCCTGCGCCAAAACGGCGTAGGAGGCCCTAGGGGCAGAAGTTTTCGCACCTTAAGGCATAAGAAAGCTGGGGAGGGTCGCATGAAAGGTGGGGAAGGAAGAAAAAATGAATTTTCTTAAAGGAAAATTCAAATAATTACTTAAATTTAAATTATTCGCATTTTTTCGCTGTTTGACGTCCAAAAATAACGAAACTTGACACCGAGGTGTGTTATGAAATTTTTTTCGATTTGGACAAATATTTTATTTTTAATTAATTTCTGAAGTTTAAAATTTCAAAAATTAACCACTATCAAATCAGCTCTCAGAATTTGATGAAATTTTTTGAGCAATCTTTAAATAATATACTTAACACAACAATACTGAAAATGATGAATTCAGACACGTATTTCAATATTTTTTATTTTAGAATTTAAATAATTCCGAAAATAAAGCGGGAGCTTCCGTTATTCGGAATTCTCTCAAATTAGGGCACTTTGATCTTAAAATTATTCTTATCTAAGGGTATTTTTGTTTGCCATAATTTGAAATTCTCGGGATCCTGATGTCTGAAGCAAGTTTTGACCTAATTTGAAAAGTAGCGATATTGGGTTGTTACAGAAATAGTCATTGAAATCATAGTGGGAGGTCAAGGATGTGAAGCCCCTACTCACTTATTGACGACTGTGGAAGAGACGGTGGGGGCTGCAATATTGTGGGATGAAGAGACTGAATGGTGAGAGCTCTTTGTTTTGAACTTGAGTTTGGCTTGTTGAGCTTCCAATGCCTGATCTCTGTTGCTTGTGTGAAATTTTGGAGGAGAGTGGGATCAAATGCCTCTTAGAACAAAGATAGGTGGTGCCTTTTTTAAGTATAAAATTAAGCTAAATGGGAAAATACAAGAGAATTGAATAATGGCCCATAAATTGTGAAAACATGAATTTATGAAATAGATTTTAGAATAAGCCAAAATTTTAATATTACAAATTTGCCACTGCTGTAAATATGTCACTCTTGGAAGTTACCAAATTAACATTGTAAATTTCCTAAATATTTTTTCAAAGAAGAAAATTAAGCATGGAGTACAAATTAACTAATGAACAAGGCTTAAGTTTTGATATTATAGGATAGTTTCATTTTTTTATAATTCTAACACCAACCCAAGCACCGTCAATAATAACAGAATATTAAGTTTAACAAAAGGTAGAAACCTTGTTAATCTTAAAAGAAAAAGCCTATTAACACTATTATCAGAAGTTCTAACTCACACTGCTTTTAGTTGAGGTACAGTTGTATATGCATAGCTTTAAATATAATACGCATTTTTTCTCAAGTTTTTCAACTTTATAGCATTTTTTTGCTATATGCATTAAGAACTAACTATGAATTATTTATGAAATGTTTTTTTGATGTGTTTGAGGAGTTATGTAATAGGATTTGGTACCCATCTACATGAAATTTTTAAATTTAGGAACCTGAAGAATTGTTAGGAATGTGAGTTTGTGATACAGGGAAACACTAGGGTAAGGTGTTGCTGGGATCTAATGCAATCCTAGGGTTTGTGAATGTGTGTGAATGTGTGTGAATGCAGATTTTAAAGTGTATTCAGTAATTTAAGCATCTTTTGCACAGCTGTTTCAGTTCATTTAAGCTTTAGCAATTGCCTATAGAAGATTTTACATTAATTTGAAATAACTCTCGTTGGCGATGGGGTATCGTGAATCGTGAATGGGAAGAGTAGTTGACACCGATTCCGGATCAAAGGGAAGGCTCCGATCCGGTAAGTAAACTCGTAATTCGAGTTAGACTTGCCATGCGGGTGTGTTCGGAGGCGTTTCCGTTCTGGAACCACTCGCAGCGATCGGATTTAGATTTGTGCTTCTACAAATAACTTCTACCCAAAAATCGCATGAGAAAATAATTAAATAAATTCAGTATTAGGGTATAGGAAGGGCAAACACACACCGGTTTAAACCGGGGAGCGAGAACGGTGATCCGGGAAGATTCTTTGCATAAAGCGGACTAGTGACGGCGTCGTCGTGGGTTGGAAGACCGGCTGTAGCGGTTCTGGCGGTGGCGGCTATGTCAGCGGCGGCGACAGCAGTTGCGAAGGAGGTTAAGGCGGCAGCGGCGGCGGCTACAGCGGCTGTTTTGCAGGGGGAAATTCCGATGGCAGCAAGGAGGAGGGTCCGGAACGTGGCGGTTAGGGCTTGGGGAAAGTGCATTCGGAAACTAGGGTTTCCCCGTGGAAAACAAGAGCCGTTCTCGCTGTTTGGAGAAAACTCAGAATTTCTATTAATCAAAAACTGCTAATAACATACAGATTTTGGGTATTTATATCACCCTCAAAGCAATCAAGACCTTAGAGTGTACGGGTCCGGGTGGGCTCGGCGGCGGAACCCACGTCGAAGATGGTCCCCATCAGCTTGTATCATTAATTTACCATATGAGATGTTAGAATATAATGATTCTTTTTCAGAATTAATTTTAAATTTAAAGTGACATTTGATCATAAAGTTTATGTTTAGAAATAAGTTGTGGATATAAATGAATGTTAGATATAGAAACTATGATTTGAGAATCTGAATGGCTATGATATTATTTACCAGAATTTGATATGAGTGTATTCTCGACCCTCTTTTCTAATCTGATATGAGCTATTGAGCTCATTCTCACAGGGTTGCAGCATTTGTGAATGGATCAATAGATTCTTCAAAGCCCCGGCTTGCGAAGCGTCCCTCCCTCTAGCTGAAGATGATTATACTTTAAGTTGACACTGTGCAATGCATCATTGTTATATTAGCGTCAGAACATTACTTTTTTAAGATTAATATTTGCATTAGAGATTAATTGAGCCATATGTTAAATCTTTTTTTCCCTTTCCATGCCAACATTTTCACTCCACATTATCAATTATAATAATTTATCATGTTGTGGTTGTTGCATTAACATTTATAATATTTATCTTGTTTTGATTGTTGCAGCATTGCCTTTGTTGGTCATTGTAGATATTATATGTAATCAATAGTGTTTCCAACGCCTTAGGATAACTTTTTCAAATGCTTCTTTATATATTTATTGATTACTGTGTTGGGCTACATTAAAAAAAATAGTTTTTTTTTATAGAATGTACTGTAATGAATAAGAATTGTAGGCTTCAAAATATTTGTATTGTGAGTGTAAACAGAAACCCATAATACACTTACTGATATAATGAATCTGTTGAAGAACTGCTACTTTTGGATGTAGAAATCATATTTCTTTTTTTATTATGTACATTCAATATATCACTAATTAGTTTTGTATAGGAACTACTTATTCATACAAGTTAATAAGTAAACAAATTAGAGAATTCTTACCAACAGAGCAACCAAATCATTTTTATTTTACCTAACACCCCCTTTTTTCCGACTGGCCAAAATTGAGTAAATTGCCAAACAGTTTATGATTATTTTACTTTGATCAACTTAGCGCCAAACTATTCAATATGCTTTATTCAGTATCAGCTATTCATTGTATTGCCTATTTTTCAATTCATAAAACTATGTAGGGTCAAGATGATTTATCGAAAGCCTACTTGGATATAATCGTCTTGGACTACGAATTGGCCAAATTGAAATAGTCGAGGGACTATTTTGTCAAATTTATTCGTTAAAAATCTCTAGCACATTTCAATAGATTTCTGCTCATGTTTCTGATTCCGTGCATTTGATCTCTTGTGATAGTTCTAAGTGATCCAGCAAAAAAAGGAGCATATGATCGGGAAATACTTCCCCAAATCCAAGAGTACAATTTCATTGTGAGTCTTCTATCATTTTCCTTTTCTCCAGCAACTACTTATTTGAACAGAAACTCTTATCGCATAGAATATTATATATATTTCTAGCCCTGATCGGTGGGCGAGCGGCACCTCTTTCCAGGCCTATGGGAAGAAATGTCTAGAGCCCATTTTAGTGCGTTTCTTTCCAGAACCGTCCAGCCCATCGATCAGATCAGGTCAAATTAAAAAATCATCTTGTTTAACTACCTTTTAACTTAATGTCAGAGATGTAAATATATTATGTTTACTATTATTGCTATTGTGATTGCAGGATTACCTCAACCGGCACAAGGGCTTGATATTGACATGCAATGGACTTGGGATAAGATAATCTGACAAAACGGTGCCTTCATTTTTATATCTTAATGTGTTGCATCTTGTAAGGTTCAAGAGGGAATAAGCTCAATTTCTTCGGGATTCCTTTGTTCCCCCTCGATTTTCGTCTCACACACCAAGCACCCGAATGTAGCATATGTTCAAAAGAACTAAGTACTTGGTGTGCTCACATGTCCCGCGACCAAAAGTCTGTATTTTTTCAATTGGAGTAATGATTGTTGGTGCTTTGCTATTTTATGGTCTTTGGGATCATGAATGTGTTGTTGAAAGTCTAAAATTAATAATATGAAATTTGTATAACAAAATCTAAAAATTAGTAGTGTTTTCAATGCAGTAGTAAATGGTTACAAAACTGTAAATATGTGAATAAAATCTTTTGACATTCAAAGCTGAATAATTTATTTAAAATGGATATTTTCCTTGACTTCTATTACACACATCAATACATAAAGTTTTGCGCTTTTGTTGCATTACATTCACTTTAGAGCCGCCCCTTCTAGCGGGATATTGCTCAATAGCCCGTGAAGCTTCCTCACAATACTCCACTTTTAATTAAAGAACCCTAATTGCTTAGTTATTTAACTACAATAATACTTTAATTAATATAATGGATGTTAATTAGGCAATCAGTTGTTTTATGCAGTGCTTTATCATTATTAAAAAGTGAATGAACCCATAGCAGCATTCCGTCTAATAAAGATGCCACCAGATATATTAGATGAGCAGTTGGCCCTCGTACATTGATCAGTCATCACTCTCAACTTCTTTGCCTAGCGCCTCTCTCAGCCATACCGGGGCGGTGTCATTTCTTTTCTAGTTGACATGCTTGATAGTACAAAAATATTAGAATATGGGGAATAAGAGGAAGTAGAAGAGCTAAGAAAAAACTTTGTTTGCACATGTATAACAATATAAGTACAAGAGGTCGAGATCGCCTTAAGTCAGGGTTTATCAAATAGCTCAGCAAACACTTACTGGTAAATGTAACCGATCGCATCCTTACGGTAATTGTTATCATAGGAGCGAGATATGCTATACGTGTGGGCGACCTGACCATAACTTTTGACAATGTCAAGCAACCCGTATTGTGGACAATCGATTGATCACACATCATTCTCAGATGCAACGGCAAGCACACATACCAGCAGCCATAATCAGCTTTTGTACCTACGATTTCTTTAATACAACGGAGAGGTCCACCCATTGCTCCTAAAGCATCATCAACTAATCAAGTGAAGACCAATTGCTCCCAAGCAAGTTGCACATGCGAGGATCTATACCCTCACCTCAGTTCTAGCCCCAGAAGATAATGAAGTGATATCAGGTACCACATTCTTTTTTTAATAAATATCTTTCATTTTATATTTAAATAGAGCATGAATTATCTTTCATTTTAAACCCTAGGCACCTTACATTTCAATAAAAAATCTTATGACATATTATTTTGCATTGATGCAAGTCACTCGTTCATTTCAAAAAGATTTGTCAAAACTCTTGAACTATCATATTACAACTTAGCTAAGGCCTTGAACGTCAGGTTATCATCTGATGCCCTCACGAGTGCACAAAATTATTGCGACTGTAACACCAATTAATGGAAAAGCTTATGAAACAAAACTGATAGTACTGCCTATAGTAAATTTTGACATCATTCTAGGAATGAACGCAAGCATAAAGTTGTGATTGATTGTCAAAAAAAGATCATTATCAAATGTGGGAGCAAGCCTGAAATATTTATGGGAATGTTAGGCATTTCAGCATCTTTAATCAACAATTCGCAAGCAATTAATTCGGAAGCAATGTAATGCGTACTTACTAACAATGATGGGAGAAAAGATGGAAGAAATTATTTTAGAAGACACTCAAATTTTAAAAGAGTTTGAAGATGTATTCCTTGATGAATTTCTTGGATTATTATTAGTAAGAGAAATCAAATTTTTAATTGAGTTAATTCATGGCACTCAACTAATAGTAAATGCACCTTAATGCATGGCACCTAAAGAAATGCAAGAGTTAAGCGAACAACTGCAAGAGCCGACGAACAAATGTTTTATTCAATAAAGCATGTCACATTGGGGAGCCCTAGTGCTATTTGTAAGAAGAAAGACAATTCGATGCGAATGTTCATCGATTATCATGAACTCAACAAGGTAACTATTAAGAATAAGTACCCTCTACCATGTATTGATGATATGTTTGATCAATCAGCTGAAGTTAAGATATTTTCGAAGATAGATCTTAGATCAGGCTGTCATCAACTAATAGTCAAAGAAGAAAATATTTTTAAAACAACATTTAGAACTCGCTCGAGTATTATGAGTTCATGGTCATGTCATTTGGTATAACCAATACTCCGTCCATCTTTATAAATTTGATGCAAATAATTCTTAGACCGTATTTGGATAAGCTTGTAATAGTATTCATCGATGATATTCTAATTTATTCTGAGAGCAATGAATAACATAAAGTTCATCTGAGAGCCGTTTTAGAAACTCTAAAACATCATTAGCTATCCGTCAAATATTCTAAATGTTAATTTTGGCTGGATTATGTAGCTTTCTTAGGCCATGCAGTGGATGCCGAAGGAATCATAGTTGATCAGAAAAAAAAACGTCATTCAGGAATGGCCCCAACTAAAGACCGTGACCGATATTCGCAGTTTTCTCGGTTCGGCTGGATATTATCTAAAATTTGCTAAGCGATTTTCACAAATACCTGTACATTTAACCAAATTTATGTAGAAAACAATTTCATTCATTTGAATTCAGCAATGCAAGGAATTTTTTTCACAGTTAAAACAAGCGTTAACAACCACCCCAGTATTAACCATACCACAAGAGACAATAAATTATCAAGTTTATATTGACGCATCCGTAGTGGGGCTTGGATGTGTTCTCATGTAAGATAAGAATGTAGTAGCATATGCATCTAGGCAATTAAAGATTAATGAAAAAAACTACCCAGTGCATGATTTAGAACTGGTAGCGGTAATGTTTGCTTCAAAAATATGGAGGCACTACCTATATGGTGATGTTAAATTTTTACTGATCATCAAAATTTAAAATATATTTTCACTTAGAAGAGTTGAACTGTCGACAAAGGCGATGGTTAGAATTAATCAGTGGATACAATTTAGACATACAATATCATCCTGGTAAAGATAATGTCATAGTTGATGCCCTCACCATAAAAGTAATCATAAATGATATAATGGCAAGTACATTAATGAAAGAAATTAAAAAGTTAAGCATAAAATTTATTAATGGGAAGCGATTAAATAATTTACTTGAAAATAATACTATATAATATATGTTCATGCAACGCATAATAATATTCTAAGCTAAAAGCAGATATCGAAAATAGTTGCATAACAGACTTATATATGCAAAAAGGAGTTTATATTTATCATGGAAAAATAATTTGAATTACAAATGAGTCATACATTCGTAATCAAATTCTAACTGAAGTTCATAACTCATGGTACACAATTCGCTCATGAAATAATAAAATGTATAGAGATTTGAAACAATCCCTTTGGTAGTCTGGATTAAAAGAAGACGTAGCTGAATACGTTGTTAAATGTCATGTCTGTAAATGTAGAACATCAAATATCAGGTGAACTATTACATCAATTAGATATCCCATAGTGGAAATGATTAGATATTTCTATAGATTTTGTGATGGGATTACCCAGAAGCCATACTGGAGTAGATGCGATTTGGGTAATTGAAGATCATCTAACAAAATCAATACACTTCCTTCTGATTAAGCAAATAGATTTGGTGAAAAAGCTGGCCAAGTTATATATTAAATAAACAATTAATCTTCATGGAATCCCTTAAACCATTGTCTTGAATCGTGATAACAGATTTACCTCATATTTTTGGAAGGCAGACATCAAGATTTGGAGACAGTATTGGCTATGAGTACAACCTTTCACTCAAATAAATGGTCAGACCAAGAGAGCAAATCAAGTACTGAAGATTTTCTTCATTTAAGCATATTAGACTTTGGCAATAGTTGGGAAGATCACCTTCCATTAGTTGAGTTTGCATACAATAATAACTATCAGTCTTGTATTGGAATAACTCCATATAAAGCTCTATATGGCAGAAAGTGTAGCATGCCATTGGCCTATACTGAAATTGGAGATGTTCAATTATATGAATCTGATCTAGCTGAGGAGACTAAAAAATAAATTCATCAAATAAAAAACAGGATTGTTATATCTCAAGATCGGCAAAAAAAATATCATAATGCTAAACATAGAATGCTAGAATTTCAAATCGGAGATATGACGTATCTAAAAGTGAGCCCAATGAAATGCATATATCATTTTGGCATGACTGGTAAGTTAAGCCCAAGATATGTCAGACCATTTGAAGTATCAGACTGAGTTGGAGATTCTGCATACAAGTTAAAACTTCCAGAATATTTGGCGGCAGTTCACAACGTATTCCATGTATCTTCACTTCGTAGATAGTTACAAAATCCATCCCAACAACTATCCATACATTCTGTTGAAATTCAGCCATAATTATCATTCATAGAAGAACTATCAGAACTATAGGTTGAGACAATTGTCAACTAAAATATTGAAGCATACACATGATAAAGATTCAGTGGCAAAATCATAGTACCAAAGAAGCCACTTGGGCAATCCCTACCACCTCCTCTACCTCCGCCATTAGCAAGGATACCGATTGGACCTTTGTGCAACACCGCAAGCCAACATCAAAGAAGCCCAACCACCCATGAGGGGATCACCCACCTCAATGCAACCCCATAGTCGTAGCTCGTTAGCCCCGTTTCGTAGTGGTGGAATCGATCTGTGAGGAGGATCGCTTTCAGCCTACAGGTAGCCTAGTGCCTTGTTGGGAGATTGTCTTGGATGCTCCCCGAACTACCCCACGATTCCCCAGTCCAATTTAGGTGATGTCCCTATCTCCACCAAGATCACAGGTGAACTCTCTCTCAGCTACAGTCCAATAAACGACATCCTCGCATGGAATTGTCGCGACGTGCAGAAATCGGTGACATGACACCACCTTCCTCCGCTCATCTCAGAGCATAAGCCATGATTAATTGCTTTGCTAGAGACACGTGTGGAATCCTTCACCAATCGCAATGCTGACCGCCTCTTTGGGCGGCACTGGAGCTTCACAGTTCAACCTTCTTCAGGACGTTCAGGAGGTATTATTCTTGCCTGGCAGGCTGATTTTTTGTAGTGTGAGGTTCACTTCTCTTGCAACCAGGTGATCTTGTCCACCATCACATTACGCTCGGGGACCTACTTCCAGTTTTGCGTAGTCTACGCGTCCACTGATCTGCACATGAGGATAGAGTTATGGCCGATGATTTTTGTTGTGCAGGTGGAGGGGTGTCCACTTGTACTCGGTAGAGATTTTAACTACGTTCTCTCTGGGGAGGAGAAGCATAGTGGGAAGCTATTCAGAGTCACCACTGCTTAGAATGACTTCAGGAGGTACTGTATGCGAGCCACCTTCACGACCCAGGCTTTGTTGGTTCACCTTACATGTTGAACAACAACAGGGAGGGTGTGCACTACATTTGGGAGCATCTGGACAAATTCTTTCTTAGCACGGAGGCGATGGACCTTTTGTCGGTTACAATCGTGCACCACCTTCCCCGTGTAGCCTTTGATCACTACCCAATTTTCTTGACGGATGCTTGTCTCAAGTTCTAGAGCACCGATGCACAATATAAGTTCAAGGACACGTGGCTATAGTACCCGGATGCCTTTCTCTGAGGTGGAGAGGACTTGGGGGCGGTTGTCTCGCCGCTCGTTGTCCTTAGTTCTCAACTGTAAGTTGGTTCACACTCTCTGGGCACTGTGAAGGTGGGGACGGGACAAGCTCCTGAACCTGACGAAGAGGGAGACAAAGATCATAGTGACGCTGATGCAGCTCCAGACAGAGGACTTGGTCTCTGACAGAGGAGGTGACCCAGAGCTTGTTCAGTTGCTTCGGTCTGCCACGTAGGAGCTCTCTCAGGTGGAGGCGAGGTTGGCGAGCTGTGGCAGCAACTAGTCAAGACACGATGGCCCTTTCAAGGAGACCGGGGTATTGCAGTATTTTAGCAGCTTGTGACACAGCGTCGTAAGTCGAACACCGTGCTCGTGCTACGGCAGGAGTCTGGGGAGTTCACTTCAGACCCGCAGCAGATTTGCCATGTTTTCTTTGAGTTTTTTCAAGGGAAGTGGGGCACTTCTTGTCCCGTAAGGGATTGCCCAGATGATCATATTCGACATTGTATACTTGGTGATGCAGACTCTGCCTCTCTCCAAGGTACATTAATAGATGCAGAAATATGGGAAGCCTTAAGGGACCTTGACCCTAATTGTTCACATAGGATTGATGTTATTATCCCCTCTTTCTTTACAGGCTACTGGAGGTCACCTAGGCTAACACTCTAGCAGCCGTCCTTTTTTGATGGTGGGCGGATGCCGCAGTACTAACGTGATACTCTAGTAATCCTCATTTTCAAAGAAGATGGGGACTCTGCTCCGAGGCAGTTCCGCCTAATTAGGTTGTGCAACACTGTCTATAATGTGGTGGCCAAGATCTTGGTCATATGCCTTAAGACAGTGCTGTCTTCTTTGATCTCTCGAGAACAAGGTGTCTTTGTTCCCGGGAGAGATATTAGCGAGAACTGCCTCACGGTTCAGGAGATCCACACTAGTCTCCCATACTCCACCTCGACGGTCGATCATATGGCTATCAAGGTGGATATGGTGCATGCTTACGACCGGATTGAGTGGGGTGTTTACGCATGGTTCTTCATAGAATTTTATTTCCACAGCGATGGACGGATTAGGCCATGCAGTGCGTGGAGTCCCCTGGTTCTCAATTATGGTTGGTGAGCACCGTCTTCCATGGATAGTGTGGCAAAGAGGCTTCAGGCAGGGATGCCCCCTCTCCCCTTACTTATTCATTTTGTGTTCGCAACTCTTCTCTCTTCTAATCAGTGGCAGCAGTAGATAGGTCGACCAATTGGTATACTGTTGGACAAAGGTAGGCCTACTTTTTCCCATCTTATATATGCAGATGATTTGATTCTATTTGCACTGGCTTCAATGGCAACGGGTCGTGAGGTCCAGCAGATTCTAGCAGAGTATAGGAGTTGGACATGGTAGTTTGTGAATTCACAAAAGTCAAATATTGTTTTCAACCGATGGACCTTAGTTTACTGGCAGCGCAGGGTAACGATCCAGCTAGGTTTCTAGAGATGAGGGTCCCTTAGATACCTCAAGGTGATAGTCATGGGAAGAACCCCTCGAAGAGTAGACTTTTTAGCCATTACTGAGCATGTCCATGGCAGGTTGGGCTCCTGGAGCAGTCGTCACCTCTCCCTTGCTGGCAAATTGTGGTTGATCATGTCAGTTCTTGCTATGTTTCCCAGCTACAAGATGTTGGTGGCGTCGAAATTGGACGCTTGCCTCTCCGACATTGAGGATATCCTCTGTAAGTTCCTTTGGGAAGGAGTGGGGGTCGTAGTCTATAATATGTGAGATGACAGGATATTTGTCAACCGCTCGAGTCTGGTGGACTCGGGATCAGAGATCAGTGACTCTAGAGGATTGTCTTAGCAGCCCTTCATGCCTACAACTTTGTCAACAAAGAAGACCTCCTTTGGGTGAGAGCCATGGATTTTCATTACCATCGTAGAGGCGAGGACTTTACGGTGTAGCAGGCAGACTCCACTGTTTGGAGACTTTTTGTACAACTGGCCAGTTGTCCAGAGACACACCCGGCTTGAGGAGGATACCCTACAATGGCAGATAGATGATTTTACTGAGAGCAGAGCCATCCAAATCTACTGGTTGGAGAGAGAAGGTCAACCTTAGCAGTTTGCGACCATGTAGGAGATGGCCATGGGCCCCAGGACTGCATGTTTTCTTTGGAGACTGTTCAGTGATGCTATACCTATGAGGTGTTGGTTACTTAGATGAGGGATTGCTCAGTCAGCAGTGTGTGCTTGGGGCTATGACTTAGAGGAGGATAGGGAGCACTTTGCCATCCATTACAGCTACACGAGGGCTATCATGAAGATCTTTGTTCGTTGGGGCTTGCTCCCGACCACACTCACGTCTTAGGACCAGTTCACTGCGCTGTTCTCGACTGCTTCAGCATATCGACGTTGCCCCTTTAGCTACCAGCTAGTTACATACTCGCTATATCAGTCATGGAGGAGCAGGACTGAGCATTCTCACGATCGCCCGCACCCTACACCGATGGTCTGCGCGGGCTCGATACTTTCAGCCATGGTTAGTGCTAAACTGCACGATGAGCCTGACTTCTAGGGTCCCACAGCCCATCAAGGTCCCTCCACCTTCTACAAATGGTGTCCCCCCCCTGACCCATTCGGTGAAAAACAACATTGATGAGTCGTGCAGCTACGGAGAGTATACTGCTTTTGGGGCAATTGTTGTCCGTGACTTTGACGGACAGTTAATGGTTGCTGTAGGAGATAGCTTACAGGTACAGTCTCCTCTTCAGGCATAAATTCAAGCAGTAACCATTCTGTGGCAGGCCCTCCTAGCTACAGAGGTTGATACTGATGGAGTAATCATTGAGGGTGACTGCTTGGGAGTGGTTCGGAGGCTCCGCCGTCTCTGGGAGAGGACTCTCCGTTCATGAGTGGAGAGTGTCATGCAGATCACCTCACTTTCTTGCTTGTTTTTCCTCGTGTTATTTTTTTCCCACCGATCATGCAGTGCGAATTGGGTGGCGAATTTTTGTGCTATGTACACTCATTAGGGTGCTTTCTCTTTTGTTAGGGGAGATGTGCTCCCCTGGAAGCTTTTTGTAGTGCCATGTCCCGTCACCATGCACAATTTATTCAAGAGATAACAATTGGCGGTGAAACGGTGCGTTACTCGAGAAGGAAACACAACTTTCTCAAATAAACTTGCTGAGCTCAAGAACTGTTGAAACTCAACCTCAAGAAAAGAGGCTGAGTACTAATACTTAAGATAAGGGTAATATCCTTATCATAAATATTAGGTAAATACATACATTAAATTATGAGTAGAATATAAAGAATCCAATATATATATATATATATATATATATATATATATATATATATATATATATATATAACAGCATTTCTAGTTTGCTGATCACATCACATACTAAGTATAGATAGTAGTAAATACAGAGTGCGAAAGCTAAATCATACATCATAAACGTTCATCACAGAAACTGAATAAATCATTCATCTCAGAAAAGAAAAGAAAATACACCTAGAATTATTATAACTGTTTACTTAATAAAAACACAAAAAATAGTCTAAATACTGAACTGAAAGTAAACTAGTGCAAAAAAGTAAATGATGATGGAGAGTCCTCTAAGGCTCCACAAACTCCTCATAATTCTCCTGAATTGTCTCCTGATCCGACCCTACAAACTGCTCTAATCTGGCAAATCACTGGATCCCAAAAGTACCACATGTTAGACAATAAGTCTAACACATTGAAACTATTCTAGCAGTTACTAGCATCTACTATTTAACATTTAAATAGTTTAAACAAAATTGTAGAAAAATAGTAAAACAGCTAGAAGCTCAAAATAGTATAAATATGAAAGTAAAGTAAACTGAAATTATAAACTGAAATAGTATGTAATCTGAATCTGAATAAATAATGTTGTAATATTGTGTTGTATGTCACTGAATTTATAATTATGCATCTGAATATGCCACTGAACTGTATGCCACTGATATGCTGACTCGATGTCTCATGGACACACTACAGAGTCCTTAGGTGAGCTCATTCGCTCCGCTAATGCTGGCATGACTTATGCATTATGATATATCAAGGTTTCAATGCTGGTATGCTTTAAATTATTGACAAATCCCAAAATCAATTCAATATTAAGTAGTGATTCCATTTATCTCCATTGTGCAGAATTCACCTAAGTGAATTCTGACTCTTGAGTCTAATTTATTGAGTTATTTAGATTAAGATCAATAGAACTATCGGCTGAAATGATTGAATACACATAGTTGGTATGTTTCCAAGAAAGGGGAATTAACACGTAGTTTGTTTAACTGCACTTATCAAAGCGCACATGATAAGAGGCATGACCCGATTACAGTTTATTCTCTCAAACTAAGCTGTTAAATATCTTAATTACAATTATACATCATGCTCTAAAAGGATAACTCTAGATATTTAGTTTGTTTAACTGCACTTATTGAAATGCACGATGATGAGGCATGACCTAGTTACAGTTTATTCTCTCAAACTAAGCATCCAAGTTTACCCAATTATGAAACACTTGGGCTTGGAAAATTTACTCTAAGCTAGACTATACTTATCCGGTCACATAGGATAAGACTGAGACTCTACAATCTTACTTAGAGTGACTCATCTAATCTCGTATTTTACTAAAATGATTCAGCACTATGGATATACACTTTCACATTATACTGATAATCTACTAATTTCCACAAATTTATTTAATAACTAAGGATTATCAAACTAATGAATCTTTACTACATTAAAATGGTACTACACAAGGGTCTAAGAGTGTGACCTAAAGGCCACTCAAATTTAGGTTACTACTACACTAAAGAAACTCATACTAAGCTCTTAGGTAATCTGTGGCGCCCCGCTCCCTAAGCCCACAATCATTAGGCTAAGTAGCGGTGGGTCATTTGTGCAAATCCCTCACTTATCATTGGATTAGGTAGGTCCACAATCCATTAATAAGGGAAGGACGTGCATAGAACATCTGAGGGGATCAGTCACTACATCTAACATACATACAGAGTGCGGAAGCTAGATAAAATAAATAGTACATCCATTCATCATGCATCTCATAAGAAATAGTAATAAGATAGCTCAGAAAATAATAAGGTGCATAAAGTAAATCACAATCACAGTACCTGCATTATTACAGCATTTAAATAGTTTAAAAGATTGAAAGGTAAATCACTCATCCTCACAAGCGGCTAAAAGAAACTAAGCAATATCTGGCTCTCTTAGTTGAAGCTCCTCCTCTAAGTAAAGCACCTCTGCTTCAACACATAGCTCCTCAAACCTATTTGAATCTGACATTATCAGTTTCATAATACCAGGGCCCCAGCCAATAAAAGAAAATCTTGTTAGATAATTGTCTAAGTATATTTTAGGCTAAATATTTTACATAAGTTATTAATGTCACCATTTTTATACTTAAGTACAACAAAAATACTAAGCAGTTGGAGCAATAAGTGTACAAAGGACAGGATAAGTTATAAATATAACATTTATAACTACACAACAAATGAGGTAAAAGCACACCTCAACAACTAAGCAAGAAATGGGTATATACATGTATAATACGGTAAGTAAAAGTACTGAAAGTAAAGTCTAATCCTAGACATGATGATGATCATATGACATATGCTAATTAAATGACAGAAATCTGAACATGGTACATATAGTAAGCGGTAAAGTCTAGCATCCTATAAATACGTACAAGTAAGCAGGTAAGTAAAAGAAAACAACTGACTGAAATATATATAAGAACACAGTACACAGTAAGCTGAAAATTGAAACAGATATGTAAAAACTGTCATATCAGAAAGATAACTATCGGGCCGGTGAAATCCCCAAAGCCTTTCTGGGCTTGGGCAGACAGAATTCAGCAGCAGAACTGAGGAGGCAGTAAAAACAAATGCAGAATCTTTTAGTTATTTTACTTGGTTTCTGTGTACACGTCAGAAACAGCTGAGGAGTCAAGCACGTCTGCAATACTATATGGGTTCCAAGCTTAGCACACACTCCTCAATGAGTAATGTTAAGCATCCTTATTACTCCTTACCCCTGTCCATTATGGTAAATGTTCACCCGAATCTACTAAATATACTGAACCCAAAGGCAAGTGTTATCTTAATTATTCTAAGTTTTTATTTCATGCACGAAGTTCTCTTATATGATATGAACAAGGAATTTAAGCACAAAATATATGGAATGCATAGCAATAAAAATTAATCAAGTAAGCAAGGGACTCTTCTATACATGATGACACTGTTGTTATCTAATTTAACCATTCTAACTATTTTAAGTTACATAAGTTCAGGATCTCCAATTCCTACTATCGAGTGTACCTTAGAAGCATGGCATTATAAGTTAAAAAGAGTGGAACTAATCAGGTTCTAATCTAATTCAATCAAACACGATTATAAATTCAATCAATAAATCATACGTCCTAGTTTTATGAATTTAGACGTTCTATCTAAGATCTGATCAAGATCTACTAGACTATGGATTATGGATTAAACATCACGAGATTGATCTTAATCACATAATCCAAAAAGGTTAAGACATAAGGTTTAGGTTTCAGTCTAAAAGTGATCTATTGATTAAGGTAGATCCTATTAAGCAAATTACACTTAATAGGATGAATCTCCTTATCCTAAATCTAGGGTTAAAAGACAAAATAATCAAAATAAGTTGTAAAATTTCTAGAAACTAATAAAACAAAGAATTCATTCATTGAATAACCCACTTATTTAATGAATAAAATCTAACATATGAGCTAGTCCTAGTCTTAGGAGTAGTCCTAATATGAGGTGAAAGATCCTAAGGAAAAGACTTAGAGAATTTTAGGGAATTTTACTGAGTTGACCTAATAAATGATTTTTCTTACTGAAATGAATATAATATAGTTCTAATACTAATTTTTAATAGTTTAAAACATAATTTAAAGGTTAATGGCGCTTAACCTAAATTTTGGGCAAAATGACTATTTTGCCCCTGACTAAGGGTCCAAAAAGTCAACTTTTGATTTAAGGCTCCAAATTGAGATTTCTTATTGTCAAATGATTCTTTACTGTCTAACATGAAGATAGATAGTAGATACACCAAATTTGGGTAAGAAATGGGCCCTGTAGGCCCAAACTAAGGTTTTTGATCTAAGGGGCATTTTAGTAAATTGCACTTAATGAAATTTAAATTTTTATACAGTTTACTGTTGGTTGTTGTTCAAGAATTCCATAGAGTCCAAGAACACTGAATTCGGAGGTCTAATGAGTTAGTTATAGTCATTTGAATTTATAAGAGTAAATTGGTAATTTTCTAATTTTCTAGGGGTCAAAACCTAAATTTTATTTTAGATTATTGTTGGCACTGAAATTCTAAGGTATCCAGCAATTTGTATTTTAGGTACAATGTAGGTTTTGATCACTTATCAAATATGGCAAGGTTTCAAACTTAATTTTCATATAGAATTTTATGTAATGTTCATTTTTGATATAGCTTAGCCCCACTAGGGTCCTAGGGGTTTTAAAATATCAAAATAATTGAGTTTTGACCATTTTAGTTGAAACTAGGCAGTTTTACAAAAATCTTTGCAAATTCAGGGCGCGGCAGCGCGCTGGAGCGCGCAGGAGCACTTTTTGGTGGCAGCACGCTGTAGCGCATTTTCGTGCTGAGCAATGCTGCGGCTCGCTGCGGTCCGCTGCAATCCGCTGTGACCCGCTGCAGCGCACTATGACGTGCTGTAGTAGTTCATTTTGCAAAACCACTGTTTAATTACTTTCATTAAATGAGTTTATAAATTTCGCGAAATTACCGCTGCAGCGCGCGACCGCGCGTTGTAGCGATCCATCTTGCAAATCCACTGTTCAATTAATTTATTTTCACATTTTCTAAAGTTCTGAATTTCCGCTATAGTCCGCTGCAGCGCTCTACAGCGCGCTGTAGCGGCCCATTTTACAATTTACTACTCAATTAAATTTAAGGCCGTTTTCCTAAGTTCTGAAATGCCGCTGTAGACCGCTGCAGCGCGCGACCGCGCGCTGTAGCAGTCCATTTCGCAAATTTACTATTCAATTAGTTCAATATACATTTTTATTCATTTTCCCTAAGTTTTTACGTCCGCGACCAACCGCTGTGATCCGCTGCAGCGCGCTACAGCGCGCTGTAGCGGCAGACGGTGATTTCGCCAGGTGTGAAACCCGTGTAGGCTATTTTTCGAGCTTAATTACTCTCAATTCAGAGAGTTCCATGAGTGGTGTCATAAATCAATGGAAAGGTATTTTCGGTACCTTTCCATCGACACCAAAATCGGTACGAACGGAGCATCCTAGTTATACTAAAAGTACAGATAAATGACAGGGTGTACAGAATACAAAAAAAAATAGAGCATTTTTCTATGATGCTTTCAAGAGCCTTAATGGCTTCCATACTTAAACATGGATATCTAGAGATGTATTTCAGCATTGTAGACATATGAAGAAGGCAAAAGAGATGGGTAAAGGGGTACCTTAGTGTGCTTGGAAGGAGAGGAAGAGGAGGACCTTGACTTTCTTCAAGACCTTGGGGATGAGCCTTCTCCTTCAAGGTTTAGCATGGAGGGAAATGGAGAGAGCTCTAGAGCTTTACTTGGCAGCCAAAGAATGAGGAGTGAGGGCTAAACTCACTTAATAAAGGAGAAGAGGAGATGGGGAGTAGGGGCTAGACCATCATGAGCCTAGGGAGGGAGGCCATTAATGGGCAGCTAAGGGGGCATGGCTAAGAGGAGGGGGATGGGATGGTCAGCCGAAAATGGAGATTAAAAAATTGGGAAATTGCAGATAGGGGACTCAAAGATTGCTTAATTACGCATTTATTTTCCATAATTATTTTAATATTCTGATTTTTTGAAACGTGCTCCGAAAAATCCCAAAACTTCACCCCTAGCTAATTTGGGGGTGAGGAACCCAACAGTGAAGTCGGAATTTGATTCCGACGTTTACTTAATTTTCCTATTTTTCAACACATTTAATTACATTAAAATATTCGCGAAATTTCGACGACTTCCAAACGCGTTCAAAACATCACCCCTAGCTAATTTGGGCGTGACGATCGCAACGGCGAAGTTGGATTTCGATTTCGAGGTCAAAATGAATACATCAATTTTCTAATTAATTAAATATTAAAATAATCTAAAATATTGGATTGAACTCCGAATTGCTCCAAACCTTTAAGGTTTGGATCTAATGACTCGATGATCTTAATGGAATGATGATTATGCTAAAATCAACTGGATAACAACCTTGGGTTGTTACATAATCCTACCACAAGGGTCTATGATCAAGCTTTTAAAGATAAAAAGGAGCATCTAAGTTCCCATCTCAAGATATAGATAATAAACTCTTTATACCTCAATAAATTAATCATTTATGGCTTATAGTTACTGATTTATTCATGCTAAGGCAAAATCATAATGACCTTGCACTTCTAACTTAAGAGAAAATCTAAGTCCTAAGCTTTATACTAATTCCATAGTTCTTATTTCTTAATGTTTGATTTGATCAGATCAGATGGGTAAACCCATCTGATCCACACATATGCTAAAATCATAGGATTTAATCTCATAAATTATTAAGAAATGATTGGTTTATAAATCCATTCTATTTTATGTGTTACATTATGCTGGTAATCTTACTTAAGAGGAAATCAGGATTTAAAGATAAATATTTAGATTGATCAATCGCATAGCTTATTAAAGATCTTAGTAGTTTTAAGTTAATGAGTTAAGATCAATGTCAAATCAGGGTGTATTATTGAAATTATGCAAGTTAATTTATCTTTCAAATTATGTTGATTTATTTAAAGTGATTAATGTTTAGATCTTAATCAAGACAAGTTAGGGTTTAACTCCTAACTTAACAAAATCAAGATCAATTGTTTAGTTTATGGATCAATGACAAATCAGTGAATTATTGGTGCATTAATTGTGTCCACTTCAAGTTCAGGATCAATTATTAATTAACTTAATCATCCTTTATTATTCTTAGGGTTTGAAGTTCATTAGTATCCAATCAAACATTTAAAGTATATAATCCATAATTTAAGTTCTCTAATATGCAAATTACTATTAATGGAACATATAAACATAACAATAATTGAAATAATAAGTAATTAAGGCTAATCAAATCCTAAATCAAATCAAAAAGGATTAGCACTTGATTACAAATTTTAAATACCTAAGTTTCATGCAACTTGGTTATTAAGTTTTACTCATTCATGCAAGCAATCAAGGATTATAACATTTCCATTTGGCACAAAATATACAAGTGAATCCTTAGGAGGTTTAAAACATGCCATTTGGGATAAAAAGATAGGTTTCATATTAAAAATAATATATATATTCACACAATGTTTAATTTTTCAAAATCCAATTTTAGTTTTGATATATTTTGGCCTCCTTAGGGTCCTAGAGTCATTAAAATGCAAAAAATCCCAAATATGGGCAATTCCGGATAGTTCTGGGCGCTACGGCGCGCAGTAATGCCCATTGGCTGAGAGTCAGGCGCTATGACGCTGGCCAACCCGAGGCACGGGTGCTACTGTGCGCTGCAGTGCTTTCAGGTGCTGCGACGGATTTTAGCACTGTGGCGCGCTGCGGCGCCAGATCTCCCGATAGCTGAGTGCTACGGTGCGCGAGAGTGCTTTCAGGCGCTGTGGCGCGCTACGATGAAATTAATTCGATGAATTGATCGCTACGGCGCGTTGCAGCGCTCGACGGTGATTTTGCCTGTGCAAAAACTGTAATAAGTCTCATTTCTCACTCAAATACTCTTAATTTAGGGCACCTCACGTGTGGTGCCACATACTGATGGAAATGTCTTTCCGAGACCTTTCCATTGATACCAAAATTGGCATGAAAGGATCATTCTATTGAGCATGAGATGATGTCCTAGCTACGGGTATACAAAATTTTTACATCTTTTGACAGCAAATTTAATGGAGAAATGAGATTATGCCTAGACTCCATACACTATCCACTATAAATATCATTCACAAATACTTTGAATAATCGGATGGAAAGAGTAGCACAACGAAGAGTATATCAAATGGGCACCTTGGCCCTTGATGAATAGAGGAATAGAACTCTGATTTTTGCATGAACTTGGAGGGTGAAGCTTCTCCTTCTTCTTCAGCTACCAGTAACAGGAGGTAGAGGACTAAGATTTCTAAGGAGAAGAAAGATTCAGCTAAGAAAATGGAGAGGGAGGAGGGCTGAGGCTTCAATTTAAAGGAGAAGGAGGGCTTAGCTTCAGCAAAGGGAAATTATGGCTCAAGCATGAAGAGTACCATGGCCTTTCCCATCCACAACATGGGGAAGGAGAGGGCCTCAGCCCCTTGCGTCAGTAGGCTAGGAAGAAATGGGGCGCCAAACAGGAGTCGCAAGAAATTGAGAGGTGGGGTCGAGCGCAAAGAGAAAATGGAGAAAAGAAAATGGATTTATTTATTTTTGATTTTTAATTAACCTAATTTTCTAAACATAAATTGAATTAATAAACGGGTTCCAAAAAATATCAAAAATTCACCCTTAGCTAATTTGGGGGTGAGAAATTGAACGGCAAAGTCAGATTTTGATTTCGATGATTACTTAATTATCCTATTTTTCGGGGTATCTAAATATATTTAAATATTTGTGAAAATTTAACGCTTCCAAATACTTCGAAAACATCACCCATAGCAATTTGGGGGTGACGAGCGCAATGGCAAAGTTGACTTTCGATTTTGAGGTCAAAATAAATACCTCAATTTTCTAATTAATTAAATAGTATTAAAATATTCTAAATATTCGATTGAGATCCAAATTGCTCCAAATCTTCGGGGATTAGTTCTAATGGCTAAACGAACCTAATGAAATGATAATTATGCTAAGTAAAAACTTAAGGCTATTACACTTTGGAATCTCCTAGCACATGACACCGTGGAGTTTGATCCCCGTTGAGTAGTTGTATTGTTGATTTATATTATATATATATATATATATATATATATATATGCACATGCTACAACCATCTTTCATTAAAAAAAAAAGAAGTCATTTGAGAAAGAGAAAATTCTATGAGGAAAAAGTATCTTAAATTCGATCTCTTTATTTTTTATTTGAATTTTAAAATGTTATGTGATCCCGATGACGACATCATTTTTAAGTATGTGAATCTGTAACGATCAAAGTTGTTACTATGATAATTAGGATTAAAATCGACTCAAATATTAGGATCTCGAGTGACTTTAAAATTAGGACAAAGTAAAATTACTATTCGATAGAGTATATTTTTTATGATAGTAATGCCCATATTTGGGAGCAATCTGGATTATAGATACTCATGAATTAATTTCTGAATTATTTAAATTTAGTAAATTGGGAAAATAAAATTTATGTTCAAATTTAGCGATTTTAGTATCGTTGGATTAAAAATATTTTAAAAATGATACAGAAAAAGTTTTATCAAATATGGAGCTCTAGATTTATCATAATTAATTTTGAAGTTTTTATTTTTAAAAATTAATATAAAATAAAATATTGCTTCAAATCAAGAAATTTGATGCGAGTATGTTCGTCTCATTAAGATACACCTCCGTATCAAATTTTCTTGGAAATAATGGAGGAGAGTGAAAGACGATAAAGAAAGAAGTGATAAAAAGATGAGAGAGAAAGAGGAGAGAGAAGGTGGAAGAAAAGGCCAATTTGTACACTCAAAATATTTAAGATGAAGTGAAGCCAAATTTTTTATGTTGGAATAATAGAGGAGAGAGAAAGTGGAGAGAGAAAAAGGAAAGAGAAAAATAAAAAAAAAAGGTTTATAAATACGCCTCCATCCCCCCTCTTCCTCCCACTCCCACCTCCACTCCCCTCCCCCATTCCATTCTCACCCACTCTTTCCCTCCTACACTCTCCCTTTTTCTTCATCGGCCACCACTAGTTTCTCCTATCGACCTTTAGTAAAGCCTCATCAACACTAATATAGCGTAATAAATGAGAAATATATGAAATATTTTATATTCTTTGCATTTCTTCATCTTCTTTAATTAATACAATATATATATATATATATCCTAATTACTATAACTTTTATTTTAATTATTTTTTTCTATATATATATATATAAATATATATATATATATATATATATATATATATATATTTCTGCAACTTTTATTTCAGTCATTTTTTTACTATATATATATATATATATCTTAATTTATATAACTTTCATTTAGTCTTTTTCTTTTTTTCTATATATATATCCTAATTTCTGAAAATTTCATTTCTATAATTTTTTTTTCTATATATATATATATATATATCATAATTTTTGTAACTTTCATTTCATTCATTTTTATCAATATATATATATATATATATATATATTGATTGAAATAAAAGTTGTAGAAATTAATATATATATATATATATATATATATATATATATATATTTATATAATTATTTATATTTTCTAATTTCTGTAACTTTTATTTCAATCATATATATATTATGATTTTTATAACTTTCATTTGAGTCATTTTTTTATGATATATATATATATATATATATATATCTTAATTTTATAACTTTTATTTCAGTCATTTTAATTCAATTATTTTTCTTTCATTTAATATATATATATATATAATTACTTATATTAGTAAAAATCATTATTTTTAATATATAAAAATAAATAAAAATATAATATTATTATTAATATTTTTACAAAAATAAAATGATGTATTTCATTTTTTTCATTTAATTATTTGATTTGCAGCTTTTGCATCTTTATTTATTTTTGACCCACTTTGATATATTTATATGAGATTTTATGCTTAGAATTTAAAATAAATGATCTGAAATCAATATCATTGGTTTATTTATGTTGATCTCAAGTCTGTATAGATTATAATTTAGGTCAGTACATGCTGATATCTGGATAAATAAGGTGTTGCACGTAACTTTTGAGTGGGAATGTGTAGTTAGTTAGGAATCCATATCTCAGATAGTTAGATAGACGTATCGAACTCATCAATTAATCTGTAATTTTATCTAATATAATAAAGATTATGTATTATTATATTTTATTTTAGAATGAGCACATATCTTAAATATGTATAATGCATTTATAATTTTGATAATTTTACAAGCATATCCTACTTAAATATTGTATATTCTTTTTTTATATATACTTCTCCTACAGAATCATGTTGCTTAATATTATGTGCAAATTTTGATATCCTACAAAACTTATTTAGACCTCTATAACTAATTAAATATTTTCTTTTCTTACCTTTTCTTTTTCTTAGTTCGCCCTATCATATATATGACAGATTAGGAGAACTCTCTGGATCAAGTCTTTGAGTAGGAGATGATGCAAGATGAAGTAACTTAATGCAAACTTAAATGCATATTTTTTTAATTTTAATTTTTTGCTTAGTGTGTAATAGATTTTGTAACACAATTATTATCTATATTATGAATATATTTTATTTATTATTATGGTATTTTTGAATATTGTAATGAATGTGGAAATGTATATTTTATACATCTCTAAATACATTATTGTACTAAACCCTGATATGATCCTGAAAAGTGAGCACCTAATGTTGGATTAGCTATGCTGACCCAGCGGTGGGTCGTCATAGTCAGCCTCCTTTGACACATGCCGTAGTGTAATGACCACCTCCTAACCATTGTTGAGTTAACACTAACTCAACTATGAATAAGTGGTGGTCATCACTAGTATCATGAATATTAAAGATATCCATGATATTAACTATATGATGAGCAAAATTTTGTCAGAAATGTATATAATCTACAATACATAAATACAGAAAATAAAAAGGCATCTAGACAATTTTCACATTTTCCCTCCACATACAATACAAAAATGCAGAAAAATAAAAAAGCACATTTATTACATTTATTCTAATGCTGGCAAGAAAAAATTAAAAAAAGTAAATTTTTTCTGTAAGTCGTGTACTTTACTTTGGCCTTTCTTCACGAGCCTAATCCTCGAGCGCTAGGTCTGACATATGCTTCTGATTTGTCATATGTGCAGATATAATATGGCACAACGATTAAAGAAAAATCTGATTAGACTTTAATAAGTCTAAGTATGAATAAAATTTAATTAAATTTAAGATATCACATTTAGACAATTAAATATAATTAAGGGTGCATCAAGCAACAATAAATATAGAAAATTATAAATAATGAGCATAACTTATCAATCATGAGGTAAGGAAGAAAAATAATTCAAATCCAATACCTCCAATAAGGATTAGATAGTAACATATATATAATTATAGTAATATACCATATAGAAAGAAAATCCTTAGCATGAATATGACCATCTGAAAAATGTGCAAAGTGATTGAAAATTCAAGTTCACAGTGATATATAGACTAAAAAATATATAGTATCATAACATGCATAAATATAAGCACTAGAATGTTTGCATATAAAAATTAAAATGACTAAAATATATAATAATGACTTTAAATGCATGTACTATACTGAAAGCATATGACTGAGGTTAATAGCATGTAAATATGCAAATAAGCATAAGTAAATCTCTCATAACAGTAATTGGCTAATAAAGCCCTAGAAAAAAAGTTTCAAATGTATTATCTAGCCAACTACAGGTGTGACGACCCCAATATTAAGTAACAACTAAATTCAACATTGATACGTCACCACAATATCTAATACTAGATTAGAAGGAAACTAATACAAATCATTAAATATTGTGTTTGGCCAAGGATTCAGAAGGTGGTCTTAAGTTAAGATAGAAGAAATTTTATGAAAAACATTACATGAAATACATATAAAAATATGAATTCAAAAGCATATGATTTAGTTCTTGCAAAATTCAGATATGAGAATACAAATGATAAGCATATGAGATATGTGTATAAATCAATTCAATCTTATGATCTCTCTTAAATAATCTTAAGAAATTTTAGCATGACTTCTACTGTATTTGATCAAAAGAACACATATAATATCAACATATAAATCTTCTATTCTAATGGAAGATTAATTAAAATGATTAATAACCTAAAACTAATATAAAATCAATCCATTATATGGGATTGCTTATTTCAAATTCTAATAATTTGAAGATAGATAAAATTTACACATCCTATTCAAGATAATAAGGGATAAAAGCATATGTGACAATTTTCTATCATAAGATATACACATCCTACATCATTTACATTCATAAATAATTAAGATATAGACATCCTAATTAGAATTATAAGTGAGAAAAATATATGAAGCAATTTTCTAACCTAGGATACATACATCATCTATCATTTATATATATACAAGAGAATGAGGGATTAACAACAATTCTCAAAGCAAATGTGCAACTACATTCCAATTTAATATGAAAGTAATTATGCAACTAAAGATTTATTTAACATTCATCCACATATATCCATTCATCCCAAACCAAGCATTTAAGTATAAGATTTAAACTCCAACATAAGCATAGTAAATACAAAATAAATGACTTTAATTATTACAAGCCAACAATAAATAAAAGAAGTAAAGAAAGTAAAACTCACACTTTCAATAATATTAAGCAAAAATTAATGTTTTTATAAGTGAAAGCAGCAATTGCTTAAGCACTTGATCCAGCTCCACTAGCCTCCAAATGCACCTGATTTATCGTATTTTGGCATTCAAATGTGATAGGGCAAAGCCAATAAAGAGAAATTATGGTTATACTAAATAGTCTAAGTACATTTTAAGATTAAGCTAAATAATTTAACATTTATAATTAGATATCACTATTAATTACAATATAAGCATAAGCTAGGGTGCACAATTAAAGCATATAAGTAAGAGAAGGAAGTAAGAAGAGGAAAGTAAAATGAGTAAGATTACTCATTTGAAATACATTCTAGCCTATAATAAAATAAAGGTAAAAGCATCCTAGATAGGCTAGCAAGGAACTAATATACATATAAAAGAAAATGAAACATAGCATGAATATGTTCAATGAATTTATGCTGAATTAATAAAAGATACAGTGAAGTATTTAAAAATGAAATTATAACAACATTTACTGTAATTCTTAAAGAACTGTAAATAAGTAAAGTACAATACTAAACATGAAAATGCAAAGTATAGTAATTAAAGGAAAATCTTAGCCTCTTGGTCTAAGATACACATAGCCTAGGACTATGTAAAGTAACATAGCTAAAAAGCTATAATGAGTCTTCACAATCAATAAGATTGTAGGAGAACTCATAATATATTTAGTTGAAGTTACTTTAGGAAATTATTCATTTTGCAGGGAAAGCGAGGAGTTAAACACGTCTGTTTAACTAGTAAAGGAAAGCAGGGTTTCAAATATAGCAAACACTCATACTCTCCCTCTGAGAATATGAGGTCTCATTATCTCTCCAAATTAGCCTGCCCTTGGCTACAATAATTGCCAACCCCTAACTAATTTAATGTGAAAGTTTTATTCATGCTCAATGTCTTATATGAATGACTCAAATGAATAAGGCTTAAAGCTAAGTAAGCATTCAAAGGAAATTTAATAATTGTAATTAAGTGATATACAAAGTTATCTAATTTTAATGATCTACTTAATAATTGGAGAAAAATGAACTCCCAATTGACTTTGAGATATTGATCTTAAGTCAATTGTAAGTAATAGTAGTAATTATGGTATTAAAAATAATAGTTTCATTTCATTTTTATGAGATGACAAAATAGTTTATAAGTATAGCAATACAATAGAAACTAGTTCTATTCTAGTCCTAAACCATAAGATTCAAATATATTGATTAAATCAAGGCTTAGGAAACTAACTAGGAAGGTAAATTAAGTAAATACTACAATTAAAGAGATTAAGAGTTAAGGCTCTATACACTAAACTCATCTAATTGGGTTGAATTAGAAGGATCTATTTAAAATCGACTACTAAATTAACTAGGTTTACACA
This sequence comes from Gastrodia elata, assembly GCA_016760335.1. Lineage (NCBI taxonomy): Eukaryota > Viridiplantae > Streptophyta > Magnoliopsida > Asparagales > Orchidaceae > Gastrodia > Gastrodia elata. The sequence continues at coordinate 14,999,421 of CM028673.1, forward strand.
AAAAGAAAGGTTTAAGGAATTTGGGGAAAAGAATGTAAGATTTAAAAACTCTAAGTTTCTTATAAGTTGAAGGTTTAAGAAGTCAATAAGATTAATAAAATATTCTCATGAATTTAGGACTCCTATTACAAATCTTTAAGGGGCTTAAGAATTAATATTAAGTGAGCTAGGGTCTAATCTAATTACTTAAGGTTAGTCTTAATAATTTCATAACCTAGAACTATATTAAGCATTAAGGTTAACTACACTTAATGGGTGCACTAATTAACTTTAGGATTATCTACAATTCAATTCACTATCAATCCTATAGTTTCTATCTTAGGTTGAAAAGTAAATCAAGCATTTTACAATTGGTTAAGTAAGTAATTTAAGAAAACTAAGTTCAAAACATACAATTAAAATTAACATGGGGAATAATAAATGCAATATGTTAGCTATCTTAAAGTTTTAAAATACCTAAAGCATGAAATTTAAGAAATTAGAATTCATCACAATAACACTAATTAGGAAGCTCAAAACCTAAAATCACTAATTATTATCCAAAGGAAATTATATTAACATATTTGGAATCCTTATAACCTAAGGAGAAAAATGACACTAAGTAGGTCAAATTCGGACAACATTGAAAAAATTAGGGCTTCCGGGACTCCTAAATAGGGTTAAAAAGTGATTATGAAAGTTAGGATTTAAAAGCTAAATTTGAATTCATATTATCATTTCTCACATTTTTATGAGTGACATGGACTATTTGATCATTTAATTTGGACATTAAATGATCAAATTAGGTCACATGAAATAATAAATTTAACTTATAATTAATTAATTAATCTTAAATATTGACTAATTAAAACATTCATTAAAACAGAAATTAAATTACATATTAATAAACTACACATTCTTGCGATCAAAATGGTATATAATATTGTGTGTTTTGGAAAATTATATTTTAAGCTATAAGCAAAATAAAATTTTACATTAATTAATCATAATCACTTTTATAATAATATTACTTTTCTTATATCTAATTTAATTAATCCCTAAGCTACAAATCCAGCACCAAAAAGGCACGGTTCATGAAAGATGAACCGACCGATTCATCTAAGAAGGCCGAAAACGAGCATCCTCCTTCTCCATCAAAATCGCACACATGTAGATTAGGGTATTTTCGCCTTTGCGATTTCTTTCAATTTTATGGAGATCCAGACCAGATTTAAATCCTTATCACATATCTAAGACTTGAATTCGACGTCCCTCATTGGAAGTGAACCCTAGCATACATAAATGGTGTTTAAAAAAAAATAACCCAATCATTTTACAAAGAAAAACACAAAACAGAAGATCAAAAATTGAAATAACATGGTGTTTTGAGTTTAAGTACAAATGACTGCATAGCTAAGTAGAGTAATGAGATTAATTAAGCGATTGAGTAATTAGGTATAATTGATACAACATTTTGAGTGTTTGTTCGAGCTCACAAAATCTGTCGGATGAAATGAAAGTCGCTTCATAATATAGCAAAGGAAAAATAGAGTGGAGCAATATGTAGCACCTTTAATCCATATTACAAAGGTGATGAGCACAAATCGATACATACAAGACAATCAGCCTCAAAATGAAGCCTTTACCTAAAGCAAAAGTGAATTTAAGTTACTTATTAAATCACTAAATGGAATGATCAAAGAGAAAGGTACCTATTGATGGTGGAAGGAGAGATTTTAATTAGGATGAAGAACCCCGACTTCTAAAGAGGTAGAGATGGGAAGGTGATTCTTCCATCTTACAGATTGCACAAAAGAGATAGGTAAAGACCATAAAATGCTCAATGAAATGAAAGTTGGCAAAGAATAAGGAAGGAATGGCTGGCTGGAGGGAGTTGGGCAACGTACACCCACTCCCTTCCTCGGCAGAGTACGCCACAGATGAATGGGGAAGAAGACGTACAGACTTTAGATCAGAGCCATTCATTTCATCCAGTGAGCAAATGGTTTGATCGACCATATGCGATCTGGTTGAGTCTAAACCGATGGATCTTCTTATTAACAGACGGGATGGTCCAGATTTGGCCGAATGGCTGCTTCGTGTTTTGAAATTTGCGGCGGATCTCCGCAGTTTTCTAAATAAAGCTATTAGAATCATTTAATTTATTATATATATATATATATTAATTTATTTAGTTTAATTAAGCAATTAATATACACATTTTATTAATCAAAATTAAATAATCAAACGCACTCTGAAAATGTGGGGCCCCCCGCACTGACAACAAGGAAGTACGGTGCTCCAACTGTGGCAAATCCCCAACTTAAGTAAAGTTAGGTAAACCCAACCTGCCTTAAGCCAAGGACTTATCACCAAGTGCTATAACATTCATCAATATAAATATCAAAGTGGCAAAAGCAATACAAAGTAGAGTAACACCCACAAGCATACATAGCAGGAAAAGAGAATGCAATATAGTAACTCATCACAATGCAGAAATAAAATACATCCAGAATTAATTATTATAAACTTGAAGTTTAAAGAAAATAAAAATATCTCTCAATCTCACTAAATAAAAAGGCAACAACTAACTAAATAGCAGCAGCATGATCCTCCTCCTGAATCTGCTCCTCTTTTGCGATACTGCCCACGAACACGTCTAAATCTGACATTTGTCGGTATCACAAATGTCAGGGCCCCAGCCAACAAAACAAAAAGGTTACAGTTAGACAATAGTCTAAGTACATTTTAGGCTATTTAAATGAATTGAATATTGAAAGATATCACATTAAATTATTTTTAACATGCAAGCAATTATGGGGAGCAACAAGCTATACAAGAAGTGGAATATTATAAACTATCCATTTATAGTAAGCAACATGTATGTGAAGTAACATACAAAATACCAAATAAACAAGGTGAGGCTAAAAGCAAAAATAACTGCAACTACTGAAATAAATATGATCCTAACATGATTATGATCGCAATAAAATATGCTGAGTATAAAAGAACACAAGTACTGAACATGATAAAATTCTAGCATCCTACACATGCCATTTATACATATATCTAAGCCATAAAAGTATACATACAACATGCAGATTAATATGAAAAAGAAAGGCCACTGAAATATGTGGCAAAACAAAGCAATATATGAAATGTAAGGCCATTGAGGCATGTGGCAAAGCGAGCAGAGACTGAAAATAAGGCCACTGAAGCATGTGGCAAACCAAATCAGAAAGCAATACAAATTCAGCTAAAGTAGCAATAAGCCTAAGACATAATACTGTCATACTAGCCAATAGGCCATACAGGGCCTCCAATATCCATCAATCAATCCCCAGCCCAGCCATCCAAATATGCTAGGTCTGAGTCCAGTCTATACAATACTACTATTGAAGAGGCAGACTAAGCTATGACATATTCTACTAACTGCAAACAAAACAAAACTGAATGATATGCAATTTTAATACTAGCTTAGGATGTATCATCCATATCCTAAGTTTTTCCTATTGTGCTCAAGGAATAAGGCTTAATATCCAAGGTATGCTAAGCAAATCTAATCAATATAAGCAAGAGACTCAATCTAGACTTATGTGATATATATTGTTATCTAATTTCCAAATCTAACTATTCTGAGAAGGTACAAGTTTAGGATCTCCAATATCTAGATGTCGAGTAGAATCTCAGATTTACGTCCTTAAAGTCAAATATTAGAACTTAACAAGTTCTAATCCAATAATCATGTGATGACTATATAGTTTAAGTAAGCAAATTAACGACCTAATTTATGAATATTTTACTCTCTTACCCAAATCTTGACTAAATAAATCAAGATTTAAGAATTTAGAACTTAAACCCTATGTTGAGTTCAAATTCCAAATCCTATGTAATATCTTAATAAGGATCTAGGGTTCACATTTAACACTCCAAATTAAAGGTGAGGAGTCCTATAAGCTGCAGGATTCAGGAACTAAGAACTTAGTGAAATGCTATTCTACTGATTAAAAGATAAAATCAATTAAGAACTTGAGAATCTAAGATCTATATTCAACCTTTAAGATAATTTCATTATCTTATTGATTGAATCATCCTATACCCCCACGGACAGTTTAAAAAGTTTAAATAATCAATCATTAAAGAATTTCAATTGAAGGTGGTTTAATTCAAATTGAAGATATAAGTCTAAGATCTAAAGATCTAAAGATCTGAAGTTTGATCACTTTAGACTTCTAATTAGAGTTTTGACTTAAGAGTTTCCATTTGTGATTCTCTTTAGAATCAAGTTCATAATTAACTATAAGGAGCTTATTAAGGTTAAAATTGACAATTCCAAGTATTAGATTAACACTAAACCCATATTGACCTTCTTAGGTTACTTAAGATCTAAGGGTCTGAGTTTTGATCACTTTAGATCTTAAGCTAAGATTTTACTTAGACATTTCCAATTACTTTTCTTTTAACACTTAATTCTTAAGTTATCTTAACTGAACTTATTAATGAGATAATTGACCATTTCAATTATTAGATTTAGAGTTTAATGCCATATGATCTTTATAAGTAAAACTTAAGATCTAAGTATCTTAATTAAGGATTTAATGAGATCTTATGGATTAATGATTATATTAACACTATTATTGTTCTAAGATTTCAGAAAACATTTCCAATCTACTTTATAGTGGTTTACTAAAAATTTTCAATCTTTAAAGAACACTAAATCACATTTTGGTCAAAATGACCAAAATGCCCCTCTTAAGGCTAAAATTGGGATTTTAAGGTTTAATTACCCAAATTTGTTCTAATCTATTTTAATGTGTTTCATATTACTTAATGAAGTGAAAACACCCTTAATTTAGGTTTTGATGACCTAATTGGTCTTAATTAGCACTAATCACTTAATTAAGTCACTTAAGGTGATTAGTGAAATTAGGGCACTTTAGGGCAATCCAACCTTACACTTAAGTTATACTAGGTCTAATATGATATTAGGAACCATCCCAACCCAAATTAGAGGCTTAATTAGGGTTAAATTAACTAATCCTTGATTAGGATGATTAAGGAGTGATTAAGAAAACTAATTATCTAAAAATTAATTTTAAGGGTCTGGAATTATTTCTTAGGGTACAAGGAGCAATCAGAGCCTTTAAACTCATAAATTGGATATTTAGATGATTTTATATGATTTACTTAAGAATAGAGAAGGTTTGGCCAATATTTTTAAATCCAACCATTAGATCTGAGATTTTATTTTATATTCAGACTCCTTGAATTTTTCTGATTCAAATGGTATATTGGATCATACCATTTAGATTTGTATAACTAAAGTTATTCAAATAATTTAATATATATTTTTATTTAAATCAGAATCATTGGATTTAATTAATTAAATTCATAACTATTAAAAATTCAATTCGATAATTATTTAATTAATCGCGGCCCGAAATCAAACCACGTGGGTCAGAGACCGACCCGACCCGGACCCACGACTTCGTCTTCTTCCTCTCGACGGGTCCCGAGCCCGGTGAATTTCAAAGCTAAAATTTTCGGTGCTCCGGCGACGGCAGGGGCTCAAATCGATCCCTGCACGTTCCCTGAGGCAAGACGTGTCGATTGGACCAAGAACCCCCATCTGGATCCCTCTGGATCGATGGGGTGCTGCTCACCCGAGACGTCCTTCCTTAAGACTCCTCAGGCCGCCTGTGAGGGGGAAATTCTCCTCACAAAGGCCTCGATTCGACCGGGGCTCGATCCCTACACGTTCAGGGAGTCAAGACGCATCGAACCCCCAACCTATCTTAATATGGGGTGCAGCCAATCGTTGGGTCCTTGGTCGGACTCAGCCATTGGCTCGACCGCTAGCTCAATCGATCGATACGATCGATTCGAGCTAGCTTAACCCCAAGCGACAATCACATGGGTTTCCTAGGTGGCTAAGGATGCTTAGACGATAATCAGAGCTCATTCTAGTAGACGGAAAGGAAAGAAGCTTCAAAAAATTTCAATGGAGGAAACTGTACCTTGAGTCAGGACTACAGGCATTGCCGAGGGAAAGTGACGTGCGCTGGAGCTTCCTAAAGACTAAACGAACGTGCACAGAGAGTTTGAACACCAGACAGGCCCTCTATCAGCGGTTCTAAGCTCTACAAATGCCGGGAAATTGCCGAGGGAAAGGGAGCTCCAGCAGGCCTTCAGCTGGGGAATTGGGGATTCACAGTGAGCAAAGGAACTCACTGTGAAGTCTTAGATGTATTTATATGCTCTAGGAGGGCTTAGGCATGGAGGCCGGGGCTCGGGCTTGGAAATTGGCTCGGCCCGAGGCTTGGAAATTGGCTCGACCCGAGGCTCCTCCCTGGATTCCCAAAATTGGGAAGGTCCAGGCCTCCTGGCTCAGCCGGCTAGGCTCGGCCACTTACGGGAAGGTGCCAACGGTCAAGCTGACTTGGCGAGGGGAGTGGCAGACAGGGATTACGTGGCGAATTCTCGCAAATTTTTCCTGTCGGGGCGAGATCCTCTGGGGACGAAGATGAACAGTAGCGGGGGTCGCCAGGGACGTCTGATGGATTGTTAGTTGACGCGGGACGGCTCTGATCACCCGACATTTAACGGTCGCGCGTGGGATTGGACTGGCTGTCGGATTTGATACGGGGATCGAACGGGCGATCGGATTTACTTAGGCGGATGGATTAAGAGCCGTCAGATCAGATCTCGGAACCGCGGAACGGTCGAGATCTAACGGATCTGATCGAAGGCACGAGCCGTTGGTTCGAAACGCGATGAGATGCGTGCTAGCGATCATACGGGCGCAAAGCCGTGCGCCGTTGTCGGGACCCCGCAGCGGATCTGCCGCGGTCCAGATAGCGAATCCCAGGAATTAATTTATTTAATTTAAATTAATTTTAATTTAAATAAATCCAATTAAATAATATATAATTATTTTAAATTTTCCAAATCCAATTTAGGATCAAATGAGCTCCAAAAATTCATCCTTAACTAATTAGGGTATGAGGAATTTAAAAATAAAATCAGATTTCAATTTGGAGATCAAAATAATTTAAGTATTTTTTAGTGCTTAAAAATAACCAAAGATACCAAATTTTCTAATTTAGCTCCAATTGATTTCAAACTTCTAGGTTTAGGTTTAAATGACCCATTGAATCCAATGGAATCAAAATCAAACCTTGGTTTAGCTTAATTAATCTAGTCTTAGCTAGGTTAACAACCTAGGGTTGTTTCAGAAAAACTCCAAAAATTTACCCTTACCTAATTGAAGTGCGAGAAACTCAAAAATAAAATTGAATTTTTGATCGGAGGTCAATTTAATTATCTTAATTTTTTGAGTATTTAAATATTATTAAAATATTCAGGGAAATTTTGATGACTTCCAAACACTTTTAAAATACCACCCCTAGCTAATTTAGGTGTGGTGAGTCCAATGGTGGACTTCATTTTTAATTCCGAGGTCTAAATAAATTACATTTTTAAAATTATCAGAAAACCAGAAAATGTTGGAAATTGCCAAACGATCTCCAAACCACACAAAATTTGAAATGGAAGCTGCTAATACTATTATAAGACTAATGAAAAAAATTATAGTCAATTAAGTCACTAATTAATGAGTAACAACACTAAGGTTGTTACAACAGGGCTAAATACGAGCCGGACTACAATATTAAGTATGTATCATCTACCTAGATACAGAGTTAGATCCAAGCTGATCTAAACAACATGAACTAAAGAGGCAAAAATACAATGATAAATTGCACTGAATATTTTAATTATTTAATCATGTTTGCATAATGTTTCATTATGTATTCATTAAATACACAAAAACTTGCCATGCTGACATGTACAAAGCTTTCAAGTTCAAGTGCAAGAAAGTAAAGCAATAAAGTCAAGGATATAAGCAATGACTTATACATCAAGATATGTAATATTCATTATTATCTAATTCATCTATTCTAATTATTCTAAGAGTATATAAGCTCGGAATCTCCAATACCTTACTATCCAGTATAATCTCAGATTCACGATCTTAAAATATTTAAACATTAGAACTTAATGAGTTCTAATGCAAATTAAATAGTATTACCTATTAAAGTTAAATGATTAAATCAATCATTCTAATTTTTAGTTTTTATTATTATAAGCAATATGTTGATACAATTTATCAAGATTAGGAGTTAAGAGATTAAACTCCAAACATATGATTTAAGTCTCTTAACTTAGGATTCAATATATTTAGAGTCTAAGTTACTCAAATTTAAATAATACCAATGTTTTGATCTAAAGGGAGTTTCATTGAGTCTAATTTAGACTCAATAAAACATTTAAATTCTAATATTATTACTTTAAAGTTCACGGGAGAAATCAGGGGTCTCAAATCTATGGTCTATGCATTCTGAAATTTTCCCTTTAAAATAATAAAATTTTAAGAGTCTAGAAGTTGAATTTAAAAACTACTAAATATAAATCTTTATGGTTTTATGACAAGGTTATTGTCTAAGTAGTAGATCAACTCCTTAAACATCCAATTTGGACATTTATATGTCATAATATTGACTAAATAATATTTAACCTAATTAAGGAGTACTTAGTAAATTAGTCATTGAAATCTAAATTTTAATTCATGTTTGCATATTTTATAGTTTTTAATAAGATGATAATACTATCATGAAATTCACTAAGTAGTATTACCTTCTTACATTTGCATAGAATTTCTTATGTACTAGTGTTATTGTTTTAAATAACAATAAATCACTCACGATATTAAGATCTATACAAGTGATGTACGCAATATACATAGAACTCAAGAAAATAACATAATTTAATAAATTCAGAGCTTTATAAAGTTCTAAGTGCTTAACTTACTTTGTATGAGTGATTTGGACTTGAAGCTTATTAATTGGTTGGGATGAGGTGTCATTCATAGCACCTACAGTATTTAGGCAACATACATCTAAATGATAATTTCTTTGATAAGTGCTGCTTACTTTAGCCAAACATGAACTCTATCTAAATCATTCTTCATAACTTAAAGATAGAAGATTAAACAACAACATGCTAGAGAGGGATCCACAAGATAGCATATAATAGCTTGATAACGAACATTTTTATGGAAGATTGATAGAAGTATAAGAACATGATTCCTTGAGATGAACTTAAGAACATTATTAAATCAACATTAAAGGTCAATGAATATTACTCCATGAATATTTATTTGAGATATTAATATTAGATCTCACAAAATAATTGAAGGATTTACATCTTCCTAATGAATAAACAACATGACATGAGCATAACTTAAATTCTCCCATTTTCTAAAAATCAATAATATGATTCATGCAGGATTTTAAAGTTGATAACTAGCCTAAGCCATTTGACTAGTTATACTAGAAAAACATTCAAGCATATTATACACAAAGACCATTATTACGGGATTGATCAACCGCTACAAGGCGGGCTGCATGCATAAGGATCTATAATGACAATATCTGATAACCTAATGGAAGTTATAAGCAACATTTTCATGAACAACCAATGGAAATATCCCCTCCAACATTAGGCATAAATAATACAACTTTATTGAGTTATAATCAAAGATGTAAATAAAGCTAATCTTAAGGTTTGGATGAGTACCTTTAGGTACCTTGACGGCATCAATCTCGGATTGATGTAAGAGGCAGAAGTATGTAGAAATCCATGGCTAAGAGGAAGGAAGACAAGAATGTTCTTGAGTTCCTCAAGATTGATCGGACATAAATAAGCTCAAGCTAGACAGTGGGGTTTTAATATTGTCTCAAACAAGATCCTCACAATGGATGGGTTACATTTGAGAGAACCAGAAGAAGTTTTAAAAACTCCTTGCTGTGCCTATGGAGCAAAATTGGGAGATGAAGGATGGATTGAGAAATAGGAGCAGAGAGGGTTGCAGCTCAACTCGAGGATGGAGGAAGTGGAACTCGATTGACGGGACGAGCTGCTAATCGACCGAGGATCATCCATTAGATCATCCATCATAAGAGTGCTCTCAATTAAGCATGCTTCTTTTATTATGCTTAACTTTAGAGTTATTATCAAAAATTTCACCATTATTTGAAAAGGCACATTGATATTAAGAGTTATACTTAATTATATTAAGTGAATTTTATAATTTCCTCAACTTAAGCACATGAAGTCCTCGTTTGTGTCTAAACACAAACCAATAACCATCAATCAGGTAGATATGACTAGATGTGACTTATACTGGCTCAAGAGGTACCCCTACCATGTAGCACCTTATCCCATCATGGGCTTAAGAAATTGCTCTCATGGAGTGATATTTTTTCCATGTATGACATTTAACTCATATATGATACCTAAAATTATGCTTTGATATAATTTATAATAGTTCGAACTCTTAAACACCAAAATATTATTCACTTTGACTTTATTGATCTCACAATTATATTATTAGAAGATAACTTTCAAGCAGGCTATCCATCATGGGAGTACCTCACATTGAGCACACTTAATTTGAAGTTCTTATTGAAAAATCTATTATTATCTAAATAGATGCTTAGATGTTTAAGAATTATGCTTAATTATACTTAAGTGAGTTTCACAAAAGGTTCGATCATTAAATGTTAATCTTTATTCTCAAATAATTGCACCCTTCATTTGTAGAGTACGTCATGATCTAATGGACAAGATTTGAACATCAATTATGTGTAATGATTTATTTATATGATTGACTGGTTTTCTTATCTGGAATGCGAAAAATAATATTCCTAAATCTGTATATTATATTCGGATTGGAAAAACATACTTTGTGGTTGGGTTGTAGGCAAAGAGCACAATGGGGCAGCTATAGGCTATGTGTCTAGTGGATAATCTATCGACAACTTAAATTTTCTCATTAAGAGTTACGGATATTGTATGGTTTTATTTTATACAAAAATAATTATTTAATTGATTTCAATTATAGTATTAATATAAAATATAATATTATTATATTTATTAAAGAATTTGATATTAATTTTTTAATTTTGAAACCTACTACAATACTTCAAATAATATATCATTTAATGCCTCAAGATCATTAAAATCTTTAAACTTAATGTTAAACTAATATTAATTAAAGTTTATTAGTTAACATTATAATTATAAATTTATTAGAGATATTTAATTACCTAATAAAAAAATAGGAGAACAGCAAACACGGTATCAAAATATTTTCTTTTACTTTTTATAAATTTTTAATCAATACCAACAATAAATTCCATTTAAGCACCAGAACACCTTAATCTAAACACGGAGCTTTCACCCGAACCCTCAACTCTTAGATGGTGTAACGAAATGCGGTGGGAAGACTGCGAACCTTTTGCAGAAGATAGAGAAGAGCAGCACGAATCAACTATAGATCTCGACTTCTCCCTCTTATCAAAGCCTAAGGTAGCGTAAACCCTAGCTCACTGTCCTTTTCCTTCTCGTTGTTTTTTTTTCTTCTCAAATTACTCTTCATTGTGAATATTTTGTTTATTTATTGATAGGTTTTAGTCGCGTTTGAGTTTTTCTGTACTCTAGACGATACTTTTTGGGACCCTAGGCATCTAATTGTTAATTGTGCAGAAAACGATATTTATTTAGGGGCTGTTTAGTTTGCTGACATTGAGTGTTTTATTTAGGGGCTGTTTGGTTTGCTGACATTGAGTGTTATGTGATGTTATTTAAAACTGTAGATAAGAAAGTAGCTGTTTGGTTTGATGTCATTTGCGTAATGATATCTCAAGAATTACAAAAATGCCATTGTATAATGTTATCTGAATGTGCTCGCTGAGATCGTTGCCTTCTTCGTTGCCTTCGCCGCTCGCCGAGCCTTCGTTGCCTTCGCCGATCGCTGCCTTCTTCGTTGCCTTGCCGAGCCAGACGGCAGAAGGGTTCTTCATTGCCTTTTCTTTATATGCGATTCCGTCTAACAAATTGAACTCTGTGGGAAGAGGACTTTGTGTTTACCGTCTCGGTTGTATTTGACAAGGATACGTAGTTGAGACTGCTCATTTCAGTCCTTCACCGCTCTTTGCCGAGCCCGACTCCCTCTAGTAAGTTTTTTTGCTGCTGTTAAATTAATCCCTTGTTATTTATAGAAGATAGATTGCATATATCTTTAACATTGTTTTGGGCGTTTTCTTAGTTCACAGAATCAATGTTGTTAGGAGTCTACAAAATTGCTTGAGTTGCATTTGAGGAGCTAGTTTTCATACTCGTTGTGGGTGAGGATTGTAATTGGGCATTTTCTTAATTCACACAGAATATATTAAGATATTGATTGTGGCTCTAGATATGATGTTTTATAATAATATATGATGTCATCGTAGATGAAAGCGACAAAACAAAAGGTTATGTTGGCGTATGTGCAGCTATATTGACTATATTAAAGAATGATAGTAGTGATGATGATGAGTTAATTAATACAAAACAAAGCTGTTTCTGCTTATGTGCGCGCAACATACAACGTAAAGATTACTTGTGAGATCTTTATGAAGGCAATGATTTAGTTTCAGTGTTTATGGTCTGCATGAAGAAGGAACCTTTCTTTCGATTGTATGATATATTAAAATCTAGGAATCTTTTAAGGCCAACAATTCATATTTCAGTTGAAGAGCAAGTAGCAATATTTTTATATATAATAGGGCAAAGTGCACGCATAAGGTCAGTTAGCTTCATATTCAAGAGATCCTGTGAAACTGTTAGTAGATATTTCTATTGAGACAATCTAAGCTATTGAAATGAGGAGCTGTGTTTGCAAATTAAAAATAGTGTTGGTAAAAGAATATTGTGTTGGTAAAAAGAGAAACTTGCACGTCTTTGTTTTTCACCAAAGTTTGGATGCTGTCAACCTTGATCCAGATTCTATAGTCTCAAGTCATTTGGCATTATGAATTTGATATTTTCTGCCGGCTGTATTTAGCTTTGTGTGAACTAATTTGGCCAAACATTCTTCAAGTCCTCTGTATTGTTGTCGAACAATTTGATATGAAGGAGATTGTGTTATATATATTATCAAGCCTAATATAGTTTCCATCTTCAATTTGTAATGAGTTTGGGAGAATCATCTTGAAAATTTTGTTCTAAATGAAGTAAAGTGATAAATGGACGCTGTTGTAAATGTATAAATTGCTTAAGATCTAAAGTTTGTTTTTTTCTTTAAATGCAGGTTGCTGTTAATGTTCTTTGTTGCACCCAAATAGTGAATGGAACTATCTGTTTTATTTGCTCTATCTTCTTTTTTTCTTCACAAAATTTTTTATGAAATGAAAGAGTCTTATTTGGGAGTATTCTTACCTCATGTGTAATATAACATGAATGACATTGAACCAAACAGCATATATCTGAATAATACTGACATCTGTTATTTAAATAACACTGAACCAAATAGTCACTGTTATCTGAATAACATGTTATCTGAATAACATGCTATCTTAATAACTTTTCAAATAACATTGAACCAAACAGCCCCTTAGTAAATGAAAAATGTTACTTGACTAATCAGGATTCACTGATTCTTTGCAACCTTGGAAGCACTTTAGGTAAGATCCTATGACCCTAGAGCCTCAACTCTAAAGGTTAGATTCACTCGGGCTAGCTCAAGCTAGCCCGAGTTCGAGCCATGGATAGGGTTGGTCTAGCTAGCCCATGTGGTGGCCACGACCACCCCAACGCACTTACAAGTCCAAGGGACCCATGGAACACCCTTGGTGGGTTCCTCTTGGCCTTGATCCTTTGTAAGAGGGTTTTGGTTAGATTCGGGCCAAGCCATGGCTAGGCTAGCCAAACCCCCCAACTAAGGGTGCGCGGGGTTCACCCCACCCTCAATGAGCTGTAGTTTAGCCCATGAATGACCCTAAGGGTCCAAATTCCCTTGGGTTAAGATAGGTTCACTTGGGATAGCTCAAGCTATCCCAGGCCCAACCCAAGTTAAAGGTTGGTTCAACCACTTTCAAGTGGCTTGAACCAATCATAAAGCACTTAACCAAATCATCAACCCAAATATTTCATGAATCTTATCTTAGATCAAGATGGGGGTCACTTGGCTAATTGGGATAGCCCAAGCTAGGCTCGACCAAGTGGGATCCCCTCCTTAGATTCCATGGAATAACAGATTGGAACCTTAAACCAATAAATTTAAAAGTGCTCCACTTGGGTTAGCCCAAGCTAGCCCAAGGGGAGCTCTCGGCCATGGTAGGACCACCACTAGTAGAGTGGCAAGGGTCAAATCCAAGTTTCACAACAACTCCCCATTACCTTTGGATCCCTGCTGAGAGGTTCCCAAGGGCTACCTCATTAAAAATCAAGAATTGATTTGACTTGGGCTAACTCAAGCTAGCCCAAGTCAAACCTTAGATTAATTTAGTCCAAACTCCATAGAAGGATGGTGGGGCTAGACCAAAGCCTAACAAAGCATATATTAATCTTAGAAAATCTTGACAACACGAGCTGAAGGTCTAAAACCAAGTGAGTTGACTAAAGGACCAATTAGGCTAGCTTAGGCTAGCCTAAGTCAAGCCTATTAGAATACTAATCTAGATTATGAAATGGAAATAAGATAAACCAATCCTAGCTCCTACTAAACATAATAGAGACTTAAGGTTGGTAATCAGGATTATGGTAAACCTAATTAAGGAAGGGTAACCTATCAAACTAACTCAGGCTGGCTCAATATAAGTTTAGGCTAAAGCTAATCCCCAAGGTTGCCTTGGATCCATCCAAGCCTAAACCACCCCTAGGAACCTCATTTGGGAGTTTTTCAAACTCAGATGGCAAGTTAGAACAATTGACCTATTTGGGCTAGTCGAGGCTAGCCCAAGCTAGCACATGGACCCAAATGGTCCAAACCACTAACATGGTGACTTAATCCAACCAAATATTTATAATGAACACCAATTAACTCAAAAAATGTAGAATTGGCCATTAAGACCAATTCAACACTATGGCAAGTAAATGGTTCATTGGGCTAGCCCAAGCTAGCCCAAATTGATCCAAAGGAAGTTGAGGTCATCAATATGTCAAATCACCCAATTAAGGGGCTAATGTACCAAAAAGAATCATAACAAAAATCTATAAACCTAAAATGATCAATCCAAATCAGGTCTAGACTTGGATTCATTTGGGCCAAGCTTAGGCTAGCCCAAGTTAGTTGAAAGCCTAAATACTTGTGTTTGACCAGTCTAAGCTAAAATCAAGCCATAGTAAGTCCTCATTTATTTCAAGCAGTCCCTTGAGAAATCACATATGTCTAGCTTATAGACTCTCTTAGGTGTTAAGAATAGCACACTTAAGCTAGCTCGCACTAGCTTAAGTAAGACATTCTAGCAAGAGTCAAGATATTGCCTAAAAGCCCGAGTAAGGATCATCTCATAACTATTTAGCTTAATAATATATAAGGCTCTAAATTAGCTCAATAGAGTGCCAATGGTGGCCCAGTCACTTAAGTCAAAGTTGAACTATGTGTATGTTTGATATACTTGCATAAATAATGATGTTAAAATACAAAGGCACTAAGCGAGATAAGTGCATCTCAAAAGTACGAGTCATGATAAAAGGATAATAAATCAATTATGTAATTTATGCAAATACTCTCGAAACTTGACACTTATTTCGCTCATCAACAAAATTGAAAGAAAAGATACCAAAACATATATTACTTTTTGCACTTGTCTGCTTACTCGCTTTGTACTGCTGCATTTTGAAGCTTTGTTTTCATGTTAATTTTATATGCAATGATTATCACTGTCAAAAAGATGTCATAGAACAAAATGCTTAATGGTTGGTGGATGTTGCAAGGGTTCTCAAAATGGTGGTGTGATTAGGTAAAGATGGGGCAATCATCGGGAGTTATAAAGGTGCCAATTGCTGCCTTTGAGGGGTCCAGTTAAGGGTATGATTCATGATTTATGCTTTATGGAACTTCACCTCATGGCTCTAGGATTGCCCGCCAAAATTGCTAAAGTTGCTTATTCACTATAAATGGCATATGCATTGCAATCAATAAGTTTTTTGATAGGTGACATATTTGTAATAGGGAATACTTATGGAAAGGAAAATGATACGTGTTTGATTTGTTGTGCAGGAACAAATGATATATTCTTTCTCTTACGCAGAAATTGAGAATATATTTTTGTGCTAAAGATCATATTTCCTACAATTTATTTACGCCCATTACTTTTGCTCGCCGCATTGCTCTTTGGAAAAGTGTAACACTTGACATCTGTTGAAGTACTTAGAGTATTATCTAATTACTTGGAATTCCAATCTAGACGTTGTATTTAAAATGCTATATCGGGTGCCAGTGGAGGAGCCTGAAAGTGATCTTTGAGGAACTGCTGGGAGTTTAAAATGCTACCTTATTTTTTTGTCATCGCATTTTATTTTATTTCAGTTTTCTTTTAATTTTGCAAGGCCATGTATTAAATAAAAAAAACACTATGTATGGAGCAAATTGTGAATCTTATTTTGTAATATTGAATCAAGATGAATGGATGGATGTGAATTTTTTTGATTTATGGATGGCTTTTATTTTTGCATTTTCTCAATTTTGCTCAATAAATTCATGCGACTCAGAGTATCTAATGCTAGATTAGTCCCCACTAACCTAGCATCGGGTCCTCACAAGCTTGCTTGGGCTAACTTGGGCTAGCTTGGGCTAATCCAATTGGCTATTTCTTCTTATGGGTCATTTTGGTGTTTAGAACTCTTCTTAGGATCTTTAATTTATTTAAGACATTCCTTTAGGTGATACGTAACCCAATTCTGGCCAAACTTTGGTTTGGGTTCATTTGGGTCCACTTTAGTTAAATTGAGTTCTTCAGAGCTAGCCCAAACGAGTCCAAGTCTAGTTTTTGTTAAATTGTCCACTTTAAGATTTGTATTTCTACCATTATGGATCTCTTAGTGCCATTTACCCTTGGGTGATTTACCTATTGGTGACCTCAACTTACTTTGGGAAATTTGGGCTAGCATGGGCTAAATGAGGTTTCTAAAGGTTGATTAGGTTTGGATGGGTCCAACGCAGCCCTTCCGAGGTTTGATAGCTTGGGCTAGCCCAAGTTAGTCCGATAGGCTACCCTTCTTTATTTAGGCTTTACTGCAGTCCTACTTACCATTTTTAAGGCCATATTATGCTTAGTAGGAGCTAGGGGTGGTTTATGTTATGATTTTGACCAACCCTTTAATAGCCTTGACATGGGATAGCTTGAGCTAGCCCAAATGAGCTTTTAGTTAGTTCACTAGATTTTGGATTCTTAGATCATGATATAGAGCTTTCCTAGGACTAGTGAAGGCCATGATAAGCATTGGCTAGTTTGAATCATCCTCTTATGGTGCTTGGCCCATATAGGGCTAGAGCTTTGCTTAGGCTAGTTTGAGCTAGCTTAAGTTGGATCAATTTTCCCAACTTAAGGAGGTAGGTTTTAGGAACCTTATAATATCGATCTAAAGGTAATGGGGAGTTAATGTGGAGCTTAGGTTTGATCCTTGCCTCACCACAAGGGGTGTGGGCCATACATGGCCGAGAGCTCCCTTTGGGCTAGCTTGGGCTAGCTCAAATGGAGCCCTTATTAATCCCTATGCTAAAAATCCCAATTTGTCATCCCATGAATTTCAAGTTCTTCTAGGTTATAAATGATCCAAGCCACCATCCCAAGGCTTGGGATCCCACTTGGCCGAGCCTAGCTTGGGCTTAATCCATGGCTAGCCCAAGTGGCCAAGTGGTGCCCTCCTTGATTTGAATAAGATTTCATGAAAATTTTGGAAGGTGAAGATTGGTTAAGTGCCTTATGATTGGTTCATGCTACTTTGCAAGTGGCTGAATCAACCTTAGCTTGGATTGAGCTTGGGCTAGCTTGAGCTAGCTAACCCAAGTGAACCCTTATTCCAATTTAGTGGGATTTAGGCCCCAATGGCTAGGCTTTGGGCCCACCCTTGGCCAATGGAGGCTAGCAATGCTTTGGGCTGACCCAAACTCTCTCACATGGGGTTAGGTCATCCAAGGCCATGATTCGACTTGGGCTAGCTTGAGCTAGTCCAAGTGAGCCATTATCCAACCTTAGAGAAGTTTGACCCCCTAGGGTCGTTCATGGCCCCTCACCAAGGTTCATTGAGGGTGGGGTGAACCCCACCCACCCTTAGGTGGGGTTTTGGCTAGCCTAGCCATGGCTTGGCTCAAGCTAGCTTGAACTAGCCTGAGTCTAGCCAAAACCCTCGCATGAAGGATTTGGGGTCATGGGGGTCTACTAGAGTGCCCTCAGGACCTTCAAGTTTAACTAAGGGTTTTTGGAGGGGGTCGGGCCTCACTTAAGTGGGCTAGCCTGAGCCATAGCCAGGGCACAGCCTTGGGCTAGCTTGAGCCGAAGTGGCCATCTTTTTGGTTTAAGGTTTATAGTTGAGATGAATTACTCAATGAGGCTGATGAAGACTAGCTGGAAAATCAGGTGACTTGGATGTGGTCTGTCTCGCCTCGAATTAGCCCAGTGTGAGTTGGGTAATCTTGGGTTAACCCATGGAGGAAGAGGAGAGGCTGCTGCGGGGTCTTGGGGCTTAGAGGACCCGGGAAGGTCCATAGAGGTCAAGGGAGGTATTGGGGAGGGACTCAGGAGCACAGGTGGCCGCAGGTGAGCCGGGGAGCTGCTGCCTGGAGGTGGGATTTTCTTGGGTTCACGGCGAACTTAGCTCTCTTGAGGGGTTTTGGGCTCTCAATTAGGGGTTGCCATGAGTCTAGGAGAGGCTCAGTGACAAGGTGGTGGCCAGTAGTGGGTTTAGGAAGCCGCTGGAGGCGAGGGAGGAAGTTCTCGGGTTTGGAATTGAGGAAGGGAATTCGGGGTTCAAAGTGTAAGGGAAGGCCTTTTGAAGATTTCTAGGACCCTTTTTATAGCTGTCCCCGATCAATCCTGGCTAGTGGGGTGACGTGAATCAATGGCAGGGATCGACCCTAAGGCCTAGGGCTATCGGAGCTATCCTTAGTGGAGTGCCCCATTGAGTGCCATTAATGGCTGCTCATGGTTGTGTAGCTATGTATGAGGCTATGTGGTCTTTTTGGAGGCGCTGGGACGTGTGGTAGCCAGGGGAAAGGCTGCTATTGGCGTGAGCTTGCGTCTTCAGCCGAAGGAGACGTACAAGAAGCGGATCTGGGCCGTTGGATTCATATATTTAAAATTGATAACCTGATCTAATCCCGCGATTAGATTAGATTGCAACTGTTGGATCACATTTATTTGGCATTGGGTGGCTGATAATGCGTTGATATGCAGTTTCATTCTTTGCCTGTTGCATGAGATCATCCACCGCGGTTTTATTTAACCGTTAATAAAATATTTCAGTAATATTTTAATTTATTTAAATCAAATTTTATGTATTTTTCTACTGTTTGCGTCAAAAAATTATGAAACTTTCACCCATAGTTATTTGGGGGCGAGAAGTAAAAAATGACATTATTTTTTGCGTTTTGAGCTCAAAATTATTTTTATTATTTTTCTTAATTATTTAATTATGTTAAAATATCAAAATATTAAAAAGTTCTCTTTATGATTATTTCCACTCGAAATCCGTCATGGAGCATATGGTGATGTTCTTGTGCCTTAGTTAACTTTTATTAAGTCCTAAATGATTGGTTAAGATTTGAGGGTCATTACAAATAATGACTAAGAAATTTAAGGGAATGTGAAATTAAAGTTGAAAAATAGAAGAAAACATACATAAATTATGATAGTTTAACTCAGAAATGAATTTGCATTCACTTTATATTATTTCTCTTAGTTATAGTATGGGTAAGAGCTGGAGAAGGACGTGGTGGAGAGGAGAGATAGGGAAGAGCTCATTTCATTCAATTGTTATTCACCTACATGTTACATGGCATTACACGCCTATTTATAGATACATGGATGACACAAACACACACACACATATACACACACACATATATATATATATATACTATTACAAGCATGTAGCTATACTTTAATATTCCCCTGTAAGGTGACAGTTCAGTTTTGAACCGTTAGCTTATCACCTACACGGTTGAATTGCGTAATGGAGAGAGGTTTGGTGAGGATGTCTGTTGTTGGCTCGTTTGGCAGTATGTGTTGGATGGTAACTTTTTGTTCTTGATGTTATCTCATATAAAGTAGCAATACACTTCCACGTGCTTTATTCGAGTATGGAATAATGGGTTGTTGGCGATGGAGATTGCAGATATGATGTCGCAGTAGATGGTAGTAGCTTACGACGTTGGATGATGAAACTCTTGTTGAAGTTGCCGAAGCCATATGATTTTTGTAACAGTGGATGCAAGTGCTCTATATTTGGCTTTTGTAGATGAATGATCCATTGTGGGTTGCTTCTTTGTGCTCCAACAACTGGTGTGTTGCTGAGAAATATGCATAATCATATTGTGGATCTCTGGTTTGCTGAGTCCCCTGCTCAATCCAAGTTGGAGTATGTGTGAATTGTAGGACGAACTTAATTGTACCCTTGATGTACCATAGAATGTGCTTGTGTTGAAATAAGTTATGCTGCGATGGCCGGTGCATGTGTTGGCAAACACGATTGACGGCGAGGTTGATGCTTGGAAGAGTGATGGTGAGAAACTGGTGGTATCCAGTTAGCTGTCGGTAATGCTGTGGGTCAGTGAATGGGGCAGAGGTATCGGTGGAGCTGTCGGCTGGAGTAGCAAGTGTAGGGGACATTCTGGCTTTTGGAGGAGATGAGTAGCGTATGCTGCCTGAGATAGTTGGAGATCGTGTGCAATGAGCTGAACCGAAATGCCGAGGAACTTAGAGGGGTATCCAATAGTCTTCATTTTGAAGCGAGTTTCCATTGTTTTTATAGTGTGTTGGAGAAATTCTTGGTTTGTACCAGTAAGGAGGAGGTCGTCAGCATAGATGAGGAGATAGGATCGGAAGTTTGATTTGTCATATTTGAGAGGGATTGGTAAGCCTTACTTTGAGTGAAGCCTTTTGATGTAAGTAAATTGATAAGAATGAAGAAATATTGATGAGGTGACTGTTTTAAGTCATATAGGGCCTTCTTCAACTTACATATGTGGTTGGGTTTAATACTGTAACGATCTTTGGTCGTTACTAAGAAAGTCACTAACGTCCCCGCTAATCTTAAATGTTCGTTAATTTCCCGCTATAGTATTAATACCCGCAATTTTCTGTTTTTCTTGTTAGTTTTTCCTGCCGAATTTGGTTTTGGCTTGATAACCCACCAACGTATTTCTATCCTTGTTATTAATCTAGTTAAAAAAAAATAATTAACAGTCACATATTTGTTACCTGTCAACCTCCAAATTGCCGCCACTTGCCAGAAACGGCGCCTTTATAAGGCGCGAAGTCTTGCGGAAGGGGGGTGGCGCTTCGAAAGGGAGAACCGAAAGCATATATAGGCGGATATAACCTATGACACCCGCGCATTTTAAGCTATCGCAGCTCCCGTAAAATCGTATGCTTTGTCTCCTTCGCTGCTCCAGACGCAGTGACCGAGTCGACAAAGCCGTAGTCTTCGACGCAAGCAGAGACGCAGCCGTAGCCCTCGGAATCCTACGACGAAGCCGCAGCTTACGGGACTCCTCAAAGCTGCAAGGACGCAGCCGCAACCGTAGCCCCGCAGGTCTTCGACGCCTTCGATCCGCTCCAAACCCTGCCGACTTTGTGACGCCTCTCCAAGTCGACGACGCCAGCCGCAACCTTGGGAGGATACGCCGCAAGCAATGACGCAGCCAGACGCAGCCGCAGTCTTCAACGCCTTCGATTGCTCTACTTCGACAGCAAGAAGGTTCATCTCGACCCCTTCAGTTGATCCCTGTTCCTCCAAGCACGGCTTCGACCCGATTCCATTCATTGAAATCCACTCGACGTATCCAAACCGTCTACTTTCTCTTCTGTTGAGTTCTAGAAATGCCCGATTGCATAGGTACAATGCTTATTCTCTGCTTTATTTTTTAGTTAAGTAGAATAGAAGTTGTTATGAGATTAGGTATGATCGATTCTAAGCGATGAGTTTCTAACTGTAAACTTTTATGTGCTGTTTAATAGAGTCCTTTGAAATATGTAAACAAATAGAATAACCATATATCAATAAATTTGTAATATAAATTTATTGTAGTACGTAGGAATTAGTGTAGATGGAAGCAACAGGTTGCTGTAAAGGTCTTACCCCTCATTAGAATAATCATCTATCAATAATGGTTGTTATAAACTACACTTATATGGTTAAGATCCTCACTATAGCAATGAAGTAAACAAAGAAATAGTAGGCTGAGTTCTTAAAATTGAAAATGATCGTTATGGCAATAGGAAATATTTGAATGTGTTTGCTGAACTTCGTTAAATGATGAACAATTGTCCATTTCCTTGCATGCAAATTGACCTTAGATATATCATGATTAGCTCACCACTCTATATATGCATAATTAGATAATATATCTACAGCTTGAATAGATGGTTCAACAAATTCTTAGGATTACAATAAGCATGTATTATTCTTTATATTGCAATAATTTATGAATGGGTATGTAGAGAATCAGTCTTATGAAGGAGATTTATAATGAAGATCCTTAGATATTGACATCAAACTAACTTATGTTTATATTGTGATTTATGCACTTATGAATTGATCAAATTTCAGCAAAAGGGAAATGTGGGGTGTTCCGTTAAGTAACTAAAAAGGGAGAAAAAATGCTAAGATAAGGTTAAAGGATTGGTCGAACAAAGGAGTTAGATACTTTTATGTGATGCATCAATGATGACACTCTTTTAGTTCCTTAGTGAAATAAGAGTGATATGAAATGCTATTTTCAAGCATGATAAAGGTTCATGTAGAAAATTTGCTTTATAAAGTATTATAATTTAATGAAATATAGAATAATAATTTTAAGGAATACTTACATAGGTTTAGAAGATTTTAAATAAATCTTTAAGGGGGAAATAACTCTAAAGAAATATTAAAGATTTAGGAGTAAGAAATTATATTTTATTATTATACGGATTTACAAAATCTAATAATATTACAAATATAACTTTTGTAGACACTGCAGATTTTTGAGTGCTAAAATCAGACATTCAAATACCGAGGTACATTGATTTTACTGTTTATACTTAAATGCTTTTATTGCCGCTTTAGCACCGCTTTGAGCCTTATCCCTGTTGATGAAATGAAATGCTTGTTAAATGCCAGAGTAATGTCATAAATAAAATGTATATGTTATGTCTTATGAATGTATGGAAGGGTTTCGAAATAATTGTTTATTAGGTTAGGGACGGGGCTAGTCCATCGGGAGTTATAAGGGTGCCATCTGGAGCCTTTGAGGGGGCCCAGATGAAGGAGTTGTTCTTATTGAACCCAGCCTTATGGTTCTGGATTTGCTCAATAGAATTGCTAACGTTGTTTCGTGAAATCAAGACATACATACAAACAAACATGCATGAAACTTATAATATGGCAGGTGACAATATTATGGCAAGAAAAATATTTAATTTGCAGGATTATGTATTTTGCTCTAACCTTTGATTTCCTGCAAAGTTATCTGTATTTCGCTTCCCGCATTTGTTAAGTGTAATATTTAACATCTTTTGTACTTAATATGTGTATTGATGCATTATTCTTATAATGCCAGGTTAGGTGCAGTTGGAGGAAGTTGATATAGCATAAAGGATATTTAAAGTACGGTGATGCTGACATGTCATATATAGTTTTGATTTGTTACTTAAACTTTAAAGTTGAACGGAAATATTTATTCATATTGATTTAATTTATAATAATTTGGATATTATATTCTTTAAGTTGAATGATTGACAAAGTTTATTATGTTGTATGGCTCTATTGTTTAATTTATGTCCAAATGTTTTTTTTCTTTTAACTGCCAATATGATCCTGCGGGAATGTACCCAAGGGTAGTTGGGTTGATACCTAACTTAACCTAGGGTCATCACAAGTACGGTATGTGAAACTCGGTGGTTGTTTAATGTAGATTGTTTCTTTTAAGGATTTGTGAAAGATTGCATTTGAGACATCGAGTTGTAGTAAGGGCCAATGGTGATGAGTGGTTATGGTGAGGAGAATGCAGATTGTAAACATTTTGGAGACTGGACTGTAGGTTTCAGTATAATCCATCCCATAGGTTTGATTGTAGCATTGTGCTACTAGGCGGGCTTTGTGTTTGGAGATGGATCCGTCAGTGTTATATTTAGTTCGGAAGGTCCATTTGTTGCCAAGAGGTGGTTGGGTTGGATTTGGGGGATCTTTGAGGGCCATGATTTTTCTCCAATGATGGTGTTTGGAGGCTTGAAGGTAGGTGGTGGGATCAGGTTGGGTAAAGGATTGAGTTGTGGGGGTTGATTGGGAGGGGTGGGCAATCGTAGAGGGATGTGGTGATGTTTGATAATAACTGTCTTGGATCAGGTAAGCATGGGATGTGTGAACAGTGGGGGGGTTGTGGATATGGGATGAGGCGGAGGTTGGAATATTTGTAAAGGGCAGGGGGTTAGGTGCGGTTGTAGGTGAGTGCGAGGATTGTGAGGATTCGGTGGAGGGGTCAGTGGATATAGGGTATTGGGTAGACGATATATTGTGTGGAGGGGTGTTTGAGGGGCAAAGATCGTGGTATTGGGTGAGTTTGTAGGAAACCGAGAAGGGAGGCTTGAGGATGGAATTGGTTTTCAAGGAAATGTACGTGTTGTGAGATGACTGCTTTATGCGTAAGAGGATTCTAGCATCAGTAGCCTTTATGCGAATAGCCAATGAAAATGCATGTTTATGGGTGAGCTTGGAGTGTTGTGCAGGTGGTAGGAGTGGATAGCAAGTGCATCCAAAAACCCGGAGGTGTTCGTATGTAGGTTTTCTATTGCAGAGGAGCTCGCATGGTGTTTTGTTTTGGGTGGTACGGAAGACGAAGATGAGATAGGCAGAGGTTAGTAGGGCGTTGGATCTAAAGGACCTTGCACGAAGTTTTTTGATTTTATGTTGGAATTATTTTTTTACGAATCATGATAGTTGAATGAATAAGGTTGTTGTTTTGAATTTCTATTTCATTGGAAAGACCCAAGTAAAGAGAGTAATCATCAGTAAAAGACGTATAATATTGATACCATCATTTGATAAATTGGGGGCCTGTCCTTGTACATTGGAATGAATTAAATCTAGTTGTTGATAACAATGATTATTAGAATTGAGAAAAGGCAATTTATGATGTTTATTCATGATGCATTGATAATAATGGGTGTGGTTGCAGTAGGAGATTTGTGAATGCTGATTTGCAAGGTGTTGGATTGTAGTGATTGGATGACTCAATCTTTGGTGCCAAAGATCTGAATTTATTGAGGCAACAGAAGCATTAGTAGGAATTGCTGGGAAGAGTGTGGAGGCTCGAGTGGAATAAAAGAGCCCGTTACGATTGCAACTTTGAAGGAGGGCTGTATTCAAGCGGAGATCCTTGATAGAAAAATTAACTGGATCAAATGCAATGTAGTAATTATTGTTCATAGCAAGTTTATGGACAAAAATAAGGTTTAATTGAGACTGAGGGACGTGTAAAATTTGAGACAAAATTGCTTACGAGATGGAGTGGGTAATAAGCCGTTATCAATATTGGAGATGTGCAACGCTTGATCGTTTTCGATGGTGACCTTGTCGTGACCGTTGTACGTGTCTGAGATTGAGATGTTGTTCAGGTTCTTTGTTATGTGAGTAGATGCCCCAGAGTCAAGAACCCAGTTGTTGTTGATGTGGCTATCTGCAACAAGTGTTGTGGGATGTGTGAATTGTCTTGTAAATGATGTATCAAGTCGGTGCTAGTAGTGAGGGCTGAATAACCGTGTTTACGCAACTCACGGTTGCGAACTGAGGATGAGTGTCTTGGCTATTTACTGTTATGGAATCTGAGTTTGTTCGGCCTCTTCCTCTCCATGGACGGCTGCGTTCGCGACCTCTAGTATGTAATAGATGGGTGGGCTGTGGTTGTTATTGAAGATAGCATATGGCTTCGATTAGGAGAATTATTTCTTTGCTGCAAAGTAGGGAATATAGATCTTCAAGGCTTATAGGTTGAAGATTGGTGCGGATGGCTGTTTTGAACGCTTGGTTTTGAGTCAGGAGGCCGTTCAAAATATAAAGAATGATATCTTCTGGATAATGGTTGAACCTGTGATAGCCCAAGTTAGGTTGATAACAATCAATCTAATATCAGGTACTACTTTCCGTAGGATCGTATTGGTGGTTAAGTAAAACAACAGTTAAACAACATCCAAAGCCACAAAAGAATAAATAAATTTTATTCATTTAAAATAAATAACATTTAGATTGTTACATATTTGACATCATACAGAATATAAATATTTGTCTCTCGAAAAGAAAATAAAAACTAAACTATATCCCGGGCCATTATTCTCTTTAACATTTTTAAACTATATCAGCCTTCTCCAGCAGTATTTGGTCTGGCATTTTAAAAATAAGCCTTAGTGCACAGTCTAAGTACAAAAGATATTAAATAATATACTTTTAAGCAAAAGCTGAAGAAAAAAAAAAAATAATAATTACAGAAAAATAGGATAAAATGCAAATAAAAAATAATCATTACTCCTGCAAATAAATATTTTCTTTGTCACATGCCAAATTTCAAACGATGATCGTGTAAGAATTTATGTTTATATTTATGTCTTTATATTATGAAGCGACAGTAATAGTTCTGATGGGCAAAGCCAGAATTTTGAGACTGGGTTCAATAAAAGCATAAAAGCATAAAAGCATAAAAGCACCTGGGCCCCCTCAAAGGCTCCAGATGGCACCCTTATGTCTGCTGAGGACTAGCCTCGTCACTAACCTATTTATGCTTCGTTTCAGAACCCTTTGCAACATTCACAAGATACATAAACATCATTTTGTTTTTCTTACATCATTAATAGTAAGAATAACACATTAAGTAGCAATATAAAATAGACTCAACGCGATGCTTAAGCAACAATGAAAGTAATAAGAGTATAAAATAATATATAGTGTATTTTTGTGTAAACTTAATAAAATGACTCACACACAATTCCGATGTATTATTTAGAGATTCGATGTGTCTGCAAAACTTATATTTTGTAGTTTTATCAGCCTTTGAAAATGTCCGCCTTTATTATTAAAGCATATATTCTCCTTTCTAAGTTGTTCTTGATTAGTTTGTTAATTAATAAACTTTTGTGTTTTTACTAGGATGATAAGGTTTCATTATTAAAGCACTTAGCCTGATCAAATCTAGACATAAAGATCCATTGCATTTTATCACATTCTGCATTTATTAGTTGGTTTTCAGGTCCTTAGTAAACTCCTCTAGTACCAACTATTAGTGCTTGGCTTTTTAGGCATATGTAAATGCAGTGTGGTTCATGCATGTTCGTTGGCAACTAAAATGCTAAGGGTATTGATTAATACTGCTAATCACACTTTCATAGGGTTCTAGATTAGATGAAGATTGAAACAGTAAGATGCCGAACTAATTTAACTTCTTTTATTCATCAAGCTACTCTTTGTTATTGAAATTTCATTCATCCAACAATCATGGATTTTATTATGGTCTCTATTATTGTTCCACCAACTTTAATCACCTATGCTGACTTCCAGTTTGATCTTAAACTGTATATGAATTAGACATCTCTCACAGCATCTCTACCAATATTCATGAAGACATTGGGTTAATTCTGCCTTTGCTCTGAATTACAAATAGATTTTGAATCTCTTTATTTAGATGGATTAACCCAATCCATCTGATCTCAACAGTCTTGTTAATATCTATATTTCAAATCTAAACTCATTGTCTTAAAATAATCTTTATATCAGATCTGATCTTATTTGATCTCTACTTGATTTGATTTGCAAATCAATCTATTTAAATCCTCATTTCATTCCATCCTAAACTGCAACAAGCATGACAAAGAAAATAATTTACTATAATAGCTCATGATTTTAAGTTGTTAAATTTGCCATATGAATAGCATGCTCAATTTATTTCTAGATGTCATTACCTATCTTAAGGTGTATAAAAAAATTAGAACTAAGTGTATAAGCTTACTACTGACTTCCAAGAAGATCATGCCTCAGCAATTGGAGGGCAGAATGATCGAGCGGAAAAGAAGAAGTCGTGAGGGAAGGGCCAGACGTTAGCTTCTGAACCGCTCATCAACGTCTCTATCGTAGAACTCCCGAGCTGTCGGCTTAGGTACGCTTCGTCAGTTTTGATCGAGCGGGGTCGAGAGGAAAAGAAGCGACCGAATAGAGAAGAGTCGAGCGGCCTACATGGGATTAAATAGGGCGTGCGTGCACAACACACGCCCGCGTCGTCTGACTGGAGATGGCGCTAAGAGGCTGATTAGGAAGTTGCGTGATTGTGGAAGGGTATTGGGTGTTTCATTCCTTCCGTCAACCCTCCCCAATGAAACTGTCGCACTGATTTTAGCGGAAGGTACTCAGCACGTTTGGAATTAGCGACTTAAATGCCTCCCGTAACTCTTGCGTTGATTGCAAGAATGGAGAGAAAAGAAATTGGAAACTGCTCGGTTGTATAAATTTTTTTGTCTGAATGTTTGCTTGTTACGTTTGTATTTATATTCCAAACGAATCAATGAATTTTTACAGTTTCTAGTTATACCAGAATCAAACAGCGGTTGATGAAAAACGGATTTTAGCGGTAAATTTTAACAGAAAACGGAAATTTGCGGGAAATAAATAGAATTTAGACATTGCGGAAAAATAATGTCTTCCTTATAAATGACCTAGGGTCATTACGAAACCGGTGGCTAAAATTTTGTAGACAATGTCTTTGATTTTGGATAGATATGCTAATGCAAACTTGTCTTTCATGGTGACATTGCGAAGTGCGTTCTTGAGCTGAATTACTTTGGATCGATTGGCTGATTGGAGTTGTAGTTCAAAGATTTGCCAAGCTTCTAGACAAGTTTTAGCATGAATTATGTAGGGAAGTATGGAGGGTGAAATGGTGGAGTAAGCTTCATGCGGTAGCTCAAGGATTAGGAATGAGGTCACCGACGCTGTCATGGATGTGGAGTGGGGGTTTTGTCGAGGAACCATCTAAATGCCTATGAAGACCATTTGCTTTTAATAGATTGAGTAGTTGTACAGGTCAAATGGGTAATTGTCAATGGTGAGAAGGTTCTTTACTAAATTCTTGACGTTGTTTATCAAGAATGTGAGATTGGAGGTGAGATTGGGCTGTATTGCAGGTTCTTGACATTCTTGAAATGAGGATTGCCCTTGTTATGCCATATTTTTTGTGCTCCAATGTTTCTTGCATTTTTATATTCAACTCCATACAAATAAATATATTAAGAACAAACTAATTATATGCAAAATACTTGTAATAATTAAATCAAACATTTCTATTTATTCATCTTCCTCTTATTATCTTATAGTGCACCTTAATAATTATTCAGAACAACTGATAAACAGTACAAGATATGGATTGAAAAGTCTTGCAATCATTCTAAAACAGGATCTCTAATGGAATTGTTTGAATATATATGCGTTCATAGTCACTCAACAAGCGACGGGAACGTGAAGGAAAGATCCAAAGATCTGTTGCTTTTTTTCATTAACTGAACTCTAACATCCAACTTTCATGGAGACTTCTCCAACTGATTCATCCTCTGCATCGTCCTCCCTGACTTCATGCCCTTCTGACTCGGACCATGATCACGTCGCAACACTTACTACATCACAATTAGAGCAGCTCAAGGTGGAGGAAAAGGTTTTTGAAATCTACTTTATTCTTTCTGGCGCAACCCCTGGCACGCAAACCGTCATGCTCGAACTTTGGCGTGACAATCATATTGATTTTTTGACAAGAGGACTTGTTCAACTGGGGCCAAGCTACTGTGTCTTGGATGCCAATCGGCCTTGGTTGTGCTACTGGATTATTCACTCTTTGGCTCTATTGGGGGAATCTCTTGATACGGAGCTTGAGAATAATACCGTAAATTTCTTATCTAGTTGTGAGGACATCAATGGCGGATATGGCGGTGGTCCTGGCCAGTTGCCTCATCTTGCAACAACATATGCTGCAGTGAACACACTTGTTACTCTGGGGAGTGATGCAGCACTCCTGTCAATAAAAAGAGAGGCTTTGCGCAAGTTTTTGTTGCGAAATAAAGATTCTTGTGGAGCTTTCAGAATGCACACCGGTGGTGAAATGGATGTTCGGGCATGCTATACTGCAATATCTGTTGCTAGTATTCTAAACATTTTGGATTTAGAGCTTGCAGATGGCGTCGGCGATTACATCAGAAGATGCCAAACATATGAAGGCGGCATTGCCGGAGAGCCTCATTCCGAAGCTCACGGAGGGTACACTTTTTGTGGATTGGCAACAATGATTCTTATTAATGAGGTGGATAGGCTGGACTTGACCAGCTTGATTGATTGGGTTGCATTTCGTCAAGGAGCCGAGTACGGCTTTCAAGGGCGGGCAAATAAGCTGGTTGATGGCTGTTATTCTTTTTGGCAAGGAGGATCTCTTTTTCTGATGCAAAGATTATTCTCCATTGCTGAAAACCAAATGAAGTCATCGCCAATAGGCGTGGTATGGACCTCTTTTACCGAACCTGAGCCTGATGGAAGTTCACATCAAACTGATGATTTTGATAAATATGAAGCAAGGAAAAGGCTTACTTCTGGTTCAGAATTCATTAGAACTCAAAATGGGGAGCCTCTCTTCCACAGTATTGGTCTTCAGCAATATGTACTCCTATGTTGCCAGGTTCTGGAAGGAGGTTTTAAAGACAAGCCTGGGAAGACGAGGGATCACTACCACTCGTGCTACTGCCTCAGCGGCCTCTCAGTGAGCCAGCACAGCTTTTCCAAGACTGCTGCTTCATCGGTGCTGCCAAATGCAGTGCTCGGCCCGTACTCCAACTTATTGGAGCCACTTCATCCTCTCTACAACTTGGTGCTCGATAGGTACTACAAAGCTTATCAATTTTTCTCTGTTATATGAAGTTGCATAGTGTTTGTCTTTGTCGTGGGTGTTTTAGGATGTTGTTTGATTTCTGTGACTTGATTCTCACAAAATTATCACATAGCCTTGTAATCAGATTCACCTGAGATGGTACTTTTTTGGTTTAGTAATGTTTGGTATAAAAATATAAATCATCTGATTGATAATGTTATAGGTTTGATAATTGTGCAAAAAGCAGATTGCACATTGTGTGGCACGTAAAGCTTTAGCCAACTACTCGTTATTTCTCATGGGAAAATGATGGGATAAGCTTGAACATAGCCTTATGGAATCCCGATTTTGGGAATGTATTATAAATTCT
Organism: Gastrodia elata; assembly: GCA_016760335.1. Classification (NCBI taxonomy): domain Eukaryota; kingdom Viridiplantae; phylum Streptophyta; class Magnoliopsida; order Asparagales; family Orchidaceae; genus Gastrodia; species Gastrodia elata. Next base: position 15,030,734 of record CM028673.1, read on the forward strand.
TAGCAGGCCATATTTTAAAGAAATTTAATTGATTAAGATTATAAGATTAATCAAGAGATCTCCACCAGACTGCTCTTCGCCATTACTTGTGAAAGTTGTGCAAGTATAATTAAGCTGAATTCTTAAACATTTAGGTGTATTTTTAGATAATGATAGAGTTTCTGATAAGAATTTTAAAATTAAGCATGCTTAAGTTGGGAGCACTCACAGGATGAGTGACTCGCTGAGAAATTATTTTTCGAGGATAATTGTGAGATCATTGTCCATAGCGAACAATACCTTAATTCTTAAGAGTTCGGGCTATTTCATTGCCTGCTGCATCGAAGAGGACATACGATCACCAGAGGTTGAAGCCGTCTCAAATATTCTTTGCGCGATCGCCGATGCTTATAGAGAGAATGCCAATCACACACATTTAGGTAGAATGGATTGAGCATCGAGTCTCAAGCTTCTCCTTCTTCTTTAAGTTCTTTCTTAAAATGTCATTTTGATTAAATGAGCTTAATTGGATAGTTGGAGAATTATTTTGGCTAAGAAAAATATTTCATCTTCATTATATTTGATGCTGCAATAAATTATCTTCTATGATATGTTCATTTTTCGTAGAATCACACTTCTTTGACATTTGGCCGGGAGCTATTCATTTTTAGTAGCTGTTGTCACGATGGGTGCTCTTTAATTAGATGAGATTATATATTTTTTTCAATAAAAATTCTGTTGTTAATTCTAGATGTGGTGGCATCAAATGATGGCTTGGTATTCATGCAATTGATGCCATCATTCTTTGTCAAAAGCATGAAGGAATTGTATTACTTTTTTGGTGAATTTTTTGTCATTGAAGCAAAATTTGTTTTGAAAATTTCTAATTCATAGATAGATCATGTTATTTAGCAGCATCTTCTTATCCATTTCGGGCATATTATGTGGATGGTTCAATTATAGTTAAAAGAAATTGAGTATATGAATATTTTGGGAACATTTGATTATTTTGTATTATTGACTTTTCATTAGAATTCAATTAATTAATGGTGCTTAGCATAACAAAAAACTGTAGGGCCAACACTGTGGCTATGAAAATTGTTACGTTTACATTAAGAATATATATCAAAAAAGTATTCAAGTTTAATAAATTTTTTTATTTTTTATTTTTACATATAAGTCTATACATATTAGATCATACTATCTATATATTTTTGATGTATATTAATAATGCTGGTTGCCTCATACTCCACTTTCCCTTTGTCTGCCTTTTGCTCCCTATTATGTCATTTATTAGCACATCATTTATATCATATATTTTTTGGAAAATATTATGATTATATAAGAATATATATCAAAAAAGTATTTAGGACCAATTAGAAATAATTTTTTTTTTGTAATTTTTGTATATATGTCTTATCAAAAAAATGTATTTAACTAATAATCTATTTATATATTGGATTGATATATTATTTATATATTTTAGTGTATATTAGTGTGTAAGTATAGCAATACTCATATTTTTTTTATTTTAAAGCTTTGTTGCCAGCCCCCATTTTCTCGAAATGACGCCAACTATAGAATTTTGTGCACTGCAACTTTGAAGGATTGGTTAGAAAAATATCTTCGCAGTTTTAATTTTTTTTATAGATAATTAAATATTTTGATATGGTTATATGATACGTTAATTATGCATAATTATATTGCCTGTGGAGGGGAACGAATGGGCAATCTTGCTGACCTACGGCAAATGTGCTCAAGAAATTAATTAAAAAATAATTATTTTTAGGAACACTAACCCCCCATCCGAGACAAGGAGAGCTTCGGCGAATTATCGTTCAGCACTGCCTATAACGGATAAGCTTTTTAAAATATAAATGTTTTTTGGTCAACCAATACTATGCGTTGAATTATATAATTGATATGCTTTTTTAAAAAATAAAGTAGTTGTGCACACCACTCAGTCGGTCTCAACTCTAAAATCCTTTACCATACGCCGCAGTATACTATTTTTTGATGATATTTTCTGTTAAATTAAACTCGAGACTCGAACTCGACTCGAAAATTTCGAGTCGAGTTTGAATCACACGTCTTGACTCGAATCCTATTTAAAATAAATCGAAACTTGAACAGGTTCGATTCGAGTTTGAGTATGGGCTGATTCGACGGCCCCACAGAGGATTAATTTTTTGATATTATAGCTAAAATTAAATTATTTAACATTGGCTTCATAAAATTTTTGTGAAAGAGTATCCCCAAGAATTTCTTCTTAGGCAAACAATCAAGTATTTTGGTTGACTATAACTAACCATTATTATTTTGAAGTTTTAAAAAATAATTATGGTGCCTCACATGCTTCGTTACCGGCTCTAATTGGCATATTTGGCCTATAGCCAATTTTTAGATGAGCTTATGAGATAAGATAGTTGTCAACATGAACAGCATCCACTAATTAAGAGTATTCTATAATAAGAAGTTGAGACCAGCAGATTAAGCATTCGAGAAATCTTTGAGAAGTTTTTTGAAGTTCAATATTCTTGCAAATTCTACTTTTTATTATGAAGCAATATTCGTACCACACATATTATCGATTCATATGTAATAGGAGATTCATATTTGTTAATCGGGATGCTAATTAATAATTTTTTCATTATTAATTAAATAAATATTCAATTTTTAAATTAACTATATTGGATAAAATAAATAATAAAAAATATTACTACTTTTTTGTTTTAGTTAAGTAGATTACTTTTTACTAAACTAATTAATTACTAAGCGTGCTAGCTACTTATTAATACTCTATCCATGATAGCTTCAACCTATATGATCATGTCTGATATTTTCCCTTATTCGACAAAAAGATACATAGCCTCAGCAAAACATCTTTAAGCATTTGCAACCTTGTGAGGTCGCCGTTGCTTATAGAGAGAATGTTTGTCAATCACACACTGTAAGACATTCTTTGAAGACATGAAGGGATAAGAAAAGCTTGGTTGCAACGAAGGTAGGCATTGTGTATGTAAAGAAGCCATTCTTGAAGCCATCACAATTCTAGATGCCATCACAATCTTGAATTAAGAAATTTTGTACATGCCATTAAAAATTTAGCCATCACAAACAATAATACTTATATAACTATGTCAAAACATTTAATAAAATATCTATCACAACAAATCTATCAATCCAATTTGCTCAGACCATCTATGCAAGTTAATGAAAAAAAATGGAAGCTTGTCCAAAAGGCCCTTCAAAGTTTAGGAAAAATGTAATCATTGATTGTTTAAAGACATCAAATCATCCATAATGCCTCAACAATATAAATAATACAAGAACATTTATAATGCTATTTAATACAGATGCTGAAAAATAGACTTTAATTAAGAAATCATTGTTGCTTGAGATTGTTTTGCTTATTATGCATCCTGTGAGTAGAGAAAAGCCATGCAATGCAATAGTTAATAACACAATTTTTTGAGGTTTTCAGCATCCAAAATGCATATAAACCTATAATCTTAAAACTGCATCCAATATAATTCATCACCAACTCTTACATAAATTATAAAGATTCTTGTATTGTGAAAAAAAAGACCCTAACAAAGATTCTTTTTTTGTAATAAAGCTAAACTTATAATCTTAGCAGCTAAGGTAATAAATAAAAATCCCTCGTTAAGTTATTACCTCAAAACTTAAAACTTTCCCAAAATTTGGTGGTAGGAGAAACATCTAAAGCTCAATGGAATGCACATAAAATAGTTAGAATATTTGCAATTCAAGAAATGCCAATACAATTGTTCAACTGTTTTTATATTTTCACCTCGATGCTTCATGCATTGACCACACGGAACTCTATAAGCAAATATACAAAATGAAGTCATTATCGAAGAATTGCAAATTATCCTATTAAATTCTCATCTTCATCTTCATGTAAGTTAAAATAAAGTTCCCAAAATTTTATAATTTTATCTTAAGACTAACTATGATTTGACAAATCTTATATTAATGTAAATAAAAATTTATCATTATGATAATCTAAAAGCTAATCTATCACATGTGAGAGCTTGAAGTAACAAACATAAATTACATATATGCAATTATTCACTATCATTAGCATGAACATAAATATCCCAAAAACTCACTATTTCCCTTTAGCTAGACATGATTTACAATCTCTCATGACTTAATATTGATTTAGATTTACTCAATAAAACAATTTAGATAAAATTTAAGTCATTACCCATGGCTTATAACTGAGCTTAAGCCTCATGCAAAAGAGATAAGAAAATGAGGTACCTTTGAAATTTGATTATTCACCTTGGAAATAAAGAGAGGTTGGAGGATGATTATGGCTTGTTAAAGTTCCTAATACCTTGATAGCAGCCTATGGAAGCTTGAAGTTTTCACTTGATGCTCTTTTAGCCGTTGGAAATGTGTATAATGAAAGGTCTTAAGCCTGAGGAAAAAGTAAAAGAGAGATGAGAGGAGGTAGTTCAACTCTTCATGAAGTTCCTAATTCAACTTCAAGGGTACAAGGAAATCCTCTAGCATTCATTAGGATAATCCTTTAAACAAGTGGATAATAAAATATAACTCGTGATAGGATTTCAATGGAGAAAATCTTCTAATGCAAGGTTTGAATGATAGGAATTAAAAATATTTTGTTTTCAATAGGCAAAATATTTGTTCCAATCTATTGAGAATATACTATTAGGTGTTTATCAAAAAAAAAATTCTGAAAAATTTTCATAAAAAAAATAATTATCTATAAACATTTTATTTATAATTCTTTCTAAATTAACATGAAAAAATTCATAAATAAAAGAATTCTCAAAAATTGCTAAACATTTTCTAAGCTTGCATTTCTCATTAATTTATTATTATAAGAAATTGAGCCAACCCCCTGCGTTTCCCTAGGCTTCTTCCTCTCTGCTTCGCCGTTCATCCGCATTCTTTACTGCGCTTTTAAAAATTGAAGCCGTCCGTTTAAACCGGTCCGGTTCAATACAAGGGAGTAGCTCCCTATTTATTTGAGCTTCTCGAAGCCGGATCTCACACCGGCTCTCCAGCGTCTCGTTGCCCTTCTCCCGATTCCTTCCAGATTCTACCTTTCCTCCGCCTCACTCTCTCGATCTGCCTGCACACTGCAGTCTTTTTGGATGGTGGGACATTCTTCGAAACAGTCCCCCTTCTCTCCCTCGAAGAAGAGATATTCTGCCGTCTTCGGGGCCACCTCCGCTGAATCCCCCTTCTCCTACTGCATGCAGGGCTGGCACTATCGCTGCCTCGGCCTCGACCCTTAGATCCCCTCCCCAAATCCTCATCCCATCTTCCAATTTCTCATTCCGGTTGCTGTGAATCGCCGCCATGGCTTTGCCTCGGAAGGGAATCGATAAGGACCAGATGCTTTCGAAGAAGAGTAATGGAAGGAAGGGGGAACCGAATCGGATTCTTATTACAGTGACCGTGATCGGCAGCGCTGGCCCGATTCGCTTTGTGGTGAGGGAGGAGGAGCTCGTCTCTTCGGTTATCGGAACCGCGCTCAAGACGTACGCGCGTGAAGGCCGTCGCCCCCTTCTTGGCTCTGATCTCGACTACTTTGTGCTTTACCATGCCTACGATGGATCCTGCGGTAAGATCTCGGCGTCTCGTTCGATCTTCTATAAATTTCGTTGATTTCGCCGTTCTTGCCTGTTTAGGGTTTTTAATAGTATGGTATTGGGCTGTAGCTTTGAGTCCGTGGGAACCCATTGGCTCTTTCGGGAGCAGGAATTTCTTGCTTTGCAAGAAGCAGGTGTCAGATAGTGAGGGGACTGCTACTCCTGGCAAGGAGGTCGGGAAGAAATGCGCGGGCGGATTGAAGACCTGGCTCATTAAGTCTTTCGGTTTGAACATTTCTGAATAAAAAGAGCAATTAAGAATTCTATTATATTTCTTACTGAAATCAGCTGGATGGGCGATGGATGTTCATTGCATTAGGGCTTCACTGGGCCTCTTCTTCAACCGTAGAGTGTGGTTTTAAATAATATTGGGAACAATTTGGGCCAACTGTTGGGCGATTGTTTCTTTGTTTGAAGCTGTAACAGCTGAGGTATATGCTTGATTTGTGTTTTTGTTGAAGTATTGTTCTGATTCTGCTGCTATTCTTCAACAGTATTATCAAGAAATTCAAGTATCATTGAATTTGTTGTATGCTAAGTTGTCAGCGATTATAATATTATTTGAGTTTAGTTCAATTGTATTTTATGATTTAGTGCACATATATAATAAGGGGGAAATGCGTCAGCTGTAGGAACTTTATGAAATGTTATACTAACTTGTATTATTATTATTATAAGATGTAAACATTGATTCATATCTAAAGTCTGTAATTGCGATTTAACAAAGCTACTCAATCTTCTTCTTTTATTATTCATAAATAATCTTTAATAATAATAAACTTTTATTGAAAAAGAGTGTCCAATAAAATAGGACCTCAAAGGACAAGGAAGAATAAATAGGTCCCAATTTTCCAAGTGCATAAAATGGCATCCTTTAAATTTGATAAACCCTAAAAAGTTTCTTATGTCGCATATATATTTGAAATAAGAAGGGCACTATGATCTCTGCCCTATCGGCGAGGTTCAGTAATTAGATTCATTTGAAAATTAGTAGTCCACATTAGAATCCCAAGCGAGGGGAACGAATTCGGAATCATGTTTGCTTCTATAGAACTTGCTACTAGAAGAAGCATTTATGCAGGATAGAAGATTAAATTGAGGCTATTTTGTGATCCCACCAAGGAAAATATAAGCATCCTCATTCCTAATGGGAGCATTTTGATGTCTATTTTTTAGGTGGAGCATGAAGCATGCCTTGGAGTGATGACACCAATCATAATGCAGTTGTAACATTGGTCGAGATATTCTCAAAGTCGTCCATTTGTCAATTGAATGTTCCACAAGGCCGCCAAAGAGCACGGCAAATTTCTTACAAGGCTCATAGCTGTGAAGGCTTCCCAAAGATTGAGCTGAACAACTGCAAATTATTAGCTAATATTGTCAGAAGGGAAACCCTTGCCACAATACCTAGCTTAAATCATATGCATCTACATATTTTGATGCATAATAAGTGGTTTGATGTTGTGATGAAGTTTAGGGTTTAGTATTGAAACTTCCATCACGCCAATTCACAATTTACGCATGCATTGCATCAAGCAAACAATAGCAGTTAGAACGACAAATCATAATTGAAGTAATTTGAGAGTGTGATAGTTTGGGTAATACAAGGGATAAATTTCCCCCAATTTCAATTTATGTTTATGTTTGATCTGAAAGAAATGAACGAAATCGATCGAAATCGATTTCGTTCGAAATTAGAAATCACCTTCGAACTAAATTGTTCAGATCATCGACAAACGACGATGAATAGATTTCACTGTGGACAGAGAAGATGAACTCGAATATGGAGATTTTGTTTGTTTAGGGATTTCGTTCGGACAAACAAACGAAAGATTTAGTTCGAACAAACTTTATTCTGTCATTTGAACTAAAATGGCGGAACAAAAGCTTTCTTTTGTGAGTGAACCTTCTACTCCTTCTCCGCTGAGTGCTTTACTCCGCGCATTCTCAGAATTCGCCCGGGTATAATTCTATTACTCTATTTTTATATATTAACACAAAATTAAAATTTATTATAAATTTTTTAACTCATTTTACTTTAATATCGGGAGTACACTTACCTTTTAAAAAAAAAAAAAAAAAAAAAAAAAAATCTTAAACTGTACTAAATATTCTAATGGGAGCAATAGTGTTTGGTTCGAATATATTCTTATTTATTAAAATACGTTAATTTGAGATTCTGTTGCTGCATTTATTATCTAATGTCTTCATATGCTTATCTGACAGACTACTTTTTACTTGTGGTTCGTTAAGAAGTACTTTTTTATGGAGAATGCTCTCAATAAGATGGAGGTTGAGACTGGGCCCGCGACTTAGGCATAGGCATGGGCTCGGGGCCCCACCTTGTTGGGCCAGGCCAGCGGTTTTGCCGGCTATGGGTCCACTTTTTCCTCGTGGCCTGGCCCGCCATTTAGGGTTCTTTCTGAGAAATTTAGGGGAAATTAATCTTATTATACTGTAATTTAGAGCCTAATGAGTGATGCTGAGTGGTTTTTTATATAAATTTGAGATTTTTTTATTTGGACTGAAGTAATCTTAAAGTATCGTAATATTGGAGGGTAAAATTACTCCAAAAAATTGTTTCTGAGTAATTTGGTTCTTGAGCTAGCTTGGCCTGAAACAGCCCTCTATATGATTCTTTTTTGGCTGGGTGGGGCTCTTCTTCTGCGAGGTCTACACATAGCACATCAGTTAATATATACAAGTTTTAAAACAAAGTCTTACCAAATACGCCATTAATATTATTTAATTTATTCTCATTTATTACGTTATTATGATTTTTGTATTAATATAAACATTTAAAATGAGAGTTTGTTAACATATAAATGTAGCATTTTATGTTTGGATATATATATATATATATATATATATATATATATATATATATAAATAAAATAAGATACAGAAAATATGGCTGCGAGGGTACAAAATATCCTATCAAAAATCTAAAACCTGAAGACAGCCCCAAAAATTAGGACCTAAGTATATCATAAAAAATCCAAATAAGCAAAAAGCAAAACCTAGAAAGCAAGCATTTAGATCAAACATTTAAACATAAAATCAAAAAAACTGCCTTAGCAGGGCGAGAGACAACCGAAGCACTGCAATCCAAATAAAACGAAAGAGACGGTTCATCCAAACAGAAGCTCAACTATCCCTCTAATATGAAAGAGACGGATCATCCAAACAACCGAGACAGGATCACAGCATTTCCGGTATCACCCCGAAGGTCAATCAGCGTAAAGCCTGCCACAATTGACACAAACAAAACACCACCAGCAGCTTTGAGTTAAGAGGAGATTGGTTTCAGCAAGAGATGATTGGAACGGTTAGAAACTAAACCACTCCAGAATCGCCATTTACTGAAATAGACCAATCTTTTCTTAGTTCAAAACTCAAAGCAAGAAATGCCACCCGCAGCTAAACATAACAACTGGAACAAAATAAGACACACCAGCACCCCTTATATTTAAAGCAAAAAAAAACCCAAATTCGGCAAAATTTGGGTAGATATTTAAAAGCAGCCAACAAGGAAAAAGGAAGAGCAAGCATAGTCTAAAATAAACTTAGCACCTCAATCTGAAAGCGGCTCATAAAAGAAAAAACTTCAAACACAAGCCAGCTATATTTAGCACCGCAAACCAAGTTCAACATAAAACCAGCATAGCCTTGAATAACTGGGAGCAAAATAACAGCAATTAATCTAAAAGAGGAGCTTACAATTCTGCGCCAGTGACCAAAAGCAAAACGCGAATTTAGCTAAACAGATCAAACTTTATCAAGCAGGAATGCAATTATATTTGGATTTGTTTCTGCTATTCCATATGTGCCATAGAGCTAAAGCAGTAAATAAATTTCTAATATGGAGCTTTTTGCCATTTGAATTAGTGTCACTTTGGAAAAGAGAGTTAAGTGAAATGTTTACAAGTGATTCAAAAATTTTATCGATCCATTCCCAGATCTCATTACTATGGTGGTTTTCAAAGAACACATGATTTAAGTTTTCTTGGCTGTTGTAACATTGACATTTAGAGGCGAAGGAAAAACCTCGTTTTTGCATGTGATCATCAATACTTATAAAGTTATTTGCCACTCTCCAAAGAAAAATGCTGATGATGGAAGGAATGCAACTATTCCAAATCCAAGTAGGAAAATCGGGCATCCTTATAATTATGCAGCAGTTCCATATGTTGGTTAAACTTAGCTTGCCTTTAAGACACAAATCGGAGTTTGCTTTTTTATCTGGGCCAATTTTAGGGTATTGAGCGATAATTCCAGGAAAGAGGTGAGGAGGTATAATATTGATTATCATTTCCATATTCCAACCTAGATCATTTGAGAAAATTTCTCCTAACCTTAGTTTAGGTTTCGGGATAGTACCCACTAAATTTGCAATCGGTTCCGATTGGTTCCAATTATTAAACCAGAAGCTGGTATTAGCATCAATTTCATCCCAGTAAATAGTTTCTGCAATAATATCACGGTGACCTAACAGCCTGCTCCAGATTCTGGAATCGATGATTTTATGATTGATTTGAGCCAAGTGTTTTGTCGCGCAAAATTTAGCAATCAAAAGTTGAACCCACAGAGAGTTTGTGGTTCTGAACTTCCACCAAAGTTTGTGAGAAAAAGCAGTATGGAGCGAGTCCAAAGAGCGTAAGCCCAAACCACCTTCGTTCAAAGGAAAGGTAAGTTTGTCCCAAGAACACCAAATCGTTTTAGCACCTTTGTTGTGATGCCAAAGAAACTTGTTGAAAATCACCTTTATTTTGTTCATTATAAACTTTGTTGGGGAAGTTAATTCAAGCCAACAAAGAGGGATGGTATTTAGCACGTATTTGATTAAGGTCAAACGACCTCCTTGCGAGAGGTATTTATTTTCCCAACCCCTTAATTTTTTAAAAATATTCCCTAATAGATTATTATAAATGGAGTTTTTATTGTGTCCTAAGAAAATTGGGATGCTTAAGTATTTAAAGGGGAGATTACCTTGGTTGAAATTAAGTTTTTGTTTTATGTTGTTTATTTTTTGTTGTGGTGCTTTCTTGTTAATGTAAAAGTGAGATTTTGAAGTGTTAATTTTTAGAACAGTGTCGTTTTGCAATTTTGTAAGCAGCTTTTTGATTTTGACCACTTTGTTGGCTTCAGCATTAGAGAATATGATTAGATCATCCACATAAACCAAGTGAGAGATGATAATTTTCCCATCTGCATTGAATTGAAGGCTATGGTCTTTTAAGAAAAGAGAGTTAATGTTGTAAGACCAATAGTTCATAGCCATAATAAACAAGATCAGGGAGATTGGATCTCCTTGACGAAGGCCTCTAGAGGAATTGAAAAAACTAATGGCTTGCCCATTTATAATGATAGAGAACCAGTTTCTTTGAGTTATATTTGTAATTTTTGTTATGAGACTTTCATTAAATCCATAAGCTTTTAGCATTTTAATAAGAAATGTCCAATCCAATTTATCGAAAGCTTTTTCGAGGTCAAGTTTAATAATGAGGTTATGACCTCTCCGTTTACTGTTTATACTTTGAAAAAGTTCTTGGGTAGTTAAGATGTTGTCTTGAATGGTTCGATCAGGAACAAAACTGGATTGATGAAGATCAATGAGCTTAAGGATGAGTTTTTTTAGTCTGTTTGCCAAAATTTTTGAAACAATTTTGTTTAGTGTGGAGATTAGACTAATTGGTCTAAAATTGGTCCACCAAAGAGCCTTTTCCTATTTCAGGATAAGGGCAATCGAGGTGTGGGTAAATTTTTTTGGTAATGGGACATCACAGAAGAATTCTTTTATCCCATTGCAAATGACCTCCTTTATAATGCTCCAGAACTTAATGTAGAATTCAGAAGGGAATCCATCAGGGCCAGAGCAAGTGTTAGCTTTCAAAGATTTAACTACATTCCAAATTTCCTCCTCAGAAGGCATAGAATTAAGCATGTTGTTTTATTCTGTACATATTTGAGTACCTTCAAAATTGAAATGGGTTTGATGGGATTCTGAGGGTATGGATGAGAATTCTTTTTGGTAATGATTTATGGCTGATTCTTGAATTTCTTTTTCATTATTCAAAACTATTTCTTTAGGAGTGTGGATTTTGGTGATTTGGTTATATTTGAGTACCTGCTATATTCTTTTCTGATGAAGAAATTTCAAAATTGGCTGATCCTCATGCCCTAACACTCATTGATAAATTCAACAAGAAGAAACCAAACTTTGGTTTGGCTGACGATTTTATAAAAGGTTTAAAACTGCATGGCCCGGTTAACATACATGCGTTTGATGCTTTTAGAGCCTTTTTTAGTTTCTCATCGGATATGCATTATGCGAGAGTTTTCTCAAAAGGATCATTTGATCTCAAAGGCAACACAATGAAATTTTTTAAATGGGACCCTTTTGTCGATGTTACTTTAAACTCTCCAATTGCGCCTGTATGGGTGAACCTGCCGGGCTTACGTTTACATTTTGTTAAGAAAGAAATATTATTCAACATAGCATAAGCAATTGGGAGACCTTTGCAACTAGATAGAAACACTACTTTGGAAAGAAATATTGCTACCCCTAGAATTCTTATTGAACTAAATTTAGCTGTTACACTGCCAGAAAGAATTTGGTTGGGGTCTAAAGATCGTGGTTATTTTCAACAAATTTGCTATGGAAACCTCCCTCTATATTGTAAATGGTGTCAAACCTCGGGGCACAATGCTATAACCTGCCCACATACGCAAGATAGCAGTCCAGTTTGTCCTATTGTTAATATGGCTAATAATGTTAGCCCCCCAGTGGCTGCTAATAATGTTAGCCCCCCAGTGGCTGAAGGTGATGGTTTGATCCTCAATGAAAGTTTGGTGCCTAAAATTATTTGCCCTTCTGGACAAATAATCCCAAATAATACTGTGCAATCAACTGAAAGCAACAATACTTATACTGATGCTGTTTTGTCACCTATGCAAATTGATCTTACTACTGTATCTACTAAATTAAATGCTAGCACAGGAAAAGCTATGATTGCGGCTCGGCTTGAAGCAGAAGGATCAAAAGAGGTATGCGTCTCTAATTGCAGCTATGAGGCTGAGATTAGTAATAAGGTTCTTAGCTTTTCAATTCCGTCTTATAAGTCTATAAACAATGCTGAAAGTCTTGAGTCCACCGACACTACTGAAATTAACACTTTAGTTCTTTCCACAAACATAACGGTCATTTGAACAATACTGTTTATGCTAATGAATTTGAAAATGCTGAATATGTTAATGCTAATGAATATGTTAATGAACAATATGTTAATGATGATGATTGTGTTTTGAAAACGGAGGTTGTAGTTGCTAACAAAGATGTAAATACTGATAATCCAGTTCATATCTCTGAGGAAATAGATATCAAAAATGTTTTAGCTAAGAATAGAGCTGAACCTCTTTTAGTAAGCCCTCAGACTAAGGACAAAGCTGAAAAACCAAAAAACAAACTAACTGAGAGCTGTAATTCCATTAACTTTCTTGAGCTAGACAACAACAGTAATGTCAATCTAGTTAAAAAATAATTGATAAACAGTATTGGAGGAAACCCCGAAAAATCCAACCTGGCTTGTGACACCTCTTCACCGTGTACAAAGAATCCAGCTGTCAATCCTAGTGGCAATAATCCTGAACTATACTCTGTGCCCATTATCACAAATTATGATAAGGATAGCATCACTTTTGGGCAAGAATTTGTTGCTGAAATTGCGGTTACCTCCATTGAAAATGTCAATAATTTTGTGAAAGGTACTAACTTCTGCTTAAAAGATTCTGCTCTAACCTCAAAAGATTTGAAAGAAAAATTTGAAAACTATGTGAAATCAAAAAGTCCATTAAAAAAAAGTGGATAAACAGCATTACAAAGCTAAGGAAGGACTTAAAGTAACAAATATGTACAAAACGCTGACAGCTCTCTCTGAAAACGAGGCTGAAGGCGAAGACACTCATTCAGGTACCCCGAGTATTTTAACAAATAATGCCTCTCAGAGAAGCCAAATCGGCTCCTCTACGGTTTTCTAATGAATATTCTTGTCTGGAACATTAGAGGAGTTGGTAATAGCTCCTCAAGAAATAGATTGAAACATATTATAAAAGAACAAAAAATTAATATTGCTGTAATTCTTGAACCAAAGGTTAAAATGAACAATCTAAATAAAATTTGTAAGTCAGTAAATCTAGACAAGGCCATAGCGACAAACAATAACAAAATTTGGATTATTTTTGATAACAAATGGGAGTATGATATCATAGCTCAAATCAATCAAGCCATTCACATTAGATTCTTCAATTCCTCTGCTAACTTTGTTGCTACTTTTGTCCATGTTAACAACCTTAGATCTGATAGTATCCCTCTGTGGAACTTCCTTAAAGATTGCAGCCACACTTCACTTTCGTGGGTGGTTGGAGGCGACTTTAATACAGTTCTTAATCACCATGAATACAAAGGGTACTCCTCTTCACATGATTTATCTACTTATGACTTTAGTGAAGCTATAATAGATTGTGGCCTTGATGATTTCAAGTACACGGGGGCTCCATTTACTTGATCCGTTGGCAGAAAATTTGCTAGGCTGGACAGATATCTTGTCAATAACTCTTGGTGCAACACTTTTACTGAATTCAAAAACTTTTCTCTAAACTCTACCACATCTGATCACAAACTGATCATCCTATCCTCTTGGTGTAAAAATCAAAGTCTTAAGAGATCCTTTAGATTCCAAATTTTTTGGCTCCACAGACCAGATTGTGCTGAGATTGTCAAAAAAAACTGGACTGAAAGCTGTAATTCCTATGGTCTTTTTAGAATTGTTGAAAAATTCAAAAAATTAAGAAAGGACCTGAATGTCTGGAATAAAAATAGAGTTGATAATATTTTCACTAACCTGAAAAGACAGGAAAACCTTATGACTTCTTTGGAAAATATATATGAAGCTAATTCCTCCTTTGAAAATAAAATTGCTCTCTATAAAGAAAAAGACAATCTAATTCATCACCATAATGATATTGAAACGTTCTGGAAGCAAAAATGTAGTATAAATTAGAAATTATTAGGGAAAAAAATACGGCTTTTTATCACAATTGGGTAAACAAAAGAATATATATATATATATATATATATATATATAAATCATTATCATATAATAGCTTTTTTAATTATCAATAATATGAGCTTTTTTAAAAAGTAATCCAAAAAAGACTTAAATATGAACTATTTTTAAAAGCAATTATAACTTTAGACAGTAGTCAATACTGACCTTTATTTTAAGTAGGACTTGAAAATAGAAAATAATTCATAAATATTTATTTAGCAACTAAGAAAATGTATAGGAACCAATGTTCAATGTTTTTGTGAGATTTGGGCGGAGAAGACATGTGGCGCCCACCACCCTTAATCCGCCAAAGGATTATGTTAAGGGTGGGGTGTCACTCTGGCTAACCCCTCACTTATCATTGAATTAGGATAGTCTCCACAATCCACTTGATTAGGGAAGGATTAACACAGAATCAAATTAACAGTCACTATATAAGTAAATAAACAGAGTGCGGAAGCGATTTAAGGAAATGTAAACCATCCAAGCATCACAGTGTAAATAAGAATAATAGACTCAGAATATAAGCATAAAATCCAATATACAATCAATGGTACCTGTATTATTACATAATTTAAAATGTTTAAATAAAAATAGAATGAAAACCACTCATTCTCACTCGAAGTATAAAGGGACTAAACGGCAGCTTCTTCTACAGGCTCCTTCTCGGGGTAAGGCTCCACACCTAACTCCTGCTCGTTTAATTGAAAGGAGTCTGCCATTGTCGGTTTCACAATGTAGGGCCCCAGTAAAAAAAAAGAGAAAATCTGGTTAGACAATTGTCTAAGTACATTTTAAGCTGAATTTTTAATAAGGTTATATAATATCACCATTTTACCATTTACTTCTAAGCATAATATGTAAATACAGGAGCAGTAAGCAACACAAGTAAAAAGGCAAACTATAGACTATGCTCTATAGTATAAACAAGGCAAAGAAAAGAGGCTGAAGCATGCCTCGTATAACAAGTAATCAAGGAAAAGCATTTAAGTGTAAATATAACTTAATAAATGCTGGAAGAAAAATTCTACATCCTAAATATGCTGGTGATCAATAAAAATAATATGCTAATTAAAAATGAATAACTCAGCAGTGATATATATATATAGCAGCAAGATTCTAATATCCTAAATATATATAAAGCAGTACAAGGAAATAGCTGACTGAAAAAGAATATACTGAAACAACCACAACTACATATAAATCTATAATACATCAACTGCCATACAGAAAAGAGCTACACTAGCTCGCCAAAAGAAACTGAAGATCTTAACACGATACGGCTAGGGCTACTCCTAGCTCGATACAACTAAGCCAACAACAGTCACATATATGGCCCTAACACGATACGACTAGGGCTACTCCTAGCTCGATACGGTTAGGTCACCAACTATCATACCAAAATATCCTAGCACAGTACGGCTATGGCAACTCCTAGCACGATACGGCTAGGGCAACATTCGGTCTGATCAAAAGAAAAACACTGAGAGGCAGCTCAATCACATCAATTCATTATCATTTCACTTATTTACTTTAATATTTTTATAAGGAATCTAAGGAGTCTCCATAATTTCCTAATATTTTATTTATGCATCAAATGTCTTATATGATATGTTCAAAGAAAATATAAGGCACAAAATTATAAGGTATGCGTAGCAACAAATAACAAGTAAGCAAAAGACTCGACTAAATATGGTGATATCATTTGTTTTCTACTTAACCAGCTAACTATCCCAAGTTACACAAGTTTAGGATCACCGTTTTCCTACTATCGAGTGTAACTCAGAAATTCGTCCTTATAAGTTAAAAAGGATTAGAACTGATCAGGTTTCAATCTAGTTCAATCAGATAGACGACTACGAATTAAACAAATAAATCATATGTCCTAATTTTTGTGAATTTAGACGTTCTAACTAAGATCTGATCAAGATCTTCTACACCTATAGATTATGGATTAAATACTACGAGATTTTAGGTTTAATCACATAATCCCAACTGGATAAGACTTAAGTTCTAGGTTTTATACTATAAGTGATCTACTAATTAAGGCAAATCCTATTAAGTAATCAAACTTAATATGATGAATCTCCTATCTTAAATCTAAAGTTAAAAGATAAACTAATCAGAATGGGTTGTAAAACAAAATAATATCTAGAAACTACCAAAACTAAGGTTCCACCCATAGGGTAACCCAATTTACCCAATGAATGAACTCTAACATAAGATCTAGTCCTAATCTCAGGAAAGGTCCTTAAGGTGGGGTGCTTAAGACTTAGGAAAAATTATTGGAATTCAATTTAATGACTTGTTTTATTTACTTACATGGTACTAATATGATTGCATTATTAATCATAGTATTCTAAGACTTTAATTAAGGGCTAAAGTTGTGCATTTCAAATTTTAAGGTAAAACGACTATTTTGCCCCTACATTACAGGTCAATCAACTTTTGCTTTAGGGGTCCAAACTGATTTTTCTCTTCTCCAACTAATTCCTTATTGTCTAATTTAAAGATAGACAGTAAGTACGTTCAATTTGGACGAGAAACAACCGAGTTATGGCTAAAATAAGGCTAGGGGTATTTTGGTCATTTTCCTAAATTTTAGGATTCAAATTCTAAATATTATTTCTGTGAAAATGATGACATTGAAATTCTAAACTAGGTAGCTTCTTGAATTTTTGGATTTGGAGTTAAATTGACCAAGTTATGGCCATTTGAAGTCTAAGGGCATTTTGGTTATTTTTCACTAAAGTCAACTCTAAATTCTAGAGTTGACTTTTTGTCCTGATGTCCAAATAGGAAAACTAATACTACCACGGTGATGGGGCCGCTCTCCTGAGCATTTTAAGACCCATATTGACTATGTTTTGATAATCGGGTAAAAAGTTATGGGGTCTTAAAGAGGCTCTAAAGTGCTACCTCGTTATGCATACCCTGAAACGAAATTTTACATTATGCCATTTGATCATAAATATTTTTCTGAGTAATTTAAGACCCATATTGGCTATGTTTGGATCATCCTACAAAAAGTTATTAAACTTTTAAGTTTTACTATTCAAAAATACAATTTGAATTATTTTACTATTCATTTATTCAAATTAAATTATTTTACTGTTCATTCCTAAAGTTTAAATGTAATATTTCTGATTTTTAATTAATTATTAATTGATATTAATTAATTAATTAATTTACTGTAGCAAAGTAATTAATGTTAATCACTTTTTAATTAATCTTAATTAATCTCTAATTATATTAATTATTTAAATTTACTGTTCATTCCTAAAGTTTTTATTTAATTAATCACTGTTTAATTATTAATTAATTAATTAATTAATTTTACTATAGCAAAGTAATTAGTGCTAATAACTGCTTAATTAACCTTAATTATTTGTTAATATTAAATTAAATATAATTAATTAGGTTTTACTGTTCAAAAGTAATTAATTATCCTAATTACTATTTAAAATTTAATTAACAGTTAATTAATCCTTAATTAATATTTAATTATAATTATTTAATTAAAGTTACTATTTAAAAGTAATTAGTACTAATCCTACTTTAATTAACCACTAACAGTAATTAATTAGGGCTAAACAGTAACTAACAGTAACTTAATTAATTTCTAATTAATCAACAGTGGGCCCCACTGCCACGTGGCACCTTCAGAGGCTGCCACGTGGCACAGGGACCCCACGGGCTGTTGACTCAGCACAGCTGACTGAACAGTGGGCCCACCTGACACGTGGCACTGCCAGAGACTGCCACGTGGCACTGTGGGTCCCACGGGCTGCTGACTCAGCCCGGCTGACTGGATAGTGGGCCCACCTGACATGTGGCACTGCCAGAGGCTGCCACGTGGCACTGTGGGTCCCACGGGCTGCTGACTCAGCCTGGCTGACGTGGCGGTGGGCCCCCACTTGACACGTGGCGGGCCCGTAGGCTGCCACGTGGCTGGGGGGCCCCACCCGCGCTGACGCAGACCCGACCCGAACGGGTCGGGATCGGGTCGGCCTGGCCCGACCCGAAGGCGTGACCCTTCGCCTTCCGGGGGTTCGGCGGACCGAACCCAGTCCACTTCGGGGACCTGGTGCGCCCGATCGGGTGGGTTTTAGCCCGATCAGAACGGTGGATGTGAAGAGGACATGTTGATCTACCTATCTACAATTTTGGCAACGATCGAACGGTAAACAAGGGAGATCGGGGTACCTGAATTTCAGATCGGCGAAGGTTTCGGCGGAAAAAAAGGGCTGACTTCCGGGCTTAATTTCGGCTCGATCCGGGCTCCGATCGGTGAAAACTCGGAGCCAAGGGGTAGGCCGAGGTCTTATAGACCGGACGACAACCTTGCCGAGCCCTGGATGCAGCCGGATTGGCCAGAAATGGCGACGGGCCGCCGCGTGTCACGCGGGCGGAGTCGTCGAGGAAGACAACTCCGCAGCCGTTGGATCTGGGCCGATCCAACAGCTGAGATGGCGTCATCCAGATTGACGGCGCCATCAGCTACAGTGATGGGTCCGTTAAATACTTAACGGCATGCCGTTAGCTACAGTAAAAATATTATTATTTTATTTATTTATTTATTTATTTATTTTTTTTTTTTTTTGAAAAATTTTCAGAAAATTTTGAACATGTTTTTCTTAGCTAAATTGGGGTCAAGGAATTCAATGGCGAAGTCGGATTTTCGATCCGATGAGTATTTTGATACCTCGATTTTCGGGATATTTTTATTATTAAAATATTCATCGAAATTTCGACGACTTCCGATTGACACGGAAACTTCACCCCAAGCTAATTTGGGGTCAAGGAACGCAATGGCGGTGCCCATTTTTCGATCGAAGGTCAATTTAAATAGGTCCATTTCTAGGGTTTCTGGATTTCCAGAAGTCGGGATTCGATCCGTTTGACTCCTGATTTGGACTTGGTCTCAAAGGTTGCCTCCACTTGACCTAATTAGCACTTATAATTGAGTTTAAGACTTAGAGTTAGTCCTAATCAACTATGGTAACAACTCGGGTTGTTACAAGATATGCTTGCCGAAGACGCAATAGCGAGCATTTTCATCTTCGAATTGTGGATTCCGAAACCCCAAACTTCGATTCTAGCCAATCTGCCACCTCCCGGAGAAAGACTACCAGATCATTGTCTCCATAAGCTCTTAGTTTCATCTTTCTTCTCGACGCCCCAATTCACCACTCAAGGATTGAGAATGCTTATGGAGATCCACGAGTTCTCAGCCCGTGTCGTTACGAAATCCATTTTAATCTAAATAGGTCATTTAAGAACCTAATACTTTTGTCAAAACACACCGGAAAATTTGAAATGAAAATATCAAAAGAAAATATTTTGAATATTTTATTAATTTTTATTAATTAAAAAATGAGAAAAGTAATTTAATCTATTTGAAAATAATAATTTGTTTGAATTCTTTACCTACAAATTAATTAGTGATGAATGTTCATATTTTTTTAGATACAAAACAAAGAAAAAATATGTAAAATACGTTTGGAATTAATTGTATTAAAGTTATTTAATAAAGTTTTATTTATTTTAAACGGCTGGTGATTCGTTGTGAGAGCCAAGCTCCAGCCCACTGTGCGTCGCCTTCGTGGTCGTTGGATCTGCCCATTCAACAACCCATATCCCATCTAGCTTCAGCGACAGGGATTCCAAATCGCGAAACTTCTCGATCCCGACTGTTGGACCAATTTTAAAAAGAATTTAACTGTTTGTTTTAAATCATGGAGCACAAATCTAATTGAGATGTCGAATCCGAGTGCTGGATCCGACGACCAGGATCATTTCCATATTGATCCCCCCACCTGCAACACACCCACGACGCCCGTCATCATCGTGCGTGGCAAGCACTCTAACGCATCACGCCCTATGTCTGACCTCGCAAATAAAACTGCATGGCTGCCCGCTCAGCAGTGTGGTCCCATTTGAACCACTAGACTCAGCCAAGAGCCCCGACCCCCCAGTAGAAACTTGAATGGCAAGAGGCTAATCCTAGCCCTAGACATTGACATACGCTGTTCTTGCGGTGGGGCTGGCTGAGGTTAGTCTATAGATACTCCTCCGACTCTCTCAAATCTCCTCAAGCAACCCATAGCTCCCTCTCTCTTTCTCTCTTTATCTCTCCTCCAGCAGCTGCTACACAGCCGTCGTCCGGCCATCTTCGGCCGTCCTCCGGTCCCGAAGAGACCCCAAGACCCATTCGAGGCTAGCATGACCGTTGGAGCCCCAGGTCGACGTGTGATGGCCCGAGGAAATTTCTGAAGGATAACTCGAGACATCAGCAGAGATAACCCACACTAATCATCATTAGGATTAATACTCATATTAACCCGATTGAGATTAAGTGGTTACCTCTAATATTATCCATAACACCCCAAATGTTCACTAATACATCTCGGGTGTTAACTATGCCTATCCCAATTCATTGCCAAATCAAATTCTCTTCATAACCTGCTAATGAATATGAGATAGTTTCAAGCATGATTCTCAAATACGATACTAAGTATAAAGTAAGTAAAAATGGAAGCTAAGAACACATCATCCATATAGGTCATACATCTATAAACGAAAGTTAAAAACAATTTTCTCATAAAAGAAAAGAAAATATATCCATAAATAATTTGATTAATACAAACCAAATTTATAAGCTTTTGAAATAACTCTCATTTCACCAAATAGAAAATAGCTAAAGTGAAACTAATATGCTACTCAACAACAATGACATTAGTGCATGCGGAAAGATACTGGACAAGATACCATTGATGGTTACCAAGCAACAAATAAAATTATCCAAGCACAAAATAGTCAAACCACAACAGAAGAATCATAACATAAACTACACAAGCATCCAAGCACAAAAACATTTACGTGGAAAATCTGATACGGGAACAAACCACAGAGCCACATCACATAGAAAAAGTTCACTGTGGATAAGAAGATTACAGAGTTATAGAAAGCTTCACCTTCACAAGAATAAGAAGGATCTACCACTTACAAAGCCTCTCAATTAATTTCATCTCCCCCAAAAAACTCTTGCTCTCACTTTAGGTTGAAAGAGAAAAACAGAACCCGTAATGTCAAATTAGAGTTGATCTCACATTTTTTTAAGGAAACATCTCCATATGTTTCCTTATATACTTAGGATTTATATGGACCCCAAATGACTTAATATGCCCCTAAAAATACTTAGGTGTAACAACCCAAACTCTTAAGCATCAAGGTACTATCTACTTTGGCCTGAAAGGCCATACAATTTTACCTTTAGAAGATAACTTTCCAACAGGTCACCCATCTTGGGAATGTTTATTAGTGTTTAAAATAATTTGTGATATCTTAAAACTTAATAATTTATTAACCTAAAATATACTTAAATATATTGTCTAATGTATGATGTTTTCTTTTCTTTGTTAGGGTCCTAGCTTATAAAAACCACCATATCATTCTTAGAGCAGTTTGAGGAATCAATTTCAGGTGAAGAGCAGAAGCATGTAGATGATCATTCTGTAGCTGCATAAGTTTTATTTTATTTTTTGAGATAGAGTGACTTTCATTTTAGCTTATCTTTTCTTAAAACTATTATTAATTCATGGCTTATAATAACTTAATTTTTGCATTTTATGTTTATTTCAGTACTATATCATCTGAGATGTATCATTTATACTTTTTTCTATTTACTTCTTGAATGTGATGAATGGTTGTATTTCAATTTTATCAGCTTTCACACTCTATTTATTTATTGCACCTATCTATTTGTACACTGAATTATAATTATCATTATATGATAATTCAGGACACAATTGTATATCTAAGTAATTAATTACTTAGACATATGAGTAGTATTAATATTAGTAAAGTAAGTGGCCTCTCATTAGACATTTACTTTGTTAATGCTAATCCAAGGTTATTTTCGAGTGATGACCCATTCTGCCGTTGTTTCATACTTTGTTTGCGCGATGCAGCAGGGTGGTGCGGGGCACCACATTATCAAGTTAAATCACTAAAATTTATACTTTAATTTAGATTAATAATCCTCATGAATTAAAGAATTAAATGGCACCTTATACTTGTGTTAGATCCATCTACTAATAAATTTATCTATCTCCTATATGAGCCATAATACACCTTCTAGTCATATATTGTTACATCCTTAAGTTATTATTTAACTTAATTTTAGCTTAATTGCATCCAAATTATCATTCCATTAATTCTTGTTATTCAAATCAAATTCTGAAGATTTGAAGTGATTCAGAGCTCAATCGAATATTTGTATTATATAATAATATTTAATTAATTAGAAAATTGAGATAATTATTTTAATATCGAAATTAAAATTCGACTTCACCATTGTGATCGTCACCCCAAAATTAGCTATGGGCGATGTTTTGGAAGTGTTTGGAAGTCGTTGGATTTTATCAAATATTTTAATGTATTTTAAATACCCGAAAATTAAGATAATTAAATTGATCTCCAAATTAAAATTCGACTTTACTGTTGAGTTTCTCACCCTCAAATTAGCTAGGGGTGAATTTTTGAGATTTTTTGCAACTCGTTTATCAATCTGATTTTAATGTATGAATTAAAATAAATTAGAAAAATATTAATTAATTAAATTAAACCTCAATTTCTTCTTTTTTCTCTAAGCTAGGACCTGCCTGCCCTTTTCCCCTCCTTCTTTCCCGCGTACAACCCCTCCCTTATGCGCACGCAAGGAGCTAAGCTCCCTCCTTCTCCCCCATGCCTGTGATAGAATGGTTCAGGCTCATCCCATCCATGCCCATGCCATTCCTTTTCCTTAAGAGAGCCCCCTCAGCCTCATTCTCCATTTCTTTTGTTCGCTCAAGCTGCTGAAGGAACTCTCAAGCTCTTAAGCTCCCAAGGATCATTTGAAGAAATCTTCATTTTGGCAAGCTAATGTACCTCCTTCCCCCCATTGGGTGATCCAATGGCTACTCCATTTCGTGTGTATGCTTAACTCATCTATAAGAACATGTATTTGAGCGATCCAGCTCAATGGAGCTCGATCAGAATTCATTTTAAAGAGGTAATGAGTAATGTTGCATAGTGAGAATCATGCATAAGTAGCTAGGGCATCATTGTTTGCATAGTTAGAATAATTTTTTTGTGTCGATTTTAGTATCAATGAAAAGATCTTTTCATCGATATATGACACCATACTTGAGGTGCTTTGAATAGAGAGTATTTGGACGTCATAGGGGAGATTACTCCATTTTCATCCAGGCAAAATGTTTGTCTGGCATTAATGTGCACCGTAGCGCCTGACTTTCAGCCAGGCGAGCGCTGCAGCACCTAAAAGCGTTGTAGCGCACCGCAGCACGCCGTAGCGCGCTGCCGCACCTAAAAGCACTGCAGCACATCGCAGCGCTCACGTCTTGGGAAATTTGGTACTGTATCATGCCACAACGCCTGAAAGCGCAGCGCATAAATCTCTCGTAGCGCGTTGTAGCACCTAAAAGCGTTGTAGCACGCCGCAGCGCTGAAATCCACCGTAGTATGTCGTAGCATCTGGCTCTCGGCCATGCGAGCGTTACAGCGCGCCATAGTGCACAAAACTGTTTAGTTTTGCCCAAACTTCGTATTTTTGGTATTTTGATGACTTCAAAACCCTAATAATACAAAAATATACTAAAATAATCATATATTGAATAAATATATAGGTGATTTTTAAATATGAACCCCAAACTTAGGATGCTTAGAAATTTATTTGTTCAACTAGATTCAAATTCTAAATTTTTTAAATTACTAATTAAGTACTAATTGATTTAGTTCATAATTTGTGAATGGTAGCATTTATTTTCTAATTAACATTGTTAATTTATCATGTGATCTAGATTTATTAAGTCAATATTTATTTTGACCTTAATCTACCTTAATTAGACTCAAGGAAAGTTAATTTAAATTAAACTTCTAAATTTAAGATTTAATAATCTGCATGAATACATTTAACTCTTGCTAATTTGACATTTGATTATAGACTAGTAAACCACAAGCTCTTAAGCCTTATAATAATTCATGCAATTTATAATCTTAACTTAATATTAAGACCTTGAATTCTTAGAAGTTTATCATTTTATAAATCTAGTTTAAACTGAATTATTCTATTCTTGAAATTCTTAATTAATTGAAATCCATATAGTGAGTTTAGGTTGATGCAACTTATATAATAACAAAATTATTTTATAGTTTTCTTAATCTTTTAGCTTCTAAGATCCTCTACTTTTAGAATAAGTGTGGGTGTAAACCCTTAAATCTTTAGAAGATTAGTACTTTGAATTTAGGCTTAAACTCCAATTTGGAGCTTGAAGACAAAATTCTTAAATTTTGATCAACCTAATCAAGATTGGGTTTGAGTTATTAAAATACAATAATTAAGTCATTGATTAATTTTGTTGTCTTTGTAGCCATCACTTCTGATTATGAATTAGAACTTGTTAAGTTCTAATATTAACTTTAAGATCATAAATCTAGGATATTATTGGATAGATGGATATTGGAGATCTTAAGCTTGTATTATCTCAGATTAGATAGAACAAATTAAATTAGATAATAGTAGATATCACATATGTTTATTTTAGTCCTTTGCTCACTCTAGTTATGTAGCACCCCGCCCGTCGCAGCGCGCAATAAAGAAGTATAATCAAATCAGTGGCAGAGCGACGTGCCACTCGGGGAGGAATATCCCGTCTCCTCAAAATAGCTCAAACAAAAACCCATCTGAAAGGCTGCTGACTTAACCTTAAGGAGGGTTGAGAGCTAATACTTAAGATAATAGTAGTATCCTTATCCTAAGTATTAGACCAATACATATATTAGATTTAAAACACATGAGGAATCCAATATATGTATAAGATATCAACATTTCCAGTATACTGATCATATCACATTAATAAATATAAGTAATATATAACAGAGTGCAGAAGTTAAAGCAAATATTCAGAAACATTCATCACAGAAACTATATGAAATATTCATCTCAGAAAAGAAAAGAAAACACATCCATAATTATTACAAATTATTTACTGAAACACATACATAAAAGCTGAGCACTGAACTGAAATAAACTAAGCAGAAAAGTAACGATAGGGAAGACTCCACTAGTGCTCCACAAGTTCTTCCTGAATCTCCTAGGTGTCCTCCTGATCTAGCTCAATATACTGCTCAAGATCTAGCAAATTGCTGGATCCCAAAAGTACCCCATGTTAGACAGTAAGTCTAACACATCAACACTAATCTAAACAGTTCTAGTTATTTATTTAACATTTACATAATATAAATAAATCTGTAGAAAAACTGTAACTTAATTGAAAGTATAAAACTATATAAAACTGAAGTAAAGTAAAGTAAGGCTGTACTGAAAACTAAATATTGAAAGTAAACAAAAATAGTAATGGATCTAAAACTGAGTAATAATATGTAACACCATACTGTATGTTACTGAAGTCATGTATCTGTATATGCCACGATATAATATGCTACTGAAACTGTGTATATGAATATGCCAAAATACTGTATGTATTGATTTGCTACTGAAATATCACTGAATGGTTATGAATCATACGGTCCAATGTCTACATATACTCGGTTGGGAATCAGTACTATTAATCCAACAAATTCCCCGATTGATATATGCAACATTCCGTAATTCATAAATCATCACTGATACTCATACGTAATGCTCATGTTTGTACTTATGCTCATGCTCATGCTTCTAAGCTACATGAGATAAATTCAAAAATCTAGAAAATGCTTTGAAATCCGATAATGAATTTAATGTCTCCATTGTGCAGAATCTTGTAAAAATGAATGATTTTGACTCTTATATTCTAGTTTGATAAATAGTTAAAGTTGAGAGTTTACTTAAAAATCATTAGTTGGGAAAGTTGTATATACATATTTAGCATGTTTCTAAGAAATATGGATTTAACCCCTTTTCTTATTTTAAACTGTACTTATCGAAGCGCACTACGATAGGAGGTAGAACCTAGTCACAGTTTATATCTCAAGCTAAGCCATTAAATAACATAATTATAAGCATACTTAGTATTCTATACAAAGTGACTTGAGATACTTAGTTTGCTTAAATTGCACTTATCGAATTGCACTGCGATAGAAGGCAGAACTCGGTCGCAGTTTACATCTCAAACTAAGGATCTTGTTCATTAATTATAACACTCTTAGTCTTGGAAGATTTACTATAATGGGACTGTATTCATCCACATTAGAGTGAATTAACTAATCCTGAATACTACTAGAATAATTCAGCACTATGGGTATACCCTACTATACCCCACTAATAATCTGGGTTCAAAAAATTCTACTTAATCAATAAGGATTATCAAAGCTATTAATCCTTACTCTAAATAGGTGAGCCCTACACAAGGCTCCAAGGATGTGAGCAAAAGATCACTCAATATTGATTTCTACTACAAGGGGGAAGTTCCATTCTAGGTGCTTTAGGTAGTTTTTACCACAAGGTATCAAGATCAACCTCTAAGGTTATGAAGGATCATCTAAGATTCCTACCTCAATAAGTTATAAAGTTCTTCCTATCTCAATGTATCAATATTTAAAGTTAATAAACATTTCAAGAATAATCCTAAAGTAAGACCCTTAAGATCTCATGTTTCTACTTCTTAACATTCAAAATTTACCTATTAGACTTGGATTAGAGTGATCAGATTAGATGATTAAAATTAATCTGATCCTTTTCTATTCTATAATCATGGGATGAAATCAAAGATATTATTAGAGTTAGATTATTTCATAAATCATTATACTTTTATTACCCATCTTATGATAATAGTTTTATATAAAAGAAAATTAAAGATCTCAAGCTTAGATTCAGATGATTCAATTATACGGATTTAATATTAACCTTAGCACTTCTAATTCAATAATTTAAGATCAATATCAAATCATATACATTATGGGAATACTGTCAATTGCATTATCTTACAATTAAGTTAAATAATTAAGGTGATTAAGATCTAAGTTAGGGTTTAACCCCTAGCATTACCAAAATTAAGACAAATGACTGATTTATAGATCAATGACAAATCAATATATTATTTGTGTATTATTGATATTAAATTTTAGATTTAGATTAAGTATTATTTACTTAATTAACTTCTCAAGATTCTATTATAGTTTAATGTCAACTAAGCACATTTAGATATCTAATTAAATGTTAAAGTTTTCTAACATACATCCTAATATCATGAAAACTTAGGAAAGTAAATATGACAAAAAATAGAAGGTAATTAAGGCTATCTAAATTCTAAATCAAATCAAAAGAGTTAGCACTTGATCACAACTCTAAAAGACTTAGGATTCATGCAATTTGGTTATTAAGATAAACCTAATTGATACAAGCATTCAAACATTCTATTATTTAGCATTTGACATAAAAATACTTAAGGCACATAAAAGGTCATTGCATAAGCCATAAAATGGCAAATTTTCAAAGTTGATTTTTACACAAAATTTTATGAGAATGAAGTAAAGGAGAGGTTAGGACTTAAATGGTGCTTCAACTGGGGGTCTTGAGCAGCAAATTGACGCCTGGCGAAGGAGTCGAGCGACGTGCGTTAGGTCTTCCGCCACGTGTTCCTTCGCGAAGACGAGGGCTCTCGACCGTCTGATCGAGCGATCAGACGGCGCGAGCACTCCGTCAAATCAGACAACCCCACAGACATACAGGGTAACGACATTACTTAAATTGAGACGGTGCCATTAGTCCTTGATTAAATAATATTAAATGTATAGTTAATTAATTCAATTTTATTAATTAAAATTAAATAATTAAATATATTCCAAATTTTCCCAATATATTACCCCTAGCTAATTGAGAGGTGAGGAACACAACGGTAAAGTCAAATTTTTGATTCGATGAGTATTTAATTATTTAATTTTTTGGGAGATTTAAGTAATATTAAAATATTCGCCAAAATTTTGACAACCTTCGATTGACATGAAAATATGACCCTTAGCTAATTTGGGGGCAGTGTGCGCAATAGCGAAGCCCATTTTTTGATTTGAGGTCAAAATAATTAGGTCAATTTTTAGGGTTTTCAGAAATTCCCAAAATCAAGATTTGATCCATTTGATTCCTGATTTGGACTAGATCTTAGAGATGAGTTCCAAATGACTTAATTAAGATACTAGAATCATAATTCAAACTTGGATTAATCCTAATTGACCTAAGTAACAATCTAGGTTGTTATAATAAGATATTAGTATTTCCAGTATACTAATCACATCACAATACTAAGTATAAGTAGTGTATAAACAGAGTGCAGAAGCTAAAGAAAACATCCAAAAACATTTATCACAGAAGTTGAATAAAGCATTCATCTCAGAAAAGAAAATCAGAACTTGATAACCTGAATTCTAGATTTCTATAAGAATCGTTTGATGCATTGA
This sequence comes from Gastrodia elata, assembly GCA_016760335.1. Lineage (NCBI taxonomy): Eukaryota > Viridiplantae > Streptophyta > Magnoliopsida > Asparagales > Orchidaceae > Gastrodia > Gastrodia elata. The sequence continues at coordinate 15,059,928 of CM028673.1, forward strand.
CTTGGGAATCCATATACGATTATCTTGATAGATCACTGTCCTTTGCAATCGCAAATCATGATGGCGACCACTTTCAATATCCATCTTGAACTTTAAGTATTCCTAATCTTTAGTTTGAGAGATAGAAACATCTCTATAAAAGGTGGGCTCTATATTAATGTTAGTTAATATTGAGCTCATCAGATCACCACAAATAGGAACAATTCCCATCTTTTAGAATTCTTCTGTTAATGAACTTGTATCAATCATTGCTGATAACATCGTACAATGATTGAGGGAATCTGCCACCACATTTGCTCTACTCATGTGGTATTGAATGTCTAAATCATAGTCACTAATCAATTCAAGCCATCTCCTTTGATAACAATTCAATTCACATTGAGTGAAGATGTATTTAAACTTCGGTGATCAGTAAAAATGGAACATTTAACTCTGTACAAATAATGATGTTATATTTTCAATGCAAAAATTACTGCAGCAAGTTCTAGATCACGTACTAGATAATTCCTATCAAATGGCCTCAACTGACGTGAAGCATATGCAATCACTTTTCCTTCTTGCATTAACACACATCCTGTAGCGCCCCGCCCCGTCATCGTGCGCAAAATATAGGTATAATCAGTTTGGCGGCAGAGCAGCACGCCACTCAAGGAGAAATAACCCGTCTCCCCGAAATAGCAGAAACACCAAATCCATCTAAAGGGCTGCTGACTCAACCTCAAGAAGGGTTGAGAGCTAATACTCAAGATAAGAGTAATATCCTTATCCTAAGTATTAGACAAATACATATATTGGATTTAAAATACAATAGGAATTCAATATATTTATAAGATATTAGTATTTCCAGTATACTGATCATATCATAATACTAAGTATAAGTAGTATTTAAACAGAGTGCTGAAGCTAAAGCAAATATCCAGAAATAATTATCATAGAGGCTGAATAAAATATTCATCTTAGAAAATAAAATATAAAAACATCCAGAATTATTACAAATGGTTTACAAAAATACAGAAATAGAAGCTAAGTACTGAACTGAATTAAGCGAAAGGTAAAGCTGAAGAAGAGTCCACTTGTGACGACCCGTGTCATCATTAAATAGTATTACTGTTAAAAAAAAAAAAAAACTCAGCAACTATAGTTTTCTATATCACATTGAGCACTTTAATTGGGAGTAGGCCTAATTTGGACTTAATTTGGTCAAGTTATGACCAAAATGAGGCCATGGGTATTTTGGTTATTATCTAAATTTTTAGGATTTAGATCCTAAATAATATTTTAGTTTATTGATGACATTGAAATTCTGAACTAATTAGCATCTTGGATTTTTGAATTTGGAGTTGATTTAACCAAGTTATGATCATTTGAATTCTAGAAGTATTTTGGTCAATTTTCCCAGAAGTCCACTAAGAATTCTAAAGTTGACTTTTTGTCCCGATGTCCAAATGGGAAAACTAATATTACCACAGTGATGAGGCTATTCTCTTGAGTATTTTAAGACCCATATTACCTATGTTTGGTTAAATAGATAAAAAGTTATGGCAGTTTGTTTATGACCTAAAATGTCATTAGGTTAAATAATTCCCAAATCGAATTTTTGAATTATGTCATTTGACTCCATTTATTTTTCTGAGTAAAATAAGACCTATAGTCGATATGTTTGGATCAATATATTCAAAGTTATGATACCCTAAAGTTTAAGTAAGCAAATAAATAAATTAATTAATTAATTAAATATAATATTTCCATTCCCAAAAATTTAAAATTATTTTTACACCTCAAAATTAAACTTTGACCAAAAATTTAGGTCAGGAACGTCAAAATTAGCTAGGAGGGAAAATTTCAGATTTTTCAGAGCTCAAACGGACAAAAAATGCGCATAATACATTTGGAATTAAATTTTTCCTAAAGTTTTTAATTAAATTTGTATTTTTCGGAATTTAAAAATTCATTAAAAATAAAAAAATTCATTAAAAAAAATTCATTAATGAAAATTCATTAAATTTGTATTTTTCAGAATTTTTTCTAAACGTGCATAGAGCTTCGGGCGTCACGTGGAGCCTCGGATTGCCACGTGGCAGCGTGAATGAGCTTCGGGCACCACATGGTAGCGTGTGGAGCCTCGGATTGCCACGTGGCAGCCTGCATGAGCTTCGGGCGCCACGTGGCAGCACCTCGTTGCACCGCGTCACCAGGCGCCACGTGGCAGCACCTCCTTGCACCGCATCACCATGCGCCACGTGGCAACACCCTGTTGCGCCGCGCGATCACAGATGCCACGTGGCAGACACGTGGCGATCCCACATTGCGCCTCGTCATCGGGGCCATGTGGCAGCACATCGTTGCATCGCGTCACCATGCACCACGTGGCAACACCCTGTTGCGCCGCGCGATCACAGATGCCACGTGGCAGACACGTGGCGATCCCACATTGCACCACGTCACCCGGGCGTCACGAGGCAGCACCTCGTTGCACCGTGTCGCCGGGCGCCACGAGGCAGCACCTCGTTGCATCGCGTCACCGGGCGCCCCGGCAGCACCTCGTTGCATCGCATCACCTTGCGCCACGTGGCAGCACCCTGTTGCGCCACGCAATCGCGGATGCCACGTGGCAACACGTGGTAGCACCGCAGCGCCGACGCACAGGTGGCTGCCACGTGTCACGCCGGGATTTGGCGGGGGCGGCGGCAGGGCGGCTATGGAGCCTACGAGGGGCGGGGGTGGCGCCCCTGTTTATTTAAAGGCCTCGGTGAGGCCAAGGGGAGGGCACCTTCAGATCGTCAGAAGATCGCCGGAGTTCGCCGGAAAAAGCTCCCGAAGTTCGCCGAAGGCGGAGGTTCGCGTCAGGTACGTTTGAGAAGATGAACCGTAACTGCCACGTGGCAACCACGTGACAGTTCGAAGGTCCACGGTGCCATGTGGCAGACACATGGCAGGTGTGTGGTCTCTGTCTGTACATGTGGCAGCCACGTGTCACCAGATGACACGTGGCAGATTTCTGTGTACTGTTAACCACGTGTCAGCCACCTGGTCGCCATGTGGCACCCGCCATCCACTGTTAACGGATTCTGTTAATAGAAAAAGTATATTCTTGGAATATTCACTTACCGTTAACGTTAACGGTAACTTAACGGAAACCGTTAACGGTAACGGAATATTCCAAAAATAGTAAAAATTTTAGAAAATTCCTAAAACTTCAAAAATTCATATATTTCAAAAGTCCAAATATAGTGAAATTATATATCAAAATGATCAGAAGAATTCAAGGATTCTGAAAATATTATCATATTTTTGATTTGATCTCAAATTTTTAAAAAGTTATTTTTGCCTCGTAAAGCGTGCCATTTTCAAATTTTTGTAAAATTGTCACTGTTGTGACCATAATCACCTAGATAACTTAAATAAATAATAATTAATAATTAAACTTACACACCTTTTTTTGTGCCTCGTAAAGTGTGCCAATACTCAAATTTAGTCCAAGTAGCCTTATTAAGAGAATTAATCAACTAATGACTAACTAGTCTAAATATTAAACCATGCAGGTAACTTGGAAATCACGCAAGAAAAGTACTAGATATTTTCTTACATTTATTTCTTATTTAATTTCTTTTAAATGCTTTCGCACTGCTTTGAGCCTTATATTCAGTTTTACTTTCTTTTTTAAGTTATATATTACTGTCACTTTAAATACTGAATGAAATGTCTTGAGAATACATGAATTATTTTTTTGGGTCTTGAAATGGTGGCTTGGGTGGGATATATGGCGGAGCTAGCCAAGAGGGGAGATAAGGGAGCGTGTTGTAGCCTACGGGGGGCACAGTACGATATTATGTTACGATAAGAACCCACATTCTGTCTGACCCCAAGGATCTGTGTTTGCCCAGCAGGACAAATTGTTTACAATTATGCTTACTGATGCAAGACATATCATACTGATTCTTGAGACATATTTTTGATAAAATTCAGCACATTTTTGTGAATTTTTTTATGAACATAACAAATTGCTTTGCAAGATAAAACTTTCGCATATTCTCCTGTATTTATCCCTTTATTGCTTACCGCTAACGCTTTTATAAATGTATGCTTATATCTTGTACTTAGTCTACGGGACTAACCGGCATTCCAATGCCCGCACTTTTATGTGCTAGGTCAGGAGCTAGTGGAGATCGAGGTAGCTGAGAAGTGAGGAGGAGCGACTCAGCATATCTCTTTTATTTTCTTTTTTTTATGCTGTTGTATTAAATTAAACTATGTGATGTAATCTTATTTTAATTGAATGGATGATCTCATTTTTGCTTACTTGATGTACTACTTAAACTGCTCAATCAGATTCCTCGACGGGGAACCTCATGCGGGGCTGATCCTCTGATATCAATCCGGCATGAGGAGGGTCCCCACACCACTAGTGCTCCACTGGTTTCTCCTGAATCTCCTGGGTGTTCTCCTGACCTAACTCAATATAATGCTCAATATCTAGCAAATTGTCAGATCCCAAAAGTACCCCGTGTTAGATAATAAGTCTAACACATCGAAATTAGTCTAAACAGTCATAATTATTTATTTAACATTTACATAATGTAATTAAATCTACAGTAATACTGTAAATATAACTGAAAGTATAAAACTGTACAAAACTGAAGTAAAGTAAAGTAAAATTGAACTGTTAACTGGATACTAAAAGTAAATCAAAAATAATAATGGATCTAAAACTGAGTAATTATTTGTAAAACTATATTGTATGTCACTGAAACTGTGCATCTGAATATGCCACAACACTGTATGCTACTGATATGCAACTGAAATATCACTAAACTGCTATGAGTGGTACGGTTCAATGTATACATATATCCAGTTAGGAATACCATTTTCTGTGATGTCGATGCATCCTGAAATTTCCCAGTCAATGTATGTAATATTTCGTAACTCATAAATCATCACTGATACTCATACATTATTCTGATACTCACACATCATGCTTATGCTCATGCTCATGCTTCTAGCTATACGAGATAAATTCAAAAATTTAGAAAATGCTTTGAAATATGATAATGAATTCAATGTCTTCATTGTGCAGAATCCTACCAAAAGGATTCTGACTCCTAGGTTCTAGTTCGATAAGTGGTTAAAGTTGAAAGTTTACTTAAAATTATTAGTTGGAAAGGTTGTATATATATATTTAGCATGTTTGCAAAAAATGTGAATTTAACCCTTAGCTTGTTTAAACTGCACTTATCGAAGCGCACTACAATAGGAGACAGAACCCAATCACAGTTTACATCTTAAGCTAAGCCGTTAAATATTCTAACTACAAGCATACTTAGTGTTCTACGCAAAGTGATTTGAGATACTTAATTTGCTTAAACTACACTTATTGAAGCACACTACGATAAGAAGCAGAACTCGATCATAATTTATATGTCAAACTAAAGATCTTATTCACTAATTGTAACACTCTTAGTCTTGGAAGATTTACTCTAACAGGACTGTATTCATCTAATATCCCTCGGGATAGCACATGATCATAAGTCCACATTGGAGTGAATCAACCAATCCTGAATATTACTGAAATAATCTAGTATTATGGGTATACCCTACTATACCCAACCAATAATCTGGGTTCAGAAGATTTTATTTAATCAACAAGGATTCATCAAAGCTATTAATCCTTATTCTAAATAGGTGTGTCCTACACAAGGCTCCAATGATGTGATCAAAGGATCACTCAATATTGAATTTTACCACAAGGGAGAAATTTTATTCTAATTGCTTTAAGTGATTCCTACCACAAGGTATCAAGTTCAACTTCTAAAGTTATGAAGGATCATCTAAGTTTCTACCTCAATAAATTACAAAATCTATTCCTACCTCAAGATATCAATAATAAAGATCTTTAAACATTCTAAGAACAACCCTAAAGCAAGACCCTTAAGATCTCACTTTTCTACTTCTTAAGTTAACATTTAAGGTTTACTTATTAGACTTAGATTTAAGTGATCAGATCAGATGAATAAAATCCATCTGATCATACTCTATTCTACAATTACGAGATGAAATCAAATGTATTATTAGAATTAGATCATTTCATAAATCATTATAATTTTATTTTCCATCTTATGCCAATAGTCTTATATAAGAGAAAATCAAAAATCCAAAGTTTAGGTTCAGATGATTCAATCACACAAATTTAATATTAACCTTAACACTTCTAATTCAATAATTTAAGATCAATACTAAATCATATGCATTATTGGAATAAGGTCAATTAAATTATCTTTCAATCAAGTTCATTGATTAAGTGATTAAGGTTTAGATCTTAATCAAGATAAGTTTGGGTTTAACCCCTAACCTTTCTACCATTAAGACCAAAGATTAATTTAAAGATCAAAGATAAATTAATGTATTATCAGTGTAATATTGATGGAAATTTCAAGTTTAGATTAAGTATCATCTACTTAATCGAGTTATCAAGATTCTTATGTTCAATTATAGTTTAATGTTAACTAAGCACATTTAGGTATCCATTCAAATATTAATGTTTTCTAATATACACCATAATATCATGAAAGCATATAAATATAAAGATGACATAATATAAAAGGTAATTAAGGCTAATCAAATTCTAAATCAAAGCAAAGGGATTAGCACTTGATTACAAATCAAAAAAACTTAGGTTTCATGCCATTTAGTTATTAAGATATACCTATTCAACACAAGCATTCACAGATTCTATTATTTAGTGTTTGGCACAAGATGTTTAAGATACATAATAGATTTTGAGCACTTATTAAAAATGATAAAGTTTCAAACTTAATTTCCACATAGAATTTTATACAATACTCAATTTTAACTAAATAATGAGGTTACTTAATTTCTACATATAATTCAATCCCACTAGAGTTTTAGGGACCTTAAAATGCAAAAATAATGAGGTTTTGGCCATTTCAGCCAATTCTGCGCACTTTTAGAAAATTCTGGGCACTACGGTGCGCTGTGGCGCGCTACCGTGCTTTTAGGCGCTGAGTGTAACAACCCCCAAGATTGTTACCCAACTTTATTTTATCTCAATTATATTTTAATTATTATTCCATTAAGTTCATTTAGCCATTAGAACCAAATCCTAAAAATTGAGAGCAATTCGGAGCTCAATCATATATTTTGGATTATTTTAATATTTAATTAATTAAAAAATTGAGATATTTAATTTGGCATCGAAATTGAAATCTGACTTCGCCATTACAATCGTTACCCCCAAATTAGCTAGGAGTAATGTTTTGAATGCATTTGGAAGTCGTCAGATTTTCACAAATATTTTAATATAATTAAATACCCCGAAAATTAGCATAATTAAATAATCGTCATAATCAAAATCCGACTTTACCGTTGAATTCCTCACCCCCAAATTAGCTAGGGGTGAATTTTTGGGAATTTTCGGAGCGCGTTTACTTAATTTGAATTTTTAGCAATTTAGAAAATAAATAACTCATTATTTAATTAAGAAAAAAATCAAATTTCTTAATTGCTCTTCTTGACAGCCATCACCATATCCAGTGCCCCCATACCTTCCTTAGGCAAGCTTAATGGCCTCCTCCTCCATCTCCCTAGGCTCATGATGGCCTATTCCTTTACTTCATCATTTCTTCTCCTCTTTTAAGAAGGGGATCAAACTCCTTCTTTCCCTTTGCAAAAGCTGAACTCCTCCTCCCTCATTCCTCCTTCTTTAGGTGCGTGCTGAAGAAGAAGAAGTTCAGATCCACTCCAAGGTCTTGAAGAAAATAGAGTTTTCTTCCTCCTCTCGCAAGGCTAAGGTACTCATTTGCTCCTCTTCCTTGTCTTCTTCATGTTGCTATTATGCTTGTTTGTATCTTTAAAAATGCATGACTGTATTTGGAAGCTATTAAAGTTCATTAAGGCATCATATTGTTTTGAAAATCTCATACTCTGTTTTTCGTCCATTCTGTATACCCGCATTTTTAACTACACATTTCGTATAGTTATGATAATCCATTTGTGCCGATTTTGGTATCGATGGAAAGGTATTGGAAAGACCTTTCCATTGATATATGACACCACTCATGGAATCCTCTGGATGAGATTTTTTGAGCTCAAAAGTGACCATTTACGGTTTTTGCACATGCGAATCCACCGTCGAGCGCCACAGCGCCTGAGTTTGAACTGAATTCGTCGTAGCGAGCCATAGCGCGCTACAGCGCGCCGCAGTGCTTCTGGAGCTAAAATAATTGCATGAAAGCAAACCGCTGCAGCGCGCTACTGCGGGCTGCAACATTATTTTGGGAAAAACTATAGGAAATCAAGAAAAAAATTAATTGAACAGTAACTCACAAGTTGAACCGCTGCAGCGCGCCACAGTGGGCCGCAGCATCAGTTCTAGAAAAGTATATGAAACCAGAAGAAAAATTAGTGTTTTCGCAAGTTGATCTGCCATAACGCCTGAGAGCGCTGCAGTGCGCCGTAGCATACAGCTCTCGAATTGGTCCCGCTGTAGCGCGCAGCAGCATCAAAAGTGCTGCAGTGCGCCACAACATCATTTTCCATCGTAGCGCGCCGCAGCGCGCAGTAGCGCCCAGAATTTTCTGAAAGTGCGGATAATTGGCTAAAATGGCCAAAATTTCACTGTTTTTGCATTTTAAGGTCCCTTGGACCCTAGTGGGACTGAATCAAAATTTGTGTAATAATTAACTTTGAAAATTTGTTCTTTTGCGATATATACAAAGACCCCCTATATACCTTAAGTATTTTGGGCCAAATATTAAAGAATAGAATCTTTGTATGCTTATATTATCTAAGTAGGTATTAATAACTAAATTGAGCATTACATAAAAATTTGTATAATAATTAACTTTGAAAATTTGCCAATTTTCGATATGTACAAAGACCCCCCTATATGCCTTAAGTATTTTGGGCCAAATATTAAAGAATAGAATCTTTGAATGCTGGTATTGGCTAAGTAGGTCTTAATAACCAAATTATATGAAACCTAAGTATTTTAGAATTGTAATAAAGTGCTAACCCTTTTAGTTTTATTTAGAATTTGGTTAGCCTTATTTACCTTCTATTTTATGTCATCTTTACATTCCTATGCTTTCTTGATTTTAAGTTGTACACTAGAGAACTTTAACATTTAATTTGACACATAAATGTGCTTAAATTGACATTAGATTATACTTGAACATAAGCACCTTAAAAACTTGATTAAGTAAATGATACTTAATCTAAATCTAAAATTTGACATCAATAATACACCAATAATATATTGATTTATCATTGATCTTTAAATTAACCATTAGTACTATATTTAATAAGGTTATGGGTTAAACCTTAACTTATTTTGATTAAGATCTAAATCTTAATCACCTAAATCAAGTAACTTTAATTGAAAGATAATTTAATCAACATGATTCCAATAAAGCATATGATTTGACATTGATCTTAAATCATGGAATTAGAAGTGCTAAGGTTAATATTGCATTTGTGTGATTGAACTATCTGAATCTAAACTTTAGATCTTTGATTTTCTCTTATATAAGACTATTAGCATAAGATGAATAATAAAATTGTAATGATTTATGAAATGATCTAACCCTAATAATATCTTTGATTTTATCCCATGATTGTAGAATAGAAAAGGATCAGAAGGATTTTAATCATCTGATCTGATCACTTTAACCTAAAATTAATAAATAAATTCTGAATGTTAGCTTAAGAAGTAGAAAAATGAGATCTTAAGGGTCTTGCTATAGAATTGTTCTTGAGTTGGGCACCTTAATGACTTAGCTTGAGATACAAATTGCCATCGAGCGATGCCTCCTATCGAAGATCGCTTCATTATGGTGGCTTAATCAAACTAAGTGTTAAGAACTACATTTCTTGTAAATGTGTTAAATATGGGTATACAATCATCCTATCTAATAATTTTTAAGTAAACTTTCAACTTTAACCAATTATCGAGATTAGAGTTTAGGAGTTAGAATCCTTTTAGTAGGATTCTGCACAATGGAGACTTTGAATTTATTATTGAATTTTAAAATATTTTTTGGATTTCTAGATTTATTTTATGTAGCTTAGAAGCATCAGCATGAGTATAAACATGAGGTTGAGTATTAGTAATGATGTATGAGTATTAGTGATGATTTATGGGTTACAGAATGTTGCATACTTTGACTGAGGAACTTCAGGATGCATCGGCATCGCAGTTCCCAACTGGATGTATGTATACATTGGACCGTACGACTCATAACAGTTCAGTGATATTTTGGTTGCATATCAGTAGCATACAATGTTATGACATATTCAGATGCACACTTTCAGTGGCATACAACATAGCTTTACGTGCTAGTTTCGGATCCATTATTATTTTTGTTTACTTTCAGTATTTAGTTTCCAATATAACTTTACTTTACTTCAATTTTGTACAATTTTATGCTGTTTTATACCTTCAGTTACTTTACAGTTTTTCTACTATTTTATTTACATTATGTAAATGCTAAATGAATAACTAGAATTGCTTATATTGGTTTCGATGTGTTAGACTTATTGGCTAACACGGGGTGCTTTTAGGATCCGGCAATTTGCTAAATCTTGAGCAGTATATTGAGCCATGTCGAGAGAATACCCGGGAGGTTTAGGAGGAGCCCGTGGAGCACTAGTAGACTCTTCGTCAGCTTTACTTCCTGCTTAGTTTAATTCAATTCAGTATTTAGCTTTTATTCTATATTTCAGTAAATCGTTTGTAATAATTCTGGATGTATTTTATTTTATTTTCTGAGACGAATATTTTATTCAACTTCTGTGATGAATGTTTTTGGATGATTGCTTTAGCTTCCGCACTCTGTTATATACTACTTATACTTAGTATTATGATGTGATCAATGTATTAGAAATGCTGATATCTTATACATATATTGGATTCCTCATGTGTTTTACATCTAATGTATGCATTAGTCTAATACTTAGGATAGGATACTACTCTTATCTTAAGTATTAGCTCTCAACCCTCCTTCCTTGAGGTTGAGTCAGCAGCCCTTCAGATGGGTTTGGTTCTTCAAGCTATTTCGGGGAGACGAGATATTCCTCCCCGAGTGGCACATCGCTCCGCCGCCGAATTATGATTTAACCTCTTTGCGCACCACGACGGGGCGAGGTGCTACACTGCGGCGCACACAGCTAAAAATGATGCTATGGCACGCTGCAGCACTTTTGATGCTGCGGCCCTCTACGATGAGGCCAATCCGAGAGCTGGATGCTACGGCCCGTTGCAGCCCTTTCAGGCACTGCGGCGCGCTGTAGCAGATCAACTTGCGGAAATACTATTCAGTTAATTTCTCTTCTAGTTTCATATAGTATTATAGGAGTGACGCCGTGGCCCGCTGTGGCGCACTATGACACACTGCAGTGGTCCAACTCACGGGTTACTGTTCAATTAATTTTTATCTTGATTTCCTATAGTTTTCCTCGAAATGACACTGCAGCCTGCCGCGGCGCGCTGTGGCACGCTGCAGCGGTCTAACTTGCGGGTTACTGTTCAATTAATTTATTTATTAATTTCATATAATTTTTCCTGAAATGACGCTGCAACCCGCTGCGGCGCGCTGTGGCGTGTTGCAGCGGAAACTATTTGAGCTTCGAGTGATACGTGCGCTGTAGCGCTCGACGTTGATTTTGCCTGTGCGAAAACTATGAAGGATCACATTTTGAGCTCAAATACTCTCAATTCAAAGCATTCTATGAGCAGTGCTATATACCAATGGAAAGATATTTCTGATACCTTTCCATCGATACCTAAATCGGCACAAACAGATTATTCTAAGTATACGAAAGATGCAGTTAAAGGTGCATGTATACAGAGTAGATAAAGAATTGGGCATGAGATTTTCAAAGCATTATGATGCCTAATGAACTTTAATGGCTTCCAAATACAGTCATAGATTTCTAAATATACAAACAAGCATAATAGCAATATGAAGAAGATAAGGAAGAGTAGTAAATGAGTACCTTAGCCTTTAGAAGAGGAAGAAGGAACTTTGAAAAGCTTGGAGGAGGAACTTTTTCTTCTTCATCTTCAGCACCAAGCTCAATAATGGGGGAAGGGTGGAATCTTGGCAGCCTTAACTTGATGCCCAAAAATGGAGAGGAAGAGCTGAGCTTCTATATATAAGAGGAGAAGAAAGGGGGAGGCCACTATGAGCTTGGGAGGAGAGGGATGGCCTTAGCCATCAATGCATAATGGGGAGGCAATGGGTCAGCCAAAAAAAGGAGAAGGGGAGAGGGATCAGCCGAATGGGGAGCCAGCTAGGAGAGAGGGGAAAGAAAAATTACAGAAAAAATAAAGAAATAAAATACTTAATTCATTTTCTAATTTTTCGATTTATTAAAAATTTAGATTTTACGAGCACGCTCCAAAAATTTTTTAAAATTCACCCCTAGCTAATTTGAGGGTGAGGAATTCAATGGCAATGTCGAATTTCAATTATGACGAGTATTTAATTATTCTATTTTTTGGTGCATTTAATTATATTAAAATAATTGCAAAAATCTGACAACTGCCAAACGCGTCCAAAACATCACCCCTAGCTAATTTGGGGGCGCGATCGTAACAACGCAATTAGATTTTGATTTTGAGGTCAAAATAAATATCTCAATTTTCTAATTAATTAAATATTAAAATATTCCAAAATATTTAATTTAGCTCCTAATCGCACCAAATCTTTAGGGATTGATTATAATGGTTAGATTAACTTATCATAATGATAATTAAGATATAATCAAGCTAAAATTAAGTTAAGTAACAACCTTGGATTGTTACAGGTTATTATTGCTTCATATACTCTATATTTTGAGCTTTATATATTGGACATAATAGTTGAATATGATATATTTTGATGAATATCCTATGTCAATTTTCAATACATGAAACATCATTACTTAAATTAGTAATTCAGTTTATTCATTATATTTCAGTATATTCAGTTCATTCAGTTTTTCAGTGCTCAGTTTAGTAGAGTGTATTATATATAGTCTGCCTATTCAGTTCAGTACTTTTGCAATAGAATAGGCCAGGCCTAGCTCTATGGTTGGCTAAGATGATATTCATCTATTTAATAACCAAATTGTATGAAATTTAATTGCTTCGCATTTGTTATAAAGTGCTAATCCCTTATGATTTGATTTGAGATTTGATTAGCCTTAATTACGCATTATTTTTAATCAATGTAATGTTTATGTATAGTAGAGAACTTTAACATTAATTTGGACACCTTGATTTACTCAATTTGGTATTAAACTATATTTGAACATAAGACTCTTAAGAACTTGATTAAGTAAATGATACTTAATATAAATCTGAAATTTGCCATCAATAATACACTAATAATGCATTGATTTGTCATTGATCTATAAATTAACTATTGATCTTAATTTGGTGAAGCTATGGGTTAAACCCTAATATGTCTGATTAAGATATAAATCCACAATCACATAATCAATCAACTTGACTGGAAGATAATTCAACTTGCACGGTTCCAATAATACATCTGATTTGACATTGATTTAGAAAATATTAAATTTGAAGTACTAATATCATTAAAGAACTTATGTTATTTATTATCTAGACATGTACCTTAAGATCTTTGATTTTTTCTTATATAAGACTCTTAGCATGAAGATAATTATAAAATTATGTTGATTTATTACAAGATTAAATCTTAATAATACACTCAATTATACCCCATAATTGTACCATCTAATCTGATCAAAATAAGCTAAATAAATAAATCTTATGAATTTCAGCATAGATGTTGAATATGTAAGATCTTGATGGTCTTATATTAAGTTTTATATGGTAATAATATTAGCCTTAACAAATGTTAACACATTGAGGTAGAAAAGACTTATTATGATAAATTGAGGTAGGAACTTAGATGATCCTCCTTAATCTTAAAAGATTGATCTTATGCTCTTGTGGTAGGATCACACAAAGTACTTAGAATGACAATTCTCCCATGTGGTAGAAACCCATATTGAGTGACCTTCTGGTCACACCCTTGGAACATTGTGTAGGATTTACCCAATAGAGTTCAAATTCATAGCTTTGGTGATCCTTATTAATTAAATAGAGTTATCTAAACCCAAATTATTAGTTGAGTATTGTAACAACCCGATGTTGTTACTGAGCCGATTAGGCCTAAACCTAATCAGATTAAGAGAAAATATAAGATCCTGATTTTAGTCAAATAAAATTTAAATAAAAATATCCTCAAATAAAACATATTAAGGGGATCCTCTTGCCAAAATTTGAGCGCAATCTGAGTTTCGGATCGTCCTAAATAAATTTAGAAAGTTTAAATTTTCGAAGTCGATAAAAGATAAAATAAAAGTCAAATTTTAGAAATTTTTATATATTTGAGTTAAGCATTATGAGAGAAACCTATGTTTTAAGTTTCGTAATTTTTCAGACTCCAGATTAATCGTAGTGAATTTTTAAAGTTTTTCACTTAAAAATTAATATAAAATAAAATACTCATCCAAATTTAATAATTTTTAGACGCTTGCGTTTGTCTCGTCGAGATGGTCGTTTTGATACAAGTTTGTAATTTTGGAGTTCAATTAACTTAGATCTATGCTTGTGAAGTTTCAGCCGTTGGATTTTGATCTAATAGTTGCGATTAGAGTTCCATTTTTCCCTCTTAAGTGCCTAACCCTAACCTAGCATCCCCCAACCCGAATTTCTTCTTCCTTGGCTGCCCAAATAGCTCATCCTTTCCTCCTTGGCCAAATTTCCTTCCCCTCCTTCTTCCTCCATGGCCAAGCCACCAAGCCCTCCCCTCTCCTTCTCCATGGCCGACCCCTCCCCCTTCTTTCTCCATGGCTGACCCCATCTCCTTCTCCAAGGCCAAATTTCTTCTTCCCCACTCCTTGGCCGACCAAGTAGCCCTCCCTTCCTCCTTGGCCGACCAAGCCCTCCTCTTCTTCCTCCATGGCCGAGCCACCAAGCACCTCCTCTCCTTCTCCATGGCCGACCTCATCTCCTTCTCCAAGGTTGAAATTATTCTTCTCCACTCCCTCCAAATCTAGCAGCCCTCCTTTCCTCCTTGGCCGACCAAGCTCCATCTCCTCCTCCTTGGCCGACCAAGCACCCCCCTTCTCCCCTTCTTCCTCCAAGGCCGAGCACCTCCTCCTTCTTGGCCGAAATTGGGAGCAGCCCTTCCTCCTCCTTCTTGGCCGAGCATGGACAGCAGCCACCTCTTCCTTCAACCTCCATTAATGGCCGGAAAAGCAGCGACTATCTTCATTGTTTTGCCAATAATATTTCAATTGTTTGATGGGTAACTCCTCACCCTCTTTAATGAATTTAATTATATTATTTCTTTTTATGTTAAGTTAAGTTGAACGAGATAATTGTATTAGGGTTCATCACATTGATATGCATATGTATATATTAGCATAATCTTAATCTTGCATGTAAAGTAGATAGATCCATAAATATTTTAGAGTGAAATCTTTTCCAATTAAGTTATAAAGAGTTGGCCGAGCAATTATGTTAAATTGAAATGCTAGTTCTCTTAGATAATCTTATATCTTGTTTCTTACCATAAGCTACCTATGTCCATAAGTATAATCTAGTATATTAAGTATCAAAATTACTAGGCTTATATCATGTTTTTGATTGACACCTATCTAATAAAGAAAACTTCTTGACAAAAGATAATTGCTTAAATCCTTTAGTGTAATTTGAATCGATTTTTCTCTCACCATTATCTAGGAGATGATATCTAATCAATACACATTTAGCATTCTTTTTCATAACATGTAAGATAGGACTCTTATGCGATCAGTTGCTTAAATCTGTCCCAAGTAAGATTACTTATACACTCACAATCTTAACATTTTACTAATAGAATTTCATTTGGTTGAACTTATCATCCTTCCAATCAAGATCCATGAAACCTATTGTAATTCTCCAACTCGTTCATCAATGAGAATACAAGTATTGTGTGCCTTTTTATCTCATGCTATAGCTACAATTACTTAGACATATTTTGATTTGCAAATAATTGATTTATTTTCATCTACCTTATCAACTGTTTAACATCTAACTTCGCTTTTCAAATTTTAATACTCAATTATATTAAAACAAAATTATTTTGAACAAAAACATTTTTCTGAGATTTTCATTCCACTTGGGTTATGTTATTTGCTCATTAGAATGGATCAACTCTCATGTTAATTTGATTGAGATCTAATATTAATGTTTATTATTCATGAAGTAATACTCCTTGTTGTGATTCAATGATTCTCTTGAGTTCATTCTTAGGAATCATATCTTTGTAATTCCACCTTCATCAAGAAATTAATCGTTATTAATTATTACATTCCATCTTGTAGATTCTATCTCTAGGATATTGTAGCTTAATCTTCTATCATATGTACTGGAGGAAGAATTAAATGAAATCCATGTTTATTTAGGGGTAAACAAAAGTATCAAAGAGTCTGATATAGATGTTCATTGCCCAATTATTTCAGGTGTTGCGAATGTCGTCTCTTTCCAATCAATCGTCAAGCTTCAGGTTTGGATCGTTTTAAAGGTACATTTTGTACTTAGAACTTTATTGAAGTTCTGTATTCTTTTAATTATGTTATTTTCTTGAGCTCTATACAAGTGCGTACACCACTTGTATAGATCTTAGCATCATTAGGATAGTTTGTTATTTGGAAACTATGACATTAGGGAATAAGAACTCTTACTAACTAAGTAGTAATCATCACCTTAGTTGGAAATTGTAAATTATGCGGACATGAATGAGGACCTAGAGTTAAAACTAAAGCACTTCCCTAGGATCCTCACTTCACCATAGGATCTTTTCCTTAAGATTAGGGATAGACACTAGGTTAGATTCATTTATTGAATAAGTGATTTATTCAATGAATGAAACCTTAGTTTTATTAGTTTCTAGATTTTCATAGATTCATTTTAATTATTTTATCTTTCAATTTTAGATTAAGAATAGAGACCCATTCTGTTAAGCTTGATTTTTACTTAATAGAATATGCCTTAATCATCAGTTCACTTTTAGATTGAACTATAGACCTTGCTTACCTTTGGAATATGTGATTGAACCCAATTTTGTGGTGTTTAATTCATAATCCATAGCTTAGTCGATCTTGATCGGATCTTAGCTTAGAACGTCTCAATTCATCAATTAGGACGTGATAATTTATTATTTAACTTATAGTCAATTTTGATTGAACTAAATTGGAACATGATCAGTTCTGATTGTTTTCAACTCATAAGGCCGTGCTTCTAAGTTGTATAACTTAGAATAGTTAGAATGGATAAATTAGAAACAAATAATATCACCATATTAGTAGAGTCCCTTGCTTATTTTGATATTTTGTACTACGTATTCCTTGTGTATTTGAGCTTACTTCCTTGTACATTTCATATAAGAGAACTTTGTGCATGAAAATGAAAACTTATAATAATAGGATAACAGTTGCCTTTGGGTTCGGTTTAGGGTGATTATGGTGCACATTTGCCCTGATGGATAGGGGTAAGGTGAGATCAGGATGCCTAACATTCTCATTGGGGAGAGTGTGTTAGGCTTGGGACCCGTATAGTCTTGCAGACGTGCTTGACTCTTCAGTTGTTTCTAACAGTTGTCCATAGAAACAAAAGTAAAATAACTAAAAAAATGTTGCATAAGTATTGTCTGCCTCTTCAGTCATGTAATATGTTCAGTATATTTGCAGATTGAGATGTATATATATATGTGGGCCAGTTTGGCCAAGTTTTTGATATGGTAGTCAGTATACAGAGTTTAATGCGTAGTGGTAGTATTTGGATATATTTTGGCATTATTATTTTAGTCAGCTATTTACTTGTACAGTTTATATATATAGTAGGATATTAGATTTTGTTGCTATTTATATGTATCACTGTTGAGATTCATTATTGTGATTTGCATATTTCATTTGATCACTAACATGTGTAGGATTAGATTTTACTTTCAGTACTCTTACTTACTGCACTATTTATATGTATATGCCCATTCCTTGCTTAGTTATTGGGGTATGCTTTTATCTCATTTATTGTTTAGTTATAGATATTATATTTATAACTATCCATGTTTCTTATTACGCTTACTGCTCCTACTGCTTAGTTACTTTTTGTTGTGTTTAAGTTAAAATGGTGACATTAATAACACATGTAAAACATTTAGCTTAAATTGTACTTAGACTTATTAAAGTCTAACTAGATTTTTTTTTTTTTTTGCTGTGCCCTGTCATATATGTACATATGGCAGATCAGGAGAATAGGTCAGATCTAGCGCTTGAGGATTTAGCTGCTAGCAGGTTAAGGTAAAGTGCGGCTCATTAAAGGAGATATGCTTCCACCTTCTTGACCTGCCTTTGTTAAAAATGTAATAGCTATGTTTTCTTATTCTTACTGTTTTGCATTTAAATGTATTGTATGTGAATGAATTAATGTGGACTGTGTCTGGATGCTTCCTTTCTACCTATTTTGCACTGCTATACTATATGTATGTTTCTATTAAGTCTTGCTCAGCTCTTAATTAGTATCACGGATATATTATTAATGTATTATCCATGGTACTAGTGACGACCACCTCTTAACATTTATTTGATTAAGGGGCAGCTGCCACAAGTATAGTAGTGTATACCCACAGTGCTGGATTACTTTAGTAGTATTCAGGATTTGTTGATTCACCTTAATGTAGGACTATGCCTGTATTCTATCATGCGAGTTTAGTCAGATATAGTCCCACTTAGAATAAATTATCCAATCCTAAGAATGTTATAATTAAGAACTTAGATCATTAGTTTATTTGAATAAAAATTGCCATTGGGTGATGCATTCTATCAAAGATCGCTTCCATAGGTGTGGCTTCAAACAAACTAGGTGATTCAAGTTACCCTCTTTAGAACACTAAGTATGTTTGTAATTAAGGTATTTAATAGCTTAGTTTGAAATACAAATCACTATCGGGTGATGCCTTCTATCGAATATCACTTAAATAGGTGCAGCTTAAACAAGCTATGTGTTAAATTCACATTTCTTATATACATACTAAATTGTGTATACAATCTTTCCAACTGATAATTTCAAGTAAAATCATAATTAAAACCAATTATTGGAATTTGAATTAAGAGTCAGAATCTATTTAAATGGATTCTACACAATAGAGGCCTTTGATTTATTATCTGATTTTATAGTATTTTCTAGATTTTTACACAATAGACATGATCATACTGTGGTGCATGAACATAAACATGATGTATGAGTATCAGTGATTATTTATAGATTACAGAATATTGATCACATCGATCAGAGAATTTCAGGATGCATCAGCATCACAGTAAACTGTATTCTCAACCAGATATATGTAGACATTGAACCGTACGACTCATAATAGTTCAATAATATTTCAGTTGTATATTAGTGGCATACAGTATCACGGTATATACAGATGCATGACTTCAGTGGCATACTATAATAACCCAAGTTATTACCCTAGCTAATTAGAAATAATCCAGGTCCTAATCTCAATCTAAGTGCTCTAATTATGTTATTAGGAGTCTTTTACTAAGACCTAGTCCAAATTAGGAGTCAAATAGTTCAAAACCTAATTTTGGTAAATTCAGAAACTTTAAAAATTGGCCTCAAATCAAAAATCGGACTTCATCATTGCGCTCATTGCCCCAAAATTATCTAGGGATGATGTTTTGGTGACAATCGAAAGTCGTCGAAATTTCGTTGAGTATTTTAATAATATTTAAAAACCCGAAAATTAGAAAATTAAAATACTCGCCGAATCAAAAATCTGACACTGCCGTTGTATTCATCACCCCTTAATTAGCTAGGAGTGAATATTTGGAATTTTTCTAAATTCATTTTAATTATTTAATTTAAATAGGAAAATAATTAATTTAAATTAAATAAATAATATTTAATTTCCTACTCAACGACACTGTTTCCTTCTGCTGACACCGTCAGCCTGATCAGCCCGATCGGATGGTTCGTCGAACCGTCCGAACGGACGGTCCTGATTGCTCCTTCTCCGCTCCCTCAGCTCGCGCTCCGCGTGGCAGTGCCGCGGAGCGAGCCAACCGCGGCTCGTGGTGGCATGGCGAGCTCCGCCTCAGCCCCCTTAAACTCTTAAGTTCCTCCCCACCGCGTGCTGCTGCCTGCAAGGAACCCTAGACCGAATAGAAGCTGTCGGCCTGACTCCTAAGCGAACTCTATCTGGTCGCATCTGCCGCAGTTGTGGGTCCGTTCCGTCGCCCCGTGGCTTATCCTGAGCAGCCACATGGCGATGTAGGTCCCACTCATCTGCCGCTAGCCAGTCATGGCGTGCCACGTGTAGCCGTAGGCCCCACTGCACTTATTATAATGCAGAGTTAAATAATAAAATAAATAAATATATTTATATAGATAATCACACACACATACATATATACATATATATACACATAATTATAATTAGATACTTATATATATATATATAGTTCCATCTATATACAATTACTATATATTATAATTAGTTAGTTATCATAGGGGGGAGGGGGGTGCCTTTGCGATGCAGTTGCATCCGCCGCAGTTGTGGGTCCCGCTTAGTCGTCCCGTGGCTTATCCTGAGCAACCACATGGCGATGTGGGTCCCATTCATCTGCCGCTAGCCAGACATGGCATGCCACGTGTAGCCGTAGGCCCCACTGCACTTATTATCATGCAGAGTTAAATAATAAAATAAATATATATATTTATATAGATAATTACATATATATACACATAATTATAATTATAATCAGATACTTATATATATATATATATATATATATATATATATATATATATATATATATATATATAGTTGCATCTATATACAATTACTATATATTATAAGTAGTTAGTTATCATAATATGTAGTTAATTAGTTAGTTTAATTAAGGTAATCTATATAATTAATAGCAACAGTAAATTAATAATGCAGTATATATATATATATATATATTTATTTATTTATTTATTTATATATATTATGTACAAATAGAATAATATATATGATTATATATAATAACTACAGTTAATTAATTAAAATATAATTAGTTGACTAATTAGTTTAAGATAATTGTCATTAATTTGATTTAAATTGGGATTAACATTAGGTTAAGGATTAATTAAAATTATTCAAATACTTAATCAAAATTAATTTACTGATAAAATAGTATATTAAATTAAATGATTTAATTTAGTAACATTAAATAACTTAATAAAATTAATATTAAATAGATAGAAAATTAATAATTAGTTTGATAAGATTGGATAAATACTAACTAAAAGTAGATTAATTGATATTAATTAATTTAATTTAACCTTAATCTTATTTAATTAACTAATGATAATTAGTGATTGAATTAGTTAAAAATTAATCAATAACTAATTTAAATTAATTAATGTTATTTAATTAATGCAAAATTTTAAGGCCTCATAACCTTAAAAATAATGATCTAAACATATCAAATATAGGTCTTATTTTACTCAAAAAAGTAAAATGAATCAAATGATATAATTCAAAATTCGATTCGGAGAATATTTAACTTAGTGACATTTTAGAACATAAATAAACACTTATAACTTTTTACTCAGTCATTCAAATATAGTAAATATGGGTCTTAAAGTGATCAGGAGAACAACCCCATCACTGTAGTAGTATTAGTTTTCATATTTGGAGCATAGTTTGCAAAGTAATATTTTGGACTCCCTCCCAAAATGACCAAAATATCCTTAGTTTTCAATTGACCATAATTTGGTCAATTGAACTCCAAATAAAAAAATTCAAAGTGCTAACTAGCTTAGAATCGTAATGCCAATAGCAATATAAAATAATATTTAGATTTTGAATCCTAAAAAATCAAAAATGACTAAAATATCTGTAACTCTAGTTAGGTCATAACTTGACCAATTAAAATCTAAATTAGGTCTACTCCTAGTTAGAGTACTCAGTATGTTATAGGGAAGCTATAGACACTGAGTTTGTAAAATTTGGACCTCAAATATAAAAGTATGGTTTTTGCCCCCTTGACCCTAGGAAAATTACTAAATTACCCTTGAAATTTAGAACACACATAACTTAGCAATTTCATCTCAGAATTTAGTGTTTTTAGACTCTATAAAATCTTTGAACAGCAACCAACAGTAAACTGTATAAAAATTTAGATTCTATTATGTGTAAATTACTAAATTGCCCCTTAGGTCAAAATTCTTAGTTTGGACCTATATGACCCATTTCTTTTCCAAATTGAGTGTACTTACTTTCTATGTACATGTTAGATAGTAAGGAATCATTTGGTATTACCAAATTTTAATTTGAAATCTTAAATCAAAAAGTAACTTCTTGGACCCTTAAGTAAGGGCAAAATAATCATTTTACCCAAAATTTAAGTTAAATGTCCTTAACCCCTAATATATCTTTTAAATCACTAATATAAATATTAAAACTATATTAGGATTAGTTAAGTGAATAAAATCAGCTATTCCATCAAATTAGTTAAATTCCATAAAATTCTCTAAGTCTTATTCTTTAAGAATTTACACTTCACATTAGGACTATTCTTAAGACTAGGACTAGATCATAGGTTTGATTTCATTCATTGAATAATGGTGTTATTCAATGAATGAAACATTGGTTTTATTAGTTTCTACATTTTAAACTTAATTTTGATTATTTTATCTTTCAACTTTAGACTCAGAGTAGGAGAATCATCCTATTGAGTTTGATTTTACTCAATAGAATTTGCCCTATTTTGTAGTTCACTCATTGAAAAACTATAAATTTCTTAGACTGTACCTTTGGATTATGTGATTGAACCCTAACTTATGGTGTTCAATCCATAATCCTTAGCTTAGTAGATCTTAATCTGATCTTAGTTTAGAACATCTAAATTCATCAAATTAGGATATTGTGATTTATTACTTAATCTATAGTCATACTTGATTGATCTAATTAGAACTTAATCAGTTCTAATCCATTTAACTTATAAGGACATACTTCTAAGTTACACTCGATAGTAAGAATTGGAGATCCTGAACTTGTGTAACTTAAAATAGTTAGAATGACTTAATTAGAAAATAAATGATATCTCCATGTTTTAGTAGAGTCTCCTGCTCACTATTAAATTTTTTTACTTTCACATTCCTTGAAATTTGTGCTTTAAATCGTTGGACATATCATACAAGAACATTGTTGCATGAAAATAAAAATTTAGAATATTTAGGATAACTTTGCATTGGGTTCAGTTATTGGTTGACTTTTGCGCATAGTACCCCAATGGGCAGGGGGAAGGTGAGATAATGATTACTTAACATCACTCATTGAGGAGTGTGTTGTTAAGTTTGGAACTCGAATAGTCTTGCAGACGTGCTTAACTCCTTAGCTACTTCTGAAATTGTCCACAGAAGTAAGTAAATAATTAAATAATAAATTTCATGTGTTAATAATACCTCTCAGTTCAGTTATATATATTTTCTACTTAGACTCCTTGTTGACGCTAGGAAACAATACTCTGCCTTAGCCACTTATATCACTAAGATTATTTTTGCTATAGCCTCCTTGTTGACATTAGAAAATTTTATCGCCTTGACCTCCTTGTTGATGCTATGAATCATTTTGATTTAAGCAGTCTAGATTTAACCCTCATATGTATGACAATTAATACATAAGTTTCATTATTTCACTTAAATTAGATTTCTATTTTTCAGCTATACTTTTCAGTTTACCCTTACTTTAGTCAGCTACTTTACTTACTTTGCTTGAATATTATAGGATGCTAGACTTTTGTTGCTTACTTATATGTACCCCAATTAGATTTATTTCTTTTAAATTTGCATAGGTCTTGTGATTATCAGCATATTTAGGATATAGTTTTTTTTTTTAATATTTTATTTATTTACTTATACATGTATGCCTAGCCTTATTTTAGCTTACTTTTGAGGTATATCTTTTGCATCGTTCTTGTTTAATTATAAATGCTTAATTTATAACTTAGCACTTTTTCATTTGATGCTTGTTGCTCTTAGTTTATTTTTCTACTACTTTAAGTTTAGGAAAATAGTGATATTAATAAATGCATAACAAATTTCAGCCTAAAATATACTTAGATAATTTGTCTAATAAGATTTTTCTTTGTTGGCTGGGGCCCTGATATTGTGAAACTGACAATATTAGAATTTGAACAATTTGAAGATCCAGTCCCTGTGGAGTAACTATTTCTGGAGGAGGCACTTCAAGGTGGAGCATAAGATATTTAGTTCTTTTATATTATTTATGAGGATGAGTGATGTTCTTTCATTTATAAATTTTAATTAAATATTATAATAATACATGTACTCTTGTATATGTGTTTTCCTTTTTCTGCACTATTATTTTCTGAGCTATATTTTATTTTATCTCTGAGTTGATGTATGGTGAAATGGATGTATAATTTACTTTATATGCTTCCGCACTCTATACTTGTATTGATTTAGTGACTGATAGTATGTATTCATTATGTGCACATCATTCCCTTATTAATGGATTGTGGATCTTACAAAATCCAATGATGAGTGAGGGATTTGCCAGAGTGGTACACCACCCCTTAATTCTGATCTTGTAGGTTAGGGGGTGAGGCGCCACAATTGCGTGTTCTTAATAATGTGCTCAGATGATTTGTTAATTATTTTACTCTTACATATGTATGCTAAGTTGATAACAAAAACTACTCATAATCAAACCAGAAGGAACCTATGCTTATCATAGGACGATTATGCTTAACAAACACTTCAAGTTAACGAATGATCAATGTCCCTTAATTGAGGTTTAAATTTTGTTTTGAGCATATGTTCTAAAAATTTGATTGCTTATTTTACCTTTTATTTGCTTAGATTAAGATTCTAATTGATGATGGTATTTGCTTATTTTAATCTTCTCGAGAAAAAAAATTAGCATTTTAATTTATGAAAAGAAGAGTTCGGCAATTATTTTCATTCTAATAAGCAACCTTAATTAGCTCTTAGCGTGTCACAACAAAAGTGCTAATGGCATCCAGCACATAAGTGTGAACCATAAAGAGAGGTGGTGCATTGATTTGACATTAATCAATTTTAATAATTTCAATTTTAATTTTAAACACTCATAACATCCAAATAAACACAAATTACATAATATGAAAAATGGAAAAATTGTAATCCACAGTGTGCATATTATCTTCTCAATTTCACTTCAAACTATATATAAATATAAGATATATTGCAATTTAGAATCATTGACATGAAAATATTTCTTTATTGAACTTTAGATGCTTTATTTATAATGTTAAACATTTTTGGAATTGAAATGCTACAATACAGAAGCCTTCATTGTCGAAATAAATACTGAATATATATTATGAAATACTAAAAATTTACGAAATCAATGTATTTACATGTTATCGATATTGAGAACAACAATAAGCTTATAAAGTAATAAAGCAATCATAGAGATGATAAAAGAAATTTTAAAAATTTTAAAATATTTAAAATTTTTAATTGATGCATATTAATCTATAGTCATATTACACATTGTAAAGAGTGCAATCGCATAGAAAGTCTATAGTAAGAATTGGTTCTTGGGCTAAAATGCTTATTATAGATAGTGTTTAAACAATCAATGCAATATATATGAGATTGGATTAAAGTATACTAATGAACTTAACCCTCAAATTACAAGATTTTATAACTTGTCATCGTGCGTTACATTTGAGCAATCCAACTGCAAACACGAGATATATGCAATAACAGTCTTTCTTAGTTATATGTTGTCTTGGCGATCCCACGGTACACACAATTTTGGAAAATTTATAATTTTGATACTAAGCCAAGTTAGGAGCACTATCGCATTCATATTTTGAGAATTACATACATAAAAATTCTATTACATATTTTTGATTATTTGAATGATAAAAATGATGTTAACTTTTAATTGATTAGTGCCAAATGGAAAAGATAAAACACATGGCAATCATAATCCATCCTATTAATATAAACTATCATACTAGAAAAAATGGTGGATCTTTTTGAACTTAAGTCAAACACATGCGTAGAAGAGTGCATCCAAGCTCGCATCACGCTTGGGCACGTCAAGGTGCGCCCCAGCAAGCTAATAAAATGCTAGACGCCCAGGCATTGTGGCTTCAACAATGCCAAAAAATATGAAAATACCCGTAATTTCAAGTTTCTGGCAGGCCTCATCAAGGGGACCCTACCCTAAGACTAGCTTACGCACTATATACTAAGTTTAAATCAAAATCAAGACTTATCAAACAATTATAAATTTGAAATATATTTTATGATAAAGTTCAATTGTGTGATGTAAGAAAGAAAAATATATATTTGCAAGCAATAAGCACAAAATGCTATAGTAACTTAATATGGTAGCTTGCCCTAATCATAAAAATTATTGAGTTTTCACAATATGCATTAGAAAATATAGTCCAATGTTTTGAAATTTTGACTATTATGAATAGTATTGTGGTACAATAGTTAAAATTGTTAGATTTAAACTTTTGATATGTCAAAAATTTCAATTCTTCCAACCACAGCAAAAGACTCAACTTAAAGCACCTAAATCGCATTGATGATTTCTTCATGTATTTGCACGCAAGCTTTGATTTCTTGAATGAGAAAATTAGTTGAATAACTGTTTATGATGACATTTGGAGATTCAAGAATGCATTTAGGTGAGATGTCGTTTAAAAAAGTGGAAATATATAGCTAAGTTATATAATATCTGATCCATAAATTGAGTCTTAAAGAGCAAAAGAGTTCCACTAAAATCATAATTGTTTGGCTTAGTGGTTGAGCTATTCAATTTGAACTATTGGCAAGTCAAATGTGACTCATAATTATAATCAATTTTTTACTTATAATGTGAGTTTTCTATTAGATTGGTTGTTATTTTAATATGTTTTATGTTATCTCACTTTCAAAATAATCAAAACAACAACAACAAAAAATTAATGAAAAAAGGCGCTATAGAGCGCCACATCGTCAGGCTACTCGAGCCAATCCGTCGCAGCACGCCACAGTGCCAAGCTTCTGGAGGCAATCCGTCGCAAGCACCGAAGAAGTAAATAAGAATCGACGACGCAACTCGCCACAGCGCCAGGCTACTCGAGACAAATGAGCTGCAACGCACTGCAACGCGCCACAGTGCACTGCGGTGCCAAATCCAAGGCGCCGCGATGCTCAACAGCTCTAGTATTTGCGAACCAAGGCGCCACATCGTGCTGTTGCGCGTGCCATAATTTTTGCCTGGAAACCTGCTTTAAACAGGCATTGAGAATGACCAAAACTCTAAATTCATCCAGCTCTCAATACCTTCTTTAATTTTAAAGAAGAAATAATGAATAATCATAGCATAATAAAAAGAGGTTGGCTAGAAGAGACATTATAAAAAGAAAAAATTTACTAAAGAATGATCCCAAAATCAGTCGGGGGATATACCGCAAAAGGGGGAGATCCCTTGTAGCGCCCCATCCCGCCACCACGCGCAACAAAAAAATAATGATAATAATAATAACACTTAATTGGCGACGTAACTGTTCATTATTTTAGAAAACTGAACTTCCCATAATCTGACTTATTACTAAGCCCTAATTCTTAGGATAGGTGTAATTTTATTATTTTAAGTATTAGTTAAGGTACTTGTACACATTGGCTTTTAGGAAAGATAATGAGAATATATCTAACATATATGAGTATCATAAATGAGTTTCTTATTGATCACATCACAATACTAGTATAAATAGTAGTAATAACACAGTGTAGAAGCTTTAACATTCATCCATACATTCATCATAGGAGCTAAGTAGAAATATTTATCTCAGAAAAAAAAGAAAAATACATCTAGATTTAATTATTACAAACTATCATTAAATTAAAAGAGCAGTAAATAAAACTCTCATCTCAACATAAAGCAAACTAAGTGAATAAGTAAATGCTGAGCTATCTACTGCTCCTCTGTCTACTCCCGGATCTCCTGAATTGCCTCCAAAGTTGGCTCCTCAAATTGCTCAGGATCTGACATTGTGGATTTCATAATGTCAGGATCCCAACAAAAAAGAGAAATTAAATGGGTATTCATTTCTTAGTTTGAATGAAATACAAATTGAGGACGAGCAATGCCTCCTAACGAAGACCGCTTCAATAAGTGTGGCTCAAACAAACTAAATAATGAGATTCACCTTCTTTAAGACACTAAGTGTGGAGTGATGAGAATCACTTTTCTCACAAATATGCTGAATATGTGTATATGATCATCCTATCTAGTGATCTTTAATTAAATCTGCAACTTTAACTAATATCATTCTAGAAGTTAGGAGTCAGAATCCTTTAGATGGATTCTGTATGGTGGAGGCTTAGAATTCATTATCTGCATTCCAAGTTTTTATGGATTTCTAGATTTTACCCATATAGAATAGAAGCATGGGCATAAGCATAAGCATGAGCTTAAATCATCATTTCAGCAGTGACGCATGAGTATTAGTGATGAATTATGGGTTACAGAATGTTATATGCACAGACTGGAGAATTTCAGGGTGCATCTGTGTCACCATACTGTCTTCCCAACTGGGCGTATGTGTACATTGGACCGTACTACCCATAGCCTTTTAGTGATCATTCTGTTACATATCCGTGGTACACCATATTCTTTCATATTTGGTGCCTATTTATAGTGACATATAGAACATCATTTGGCATTCCTTTCACATCAATTTCTGAGCATTCATTTACTTTCAGTATTAAGTTTTTGAAGCAGTTTTACTCTGTTTAATCTTTATAACTACAATTACTTAGCATTTTTCTCAGCTTTTCTTCAGTTTTTGTTACTTTACTGTCTACTGCATTTACTTTAGTATTACATAGTTAGTGCGATGTGTTAGACTTCTTGTCTAACACAGGCTACTTTTGGGATCTGGCAATTTGTTAAATCCCGAGTAGCTTGTGGAGATAGGACAGGATGACTTGCAGGAGATTCAGGAGGAGTATATGGAGCCCTAGAGGATCTGACTGCCTCCCTTTACTTTCTGCCCTATTTTTAGTATATTAGATATACTTTACTTTTCATATATTAAATCAGTTTGTAATAATTCTGGATATACTTTTCTTTTCTTTTCATGGGATGAATGCTTACATACTGCTCTATGGTGAATATATTCTGGATGATATGCTTTAAGCTTCCGCACTCTGTTATACTACTATACTTAGTATTGTGATGTGATCAGTATACTGGAAATGCTGATATATTTGGCACCGTAGCGCGCCGTAGTGCTTTCAGGCACGCCGGCACTGAAATCCGCCACAGTGCCCAAGAACGTCGTAGCGCGCCGCAGCGCCTAAAAGTGCGGCAGCGCGCCACAGCGCGTCGTAGCGCTCCACAGTGCGTCGTTGCACTTGGCTCTCGGCCAAGAGGCGTTACAGCATGTCGTAGCACCCAAAACTATTCGGAATTGCCTAAATTTGTGATTTTTCATATTTTAATGACTCTATGACCTTAATGGGGCCAAAATATTCTAAAATCAAGCATTATATAAAATTGGAGGTGATTTTCAATGTGGAATCTACCACTTACCCTAAATTGTATGTTCTAAATCTTCCAAAGATTCTCTTAGGTATTTTGCGCCAAATATTAATTACTAAAATATTTAGCCTTAATTAACTTTTGTTTTAATTAATGTAATATGTATGATGCATGTTAAAAATCTTATACTTTGATTTTGATACTTAACTAATTGATTTGATATTAATCACCACTTAAACCCTTAATGATCTTAAGCAATA
This sequence comes from Gastrodia elata, assembly GCA_016760335.1. Lineage (NCBI taxonomy): Eukaryota > Viridiplantae > Streptophyta > Magnoliopsida > Asparagales > Orchidaceae > Gastrodia > Gastrodia elata. Next base: position 15,089,818 of record CM028673.1, read on the forward strand.
CCTTAATCTAATCAGTAATTGATTTGACATCAATTTGAACATCAATAATACACAATAATTTAATGATTTTTTTATTGACCAATAACTAAGTAAGCAATTATAGTTTAGTCTAGTTGGGAGTTAGATCCTAACTTGGTTAGACTAAGACTCAAATCTAAATAAGGCACTTGTTGGAACATTGAAAGAACTTGCATGATTTCAATAATACTCATTAATTTGACATTGATCTTAAACTAGTAAATTAGAAGTATTAAGAATTATAATAAACTCATATGATTAGTAATCTGAATATAAATATAAGATCCTTGATTTTCTCTTAAGAAAGATCATTAGTATGGATCAATTTATAAATTAAGATTGATTAATACAACAATCAATTCCTAATAACTCATGTGATTTTATCCCATGATCAATATAGTTAACTAAATTGAAGATACTAGATTTTCATACTTAACTTAGGGATTTAAAACCATGTGATTGAACTAGTAATCTTACACAAGATTTGCACTTGTTTTTCTTTTTGAAATGTAATGATGGTTTTTATCTCAATTAAATACTAAACCCTTAAGTAGGCAACCTCTTGCAGTAGGAAATACCTTATTATCTTAATTCAAGGTAGAAGCTTAGATGCACCTTAATAACCTTAGATGTTGATCCTAAGACCTTGTGATAGGTTAACCTAAATATTTTAGATTGAGATTCTCCCTTGTGGTAGCATCCTAAATTGAGTGATATTTATGCCACATTCTTGGATCCTTTTTGTGTATGATCCACCACAATGGAGTAAGGATTCATTAGCTTGTTACCCCTTAATTTTTTTTTTCAAAAATTGTTTAAATGTTTATTATTAGTGTTTATCATGTGGAGACTGTAGTGCATACCCATAAAGCTGATTTGATTTAATAAGGATAGAAAATTAGGCAATTCCTCCTAAATTAAATTATAGATTCTCATCTTGTCTTAGATATTCTACAAGGACATCAGGATAAATCCCTCTGTTCTATCAAATGTCTAGAAGGTCAAACATCTTAATTTGATATAATAAACTGTAAAAAAATTATGTCCCTTATCTTTATGCACATCGATAAGTGCAGTTAAACAAACTAAGTGTTTCGGATTACCTTTCTTGAGACATTTTAAGTTATCTTATAAATAGGGGATTAAACATCTTAGTTTGAGAGAATAAATTATAAAAATATTATGTCCGTTATCTTTGTATGCATCTATAAGTGCAGTTAAACAAACTAAGTATTTCAAATTTACCTTTCTTAGGATACTTTAAGTTGTGCTTTTAATTAGGGAATTTAAACACCTAAGTTTGATATAATAACCTATAAAAGGATTATGTCCCTTATCTTTATGCGCATTGATAAGTGCAGTTAAATAAACTAAGTGTTTCAAGTTGCCCTTCTTAGAAATATACTATTTATGTATAAGTACTCCTAACACATGATAAATTATGAAAGTCATAAGATTTAGTTACCGAAAAAGTATTTCTGCATACATTGCATGAGCATAAGCATAAGCATAAGTATCAAGAATTATTTATGGATTACAAGATGTAGCATACATCAAAAGAGGAATTACAGGATGCACAGGCATCATGATATTAGAATTCCTAATGGGATGTATGTGTGCATCAAATTGTATATTCATGACAATTCAGTGATATTCCAAATGCAAATATAGTGGAATACAGTTTAGTAGCATATTCTGATGCATAACTATGAATTCAGTGGCACACAATACAATTTTACATCATTATTCACTCAGTTTCAGATTATTTAATGTTTTCCTTATATTTCAGTATTCAATTTACAGTTCAGTTTTCTACTTTCAAATTTGTACTGTTTTATATTTTCAGCCATCTTACTACTTTTTTTATAATTTTATTTAAACTAATTAAATGCTAAGTGATAGATAACTATAATTGCTTATAATAGATTTCGTTGTGTTAGACTTATTGTCTAACACGTGGTACTTTTGGGATTCAACAATTTGCTAGATCTAGAACAATTCATGGAGTCAGATAAATTGGATACTCAAAAGATCCAGGAGGAGTTTGCATAGTACTAGTGGACTCTCCTTCAGCATTTACTATCTTGATTAGTTTATTTTTAGTTTAGTGCTTAGACTATTTTTAGTATTTGAGTAAACTGTTGTAATAACTCTGGACACATTTTCCTTTTCTTTTCTGAGATAAATACTTTACTTAGCTGCTATAATGAATTTTCTTAGATGTATGCCTTAGATTCTGCATTGTGTATATACTACTACATATACTTAGTATTGTAATATGATCGGCATATCGGAAATATTGATATTCTTATACATATATTGGATTCCTCATTTTTATACTCATAATCCAATGTATGTATCTACCTAATACTTAGGATAAAAACTTTACAATTATATATGGTAATAATCTAGGGTTATTACTACCCTAATCTCAGATCTAGTCCAAGAAGGTTTCATAAGAGTAGGTAGCAACCAGGATAAGAAGAAGCTCATCATAAAATAAAAGAGTAAGGCTAAGAGACAGAAGATGACGAATTGAATGTTCATAGTTGTTCCTACATATCATCTTCTCAACTTATCCTTGTGTTTATTCTCTTCAGAAAACAATGCATGCACTTGTATTCTCTCGTAGATCTCTTATTATTTATATTGTAATGATATTATAATGACAGCCTAACCTCTCTTTTTGGGGAGGGTTGGGTAAAGAACATGTAACGAGTTCTCTTTGTTGTGCATATAATGTTTCTTTCACAAATGAAATATCATGTGTTAAGCTAAGATTTTCTTTATGATTTAATGAATGGAAATGTATCGTTGAATGGAATACTACTTGAGTATCATGAAACTTATATTTCTATTGAAACTTATAGAGCTTGATAATCCTCGTGTCTAGAACTTGTGCACATAGAGCGTAATACCGCTAATGAATGTGATATCATTCGCTTAGCGAAGCAGCTCGTACACAAGTTCTAGACAAAGACTTAATTATTTGAGTTATAAGTAATTATTAAAAAAAAATATCTGATCTTCATGGTTCAATTCATAACACCCATGTTATGTAATGAACGATGTGACATAGTTCACGTAGGCCATTGCTGACTCTAGGTTAAGGTATGTATTTGATGCATGTGGGGCCAATATATAGAGCTTCATTGCTCACTCTTAATTTATGTGAGATAACAGAGAGCGCAAAGCTATGAGCAAAATGACATAAGCTCATTTAGCTTCGCTGCTCATTACCTTAGATAAGTAAAGAGTAGAAGCGTGTCAGCAATAAATGGAATCAAGACCGAGTAATCACAAATTAAAATATGAATTTTACTGTTTAAACATAAATATGGCTTCATTCATAAAAGGATTTCAAAGATATATATGTGCTAAGATTGAACCTAAGAGTGTTCATCTAAAGCACTAGATAGTGTCATAACAATTTTAATGTCCAAATGACAAGCTAGACCTCTTGATTATAGAATTAATAAAGACAAGACAATAAAAATATGACATGATATTAAGAAATATATATTTGTACACACGTGTATTATGAATTGCATGTTTGAGTTATAGCTCTCCCCAATTTCTCTCATATTGATTAAGAAACCACTTTAATCTAATCTAGCTTAATTATTTGGAATCAACACCATCAAATATCGATCGTTTGAACGTTATTGAAAAGAGATAGACTTTAGTAACAAAACACACGCTATTCATAGATGACGATAAATATCAGGATCTCACCATCTCATATTACTTCAGACCACGTATACTTGCGTACGAGCACATACGTAAATTAGATCTGTCAAAGTCAATGGTTCAAATCTCACCGACCACAATTTAATTTAAAAAGCTCAACTTTTTCTAAAAAACTCTTATATTGATCATATGCTTTTATTAAGCTAATACTAATGAATAATCAAATAGAAGTCCCTCTCTAAGTGTGCCAAATAGGACACTTCCAATAGTTTGTTGGCATCTTTTTGATCTTCCTCTTTCATATAAACTTAATTTTTTCAAGGGAATATCAAAGGCATATTCTTAATGTAAAAGAATCATGTAAAACGATGCTAACTATAAATTTATCCACTATTAGAGTCAGTTCAACCTTGCTACAAATTGCTTAATGAAGATCTAAATTTTATGAGGACTCAATAATTTAATTTTGGGTTAAACTTTTTATAACTATTCATATATTTAATTTATAAGGCTCAATTTTAAAAAATATATATATAAATATTTGGTCAAATTTGTATTTATTTAGCATTTTCTTTAATTTAATTATTTATAAAAATTCAAAATTAATTTAATGCATTTGCGCCAACATTTTCTTAAGTTCATAGATTTGCCAAGATTTTAAATCCAATGAGAAAAGCAGCACGCATGTTTCTATATATTTTGCTGATGTAAAGTGGTTGCGAATAACAACCATTTCGTCTTCCTCTCAAACTCACTTGAGTGCACGCACTCACTGCCCTAAAATAGTATGAAAGTCCGGCCTCAATAAATAAATAAATTAATTAAAAATACCGATATAGTTTTTTTATTTTTTTTAAGTATAAGATAATAATATCAATTATGATTTTTACAATATATTTTTATTTATTTATTTTCTTAAACACTTTTCAAGATGATTGGCCTAAATTTTTATTTTAAAATAAAAGAACATTTATGTTTATATATATATAATTAGTGCAAAACATTTCTATTAATAATGTATATACAATTTTAGAAGATATTTTATGAAATTTTAAATCTGAGACCCATCAAAAATCTGTATTTTAATTATTAATCATATTTTTAAGATATTTTTAAATAAGAAAAAACATTTGACACGCGTTATCATACTATTGGAGTTAGGCACACTGCCGAGGAAAGCGTCGCTATAAAATTCAGAAAGTTCCGAAACTGAGATTCCCTCAAGCCCTTTCTCCCAATGACTGGCTCTTCGCTCCTCCCCTTCCTCATCCTCCTTGCCGCGGTAGTCTCCGCCATCGAGGAAGAGCAGATTATACGGCAGGTTGTGAACGGAATGGCCAACGTTGATTCTGAGGACGAGCTGATGCTGAACGCGGAGGCCCATTTCTGGAGCTTCCTCCGTAGCTACGGGAAGAAGTACTCAGATGCCGATGAGCACGCTCACCGCTTCAAAATCTTCAAATCCAACCTCAGGCGGGCTTGGAGGCACCAGAAGCTCGATCCCTCTGCAGTTTATGGCGTCACCAAGTTCTCTGACTTAACTCCTGCGGAGTTCCGGCGGAAATATCTTGGGACTCGGAAGGTGCGTCGATCTCTGTCGAATATCCATGATGCCTCCGTTCTACCGACGAACGATCTTCCAACGGATTTTGACTGGAGGGATCAAGGGGCCGTAACTGGCGTGAAGGATCAGGTGATTGCTTGATTTTATTTCCTTCTCTTGACTATGTGGTCTTTAATTTATTTATGCTCTGAACTATACTTTATTCTTTTTTGTGTGGGAAAATGGATATGTAGGGATCTTGTGGATCTTGCTGGTCGTTCAGTGCGGCTGGGGCATTGGAAGGGGCTAATTTCTTGGCCACTGGCAGTCTTGTGAGTCTCAGCGAGCAACAGATGGTTGATTGTGATCACATGGTTTGTTTGCTTCGATTTTCACTCTTCCGCCTTTTTACTCTGTTTCGTTTCTTTTTTGTTTTTGAATTTTGATGTGATGAAGGCCCTGCGATGCGATTCCCGCCTCTTTTTTTGAATTTTTGTTTTTGAATTTTGATTTTATGAAAATTAGAGCATCTGGTTCACGTTGTATTTTCTCGCACATCTAGATTTTTCATTGTAAAATTCGTATGTTCTCGTGCCGGGGTTATTGTATGATTGCATGTGCTTGCTCTTTGCTCGCTGTTTTCCTGCACCCATAATATTGTTCAAACCAAAATGCACTATCGTGCTTAACTATACCCTTCCCCATGCTCATTAAGATCTTGCTTGGATTTTAGATTTCAGCAATCATTTAATATTTCAGCTTGTGGAAGCAAGGTCAACCAGACAATGTCTTTGTTCTGTTAGCATACTTCATCAATTTAATGGTTTATTAAACTCCTGTTCTTGTTCAATCTAATCAGCTTCTTCTTAAGGGCTGTTTGGTACGCGGACATCTGCGTGCAATGTTATGTCGTTTAAAGATCTCATTCAGATTGGACCTGTTTAGTTCAATGCGATCTCATCAATAACATTTCAAAATTTCAAAAATGCCACCGGCAAATGTTACCTAAATGTCGGCCAAAATCGGCCGACATTCAAATAACATCGTGCGATCAGTTTGGGTGCTTCGCTTCCTGAATCGGCAAATAGAGGGCGAATCGCAGCTAGTCGGCAATGGTGAAAGCAAATTGGCGAAGGCGACTTCCTCCTCTTAGCGAATCGTCTTCGCTGAATCCGGTGAATCAGCGATGGCGAAGATGCCTTCCTCCTTTCGACTCGGTGATGGTGAAGCTCTGTGTTCGCAGAGTAGGTGACGAAGCTCAGTGATCGCCCAATGGAGAGGAAGATGAACATACGTTAGAAATAACCCATTAAAATTTTCTTACCCTATCAGTATCGAGTAATTTAACCTCATGTATGATAGTTTAAATAATATTAATTAACTCAAACATAATCTATTATCTGTATTGCACTGCTATTTTATGAATAACATACTATCTTAATAATTTTTCACAAAACAATAGACCAAGCAAGCCCTTAATCTAAATTTCAAAATAGTTTTTTGACGATTCCATTGATATATCATGGCCGCACTATAGAGAAACCACCGCCCAATGAATATGTATAAGAATTTCCCCAAATCACATTGCAAAGCTCTTCTTTCTCTTATCCTTGACAGTGCGATGAGTCGGAGCCCGACGCCTGCGATTCGGGATGCAATGGGGGGCTGATGACGACTGCTTTCGAGTATTTGCTCAAGTCAGGTGGGCTGGAGACGGAGGCAGACTACCCGTACACCGGCACTGACCGCTCTGACTGCAAATTTAGAGAGGAAAAGATTGCAGCTTCTGTATCCAACTTCAGCGTTGTCCCGGTTGATGAAGATCAAATCGCCGCAAACCTCGTAAAGCACGGTCCTCTTGCAGGTTATTTACCATTCATCTATCACTCAAATACGCTGTCAACTTTAGTTCACCAATCTTGAAATTCATTTGCATACAAATCGATATGAGAGTTCTTAAAACTAAATTATGAACGAGTGATGGATACCTATTATCCACAGCTTTGAGTGCTATGCACTGAAAGCTCCAAATGAAACAGAGAGATGTGAGAGAGAGCCACAAGCAAATACACAGGAAACTGATACTGTTACTTTTGGAAGAAATTGAAGCATTGAATCTCAATTAGGATGACATGTTTATGACCTGATAACGCGTGCAGTGGCCATCAACGCGCTGTACATGCAGTTCTACATTCGCGGCGTGTCCTGTCCGTACGTGTGCAGCAGGAATTTGGATCACGGGGTGCTGCTCGTGGGTTACGGCTCCGCAGGCTACGCTCCGGTTCGCATTAAGAGCAAGCCGTACTGGATCATCAAGAACTCGTGGGGCGAAAACTGGGGCGAAGACGGCTACTATAAGGTCTGCAAGGGACGCAACATCTGCGGGGTCGAGTCCCAGGTCTCCACCGTCACCGCCGCCAGCACGCCGCACCATCATCTTGATAGTGAATCGCAAAGCAGCTAAAATAACTCCCAACTGTGTATTCGTTAACTTAATATTTTAATCTGTTTCAGTTCTAACACATAATAATGACTTTCAAAGCAATTGTAAAGAGGCAGTGCTGATCTTCTATGGATTGATTAATGACAGCCGGCCAGCCGTTTTATTTCATATGTGCAGTTTGTAATTTAGACGGTATCCATTCCATTGCTAGACTGAAGGTGCCTTGAAAAGGCTAATATTTTATTTAATATAAGAGTGTCATGTGAGATCGCTTACATAGAAGAAGATCAAAGGATACTAGATGCTCTCAATCATGTGGAATAAAAATCAAGGCATTATAATTGTTTTTTGAAATTAGATTTGCTTAAAATATAAATCAATTGTATGATTAGTGGGATTTGAATCCGGACTTGGAATAACAAATTTTGAGCCATATACTTATATCCATGCGGAGGAGAAGAAGATTTTATTATTCTAGAAAAAGTTATGGATGGTTTTGCCCTTAGCCCCACAAAACCTCACTATAATCCAAAATGGCTGTTACAATTTCTATTGCAGCAGAAAATGACAGTTACCACCATCACCCAATAAATCATAAATAGAACGCTTTATATCCAGTCGCAAAAAAAGCATCAGTTAAATGAAGGATAATTGCAATTTTGTCGTTTAAGGAGTGCTCCTATGTCATTTACAGCTGCCTAGCCTATGAGTGGGTCAGGGAGCCCACTTTAAGGCTTAGTTGGTTGAAATGGACGCCTAGACACGCACGGCGAACTAAGTCAGCCTAGACTTTCAATCGACTCTCGAAATTGTCGATCTGATTTCGAGTTGAATTAAAAATTTGAATGAGTTTTGAACGAATTTGAGCAAGTATCGACCCTAGTGGGTCAGTGCCCCTTTAAGAACTTGGGTAGAAGTATTCTCATCAGTATGCTTATGCATATATCTACTACATGCATGAAATCTGCTCCAAAAAAAAATATAAAAATTGTAAATATCTCTTCTAATTAAATACTGCAAATAATTTTCAAAACTGAACGCATAATTTATACATACATCTATATAATCTATATGAGAGAGAAATTAAAAGAATTTGAAATTTAGAAAATATAAATTTCTCACATTTTTGTATTTCTTATTTATAAAAATATACAACGCTTAAAAAAAATATGAATTTTTATATAGATATGAGAGAATTTTGAAGAATTTGTTATAAAATTTTTTTATCCTATTTTTTTTTTTCTAATTTTAATTTATTTTTTTATGGATAAACAAAACTTCTTTTTCATTTTTTATCTTTCTTCTTAATTAAAGGCAAAGTTTTCTTCTAAAACCTCCTCTTATCAAAATCTCTCCCATATATATATATATATACTTGTATATGTATGTTGTTTAAATCTTTTTACAGATTATACTTATATGGTCATAATTTTTTATTTTTTTAAAATAATTTAATAATAATTAAGATTAATCAAAATTAAAAATAAAAAATAATATCATTTAGTAATTACATGTAAATAAATAATTAAATATGTGATACTCAAAATCTTAGAATTATTAATCAATTATTATTAATTATTAAATTTAATTTTAAATTTTAAATATTTTAAATTATTTAAAGTAAATTTTTTAAATTAAACTATTTATTATTAAAATAATTTATCAAAATATTTTCTTAAAAAAATCCAATTAACTAATTAACAATTCCATTCAAAAATAAAAAATATTTACACATAAACAAAATAAAAAATATTTTGACTTAAGAAATATTACATTGATAAATATTTTAAGAAATAAAATTTAGTAATTAATTATTATTAATGAAATAAATTATTTGTTTAAGATTATTACTCTCTCTTGTTCCTTCAAAGCAACACGCTGGCACTCAATTTTAAGAGAACGGGTAACTCTCCCTCATATACTCTTTCACCTATATACATATATAGTATATAGATATAGATGAGGGGTAATGACATATAATCTTTTGTATTTTTCAACCTTTTATCTTCAATAACGCAGCCATTTGATTTTCCTCCTTCACATGGTGGGAAAATGAAAGAATTCTTATGCAAAATTTTAAGTTCAAGAAGGTAAAAATCTTGCATTTAAGTGAATATCAACTGTATATAATACAACTTAGATAATATTAGCAATGTAAATAAAAGAAAAAAATACAATACTAATATATATATATATATATATATATATATATATATATATATATGTATGTATGTATGGGTGGATAAATAGATGGATAGATGGTAGGATGTATTTATTATGTTCTAACTGCTATCAGTGAAGCCGAGTATTTGCTGAACCGAGTTGGCCATCTCCTTTGCGGTGCAGCTCATCTCTGCTGTGATCTGCCATACAAGGATTTGATTATGAATAATATACTAGTATAATTCAAATATATTTGAGGACTGTCTCTGACTTGCTTTATTTCAAATTTAATTGAATTAAAAAGATGGCTTTAAAATGAAAATACTTGTTGGTGAAAATATAATAAACGTTAATTGCATGATTTTCATAAACTTCTCTTAAAATTACCTTAACATTGAAGGAGTACAGAACAGTGTGCTCGATGGTGGTGATGTTGGCATGAAGAATGGTGAGCTGCAAGTCCTCAAACGCAGTTATTATCCTCAGCAACTGCCCCGCTCTTCGCTGCGAGAGAATCTTGATTGCGGCATCGACGCCGAGCAGCTGCACCTCGACGTCGCCCGATGGAGATTTCGCCTCCGAAATCTCTTCACAGAGACCTTCGCTGCCTGCAGAGAGAGGGAGCGGCGCCGAAGGGTCGTGGCCTCCGCCGCCTGCGCATTGCCGGCGGCGCTTCTGGGACTCTAGGCACTGCAGGAGCTGCTCCAATTCCCTCACGAATTCTATTGCGCCGCCGATAACCGAAGCTTGGTCTCCCTGTCTTCCAAAATAAGAATTAAAAATCTTGTTATACTTACATCACATATACAGAATATCATAATCTCATGTATAATTATTTAATTAGTGCAATGTAATTTTTTCTCTTGAATTAGTCATATTCTTATAAAGAAATAGAGGAACAAGAGTTGAACTATAAGCCGAGCGAGTTGGGCTCGACTGAAAATAATTTGGACTCTAAAACACTGACTCCCGACTCTGACTCAAAATTGTAGGATTCAATTTTGAATTGAATCAAAGTTGTGATCCCTATGTATAAAGGGAAGGAAGAGAAGAGGGGAGGGAAATACCCTTTGGATGTAGGAGGTGGGCATGAGAGACCTGAGGGCGAGGAGATGGTCGTTCATTTGGCGCCGCCTGTTCCTCTCGACGGCAATATGAGTCATCCTCTGAGCTTCGGCTTGCTCCCTCGTTCTCATCATCGCTAGCCTTCCGCTCTTCCTTCTCTTCCCGCTCTTCCCTGCGCCCTCTCTCCCCCCTTCACGCACGAAATAACCGAATTTGAACACGCCGCTCTCTCCATCATCTGGCGGCAGCGAGAACTCCGGAGGCTGACAGTCATCGAATCGCATTTGACTTTATTATCATATGTTAAATGTATATATATACTATTGCGCCAAAGTTGTATGAAATATGATTAGTATCATTAAAAATAAGTTTGTTTGAAATAAAGCCTACATTAAGAGAGAAGAAATGAAGCAGTAGTACCAAGTAGTTGTCTTCCACCTCTCGCTGATTCATTTCATAAACTGTTAAAAAGGATTAAACATATCTTAAGCTCAAATTAATGCATGAAAACCTTGGCCGCTGCTATTGAGAGAGAGAGAGAGAGAGAGAGAGAGAGAGAGAGAGTGAGTGGGGGGGGGGGGGGGGGGGGAGGTGATTTTGAATTGTGAGAAAAAGGAGAGGATATACATTATATAATATAAGCCTGTGTATGCATTAATAATTTGGAAGCGATCACTCATCAATTGAAACACGATCTGCACCGCTCCATCGATCCATGCATGCATGATATCCAACGGCTATTATATTTATGAGTTTCACATGCAATAACACCTCAACGTTCTCGTTGATCAAATAGCTTCCAAAAAATATCAAATATTTTTTATTTCATTTAATTTTTACATCTGTAGCTTCCAAAAAATATTTCATATTTTTTATTTCATTTAGCTTACTACAAATATATATTTTAAATGTAAATAAAATATTTGTTTTTTTATGAGATATTTGAAACTTAAATATTTGAATAGTATTGCACCACTCAGAATTTGTTATCTCAGGTTATGAGTTTAAATTTTACTTGACACATAAAAAATAAATAAATTATATATATATATATATATATATATATATATATATATATATATATAGTTAGGTGTGGAGTCTAATTGGATCGACATAGAAGGTGTCGACAGAGTTCTAGTTGTGTTTAGGAGGGTTATGAGGGCAAGGCACATCGTTCCAGTGTGAACCAGAAGGTCCTAAGGCAAAGCGGCACTAGCCCATCGGCAAGCTAAGCGCTCAGGCGCGCCCCGCACTGGGCCATGGGCAAGCTAAGAAATAAAATCTCTCATTCTCACATAAAGAGATTAAAAATAAACCTTAGACTACTACCTTATATTATTTGGATCTATGGGTGGTAGAAAATTTAATAACTCTAATTTTAAGCATTCATTATCCATAATATTAAATTATAAACAATATGAAAGAATAATTTACAAACATCATAGAATATTTAAGTTTCAAATTTCTAAGAAATAAAATCTCTCATTCTCACATAAAGAGATTAAAAATAAACATTAGACTTAATTTCTTCTAGTTCAATCAAATAATTGAGATTTGGTTGCAAGTTAATATCTTCTACTTCCACTCTCATTGAAGATTCTGATAAGCATTTCCTTAATGAGAAGCTATGAAATACGTCATGCATTAGACTTAAATGTGATGGAAGATTGATTTGATATTCCACTTGGCCAACTCTTTTCAAGACTTCGAAAGGACCGACAAACCTTAGACTTAATTTCCCAAAAATTTCTCTGAATGGATTTACTTTCAGATATACAAAGTCTCCAACAAAAAATTCTATATGACGATGAAGAGCATCAAAGTACCGATCTGCTTATCTTGAGTCACTTTCATTCGATGCTAAATTAATTTAATAGTTTTTGTTGCTTGAAGAATTAGATTTGATTTAAACATTTTGTTTTCTTCAATGTTGTTCCAAGATAAAGGAGTGATGCACCTTTTTCCATAAAGGGCTTCATATGGATCCATTTCAATACTTGCTTGAAAGCTGTTGTTATAGAAAAATTCAATTAATGGAAAGTCATCATCCCAACTTTCTCCAAAATTTAAAACACAAAGACGAATATGATATTCTAGAGTTTGGTTCACTCTTTCAGTTTGTCCATTATTTTGTGGATGAAACGCTGTGCTCATGCTAATTTGGGAACCAAGATCTTGATGAACTTTTTTCTATAACCTTGAAGTGAACTGACTATCTCTATCAGAAATAATAGTCTTTGAAATACCATGCAGTCTTACTATTTCTTTAAGATAGATCTTTGCTAATTTGTCTACTGTATCTATCTGTTTGATGGGTAAAAAGTACGCTGATTTTGTAAGCCTGTCAACAATTACTAAAATAGAATCATTATTAGATTTTGAACGAGGAAAACCAATTATAAAATTCATAGAAAATTTTTCCCATTTCCATTGAGGAATCGCTAGAGGTTGAAGTAATCATCCTAATTTTTGATGCTCCGCTTTTACGATGTTATATGATTTACACTTGGATATAAATTCGGTGATACTTTTCTTTATTCCTGACCACCAAAAATATGATTTCAAATTTTGGTACATCTTATTATTTCCTAAATGAATAGAGTATCTTGAATGGTGGGCTTCTTTTAATAATTTTGATCTTAGCTCAGCTTCTTTAGGTATCCAAATTCTAGATCCACATAAAATATTTTTATTTGAATCCAAATTTAATTCAGGATGCTTTTCTGATTGAATAGATGCAGCTCAAGAGTTATACTCTTCCTTATTCCATTGAACTTCTTTAATTTCATCAATTAATGAGCATTCTAAATGCATTTGAAATATACTATCATTCGATGGTAACACCACTTCTAAATGTAGATCTTTCATTTCCTTGAGAAAGATAGGATTAGAGGTTAATATATGCAAATATGAGGATACTTTACAGCTTAATACAGTTGCTACAACATTTGTTTTTTTAGGGTGATACTCAATAGATAGATCATAGTCCTTGATTACTCTAACCATCTTCACTGCCTTAAATTTATCTCTTTTTGAGTAAAAATGTACTTTAAACTTTGATGATCAGTAAAGATTTCATACCTTACCCCATTTAAATAGTGACTCCATATTTTAAGTGCAAACACTAATGCAGCCAACTCTAAATCATGAACCGGACAATTTTTCTCTTAAACTTTTAATTGCTTATAAGCAAAGGCTATGTCTTTTCCATCTTGCATAAGAGCATAGCCTAAATCGATCCAAGAAGCATCACTATAAGTTTGATAATCCTTCCCTTCTATTGGCAACACAAGAACAGAAGATGATGCTAAACACTTTCTTAACTTCTGGAATACAGACTCACATGATGAATCCCATACATAAGGTATACCTTTCTGTGTAAGATGCGTGAGAGGGATTGCAATTGGGAGAAATTCTTAACAAACTTATGATAACATCTTGTTAATCCCAAGAAACTGTGGATCTCAGTCGCTGAAGTAGGTTGCGGCTATTCTTGAATTGCACTAACTATGGTCAACAGATATTCTATCCTTACTGACCACATGCCCTAAAAAGGTTACTGATTGAAGCTAAAATTCATATTTTGAGAATTTGGCATAAAATTGATGTTGCCTTAATAGTTCAAGATAATCCTGAGATGCTCTTCATGCTCCTTAGCATTTATGTTTAATTTAATATATCGTCAATAAAGACGATGATAAATAAGTCTAAGTATGGCTTCATTATCTGATGCATTAAATCCATAAAGTAAGATGGAGCATTGGTTAACCTGAAATGCACCACTAAGAATTCATAATGCCCATAACCCATACTAAAGTAGATTTAGAAATATCATCTTCTTTAATGTGAAGTTAATGATAACCAGACCTTAAATCAATTTTAGAAAATATCAAAGCACTGGCTAACTAATCAAAAAGATCATCAATCCTTAGTAAGGGGTATTTGTTCTTGATAGTAACTTTATTAAGTTCCTAATAGTCAATGCACAAATGCATACTCTCATCCTTTTTCTTAACAAAAAGTATCGGAGCTCCCCATAGGGAACTACTAGGTCTTATAAAATAGTTTTCTGTTAGTTCTTGCAGCTGATTCTTAAGCTCTTCTAATTCTTTGGGTGTCATTCTATATTGTGCTTTAGATACAGAGTTTGTCCCATTAATTAAATCAATACTAAATTCTACTTCTCTTTGTGAGGGTAAATCTGGAAGTTCCTTTAGAAAAATATCTTCATATTCTCTTACAATGAGAGTTATTTCAAGAGTTATAAGTTTAACTTCAGAGTTTAAGAGTAGGGTTAAAAATATAGGGTATCTTTTTCTAATCAACTTTTCAATTTTATTAGCGGAATAAGGCTGATAATGACACTTCTTTGACCAACAAATATTACTTTCTTACTTCCACTATATACATATACTCTCTTTTTTGCACAATCAATTAAGATTTCATTATGACTCATCCAGTCATCCCAAAAATAACATCAAAAGTGATTATAGGGATGATAGTGAGTTTACCCTCCTAAGAAATTCCACTTATATCTAACTTACATTTACAATAGATGCTTTAAGAAATCTTATAATGGTAGATTAACTTTAAGTGTTGATGAAATTTGTTCTACAGGTAATGAATATTTTTGAACCAACTTTGATTTGATAAAAGAGTGTGTAGCTCCAGAATCAAAAAGAACTGAACAAGGGTATTGAAATAGTAGAATAGTACATGTAACCACATCAGGGTTATCTTTGCCTCTTTTTGAGTTAAATTTAAATATTCTAGCTTGGGATGGAGGGTTCCTTAAACCACTAAAGGATGCCACATTATTTCTTTTGTTCACTTGTGACCTATCTCGAGTTTCTATCACTTCTTTATCTTGATTCAAGATCTAGTTTCCATTTATTATATAAGTAGCACGACAGAACTTATCAAATGATTAGTCCTCCCACATCAATGGCATTGACCTACACTAGTAAAACATTTATCTATACTGTGTGATCTTCCACAGATTTGCAAGTGAGATTTTCCCTAACAGTTGCTCCACCAGAGTTGCTCTGAATATTGTGAAGTCTTACTTGCGATTTTGAAAATTGTTGCCGCTTTGGTGAAAAATGAGGAGGAAAGACTGACCTCTTTATAAACCTTGAAAAATGTTGTACTTCATGGACTTCCATAAGTTTTGCCTTCTTTATAAGTTGTGCAAAATTTGATATCTGCAGGTGTGTCAGAATGTGCTGATAATTATTTCTCAGTCCATTAAAAAATATGTGGCATCTGATGTCTTCAGTAGTCACCATTTCATATGCAAAACTTGTCAATCAAGTAAATTATTCTTCATATTCAATCACAGTGTGGCTACTTTGCTTTAAGTTTAGAAGCTCATTCATTATTGTCTACTTAGCAGACCGGGGTGCATATTTACTTAGAAAAGCTTTGACAAAGTTGGTCCATGATATATCTTCTTCTATTTTGCCTTGAAAAGTGGTGACTTTAGTTGTCTTCCACCATTTCTCTACAGCTTCTGTGAGTATGTAAGTTGTTAAAGCCGCTTTCTAATCTTTAGAGCTTTTAGCACATCTAAACTCTTTCTCAATCTTTTAGATCCACTCTTCTGCTTGATATGTTGTTGCTTTCCCACTAAATCTGGGTGGTTGGAGTTCGAGGAACACTTGCATATCTCCATTTACTACTTTATGTTGAGTCGATAAATATGATGGACTTTGAAGATGTAGGTTACTCATAAATCGGCCCATCATGGTCATGTATCTAGTTCGTACCATTGTTATCGAATGGATAAATAAGCTTGGCATTAGGTGAGATGGTTTTATTGTTGCTAGGTGTGTTTTGATGAACTCCATCATCTTGGGATATATTATTATTATTTTGATTGTGACTCTCCATGCCCTGGGGAAATAATTAAATTATTAACAATTTTACTGCTACTATGTTCTCCACTTGGAACTTTACCCCATTACTATGCTCTCAAATTTCATAATATTATTGGCTTCGTTGAATTATTCTTTAGATTTTCTCAAACTCAACTCTGATACCAATCTGTGACGGCCGAGGAATCAAGTTCGAAAATTTCTAAGGAATAATTTTATAATTAAGAACATGCATAATAATACTGGAAGTAGATAAACATAAGTTCATAATTATATATACAGAGCAATACATATATAAATTACAAAAGTTTATTATTACAAAAGAAGATTCAATAAAATGTTCTCTTCAGCTAATTTCTTAAAATTCAAGCTCTGTTTTTACTCTCAAATAGATCTTCAAATTCTTAATTATCAAAACTTAAAAAATTATTAACAGTTGTCAGTCAGGCAGGAGTACGTAGACCATTTTACATTCTAGCATCATATAGTAAGCATAAATTAATATAAGAGTGATATGAAAAAAAATTTGCATCACATATAAAAAAATAAAGCACTTTCCAATGTAATTATTTATTGCCCTGCAAGTTAGCCTTGTATTCAAAATATAAGAAAAATATGAAATAAATTTTATCATAAGCATTTGTAACATAAAGTCGAGTCCGGAGACCCCTAAGCCTAAATGGGTAAACCCATATGCATAACATTTATGAAGCTTTCTCGCTATCCGTCGGTAGCTTATTTATAATTAGAAACTGATGGTATATTTTTTTTCTGGATTTGCCTACTTCCTAAAAAGGGTTAAATCCCTCCATATGACTCCCAAAGGATGCAAGCAGACCTAATCTATACAGATTCTTAGTTTGTTTTATATCTTCCAAAGACAAACACCATAATAATATAATATATTTTATCTTTTTATTACATGCCTTATAATAATATTTTTGCAAGTTAATAAGCGGTAAGAATATTAGAAAGCATAAGTAAGATTTAAATGAAAATAGCTCAAAGTAGGTATACTGAAATAAAACTTATAAGTATATCTATGTACCTGAGTATTTTGATAAAAATATAACTAAATCAATTCACTTGATTTACCAAATAATAATTTAATTCATTAATTTAATATTTTATTATTTAACATAATTTGTTATCTACTAATATAATCTTAGGTTTATAAGCATTAAATTTAATAATTTAGGTTTTAATAATAAGAAAATGATCTAAATATTTTTAAATTGATTTTGAATTATTAAATTACTAATTTAAAATATAAAGAATATATTTAAATTATTATAATTTACTTAATTTAATATTTGACCAAAATGCCCCTTTTAAAGGGGTCCAAAAAGTGATTTTAAGAATTATGATTCCAAACTAAATTTTGTTAATGCAAAATGTTTTCTTATAGTATAACATGAAGATAGATACTAAGAACACTCAATTTGGCTAAGTTTTAATGTTAATGAGCTTAATTTATGATTTAAGCTCATTAATGAGAGATTAGTGAATGATTAGTAAAATTAATTGCAGAAAAATTATTTTGATTATGCCAATGTGTTCTCCTCTATTTTTTGATCATCAAAAACTTAAAATTTGAACTTTGGATAATTAATGAGTCTAATTAATTTATTTTTTATAGTAATTAAGCTAAATTAAAAAATCTAATGACATAAATTAAAATTTTCTTACAGATTAGTATCCCTTACATTTTCCTAATTAAAAGTATATATTTTATCATATAATTTGGAGTTAAATTAGCTAAATTATGGCTAATCAAATTATAGGGCTTAATGGAGGTTTAATTAGCCTAAGAAGGTCATTAGTTAAAATATTCATCAAACATCAAAATTAATACTACCAAAATATTCCTTGCATTTTTTTAAGCAAAATAAGATATAACTTTGCTATGTTTGAATTTGTGATTGCAAAGTTATGGGAGTTTGAAATTTGTTATTTAAATTAATTTAATTTAATCTCCTGAAATTACTATTCATAAGGAACAATAATTCTGCATGCACACGACGTATGACTGACACCCGCCGGCACGCACATGGGCCGTGTCACACGCACACGGGCCGACCTGTAGGTTGGGCCGGACCCAACCTGACCCAAAATGATGGTGGACAGACGAACCGAGAGTATGCCATCTAGGGCACGTGGTTACTCCTAAAATATGACACCTCACAAGATATACCATATGCCGATGGAAATCTCTCTTCAAGACATTTCCAATGGTATTAAAATCAATATGATCGGAGCACGTTAACACTACAAAACATGATTCCCTAGCAATGAGTATACGAAAAAATATATTGAATTTACTGTTCATCCTTACCAATTGACATATATTTGAGCCTTCGATCAAGCTCGATTGAGCCTGATGGTAGCTTAATAGTGACATGCAGGGGTCTTAATAGCTAATTTAAAAGTAAATAAAAATAATCTAGAGGTAGAGGGGTACCTTCGTTCGAGCGACGGGAAGAAGAAGAAGAATAAGCTTTGATGATAGAGGTCTCCTTAGCTTGGAATGAATTTGCCTTAGCTTCTTTGAGATTTCCTATCAGCATGAATAAAACAAATGATGTTATTTGTGTCTAGATAATGAAGGAAAGGTGTATGGACTTTGATGAGGAGATAAGCTTGATTAAATTAAATAAGTGACAAGTCCCACCACTTAATTTATTACTTAATTATTTTAATAATTAGAATTATGTTATTTAAACGAGCTCTGAAAAATTCCAAAATTTTATCCCTAGTTAATTTGGGGTGAGGAACGCAACGGTGAAGTCGGATTTTGGTTTCGAGATCAATTTAATTATCCTAATTTTTTGGGTATTAAAATATATTAAAATATTCGAGAAAATTTGAGGACTTCCAAAATATTACCCCTAGCTAAGTTGGGGGTGATGAGTGCAATGACAAAGTCAAATTTTCAATCCGATGTCAAAATAATTAGCACATTTTTCTTAATTAAATAAAATAATAAGATAACTAGGAAATGATAGAATTTTGAAAAAATCCAAATAAATTACCAAAAATTTTCTAAGAATATTCTTAGTAATCCTATAATTTTACTTTTTCAATTTATTGTGAATTTAAAATTTTAGAAAATTAAATTTGAAAAAATTTGATATTTTACACAGCTATTGATTATTTTTCCAAACTCTATGCTTAAAATAATTCTGTTATTAATTCTCTCTCTTTTTTCCTAAAAGATCTATTTCCTTAAAAGACAATGCCATTTTAAATGTCATGCGTGATGATGGGGAAATTTGGGGGGTTGGTGAAAGAGCTCAAGCATAATACTTTGTCCTGGCCTTAATGACTTTTTGGGGGAGTTTTTTATCAAATTCTAAAACATTTTAAAAGGTGGTATCAAAGAATTCTCTTGTAGTGTGTCATTTCCTAAATTCTTTAGTCTCGACAATTACTCTCTTTCCTAAGGAGTGTTTGCAATTGGTGGACTCAATTCCGCCCTATCAGCTTAACCTTAAACAAAACCACCTCTAAGATTATAACCAACACACTTAAAAATTTTCTCCCTCACATTATTGAACCAAACCAATCCAAGTTTATCCCAGGGAGACAAATTCAAGATAATATTTTAACGGCCCAAGAATTGTTTTGTAGTCTAAATTAGAAACGTCGGAAGCATAATCACATCCTTAAACTAGATTTGGAAAAAGCCTTTGATAAATTTGATTGGGGATTCCGTTTTAGAATGATGAATTCTTATGATTTCAATGACTCTTTCATAAGCTTAAGATTAAGAAATGTGTTGCTTCCTTTCTGATCAATGGAGCCTCTTATGTGTTTTTTAACTCCTCAAGAGACTTAAGACAAGGTGATCCCTTATCTCCTATCATTTTTAACCTTGCCATGATTTATTGGCTTACAATATCAATCAAGCTTTCATCAAAGTTAAGAGTCTACATTTCAATCTATGAGGTAAATTTTTGGTGTTTAGCTACTGAATTTTTACTAATGGGGCGAGGAACATAATGTTAACAAAATTAAAAATCTTCAATAACCTTGAAGCATCATGTCTCAAGATTAACAGTAGCAAATCCATGTTCTTTCTAAATTATAAAGCTACTTTTTACTTGAGGGATTTAATAATTTTCAAATTGGGTTTTAAGGTTGGGAAATTTCCTTTAAGTATCTTAGGATTCCTATCTTCAAAGATCCTAAGAAAAATCTAATCTATAATGATTTAATTAATCAAATCAGAGATTGGGAACACAAATTTCTCTATCAATGAGATAGGCTCACTCTTATCAAATATATTCTCAACACCATTCTTATTTATTGGCTTGAAGTCTGCTCGCCTACTAAAGGTATCTTAACCAAGATAAAAAAACATTCTTAACAAATTTCTATGGTATCATAATAATGGCTCCAAAATTATTTAGACTAAATGGGATGACATCATCTACCCGATTAATGAAAGGGGGTCGGATTGAGGAGTCTTGATACCATCAAAGCTGCTTTTTCTTTAAAACTCTAGTGGAAATTTAGATCCACTAACTCCATTTATGTTTCTATCTTAAAAGTCAAATATTGTGCTACAACTCATCATATTCTCGTGCATAACAAAATTACGAATTCTCTAACTTGGAAGAGGATGCCTGAGAAGCATGAATCTATGGAAAAGCATAATTTTTTGGATAAAATTGCCCCATCTTCTTCCTTCTAGCATGATAGTTGGTGTGAATTGGGCCACCTTCATGAGTATTGCCCTCGAATTTTACCTAACCTCACTTTAGGAGACTGTATTGCTACTGATAATTCTTGGAATGCTGACCTTATTTGTAGTGTAACTTCTACGCACATTCATGACAAAATTCTAAAAATTGATCCTAATCTATGAATCACAACTCATGCTTCATCTGAGATTGTAGTCAATGATAAATTTAACCTCCAATTAGCTTGGCATCTCTCTAAAAATCATAGGTCCCCGTCGTTTAAACATTGGTTCTGGCATAATATTTTTCCCACTCTCATAAGCCTTTTTATTTGGAGGCATCATTGTAACCTTATTATTGTTGATGCCGAACTAATAAAAAATGGTTCATTTTTCCTTCTAAATGTCAACTTATGTAAGATCATTAATGCTGATATTGAATCCATTAATCACCTCTTCATTAATAATAATCAATGCTATAAGATTTGGAACAATATTAGTTTGCAAACTGATAATTATAGCCTGCTTGTGAGCACTATAAACATTTTGGATAGCTGGGAAAGTCCGCTAAACTTCATGTGGGTAACCTGATAGATAGTTATAGAATTTGAAATATCTTGGATTCGAGAAATAAAGCTAAATATCTGGGATTCCAGAAATAAAGCTAAGCACCAAAACATTGCATTTATAAACATTGCTTGTTGATCAAATTCTTAATACCCTCCCCTCGAAAAGTTTTAACTAGAATTCAATTAATAAGGATCAGTTATATGCTCTTATCCATGGCTACGCTAGGTTGGTTTAACTTGATAAAGATAGACTTTAATGCAATTTTTACCCTTCTGATTTTCTGGTGGCTTATTATTATGTTTATACCTAGATTGATGTGTTGTGATTATTGATTTGTGTGGTTATGATTATGCTAAATTAGTGACCTTGGTTGGTTAACTTGGAATGTTATTTGTGGATGATTAGTGCTGGTTGCTACTTTTTTCTCCGTTGTCTTTTTTCGCAGGCTTCTAGTTGATGCTTGCTCTGTGGTGTGCCATGTTGAGCATCTTCCTGTCATATTATTAGAATTGTAGCTGCAATATAACTAGCTCTAATTTTTATGAGATCCTTTTTTGGGCTCAAACTCTTTACATAAGTATTACGTAGCCTTTAAGATGCGTATGATCTTTTGCTGGACTGATCATCTCTTGCAATCCCTAATAATGAAAACACTTCTAAGCTAGGCAATAACAGAGCAAATGGAAGAATATATATACATGTATAAGCGCTTTTTTAATATGAAAAGCTCATGAAATTTTCTTTTCCCAAAAAAAGATACAAAAGAGTGCATATTATTGTATGATTTATCTGTATAATTATTATTTGTGCATAAATGTAAACTAAAGACATCACCGCTATTTTTAAAATATTTATCATTAATATATATATATATATATATATATATATATTGTGATTGGTGTTGCTGATGGTTGATGCTCATGATTTGCACCAAAACATTGCATTTAACACCAAAATAGTGCATATTATGAAATACATACCCACACACAAACATATATATATATATATATATATATATATATATATATATATATATATATATATATATATATGATTCTAAAATATGTAAGCTAATTTAGAAAACTCTCATCTCAACAAAGCCCTTTAGTTATAGTACAAGCTTACCCATAATTTATATTGTGTATTTCACCTCTTTTTATTATAATAGAGTTATCTATCTGCATAAAACACAATATTTCAGACCATATTTCAAAGAGGCAACACTTTATTTTACAACAAAGCATGCCTTTTTTGTATACAAGGTAAATAAAATATATCATTAGAGATAACAATTAGAAGCACGCATTCAAACAAAAGTTAGTTGCAATCACTTGTGCTTAAGCTCGCACAAAGCCTAAGAAAGAAAGGTCACACTGTGTACTTGTTCTTGGCAGCACGATCAAGCCTTTTTGCATCATCCTGAAAATTTCATACATATTATGAAATTACACGCGATCGGATTTATGGCTAAGGCAGTGCAATTTTGAAAATGTAGAGGGCTTACATGAGAAATAAAGCCAATTTGATCTTTGTAATCCAGGAATTCCTTCCACTGTCTGCCAATGCTCACCTTCAAATTCAAATATATATATATATATATATTATATATATGGCCGTTAACACAAGCAATCAATAATTTTTTATGAAGCATCTTCTCACGATATGCAAACTATGCAGACAATCTTCTTTTATTGCTCAAAAGAAAGTGGAAGCAGACAATCTTCTTTTATTGCTCAAAAGAAAGTGGAAGAAAATAGATTAAAAGAGAAATTTTTAACAGGAGAACAAAGCTTGTTGGTGATGTATTTCAATACAGTGACAGACCTCCGTATTTAAAATTTCTCTAGCTTCACATAATACTAAAGAATGCAATTTTACGAGTATTTTTTTGGTCAAATAAAGTGAACTTCATAATGACTTCCTTTTTATTTAATATTCAAGAATAAATTTGGTAAAAATTTTAATAATCAACAAAAAAAACCTTTAAAAAGTTTTATTCGGTCAAAATCTTATGAATAAAGCTATCGGAAGATTTCTCTGATCAATCAAAGTACAATAAGAAAGTTGCACTGACAATATACTAAGGTATCTCTATAGTTATCATTTGACCCATGTCTACATACAATAATCTCTCAAACGAAGATTCCATCAATAAACTGTCGTCGCTCATTGATCTGCCTATGGCATTAACGTCACAATCATTTTCCTCCAATGCAACATCTCCTATCACCGAATATTTTAGCGGGTATAACTAAGATGATGCATTGCCTAAGCTTTAAAATGATAGCTATCGTTCACCATATCTATTCTCAAATCGAAGAGGTCCATCAGAGCAGCACATAAATTTGACGATACATTAATTGTTAGTGATTTGTAATTACATGGATTACAAGATTCTTTGCCACTTTGATTGTCCAAATAAAATGTATTGTTGTCTTGCACTTGACCCAATTTTTTAAAGAAAACTTTATCATATCATCTCTTTATAGCCTCTTTGTCATAATATACTTTGAATTTGAGGTTGATAGAGAAACACGTCTCAAAAGTTATGATTTCGAGCTAGTAGATTCCTCTAAGCGTAAATATATCAACTTCTGCTTGCTCAATCAACTATCGAGATTTCCATTCAAATCAGCATCTGAATAGTCATTCAAAATTAATTTGATATTTTAAAAAATAAAGTGTTGTATTTCAAATATTGTAAAATTCAATTGGCAGCTTTTCAATACTGTTCTGAATTTGTTGCCATAAAACAGCTCATAATTCCCCTATTGTATGACCAAAATCTATCTGGTACATAACATGCATCAAATCCATTGCTTGCAAATTTTGAGGTTGTATACATTTGTAACTCATGATTTAGAGTTAATTTAAAAAATAATAATTTTTAGTTGATCAGATTCAAGTTCGAAAATTTTCTTTCTGAGTTTAGGTGTTGTCACTCAACTTGTCATCACCTTGGTAGCGGCATTAAAGATAGATGAATATACATCTTCAATAAGGCAATCCCCACAATTTCTCATCTCCCATTACTCTATTTCAATAGAATTGCATCAAGCCACCCTTCATCACCATGACATCAAAAGCTATATGATCTGCTTAAGAATGTATTTATAGTTTTACAAGTGTGGTTTTTTTATGTTTTCTTACCTTAGTACTCATCCTTTCTTCCTTAGAACCATTCTCACTCTTTTCTTATTACTTCTATAGGTACTCCGCACAAAGTTTGCAATCTATGTTGAATTAATTCTTCTCCTATAACAACACCATCAATGTTGTCCAAGTGGCTCAACATCCTCCAAACAAGTTAACAGATATTCGTATGCCATTGACACTCAGAAATATAAAGGATAGAGAACACAACCATGCATTCAGTGGAATATATCTTTGACTGATTTTCACAAATTTTTGTCAACTTGATTTACTCCTCATTTTCATCTCTCAGGACATAATAGAAGACCCAGCCTAATCCCCATTATTAAAAAATTGAATACAAAAATGTTTGTACTACTTAATTAGCACATGAGAAATCTTACTTCTCTTCCATTTAGCATTAAGACAATTCCTTTTCATGAGCTTATACCAATGAATTTCATCCTGATGGGCATGTTGATCAGTATAATATTTGCCTGGTCAGCAAAGAAATAAATTGGGTTTATAAAATAAATTATTCAAATATTTAATCCATGTTTTCAAACAGAATCCAATTAGAAATCTAATGTTTGCAGACATAAAATAAGGTTAGCATCATTTTATACACATTTAATAATACCTTTCTTTATAGTGAACTTGATGGAAAATATGATGGAACACAAGATTAGATTCAACCATTTAAATGGAAAATATATCAGACTAATAAATTTTGTAAGTTTGTAAAAAATATAGTGTGAATATTTAGTGAATGATAATGGATGAACAACGAGAAAAGGATAATTATCTTTGCATGAATTATATAATCAAGAAAAAGATGAAAATATTATTTCAAGAAAGCGCACCAAAAAAGTCTAAGAAAAAAAAGTTACAAAACTTTATTCTCTACAATGCATATAAGCAAAATTCAAAAACATCATTTAACATGGGTGACTTGTATAACGTGAGAGAAGTTTTATATATGCATTTAACAACATAATAAATACGAAGGATTCAAATTCATGAAGAACACCATATGACACATTTTAAAACCTTCATGCATTGAATCTTCAAGAATCCCTTTATTGTGGCATTTCTTAACTATGGAAGAAGTTTGTTCAAAACATTGCAATTTTCACAAATCTCACTGCTAAAAAGGTCTAAAGTATAAAAAAATGAAGTGACTTTCATGAATGCAAACGACTTCATTTAATTACAGCTACATGTTTCATGATTAAATGGAATGTGGAGTGGTTCTGTATTCCAAATAATTTGCATCATGGTAGAAATAATTGTTATCACATGAAGTGGAGTTACAAACGTTTCAATTTTGGTCAAGCTTTGTTTACCTCTTATATTATTGTGTGGTTTTTATAGTTCTGATAATGAAATTAATGCCTGATAATAACCTTGATCTATTTGATCATAATTTATTGATGTTAATGATGGAAATCCCATGATGATCCTACATCAAAAACCATTGAAGATGTTTGCATAGATTAACCTCTAAGGTATGATGTTCATTGAGAGTTCAATAGTTGTAAACTTAACTAAGCTTTCTAAAATATTTTTTAAGTTTTCCTACAGCAAAACTGGCGATTCACAATCCTGATAATACCCACCTACAAAGAATTGCCTTGACGGCAGTAAACTTGTTACCGCTTCATTGAACGTCATGAAATTGAGAATTAAATATTGTATGAGAAAGTTTCTCGTTATTGCACATCGGTTGCCATAATAACCTATAATCACAAGGCACAATTAACTCTCATGTAGGGACAGAAAGTGCAGAAAAGTTTCTAAGCAAAAATAATGGAAAGTGCTACGTGTATCACATGGTATGTCAAGAGATCCCAGAGAAAAGATAACTCTACACAAAGAAACTTCTTAAAGTAACTCATAAGAAGCTTCTTACCACAAAATCGTGGAGGGTTTTTCCGAGATAAAAATGGCCCTTTTCGGGCTCACAAAAAGCAGTGATATCTGTAAAGATCACTAAACGCAAGGAAACTTTCCAGAAGCTGAAATTTGTCTTATAGTGCTAACGATGCCTGCAGGTATAGATGTTTTTAAATTTATGCTAATGCAACTTTATGTAGCTTGGGTTGTGTGTTGATGCAACATAGACGAGTTGCCCATGAGCAATACTGCTTGATGCATGATCTGGGGTTTATTGTTGTCGATTTTCTTAAAGATTTGGAGATATTATCTTTATGGAGTTAGAAGTGAATTGCTCACAAATCATTAGAGCATTATATACATGTGTAAGAAAATCTGAATCTAAGGAAGAGATGATGATTAGACTTATCAAAAGATTAATACTTTAATATTCAATAGCACCTAAGAAAAATCAATGTTGCACTAGATGCCTTTGACAATTAAAGTTAATTAGATGATCACTCAACAGACAGTATTGATCGGGGCCATGAAGTGACTTGAGTTGATAACAATTTAGTCATCAAATGAGATCAATGTTTATCTGAATCAAATGGTAGTACAGGTATATTTAAAGTAAGAAATTCACAATGCCCTACAATATGATAAAGGTTTTCAAGAGATTCTAAATCTACTCAAACTGACCACTCAAAGGAGTTCAAACTTGATGAAAGATTATTGTTATATCATGGTAAATTTTTTGTACCTGATGTGAAGGATCTAAGAAAAGATATTTTACACGAACACCATCAATGGTAATTATTTTCTTTAAAGCTGCAAACCCCATTTTAATCTTACTATTATGACATTAAAAAGGTTATAAAATAAATTTTTTTCATCTATGTTAAGCGTACTCATCATTACAAAGAATTTCTTTATTAGTATTCTTAACATTCTTCACTTAGATCAAATCTATAATCTTCTTCTCTCCTTAAATTCCCTTATGCATGCATTCTCCCTCAACAGTATCTAATTTCTTTTATAAACTTTCAAAAGATGTAATCTTAGTATCATAAATTATTTTATTAAATTCACAACCACATAATTTATATTTCTAATTATTTTAATCATTATTATATTTAAACTACTCCTTATAAAGAATCTTTTCCTTTTTGCCATTTTGTTTCCATCACCAAGTATCTTTATTATTAGGGGCTCTCCCTCTTTGATTTTCCAAATACCTCTTTAGTTATTTTACAAATAGAACTAACAATTATATCCCACATTAACCTAGCCTTTCCTTCAATATCCATTGTCTAAGCTCTAAAACTCTACCCATGAATACATCTTTATTTACATAAAATTAAATTATTAAGAATTCCAACATAATTTAGAGTAGGTGTTCTAATTCCAAATTTAAGACCAATAATCAATTTTGGTTGTCAAGCTTTCTGAGAGAATAATTTTACAATCATTGCAATATCATTGATCTTTTTTTTCAAAAAGAAAAAAATTAATCTAAATTTCATAAAATCCATTCTAATAAGTGATAACATGTTCTTCTCTATCCTAGAACAATATAATGGCAATGATAAAATCATAGGCTAAAATAAACTCCAAGACCATTTTCCCTTTATCATTGGTCTCATCAAAACCAAAATCATCGTGGATATTAAGAAAATTCTCAACAACTCTTCCTGCGTAGTCATTTAAATCTTCTCGAATAAATACATTCTTTCAAACCATACTAGCTGTTTTCTATAATTCCCAAACCTAATTATGTTTAAGGAGCATAAATATTTACAACATTAATAATCACCACTAATTACAATCTTTAAGTTCATAATTTTAGCTCCCTTTCTCTTAACTATTATAATTATAACAACTTTTAAGTTCATAATAAAACAATATTAATGTCATTTTTATGTTCGTCCTTATATAAGCACTAAAGATTAAAGCATAACCATAAATATATAATCTTTGATTAATCATAATATATACTAACTCTAAACTTGTTTGTCATAATATCAATATTCCAATTCAATATTCTTAACATAATGTCTTGAGCAAACTTTGTTACCACATTTGTCCATAATGTGATTTTAAAAATAAAATTTATAAAAAAAATATAAATGCTTAGTTTAATTAATTATAATAAAAAAATAATTAGAAAATATGATTTTAAAATAATTAAAAATTAATAGGATTTGGGTCCTTTAAAGTTTAGTTTAAAACTTTTATAATTAACCTATAGCTAATTAGGTTTATGCATCACTAGTTTATATTCCATTGCTCTCCCACAGACTCATTAAAGGCCTAATTCTCAATATTTTACATTATCATTTTTATTATAAGCACCAAAGTAATGCTTCTCCAATCAATTGTTACCCAATTAGCCATTATAATTATTAGAAATTTTTTTTATCAAAATCACTATTGTATTCCCAATAACTCTAAATCTTTGTATTATATTTCAACATAAGACTACTACTATTCATCCTTTTTTAAACAAAATTCATAACACAGCTTAAGATCAATTTACAATATGCGTCGCTGTTTAAAGTTACTTTTTACTTAATTCTCATTAATATTTCTTATAATAAATAGCATATTTCATTGTTCTTTGAAGCCCTCATTGATAATAAAGATCATAATATTATTGCTTGTAATGAATAAAGCTTAATCAATATATTCACGCTTCTTCTTTTTGCCTATTTTGCAGGCCGCTTATTCTCCATTATATCAAGGCTACTATATAAATAATTTTATGGTGTAGAATATATTATGCTCATTACTGATTGGAAGGGCAGAGGTAAATAATACAATTTTGGGTGGAAAGGGTAAAGCGTGGTAGGATGGGGAAATAAGAGGTATGGTGGTAGGGAAAAGATTTGAGAAACGCTATTGGAGGAAGGTTTGTTAGGGAAGATGGAGTTTAGGGAAATCATTGACATTAGAATCGGTGGCATATTTGTAAATATGGTAGGAAATATATATGGGAGAGTAAGTTGTCCTGGACAATAAATAAAATGTTATATTAACTGATAAAAAACAGTAGATCAGTTGATTTTTGGTTTGGACAGTAACTTCATAGATCTTTGATGGGAACATTCAATTTTCAATAGTCTGGTTTAGGAAGGTAAGGGAGTATGAGAGAAACATAATGAAAAGGGAGGGCAATTTGAAGAGAATAGCAAACATTACGCAGTAACTTGAAATTGCCACTAAGCAAACATCTCAAATATAAAGATCAAGTAGTCCCAATAAATTTCTATAATACATTAAATCAAAATTTTAATTAATCTCAATAAACTTAAGCAAGTGATGTTTTACAAGATAAAGAAAAACCATAATTACAGTGTTATTACTAATAGCAGTATCAAGACATACCAGCTAGAGGACTGGGCGCCCAGGCACAAACCCAGTCAGGCCAATCAAAGGACTGGGCGCCCAAGCGCCTGTGAACCTGAGAACATATTATGAATTGAATTCTATTAAGTCAAACCCTATTGTATCTATATATACATACACCTATGCAATGCTACATTCAAATTAATGAGAACTATTTCTTCTTCCTCTACCTTTTCTTTATGATATCAAAGTGATCTCCTCTAACCACTCCTACCTCATCACCGGCAAGAACGCCACCTCTCCAAAGATCGCACCAGCTCCAAGAAACCTCCAGTTTGTCATCTCTCCACCCCCTACCTCAAGAACTGGCTGCCCAGCCAACAAGAACCCCTATAGCAACAATACAAGAACCCTTCGACCACATATAAGTCTCAAGATCCACATCTCTTTCCCTCTCCAGCCCACAAGAACATTCAAGAACAGTTTCTCAGCTCAAGAACCCTCTCAATGAACTCAGCAAACACTAAATATCAATACAACAACAATCCAAGTTCCAGCACCACACCCAACACCCTTTCCAACTCAAAAGAACTCAAATTCCTAATGTACCACATCAAGAATATGATACACTACTCTCACTTCAAAAACTTACGCAATTTGGAAGGCCCAAATACTCGAACTATTCAAAGCCAACAATATCCAAGGTCATCTTGATAGGTTAGAACCCCCACCACAAATTATCAACCTCAATTATACATCTTTAATATCCATTGACTGCAATCTGATCATAGCACTGTACTCTATTAGCTCACTTTCCATCCTTCCATACATCATGTTAATATCTGCGCCGAGGTATGGCACATTCTTGCAAAAAAACTCTAATCTACAAACCATTCCAGAGTTTTACAACTCAAAAATGAACTTCATAGCATCTCCCTCAAAGTAAAATCCATGTACAAATATCAATTTGAAATTAGATCCATAGTGGACAAGATAGAAGCAACTGAATCCAAGATTGTTAATAAAGCTCAATGGCCTCCCATCCGCCTATCAAACATTTAAAACCGCAATTCACACAAGCCTCGATCCTATCAATCTAGACGATATGTATTTTCTCCTATGCATCAATGAGATCATTGTACAACAAGATCTCCACAAAAAATTTCAGCATCAACGATCACTGGTCGGCCATAATAACCTCTCACTCTTAAGTAACTGATATCATGAATGTAGAAAGGGCTGATGACTTCAGCCATTCAGGGGAAGAGGTGACCTGCTACTCCCCACACAAGGATGCCGCCAACACATAGAAACTTCAAGAATCACTTTATCGAATACCAAATCTGTCAAAAACCTGGACATACGGCCAATACAATATTCCCCGCCGTAAGTTTCTCCTAAGCAATATCATTTATGTTCCCCAATGCCAATACAATCAATCTCCTCTCTATCAATAAACTAACTTCTGATCATTTTTAATCCATTACGTTTAACCCAACTGGATTTTTTATAAAGAATCTTCACTTAAGCACAACCTCCTACCCTCCCCAAATACTCGCAATCTCTCTCCCTCCCAACTCTTCAAGAAAACACCAACCTATAATCATCTTCAAATTTTTGAATGTCTATGCTTCTCTCTTCTCCCACCAACAAAAACATCTAAACTAACTCCAAAATCTCTCCCAAGTATTTTCCTTGGCTACTCACCTAATCACAAAGGCAACATATGCTACAACCCCCAAACCTCTTCCTCCTTGATCTCTCGTCACATGAATTCATTGAAAACCAATTACCCAAATCAACCGAATCAGTCAAGACATATCCCTCTCCTCAATTTAGCTCAACACCCCTCATTCTAACTATCATCCATCACGCAACCATTATCTACGACTATCCCACCACCCACACTAATTCCTCAATCTCCAAAGAGACCCAACACCAGCAATCCATCCGATCATACATTAACCTCTACATCAAACTCTTTGACCTCTTCAGCATCAAGTGCTCAACTCCCCTCTCAACCACAACCTGAACACCCTAAACCGCAACCTCTTTCCACTCATCCCATGCAAACCCATCCAAAATGGGTACCATCCACCCAAAATCACTCAAAACTCTGATCCATAACATCACACCACAACATGAACCTACCTCCTATACCACAATCACCAACCTCCCACATTGAAAACAAGTAATGGCCGATGAATATCAAGCTATGATGGATCAAAAAACTTGGATTCTAGTCCCTCCTAGCCTCAACAAAACATCATAGGATGCAAATGGACATACCACACCAAACTCAACATTGATGCATCATGGCACGCTACAAAGCCCGGCGAGTAGCCCAAGGTTTCAAACAAAACTACAGCACAATTATCTCGAGACATTCAGCCCTGTGGCCAAAACACCAACACAGGTCCTCCTAACCATAGCCACTCATCACAAATGGATGTCTCCAACGCCTTCCTAGATGGGAAGCTAACCGAAATAGTATGCATGCATCAACCAAAAGGATTTAAAGACTCCACCTCTTCAATGGGATTCCACCCTCACAGACTATCTACACAGCAAGGGTTTCATACCAGCATCGCCGACCCCTCTCTCTTGATTGTTGACATCTTCACAACCCCCACCTATCTTCTAGTCTACGTGAACGACATCCTCATCAAAGGGCCTAACCCAGCAGCACTTCAGGCCCTCATCACCACACTTACCCATCAATTCCGGATGGAGCACCTCAGTACATCAGCCACCTCCCTCAACATCTCCCTCAAACCATCCAAAATAGATCTCCTACAATCGCGGGCTACATACACATCCAGCATCCTCCAAATTGCAGGTATGGCACAATGCAATTAGGCTCCCACACCAATTGTGAACCAACAACAAACAACAGTCTCCTCATCTCCCTTCTCACATATGAAACTATACAAGCAGCTAATGGGATCCCTTCACTATCTCACCATCACTCGATCATACATCAGCCTGGCAATCAACAAACTATGTCAACACATGCATTTCCAACGCATACAAGCTTCGAGCAGCTCAAAAGAACTCTACGCTACATCAAAGGCACTCTCCAGATAGGCAATCAAATAGACCCCAGCAACATGCAACTTCAAGCCTATGCAGGCTCTGATTGGGCAGAATATACAGAGGATCGCAAATCCACAACCGGCAACATACCTATCTCTTGGAGCGCCATAAGCAGAGCACGATATCACGATCCTCCACGGAAACCAAATATTGAGCCTAAGCCACCACAGCTACAGACATTATATGGCTCTGTCATCGTCTACAGGATTTCAACCAATCTACACCTTCGCCCCACAATGCTCCATTGTGACAATATATCAACCATCGCACTGGCCAAGAACTCAGTATTCCAAGCAAGAACCAAACATGTCGAAGTGGACAGTCATTTCATCAGGAACTGCATATCAAGGAAGAAAGCAGAACTCTTCTACATGCCAATAGTAGCTCAAATCGCAAATATACTCACCAAACCACTTCCAACTGTTTGCTACCACTCACTCGGACACAAACTCATCATCACCATACCGATGATGAGTTTGCGAGAAGATAATAGCAATATCAAGACATACCTGCCAGAGGACTGGGCGCCCAAATGCAAACCCAGTCAGACAAGCTAGAGAGATGGGCGCCCAGGTGCAATTATCAACGACAACCAGAGGATTGGATGCCCAGACGTCTGTAAACCTAATAACGTATGATAAATCGAATTCTATTGAATCGGACCCTATTGTATATATATACACCTATGTAATGTTACATTCAAATTAATGAGAACAATTTCTTCTTCCTCTACCTTTTCTCCAATTACAAAATAAAGTAAATGTCCGAATCAATCTCATTGCCACAGCCATATGATCCTATGCTCCCACAAATCATCAAGGTGATTGCTAGGAGCTCCAAATTGATAAAGAATGGAGTTCCAAGATTGAAGTTAATGGTTTCAACTAGATCATGTGAAAACATCGTTGCCTCAGCACTAATGATTTTGCCCGTCTATGCTTATCACATGATTGTGTGAAGAATGTTGCTACCATAAGACCACAGACGATCATGCAAATAAACAACAATTGTGTGCTAATGTGCTTCTTGCATGCTGGGAGGGAACTACCACATGATCCCAAAAGGGAGTGCCTTTCGCACTTATGCCATGAAACATGTGTGATATGAGATTTAAATGACAAGCTTCATTGTCGAGTGAGATTTTCCACTTAATTACATCAAATCTACTATACCAAAAAAACACTAGTCTATAAAGTTGAAGATAATTTGACATGCCCAAAATGTGCTATAGAACTGCACAATAAATAATCTCTAAGTACTCCTGCAAAAGGATTAGTCTACTTGCTGCATAATTTTATAATCTATTTATAAGGTTAAGCAAAATTGGCATGTAAATAGGAGTACAACAATATTAAAATTAATTCCAAGAGTACTTGTGTTGCTCAGCATTGCTCAGCGTGCATGAGTAAGATAGGATTCATATATAGACACAAGATTTGTCATTGTATTCCTTGTCTATATTTAATGAATTTGCTATTGTATTATGTTTGAGTTCATATGTAGTCTATAGTAAGATCACAATTGAACTGTTTCAGTCACGTGTAATGATATGTAACAAGTTTATGTGAGTGGCAATGCATCATTGGACATTGAAGGTATTAAAAAATGTAGTGGCAAACTATGTGCAACAAAATATAATCTTAATTTGAAATGAAAATAATGATGAGCATACAAAGATAAGTTCACTAGTATAACGTTATATATCCTTCAGATATAAAAGATTAGATGAGTTTGAAATGGAACTCTTGATAGATCTCAGTAGGTGTGATGCAGGAACTCGAGAGGTGCATCTGCAAACTAATAATCAGGCATAAAGATCATAAATATTTACCAAAAGCAATTTCATGAAAAAAATGTATATAGGTCAAAAAGGTAGAAACTAAAGGGGATAAATATAGTGGTGAATCGTTAAGTTGATAAAATCTCTAGAGGACTGAAATATGTGTGCAACAAAATATAATCTTAATTTGAAATTGAAAAATAATAATGAGTATACAAAGATAAGTTCACAAGTATAAACGTTATATATCCTTCAGATATAAGATTAGATGGGTTTGAAATGGAATTCTTGATAGATCTTAGTAGGTGTGATGCAGGAACTTGAGAGGTGCATCCACAAACTAATAGTCAGGCATAAAGATCATAAGTATTTACCAAAAGCAATTTCATTAAAAAAATGTAAATAAGTCAAAAAGGTAGAAACTAAAGGAGATAAATATAGCGGTGAATCATCAAGTTGATAAAATCTCACGAGAACTGAAATATGAGTGACATTATTAGAGGGATTGGTACAGGTGCATGTGCAACCATAATAACTAAGGGTTCATTAATCATAAAGGCTAAACCGCATCATATGTATTGAGAAGCAAGGATTAAAAAAAAAAAAAAGACAGCAAAGAGAACATTTAAGAAAGCTCACTTACTGAAACAGATAACGTGACTGTAAGAGCTTTTCCAATAAACAGTAAAAACTTAGCATGCCAAAGAATCTTGCAGTAAGCCTTTTAGTTTTCTTAGTATGCAATAGGGCATAAGTGTCTAATCAGCAAAAAAAACTTAGATTCATGACTTTAAGGTCAGAGTTACCATGATTGGAGAACTTTTTAGTAATTACATAATGAGTAACGAACAGGTGAAACATGAATTCAAACATGGAAAAGTTCACAACTAACATTGGAATCTCAATAAATTTGTCAATAATCCAAACCCTAAATCAACAAAGTGTCTAAATGTAAATCAATCAGGTTCACATAGTGGATATATAAATCATTTTTAGATGCATCACTCAGAAGTTCAACAGCTAAAAATAAAAAATTTGTGATGAAGATAGGAGTTGTATGGTTGGCTTCAATGAGCAACTCGGGAACTCAGGAGTAAGCATAGAAGCGGTCAAATCAGGCTTCATAATCAGACAAAATGAGTCAACATTTTAAGGTATGCTCAACATTGCCTTAGCATGTGCCCTAATATGAGGTACATAAAACATGTGATGTTTTGGCAACCTATTGAAGGTGTCTAAAGAATAGCCTTGGAGAGATTAACAAGAATAATCACAGACTTTGTATCTGGATACAACTTTTTATCAAAATATTCTCATTCTCTTTGTGTCAAAATTGTTATTGAAATGCTTATCCAACTTGAATATTTAAATAATCAACCATGTATTTAAAGGAGTGAAAATTGAGTGAGTTTATTTGGTGATTTCCTATAAAATAATTGCTTTAATTGATCTAATTGGCATGGAAAATACAACAATATTATACGGATGGATGGCACATTAAATTAAAATATACATCTAGTTAATCTCCTAACAGACTGTTTAATGGCATGCAAGGAAATGATAGTTATTTTAGGATGAAATACTCTAGCAATCTTTATACTGGTGTCAAAAATCCAAGACTAAATCATTCTTGGTCCACATGGATATCGTAAACAGTTGTCACCATCAACAACAAAGATGGTACCTGTGCGGCTTCATCAGAAGCATTCTTTGTCCACACGGCTATCCTATCTTGCTTTGTACGTACATTAACAACAGCTCCGCAAATTTCATCCCCATAGTCAAACTGTTCACCAATCATTGCTAGCAACTAGAATGAACAAACCATTATTAAAGTTGTAGTAACCTGAATAGTGAACTGAGTCAAAACTGGTGACAGTTCAAAATTTAATGAAAAATGGCTAAGAATAAATACATACGGTATACAACCATAGCGTATCTGCTTTTCCTCGTTGACAGCTAATAGTCCATTTCCCTCCATTTGCACATATAGGGTCTTCCCATTTTGGTTCAATTCTGATTTTAAAACAGTGGAAGTCTGCTCCAACA
Organism: Gastrodia elata; assembly: GCA_016760335.1. Taxonomy (NCBI): domain Eukaryota; kingdom Viridiplantae; phylum Streptophyta; class Magnoliopsida; order Asparagales; family Orchidaceae; genus Gastrodia; species Gastrodia elata. Next base: position 15,127,150 of record CM028673.1, read on the forward strand.
ATTAGCATGCTTGGTTGATGAATATTGTTGTAAAGACTGGAAAAATTCACAATGCAAACAGCACAGTGCAATGAGTAACGAGCAATTAGAATATGTTCTCCATGATCAGGTAAACAACAACAACTTTGGACAAGTAAACAAACTTCTATAAATTAATAACATGTAAAGTGAACCTATAGCAAAATAAAATGAAACAAACAGCAGATTCCCACACCATAGAGATTGAACAGGCGATTTAGGCATGCATAAACTCCATACACGAGTTATAAGTAACTCTGCTTCTCACAAATCACATTTCGGTGCTCCAGTGTCAATGAAAAAATCTATACTTAACACTTAAATGGCGAGAAAGGATGCCATAAATATCATTGATATGCGAAAGTTATTTGTTAATCATGCTGAATAGGGCTAGCAATTTTAGCCGAAACTCGAAACTTACTTTAAAGTTGTCGACTTTGAGTTGATTCAAACTCAGCTCAAAATTTTAGAGTTGAGGTTAAACGGCTAGACTCAAATGAATTTTGAGTCAAGTTCGAGTTGGCTAAGACTCAAATAGTATATATAATTGAGTAACTCGAAATATATAAAATAAACAAACTTATAAGATCTGCAGAAGAATTTAGCCGCGCAGATGGTAATGTCATCTCCATTTCTCGCTCAGCTCGCAGAATTTATTCTCTTTATGGTAAAATTAAAGATACTTTTTTAAAAAATACAGAATTTAATATCAAAATATAATATATATATATATAAATATATATATATATATATATATAGTTTGCAGAAGGTTTTAATATCATAGGTGGTAATGCTGTCTCCATTTCTCGCCCCAGGTCGCAGGATTGATTCTCTCTATGGTAAAATTAACATTGTTTTTTTAAGGAATACAAAATTTAGTCTGAATTTTATATTATTAAATTATCTTACATTTTTTTATGTTTATTCCCGAGCGAACTCAAATTAAATTCGAGTCGGCTCGAACTTGTTATGTTCTGATTCGAACTTGACTCAACTCGAATTCGATCTGAGATTGACTCAAGTTCGAGTCGTATTCAAATTGAAAATTTTGAGTTGGAGTCTTATCTAAAACTCAATTGAAGTCAGCTAGAATCCAGCCCTGGTGAAGACAATTAAGCTAGTTGAAGGAGGCCCGTCAGATATAAAAATAAACAAGATACATACATCATAATACATAAAATCAAAGTGTTATGTATGCAAAGAGTGATAAGTTAGCCATCTAAAAAGCAACCCAATGAATAATCCAACAATGCAAGCATTAATAATGGATATGTAAGAAGAAACAAAATGAAGACTTGCTGTGTTTAAAAAGTCATCCTAAGATTAACACTGATATGAATCTAAGCCATAGATAACAAATCAAATAGAAATAAAAAAGCCAACCAAAGAGAAACATGGAATATAGTATAATTTCACTTTGTATAATTCATCTTAATACATTGTTGAAAGAGTAAGAAAATAAACTTAAAATTCTTAATGCAAATTTGTGTTAGTGACAGCAGTCAAGATATAGAGTAAATAAGAATGCATTATTGACAGGATATATCGTGTAGATCAAAAAAGGACATGGGTGATGCAAATATTTAATACAATTGTTACTACAAAATAAAACAATTGACCAAAATCTTCATCTATTTTAGTTTGACCAATTCAGTCCTAGAATATTTAATTTAGCCAATTTAGACACCAGTTATTCAATGAATCAAATTAAGTTCAAATTTTCATTTTAAACCTAATTTAGTCCTAGGAAATGAAATTTTATTGAATTAATTGCCCTTAAAACATGAAATAAATTTTCATTTTAAACCTAATTTAGTCCTAGGAAATGGAGCATATTGAATAGTACATGGGATAATTTGGCCAAACTGAAATGCCGAGAAACTATTTTGGCAACTATTGAAGAAAGGTATTCAATAAAAATAATAAAATTTGTTAATACTCCAATATATCAATTCCAACCGGCTTCTCCTTTCCAGAGTACTACGCCCTCCCCAAATCATTTTTTGTCAATCTTTAATGTTCCCACTCTAGCCAATCATCAATATCCGACTTTCCCTCCCCACTAACTAGCAGCATTCATCTTATCCAACTGATTCATCATTTCTTTTTAAATTCAATCATTTTAATTTATAGTTAAAAGCTCAAATAGAATTTTAGTTATCATCCCTTAAGCTTTTAAAATTTTCAATATGTTTATGCAATCAAATAAAGAAACCTGCAATGTTAATACGTTTGAAGTTAAGATTTAAACTAAGAGTGAAAACTTGGTAAAAACTATTCAGAACATTTGATTAGATGTCTTAATTGAGAAAGAAAGATAATGAGGATCTTGAAGAAATGATGAATAAGGATTTGAGTGTACATTGTGTTATCTTTCTTTAATTTAACGTCTCAATATGTTCAACACCTTGACTTTCTATGGTTATATTAATAAATTTGGAGTCATATTATGTATGAAAAGATTATAACACATCATAGATTCTAAAATTTATTTCAATATTTTGCCAACATTTATGGAAATGTGCCAATAGCATGGGGGATGTAAGAGGTTAATTTTAAAATATAAATGAGAGTTTAATCAAAATATACCACTAAAAATTGTCCTATAAAGGGTTTGAAAACAATGTTCATCAATCTCATAGGAGTACTAAGAGCATTGGAAAGTTTACTGATGGCTATAGTATTATTATACTTCTTTCTAGAGCCATTTTTCTAAGGAGAGAAGGAATAACATAATAGCTTAAGCTTTCCTGAAAGCTCCTTTCCACAAGAGTTCAGTTACTTGCCTCCTTCACAACATGTTCTAAGAGATTCATTCAATGATAAGGCAGTCAAAGGTATGCTGAATTGAATTCATGAAAGGTAAGACATCAAGTAGGCCATCATAAACTAAATATAAGAACTCTCTTAACAAGTCTAAAGTCACAGTGAGAATGGAGCAAAATTTAAGTAATTAGAAGAAATTTCTTTTGCATATGGAATTGAAAAACTTTGCCATTATCAGGTCCCAAGTCTCAAATAAGAAAGAATGAGGTTGTGTTAGGTATTGGATAGCTAGTGCAAAACTATGTCAAATCAACATTCTATGAATTATTTAAGTGCTTGTATTAAAGCCAAGTCATCTCTTGAAAGTGACACGCTACATTGCCTAAATGTATTGAAATGTAAAGGTCACTCTGCATGGATAGCCGAGTGCATTGTTAAATGAGCGAGGGATCCAACATTAAGTACGAATGCAAATTAAAAAGCTAGCCCATAACACTAAATTAAAAATATAAAATCAGAATATTTGCACTCTTACTAGTAACTTTTCATAGTTGATTGATATAAAAGGAGATAAATATTTTAATTTAAGAAAGGTTAAGGTAAAGAAAAAAAAAATCAATGGTTTAGAGTATACTTTGATACTCAAAGAATTTTCACAAAAATGTTGTGGGCATTATCTTAGAAAAGAATTTTTAAAATATTGTAGAGGAAGTTAAAGCAATGGAGACAATAATATCTTTAAATATTATAAATGATAGCTTTTAATATAGCAAGTATTTAAGCAAAAAAAATTTTAACAAAAATGGGATTCATATAAATGGCAACCAATGAGACAACATAGAAATCATTGCAGTATTGACGCCAAAAGAGCAAAAATTTTATACCTCAAAGATAAATGTAGATGAGCATAAGAAAATTTTTCATGGTTTAGAAGAGTTGGTATAAGGAATATATCAAGAGAAAGTGTTATATATAGCAAAAGATTAAATAGACTGGCTAAAAGTGTGGCTAATAATATTTAGGTAATTATAGTTTTTAAAAACATTAATAAAGTGTGAAAAATGATTTAGATATTTGCTTTAACTTGTAATAATATGACTGCTAATACTTCAAAAAAAATAATGAATACATTATCATTTAATTAACATATTTTAAAAAAAAAAGACTGTTTATTGACCCAACATCAACTACTAGCTCAAGATTTGTAAATAGAAGGTGAAAAAAATACAAATCAAAAACATCTCTAAATACTAGATGGTAGTCATAAATAGAAAATAAAAAACATATTTGAGGCTTAAAAGAAATTCAAGTAGTATTTGTATTCACAAAGTAGTCAAATATATTATTGATGAATTGAAATAAAGAGTGCCTAAAAGTAAAGATGTCTAGAGGTGAAAACAAGACATTTAAAAAATATTAAATAAAAAAATTTGTAATAAAGAATGTTTAAATATAAAATAATGTGAATCTAAAAAATAATAAATTAGTTGGTTGTAAATAAAAAATAGCAGTTCATTATGCGAAAAAAATAGTTTTTGATGATTGAAATGTAAATTTAAAAACTTTTGAGGGAGAGAAACACATGTATATGCTAGCCACCTCAAAATATAAGAAACCTAAAGATTTGCTCAAGTTAAGAACATCAAAAATGATGCGCAATAGATTCATTTTTTAGGGAGAAAACATTCAATATAGATAAATGGATCATTTTATTAAGTTTTCTAAATAATTAACATGAATGAGTTTAGTAGTTAAAACTAATATCAATTGCACTTTCATTTAGTGAGCCAATAAAATTGAGAATAGAAATTCTTTAAAGAAGATAAGAGGAAAAGTTGTAAGATTAAATGATATTTCTATTGATATGTGCAAATGTCAAAATGAGAAAAAAAAGTTTAGGTCACTAAGTTATTTAATACAATAAAGAAGGCAAAAAATTGGATGAGTGAAGTATTGTTGTACTTGTATACATGAATAAAGGAAACGCGCAAGACAATGCAAATTATAAGGGAAATTGAAGATCTAACAATCAAGGCATAGAGGAACAAATGGCCTTTTCACCACATCTGGGAGCTCCAGCTGGGCTCCCGGAAGGTCTGCTTTTCTGAAGGTTCTTGATGGATGTCATCCTGATCTAACTGATTGAGAGTTGCTTGTTTCATTGTACTTAAGTGATACCTCATGCAAGCAAAAATGATTCATTAAACAGATTATGAGTTACATCCTCTATCAATCTTGCAGGAGCAAACTAGTGATGAAGCACGAACGCTCCCCTTCCACACTCTGATGATCTATGCTAGCTCGATCCTTGCGATGATGGTGGTGCACACCTCTGCTACAAGACGAATACCTAGAACACCCCGGTCCTAACTAGCCCCTTCACCTCTCTCCATATCATTGACAATTACTTCCACTACAAAACAAGAACTTCTTTGGTACCCTCATCATCCGCGATAAGAGAGGCAAGCTGGCGGTTGCTTATGAGGCACAGCTTTAGGCCCGTATTGTTGCAAAGGCAGAGATATAAGTGGTGTCCTTTAAAGGGTGTCCCAAGAGTGAATACATGAGACTTATGTCATTGTCATCGAGGATGACTGTTGAGGCACTCTGAGACGGATCTAGGGAGCATACCTAGAAGACCTGTGGTGCGTCCCGACATAACGACCAGCTCTCGTTCTTATTGGGATTTTATAGTCTTGATTGTACATTAAGCAAGTATACAACAGCGCTACGGATTTTGTATAATTTCTGTCTATCAGGGTTATATTGTGCTTTTTGAAGAAGGTGAGCTCTTTATAAGACTTTTAGGCCTACTCAAGAACAATACTGACATATTTGATCATAGTTGATGTATTTTGTTGATTTCGATAGTTATATGTATAAGCTACAAATGAATTTCATGCAAAATTATAAAGAAATCAAGTTAATAAGTCATGCTTTGAAACTCTGGGAAGGTGATTGAATCCAAATTTTGGTGAGATACCCAAATTATACAAATCAATTTGATTTTGTTCTAGACAAATCTACCATGAAGGTCATCATTTGCTATGAAGTCCATCATTTGCTATGAGGTTAATGAAGTGTAGAGAAAGTAAAGAAAATATTCATTTAAGCTTTTATCAATCTAAAAAAGGCTTATGGCAACCAAGGGAAGTTCATTGGAAGGTATTAAAAAAGTCCATAGAGTTGCAACTCGGTAATGAGGTAGTCAGGCTCATGTTTGCACAAAGGTTGAAAAAGTGTTGAGCTTAAGCAAGTTGGATTGAACACGAACTCAAATTTTTTGAGTTTGGCTTGACTCAAACTCGGCTTAAACTCGAATAAGATTCAAATCAATCTCAACTCAAAATGATTCAATTTTGATCCATCTTAAAATCGATCCAACATGTCTCAATAATTGAAAAGTTTATAGGCAATAATTGTGGCCTGAAATTGAACTCAAATAGACACGAGGCATATGGCGCTATATTAATCATTATGCCATTTAACTTTTTAACATATAATACACAAAAATAATTTTATTATAGCTTTAAATTGATTCGAATCATATTCAAGTGAATCAACTTCAACTCAAAATAAACGCGAGTTTTTATCTAAAATCAAAGCAACTCACTATTGTTTAATTGATATCGAGTTGAAACAAATTTCAAAAAAAAAATTGAGCAATATTAATAGCCAAAGTTTGCACTCCTACAACGGCACAAGTTTAAATCCAACCAACCATAGCTCTGTTACCTAATAAGGCTCCCTTTTTGAAATAAGGATTAATAGAAACAAAAAGGAATTGTGTCTCAAATTAATGTTATTAAGTAAATGTATAATGGGTCTGTTATACCTACCTAATTGCAACGTTTTTTGTCAAATGATAGAATAAGAAATAAGTTCATTTGTGGTAAGGTTAAGGTGCCCAAATAATAATAAGAATGAAGAATGTTGTCTTAAATGGTTCATGCATATTAAGTGTCAATCATTCAATGTCCTTATTAAAAAACTTGAGTTTATGAGTTTTACTCATCTTAAAAGAGGAAGAAGACCAAAACAGCCATAAGAAGAACTAAAAAGAAAAGATCTTTATTTGAAACTTAAAGAAGAGCTTATATTTGATTAATGGAAACAAAGAAATCATGTAGTTGACCCCACTAAGAAGGAATAAGGCTTAGTGTTAAAATGTAAAATTTGATAAAGTGTGGTGAGCAAATTCTATAATTAATTTTCTAAATCCTAAAGTTTCATCAGATGGCAAGACATTGTGCATAATTATGAAAAACACTAGTAATAAATGTAGAAGCATGAGTTGCATTATATTTTATGAAAATACAATAGTAGCTATAAACTAAGTATTGAATTTATGTGATAAAGGGTGAAGGGTCTGGTCTACATTTGGATTTTGAGGTTAAAAATTACCTTTAGATTTAATGAGAAAGAGATTGATGGTTATTCCATTAAGCTTGAACGTTCCCTCCCACAATAAATCACATCTCTAGCATATAGCCTCCCTATTACAATATATGCTATGTTCATGTGAAAAACACTTAAGAAAATCTTTCTCATAGTTACCCATCTTAATAGAAACTATACACCAAATGTACTATAAAAGATGTATAATTCAACCAACTTGCATGACGTGTAGTGGATTAGCTTCAATATTAATACTAGATCTACCCAAATTGCTTATAGATAAGACATCCATAACACTACTTTCATCGATCATTGGCCTATAAATTTTCTCATTCAAGGTCATATGCATTTGAAACATAGACAAACATCTCATCAACATCGATGGAATTCTTACCTAAATGAATATTCTAATCAAAAAGTGTTGTACCATCACAAACACCTTTATGTTCTCTTCCTCAAAATGGCCCTCTATAAAAATTATCGATCATAACATTAATGCTTCATGTATCCAAACTTATGAAACTTGATATATAACCTTTTTAATGTTCCTAAAAGGCTAATTACAAGATGAAAGAAATTGATGGGTTTATTTAAATAAACTTGGAGTAAACAAAAGAACCTTGGATCTAGTGGACTTGTATTGCCTCTCAATAATGCATCCACTACAATTTGAGGATAAAGGAACTTTTCCTCATTCCAAAAGTAATTCTATATCCAATTGCAAATTTACTGGCCATATATCAACCACTGTCCTCACAATTTAAATATTCAAATATTCAATGATGATTTGGACTCATTACTTAAGTGTAAGTAGCCTTGCTTGAATTTCCATATCATGGTACCTATGACAATATATAGCTTTCAGCATCTCCTTCATCCATACTAATGCTATTTGTCTCCTATCATTTGACTTTTCGTTTGGCAAAATATTGTTTTAATAAACTTATACATGACTACCTAATCTCAGTTTTGAAATGTAATTCTTTAAAATTTACTAATTAATACAAATAATTCACCCATTTGAGTTAGTCAATCCAAAAGTTTATTTGCAGTATGTACCTATAAGAAGTAAAAACGTCAACTTAAGTTTACCAATAATATCATCAAAATCTTAATATATTAATTCCAGATTTGATGTATTCAACTATTTGGCATGTGGTCCCAAGGAATGATTGGATCATCCTGTTTGTCTAGGGTGTCCTGAAGACACGGTTGTACTGAAGAGAAGGTAAAAGTTGTATATCATGAAGCAATTGATTCTCTAATTGACTCATCCTTTTTTGAATGTTATTAAATAATTCATCGAATCTAACATGAGTTTCAAAGAGTTTTATACAAGGCTTCGAATTGCTTGAAAGACCAGATTTTGGTAAGTATGATGAAATGCAATGGTATAATTCAGTGGTCACTTGAATAATAAACTGAAAAAATAATATGCATGCTGTCCAATTTAAGTATAAAACTGCAAATTCAATTTTTCTAGAACACCCAAAAAAAATAAACAGTAATTTGAAATTAAGAAAAATAGTTATAGTTCTTTTACCAATTAAGCATAAATGTGAAAACTTTTATTGTACCAAATAAACATAAAACTGAATAAAATTCATTGTTAAATAATTATGTTCAAATCAGTGGATAGAGATTTTACTAAGTGGAACATGCACTCTCAAAAAAAACACCCAAGTGAAAAAGATTAAAGGATGTTCTAACAATCTTCAGTTTTGGGTTGAATGGCTGGGCTTGATTAAGTAGAGACAACTAATTGTGTAACAAAACAAAGAAATACACGAAATTGTCCCAAAAATGTAATATTTTATAAATTATGATGTGTAAATTCTACCGCCAAGTAAAATTAACAAAAGGGACAAAAGGAACTAATGCGTTGATGTGGTGAATTTCCAAGGCAAATGATGAAAGGGAGCTTAAAATAGTTGCCAAATGGTGCTATTTTGCATACAACTACCTCAAGGTAGTTACCCTCTCCTTAACTACATCGCAGGTCCTTCATTGTATAAGCTGATAATGAAATGCCTTCTAGTATGATGCCCCAAAGTTGTAACCAATCCTGATGATGAAAGTTGAGGTTGGCAGAAATTTTGAATTTTAAAGTTATAGAATTGATGATTAAGCCAGATAAGAATTTAAGAATGATTTTAGCTCATACCAAAATTGATGGAATGTCAACGTGTTACGGGGTGTAAAAGGTTGATTTGATGGTGGAAAAATTGGTGGTAATCAGATTTAAGAGGTGGCGGAGAAAAAAAAAATGATTCTGTATAGAAGATATTGAGATGAGAAAAATAAAGTAGATGGTAGCACTATAACCAAGGGAGAAAAAAAGTGCTCCAAATTGTCATGAAGAGTAGAGAAGTAGAAAAGCAAAGTTTCTTATTAGTTCTTCTCTCTTCTATCAAAACTATAGTATTAATACAAATAGTTTTAAAATGAAAACGTACATATTTTGGTGAAAAGATGCCTCATCACTACGCATCCATCCCTTAGCCAGCCCTCTTACACTAGCACCAATTTAGCTGGTCCCCCACATGCATTAAGCACACATAGTTATCTAATAAATGAAGGATGTCTTGGCTAGACTTCACTTCACGGATGACCACACATGCACAAATCTACATTGGAAAACCCAAATAACATCACAAGGATGCCGCCAAGCTACCATTTCATGACGTTTAAAAGTACAACAAAACAACATCCAAATTTCACAAAAATTAGTTCTCTCAAGTTCCTTGGAATTTTGTAGAATAACTTCTAAACATTGCATTATAATTTAAATATATATATATATGATGTTGAAACATAATATACAGAGGGCTATGCCCCATGCCTCTTTATGGAAATTTTGAAAATGGAAGAACTGGAAGAGCATCTTCCATCTCTTTTCATTAGGTAAAAACCAACTATTAAAGTCCTTAGTTATTGGAACAACAGCTTCAGGAATGGAATAAAAAAAAATCAGCTACAAGCCACAATATGGTCAGGAACAGCTAAAAAAATACTCCTGCATAGTCATAGCTTTTACAAAAGCAAGAAAAACAATAGCAAAAGTATAAAGTACAGCTCTAATTCAAGATTGCATCTTTAAACCGACACAATATCCATCATGCAAACAAGTAAATTGAGCCTCAAATCACTCTAGTCAGAAATTGGCAAATTTGTGGCAGGAACACAAATCAACAAAAAATTGTCAAACCTGGGGAATCAAACATTGAAACTATAAAAATAAACAAAGATGAGTTATATCAAAAAGCATATTTATTATCAGCATAATCCTGAGTCTGCATGTTACATTATTCTTTCTTATTTTGTTTATTCTTTTATGTCCGGTCTCTATTCTATGTATATTAACTTATTTGGTACATTTAGAAATTATAATAAAAATATTTTTTCAAAATATTTCCAACTTGATATCAAAGTGTAAATTTATGGTTTCCAAAACTTTCCATTACTTTTCTCTGCAAAGCTCAACAACCAAAGACTCCACCATCATTTTGCACTCATATTGTTGCCAAGTAAAAGCTCCCCTAACATTTGACATCATTTATACGAAATCTTCTCATCAACTTCCTCCTCTCGAAAGTACTCTCCTAGGTGGTCTTCCTTAGTCCTCTGTGCCATCTTTACTGCTACTTTAACATAATTTCAACATATCATATCATCAGTACCCTTTAGTGTTCTCGAAGAGTTTTTGCACAATCTTGATTGCCACGCATCTCTTCAATCTTGATTGTTCCCAATATCTTCCACCCCTAATCACCTATAAAAAATGATCCTCCTAGCCACAAAGAATTGTAACAATAGCAATCCGCAACTCCCAAACATTACTTGAACACCATTGAATGATGATCCTTTCAATCACTAAGAACATCTATATCTCCTCCAATATGCACCAACAACAACCCACAACCAAACATTACTTGAACACCTTTGAATGATGATCCTTTCAATCACTAAGAACATCTATATCTCCTCCAATATGCACCAACAACAACCACAATCATAATCAAATCTATGGCAATGAAATCCTAATTACAATTGTTAGATTAAAGATGTTCTTAGTGACAACAGTTCTCTAAGCAATCAACCCTTAAAAACATCTGAATAAGAACTTAGTCAATGAAAAAATCTATTTCAAATCTTCCAATCAAAAAATCCATGATCATGATATAGCTGACATCTCCAGCATTGTCACCATTAAATATGAAGAACCCTTCTAAAATCATTATATGTGACATTAAAACTCTGTTTTAGTGGTAATCTTTAATAACTTCATGAGTGCAAATATACTGCTCTAAGTAAATGCACTTGGCTTCTTAATTTTGTTCATTACAATCATGGGATTGTCAATCTCATTATTATGTCCCTTAAAACTTCAACTCCTTTACTCTAATCAATTCATTCATCCAACAACACTTACATGAATGTACCTCATATTTGTCATACTTTTTCCTCTGATACTAGTCCCATTATATATATATATATATATATATATATCATCCTTAATCTAGTTAAATTTAATCTCTATATAACAATTAAATAATGTAAGCCTAAAAATTATTTTCCCTCTTAAATGTCAAGGACATAATCTACAAGCATTTAAGTAAATATCACTTGCCTAAACAACACTACCAAAAGTAGGTTAAGAAAAGAATAGTTCAAAATATAAAAAAATTACATCTTGAGATAAAATCCCCATGAACGATCCTTCCTAAACTTTGAGAAAACTTCAAACACTTTAAAGTGTCATAGATCTTAACTTAGGATGCTTAGAGATTACTGTTATGATTAATACTAATAATTGGTAAACAACCCCTATTGATGAGGGGATCGATATAAGTAGATCTTTTTTTTGCCAAAATAAACCTAGGCGTGTGATTTGATAATTCCTGGTCCAGCCTATGTCATATTAGCCTATGCACATTTAGGCAAAATGATTAAATGCCAGTCTACCTATCCACGAATTGAACCACAAAAATCACAAGGCACTTGGACGCGTGATATTGCACGTTTGAGCGCACACATCTAGGCACATTTGTTGGTGTGTCCATGTGTGAATAAATTAAGTAACAAGCAAGTAATGGTTAGCATGCTTTCTAGGAACTTGTTCTTCCACAAAATTTAATAAATACACAAAGATTAATACATAATCATTATATTCAACACATGTATAACAAATATAAAATAAAACAAACTCTTTCTAAAATTGATATCTAGATTATCTGAGTAAAAGGTTAGCTTAAATCTACTTTTTGAAATAAACTTATAAAATCTTATTAGATCTTAAGTAAAAATAAATATTACTCATAAAAAACAAATTAGGAGATAAATGGGACTCGAAACCTAAAGTCAATTGGTACTTCTTTGATGTTTTCTCAAGCAAGATAATCCCTTGCCTTCTAAAATAATACGACTACTTTTGAGTTATTGAGTCTTTGTATGAGCCTCAATCTTATCAAATGGCTAACATTAATCCTCTATGGCAGCAAAAATGAATAAAGAGCTTCATGCTTGAGAAAAGTCACACTTAGAATAGTCAATCTTCATCCAAAAAGTTATCATAAAATGTAAATGAGTTTACAAATCAACATTTGATTTGATGGCATTATTGAACTATATATGGTATCAACTATGAAAAAAATTTGCATCTACCACTCATTTAGCATCTAATTATTGTATATTGGTTATTGCATTTATTAAAGAGTGGAAGCTTCTTAAAATGGATGTCAAAAGTGCCTTCATCAAAAGTAATCTCATAGAAGAAATTTATATGCAACCTCCACATTGATATTCTCATCATGCCAAAAATATTTGTAAGTTTCAGAATACCTTACATAGATTGAAATAAATACCAAGAGAAAAACTTACAAAACTTGTCCATACAACCATTCAATTAAGCTTTGACCCATATTTATATGATTTGGTCAAATGCATTTGTTGAGCAAATCAAGTTGATGTTATTTTACTTCCAAATATTGGAAATGATATGCCATATATCTCCTAATTGTAATGCTTTTCAATTAATAGTTTGAAATAACAAATTATGGCCTTCTTAGTTACTTTCTTGGCATTGAAGTATTCTCTTAATCAAATTATTATTATTTATCTTAGGTCAAGCATATATCAAACATGCTTTCTTAAGCCAACATTACAAGCAGTAAAACAGTGTACACTCTCTAAAAATTGAATATAAATCTAACTCCAATAGATGGCACCCTTCTTGATAACCCAACATTTTATCACCAGATTATTAGGGGCCTTGTTCATTTTACTATAACAAAACCTAATATAGCTCATGGGGTTTACCTAGTCAAAAAATGTATGATTGCTTCGTTCAATTCATTATTCAACTACTCTTCAAATTCTCTAATAAGTCAAAGGGTTTTCCATGAATTTTATTTCTACACACATTAATATCTAATACTCTTAATTTCTAGCATCGGTTGGGATGCTCCTATTGATCATCATTTAACTACTAGTTATTGTTTCTACGTGAATGATTTTTAAATCTTGGCACAGCTAAATATAGACAAACAATGCTCTCTCCATCATGGAGTTTGAATACCATTCGCTTGCCAATGCCACATCCAGACTACTTTAGATATGACGTTACCTAGAGGATATGAACATTAGTCATTCCCTTGAAACAACTATGCCTTGTGCTAATCATAATGTTGCTAAGATAGTATAAATGCACCAAACATATAAAACTGATTTTCACTTTTGTGTGTAACATGAAGTTTATAGCACTCTTCACTCAACCACCATTTGCTTAGCCTGCATGCACTTTCAACAAGGCTCAACTTTCAGGGCATTTTAAATAGCTGATATACAAATTAAAATCAGTAAATGTCAAACTTCCTAAAATTAGAAGGGTTGTTAAATCAAAAAACATACTCCTAATTCTACATATATAATAATTTATGTTCTTTTTTTGTTTTGTTATTCACTTGCAATTCTGATCCCTACGTCGTATTCAAAGAGATTCCTTTTGTCGACAAAAATGATCAGATGTAAATAGGGTCTATTAATTTCTCTAACAATAAGAACTGGATAAGCAACAGCGAACCTCCAAAAATCTTCAACCGTGTTGAAAGTGTGGATGGGCCGGATGGAATTTCCCCAAGCACTCTGCCTTGCTTTGACAGAGGGATTATCGAACCAAAACGTCCAGGCATGTTCCAAGGGATGCGCCTGTATCTCCATTGATCCTCCCTCCTTTGCCGCCGAAGAGTCCTCCGTCACCTCCTCGTCCAGGATCTCACCTTCCTCCAAGTCCACATCCGCTGACATTTCGCCCTCCCTTTCTCGGTCCTTGGTTTCCTCCTCAAGCCTTGCCGCTTCCTCAGCCATGACCAAGAAGTGCCGCGTTATTAATTCCCTCGTCGTTCGACTAATCTATCAAAGAAAGCGAGTGGAGGCACTTCTGAAGCCGAAAACCCCGCTGGTAACTGGGTTCAAAACTGCTCACGGCTGAGGGAGAAGGCACGCAGCTGCCGTCTCACAAGGGAAGGTAATAGCCAAGTAGTACTATACGATACTTGTACCTTCAATTGGCCACTGCCCTCGGACTCGTTGCTAGTTCACCTAAAGATAAAAAAATCGAAACAAGGTCAGGCCTTCTATTGATATTAAAAGTTTTCAGGTTATTTGAAATTCTTGTAATTTAGGGTATAAAATTTCAGGAGTAAAATAATACATTTGTGTAAGTATACTTTGTAGCGGCTTACTATACCCCTTCTCTCATCTGCCCTAATCATGTTTCGTGCCTCTCTTGTCTCGATTTCTGCCTCAACGCATGTATTTCTCTTTTGATGTATAAAGATTTCTTTTTATATTCTATATCTTGATGAAGCTGAAGCTCGCATTTGAACATTCTCTCGTTTTACTCTTCTATCTCCATCGAACAAATGTCTTATTCATGTGTTGTAAGTATAGGATTTAAGGCTTTCATTCTGAAGTTCTTATATAGCATTGTTTTTTGTATCTTTTGCTAACCCCTGATTTGCCAAGGTTTATGCATTATGTGTTTTCCAAAGGTTTTTAAAGTAATACTAGGGTTTACTCATATATGTTAGGAAAGGAAGAGAGTAAAGTTTGCTTTGTTTTGTTTTCACATATTATGACAAAGTTTTTTTGTTTTCATGGCAAAGTTTTTTTGTTTTCACATATTAGTGTCTAAAGTTCTCAAATATGTTCCTCGAACAAATGTTTTATGAAACTCTCATATCTGCTAGCGTTTACGCACTATGTTCCCTAAATTTTTTTGTTGAAAGTATGTTGACTTAGCATTGAAGTTTCAAGCATATTATGGTTTACGCACTATGTTCCCTAAATACTAATATATCATACCTTCAAAATTTTACAGCATATATTTTCTAAAGCTCATATTGTTATATTTTAGATAAACAATTTTAGGATTTTACATAATCCCATCATCAAAGAAATTGTAGAATAAAGTATTACACAGTTTGGCACAATAATAAAAACTTTTTTAAAGAAGGATTTTGATTTAACTCAAATAAAATTTAAATAAAAATAACTTTAGATAGAGAACAATGAGGGAATCCTATTTTGAGAGTTTGAGTGGAATTCCGAATCGTTCTATATTAATTATTGAATTTTTAACTTAAAAAATTGATAGAATATAAAATATAAATCAAAATTTTGAAATTTTTATAGTTTTAGATTACACATCAAATGAAGATGTTAGGTTCCGAGTTTCATCATTTTTCGAGCTCATGATTGACCGTAGTGAATTTTTCAAAGTTTATAAAATAAAATACTCGTCCAAATTTAATTTTTTTTTGATGTGTGCGTTCGCCTCGTTTAGACGCTCAATCGAACCAAGTTTCATGAAATTTGGAATTCAAATGTTTTAACTTAATAAGATATTTGTTGTAACCTTGAATGAGAATAAAATGATGAAAATCTAAATAAATCAATATTAAAATTTTTATTTTGTTAATTGCCTTGCTGCCACTTACTCTCCTATCCTCATTTTTTATTTTTTTTTCATTTGCTTGGCCACGATTGGAAGCCCATTGGATTTCAATCCAATGATCCAAAATTTGAACAGGTTTTACCAAGGATGTTAACCTAGATAACTCAAGCAGCCATAAAGCAAATGTCCTTGTTATTCTCCTCCTCTTCCAGCCGCATCTCTCTCCTCTCCTCCATGATCGAAGACCGACCTCCTTTGTCGCAAGCCGTCTCCTTCGAGTCCAACGGACTTGCTTCCTTGCTGCGTTAAAGGTGTCGTCCAGGCTGAGCAGCACCTTTTCACTTCTGCCACCGCACAGCAGACCGCCGGTCCCCTTCCTCGCTTATTGACGGCAAGCCGAAATCAGCCCTCCTCCTTGGCCGAGCAGCAATAGTAGGGCTGTCGATTGATTTTTAAATTATATATATATATATATATATATATATATATATATATATATATATATATATATATATATGAGAATAAAACTAGCGTTTATATGAAACATTGAAATATATTAATAAAGAGCAAAATAGTATTATAGATTAAGGCTCTCGATTGATTTTAATATCAACTCTTATTTCTTATTTGAATTTTTAAATAATATATATATATATATATCATAAAAAACATTTAATTAAAGAAAGATAAATACCACTTAAATATTAGCCTTTCTACTAGTTGATTATATCATCTTCAACTTCCACCCATCTTTTTATCCTATGATTCAATAAATTATAATAAGAGAAATGCAATTTAGCCCCATTGACGTGGCCCCACAGTGCGTCGTAGTGCCTGGCTTTCGGCCAGAAGGCGCCACAGCACGTCGTAGCACACCACAGCGCGCTATATCGCCTGGCTTTCGGCCAGAAAGCGCTACGGCGCGCCGTAACGCCCAGAATTGCCCGGAACTACCCAGAACTGTCTGGAATGGTCGAAACTTCACATTTTTTGTATTATAAGGATCCTAGGACCCTAATGGGACCAAAATATATCAAATTTGAACTTAGTTTTAGTAAAATTAAGTATTGTATAAAATTATAAGTAAAATTCAAATGTGAAAATTTATCATTTATAGCATGTGCTAAAATTTCTTATGTGTTTACTTAAATATTTTACGTCAAATATTAATATTAGAATCTTTGATTGCTTGTATAACCAAGTAGACCTTAATAATCAAATTGCTTGGAATATAATTGCTTTAAATTTGTAATCATGTGCAAATCACTTTTATGTTTGATTTGAGATTTGATTAGCCTTAATTATTCGTTATTTTAATCAATATATGTTTATGTATGTTAGAGAACTTAAATGTTGATTTGGACACCTTAATTTACTTAAATTGATATTAAACTATAACTGAACATAAAAATCTTGAAAACTTGATTAAGTAAATGATATTTAATCTAAATCTAAAATTTGTCATCAATAATACATCTATAATGTATTGATTTGTCATTGATCTATAAACCAGTTATTGATCTTAATTTTATAATGCTAGGGGTTAAATCCTAACTTATTTAATTAAGATTTAAATCCTTAATCACTTAAATAATTAATTTGATTGTAAGATAACTCAATTGACATGATTCCAATAATGCATATAATTTGACATTGATCTTAATTCATTAAATTATAAGTGATAATGTAATTAAAGAACTTGTGTGATTAAGTATCTAAACTTAAATTTTAAATCTTTGATTTTCTCTTATATAAGACTCTTAGCATAAAATTAATTATAAAACTAAGTTGATTTATCATAAGATTAAATCTTAATAATACCTTTGATTATATCCCATAATTATAGTACAAGTATTGATCAGATTGGTTTACCCATCTGATCTGATCAAAACAAGCCTAATGGATAAAAATTATGAATTTTAGCATATATGTTAGATATTCAAGGTCTTGATGATCTTACATTAAGCTTTTCAATGATAATAATAATAGCCTTAACAATTGTTATTACATTGCAGTAAGAAGAACTTATTATGATATCTTGATATATGAACTTAGATGATCCTTCTTAACCCTAGAAGCTTGATCTTAGATCCTTGTGGTAGAATCAACTAAAGTACTTAGAATGAGATTTTCTCCAATATAGTAGTAACCTATATTGGGTGATCATTTTGATCACATCCTTGAAACCTTATGTAGGATTCACCTCTTGTAGTCTTAATCTCATAGCATTGGTAATTCTTGTTGATTAAATAGCATTGATTGAACTCAAGTTATTAGTTGAGTTTAGTTGTGTATACCCATAATGCTGGATCACTTCAGCAGTAATCAGGATTTAGTTGATTCATTTTAATATATGACCATATTTATATTCTATCATGTGGGCTAATCGGATATAATCATGCTTGGAATAAGGCATCCAACCCTATGAGTGTTATAATTAGTGACTGAAATCCTTAGTTTGAAATATAAACTGCGACGGGTTCGGCCTCCTATCGTCGTGCGCATTGATAAGTGCAGTTTAAGACAAACTAAGTATCTCAAGCCATTTTTCTTAAAACACTAGTAGTATATTGTGATTAGGGAAATGAAATCCTTAGTTTGAGATATAAACTACGACTGGGGTCTGTCTCCTATCGTCGTGCACGTTGATAGGTGCAGTTTAAGAAAAAGTAAGTATCTCAAGTCACCCTTCTTAGAATACTCAGTATGCTTATAGTTAGGGTATTTAATAGCTCAATTTGAGAGGGTAAACTGTGAACGGGTTCTGCCTCATATCGTTGTGCGCATCGATAAGCACAGTTTAAAATAAATTAAGTGTTAAACCCACCCTTTTTTGAAACATACAAACTATGTGTATACAACCTTTCCAGATGATGATTCTAACTGAAATACTAAGTAAAATCACTTAATAAATTAGACCTAGGAGTCAGAATCTATTCAGATGGATTCTGCACAATAGAGATATTTAATTCATTATTTGATTTTAAAACACTTTCTAGATTTTTTTTTTGATTTTAAGATATGTAGTCTTAGAAATATGAGCATAAGCATAAGCATGGGAAAGTGTATCAGTTATTATATATGGATTATGGAAAGTTACATACATAAATAGGGGAAATTCAGGATGTTCAGGCATCACAATAAACTAAATTTCTTAATAGGATGTATGTAGACAGTAGACTACATATGCATGGTAGTTCAATGATACTTCAGTTACATATTAGTGGTATACAGTATTATAGCATAATCAGAAATATAATTTCAGTGACATACATCATAGTTTTATATGTTAATACTCAGTTTTAGATCATTGTTATTTTATTTACTTTCAATATTCAGTTATAGTTCAGCTTTAATTTACTTTACTTCAATTTTATACAGTTTACTTCTTTCAGTTATTTTCAGTATTTTTTACAGTTTTGTTTATATTATTTAACTATAAAGTGAATAATTAAAACTATTTATATGAATTTCGATGTGTCTAACACATGATACTTTTGGGATCCGGCAATTTGCTAGATCTAGAGCAGTTAGTGGAGCCAAATTATGTGGATACTTAGGTGTAACGATCGCCTCTAGACCATCATTGAGTAACACTAACTCAATTATGATCAAGTGGTGACTGTCACTAATACTACAGATAATAGACAACATATATCCATGATATTAATCAAAATGTGAGCAAGACCTTAGCAGGAACATAAGTAAAGTAGTGCAAAAACTAAGAAGAATGCACTCAACATTATCCACATATATCCATTCACATCTAATATAGAAAATACAAAATAATAAGAAAGCGATTCGTTTATTACATTTAAATTTACATAAGAGCAGCAGAAAGATTACTATCAGTCATTTCTTTTTCTTTGCAGAACACCAATCTCACCTGACCTTCTATTATAAGCACACCCCCAAGCACAAGGTTGAAGCTAAAACCTGATGCTGTCATATGTACATATATGATAAGGCCAAGCCAATAAAAGAAAAATAATATTAGACTTATAAAGTCTAAATACAATAAAGCTAGAAAATAGCATATGCTTGCATTTAAAAGATGTTATTCAACATAATAGTAAGACAAAAATCAAGCTACAAAAATACTATAAAATAATTGAAAGTATAAAACTGTACAAAATTGAAGTAAAGTAAGGAAAAATTGCAAAAAAGCTGTAAAGGCACTGAAAAAATTGAAACTGTATGAAATTTGTAATAAAGTAAAGTAATGCTAAAATGTAAAGCTGAATACTGAAAATGGAAAAGATAGTAAATAATCTAAAATTGAATAAAGTATATGTGAAGGTATGTTGTATGCCACTGAAAGAATGTGTCTGTATATGCCACTAAATTGAATGACATGATATATAACCAATATATCACTTGACTGCTATGCATCATACCGTCCTATGCTTATATATATCCAGTTGGGAATCCAGTGCTAATTATTTTGCAAATTTCCACGATTTATATATATATACAATATTCTGTAATCAATAAATCTTCACTGATACTCATACATTATGCTTATGATCATGCTCATGCTTCTATGTCTACATGACTTAGAATTCAGAAATCCAGAAAATGATTTAAAATCAGATAATGAATCCAATAACTCCATTGTGCATAATCCATCTAAATGGATTCTAACTCCTATTTCTAATTTCAATGATTAGTTATACTTAGGATTTTACCTAAAATCATCAACTGAGAAGGTTGTATACGCATAGTTGTATATTTCCAAGAAATATGAATTTAACACTTAGTTTGTTTAAAACTGACTTATCGAGGTGCACGACGATAGGAGGCAGAACCCGGTCGCAGTTTATATCTCAAACTAAGATGTTAAATCCTCTAATCACAAGCATACATAGTGTTCTAAGAAGGGTGACTATAGATACTTAGTTTATTTTTAAATTGTGCTTATCGAGGCGCACGATAATAGGAGGCAGAACCCGATCACAGTTTATCTTTTCAAACTAACGATTATATTTCCCTAAATATAACATACTAATAGTGTCTTAAGAAAAATAACTTTAGATACTTAGTTTGTTTTAAACTGTGCTTATCGAGGCACACGATGATAGGAGGCATAACCCGATCACAATTTACTTTTCAAACTAAGGATCTAGTTCACTAATTATAATACTCTTAGAATTGATTGATTTACTCTAAGTGAACTATATCTGCCTAAGCTCGTAGGATAGCACAAGATAATTCTTACTTAGAGTGACTCACCAATACTGAATATTACTGGAGTGGCCCAGCTCTATGGATCTACAATATATACTCAGCCAACAATCTGAGTTACATCAATGCTAATTAATCAACATGGATTACCAATACTATGAATCTAGGATTCAAATGAGATACATTGTGACGGCCCTGCTCCGCCGTGATCCTATTAACTCTTGAGTTAATATGATTATGATGGAGGGGTCACCTGAACGACAAGATCCCCACTTATAATTAGATTAGGCATACATCCTAATCCATCATAATTAAGGACTTTGTTATTTCTCAAAGATATCATCACTAAATAAAAATACAAGAAAAGCAGAGTGCGAAAGCATATGTACAAACATCCATCCATCATATAAATACAATAGTTCAAAATAAGTAAAGTGTTGAAAGTAAAGTTAACATTGTATTATTATAACATTTAAATAGTTTAAAGAACTGAAATAACACTCAACCTCACAATGCAGGAAAAAGAAGCTAAGTCTAAGGATCTTTCGGTACACGCTCCTCCTCCACAGGCAGATCTCCTGAAAGCTCTATCACCCCAAATAACTCAGAATCTACTATTATCAGTTTCACAATGATAAAGCCCTAGCCAACAAAAGAAAAATCTAATTATACAATTATCTAAGTATATTTTAGGTTGCAAGTTTATTATGTTATTTGAATATTACCATAAAAATTAAGCATAAAAGCATATAAATAGGAGCAAGAATGTGTAAGAAAGAATAAGTAAGCTATAAACAATTTATTTATAACTTAAACAACTAGGAAGTACACATACCTCCTCCATAGCAACTGCAACAAAGTCAGGTAAGTATAAAACAAGTGACTAGAAATAAAATAAATCCTAAACATGCTTATAATCAATCCAAAATTATACTAATTGACATAAAAGTAAATGAACATGTAAAATGATTAAGTGACTAAAGGTGAGACTAACATCCTATAAATATAAACAAGAAGCAAAACTAGTATCTTATAAGTATAAGTAAAACTAGTAAATGCTGAAGGACAGTAAATAAAAAAGTACTGAAATGTAAATTGAAATAGTAAATATTAACTAAAATCATTATGACTGAAACAAGATAAACAATTTTAAAGTAGAAATGTACATAAATTAGTAATGCCAACAAAGGGAGAAAAGAATGTTAAGTATAAAGTTTATAGTCTAACGTATACCATCCTAGCCGATCTTAAGCCTAGAATTGGTTAGACTTACTTTAGACAGACATATACTACCTTAGTCGGTCATAAGTCTAGGTTTGGCATGTACTAAAATATGGGTACAAAAAAATGCATATTAATTAGGCTACATTCTACTAATCATATGTTTAATTTTGATAATGATGATGACATATGCAAATGCTATTATGCAAAACAAGATTGACAATAAACATTTTCCAAATGTCTTATGTCTAATACATGTGAATAAGGTATAAGGCTCAAAATAAGGTGAGCGTAGCATCAATTTCAATGTGAGTAAGAGACTCAACTAGGACACAGGTGATATACATTTGTATCTAATTTAATCATTTTATCTACTATAAGTTATACAAGTTTAGGATTTTCAAGTCCTACTATCGAGTGTAACTCAGATTCATGACCTTATAAGTTGGAAATAATTAGGACTAGCTAGGTCCTAATTATAAATAAATCAATGTCGACTATACAAATTAAATAATAAATCATTTGACCTATATTAATATTTTATCAAAATCCCAACCCATCTTGATTGATCAAATCAAGATAAAAAAATTAAGAATTAAACTCCAAATATAGGGTTTAATCACCTAATCCAAATAGTACAACTAAGGATCTAAGGCTTAAAACTCAAATCTCACAGATTAGGTTAAGGCAAATTCTAATGATGAATCAACTCATTAAGATAAATTTTTATTCTTAGTTCTAAGATTTAAAGATTAAATAATCATTAAATGAACTAGGAAAAATCTACAAACTAGTAAACTCAAGGCTTCACCTATTGAGTAACCCATTTTACTCAATAGATGAACTCTAACCTAAGAATTATTCCTGATCCTAGGAATTAAGGTTATTAATTACTAAGAGTATCTCTCAAATACACATCCTAACTAATATTATAAGACTTATGGAAAAATCATAGAAGGGTTAAGAAATAAAGGGAATCATGATTTTTACTTAGGATTTTCCTTAAGGACTTAAAGAGTGAAATCTTGATCAAAATCAAATTAAAGTTTGAACTTACATAATTTCTGCTCTAAATCATTTTATTTATCGATTATAATGTTTAGAATATTATTCTAGGACTTTAAAATGCTAAATCCTAAATTTGGGCAAAATGACTATTTTACCCCTACTTAAAGGTTCAAAAGATCAAATTTTGATCTAGAGTTCCAAATCTAAATTTTTCAGTGGAAAAGTGTTTCTTACTGTCTAATATAAGATTAGATAGCAATTACAGCAATTTTGGATAATTATTAAGCCTCATTAGATCAAATTAATGAATTTTACTCATAGGAGTATTTTGGTAATTTAGCCTAAGGAATTTTAAATTTTTTTTAGTTTATTATTGCTTACTGTCTAAGGTTTCTATAGAACCTAGAATCACTAAATTCTGATAAGTATTGGCCAAGTTATGGCCAATACGAGCTTAGGGGTAAAAATAATAATTTATGATTTCTTAATTAAGGGTCAAAAATCCTAACTTCTCCAATGAGTGTTCAAATTTAGTAAAATTAGTGGCTATGGTTCACCAATGATCCACTGATTATATTAATTGATAGTATGCTCAATTTGGACTCTAATTGGCTAAGTTATGACTTAATTATGATTTAGTGTGATTAGTGAGTGATTAGTGAAATTAATCACTAAATCACTAAACCAACTATACCACTAGATTCTAATCTACTTTAGGAGTTCTCTGAAACTTGAATTATTAAAGTTGGATCATTAAATTTATTAATCTTCACTAATCAAGTTTTAAGATAATTAGAGTTGATTAAGCAATCTAACTGTTAGATCTTAAATATTTTTATAGATTACTATTAATTAGATTTTGCTGATCAAAATGAATATATGGATCACCTAATTTATAGTTAAATTGACCAACTTATGGTCAATTGAAGTTCTATGGTTAATTGACCTAATTAGGGTTAGGTCCTAAAAGTGATTAAGCTCAAATTAATCCAAACAGCACAATAATCACTATTAAATTAATCCTTAGAGTTTACTGATTACTTTGAGACCCATATTTAATAGGTTTGGATTAGTGTGTGCAAAGTTATAGCTAAATGAACATTTTTTACATAATTTGAATTATTTAATACCCCTAAATGTCACTATGTGATATATTGATCCTACTGAAATTTGGATGGCATCATAATATTCCTTAATTTTTGATGATAAAAATAATATATTTATTTATTTTAATTTGACCTATATTTTGTGAAATATGAATTTCTAAAGTTTAAGATTTAATTAATTTAATTAAATGTATATTAACTGAACTGTTTAATAACTAAATCAAAATCATTAAATTTATTAACTCTTATTTAATCACTTTTAATCAGATTAAATGCATGTGGGCCCACAAGGATGACGGGTTGTCAAGGTAGGGTCCTTAAGGTCAGAGCAGTGCTACACGGCGGGTCCTGCTGCTGATCGGGCACAAGGAAGTCCACGCGTCGCCACAGCTCAAGTGACAACGCTACGGAGCGGGCCCCATGCCAGTCCGATAGAGCACAACATGTGGATGTCTCCACAGTGGGCCAAATGCAAAGTAGGCGGCCCGACCCAGAGGCGGGTCTTCTTCCTAAGAGGCGAGAAGGACAGGAAATTAGGGTTTCACTTGGTGTTCGAAAGAAGTATTGCAAGGGCAAGGTGAAGGCCAGTAATAATCCTACTAATTGGCCATTTGATCGAACCAAACTACAGCCTCTGATTGTCCTTCACCACTCGATGGAGTACTGCCCTAAAATTCTAGGTTTATGGTAAACAAACAGTTCAACAGCTTAATCCACATAGATCGAACTCAATTGAGTTCGATCAATCCTTAACCATAATACCTTCACAAAACTAACACTTACACAAAACTTAATAATGCAATAATCAAAGTAGGTTAATTGAACAAAAGGAAATGGGAGAAGTTAGGTACCTTCCCAAGCGCCGGAACGAAGAGGATCAGCAGGCTCTAGATTTTGATCTCTTCGTTTAGATCTCGATGAAGATGAAAAAATAGAGATTGAATGATGAAGTAATTTTGGAAGCAGTGGATGAGGCTGTGATTTTTAGCAGCAAAGATCGTGGCTGGCACGTTCCACCGCGTGTCTAGGCGTGTGACACGCGGGGCTCGATCCGCAGGGAGGATGACCCGTGGGATGCACGGGTCAGCCCGGAAGTTGAGCGCGGGTCCAAGGATCCAAAGGCAAGAACTCTGACCCAACTCGATATGCAAATGGAGGGTTTCGACTTGGCCAGATTTGCAAGAACGATGGGTTAAGGGATTAGGCTAGGTGGCGGGTCCCACAGCCAAAATTAATAATTATTTAACTTAATTAAATTATTTTAAACTTCATAACTAAATTTAGGATATTAATTGAGATTAAAAAAATTATAAAATTTCACCCCTAACTAATTGAGGGGCGATGAACGTAATGGCGAAGACAGATTTTTGTTTCGACGAGTATTTAATTATTTGTATTTTTGAGGATTTAAATAATATTAATATATTCGATGAAAATCCAACGACTTTCAAATGCCTCCAAAACTTCACCCCTAGCTAATTTGGGGGTAGTGAACTCAATGTCAAAGTCATATTTTTGATTTGAGGTTAATTTAAAAAGTCAATTTCTATGGTTTTGAGATTTTCTAGAAATCAAAATTTGATCCAATTGATTTCTGATTTAGCCTAGATCTTATAAATGAGTTCTAAATGACTTAGTTAGTGTACTAGAACTCCAATTAAGACTTAGATTAGTCTTAATGGACCTAAGTAATAACCTAGATTATTACATACATCTGACACAAGGTTTCAAGGATGTGACCAAGGGGTCACCCAATATAGAATACTACCACATGGAATAAATCTCATTCTAAATAGTTTAGGTGATTCTACCACAAGAATTTAAGATCAACTTCTAGGGTCAAGTAGGATCATCTAAGCATTTACCTCATGATAACACAATAAGTATTTCCTACCTCATTGGTTTAAAGATGATTAAGGTTGTATTATTATCACATAATATCTAATGTAAGATTATCAATATCTCACATATCTAAATACTCAATATAATCATATGGGATTATTCATTAAGTTTGGTTAACTAGATCAAGTGGGTAGCTCCATCTGACTGAGTCTTAGACTACAATTATGAGATATAACTAAGAATCTTAATATGATTTGATCTTTCAATGAATCATCATAGATTTTATAATTGATTTCATGCTAATAGTCTTATTTAAAAGAAAATCATAGATCTTAAGTTTCAAGTACAGATACTTAATCATACCAGTTCTTTGATTTCCTTAGCACTTCTAATTCAATGAATTAAAGTCAATATCAAATCAAATAAATTATTAGAATTATATTAGTCAAATTATCTTACAATCAGGTTGATTATTTAAGTGATTAAGAGTTTGGGTCTAAATCAGATAGATTAGGTGTTAAGCCCTAACTTTATCAATTTAAGACCAATAGTTACATTACAGATCAATGATAAATCTAATGAATTATTAATGAATTATTGATGGCGATCTAAGATCTAGATTAAGTGTAAATCACCTGATCAAGCCCTTAAGATCTCTTAAGTTTAATTAGGGATAAATGAGTGTTTAATAAAATTAAGTATTCAAGATAGAATCAAAACAATTGATCCTTTAAAACAACTTACAAAACTAAATGGAAACTAGCATAAGATTCAAGAAAATAAAATCGCAAAAATAGTAATAAGAACTATGCAAGTAATGTACGCACTTAGCATAGGACTAAATAAGTAATTTAATTTATATAACTTAATACAAATTCTAAGTACTTACGTACCTTTATAATGCTGCTTCACAACTATAAACCCATTGAAGATGATTCTTTATTACAGCCCCATTATGGTCAACAATGGTGTTAGCTGAATTAAAATAGAAGAATAAGCTTAAATAATGAATTAATAGAGTTATTTAATCACTAAAGATTAGGGGTGCAATTGACAACATAACCTTAATAAGGTCATTTATGATTATTTAAGGATATTATCTTGAAATCAATTTATTATTTTCAGTTATTTCTAAATACGTATGATATTTACAAAAGAACTATATTATTATTTCTAGGAGCATTAAAAAAACTTATATATGCGGATAGATTTTGAACAATTCATTTACAACTAAATCAAGTGATTGATAAAATGAACTTTAGCTTTTGATATACACAACTTTAGTAATTCCAATGCCTATGATCATAAAGTTAACATGAGGATGCATACATGTTTGAATATTCATACTTACCCAAGCTTCATTATTTTATTTCAGGTTTATGGAAAGTAAGCGAAGAACATGAATTCAAATGAACTTATATGCATGCTAAAGATGTAGGTAATCAATAAAGAGATGAAATAATCAAACAATTTACATTCAAATTCTCTAAAGATGCTCGAACATGCTTTAAAACATTTAATAGAGATGAAGTCAAACTCATCACTAAGCTAACTGCTTCATACAATCATTATATGATCATTTAACAGAGGGGGGTTCACTAAGTACTAAAGCATTTCAAGTATTTAAATTTAGTTTCATCACTTCTCCTAATTAAATTTTTAGATATATATGACGAGATAGCTTTGATCCAATATAATTTCATGCTTAAAAGGTGACAATTTTGATAGATATGTTGAACTTTAATCTTAACATAAGAGGCGTCAATATTATATTTAAATAATAGCATTATATTGAACACAATGATGATATATAGATGATGAGGTTAAACTTGTTATACATCATGAGGTAAGAAAACAACATGTTATTATATATGTTCTGCATTTGATAAGAAAAATCATACGAATAAAAATTTACTAATTCAGTGCATAGTTTAAAAGTATTTGCATTGCAATTAATATGTCAAATGAAAATATAAAGTTGAGTTCTGAATTTACAAGCACTTGTGATAGCATTCTACCATAATATTGATACTAAAATGAATAATTGCAGCAATGCCTAAATTCCATAAATATCAGTAAGGATTTTTGGATCATAAATTAAATAAAGTACAATAATTTTTGTCTCAGATATAAGTTCTATTGAACATCAGAAATAACTTTTCATCTCATTTATAAATTAATATAGAGAATTATTGTGGTTATTGATAACCAATAGTCTTAGAAATTATTCCAAAGTATTATTACTCATAAACATTGTCTAAGATATACTCAAACAAATAGAAGAATGAGGCCAAGAATGATTCAACTAAAGCATGATATTGATAGTTTTTTTAAGATTAAAAAAAAAAATGGAAATAGTTCATTCATTATCTTTACCTCTTAGTAAGGAACAAACTCGTACCATACATACAAGAATTGAAGCATACACAAAGATGCAAAAACAAACATCTGAATATATTGAGTGCATGCACGACTATGAGAATTTCATGCATCAAGTAGTCCTAACTTGCGGCCAATAACAAATTTGGTTAAGTGAGCTAGAACTATATTTACTGTGAACTCAAAGTTGATTATAAATGATAAAGAAGATAAAATTATGCTGAAATTAAAGTGCACTTCATTATATTGACTATGACAATTTCATGCATCAAGTAGTCCTAACTTGCGGCTAATAACAAATTTGGTTAAGTGAGCTAGAACTATATTTACTGTGAACTCAAAGTTGATTATAAATGATAAAGAAGATATTATTATGCTGAAATTAAAGTGCACTTCATTATATATATATATATATATATATATATATACACCTTTCTGAAATTGGGCGACGAAAGAGGAAGAAGGATCGACTCCCATATAATCAAAGCTTGACAGAGAGGCGAAGCTTTATGCGGCTAAGGATGGCTCGGCTGTGGAGAGGAGGAAGAGGGGTCGAGCATGGAGAGGAGCAAGAGGGTTTGGACATGAAGAGGAGGAAGAGGGCTCGACCATGGAGAGGAGCAAGAGGGTTCGGCCATGGAGAGGAGGAAGAGGTCTCAACCATGGAGAGGAGCAAGAGGGTTCGGCCATGGAGATGAGGTAGAGGGCTCGACCATGGAGAGGAGCAAGAGGGTTTGATTCTCATGAGGGAGAAGGAGAGGCGCACGGCTGGAGAAAAAGGATTTTCGGATCTAGCTACTTTAGGTTAGAGTGTCTTATATTTATGAGGCAAAAACTGAACTCTATCGCATCCATTGAATCAAAATTTGATGGCTGAAAATTCTTAAGCATTGATCTATAACTAATTAAACTCCAAAAATTACAAACTTAGTATTAAAACGAGCATCTCGACGTGACAAGCGCATGTGTCCAATAATAATTAAATTTGGACAAATATTTTATTTTATATTAATTTTTAAGTGAAAAACTTCAAAAATTTGCTACGTTTAATTTGAAGCTCAAAAATCTACGAAACTTGAAACATAACACCCTCATATAACTCTTAACTCAAATCTATAAAAAATTCTGAAATCCAACTTTTATTTTATCAATTATCAACTCTGGAAGTTTAAACTTTCCAAATTTACTTAGGACGATCCAGGATCCCGATTGCCCTCAAATTTTGGTAGAAGGATCCCCTTGATACACTTCATTTTATAATATTTTTATTTAATTTTTATCCAACTTAACTATAATATTGAATTTCGTCTTAATCTGCTCAAGATTAGGTCTGAACGGCTCAGTAATAACGTCGGGTTGTTACATCAGGATATCCAGGACGAGTTCATAGAGCACTATTGGAGTCTTTTTTAGTTTTACTATTTTGCATAGTTACTATTTTAGTGCAGCATTTAGACTCATTTCCCTTATTTCGGTAAACTATACGTAATAACTCTGAATGAGTTTTTCTTCTTTTTCTAAGATGATTATTTCATTCAACTTCTGTGATGAATATTTCTAGATGATTGCTTTAGCTTTTGCACTCTGTTTATATATTAATTATGCTTAGTATTATCATGTGATTAGCATACTAAAAATGTTGATACTTTATATATATATATTGGACTTTTCATATTGTATTTTAAATCTAATGTATGTATTGGTCTAATACTTAGGATAAGAATGTTACTCTTATCTTAAGTATTAGCTCTTAACTCTTCTTGAGATTGATTCAACAGCCCTTCAGTATTAGTTTGAGCTTTTCGGGGAGATGGGAAATTTCTTACCGAGTGGCACACCGCTCCGCCGACAATTATTTGTAATGGTCATTTCTTTTGCGCGCGGCAACGGGGCGGGGCGCCACATCCACACTTAGACTTCTCCTATTACTTGATTTTAGCTAGATTAGAAATTGATTTGGGTAGAGCCTTTCAATTACAATCTAGTTAAACAAATATAGTAAGTCCTTGAGTATAATAATTTCTTAACCTCATCTTTTCCTACTAATTCCTTAAGCCTCAAATTTAGTTACCTATAATATTTTTGTGGTTTAGGATAAGTGTAGAATTAGTTTTATTTTGCATTAATATACTTATAAGCTATTTTGTCATTCCATAAACTAAATCAAACTATTACTTTCCAAAACTTCAATCACTTATATTATTACTTACATTGACTTAAGATTAATATCTGTAAGTTAATTGGGAGCTTAACTAGTTTCAATCATTAAGTTAGATCATTAAAACTAGAATACAATAGATATTATATAGTTTATAATTACTTATTTTTTCTTGAATGCAAAGCTTCATATTGAGATTATATCCTTGAACATACATACAAGACATTATGCATAAATAAATATTCTTAATAAAACTTAGGGGTTCTTTTTTGTTATGGCCAAGGGCAGGCTTATAAAGGATATAAGGAGACCTCACATTCTCAGATGATGAATATGAGTGTTTATTTTCTACTTGAGACCCTGCTTTCCTTACTAGTTAGGCAGACGTGCTTAACTCCTCGCTTGTTCTGTAATTTTGCCTGTAGAACGGAAAATTAAAATACCTTCGACAATTTACATATTTGGGTCATCACAATCTTATTGATTATGTGTATTCATCATAACTTTTAAGCTATGCTTACTTTTCATAGTCCTAGACTATGTATTCTTAGCCAAAGAGGCTAATATTTTACCTTACTTCTCCTGCTTTGCACTTTCATTTTTTGTACCGTGCTTTACTTAGTTACAGTTTTACTTTCACGTAGTGGATGTTGCTTAATTATATTTTATGCTTCACTATTTTTTATTTGCTTTACTTAGCATAATATTCATTGGATATATACATATTTCCATTTATATTTTTTATATGCACATTAGCAATTTTTTGCCTTATTATGATGCTTTTTCTCTTACTTATTGTTGGAGTCTATAGCAAACCTACTTATGAATTTATACTATTTTCCTATTTACTGTTCTTCTTTACATTTGTTTTTTCCTCCTTACTTTCATACTTTCATGCTCTGTTATAAATTTTAATTGTAAATTGCATATGTGATATACAAATGAATTTTAATAAAATTTATCCAATCTTAAAATGTAATTTAACTTTTTAGTCTAACCACCATTTTCTTTTCTTGGCTATGCTATGCCGTATTTTAAATACCAAAAATATAGTATATCAGGAGCATTCTCAGAGTAGTGGAGCTGGACCTAGTTCGAGTCATTAGCATTGAAGACTTTTTTGCTTTCGTATTTCATTCTTTCAATTTACTATTTTTATGAGAGAGTAAACTATATTTATTTGCTCTTTAATTACAAGTTTCTGATAATTTAATTTTCTATAAAGTTTTTATTTACTTATTCTGTGATGGATTTACTTTCTTTAAAATGCTTGAATTGGATAAATGGATGAATGTATATATCTTCTTCTTACATGTAAACTTCTATTATAATGTAATTTCATTTATCCTTTATTTATACTTACAATTACTTTTATTTTCTACTTTTCTACTTTTATCTTTCTTTTTCTTCCATTTCATCTCTTAACTTAACACTCTCACAAAGATTCTTGGCCACACATTACTCAATAGTTGTGTTGGTTTTCTTCCAACCCAGTGTTAAATGTTGTGGTAGTACACTATTGGATTAGTTTTCAAATCTAATATTGGGGTCGCTAAAATAATACTCAAGATTAAGTAATTATTGAGGACCAATAAAGTGTCTAGACTAAGCATGCAAGTTATAACACATTGTCCCGTCACCACGTGCAGTTTATTTAAGGGATAACAAATTGGCAGCAAAACGTTGTGTTACTCAGGAAGGAAAAACACGACCTCCTCGAATAATTGCAAAACAGCTGTTGAACATAAGAATTGCTGAAACTCAACCTCAAAAGAAGAAGGCTAAGTATTAATACTTAAGATAAGGGCTATATCATTATCCTAAGTTTTAGGTAAATACATATATTAGATCATGAGTAGAATATGATGAATCTAATATATATATAAGTATAACATCATTTCCAGTATGTTGATCACATCACAATACTAGGTGTAAGTAATATAAAGATACAGTGCAGAAGTTAAGCATACATCCAGAAACTGAATAACACATTTATCTCAGAAAAAGAAAAGAGAAACATCCAGAATTATTACAACGCTTTTATAATAAATACATAAATAAATTCTAACTACTGAACTAAAGAACTAAGCAAAAAGTAAATGCTGAATAAGAATCCACTAATGCTCCTCAAACTTCTCCTAAATTTCTTGAGTATCCATCAGATCTCGCTCTACGAACTGCACGAGATCTAGCAAATTGATGGATCTCAAAAGTACTACGTGTTAGACAATAAGTCCAACACAACGAAAGCTATTCTAACAATTTACAATTATCAACTATTTACCAATTAAAAAACTTAAACAAAATTATAGAGAAAGGCAGTAAAATAGCTAAAAACTCAAAATAGTATAAATCTAAAGTAAAGTAACTAAAACTGAAATCTGAAACTGTAGATTAAAATTGTAAACTAAAACTGTAAACTAAAAATAGTAAGTAAATTTGAAACTGCAAATTACTGCTGAAATATATGTAAAATAGTATGAAATCTGAATCTAAGTAAATGATACTATAAAATTGTGATGTATGTCACTAAATTCATGATTATGCATCTAAATATGCCACATAATTATATATCACTCATATACTGTGGCACCCCACCCCTTAATCCGCAGAATTAAGCTAAGGGGTGGTGTGTCACTCTGGCTGTAACAACCCGAGTTGTTACTTTAGATAATTAGGGTTAATCCTAAGTCTTAAACATAATTAGATGTGTTAATTAGGTCAATGGAGTCAACCTCCTAAACCTAGCACAAATTAGGAGTCAATTGGATTGAATCCTGATTTTTAGAAATCCGGAAACCCTAGGAATTGACCTATTTAAATTGACCTCCAATTGAAAAATGGACGCCACCATTGAATTCATTGACCCCAAATTAGCTTGGGGTGAAGTTTTTGTGTCAATCGGAAGTCGTCAAAATTTCGACGAATATTTTAATAATAAAAATACCCCGGAAATCGAGGTATCAAAATACTCGTCGGATTGAAAATCCGACTGTGCCATTGAATTCCTTGATCCCAAATTAGCTCGGAAAAACATGTTCAAAATTTTTTTTCTGAAAAATGTTTTAAAAAAAAAAAATTATTATTAATTAATTAATTAACAGCGCCGTACAACGCCGTTAACTCCAGTTAATGGCGCCGTCAGATCGAACGGATCAATCCGGACCGTCCGATCGCGCACGGATCCCACGGTCTGGCGCGAACTGGACCGTCCGCTATCGCGCAGATCCGACGGTCCAGAGGCGTCGTCCTCGCCCTCTCCGCCCGCGTGACACGCGGCGGCCCGTCGTGTTTTCTGGCCAATCCGACTACATCCAGACCTCAGCGAGATCGCCGTTCGGTCTATAAGACCTCGGCCTACCCCTAGGTTCCGAGTTTACACCGATCGGAGCCCGGATCGAGCCGGAATCATGCCCCGAAGTCAGCCCTATTTTTCCGCCGAAACCTTCTCCGATCCGAACTTCAGGTACCCCGATCTCCCTCGTTTACCGTTCGATCATTACAAAAATTGTAGGATATGTAGATTAGGATGTCATCTACACATCCACCGTTCCGATCGGGCTTAAACCAACCCGATCGGGCGCACCAGCTCCCCGAAGAAGACTGGGTTCGGTCCGCCGAACCCCCCGGAAGGCGAAGCGTCGCGCCTTCGGGCCGGGCCGGGTCGACCCGAGCCCGACCCGCCCGGGTCGGGTCCGCGTCAACGCGGGTGGGGCCCACTCCGCCATGTGGCAGCCACTGGCACTGCTACGTGTCAAGTGGGGGCCCATAGCCCCGTCACCCGAGCTGAGTCAACAGCCCGTGGGACCACAGTGCCACGTGGCAGCCTCTGGCGGTGCCACATGTCAAGTGGGGCCCACAGCCCAATCAGCTGAGCTGAGTCAGTAGCCGGTGGGGATCACAGTGCCACGTTGCAGCCTCTGAAGGTGCCACGTGTCAGTGGGGCCCACTGTTGATTAATTAGAAATTTTTATTAAGGTTAATTTAATTACTGTTTAGCCTTAATTAATTACTGTTCGTGGTTAATTAAGTTAGGGTTAGTACTAATTACTTTTAAACAGTAATTTTAATTAAGTAATTATAATTAAAGATTAATTAAGGATTAATTAACTGTTAATTAAATCTTAAACAGTAATTAGGATAATTAATTATTTTTGAACAGTAAAACCTAATTAATTATATTTAATTTAATATTAACAAATAATTAAGACTAATTAAACAGTAATTAGCACTAATTACTTTGCTACAGTAAAATTAATTAATTAATTAATTAATAATTAAACAGTGATTAATTAAATAAAAACTTTATGAATGAACAGTAAATTTAAATAATTAAATATAATTAGAGATTAATTAAGATTAATTAAATAGTAATTAGCACTAATTACTTTGCTATAGTAAAATTAATTAATTAATTAATTAATAATTAAACAATGATTAATTAAATAAAAACTTTAAGAATGAACAGTAAAATCATTCAATTTGAATAAATGAATAGTAAATTAATTCAAATTATATTTTTGAATAGTAAATCTTAAAAGTTTAATAACCTTTTGTAGGATGATCCAAACATAGCCAATATGGGTCTTAAAATGCTCAGAAAAATATTTAGAATCAAATGGCGCAATGTAAAGTTTCGGGGTACGTATAACGAGGTAGCATTTTAGAGCCTCTTTAAAACACCATAACTTTTTACTCGATTATCGAAACATAGTCAATATGGGTCTTAAAATGCTCAGGAGAGCGGCCCCAATACCGTGGTAGTATTAGTTTTCCCATTTAGATATCAGGACAAAAAGTCAACTCTAGAACTTAGAGTTGACTTTGGTGAAAAATGACCAAAATTCCCTTGGACTTCAAACAGCCATAACTTAGTCAGATCAACTCCAAATTGGAAATTCAAGATGCTAACTAGTCTAAAATTTCAATGTCATTATTGTAATAAAATAATATTTAGGATCTGAACCCTAGAAATTTAGGTAAATGACCAAATTACCCCTAGCCTTATTTTAGCCATAACTTGACCGTTTCTCGCCCGATTTAGGCGTACTTACTGTCTATCTTCAAGTTAGACAGTAAGGAACCAATTGGAACTTAAAGAATTCAATTCTAACCTGTAAATCAAAAGTTGACTTTTTGACCCTTAAGGTAGGGGCAAAATAGTCCCTAAGTTTGGACTATGTACTCTTAACCTCTAGTTTACATTTCAAAACTCTTAAACCAAGGTTATAATCTTCTTAGTATCAATTAAGTGAGTGAAATCAACTCTTAAGTTAGATTCCAATAATTTTTGTTAAGTCTTAAAAGCACTACATCTTAAGAACCTTTCTTGAGACTAGGACTAGATCATAGGTTAGAGTTCATTCATTGGGTAAATTGGGTTACCCTATGGGTGAAACCTTGGTTTATTAGTTTCTAGACCTTCTTTTATTTTACAACTCGTTCTGATTATTTTATCTTTTAACCTTAGGTTTAAGGTAGGAGATTCATCATATTATGTTTGATTACTTAATAGGATTTGCCATAACTAGTAGATCACTTATAGAATAAAACATAGAACTTAGGTCTTATCCTTTGGATTATGAGATTAAACCTAATTCTCGTAGTGTTTAATCCATAATCTATAGGTATAGAAGATCTTGATCAGATCTTAGTTAGAACGTCTAAATTTATAAAATTAAGACGTATGATTTATTGATTTAACTCGTAGTCGTCTATCTGATTGAACTAGATTGGATCCTGATCAGTTACAATCCTTTTTTAACTTGTAAAGATGAATTTCTGAGTTACACTCGATAGTAGGAAAACGGTGATCCTGAACTTGTGTAACTTGGAATAGTTAGAATGGTTAAGTAGAAAACAAATAATATCACCATATTTAGTAGAGTCTCTTACTTCTATTTGATACTTTGTTGCTTACGCATCCCTTGATTTTTGTGCCATATTTCCTTGAGCATATCATATAAGACATTTGATGTATGAATAAAATGTTAGGAAAATATGGAGACTCCTTAGATTCCTTGTGAAAATATTAAAGTGATTTATGAAAAGATAATAATTTTATGAGCTACCTCTCAGTTATATCCTTATTGCCTAGCCTCCTTATGTCGTTAGGGGAATGATCCATTTTGTTGTGTGCCTAGTTTACTAGCCTCCTTATGTCGCTAGGGGTACACCGTTGGTGTCTTAGCCGTACTGGCGTTAAGGTTGCCTTGTATGCTTAGTTTACTAGCCTTCGTATGTCACTTAGGGCATACAGTTGGGCCTTAACCGTACTGGTGCTAAGACCCTTCACTTGCTTTGTGTGCTTATATGCCTAGCCTCCTTATGTCGCTAGGGGTACACAATTTATGACTTAACCGTGATAGTGCTAAGCTTCTTTGGTATTCGATGGCCTTGAGTAGCTCTTTTCTGTATGGTAGTCGATGCACATGTGACTTTATATGCAGTTGTTGTTGCTTACTTTTCAGTATTCTTATTCCGTCAGCTATTTCCTTGTACTACTTGATATACATATTTATGGTGTTAGAATCTTGCTGCTATATGTACTTACCACTGCTGAGTTATTTATTTATTTTAATTAGTATGCTTTCTGTTGATCACCAGCATATTTAAGATGTAGAATTTTTCTTACTGCACTTATTTAGTTACGTATATTTATACGCCCTTCCTTGTTTAGTTTGTATGCGAGGCATGTCTCAGCCTCTTTCATTTTTTTTGCTTAAGTTATAAATGATAATTTATCGCTTCCCTATTTCTTTTGTATTGCTTGCTGCTCCCTTACACATATTATTGCTTAGATGTTGTAGAATGGTGATATTACTTAACACATATAAAAATTTTCAGCTTAAAATATACTTAGACAATTGTCTAACCAGATTTTTCTTTTTTGGCTGGGGCCCTACATTGTGAAACCGACAATGACAGACTCCTTTCAGTTAGACGAGCAGGAGTTAGGTGTGGAGCCTTACCCCGAGGAGGAGCCCGTAGAAGAAGCTGCCGTTTAGTCCCTTTATACTTCGAGTGAGAATGAGTTGTTTTCATTCTTTTTTTTTTAATATTTTAAATTATGTAATAATACAGGTATCATTGACTGTATATTGGATTTTATGCTTATATTTTGAGTCTATTATTCTTATTTACACTGTGATGCTTGGATGGTTTATATTTCCTTAAATCGCTTCCGCACTCTATTTATTTACTTATACAATGACTATTAGTTTGATTCTGTGTTAATCCTTCCATAATCAGGTGGATTGTGTAGACTATCCTAATCCAATAATAAGTGAGGGGTTAGTTAGAGTGACGCCCCACCCTTAACCTAATCCTTTAGCGGATTAAGGGTGGTAGGCGCCACACTGGCTAACCCCTCACTTATTATTGGATTAGGATGAAATTCATAATCCACCTAATAAGGGAAGGAGTGAGCACAGAATCAAACATCAGTCATATCTACTAAATTATACAGAGTGCAGAAGCAATTTAAGAAATGACATCCAAGCATCACAATATAATAAATATGGGACATAACTCAGAATACAAGCATAAAATAATCCAAACACGCAGTCATAGGTACCTGTATTATTACATCAATTAAAGTTTAAGAAAAATAAAAGTGCAAATGCGCTCATCCTCACATATAATAGAAAGCTAAATGTCTTCTGGTCCCAGCTGCTGCGCCTCCTCTAAATAGGGCTCCTCTTCAAGTACTGGATCCTCAAACTGCTCTATTCCTGACATTGTCGGTTTCATATTGTAGGGCCCCAGCCAAAGAAAAGAAAAATCTTGTTTTAGACAATTATCTAAGTATATTTTAGGCTGTTAATTTTCATGTGTTCTATAATATCACTATTTACAACTTATGAACAACAAAGTAACTAAGCATATGTGTAGTAAACATATAAGGAAAATGGGGACATAACAATAAATGAGGTAAAAGCACAATAGCTAAGCAAGGAACGTGCATATAACATAATAAGTAAAAAGTACTGAAAGTAAAGATTAATCCTAGACATGCGGATGATCATGCGGCATATGCAAATTAAGTGATAGAAATCTGAACATGGTACGTATAATAAGCAGTAAAGTCTAGCATCCTATAAATATGTACAGGTAAGCGGGTAAGTAAAGAAAAATAGCTAACTGAAATATGCATTTGAATACTATACACAGTAAGCTGAAAAATAAAAACAGGTATGTAAAGACTGCCATATCAGAAAGTTGGCCATTGGGCTGGTAAAAACCCCAAGCCTTTCAGGGCTTGAGCAGACAGAAATTCCCATAGCCTTTCAGGGCTAGGGCAGACAGAATCCAGCAGCAGAACTGAGAAGGCAGTAATCACACATGCAAAATCTTTTGGTTATTTTAATTTGTTTCTGTGGACACATTTCAGAAACAGTTGAGGAGTTAAGCACATCTACAAGACTATGCGGGTTCCAT
Source organism: Gastrodia elata (assembly GCA_016760335.1). Taxonomy (NCBI): domain Eukaryota; kingdom Viridiplantae; phylum Streptophyta; class Magnoliopsida; order Asparagales; family Orchidaceae; genus Gastrodia; species Gastrodia elata. The sequence goes on from CM028673.1 coordinate 15,166,625, forward strand.
AATTAACACACTCTTCTCAATGAGTAATGTTAAGCCTCCTTATTACTCCTTACCCCATCCAATAGGGTAAATGTGCACCAGAATCCTCCCAGAGACTGAACCCAAAGGCAACTGTTATCCTAATTATTCTAAGTTTTCATTTTCATGCACAAAGTTCTCTTATATGAAATGTCCAAGGAAGTAAGCTCAAATATATAAGGAATGCGTAGCACAAAGTATCAAAATAAGCAAGGGACTCTACTAATATGGTGATATCATTTGTTTTCTATTATTTGTTCTAGCTATTCCAAGTTACACAAGTTCAGGATCACCATTTTCCTACTATCGAGTGTAACTTAGAAACTCATCCTTATAAGTTAAAAAGGATTAGAACTAATCAGGTTCTAATCTAGTTCAATCAGATAGACGATTATGAGTTAAATCAATAAATTATACGTCCTAATTTTGGTGAATTTAGACCTTCTATCTAAGATTTGATCAAGATCTTCTAAACCTATAGATTATAGATTAAATACTATGAGATTTAGATTTAATTACATAATCCAAAATGGGTAAGACCTAAGTTCTAGGTTCATTCTCAAAGTGATTTACTGATTATGGTAATCCTATTAAGTAATCAAACTTAATATGATGAATCTCCTATCCTAAAACTAAAGTTAAAAGACAAAATAATCAGAACAAGTTATAAAATAAAAAGAAAGTCTAAAAACTAATAAAACTAAGGTTTCACCTATCGGGTAACCCATTTACCCAATGCATGAACTCTAACCTATGATATAATCCTAGTCTTAGGAAAGGTCCTTAAGGTGTAGTGTTTAAGATTTAGGAGAATTCAAGAATCTCACCTAATGGTTGATTTCACTCACTTAAATGTCCCTAACATGATTATAATATTAGTTTTAATGTTTTGGAATGTTAATTAAAGGTTATGGGTGCTTATCCCAAACTTAGGGAAAAATGACTATTTTGCCCCTACTTTAAGTGTATAAAAGTTAACCTTTGATTTATGAGTCCAAAATTAAGTTTCTTGATTTCAAATGATTCTTTACTATCTAACTTCAAGATAGACAGTAAGTATGCTAAATTTGGACTTTAAATGGTCAAGTTATGACCAAAATGAGGCCAGAAGTATTTTGGTCATTTTATAAATTTCTAAGGCTCAGATTCTAAATATTATTTCAATTTATCGGTGATATTGAAATTCTAAACTAGTTAGCATCTTGAATTTTTGAATTTGGGGTTGATTTGACCAAGTTATGGTTATTTGAATTCTAGGGGCAATTTGGTCATTTTCCCACTAAGTCAACTCTGAATTCTATGGTTGACTTTTTATTCTAATGTCAGAGTAAGAAAACTAATACTTCTACAGTGATGGGGCCGCTCTCCTGAGCATTTTAAGACCCATATTGACTATGTTTGGTCAACTAGGTCAAAAGTTATGGGGTCCTAAAGAGGTCATAAAATGTTACATCATTATGCGTGCCCCGAAATTAATTTTTACAATATGCCATTTGATTATACTTATTTTTCTGAGTATTTTGAGACCTATATTGGCTATATTTGGATCATTCTACAAAAAGTTATTAAACTTTTAAGATTTACTATTCAAAAATACAATTTGTATTATTTTAGTATTTATTTATTCAAATTAAATTAATTTACTATTCATTACTAAAGTTATATATATATATATATAAATTCTAAAATTATTAATTCTTAATTAATATGTAATTAATTAGGGCTTAATTATCAATTAGCATTAATTAATCCAATAATTAATTAATTTAATATTATTATTTACTATAGAAAAATTATTAAGCCTAATTACTGTTTAACTAACCTTAATTACCTGCTAACATCTATTTAATAATAATTAATTATAATTTTACTATTTAATAATAATTAATTACTCTAATTACTGTTAATATTTGATTAGCACTAAAATATTCTTAATTATTCTTTAATTATTAATTACAGTTAATTAATTATATAAGTTACTGTTTAAAAGTCATTAGTACAAATTACAATTAATTAACTAATAACAGTAATTAATTACTGAATAATCAGTAATTAATTTATTTAATTATCTATCTCTGAGATGACACGTGGCAGCGCCTGATTGGGCGATGCACTGTGTGTGGGCACCACTGTACACGTGGCATGCACGGTAGCTGCCACATGGCTCTATGGGTCCCACGAGGAGCCGAAAAGGTTTTGTGAGACCTGACAATGGGTCCCACTTGACACATGGCGTGCCCAGAGGTTGCCAGTGGAAGTCGAACGGTTGCCCGGGCTCGGGCGGTGGGTCCCACCTGACACATGGCATGCCAGGATGCTGCCACTTGGCACTATGGACCCACCTGGGCAGCCGAAGAGCCGCGGAGGCTCGGTCGGTGGGCCCACCTGACGCGTGGCTTGCCCAGCGGCTGCCACGTGGCGTAGTGGGCCCCACGGCCGAAGCCGAAGAGGCGTGGTGTCTTGCGGTGGGTCCCACGTGACACGGGGTATGCCTGGAGGCTGCCATGTGGCGCTGCGGGCCCCACCTAGCTTACGCAGATCCGACCGCGGTCGGGTTGGGCTCGGGTCAACCCGGACGTCACCCGCTTCGCGGGGCGTCCCGAGGGAACCGGGCTAGGGCACGGCTTTTGCCGGCCTTCCTGCGCCGGACCACCTCGGCCCGCACGGCCAACGGTAGCCCACGACGGGGCCTACACGATGGCAGGCGGACCTTCGCCGAAGGTGGCCGGAGGCGGCGCCTAGGGGCAACCCTAGGTCCTAAGGTTCGGCGGATGTAACCTCTAACGGTTTATACTGTTTGCCTAATCCCTAAATCGGCTGATCGAACGCCCTTTTGGTCGATCGGCTCCGCTCGATCAATGATCGGGGGTTCGGAATAGGTAAACGACAATAATTGCATGTGTTTACATGAAGGATAGAATGGGAATGGGGTGTACTTGATCGATGGTCTGCTGCCTTCGGGATCTCGAGAGGACGAGGCCACACCCTTCGATCGCTTTGCTCGAACCTGGAGAGTACCCGAGGTCGAGGAGCATCCCCGGGTTCTTAGGGAAGGTCCCGGCAGAGGCCACAAGGTCGGGGAGGGCTCAGACTGGCCCGAAGGGGCGGTGGGGCGCCGCGTGGCGTCGGGGACGGAGAAGCCGAGGAAGACGCGTCCAGAGCCATTCGTTCGATCCCGATCGGACGGCTCAGATCCGTCTGATCGGATCAGACGGAGGAAGCGACGGCGTCGGCTGAAACTGACAGCGCACGCGGTTAAGTGAATGGTGCCATCAGTTAATAAATAAATTAATATATAATTAATATTTTAATTAATTATTTAATTCCAATTTAATTCAGATAATTAAATTGTTTCAAGAAAAATTCCAAATATTCACCCCTAGCTAATTGAGGGGTGAGGAATGCAATGGCGAGATCGGATTTTCGATCCGATGAGTATTTTCATTTCTTAATTTCCGGGGTATTTAAATATTATTAAAATATTCGTTAAAATTTCGACGACTTCCGATTGACACGAAAACATCACCCCTAGCTAATTTGGGGTCAATAAACGCAATGGTGATGTCCGTTTTTTGATCGGAGGTCAATTTAAATAGGTTAAATTTTTAAGTATCCGAATTTTCCAGAAATCATGATTTGATCCATTTAACTACTGATTTGGACTTGGTCTTAGAGGTTGACTCAAATTGACCAAATTAGCACTTATGGTTACATTTAAGACTAAGGTTAATCCTAATGATTAAGGTAACAACCTGGGTTTTACATATACTGACTAGGTGTCTCATTAACACACCACTGATTTCCTATGTGAGTGTATGCTCTACTAATAGAGTCCTTAGGTGAGCCAAATCGTTCCGCTAATACTAACATGACTTATGCATTATTATATGCCAAGTTTTTAATACCGGTATGCTTTAAATCATAAAAAATTAAAATCAATTCAATATTCAATATTGATTCCATATATCTCCATTGTGCAGAATTCACCTAATTGAATTCAGACTCCTGAGTCTAATTTATTAAGTTATTTAGGTTAAGATCATATAGAATTATCAGCTAAAATGATTGAATACACATAGTTTGTAAGTTTCCAAGAAAGGAAATTTAACACTTAGTTTGTTTAACTGCTCTTATCGAAGCGCACGATGATAAGAGGCATAACCCGGTTACAGTTTATTCTCTCAAACTAAGATGTTAAATACCTTAATTATAATCATATAGCATGCTCTAAAATGATAACTTGTGATATTTAATTTGTTTAACTGCACTTATTGAAATGCATGAAGATAAGAGGCATGAACCAGTTACAATTTATTCTCTCAAATTAAACATCCAAATTTACCTAATCATGAAACACCCAGGCTTGGAAAATTTACTCTAAGCTGGACTGTACTTATCCCATCACATCGGATAAGACCGAGACTCTACAATCTCACTTTCCAATCCCAAAATTTTATTGAAATGATTTAGCACTATGAGTATACACTTTCACACTCTACTGATAATCTATTGATTTTCACAAATCTATTTAAACAATAAGGATTATCAGACTAATGAATCCTTAATCCATTAAAATAGTATTACACAAGGGCCTAAAAATATGACCTAAAGGCCACTCAAATTTAGTTTACTACCATATAAAAGAAACTCATACTAAGCTCTTAGGTAATCCTTCCGTAAGGGTCTAAGATCAAGTTTTTAGAGCTAGTAAAGATTATCAAAGTTCCTACATCAAGATGTATATAATAAGCTCTTCCTACCTTAATAGATCAATCAGTTATGACTTATAATTAGTGGTTTATTCATGCTAAGGTAAGATCATAATGATCTTACACACCTAAACTAAAAGAAATCTAAGTTTTATACTTTGCACTAATTTTACAATTCTTATTTCCTTAATGTTTGATTTGACCAAATCAGATGGGTAAACCCATTTGATAAACACATATGCTAAAATCATGGGATTTAATCTCATAAAATATTAAGGAATGATTGGTTTATAAATCCATTCCATTTTATAGATAACACTATACTGGTAGTCTCACTTAAGAGTAAATCAAGGATCTAAAGATAAGTATTTAGATATATCATTTAGTTTTGATATATTTTGGCCCCATTAGAGTCCTAGAGTCATTAAAATACAAAATAATCTTAAATATGGGCAATTCTGGACAGTTTTGGGCGCTACGGCGCGCAGCGACGGTAGCGCTTCCTAGCCAAGGGTCAGGCACTACGACGCTTTCAGGCGCTGTGGCAGTCGCGCTGCATCGCTTTCAGCGCTGATGCGCGATACGATGCCAGATTTCCCGAGAGCTGGGCGCGACGACGCACTGTGGCGTGCTACGATGCGCTACAAAATAATTAATTTGAGGAATTGCTCACTACGGCGCATTACTGCTTAATTAATTTGAGACGCGGGCGCTACGGCGTGCTGTAGCGCTCGACGGTGATTTTGCCTGTGCGAAAACTGTAACGGGTCTCCTTTCGCACTCAAATACTCTCAATTTAGGGCACCTCACGTGTGGTTCCACATAGAGACCTTTTTATTGATACCAAAATTAGCATGAAATGATTATTCTAACTAGCAGAAGATGATGCCCTAGCTACAGGTATACAAACATTTACAGCTTTTGACAGCAACTTAATTGGAGAAATGAGCTTTAATTGGACTCATTTGAGTCCGATTGAGGCTTGATGACTATGCCTAGACTCCATACACTAGCTACTAAAAATATCATTCACAAATACTTTGAATAATCGGATAGAGAGAGTAGCACAATGAAGAGTATAACAAATGGGTACCTTGGCTTGCAAGGATTGAGGTTGATTTCTGCTAGTTCCTTGGGAGCTTGGGAGCTTGAAGGTTCCTTCAGCAGCAAGCACAGCAAGTAAAGGAAGAGGAAAGGAGGAACTTCAGCTTGACAGCAAAGGAAGGAATGAAGACTAAGGCTCCATTTTAAAGGAGGAGAAGGGGAGGTGGCAAGCATGGCAAGGATGGGATAAAGATCCACTTAAGTAGTAATAATTGAAACTCTTAAACATCGAGGCGCATTTTCAGATAATGGTGGAGTTCCTAATAAAAATTTCAAAATTAAGCGTGCTCATGTGGGAGCACTCACATGATGGGTGACTTGCTGAGAAGTTATCTTCTGATGGTAAAATCATGAGACATTTCAGGTCAAAGCGGACAATACCTTGGTGCTTAAAAGTTTGGGCAATTACAAATTGTATCAGATCGGGCCATAGGATGCCAGATAGGAGCTAAGTGTCATATAGGGAAAGTATCACTTCATGTGAGCAGCTTCTTGAATTCATGATGATTAAGGTGCTACATTGTTGTGAGTACCTCTTGCTCTTGTATGGGTCACCTCTATCCCTATATACCCAATGAATGGTTCTTGGATCTGTGTGTGGATACTGACGAGAACGTCAATTACTTAAGTTGGGAGATTGTAAAGAACCACTTAAGTAGTAATAAGTGAAACACTTAAACATCGATGAGCATTTTTAGATAACGGTGAAATTTCTGATAAGAACTCCAAAGTTAAACGTGCTCATGTGGGAGCACTCCTAGAATGGGTGACCTGCTGGTAAGTTATTTTTTGAGGGCAAAATTGTGATGTCTTTCAAGTCAAAGCGAACAATATCTTGTGCTTAAAAGTTTGAGTTGTTACAAGAACAATAATAATAATAATAATAATAATAATAATAACAAATGAATGTTATTATTATTATTATTATTATTATTATTATTATTATTATTATTATAACTATAAGAGAGTAATAAAATAAATAAATAAATAAATAATGGAAAGAGCAAGAAAAAATAATAATAAAATGTTAGTAGCAAAAAAAAAAAATCTCTAGCAATTAATATGTTTAGAGTTAGTTAATTAGGAGTTAATATTTATTATTATTATTCTTATTATTATCATTTTCTTTGAAAAAGAAAATAATCCTCATCGTCTTTTTTTCTCTCTTCTTTTTTTTTTCTTCTTCTTCCAAGTTTGAAAGGGGTTCATCATACGGCGGCGACGGTTGGCTGAGGAGGGGAGGGCCGGAGGTCGGCGAGGCTGGGAGGAGGAGAGAGGTGGTGATTAGCCGAAGGAGGAGGAGGAAGAGTGAGTGATTGCATGTTTTGAGAGGGGGTTGGGGCTCCTTTTATAGGGAGGAAGGGGAGGAGAGACAAGTTCGACCGAGCATCCTGTTGGGCGACATGGATGTCAGGTTAGGGGGGGCAGGGGCATGCAACAACTGGGGGGGGTGGGGGTGGGGGGGGTGGTTGACTGGCCCCTTCTTCCTATGCCATAGGGCATGCATGTGTGAATCGCACAAGAAGAAGAAACAGGGAGAAAATTTAAGGAAAATTAAATAAAAAAATAATTATTTAAATTAATCATATTTTTTTACAGTTTGAATTTTAAATTTTACAAACTTAATTGAGAGGTGGGTCTTGATGAGAGGCACACGCTCTGTCATTTTTCTTAATTTAGAGCTATATTTTATAATATATTAATTTTTGAAGATAAAATTTTCTAAAAGAACTAACTTTTTTTTGGATATAAGTTTATTTTTCCTAATTTTTTGTAATTAAGTTTTTAATAATTAATTTAGTAAGATTCGTTATCCAAATTACTCCCAAACCTAGGTATTATGATGTTTCTAACGGTTTGTTTAGCTCGACCTAATTTTGAACTAATTTGTGATCTTGATTTTACCTTAATTGAATCAAATTTTGGTCATTGTTACATTAATTGAGATTTGGGTTGTTACACAAAAAAAGTCCAAACATAAGGTATAATAAAATGCTTAAGTATTAAAAGTATATAAATAATATAAAGAATAATTATGTTAAAAATTTATGAATTCAATTCATGTATGATTTTACTTGCACATTAATCTTCATTTTCTACATAACTTCTCTTAAAATTAGAATAATTATTTAAAACATTTCAACATTTACAAAACAAACTTAGCTTTGAGATTTATATTTAAATTTTAATTTCTTAAGCACAAAGCAACACAGTTGATTAAATATGAAATCCACATTACATGCATTATGTCTATTTTATCTATTTACACAAGTTAGAGCTATAAGAATTTTAGTTTGCTTTTATTTTGCTATTATTTTTTGGAAAAGTTAGGAAAACCTTTGAATGGTGTGAGAATCTTGAGTGGGTGATTGAATTTGTTGAGTCTCATAATGGGAGTGCAAGTTTGAGAAGATGCATCTTCGTGATGATGGAAATGTTGAGACTACTAAAGAATAAACAATTTGTATGCCAATAAGCCAATAATATTAAATTTACAATTATTTGCATGCCCTGTGCTTTCCATATTGAATTTATTTCATTGACTAAATAGATCTCTCTTTTTTTGTCGATTCCATGTTTCAGATAGCTGCATTTAAGAACAGATAGTATTTAAAGCTGCATACAAATTTCTGAGAGAATCACAATAAAATGATTTTTAAGATAAATCTCAAATTTCATGATAAATAATGAAAATAAATCTACAAAAATTCAACTTATATGAAAATTGATGAAAAAGAATAATTTTTTAAAGACATCCACACGAAAGTAATAAAGAGAATATATATTTTAAAGGAAATATGCATAGCTACAGCTTAAATTCCATCGTCACCCAACTAAAAAGCCTCCTGTTATATACAATTGTGGTTATACAATAATATTTAGATAAGACTACCCTTTCCCCTTCTTCGATCAGCAGCTATAGCTGCCCTGTGCTTGAGAGAGAAGACAAGCAGAACAATACAGAATTGATAATAATACATTATATCAACAGTTCATCTGTCACAGGAATGAGTTTAGATACCCAAATTCATGTCTCATATTGAACTGCAGCAAGCTGGCATAAACCCTATCCCAAACGCCTATGAATAGTGATTCATCGTCTGGGCTTAGCGCCACCCCGGATATCTCCCCAAAGAAATCCAGCTCCTGCCTCTTCTTGTAATCAGCCCTGGTGCTGTAGATATGAACAAAGTCGGCTGGCTCAGCCGCAATCATGAACCGTCCGTCTGATGAGTACCTGATCGATCGGACCGCTCCCAAATTGCACTTCAGAATTGCCAATGACGACGAGAGGTTCCGCACGTCCCACACCCGGCACGTCTTATCCTGATTCCCAGTCGCAAACGTCAACCCATCCGGATGCCAAGCCGTGGCAAATGAGTAGTCCAGGTGACCGGCAAATGTCGAGACGATCTATGCGAGCATAAAATAAGAAAATTAAGGCTCGAAGCAGAAATTCAGGAGTGATAATGCGTGTCAAAACTAATGAGCAAGTCAGATTCAAGTTTGACCCAAAAATGATCCAACTTGAGATGGGTGTCAGCCTGAGACCAAACCATTGAAACGAGTACACCCATTTTGACAAGAATATCGGTGAAATATCTTGACCTAAACTTGACTTCTTTTGACCTGATCACACCCCCATTTGACCCAAAGACAACCCATTTAAAGAGCAGTTTAGAAGTAAAGCAGCAAGTCATAATCGATACACAGTTTTGATCTGATTTACGAATCAAATTCTAAGCGAGAAAAAATTTGAAGCCAATAATTAGGAAAAATATGATTCCATTATTAACACTTGAAAAATATTTGGCCGAGCCATTTTAAATCCTAAATTTATATAAATAGTCCAGGTTCGAATAGAGCACTGATTTTTAATTGATTTATTAAATTTTAAAAAATTTTAGCCAGGTCGGATCGAATATTTAGACTTTCGTAGGACCGAGTTCAAATTGAATTCAAGTCAAGCCAAACTCGCTTGAATTCAACTAAGCATAGTGGGCAATTACCGTTCGTATATGCATACATACCTTCCCATTCTGCGAGTCGACCAGCAAACCTTCACAACAGTCTCCGACAACAGCAACAACCTTTCGGTCAGGGCTTATTGTGGTATGCTGTTTATTAAAGAAAAGTGAAGAAGAAGAACAAGTGTTAAAAAGCTGCGTGGAAAATGAAACTATACAGATAAGCCATAATAAATGCAGCAAGATTAAGTATAGGGCTCACATTTACAGGCCAAGGAAACCGAAAATGATTCAGGAGCTGAAATCTCTCCGTGTCATATTCACGGACGCCACTATCATTGTTGGATGCCATAAACCGAACTGCACCACTGGAGGAATTTTATTTTTATTTTTTTTACTTTTAATGAAAGGTTTTGATCTTTTAATCAGAGACATCAAAAACAAAATAGCATTAAAAATGACATGATAAGACCTTGAATCTTTGAAGATATCAATGGCGTTGGTAATTGCATTGTCATCAAAAGTTGTCCTAGTGCAGAAGCTAACCCCGGGCCTGTTCAAGACCTACCCATGAAATAAAACATGGAAATAATTTCAGCAGTTAGAGAAAATCTCATCAAAGATGAAAAATACTAAGAAAATAAGATAAGCCATATTGTAAGAAATAATGAAGTTCATGTGACAACGCATATATTTCTTGTCCATTATGCAACTGCATATAACAATTGCTAAGAAAATATTTAAATAATGAACAAAAAATATTTGCAGTTACAAGAAATATATCATTTAAAACAAATAATTCACTGATTTGATGCCATAACTGGCCAATCCTTCCACTCCACATCTTATAACAAAATAAATACTTTACGAGGAATCAAGGACCAACTGGCTCCCAAGGCTCCAGTATGCAGGATCATTTCAAATAGTAACAAATGAATCCACATTTAGCTCTTTTTTCACTAATGCCAGGCATTCAAAAGATATTGCAAGCATTTCTCATCATATCAATCCTGTTCTAGTATTCATATTTACAGTTAGATCCTTAAAATTACTCTAAATCCTCTAAGCAATGCTCTATAGGTATATACTCATATACAAACGCTTCATAGATATGAAGCGCAACTAAATTTCAGCTCTTTTGGCCTTTGCTTGTCTCTCTAAAGGGATTCCTTCACCTATTATCTAAGGAAACGCTACAGCATATAGGTTATGAATCGATTGGAAATAATTAAGGTTAAAAAATTCAGTTTCTATACAATTGAAAGTTAAAGGTAGTTTTCCAAGTTTAACCAAGAGAATATAAGAGGATGATAACCTTGGGAATCGTACAAATGGGTTGTGATTTAGACAGTATGATGAGAGGAAAGAGAGAGAGAGAGAGGGGGGGGCGAGGGGAAAAAGGGCCTAGAATGAGAATTGCAAAGAGGGGGGAGAGAGAGAGAGAGAGAGAGATTTGCAAATAAAATTTGAGAAGGCCATGCCCTCAAAGGTCATACAAATGTCAATTTATACCCTTTAAACTCTAAAATGATGGTTACTATCAATGATAATGGACAGAATACATCTCATCTCAGTGCTTGAAACAAGAAAGAAAACAAGCATATAGCTTATATCAATTGAATTCTCATTAACTTCTTATAGGCAGAGATAGCATTAAGAATTATGTAGACTGTGAGCTTGCTTTTCTCCATCTCTTTTGTATACTGCACTTGATTTTCTCCATCTCTTTCCCCTTGATAAAATTCCCCTTGTACAAGTTTCAACAATTATGTAATTAATGTCATAATCCATATTTAAAAAAGTATTCAAGATCAACTTTTCATTTTTTTCCTTTCGGAATATCCTACGGCATGACTTCATATTTTGGCATTCTGTCCATATTTGATCTCTTTTTCTTCTTTTAAGCATGTGTGTATTAATTGAACCTATAGAACCAGTGAGTTTGGTTAGCAAAATTGTAGTTGTCACCTTGATCACAAACAAAAAACTCTTGATGACAAATAAAATACTCTTTCTTGATCAGTAAATAAATTAAGTTATTTGATCTGGAAATAAGATATCCTCAGAACGGCAAGTAAAATATTTCCCTAGTCCTGGATCGCAAAAAATACTCTTTTATTCACAAATCAAAAATCTTCTTGATCAGCAAATAAAAATATTATTTAATCAGCAAATCAAACAATTTTTCACAACCAAAAAAATTTTATTTATTCTGCTCCACCTTTACTTCAAAATGTGAAAAAAATAACACCAACTTTTCATTCAAAAAATGACTAAATCAATAGATTTTATCTTCATTTGTAAACATAAACAGTTTGCTTCTAAATATAAATTAACTTAACAGCGTTTACTCAAATGAAACTAAAATCCAATCAAATCAAAAGAAAATTTTATTTTCAGCGCATAAGATCAAAACAGCAGTGATTAAGAGTAAATTTTAACTAAGACTACTATGTTCACTACCTTCGCTAATATCATGTACATGAACACTAAAGCCACAGTAAGATCAACCCTTGCCTCCCACTTCCAAAACTTGAGCTGAGGTGATAGCAAAGGTGACTCTTATCCCCAACTTTTCTGTATATAAACTTCAACAACCATTGCCCTTATGCATTGATTTTTACAGTAGTGATAATGTGTATAATGCCTTGAACTACTGGACATTTGGTTTTTTCCTTCTTTATAGAAGCAAGCCGAGCTTTTGTTCCAAAAAACTCAGCTTCTGATCTCAAGTACAATGGCGTTGGTTTCAACTTCACAAGATCAATTATTAATCAAAAAAGCATTATCCTGTAGAGACTCCTATGAAGTGCAGCTACATAATTCATGAATATGAATAGCTCATTCAGCAAAAATATTAAAAGTCTGTTTTCGGCTTTCCACTGAATGCTCTTGTACGTTCTATTGGAGCCACTTCTCTCCTACATACTGAGGTATAATTGCGCTTCTTCAAGCTTAGGTGATGTTGTGGTTGAGAGTTCAAATCTTTAAACTTCAATGCATTATACTTCCACATACGGTGAAATGCAACTGTAGTTTTCCATTTATAAAGTTGATTGCAAACCATGAAACCTGCATCTAGAAACTCAAATAAACAATTAATTACATCAGCCTTGACTTTTGGTTGAGGCAACTCTAGCTTTGCTTCAACCTGCAAGGAACCATTTTTTTCCATATCTGAAGTCTCTTAGTTTCTTTGTAGATGTTTTGCCCTATAAATTGTTACTTCCTAGTGACAGACTCTCCAATCGAAACAGTTAGAAGTTGAAACAAATTAAGACAGTACTAAAATCTTCAATAACAGATATCATTATATCCATCTGATTGGCTCCCAAAGTTAAAAGTTTCAATATCCCTTAAAGAAGATACATGACATTTAGCCAATTATAGCAATGACCCAAAAAGTTAAATGACATTTGTAGGCAATTACAATTTTAAAAGACACAATATAAGAAATTGAGGATGTAAAAAAAACAATCCTTAAACTGTGTGTGGCTATGTATGCATTGAACCATGTGTCAAATAGGTCAGGATATGAATAAACAACCCCAATGTGTCATGCATACAAAACAACTAATAATCAACTCCAACCTATTAAACAACCTTGCCAAACTACAGCAAAAAACCAAAAACTTGGAATGAACCATGTGCCCTCAAACAAACAAACGGTATAGTTAGTAACAATTGAAATCTGTGTGATTATGTAAGAGTTGAACCATGTGTCAAATAGGTAAGATCATGAATAAACAACCCTATGTGAACAAATTCAAGTTGACTCAACTTGAAAAATTTTTGAGTTTGAGTCTGAGCTGACTGGACACGAACTCAACTCAAAACTAGCCCAGATGGGTAGTCATTGTCAAAACAAAGGCATCATCAAAAAGTCAATGTGTAAGGTTTGTAAATAAACAAAATTTAAGTGGTATAGGCATAATCATCCTAATATTACCACATAAAGCTTGTAAATGTCCATACATAATGACTAATTAGACATTGAGAAAACAACAACTTGGACATACAAAAATATAAGCATGTTTTATTCTAAATATCATGATTCTTTACGAGCCCATCAGTGCTTTTACTTTAAAATTTTTAATGCGCTCACAAATATCTTGGTTACTAAGCACAGACTTGGTCACTATAAACTTCACTGTATCCAACACTCATGGGGTTTTCATTTTTTTTCTATAAAAAAGAGCTTTTCGTAAATTAATGATGATGAAACTTGTGAAATTTTGTTGCGTTAATGACTTCTTTGTATGGCAATTTAACATGAAACTTGAAAATTGCTCAAAACTAGCTCAAATTTTAAGTGGAATCGAATTCGACTAAAAATTTATAGTTGATTCTCGAGTTGAATGGGTTGATTCAAACTCAATTCAAGTCGATTTGTGCCTAGCTCAAACTCGACTCGAATTATATTCGAGTCACTCAAAATATATAAAAATAAAAATGCTTATATTATCCAGCGGAAATATTTGGCAGTTTCATCTATAAACCGTTGGCTCCATTTCCACATTTTACTTGAAATAGACCTTGAATTTAAAACTTCGAAGGTTTAAAATTTGATTTTTCTTTTTTTTTTTTAACGAAGTCACCTGTATGTTGATTAAAATTGAATTCATCGAATTTTAAATCAATGGCTTCGTCGTAAGCCTTTTAGATTTCGAAACACAGTTAAAAGCCTCTGGTGTGCCCTAAAATTTCATTCCCCGATAAACTTTTCAACTCTCGGCTCTCGCTTTTTATCTTCTTCTCCTTCGCTCCTGAGATCTATCCTCCCGTCATTCCTTTTAGTTCTTGCGAATCAAGTCTATTCTCGGTTGAAATCATGAGCATTTACAATTTGCAGAGGTTTTGTGAGTTATTTATTAGCTAATACATTTTTTGTTTAAGGTTTGCAAAGTAACAATCATTTTTATCAGATATATTGTAGTTGTGACTTGTGAGCATATTTTTAAGGTTGAAACTTTCATTTTGTCTATTTGGGGTTTTTGTTAGGGTCATTTAAAATGTTTTGTAAGAGCTTTATTAAGGGTTTATAAAGATGCAGTTTTGTTGTATCAGATCTGTTGAAGCTATGATCCCTATTTTTAGGGTTGAAGCTGTGACTTGAAGCTGTGATTCTATTTATTTAGGATTTGTCCAGAGTTATTTTAAATGCTTTTAAATTTTTATTTAGGGTCTGCAGACTTGTAATTTTTTTGCATCAAATATGTTAAATCAATAAGCCTATTTTTAGAGTTGAACGCTTGAAACTGTGAATTAAAGCTTCATTCTTGTTTATTTAAGGTTTTTGTTAAGGCTATTTTAAAGGCTTTTAAAGGTTATTTTAAGGGTTTCTGTTTATTTAGATTATTTTAAAAGCCATAAGCTTAAGTTGTTCTTCTATTTATTTAGGGTTGTTTCTTACAATATTTTAAGTTTTTTGTTTAAAGTTTTCAAACTTGTAATTTTTGTATCAGTTTTGTTGAAGCTAAGCCTATTTTTAAAGTTGAATCCCTGATCATAATTATGTAATTTTTTTAGGGTTTATGTAGTTTTTTTAAGCTTTAAATATGCAATTTTATCTTCTAATGTTCTTATTTGCTTGAAAGTTTGTTGTATATTGAATTTTGCAGTTTATAAATTGCAATTAAGTTGGAATTCATTTAAAATGTTGAATATTGCACTAGAAGAATAGTTCTTAATTGTTTTGTCATGTTGAATATTGCAATAGTTCTTAATTTACAAACTTGCTATGAATATGATGATATGATAATATTTGCACTAAGTTGAATGTTGCACTAATAATTTTGGTAGATATAAATGGTGGCATAGTGCTAATTGCTAATCTGAATGTTACACTAGAGCCGGCTTGGCTAGCAGCAACCCCATAAGAAGCCCAACCAAATTTTGGATAAAAGTTGAATGCAAATTGTTGCACTAAAGCTCAAGTCCAAAATTTTGTCTGGTCTTCTTGTTTATCTGAATGTTGCACTAGACTCTAAAGCAATATAGAAAACAGCAATAGCCTCAGAAGCAGCATAAGCTTTTCATCTAAATGAAAGCTCTGGATAACTATATCTGCCTTTTGTCTGTGATATATGTCCTAATTCATGCTCTCATGTTTGTTTCAACTTTCAAATTATTGTTTTTCCTGACTTTACAAATAAATCATTTCAAATTATTATTTTTTCTAGTTTTTTGCAAATTTGATTTTTCCTATTATTGCTTTACCTAGTACTAAGGATTCTATTGCCTCTACTGTTGTTGTTGCTTCTATTGTTGCCTATATTGTTGCTGTTGCTTCTATTGTTGCCTATGCTATCGAAGCTAGTCTACTTATGGGGTTGGTGGGGCTATTGTTGCATCTGTTGTTGCTAGGGCTGGTGTTGTTGCTGCCTCTGCTAGTACTAAGGCTACTGCTGTCTCTGCTAGTGCGGGATTGTTGCTACTAAAACTATTGCTCCTTCTACTGCTACTGTTGTGGCTGTTGTTGCTTCTGGGGTTGCTGCTTCTGGGGTTGCTGGGAGTGGGGATGTTGCAGCTTATGTTGTTGCTTTATTGGGTATTATAGAACTGGATAAAATAGTAAATTTGTAGGGTGTAGTTTTGTATGAGTGTTGGTGCCTAGTGTAGTGGAGCTTTTACAGTGAAGTGTAATGTGCATTGTTGATCACTTGTGCTAGGGTTGATGTTAAATATTACTATGCAGTGTAGTGTAATGTGCAAAATTACAAGTGTTGATTTGGTACCCTTTAATGTGGTATAGTTGTGCAGCACAACTAGTCTGCTTCTGTTGCTAGAACTATTGGTTCCTTTTCGGATTAAACCCTAAACAAGCAGGATCACAACTTCAAATTGAAGCTTCAAGCTTTCAACCCTAAAACCAGGTTAACAGGCTCACAGCTTCAACAGATCTTATACAAAAAATTGCAAGTCGGCAAACCCTTAACTGCATTGCTGCTGATGCTCTACTAAGTTGTTGCTAGGGCAGACAATTTAACCTGAAACTAGAAAATTATTCAAAAATTGCTCGAATTTCGAGTCGAATCAAACTCGAATAGAAATTTCAAGTTGAATAGAGTTCAAGTTTGGATCGACTTTCAAATTGAATTGGATTCGTCACTCAAAATATATAAAATAAATATATATATATATATATATATAATATCTATGAAACCGCAGAATCCCTTGGCACCATCAGCGATAAAAATTCCCTATTCTTCATTGGAACTCGGGTTCGAGTCCCCAAGAATAAAACTCGGTTATTTTATTAAAAATTACTGTTTTATAAAACAAGCAAAATATTGACCTTTTCAAAAATCAAACTTGAAACCATGATCTAAAAAGAAGTTAGCATTATCAGTGGACAGCGAAATTATTTCAACAAGCATAAGGGTTTTAGATTTTATATAGTTTGAGTATAACTTGAATCAAATTTGAGCCAACTTGAACTAGAAAATTTTGATTCGAATTTAACTCGACTGGAACTCGATTCGAATTCAAATTGAACTCAACTTGAAAATTTCAAGTCTGAGTCTACACTAACTCGTTTGAACTCGAATTAAAACCTTCCCTAGTTGTTGCCTTGCTAAGGCTGCTGTTGCTTTAATGAAGTGTTGTTGTCTTTTAAATTATAGTTTTTACAAGTATTTACACATGTAAATTTATTGAAATTTTTTTAAACTCAATATTTGATTTTACGAAGTATTTTGAGCTCAAATTTTTGAGTTTTGCTTGTTTTATTTGGGCAATCATTTGAGTTGGCTAAATTGGATTTATAATAAATGATCCCTAGTAACTATTGTACCAGCCTGCTAAGCTACTAACTTTAACATATGATATGCTAATCTAAGTTACTCTTAAAAAAGCAAATAAGTCGTACTTAGAAGTCGGGCCTAAAAATTTAATTGAGAAGAGTATTGTTTGCATTTATTTTATTTTATTTTTTATATTTTCATTTAAACATTTTTAATCAGTCTAAATATTTCTTCTCTTGTTTGTGTAGACGTGCAAAGTTTTCATTTGAACTTGTGGTGTAATGTTCTAAACTGTTGAATTTTAAGTGTTAGCCTAATACTGTTGTTGTTGTTGCTTCTGCTGCTTCTACTTGAAATTTTACTGTTTTGCAAAATTTTTGTTAACTTATAATTTTCTTTATATTTTATTTTATTTTTTTTAATTATGAGTTATATTTTTAATTTATTTTAAATTTTATAATATTTTATTTCAAGCTCACATGAATCAACTTCGAGATAGCTCGAACTCGGAATTTTATAAATCGAAATTAACGACTAGAGCTTGATTCGAGTTTGAGTCAAATTCAGTCAACTCA
Organism: Gastrodia elata; assembly: GCA_016760335.1. Taxonomy (NCBI): domain Eukaryota; kingdom Viridiplantae; phylum Streptophyta; class Magnoliopsida; order Asparagales; family Orchidaceae; genus Gastrodia; species Gastrodia elata. The sequence continues at coordinate 15,184,744 of CM028673.1, forward strand.
AAATTTTTGAATTCGAGTCTAACCAAACCGAACTTGAATCGAATCCAGCCTACTTCTATGAATTTAAACAATCGAGCTGTTTTCCTCCACTAAAGATCTTTGGAGTAATCCTTCTTTAGCAATACCATATTTCATCGCTAGCGGATGGCTACTGAACTTTCTTGCAATCAATGCAGCTCAACTCTGTCAAGGGTTGCCTTTATTTGCAGCACAACATGGTGCATTTTGCTGGTTTCCTACAGTTTGCAGTACCATAACAAGAAGGAAAAATTATCCAGGGTTTTGGTAACATTTGTATCAAAATTGCAACTATTTAACTGTTTGATTAGTAGAAATGGTAAGTTTAAGAACTATGAAACTATAAAAAACAGTGAAACTTGTTTGCTAAACTCGATTAAATTAATTATAAAAAAATTATAATAGAATGCTTTATCCTTTTTACATCTACGACTCAGTCAACTAGTTTAAGCAAGAGATTTAAAAATTTCCAAGGAAAGCTCTCTTTGCATGTGGTAGGCATGTTTCTAGTGCATAATTTCCACCTACATTCTCCTCATACCAAACTTATTATTAAGATGAATGTAAAATTGATTTTATTCAAATTTAATGCGGCCTTGTCTCAACATAAATTGTTAAACAGTTTTCATGGTTCAAATTGCTATTAATTATTTTGCCATATAAGTTATACAATTATCATCTACATTGAATCAATTTGTAGTTACAATTTTAATAAATAAAAAAATGATAATAATTATTAAACTACCAAAGGCTTGTTGCTAGCATACTATGTGTGCCTGTTTTAAGCTTTTCTACATCTCATGCTGAATGAACAGAAAACCTTAAACCAAATGATTTCCACCATCTTTCAACCATGCTGAATTTAGACAGGACTGGTGAAAGCTAAGGGAATAGATTATCCTTTATATTAAAGTTCTTCATGCACGCTAATGCATGGTCTAGTGAAAATAAATATCAAATGGACAATCAGTATATTTCAACATGATTAAACATGTTCATTATTTTAAATAAACTGATCATAGTTAGTTGAAGTTGAAACAGCAGTTAATGTATGTAGTGCAGTCTATAGTCAGATCACAAACTCAACCATGTCCAAAAAATCACATTTTAGGACCCTCCATTCCAATGACTACCACATAAAATATTGTCCGAGCAGTCCCAGTTTACATCAGTACCAAGTGATCCCCATCAATGTCTCTGTATCTTATGGAGAGAACCCTTTTAAGGACATGGAGCTGCACATTTTTGGCTCCATCATGGCCATCCAGTTTTTAAGCGCATATCATAGATCATTGTAGGGGAATTTCCCATATTTCATAAAAAAAAATTATAAATACTCAAAGAACGCAAAATGTTGATTAAATGAAATAAAATTGTGGTTTAGCGCTCTTCTACAAATAAAAATTTAGTCTTTGATAGAGGCTTGCATAGTCACCATCTTGGCTGAGTATGTGCCAATTTTTCCTACAAAGGTATAATTCTCTTCCTCCTCTCTCTCCTTCCCATCAACCTCATGATCCCTCTAGTCATAGTAACTGACCATTGCTACTCTACATGTGTCCAACAAACAAAAGCATCCTCGTTCCAATCGGCGACCCCTCTCCTCTCCCACATCTAGCAACCTGGCAACCTACCTTCCTCCCACCCAGGACGGCCGCTTTTCTGCCTTTTCATCTGTTATCCTCATCTTCAAAGCCTGCAACCATGCTTTTCCTCGTAACTTTCAGAAAACACCCCAAAAAATAGCACTAAACTGCAGTTCTTTCATCTACCTACAACTCTCCAAAAGGCCCAAATCCCTATTCTGATCACAGCCCCTCTACTACAAACCCCAATCTAGCTCCCTTATGCATCTGCCACATCCCTCATCCCCTTCCACATCTAACTAATAGCGACTGTATAGACATTCATCTTGACAGCAGTTGACATCTACATAGGAATTATTTTCTTTCTCCCACTTCTCTTCAACTCAGCCTCATCCCTCCTATAGTAGCAAGTCATTGCTATCAACATGCAGCCAGAAAATCACAGCCATCCCCTTTCATATCAAATACCCTTTTGTCTCCTACATCCAACAAACACATCCCATTCCTCTCTTCCAAGCCAGCCTCTTCTCTGGCTCTTCTCCATCCACTTGCCTCGACATCACCACCATTTTCCTCCCATGTCCCCAAGAACTCCTCAGAATATAGCACAAAAAATGGCAGCGCTCTTCCTCCCTAAAACTCGCGGATATTGTGATCAAAGCCCTTCCTCCTGTAAACTTCAATCAAGCACCATCAAACTCCAGTCAACTTCTGCCCATCCCTCATTGCCTACCACAGCCAACTAAGGCACCATCTTTTCCGACTCACCACCTATAACATTAACCCCAAATTAACCCCACATTCCCCAACATCTAATCCTTTCCCCCTTTAGACACCCATAATCATTAACGTATTAAACCCATATATCCATCACCTACCGTCCCTCATCAGTAGTGCTTTTGAAGGATATAGATGGATTATAATGGTATAGGCATACATATATATATATATATATATATATATATATATATAGAGAGAGAGAGAGAAGGTTTGGCGTTAAACATGTAATATATGAGGTTTCAGTGACAAGAAGGTAACATTATTTTTAAATTTGCATAATTATGAGAGTAATATATAAAAATAAATAAAACCATAAATTTTCAGATTGACATGAATTTAAATCAGCAATAATAAAATGAAAAAAATAAAAAAATAAAGAATACCACCACTATTTCCCAAAGGTAGTTATACTAAGATATACAATAAGCTATTTGTTGTTTCAAAAAACGAAATCCAATCTCTAACCTTACAAGTAAGCTCTCCTTGGAAACCTCCAGCAACTAGCAGATTATCCTTTACTGCAAGGGTACTAATTTGAGTACGCGAAAATCCTTCCAGCAAACTACTAGCATGTCGCTACAAAATAATTACAACAGTCAACAGCTGAAAATTAGCAGAAAAAATCAACAAGTTGTTCGCGCTTTAATTTAAAAGCTAAGAACATCAGGTTTAATACCTCTAAAGGAGCAACATGCCCTGAAAAATTGAGGACCTCTGATAAATTGCCAGAAGTAGCAGACCAATGAATAACTGAAGAATTTGACATAAAATAGACGTCATGTTTGGAAGTAGCCCATACTAAATTCCTCAGCTGAAAAAAAAAAAAGCACGGCCAAGGCATCGATGAGAAAACAATGAGAAATGGCGTGGGCAAACAAAGTATCACTTTCAAAATACATGAAGAAATCAAAAGAGAGAATGGCAAGAGCTATAAATGCATGTCACCTAAGATTCGCTTAGTTACATATAAAGCTTTAAAGGTTTTTAGATGATTGGCCTCAGCAAAAAAATACTAAGAAAACTATAGTACAAACAAAAAAATTTAGATGCAATAAAAAATATTATACTCTAAGGTATCCAATTTTTACAGAACAATAATAAAAAATACAAAAACATAAGTGTTAGCTGAATATTTAAATTGAAAAAAAATCAAGAAATGAGAGACAGCACTGTTAAAAAAACTGCAGAGTTTTTTTAGACACATCCCCGTCCTTATTTGGCCCATAAATACTGAAAGAAAAAAAACAAAAGGAAGTGCACCAAGTTCAAGAGAATTGAGTAAAAATTTTCATAAAAACACCCCTTCACAAAACCTTGTCTACAGTATGTCCTGCCTTTTTAAAGGCATACTCATAGACATGTTGGAAACAAAAGAAGCTCAGAATTATCTATCAAGACAAGGCAGATGTCAGGCACGACATACATATGACATTTGTTTGCTGCACCAAAATTCAACTAAACTTAATGTTCAAATCAACACCAAATACATTTTGGACACTGAGTTTGTTCGTCATGTGAATATTTTTTAACTTTAAAATATTTAATGAATACAGCTAGCTACATAACTAAGCCTCTAATCTTAAAAAAAAGCTTCCTTTTCTTACAGTAAAATTTTTAGTAAATTATATAATATTATACTTTACAAGGTATTGACTTTAAAGAAAATACATGTATAAAGTATTTAAATTACACATTTTTGTATTGGTGACCCAAAAATAAAGTATACTGGTCATTGATGTATCGTGTCCTAACAAGTCAACATATTTGTGTTATGACGTGCCTTAGCTACACATCAGTGTCTGTGTTTCTTAGTAAATGATAAAAATAATTCACAAAAGGTTCCATTTTAAAGATATCTGCATAAGTAAGAAAGTAGAAACTAGTAAGGCTTTATGTCAAGTATTGTTAAAGCCTAAGCTTTTAGACTAATTTGATGGTACAGAAATACAAGAAGGGCTATATATCATTTAATAACTAACATATTCATTTCTTATTTATTTGTCAATCCGAGCACATCTAATCCGAGCACATCCGAGTAAAAAGTATGTTTAATTAAAACATCTATATTATGTGATGAAAAAGTACACTAAATATAAAAAATATAAGTTATTTATAGATATCAAGATATACCAAACAGAAGCTGCGCACCCAGGCGCAAGCCCAGCTAGGCCAGCCAAAGGACAAGCACCCACGCGCAAGCCTTGCCAGAGACTGGGCGCCCAGGTGCCAGTGAGCCTGATAATAGCAGCAGAACCAAATTCTATTGTATCTTTATATACCTATGTAATGCTACATTCTAATTAATAAGAATTATCTCCTCTTCTTCTATCCTTCTCTACAATAAGAACCCACAAGATCACAATGTCGAAGAATTGTGAGGAATTGAAGATTACATGTAAACATAAAAATAAAAATATTAAAGTAACCAAATTGAAAAAAAAAATTACGTAAGGGCTTGTTCATTTCAAGTTTTTCTTGGCTTAGTTTAGCTTAACTAAGCTAAAGTAGGCTAAGTTTATGATATGAGGCTAATGTGATATATTCAAGCTTAAGTAGTACTTTTACTAACTTTTGTTGAGAAACTAATGATTGGCTAATGTCGCTTAAACTAGCTTAAGTTGTTCGGGGCTTAAGCTAACCAAAATTGTTTAAGGCTTAAGCTAACTAAAATTAAAAATATGATAACTTATGGTTGTTGGTTTTAAAGGCTAAATGACACTATCAAGAGAAAGTGAATCAATTTTGATTTAAGATGATTAAATTTTGAAATTTTAACTAGAAATTTAAAGACACCTATAATTATCACACAGCATACAAAAAAATACAATTATATACAATCCTAGAACAAAAAAAAGGAAAATTACAAACATATGAGCACAAGAAAATTTATAATGGTTAGGATCCTTCTGACCCTATACCCACTATTCCAAACTTCGTCTCTTTCGGAATCCACTGAGCTAGAGCTATTGATTCATTGAACCAATCGACGGAGAAGTATTCCCCTTCCCAAGGCTTTTTTGTAGGTAGAGCTCCTTGACACAAATCCTTTTGTATAAATTCGGTAGGAGTTGGGATAAGGTAAATAAAAAATACAATATTAAAAACTTACTAAGTATTTCTGAAAGGGTTTTAAATTGAAGTCCTAAATTTTGAGACTTTTAGAGTAAGAGCTGCCTTGAACATTTTTCTTTTTGAACACTTTAGATTTTAAATCTCCTTTGAGTTTATGAGAAGATTTAAGAGCTTGGAGTTGATTTGAGAAGTAGTGGTTGGCTTCTAATTATAGGGGAGGTAAGGTGCTTTCAAATAAGGTAATAGATAAATTTTGGAAATTCAGATGCGACTGGGCGAGAGCCATAGGCGTGTGCTCGATTCGCAACCCGCTGGTTTCTAAATCAATCCGTCTAGGAGTGAGTCAAATGGCGATTAGACACTTTCTAAAATCGGTGGTCCGCATCTTTCTAATACAAGCACGCTCAATCACGGATCCGAGACCCTACTAGACACATCTTGATGAAGTATTTGAGCACTAACCCATCATGCAGCCCGCTTCAATCATGGCACATCAGGGTGCTTGATTGAATGCACCTAGGCATTGGCGTCTAGGCATGCATGGCAATGCATATGGACATATGCCACAATAAGTTTCCATTACTTAGTTTAAATTATGGTTTTACTTAAACCTAATCTCAAACTTTAATAGCATTACAAAATTAATAATAACTTAAGACAAAAAATATAAATAAAAAATATATGGAATAAAACAAAAAATCTAATTCTTCAAGCTGTTGTTGCATCATCTTAACTATTGTTTCCAAATTGTCCGCCATCTTTTTAGTTATCTTCAAGTCTTGTTGTGAGCTTTGATCTCCTCATCAGTTGTTGCAAGCCATGCTTATTATATCATGAAGTTGTTGAGTAGCTAATCATGAAGTTAAACTTAGCTAAATCTTGAAACATTAGTATTTATTTTCATATTTTTGTTATCATCAAAATTATAACATCCACAAATGTGCTATAGTGACTCCTAGAGTCAATAGTCTCCCTTTTTTTATAAAGATAAAAAAAATATTATAGCATTTTGATGATAAAATAAATTACATAAAAAAAAATCCTAATCTTAGTAAAGTACATCATAGTCTTAATAGAAAATAATAAACCAAACTCTCCCTAAAACTAACTCCCCTAAAAATATGCTCATAAAAACATCAAAAGGTATAATTATCTCTCATCCTTTTTGCCATAAATAAAAAGAAAATATAAAAACTAAATAACATTAAGTGAATATAAAAATTAAAATTTCATCAAAATTTTGAGGGAGTACAGCATCAAGTGAAATACAACTCCAAGAAAAATAACTAAAAATGCATAAATAAAATCAGCTCAAAATCAAAAGTACAACAAAATCATTAAGGCTCAAAGAAATTGTCACTAGTAGGTGGAGGACTGAGATGTGGTGAATTTAGGAAGAATTTGAAACATTTTTTAAATTCTCCCATGATGGCCTAATTATCACTCATATCTTTCAAAGTTTAAAAGTGCACAATCCCAATCATTCTATCTTTGTTGTTGCTCATCCCATAATGTTAGATATCTAGCAGGTTATGATCCTAGCTAGGACAAGACAAGACCTATAAATAAAGAAGTAAAGCTAGATGATCTAGAAGGTGGGATAGGCTCACGAAGACAGAAAAAGTCAAAGGTGCACAAACGAGCTGAACGAACCCAGAGTAATAAAGAGCTTGGTAAACTCATATTATAAGGATATAGCAGATGACTTCACCATAGCAAAGGTTCAATTTCCTCTTATTGGATGAGTTACTAAGAATGCTAAGCTCGAAAAACATATAATGAATGACGGATGCTTTATCAAAAATTGTGTCAATGTACACAAAAAAGGTGCGAAGAGCTAGAATGAGTGTGATCTTGATTTTTTTCTCTAATTTTGGATAGAAGAGTGTTCTAGAGGACAATCTAAATGGCTCATGCTTTGGGTTTTAGGTTATAAACAACATAGCAATGGTGAACAAATATGTCGTTGGGTTTAGGACGGTGATGGAAATAATAAAAAATTTATTAAAATCTCTTCATAAGAGACAAGAATATCTCTTCCAAGAAAAAAAAAAAAAAAAGAATAAGTTGTGGTGTAGTTACTAACAAAATATAATTTGGCAAAAAAGTTTTGAACTAAAGAAAGGTATTAGACGTGGGAGAGAGTGATTAGAGAATAAAGCAAGTTAGGGAAATGAGATAATATCATAAGAAAAACCATATGGAGCATGGCTATGGTCCGTATGCAATATCCCCGATATCACTCCATAAACATGACTTAATGTCATCACAAAATAGATTATACTCGATATTGGCATCCTCAGGTTGGGAAGAGGATTTTTCCCTCAAACATCGAGAGGGATACCCATAAACCTTCTTGAGAAGTCTTCCAAGCTTAGGCGCCATTAGAAGATGCGAAAGAGGAGAGTAAGTGAGAGCTAAAAGAGAGGAATATGAAAATTTTGTAAGGGATTGAGTGAAGAAAAAGTGCTAGAGTTGAAGGGTATATATAGGATTAGAAAGGGTAGGTGAGAGCTTACTTTGGGAGTATGTAAAAGTTTTAATCCAGCTGGAATCTAGATGTTCACCGATTGGCCATGTGCACCTAGGCGCATGTGGGCGCGCATCTTAGCACACCACATTATTCAATGCATCTGGTCGAATCAAGTCAATTAGTATCATTCAACGCATCTGGGCACGTTGATTGACACTTCAATAATAAGTTTCTGAGCACGTTAATGGTTGCGTCCAGATTTGTTCATCTAAGTGCAGCTCATAATGAACTAGGGCATGTCTTGAAAAAACTAAATATTTTTACTGTGATTACAAAAACGCTTGTAAAAAAATAGAACATAAAAAATAAGTTATCAATTTGAATAAATATAAAATAACCTTTTTTGACATAATTTAACTCTCCTAAAAGAGCATTTGCTTGGGGTACCAAATGTCTTCAAAGCTCCTTAGTGGAGATTTGCTTAAAGGATGCACAAGTTTTAGAAATAGACCCACCAAAAATCGGATCCATTTTTTACCACTAAAGCATCCCAATTCTTGAGCATCCATACTATATTGCTATTTTTACCGAATTGACGTACTAAAAATGTGAGCAAATAAATCACATGAATAATATTGTTTATCTAAAACAATTTATTAAAATTGTTTTTCCTTTTTTTGAATTGTGTTAATTTGGTAAACCTAGGTCAAGGTTCTTACTCATCTAGCTTATTCTCGAGAGATTTGCATCTAATAATTCATCAAACATACATTCTAATTCATTATGGGGTTGTTTGGTATATGTTAATTATGGTGTAAAATAATTTGAATCTCGAGATTTAAATTTTAGGGGTTGATTAACTTGTTGAATCTACGGTGTAAAGTAAAATGGGACACATCTATTTTTTTAGACGATAAAAGTATCAAATGTAAAAATTTTTGCCCAAATCAAGTGATTTCCTATTACACAGCATCATAGCAATTCTTCTCTTCACCACAGTTTAGGGGCATGAGTTCTCATCATTGAGCGTCCTTGAGCTTAGTCAACCAGTTCATAGTTCTCGCCTTCATCATTAGCCTTTTTGAGTGTGTTCTTAACTCTCTGCTTCGAGCATCATTTTCACAGTTCTCCTTCGTTTTAGGGGCACAAGTTCTCCTTTGTCATCCGCCTCTTCAAGCGTCAACTTCGTAGTTCTTTTCAATGAATCAGCTCCTCTTCGAATGCAGTCTTCAGAAGAGTATGCCTCTTCTAACCGCCATTTCAACGTTAGCAAGAGTGAATCCTCTCCTCGGTGATTTGTTTAATCTATGGTTTTTTCTTGCAATCAATGTTTAAAAATTATTAAAATTTCTAAGGTAATTTTACCATTGAATTATGCGAAGCACAATACTTTGCAACTTTTTGTTTCAAAGACAACCAAACAATGGTAAAGTAATAAAACTTTTGCATAATTAGATTACATTGTAATTCGATTATATTGCACTCAAATTATACTATAAATTTAGAATGCCAAACAACCCTTATTAGCAATTTAATTTACTTAGTGTTTACAAAAACTTGAAGCTTCCTACTATTTGGCCATTAAGCAATAGTTGACTTCTTCTACTTCACTTTGAGCTAATTACTGAATATGAGTTGACCCAAAATGCCTTCTTATAGTTCTTCTTGTTTGATTTTTCCTGGATCATCTCTTTTTTTTTTCTTGGATTTGTGGCACTCTGATCTTATGTCATCTTTCCTTGCACTCATAGAAAACAACAAAATCATTATGTCGTTGAGGCTGCCATCTTTTCCAATTACTATTCTACAGCAGAGTCCAGAATCTTCTTGTCCCTAGGGTCATCTCTTCTTTATTCAAACATTGAAGCAAACCAAAAAAGTATTATAAAATCTTTGGCTTCCAAAATAGCTTAAACATTAGAATCCTAGCATTTTGATAAGCTACACAAGACCTTATTACCATTTTCTTGATTTGTAAAATTTTTTCCAGTATATCCAAGATTGTAACACTTTCTATGAGTCAAGTACACATATTAGATATAAACTCATCAAATATCATCCCAAGGAATTCATATTTGTGCAATAAAAAATTTATCCTCGACTCACAAACATAATCAATTGTCTCATTAGTAATAATCAATGAATCCTATATTCCTTTCTAAATTCACATAAAAAATGTGCATGTAATCCTCCTATTTCAATGCACACTAAAACAGGTGAATTCTTTTGTATTTAGTTGTTCAGCTTTAGAATGTTCTCGATCCATTCATTCTATGAGGTTGTAGGGTTCGTATAGCCTTCCGCAACACCCACATGTGATAATAAAAAAACTAAGGAAAACTTTAGCATCTTCATCGTCCAATAATCAAAATAAATTCCATCAAATAATGTTGGATGGTTGTATAATGCACCTTCCATAGCATGAACATTTCCAGTTTCGAACAGTTCCATAAAAACCAAATTTTTACGCTACAAGATTGTTAAATCTTAATACAGAGAAACTCAGCTCTAATACCACTTATTGCTTTAAAAGCCAAATAGCACTATAGAAAAAGGGGTGGATTGATATTGATTTAAGAAAATTTAATAATTGAAACTCTAAACTTTAAGAAAATTTAAGAATGTTATTATTAAACTTAGCATACACAGAAAAAAAAAAGTTCGAGCAATCACAATGTGGAAAAGAAAAAAATTACAAACATATAAACACCAAAAAATTATAATTGCTAGAATCCTCACGACCTTACATCTACTCTTCAAAATTTTCCCTTTTGAAATTCACTCAACTAGAGCCGCTATTCACTGAACTAGCAAGCAAATAAGCCTTCTCTCTTATTTGCAAAATCTTGGCCGTGAAGTAGTAGAGTTCTACCTCCTTCTCAAAACTTTTGTGTAGCAAACATAAAATCTAAATCTTCAAGTTGCTGTTGCTGCATCATCTTGATGGCTTCACCCTTCCAAATTGTTGCTTCTGAGCTACATGCCATCTATGTTGCTATCTTCCATCTATTAACTTTGATTTCCTCAATAGTTGAAGCGAGCCTTGGTTACTATATCCTGAAGCTATTAAGTAGCTAATCCTAAGGCTAAAGCAAAAACTTAGCTAAACCTTGAATCAAAACATTTAATGGGGCATACAACTTTTGTTATCTCATTAGTATAAAAAAGTTTTGTTATCATTAAAATCAAAACATCAACTAGAATCAACATGCTTGAAACAAATAAGCACTTAATTGGAAAAAACCCAAGTTTAAGTTTTATAAGGACGTGGCATACAACTTTTAATGGGGCTTTATCAGTTTTTGTAGCATTTTTCACTTAAGGTTCATTTGGTACAGCCACAATTGTTAGAAGCATCAATTACACTACTTCTGTAAACCAAGCAATTGTTTTAAGCTATTGTGACTATGGCAGTCGACATTGTTTGGTGGCTCAATTATTACACCGTTGCTTACAAAAAAATCAACATACTATTCAGAAACAAATAAATCAGCACAAGATAAGTGGTGCAACTCGCGAAGCTAGGGATGAGTTAATGCGGGAACTTCAGAGTTGAGCCTTACAAGTTTTGAAACCTTGAAAGTTCAAAAATTTGAAAGCGGGATCAATTACACATATTCAGAGTTAATGTAAGATCAATTACACAGGGTCTCACAAGTTCCATACATGGGATCTCATTGGTTGGAGACCTGCTTGTGGCTAAAGTTTGATACTTAATGGGTTTAGCAGTGCACATATGGGCTCACCAGTACATGAGCTCATTGGTTGAGGGCTCACTGGTATAGATAATGCCCTCATGGAAGTGCCATTGTGAAGCAGAATGCTAGGTCTCCCCAGCAAAACAGGTTTTACGACCTCATTAGCAAAGCATAGAATGGCTAGAGTCAAAGCCACAATTCCATATGTAGAAACCATGAGAAACACCTAAAATAGCATCCAAATTTCATATGCATGATACACAATTTTTGGGGACTGATTTTCTAAAAAGCAATCAAAATTTGAAAAAGCTTTAGGTTAAGAAATTATCAATTGAAAACTAAATTGTTTATATTTTCAAAATAAATTTAATAGCTTATTAATTATGTTGGAACCAAACACGAAAAATAAACATTTGTGAGTACAATGCATTCGATCAGTCCCATTCCTTCCCACCAACTACAAAACAAATTGCTAATTACTTTTAAACAATACAATAAATGTGTAACTGCAAAAGGTCATATGATAAAAAAAAAGGTGACCAACAAGATGACATGATGACGTGATCAAAAAGCCCTAAAAAGCAGATTGTTGCAATTCAAAAACATCTAAAGGCATCAAGACTGTCCTAAAACTAGAGAAATGTGTAAAGCAAACCATTTGAGTGAAATCATTCTTATAGGTGGACAGTATTTTATCAAAACCAAACCTAACCATACATAGTCTTTTTTGTTTTAATAATAATATGATACTTAAATGATAATTCAATATTTGAATATTTTGATCATCAATGTTTGGAATGAACTTTACTTCTAGAATATCAAATCATTCAAATAATAAAAATTTAAAAGCCGTCCAAATAAACTGTTATAAGAAGAGAAAAAATTGAAGTTATACCAAAAATGAAATTAACTGAACAACAAGTCAATTAGTTTACTTAATTTTAAGAAGTTTGATAAGCTGAAAAAAAAACTGAATTTAATTCAATTCAGTGCTAAAAGTACGATTATTTGGTCAATTCATTAATCGGTTCGATTTCTAACCAAACCAAACAAATGTACAGAAATAAAGTTTGCAGTAGCATTAGGTACATCAACATATATTGATGTATTATCAAATGAGAAGAAGCCAAAACCCAAAATGAATAATGCAACATTCAAGTTTTAAAGCACTAAATGGGAGCAACAAAACACTAAAATAAAAAAATTGAGAGAGCAGAACATGTCACAATGACAATACATAGCATTCTATAAAAATTAATGAACAGAGAATGGCCCGCAAACAAACTTATAATAGAGCATAATCAGAACATAAATTCTCAAGAGATTAATTGAAGAATTTTGAAGCAAAAGTGAAATTAATCATAAAAAATAATGTTTTAATTATTGTATACACTTATGCATTTCCACCGACTGAACCATTTTGTTTATTTGGTTATTCAAAATTACAAAATTTATAAATTTATAAATCAATAAATAAACGATAAGAAAATTCATTAACATTCATTGTAAGCAAAATAAACAGATTCAGGTGACTCGTAACTGCACCTAAATTATTCATTTATGAAACTGAATAGAAGTACACTAGCAAAATGCAAGTTCAAGCCTACACGATAAATTGTTGGCAAACTAATACAATATTCAGAAATGGCCAGCTACAGAGAAGAGAAATACAAATAAAATACTCATAAAACTAAATAGGTTTTTAATATCCCATACATTCTATGAAAAAAAGAAACCAGACAATTTTTAATAACCTGAAAATGAAGAATAGTTGGCTTCACTAGCCTTGTGTTGTACTGAAACTCATAATAGTTGCCACCTTTCTCCATTTGCTTGCATTTCTAAGGAAAAACATAATTTGTCAATCAACATGACATGACAATAAACTATAATAACTATCATCTAAAAAATGAAAAACTACAATACTGATAGCAATAGAGACCTTATCCATGTTATGCCCAGATGATGGAACATTTTCATAATTTTTATATTGTTCTATTCGGGTCCTTCTATAATTTTGCCGGGTAATATGTAATCTGTCCCACGGGATACCTTGAATATCCTTCCCTCTTTTTGCTTGAGCAGAAGATGTATCTGTCACTCTTGTGAGCTGATTAAAACCAAGAGAGTTGCTTCAGTAAATTATAATTATGCATAGTAATTCTAAATCATGGATTGTAACTATAAAGGAATATTTTCAGAAACAGCAAGCTGACCAGTTCATAATCATCTTCAACTTCAACTCCATCTCTATCAAATGATTCTCCAAACATCTCGCCATCTGTCACATTGTCCATATCATCCTCATCAATCATGTAATCAAAATCCTCACCTCCATCAAAAGACATGGCACCTGGAGACAAAATACCAATTCTTCAGTAAAAATCGTAAGCGGTTCTGAAATTTCTCTCCTTTTAGAATGGAATTTGAATAAAAACAAAAACAAAACGCATTTCCTCTTTAGCTTTTCCAAAGTTGATTGGTCCAGAAGCCAGTCTGGCATTCCCCAGTTCACCCATACTCATCCATCGCCAGAGAAATCCAAACAAAAACAATAAAAATACAAACACATAACTTTTTCCCGCAAGCAAAAAAGTCGATCATATATTACACCCACAAAAACAAAAAGAAGCCCATCACGCTTTTCAGAATCAATCTGCAGCTGATTTACTTATAATAAAATCCAAATACAATAATCAACTTTACTTGCTAAGTAGAAGCGTCGGTAAAACAACTTCTCGCAGAAAATAAATGAAGAAGTAAACTGATAACATGGCTGTTTGGTTCAGTGTTATTTAAATAATAAGATGCCAGTGCTATTCAGATATATGCTAAGTATCATTCATGTTATATTACACATGAGGTACGTATACCCCAAATAAAACTCTTTCATTTCATATATCCAACAGCACTCAGCCAAACAGCCATAATCACAAAAAAACTTCCTAATTGTTGTGGAGCAAGCACCACTCCAAAAAACTGACAAGCTTTATAAAATATTTTTCTACAAAATGATTCAAACAAATTAGAAAATATTGGGAAATATTGAGCAGCATGGCACAATTATCTAATTTATATGCATCATAGGGTTTTGCTTGGTAAGGAAATCACCGTGCGTCTCGGCGAAGGCAACGAAGAAGAAGGCAGCGATCTCGGCGAGCGGCGAGAGGGAGTCGGGCGACCTCTGCGACCTTCCGTGCGTCTGGCAGAGACGGCGGCTACGGCAAGGCGAGCGCGTACTGCAGCGACGGCGGAAGCGATATCGACGAGCTCGGCGAGGAGATCTCCAGGAGTCGCGCGCGAAGTACCCTACCTCTCCCGATACCTCTTTCTGTAATGTTCTGAATAAATCGACCGACATCAGATATTACTGTAAGATGGCATTTATGTAATTTTTGAAATATCGTTAATTAGATAGCATCAAACAAAATAGCTTTTCTCTTGACAACAATTTTAAATAACATAATATTGCACTGGATGTCAGCCAATCAAATAGCTCCTTAAGTGATAAAAATATAAATCAATAATAGATGCACATCAAATAATGAACCTTAGATCGGGAAACGCAGTCAACCGACAAAATTTTCTTGAATTATTTACAAATAGGGTTCGAATTTCGGCATCGAATCAAAATTGACATGTCAGGACTCAATCTTATCTCCAAGCAATTTCCAATCCCAAGTTCGCTTCAGCGGAAACCTTGGAATAAACTTGATGATCAATCCCTACATACAAATCTTCAGGATCCTACAATCAAACATGCTTTAATTTAAGAAAGTATAAATATTATGATAAGTGGAATAATAATAGATTAAAAAATGAATAATTAAAGCTCTTTAGAGCGAGAGGAAGCGCACGGCTACGAAAGTGATGGAGAGGTGCAATGATTTGTAAGTCCTCGGATTAGATACTATGAAAGAGAAATACTATTTAAATCCCCATGTGGTATCTAAAAAAATATGTTCAATATAATTTGGATATTATTTCATTTGTGTTTATTTATTAACATTCAAATAATATAAATATATATTTTTAAAAATCTATATTGAAATAATGTCAAAATCTCATTATATAATATTTTTTTGATGCCACGTCAGCGGGTTCTATGATGAAAATATCTGGAGTTTAGATTTCAAGGATCCTATCACCCTTTTATTTTTTTATTATTATTTAAATATGATATTATTATTGTTCACAATTTTAAGCACCGATAAAATTAGATAAAAATTAAGCTTCACAATGTAACTCTTATGTGTGAAAATAAAATTTATGGGGTACAATTTTAATTTATAGTTTATTATATATCATATTCTTGAATTATAAAGTAACTATTAATAGTTTTCATAAATATCATATCAGACATATAGGATGCGTATAGTTGTAGCTTAATTTAATTAACTTTTTATTACATAAAATCATATACTTATGCATTATTAATAATTTATAAGATAATCATGTTTTATATAATCTTACTCATCAAAGTTGAAGAAATATGGGGTTTACGAATGTGACCTCCTCCAATTTCAGATCAGAGAGGACCCGAGGTTAACGGTTGTCTGTCACAAATATTTATTTATCCAAATTTGAAAAATAAAATTTATATATCTTATTATAATATTAGTTTTACATAAATTTTATATGAGCTCTCTATTAAGCAAGAAAAATAAAAGTGCAAAGATTGTTAATTCCAGGGTTGTTTCAGCTCCTCATCAAAATCCTGACCTGGCATTTACAACGAAAATATCCATATTGAATCTCTATCAGAAAAACTCTAATTACTTTAAATATCATTAATTACATTATAAATATAAGCGTAAAGCAAAAAATAAAATATAAACGTTGCAGTGAAATTAATTAAAAAGATAATTTTTTTATTTCTTTAAGATTTTCACAATTTATTCTACAAAAGAAATATCAAATAATATTTGAAATAATAATAAAAGTAATATGTCACATAATAAGTTATACTTCATCAAAAATTAAATATTTCTATCTCAAAGATGAAAAATAAAATAATAACATCATTCGATTCGGCTATAACTCGAACTTTGAGGAATCAATTATGTTTGCTAGATTATCATAACATTGAGTTCAAAAATCATATAACATTTCATCTATATTAACCCTCTTATAAGCATGATCATAGTTGTAGTGCCCCGCCCCATCGCCGTGCGTAAAAGAGACAGTATAATCTGATCGGCGACGTAGGGCTGCGCCACTCGGGGATGAATGACCCGTCTCCCCGAAGTAGCTAAAAAATCAGACCCATCTGAATGGCTGCTGACTCAACCTCAATGAGGGTTGAGAGCTAATACTTAAGATAAGAGTTGTATCATTATCCTAAATATTAGGCAAATACATGCATTGAATTTAGATTACAATATGAAGAATCCAATACATGCATAAGATATCAACATTTCCGATATACTGATCACATCACAATACTAAGTATAAGTATTATATAACAGAGTGCAAAAGCTTAAAGCAAATATTCATAAACATTCATCACAGAAGCTGTATGAAAATATTCATCTCAGAAAAGAAAAATATATATATCCAGAATTATTACAAATATTTACTAAATAAAAGACATAAAGCTAAGTACTGAACTGAAATAAATTAAGCTAAAAGTAAAGCTGAAGAAAAGTGCGCTAGTGCTCCACAAGCTCCTCTTGAATCTCCTGGTGTCCTCCTAACCTAGCTTAATATATTGCTCAATATCTAGTAAATTATCGGATCCCAAGAGTACCCCATTTGTCTAATATATCGAAACTAATCTAAGCAGTTCTAGTTATTTATTTAACATTTACATAATGTAATTAATTTTACAAAAATATTGTAAATGTAACTGAAAGCATAAAACTGTATAAAATTGTACAAAAATGAAGTAAAGTAAAGTGAAGTAAAATAAAACTGAATTGTAAACTGAATACTAAAAGTAAACCAAAAATAGTAATAGATTTGAAACTGAGTAGTGATCTATAAAATTATGATTTATGTCACTGAAATTGTGCATCTAAATATGCCACAATATTGTATGTCACTGATATGTAACCAAAATATCACTGAACTGCTATGAGTAGTACGGTCCAATGTACATATACATCCAGTTGGGAATACCGTTTACTGATGATGCCGATGCATCCTTAAATTCCCCAGTCAATGTATACAATATTCTGTAACCCATAAATCATCATTGATACTCATACATCATTCTGATACTCATACATCATGTTTATGCTTATGCTCATGCTTCTAGTTATATGAGGTAAATCCAGAATCTGAAAAATGCTTAAAATCTGATAATGAATTCAATGTCTCCATTGTACATAATCCTGTTAAATGGATTCTGATTCATACATCCTAGTTTGATACTTTGTTAAAGTTGAGAGTTTACTTAAAAATTATTAGCTGGATGATTGTATACATATATTTAGCATATTTGCAAGAAAGGTGAATTTAACCCATAGCTTGTTTAAACTGCACTTATCGAAGCGCACTACGATAAGAGGCAGAACCCGATCACAGTTTACATCTCAAGCTAAGTCATTAAATGACCTAATTACAAGCATACTTAGTGTTCTACGAAAAGTAACTTGGAATACTTAGTTTGCATAAACTGCACTTATCGAAGCGCACTACGATACGAGGCAAAACCCGGTCGTAATTTATATCTCAAACTAAAAATCTTGGTCACTAATTGTAACACTTTTAGTCTTGGAAGATTTACTATAACGGGACTGTATTCGTCTAATTCCTCAGGATAGCACCTGGTTATAAGTCCACATTGGAGTGAATCAATAAATCCTGAATATTACTAAGATAATCCAGTACTATGAGTATACCCTACTATACCCAACCAATAATTTGAGTTCAGAAGATTTTATTTAATCAACAAGGATTTATTAAAGCTATTAATCCTTACTCTATATAAGTGAGTCCTACATAAGGCTCCAAGAGTATGATCAATAAATCACTCAATATATGTTGCTACCACAATGAATAAGTCTCATTTTAAGTACTTTAGATGATTCCTACCACAAGGTATCAAGTTAAACTTCTGAAGTTATTAAGGATTATCTAAGTTTCTACTTCAAAAAGTTACAAAAGCTCTTCCTACCTCAATGTATCAATTAAGGTCTTTAAATATTTTAAGAATGATCCTAAAATAAAACTCTTAAGATCTCACATTTCTACTTTTTAAGTTAACATTCAAGTGATCAGATCAGATTATCAAAATTCATCCGATCCTTTTCTATTTTACAATTATGGGATAAAATCAAAGATCTTGTTAGAGTTAGATCATTTCATAATTCATTATAATTTTATTATCTATTTTATGCTAATAGTCTTATATAAGAGAAAATTAAAAATCTAAAGTTTAGATTCAGATGGTTCAATCATATAAATTTGATATTAACCTTATGTAATAACCACAACTTAGCACTTCTAATTTAATGATTTAAGGTTTACTAAATCAGATGCATTATTAGAATAATATCAATTAAATTCTTTCAATCAATTTAATTGATTAAGTGATTAAGGTTTAGATCTTAATCAAAATAAGTTAGGGTTTAACCCCTAACCCTTCTACCATTAAGATTATAAGTTAATTTTAAAGGTCAATGATAAATCAATGTGTTATTAGTATATTATTGATGACAATTTCAAGTTTGGATTAAGTATCATCTACTTAATCAAGTTATCATGATTATTATGTTCAATTATAGTTTAATGTCAATTTAAGCACATTTAGGTGTCCAAATAATATTAAAATTCTCTAACATACATTCTAAAATTATAAAATCATAGAAATGTAAAGTCGACATAAAATGTAATTAAGGCTAACTAATTCCAAATCAACCAAAGGAGTTAGGATTTGATTACAAATCTAAAGGACTTAAGTTTCATGCCATTTAGTTGATAAGATTATACCTATTCAATACAAACTTCTAAAGATTCTATTATCTAGCAATTGGCATAATACATTTAAATTTTATGATAAGTTTTGAGCACTTGATAAAGATGACAAAGTTTTAAACTAAATTTCAATATAGAATATTATGCAATGCTCAATTTTAATTAAAATATGTTTAAATTTGATATAATTCAGTCCCACTAGGGTCCTAGGGACCTTAAAATGCGAAAACGGAGAAGTTCTGGCCATTTCAGCCAATTATGGGCAGTTTTTGCAATTTTGGGCGCAATGGCGCGCTGCGGCGAGCTGTGGCGCGTTGTGGCGCGTTGTGGCACGCTACAGCGCTTTTGGCGCTGGAGCGCGCTGTGGCGCTGCTGGCGTGCTGGGGTGCTCCTAGCGCGCTGCAGTGATCCAACTTGTGAAAATATTGTTCAATTAATTTATTTTTCTGATTTTCTAAAGTTTTCTTGAAATACCGCTACAGCCCGCTATGGTGCGCTGCAGCGGTCAAATTTGTGATTTACTGTTTAATTAGGTAATTAACAAATTTTAATATGATTCTTTTGAAATGCCGTTGCAGCGGTCCATTTTGCAACTTTGGGTGCTGCAGCACCAGACGTTATTTTTGCCAGGTGCAAAAACCATAAGAGCATACTTTCGAGCTCCAATACTCTCAATCCAGAGTATTCAATAAGCGATGTCATATCTAAATGAAAAGGTCTTTCTGATACCCTTACATTGACATCAAAATAGACATAAACGGAATGTCCTAACTATACGAAAAATGTGAATAAAGGACAGGGTATGCAAAATGGATGAAAAATAGAGCATGATTTTTCAAAGAACTGAGGTGCCATAATGAGCTTTAATGGCTTTTTTACACCATCATGAGGTTCTAGAGCTATAAACAAGCATAGTAGCAATATGAAGAATACAAAGGAGAGGAGCAAACGAGTACCTTAGATATTGCAAGAGGAGGAGGAATGAAACTCTTTCTTTTTCAAGATCTTGGAGAGGAGTTTCTTCTTTCAGCACAAGGGATCAATGGAGTGGGAAGATGAGAAAATTTTCAGTATGAATGAGAAGAGGGGCTGAGCTTCATTTTAATGGAAGAGAAGAAATGATGAAGGGGATAGACCATCATGAGCATAGGGAGCTAGGATGTGAAGGGAGGAGGAGAGGTCATCAATTTTCAGCCCAAGGGGCATGGGGGCGTCGGATGAGGTGAGGGGCTGACAGAATGCAATAGAAAATTATGAGAAATTGCAATTTAGGGACTGAATAAATTGCTTATTTATTTCTCTTAATTATTTAAAAATTCAGATTTTTTAAATGCACTCCGAAAATTCCCAAAAATTCACCCCTAGCTAATTTAGGGGTGAGGAATTCAACGGCGAAGTCGGAATTCGATTCTGATGATTATTTAATTATTTTATTTTACGGTGCATTTAATTATATTAAAATATTCGCGAAAATTCGACGACTTCCAAATACATCTAAAACATCACCCCTAGCTAATTTGAGGGTGACGATCGCAGCGGCGAAGTCAAATTTTGATTTTGAGGTCAAAATAAATACATCAATTTTCTAATTAATTTAATATTAAAATATTCTAAAATAATCGATTGTGCTTCAAATGACTCCAAACCTTTAGAATTTGATTTTAATGACTATATAAACTTAATTGAATGATAATTATGATACGATTAAATTAAAATTAAGCTGGGTAACAATCTTAAGTTGTTACAATAGTATATTTATATTTTCCAAAGAATGATAATAGTGAAGTTGTCATATTCTAGACATAAACTTATATTCTATACATACTGTAACTAAGCTCTTTGGAGCCCCTTTTATTTATTTTAAACATCTCAAATATATGTGATAGAATATCAAACAATGACAATATACTTAAATCAATGCATCCTTATATATAAAATTCGTAAAGTTCAAATGCATGACAATATCATGTATTTAAATCAGTATATATAAATGTATTTCATGAGATCTAGTGTATCTGTTTTGTGCTTATATTGATTGTTACGAACCTATATGTATAAAATTTTTGTTAAAGTGTGATAATAAATTTTACATTTATAAAGTATTTATTTATTTAATAATTATAATTTGCTAACATTATAATTATACTTTTTATATTCTGTCACTTTATCTCCTTTTTATCATTGTTCTTATTCTACTGTCAGTAAAAATAACAAAAAAAGAAAAATGATATATTAATAAGAGATTGATAAAGAATATAAAAAAAGAATTTCTATTATAATAATAATAATAATAATTATTATTATTATTATTATTAAAAATGATAAATATAATAATAATAATAATATTATTATTATTTTATCATAAGAGTGTAATATGAGTGTTATTATTATTATTAAGATTTGATAATAATAATAATATTATTATTTTTATTATTACTATTATTATTATTATAAAATAAATATAATAATCATAATATATTAATTAGAAAGTAAATATATATTACTATTACTATTATCAATAATATTAATCAAGATAATAATAATAGTAATAATATTAGTGTTATTATTATTATTATTAATGAGCATAAAGAAAATAATATTATAATAATAAAGGTGATCATAATAATAATGTTATCATGATTATTATTATGATATTTAGAAAGGAATTATTATTATTATTATTATTATTATTAATGAGGAGAAATAAAAGATATTAATAATAATAATGGGAATACTATTATAAAGATAAAATTATTATTATTCTCATTATCATGATAGTAATAAGGATGTTAATAATAACAATAATGAAGAATTATTATTATTATTGCTATTATTATTAGTAATAGTAGTAGTAAAAAAGAAATATTATAATAGTAATAATCATAATGAAGATGTTATTATTATTTTTATTATTAATGAGTAAAAGGAAAATATTATGACAATATTAAAGGTAATCTTAATAAAGAAATATAATTATTAACATTATCAATGATAATATAAAAAATTATAATAATGAAATAAAATAAATAAGCTATTAATAAGAGTTTGACACACAAAAAAAAATGAATAGAATAAAAATAATAATATAGCCATATTAATAATGATAATGACAATAATAACAAAATAATGTTATTATTATTATTATTATTATTATAATTAGTAAAAATAAAAAAAATGAATACAAAGAATAAAAAAAAACACCAACAATAAAAAAATAGGAGAAAGTAATTAGTAGGATTATAAGTTAGTTAGGATTATTGATATTATTATAATTATTCTATTTAAAAAAAAAATCTCCTCGCTCTCTCTTATTCCTTTTCCCTGTTTGAAGGGGTTCACCGTGCGACAACGGCTAGCAAAGGATGGGAGAGCCAGAGGTTGCGGTGGCTGCCTAGTGGCTCGGCGAGGTTAGGAGGAGGGGAGAAAGGTTGCGGTTGGCTGGGCAAGGAGGAGGAGGAGAAGTATAAATTGTTTGAGAGAGAGGGTTAGCCCTTATTTACAAGGAAGGAGGAGGAGGGAGGGGGGTCGGCTGGGCAGTTCGAGTCGGCCGACGTGGCTGGCGTGCAGGGGGCGTGCAAGTTTAGAAAGGAATATAGGATTCATTTGGTTCGATCTAATTTTGAACTAGATCGGGATCCTGATTTTGACTTAATCGAGTCAAGTTTTGTTCATAATTATCTTAGTATGGATTAGGTTCTCACAACTAAATTATAAACTTAAGAATAATATTAAATGAGTTGTTAAATAATGGTTATAAAGAAAAAAAAGAGGTTTCTCAAGGGTTAGCCTAAGTCAATGATTTCAACATATTGTTTCGATTTTTAAGTGCTAGATCTTTCGATAACTAAAGTTTAAATTTATGGACCACTATCATGTGAGTTATCCAAAATTTAATAATTGTCTTTTTAAGATACAGAATAAATAAATTATGGATTTGCACTAATTTGGGATTCTTTTATTTGCTAAGTTAGGAAAAACATGATCATAAGCTGAGGTAGGAGAAAAGATTTATTGTATTGAATTATCTTCGATCAGGCCTAAGCTTAGTTAAACTAATCTCCAATGGATTTCAAAAGAAGTATTATATGTAAAGTTAATCCATTATAAACTATAGGAATCATTGCGAAAGGACTATGGTCATAAAGCTTATGGAGGAGGGAGGTATGGTGGCTTAAGATTCACTACAAGAGGATGATTTTAAGTCTTGGTTTCTAAGCTCATTCTAGGCCTTCTATCTCAAATTTAGGTGTCTTAAAGTATCATTAGTCAATTATTTAGTTGTGCAAAATAAAAATTAATTGTATAATCCTTAGGAAAGGTAGACGAGTATGGCATGGTTCACTAAGGGCAATATAACATATAGCCTTTTGTGCCAAAAGCTTCCAACCCTTTATTATAGTGCAAATATTAGTTTTATAACCTAGATTGGTATCACAACCAGTACACAATCAAAAGCATTAAGAGAAATTAATTATATCGAGTTCAAATGTTGGCATAACTCAAATAATGGGAAGATAACTTGGAATGTCTAATAATTTGAAGTCTTGATGGGTTAGGTAACTCTATTCTAGAGCAAATTATTATACAAATGTTTAAGAAAACTTATGGAATTATTGAGAGTACAAATATTAATTTTTTGTAGATATTACAAATATATGAATTGACCATAATTACAATATAGGCTATTTAACTTATATATGTGTCCAAAAGCAATACATCAAAGGAAAGCCTAATGAAAATGTCTAACACAATCTTTGATCTTATTTTACAAATATAATATATGTACATATGTTTTTTGTGCTGAGTGATTTATCAATGCACACAAACTTTTTCACAAAAAAAAGAAAAAGAAAAAGTGTATTATTAATATAATAATTTGAATTTGAATTTTTGCCATATAAGTTTTTTAGTAAACTTCTTAGCAAATTTGTAAATCGATTAAAATATTAGTACATATTTACATATCAATCTCTGTTTAATACTCACCCCATATCTTATTAATAAACTTGATGAGAGGTTAAGCGATGATGTATGGCAGCTAAAAAGATAAGTTTTTCATAAGCTTGAGATTTCTTGTGGCAACTCAAAATCTTAAAATTCAAATTTCTTATATATTGATGTGCAAACATTCAATATATATGAAAGCACTATTGAAGAAATATTTTATTGTACAAATACTTCAATGGTAAATATGCATATTTTTCTTATTATGAACATCAAAATTTTCAAAATTGTATATATGCAAATCATACAAAATTTAACAATCATAATTCATCTAAATTTGCAATTGTTCTTACATGCTATTATAGTTCGTATAAATAAAAATTGATATCCACATTTACAAAGATGATTGTAAGAATATTGCGTACTAATGAAATATTATATATTCATATATATAAAGCTTGCATGATTATATTTATGAATCTACTAAAAATAATATTTGTTGATATACTATTTGTGTAAGGATTTAACCAAGTTAATGATGCTCCCACATAAAAATAATATTTGCATGTTGATCAATAATTTGTGTATATATATATATATATATATATATGCATATGCATGCTCCAAATTCTTGTCAAAAACTCCCAATTTTTTCAAATTACAAAATTGGATTGATGCTTCACTTGCACATAGGTTTCACATTTTCTCTTAATTTTGATATATTCTTTTAATGTTTAAAATAATTTAGAGCATCATAATATTTTTAATATATATATATAGAAAGAGAGAGAGATAAATACTTTATAATTTACTAACAACATCTACAATATTATTCATTGTTCGACATTATTCAATAAGTATTTAAAAAAGTAGAAATACTAACACTAATATAAAAATATTTTGCACAAAGCAAATAAAAGATAACTCATAATACATAAAATATGAAAAAATTTGCTGAATCCATACCATCACAACAATCATCACATATTGTTTCATAAGCATACGACTAAACTGTACTACAAATCACAAATTCAAGAGGGACATCAATGAAGCCGAGCTGTGAATCCTCTATTGGCAAAAAATCCTGTATGAATTACGTTTTCATCGGCAAAATCCAGTAAATTCTGTCGACAAATAGCATGGACAAAACTGTTTCGGCTTCGCCGTGTTTTCTTCGCTAACAAGCTTCGCAATTGCCTTCGCCACGATTACAGGAGCTTCCAGATCTCAAGCAAATTGTCCCAATCTGGAAAATTTTTACACTGCGCTATTTATAGTTTTATAAACGTTTAAGCTGATATTTCATTATAAATCATGCATATGAAAAATAACTTTGAAATTCCCAATATTTAAAATACTTTATACTTAAATTACTGCACATACCTGATAACCCAAAGAGTTTTTCATAAGAAATGACAACTAGCATATCATGAGATAAGTATATAATAGCACAAACATGAATAAAGATACTAAATCCAATTTGGGTATCACTCAAGTCAATCTTATTAAAAAGCCTTAGCCAAGTTAATCTCAGCTCATTGCATTATCTCGAGATATTTCCCATTCAGAAAGTGCTTTTGCCATGAACACACTTAACTAAGAAATTTTCATAAGAAATGGTAACTTGCATATTATGAGAAACACTTTTATGTATATAATAGCATAAGCATGAATAAAAATACT
Source organism: Gastrodia elata (assembly GCA_016760335.1). NCBI lineage: Eukaryota > Viridiplantae > Streptophyta > Magnoliopsida > Asparagales > Orchidaceae > Gastrodia > Gastrodia elata. The sequence continues at coordinate 15,210,918 of CM028673.1, forward strand.
AACCCAAGTTGAATATCATGAGTCAATCTAATTAACAAGTCTTTGCCAAAATAAAGACATTGATCCCTTTAAATAAAATTCAAGCCTCCAATATATGTGGTAAACAATCCATCATTATAATCATTATGATTTGAATTAGCATCATGTTTTAACTTCTAGGATGTTTTTGTTGGTTTCAAGGAACTCAAATGACACAATTTCAAAAGAACAAGGGATAAAATAAATACTTTATATCTCAAAAATCTAAGACTTAAGAGAGCACGAGAAAAAAGATGTAAGCTAACTAAATTATCTCTTAAGGACACAAACAAATATAAAACATATAGAAAAATTAAAATTGAAAAAACATCATAATTTATAACAATTCATGTCAACAAAAGCCCTACATTACCCTTCAAAGGTTAATCTCTTAGGAGAATCCACTTGTAATTGAGTCACTCATTCACTATCCAATAGCAGGCGTAGAAGCTTTGGTACAACTTTCTCGAGAAAACTTTGGCCCCGAAGCTGTGTTATCCAAAGTTTTGTTGAAGCTCAGGTATTTGAAACTTTCTTTTGTCTGCATTAATAAATTAAGAAAAGAACTTTGATAGTACTTTCATAGAGCTTTAGGAAAGTTCGAAAGTGCACCACTTAGAAATGCTTTATAATTGCTTAAGGATGAGTTAATTGACTAACAAATGACATTTATTTATAGGTAAAGTAAGAGGGGGAAAATCAAGCATGGAAAATTTTTTGGGTGCCAAGATGTGCCTGAGTGTGAGACCATACACACTTGGGCAAAGGATCAAAGATTTGCGGCCCACTTAATTCAATTTCAGGTCGCATGAGCTGAATCAAAGCTCGATCGAGTTCAGTTCGAGTGCCATGTTACTAATATAGATGCGCCGAGTGCAAGTGCCCATGTGCTTGGGCGTGTGGGCTCATGCCCCTAGGTTCGAAGACCAAAATATGATTTCAATGGAAAATGACTAAGCTCTCTAAATGTTATGTTCTCTCAAACAATAGTAAACAGCATAAGTCTATAATATATTCTATCACTTAATTACAGTTGCAATTATAAGCATACCAATACAAAGTATAAATAGTATTTAGTCTTGAATATCCTGATTTACAGTTCTAACCTAAGTTTTGTTGGTTTTGATTCCTCTTATTCTTCATCTTGCTTCTTGAGCTTCTCATTTGGAGTCAGCTTCAACAATATCTATGTTTCCTAAGCAACTTAGATCCTCAAACTTTAAAAACTAGAGCTTAGTGCTAAATTTTTAACTTAATTTTTTAAAAACTCAATATTAGATATTATGCTTATCAAAAAGTTATTTTAATGTTTGTTATCATCAAAATTGAGATATCACTCAATATTAGATATTATGCTTATCAAAAAGTTATTTTAATGTTTGTTATCATCAAAATTGAGATATCCAAAATCAAGTCAATTGTGCATAAATAACTCCTAGAGTTAGCAATATTATTTGTTTAGTTCGATAAGTTTATTCTAGTAATATAAAATTAAAGCCATGCTTTAACATGGTCTTGAAGGTCATGCAAAGTATTGCCACTTTAGTATTAAACCATGCCTTAAATCTTAATCCTAATAAATTAACTTAAGGAAAACACCCTAAGACAACTTTATGATAAGCAACTTAATTGTGAAGTTTCACACGAGAAACACATACTAGCTTTTAAAGGTACCTTAAATTTTAAGAGTGTGTTTTAATACTCATGCAATATAGACATAAACCTTACATAGTGGTTTTAATCTAATTTAAATATAAATTTACAAACTCTATAGGCCAATCATTTACTATGCTTCTACCACGACACAAATGTTTTGCCTATAGTTATAAATAACTTATCCCCAAGTCAAATAATTTGCAATCTCATGACAAGTTTGATTGACATTATCAACACTTGATGCATATAATCTCTATATAAGAATGTAATTTTTAGTCATAGAATCATCCACATGATTCTAGTATTTATATATAAAAAATGATGATACAACTTTTCTTTTTAAAGAGATGAAGATATCTAACATAGATGGATGAATTATTTTACCAAGTATTTTAATAAAGGCTGTACCAATACAATTAATTTACATGACTTCGATGGTTATAATAATATTCTCAATTACACTTTTATTGGTTTAATTAATAAACTGAGATTTGAAATGCTTTAAAGAGAATGAAAAGTGGTAAAATGGTAGGATATAATGACATCCCAATTGAGGTATGAAAATGTTTAGGTGATGAAAGAATTTATTTTGAAAATTACAAAGATGTCAGATTGGTGGAGAAGAGTACTTCTATATCTATTCACAAGAATAAAGACAATGCTCAAGACCATATTAATTATAGAGGAATAAGTTAATATGTCATACATTGAAATTTTGAATATGAAATTGAATACAGAATATAAAGGGATACTTGTAATTCTCAAAATCAATTTGGTTTTATGACAAATGAATCTAACATGGAAGCCATACATATATTAAGAGGTTTAATGAAGAAATTTAGAGAAGAAAAGATCTTCATTTGATTATTATTAATCTTGAAAAAGCTTATTGTAGAGTACTAATAAAGATTATGTGGAGAGCTGTGGAGAGAAATTGGGCTGCTTATATTGATATTATTAGAGATATTGAATTATCGCAAGGTGGCATGTCTTACCCAATTTTTTTTTTCTTTAATTATGGGTGTTCTTATTGAGTAGATTCAAGAAGAGATTCCTTGATGCAAATTATTTGTAGATGATATTATTTTAATGATAAAACTAAGGATAGAGCTAAAGCAAAATTTGAGTTATAGAGGACTACTTTAATATTTAAAAATTTTCTTCTTAGTAGATTTAAAACAAAATACCTGAAGTGCAAGTTCAAACGCATTAGAAGACTTAATCTCGAGGACATAACTATTGACAGCCATGAGATAAAAAAGGACGAGAGTTTCAAGTACTTTGGATTAATTATTCAAAATAATGGCAAGATAGAGAGCAGAGTGATTAATAGGATCTAAGCTAGTTGGATGAAATTGAAGAGCGCTTATGCAGTGTTCCATAGAGCAGCTATATGCTCAATTACGTTATGTGGGGTTAAATGTTAGCCAACAAAGAAAAATCTAAATGATAAAATAAGTGTTACAAAGATGAGGATGCTTAAGTGGATGGTGGGTATACTCACAAGGATAATATGAGATATGAGTTTATCAATAGCAATGTTGAAGTGGCACCAATAGTGGATAAGATTAAAGAATGCCGCCTTAAGTTAAGGCATATTAAGCGGAGACAGTGCAATGCCCTTATTAGAAAATTAGAGTTTATGAATTTCGCTCATATAAAAAAAGAGGAAGGCCAAAAAAAGACTTGGGACGAAACTGTTATGAAAGACTATATCTATTTGCAACTTAGGGATGGGCTTCTATTTGATCGTGCACAATGAAAACAAATAATTCATGTAGCTGACCCCACCTAGTGGAATTAAGACATGATGTTGTTTTTTCTACTATTTCCACATTAATTATTCTAAAAAGAAATTAATTTTAGATATACCACTAATGAGCTTAATTGAATTTGAACCTGAAATGACTGCTTCCGAACTGGAGAAAGTTTCTCAAACATGATGTTTGTACAGTAGATTCATAATATCCAGTAGGTTGTCTCAATGGTGGTGGCTAAAACCAAAATAGTATTGTACTACAACACATGACACTTAAGATAAATAGAAATTATATTCTAATGTAAATATTTTTATATGCACACACCCACCAAATGGTACTAAGGTTTATAGCTTAATATGTGTTAACTTTTATCCCTTACAAGCATTATATAGCTTTCTTGCAATGATAACTATAGAGGTATGAGCTTTTTAGTGTTTATTAAAAGATCCCATTACATATGATGAATTAAGTTAAAGTGCAAATATAATTATACATTTAATTTCCCACATTATATGCACACATGAAATATTATTCATAAAATTATTTTTTGAACTTTAATATAATTCCTCACGCATACATAGAAATACCATGCAAAGGAAGTGTTGGAATGCACATTCAGAATGAGATCTTATACTGCCACCTATTTTTGATCTTTTATCAATTTTTTGGGGTATGGGTTGGGCTTCTTACCATTTCTCTACAGCTAAATATCAGAGAAGTAATGTTGTTGATTTTGATATCATAATTCTCAGAAAAACAAAATCAATAAACATAAAACAGTTATACAACTAAGAAAAAATGTTGAACATCCTGAAAAACACGTGAAGGAACTTTGGTCCCATAAAGAAACAATTGCTATATAGATTAAATAGCCGAAAAGTAAATAAAAAGTTCAAAAAGTCCTGAATGTTTACAATAGTAGTAAAAACAGTAACAGTAAACTTTAAGGCTAATGAGCATAGATGGCATGGCGCACACGTCAGCCTTAGTGTTGTTCAAATACTAAGAAACTCTTACAGTTTCAGTTCAGTTATAGTGCACTTATATCATACACTAAGAATTCCTCAGACGGTATAAAAAAAAATTCCTACCCACCCTGTTAATAAAAACCATTTGTGTACTCATTATACATAGATAACGCTGTCCCGTAAAATTAACCCAATCACTGAAACAGCACCTAAATTTAATATTTACTAGTATAACACCCAAATATTAGATACTTTGGGTCTAGCATTCAAATTATAGCAATAACTTAATATGAGAATTTAGGTATCTAACATTGAAATAAAAATAATAATAATTTCCTTTTTAGAAAGTGATCTAGGATTTAACTGTAATATTAGTAATTATTGATAATTTAAGAGTTATTTTAAAAATTGAATTAGTTTTACAGGACAAGTGGCTTTTATATATGCACTGCTAGTAGAAATTTCTAAATGTAGTAGCTCGTAAAGGACGCCAATACTGCTTACCAAGTTCAGAAACGTCACGAATACACAAAAGATAGGCTTATAGCAAGCAGGCCAAATACAATCACACTAGATGTGGAATAGACTGATGCTTCAGAATATCTGAATTTATTGGACTGCTGTCTGCAAGTTAAACGTTCAAATTAATCAATAAAAGAAAAATTGAATTATATATATATATATATATATATATCGAGAGTGAAAAAATTATAGTTCAGTAAAATTGAAATTTAGTCAAGAGCCTTGTATTTGCATAGAGATTAGTGTACTTGAAAGTTCATCATGCCTATATTTTGATAAAGAAATGGTGATTCAAAATTGTTCTTAAAGAGAATTGGCTTACTTCTGCAAGGATGACAGGGCCCCACAAAAGATTGTATTATCAGGTAAAGGAAGCTCGGTTTTGTTGGTTATCTCTGAATTCACCACGCTCACATAAACTTCCTGCCCAAGATACCAAGAGTCCAGATTCTCGGAACGCATATTCCATATGCCTACATTGTCAAGAGAGACAAGGATGGCAGTCCATGCGCCTGGAAATACCTACAGATTGGTAAAGCAACAGAGGAAATTATATCTACCAAACAAAATCGGCTCTGCTCTTTTGCCGACAATATCAAACCATACATACACACACCCACATGCACACATGCACGCACGCACGCACGCATGCACACGCCCATACCTACATACATACATACATATGTGTGTGTGGGGGCGCGCGCAGGAGAGAGATGTATGTACGCGCGCGCGAGAATACAAGGCTTATTTTGACTATTCCTGTTATTGATAAACCAAAATCTATAAATTTTGTGTCCTAAAAAATCATTCCAACCAGAAATTTTTATACCTGTGTTGTGCAACGAGCAACTCCATCCCACTTATTATAGGTGCTTCTGCTATTTTCAGACCAGACTCCAAAATCCATCCTATATAAAAGATATGATTGATTAGGCCCAAATTAACAACAGAAATGCCACAAATTGTGCTTTGTTCCTTATATAATATATACCCCACAACAAAGAATGCATAGCCATCTAGGTGGTAGCTTTGAACAGTTGAAGCGTTGTTCTGGAATATGATTTCCATGAAGCCTTTATAAGTACCATTAATAATAGATGTATCAAGTTTCGCAGGTCTGTTCATATTTCTATTGGGAAAGTCTAGTTTATAAACTCCGGGAACACTGAACTGCTGCGCAAGCTTAAGAGGTGTTGCAGGGTCAAGATAAGAAATACCATTAAGAGTGGTTCTAAATTGCCCATTTATACGCTCTGCGGGTGCATTAAGTAATATGTACACATCAGTTACAGTAATTTGGCCATAGCGAAATGATCCCTGTGGATTTGGCCGAGCAGCACCAGCAGAGACATTCCATCTGAAAGTAGACAGAATTACAAGAATCATAAGCTTGACTCACCAAAATTTAGAGAAAGGTGAAAGCAAGCCCAGAATAAGCAAGCAGCTGAAGAGCAAAATTATCTAAAAAACATTGAAGGTGTGTGTGCATTATTAAAACCCAATATGTATAAATAAAAATAAGAATTTAGCCAAAATAGTCCCTTGATAAATCAGTCCCAAACTATGAATTTATCATTTATAACTTTCACACTACTCAATATGTCCCGATTTAGTCCTGCAACTGTTCGTTTAACCCCAGTCAATCCCCAAATATGAGAGAAATAGGGTCTAAATTGGGCTCAAAATGACAGTTGAGTACTAATAAATGTATCTAACATTTGGAAAATTGAATTGGAAAAATTAAGCAATCCAGAACAATACAGGTCACGCTGAAATATATACGAGAAAGGGGGTAACACCATTAGAACAATCATAAAAAATGAGAAAATTTGGGGTATATTACTTGATTGATCTAGCTTGATTCATAGAGAAGTATGCATCATCTTTATCAGGCCCATCTGGAAGCGGACCATAGACAGGCCCTTGAGAATTGGTGTAATGCAATATGGCCACTCCAGTTACTTGATCCCTGAGTGTTTCATTTACAAATCGAGCACTAGCCACTATATAGTAATCACTACTAGCATTTTGATCCATGGTAACCAAGAATGAATATGACTGGCCAACATGGATGTCCATACTTGTATAATTTTGCTGCATGGTATAAGACCCTTCTGTCTCCACAAGAAGCAAATTATGATTTTGAATTCTGAAATTTAGGCTGGTTGATATGCCTACATTATGTACCCTAAATCTGTAGGTTTTCCCTGGAAAAATACCGGGTTAACTCGAGACTACTTGAAAGAAAAAATAATTACAATATAGCTGAATTAATTAACATTAAATTACTAAAAGAACAATTCCTGAAATTAATTGTTCAGTTACAATTGTTTGATATGCTGTTCACAATGAGAAGTCAACGTTAAAAATCACTTTTAATGAGAGCTATCTCCAGAACGCATTGGAGAAAGCATAAGAAGACGCATCATCTAGTAATATCACGCCAGCACTACTGTTATTATTATAAAGCTTTTACATAGGAGAACAAAATGAGTAAAATTTCTTACCTGGCTCAACGTTTACAGTTGCATACACAATGCCAGCAGGAACAATAGATTCATTGTAGCAAAAGGGTCCAAGACCATTGAAAAGGACTCCGTCGGGTACCCCAAGTTCGTTTCCCTCATCCAGAATTTTTCTAAGTTCCTGCTTTCCTGTAACGTCAGTACAGCAAAACCAAACTAAACATATCATTTGCAAGACTTGACCTCAATTCCAATAATTATGAATCTAACCTTGTAGTCCTTTGCATACCAGTCACCAATAAAGATGGTCAGATCTCCATCGGGTGTCCCGAAAGGAACCGGAATCACATCTCTATTATTTATGATAATGCCACCATACCCACCTGCTGCCCTTTGAAAGTTAATGGAAGGGAAGTAAAAGAAACTTCCTATTTGATCCTTAACTTGGAACTCATATGTCCAATTCCAACCAGAAGGAATGGGGCAATTAGTTCCTAAAACACCATCCTCCCAAGAGTTTTTTCGGTGCTGCAAACCATCCCTATGTCATTATTGTTGCATTTATCAGTTTTAACATAATAATAAAAGGCAGTGAAGAGCAACAATTTCAACGTAAATTATATACCATGTGACAAGAAAGGGCTCGTCTAAATCGTTGTGGACATTTACTACAACATTCCAGTTAGTTGTGATGTTCAATATTGGTCCTGGAAACTGGCCATTAACTCCAATTACCTGTGTTCACATTTAATGTAATCAGCAGGAACCATATTGGCCAACGGTGTATAGCATATGGAAGATAAACGCTCTAACCAATAATTTAGAAGTAGGGGTGTCTATAACATACAGATTGCTAGAACCTCAATTTCATAAGGTTTAAGTAGAAAGAATTACAAAGAATTCTTAGTTTTAAATTATATAATTTAAAAGCTTAGTTCTTGGAAAACATCAGTAAAGTTCTCTCAATATTTATGCAATTGCAACAGCATTGAAAATTTCATGCAATTATACCAGGAATGTACATGCTGCATACCATAATATAAACTGTTTAAGAGATGTTGAAATTTAATGCAAAACTGCTCAATATACATAAAAATAACTGAACAGGCTCCAAGGAATAGTTGAGTAGCCTATCCCACATACGCATGATGTTTATTCAAACAAAAGACTGCTGACCTTTTATGCTTTTATGAATCAAATTTTAGCTTCTGCACAATGTGCAAATTGATTACAACTTAAATGCTAATAGAATGTCAACATCATATATACAATGGAATTAAAGGCTCCCATGCTAATGCAAAAACTATTATAGTTATTCTTAATTAAAAAACAAAGTAACAAGATGAAACTTAAAAGCCAAAACTTATTTTGACAACTTTACTTTTATAGCATTTTTCAATTACAAACATCTTATTCTCAAATTATTAAATTGTCTTTTCCACATCATATATTGCATGAATAGATTTCCGACTATCTACTACTAATAACCACTTGTTAACAAATACATGACAAGTGGAACCACGTAAATGCCAGAAGAATGGCAGAGCAATAATATAGAAGGCGCTGGGTATCCATGGAATAGTAAAATACGATGCATCTTCTTTTGAAAGAGTATTAAATGTAATAGAAAGCAATATATAAGTTATATTTGATGATTTAGAGGTTCTTCTTATTTGGAAGATAAATTAAAGTTGAAGATTATTTGCCATCGATCTTTTTTATTTCGGCTACATAATGCCTTCTTATTAGATCAGGTCTGACATAGTGAAAAGAGAGCAAATATTTGAGTTTACATAAAGAGCTATTAGGATTATTTATAATTGCAGAACACTGATAAATATCTATTAAAAGAAATTGATAAATGCTTATACCCGACTATGTATACTTGAGACGTAGGACCTAGAGAGCCGCAAAGCACTGGTGAACTTGGTATTACTGCAATCCAACTAAGAGAAAACTAAAAAAACTATAAATAACATTTGAATTTCTTTACTAGCAAAAAGAAAGAATTATTATCAATATTAATATTTGGTTTATTATCCCTAAGTATTTGATTAAGCTAATCCCATCTTACCTCATGCTTCCTAATGGATATTCTGATTCAACTTATTGGGCTATATGTCTGCAATGATGCTAACGGGATGGATCTCTTAAGCTCATTTCAGGTCCCTGATGCTGCTGGTATTTGCTGGACCCTCTTCAAGTGATGTGTTTTAACTGAATTTATCTAATGTATTTGATTATCATTAGTTGGTTAGCTCTAATAGTTGGAGCTAATCTTACTAAGCTTGAAAGATTTTTTTGTTTAGTTTTCCTTTTTTAGCTCTAAAATCAAGCTCAAACCTGGTGTACTCAAACTCATATAAATAATAGTAAATGTTAAATGTAAATATATTTATACACCACACGCGCGCGCACACACACATATATAGTATTTTAAATAATCAAAATGATTAACCATAGATGATCCTAATCTTGTGTAGTGCTAGTTGGCTCATTGATAATAAACAGCTAATACTAATTGATATTTGCTTAAGGAGTGGCTTGCAGCCAAATTTATGAGACATTCATTCTATGCTCTTCTAGGTAGGAAGCTTTCATTTATTAAGAGATAAACGTACCCATTTGCATTATCCAACATTAGTTATAAGTTCTTTTTTGTTAAAAAAATAACAATTTTGTATCTTTAAATGTATACATATAAAAAGAGAAAATTGTCAAATAATCTCTTGACTTTTGCAATCAGTTTATTTTAGTAATTGGCTTTTATATATAATTATTTTGGTCCCCTAAATTTTAATTAAGATTTTATTTGTCCTACCGTTAATTTTCCATCGGATTCAGTCGCTCATATTTTGAATTAAAGAGCAAATAAGTAATTGACGACGGTTAGTAGATTTTTTGTCTCCCGAAGTGATTGTTTTTCTATTTTTATCTCCCGAGCAAATTCCTCGATTCTACCCCACCTGACTATGGTTCCACAGTTTCTCTCCGAGTTTCTCATCCCATGATGGGGACCATCTTCGACTCGAGTCCCGCCATCGAGCCCGCCCGGACCCATACCGGCCATGACGTTTCAATTTTTTTATGCATTTATTTTCGTTCGTTCAGTTTTACTTTTGCATTTATTTTCGTCCGTTTCATGTATTGATTGGAGGGACGAATATTAGCCCTCTGATCATTTATTAAAAAATACTCTAAGGTCTTGATTGCTTTGAGGGTATTATAAATACCCAAAATCTGTAATTTGATTTCAATTTTTGATAAATAGAAATTCAGAGTTTTCTCCAAACAGCGAGAACGGATCTTGTTCTCCTCCGGGGAAACCTTAGTTTCCAAATCCTCCCTCTCCAAACCCTAGCCGCCTCCTTCCGGACCCTTCCCCTTGCTGCTTTCAGACTTCTCCCCTGCAGAACAGCTGCTGCCACCGCCACCAGCGACCGCTGCCCTTGCTGCCATTGCCAAGCCACCACCGCTGCCCAGTTGCTGCAGCTGCCCCTGCCACCGCTGCCCCTACCGCCGCTGCCCAGCCGCCTCCACTGCCCAACCACCACTGTCCAGCCGCCGCTACCCTAGCTGCTGCTGTAACGACCCAATATCGTTACTTTTCAAATTAGGTCAAAACCTGCCTCAGGCATCAGGACCTCGGGGAATTTTAAATTAGGGCAAACAAAAATACCCTTAGATGAGAATAATTTTTAGATCAAAATGCCATAGTTTAGGAGAATTCGGATAACGAAAACTCTCGTTTTAATTTTCTGAATTAATTAAATCCAATAAATCAAGAACCTTAAAATACGTGTCAGAATTCATCGATTTCAGCATCGTTGTGTTAAGTATAATATTTAAAGGCTGCTTGAGAAGTTTCATCAAATTCTTAACTCCGAATTTATCGTGGTTAATTTTTGAAGTTTTTAAACTTCAGAAATTATTTAAAAATAAACTATTTGTCTGAATTGAAATTTTTTGGCACGAGGGTGTTCATTATGTCATAACACACTTCGGTGTCAAGTTCGGTTATTTTTGGACTTTAAACGGCGGAAAAATGAGAATAATTTAACTTTAAGTAATATTAATTTTTTTTAAGGAAAATTACTGTTGCTTTTTGGTTTCTGCGAATGCCCCCCCTCCCCCGATTCCGCTCGCCTGCACGCGCGGAAGGTTCCGCGCCAGGAACCTTTCCTGCGCCGTTTGGCGCAGGAATGGTCGGCCAAATGGCCGACCAGCTCCCCCTCTCCCCCTTCCCTTCCCTCCCCTCTATTTAAACCCACCCCTTCACACTTCCTCACCCACAGCAGCCCTCCTTCCCTTCACAGCCAGCACCTCCTCCTCTGCCCCGCCAGCTAGCCACCCTGCCGCCAGCCAACTCCCTCCAGCGGCAGCCAGCCACAGCAGCTCCTCCTAGCCTCCGGCAGCCTGCCAACAGCCCTACCGACCAGCCAGCAGCCCTGCCAACAGCAGTCCCTTCAGCGGCAGCCAGCCACAGCAGCTCCTCCCAGCCTCCGGCAGCCTGCCAACAGCCCTACCGGCCAGCCAGCAGCCCTGCCAACAGCAGTCCCTTCAGCGGCAGCCAGCCATCCAGCAGCCCTCTCCTGCCGCAGCCACCCCGGCCAGCCGTCCGACCACCCACTCCGGTCTCTTACCGTTTTCTGGCAATCCTAATCTTAAAGATAAGATGTTAAGTTAAAGAGATAGAGAAGGGGGGAAAGAAAAGAGGAGAAATTTCTAAGTTCTTTTAATTTATACATACTTAATAATTATTATTATGAAAATAATGATGATATGATAACGTCATTCACATTAATATGGTTCTCATTAATTAATAATGAAAACTATACTTATGTTATAAAAATGACTATTATTTCCTATTTGCCAATTCAATCATTTTTATTCTGACTTTTTTTTCGTCATACATTATTATTAACATAATCATAATGCCTTAATGAATATAATAACTTAAATAAATCGAACTTCAATCTTAAAAACAGAAGAAAAACAGAATGAAAGTAAAAATGAAAATTGACTCCTAAATCATTTGATTAAAAAGCTAAGTTAAAAATATCCAAACCTAAATGCAGATTGAGCGAACTGTCACTCATTCGAACTGTTGAACTGTTGAACTTTTGAACATAAGGAACAAGCTACCAGATGCCTTTTATTACTTCTGTTTAAATATGTTTTTTCTACTCAGCATCGCACAAATTTGATAAAAGTGTTTTTTAAAGTCACATAAAATGATATATGAATAAGTTTGGATAAGTGAGAAGCAAGGGCTCCATGTTGCTTTATACTTTTTGTCTGATCAGACAACCGTTAGGACGGGGCTGTCCGACATCAAGAGTCATAAGAAGCCTATACTAATAAGCTTTTGAGGGGGCAGGTATAGAGGAAAGTTGAGATATGTAAAACAAAAACTGAACCCCCTTTTTCTCGATTTTGTACTTGCCCAACAAAATCATATTTTGCCTCAGATATCAAGCGCTAAAAATTCTGTATTTATTTTTGTGACTGCAATTACTGTTATGCTAAGTTTCAAGTGCAATTGAAAGAGGTTTGCAGGGATAAATTTTTACAACTTTTATTTCCTGTCAAATATTGATTATTTTGCTTATTATTTAATATTTGTAAAGATGACATCTATTAGTACTTAGTTTCACAACTAACTGGCTTTCGAATGCCCGCACTTTTGAAACGTGCCCAGATCAAAAGTTCATCCTTAAAGAAAAGTGCTAAAGAACTGAGCAGTGCTGATACTGCTACCTGCTGATCCACCGCTTTCTTTTTGACTCTATCTACTTTTAAAAAGTTTGTAATTTTTCTTTTATTTTAATCTATGTACTCAAGTCTCGTGAATTAATGAATAAATAAGTTATATTTGATGTCTATATATTTGTCTCTTAAACTACTCAATATGATCATGCGGCCAGAGGACTTGTCGTTGCTTGTTGTTGCTATTACTATTCCACAAGCAAACCGGTGCTGGATCTGCTTCCGCTGACCCGGCACCGGGTCCTCACAGCTGCTGCCCTAGCCGCAGCAATAAATCTACTCGGATCACCCTTCTCGCTCCCGGTTTAAACCGGCGTGCGTTTGCTCTTCCCAAAAAATTGAATTTATTTAATTATTTTCTCGTGCAATTTTCGGGTAGAAATTATTTGTAGAAGCATAAATCTAAATCTGGTCGCTGCGAGTGGTTTCGGAACGGAAACGCCTCCGAACACACCCACATGACAAGTACAACTCGAAGTGCGAGTTACCTTTCCGGACTGGAGCCTTTCCTTTAATCCGAAACCGGTGCCGACCGCTCTTCCTGTTCGTAACTCACGACTCCCCATTGCCAACGAAAGTTATTTTCAACTTATTGTGGAATCTTCTGCAGGCAAATGCTGAAGCTTAACAGATCTAAAGCGGCTGCGCGAAAAGTGCTTAAATTTCCGAATACATTTTAAAAAAAATATGCATTCACAAACATTCACGAACCCTAGGATTGCATCAGAGCCCGGCAACACCTAACCCTAGTGTTGCCCTGCATCATCCCATGAGCCGACAATGCTTCTAGCATCGACCCTTATGTCGCCAATGCTGATTCTAACATCCACATCGCTTTCGATATCCACGCAGCTTAAACATCGATGCCCCTTCCAACCTCTACGATGTCAACACCGCTTTCGACATCCATGATATCGATGCTTACGACATCTATGATATCGACGCTTCCGACATCGACAAAGCTTCCGACTTGGAGAACAGTTCAAAAGTTGACAAACCTTTTGCCTTTAACTACCCTTATGAAGTCAACGAACCTTCCGATGAGCCTTCCAACGATGTCAGCAATCCATTTAAGTTTGTGAGCAGCCCAGCTACTTTAAATTAATTTATTGTATTTGTTAATATTTTCCCTCATTATTATTTTTTTGTATTGCTCATAATTTTGCCTTTTCTATAAATATTATATAGTTTTCATAATATATTAGTTTTTATAAATATTACAGTTTTAACAATTCGCGAAGGTGATTGTGTGATATTTCTTGTGTTTGGTGGCAGGTTTAACAATATCGCTACTTGTTATTATAAATTTATAAAAAAATTTGCATTCATATAGTAGATAATAAATTTATATTCATATGTACTTTTTAAGAGTTAAGAAAAATGAGTTGATTAATCAATTTGAAGGATTTAGGAATACTAATAGTGAGATTTATGATATTGTTTTTTATTGACTTGGTGATTCAAAATTTTCTCAATTGTATTATGATATAAGTGTAGGAGTGAATGAGATTCTTAGAGAAGATAGAAATGTTGAAAATTTTGATGGTTCGTGATGATGATAATAACAATCATGAATCTGATAGTCCAAAATGATGTGAGGATTTTGTTGAAAGTGATTTTTTTATGGGACAAGATGCATTGAGGGAAATATTGATCAATTGACTAAGAAGAATTCGTTTGAGCTTGACACTGTTCAAATAAAGAATAATGATACAAATTGTATAGTCTCTAATGATGATGCAAATGCTCATAGCACCGGTGGGGAGGAAATAATAAAATGACCTACTTTTAATCCTAAAATGAAAATTCAAAACTTAGTTTTGAAGTGGAGATATATTTAGCAACAAACATGTGTTTAGAAAGGTAATTAAAGCTTAGTAGATTGCAAAGGATATGTCAATCAATTTTTTTTGTAAAATTTATTGTAAAGTCATTTGTCAAATATGCCAAATTATCCATATTTTATTTACATTTCAAAGTATGAAGGGTTAGTTTACGGAAACTAAGATCATTGCAGGACCATACTTGTTCTTAAACGTAATATAATAAAACACTAACTCACTAAGCAATTGCAAAAAAATATGTAGACGAAGTGCGATATAATCCAAGGGCATCAATGAAGGTGTTTAGGAAAGAAGTAATAATGATGTGGGGAGCTATGTCACAAGCACACAAGCGCACAAGCACACAAGCAAGGATGGCAATAAAAAAGGTATTAGCAATGCTGCACTTAAGAGAAGAATAACAATTTAATAAAGTACAGAACAATTGTTTAGAGATTGCCATGATTTATTCTAGTTCAACAATCTCTATTCAAATTACGGATGATCATGATCTAAATGGAATTTTTTTTTTTGCAACTTTATGTGTTTCTCAGCATGCAAAGTTGGTTTCAAGTTGAGATGTCGACGATTGTTTTTTGAAGGGAAAACAACACGGACAATTATCTGCTGATGTATCTTTAAATTCTAATAATAACATCTATCCCGTGACATGAGCTATTGTGGAATGTGAATCAAAAGATAGTTGAGAATGGTTCTTAAAGATACTTGCAAGAAACTTTAATAAAATTTATGATAATTCCAATTTCATATTTGTTTCTGATAAACAAAGTTTTGATGCTTGCATTTTTTGTTGTGTCCCTAATGCTACTACTCGAGTCTACATTAAGCACCTACACCAAAATTTTATGATAGCAAATTCAAAGGAAATGCACTAAAAATGCTTTATGACAAGCGGCTGGTGCAACTGCTAAAATTCAATTTAATGATGCTCTGGAAGAGATAAAGAACTTGGATAAGAAGGCATATTTATGGAAAAGTGATAAAAATCCAAAAATATGGTCAAGAGCATTTTTTTTCAGGCACACCTGTGTGATACTTAGCTCAATAATATATGTGAATGTTTTAATGCGCCAATATTGAACGCAATAGAGTTACCTATTATTTCTTTGTTAAAGTCCATAAGAAATCTTGATATGTCAAGATACATGAATGCAGAAAAAAGGCAAGAAAATGGACTACATTATTATGTCCTCGAATATCTGAAAATCAGATAGCAACATTTATGAAGCTGGGACATGCATTGGTGCAATGGTGGACGACAATAACTATCAATTAACCATAATGCATGGGTTGTGATTTATCATAAACTTGGAAGAATTATTATGTAGTTGCAGGCAATGGAAACTAAGTGGGATTCCTTTTGTCAAGCAAGTATGGGTATTAATATGCAGATGGAAGAGGCACAAAAATAAATTCATGCATGTTATTCAGTGGAAATATATATGAGAACTTTTAGTTATGCTATCATGCCAAGTAATAACCTAGAAAAATGGCCACAAAGCAAAAAA
Organism: Gastrodia elata; assembly: GCA_016760335.1. NCBI lineage: Eukaryota > Viridiplantae > Streptophyta > Magnoliopsida > Asparagales > Orchidaceae > Gastrodia > Gastrodia elata. The sequence goes on from CM028673.1 coordinate 15,227,428, forward strand.
GAGTCTTCCCTTTACGGCCATTATATAAGAAGCCTATGCGAGACCACCAAAAATAAGGGAAAAATCTTTTGGGGAGGAGGATAATCAACGCCATGATAGAAAATGACCAGAAGAAATGTAATTCTTCATTGCAAAAATTGCAAACAAGTTGGTCACAATATCTTATCTTGTGGGAAACTAAGTAAACGTAAGGCACGCCAAGAGAAAAAATATGTAAAGGTTGGACATTGATATGCTTGATTCAAGAACATAATAGAAGTTTAAATAACAAAATTTTAGTTTAATAATCCTACGCATACTTTAATGTTTAATTCATAATTTTTTTTGTTTGATTTTGTAGCTTGGCGTGCATGATGCTTATATGAAAAACAATAATTTTAAAGAGAATGCATCAACTTTGAACACGCAAGATAATGTATATGATCAATGCAAAACACTTGCAATTTTTTTATTGTGATGATAGTTTTTTTCTGAATAAATATATGCATGCATTATTTTAACTTTTACTTTTTTTTTAAACAGATTTATAGGCGGAGAAACAAAAAAAAAAATTGCATAACCTCAATGAATAGTTGATTGATAGTATCGTGACACTGGCCATTTGATAGTTTTTAGTCTTATTTTGGTTATTGTAATCAATGCTGTAAAATTGGCGTGGCTCTTATTTTGTAACATTCAATGTAAAATGCTTTAGATATGGGTAAATAATAAATTGATAATAGTATGAGGATTTATTCTTGTATTTGCAGAATGAAGAAAATTATTCATATGCATCAGTTGATATATTGCTACTTATAGTTGAAAGTTGGAATCCTTTATGAAATAATAATTTATCATTTTAGATGAATATTGGAGCCTTATCCGACACTTTCAAATTTAGGAATGTGTTTCGGCTTCATAAAAAGCTTATTGAAAATGAATCTGAAAGCAAATTGCTTGAAACATTAACGAGCCATTAAGAGTTATAATAGAAAAATTATATGAGACTGTTAATATGTTTATATGAATAAACAAAAAAAGGTATTTAGGAGAGATTGTTTTATAAGGATTGTGGTTGTTTCTCAAGCAGTTTCGAACCTCTTGAGCTATATATGAAAAGAAGGAGCTTGTTGCACTTGTTGTCATATATGCGCAATTTTTCATATAATTGCGCATACAATTTTAGAAATATCTCCAAAGTAGTGTACTAACCACTTGCATGTGATATCTTTGGGTTAAAATTTAATGTTGGGCAGATAGGATACTTGTAAATTTAGCAGATTGAAGGAGAGTAATTAATAGCTTGTATCTTTACGCATATTATAGAAGTTAAATTAAGGGAATGCAAGTTTACTACCTCTTATTTTATTTTTGGTACATGTGCATCATGTAAATGTTGCAAAATATTTAAGTTCTTAATATAATATTATCTTATTTATAAAATTTAATACATAATATTATTATTTATATAATATTTAAATAGCATATAGAGAAATTAATGACAACAAATTAGAAATGATTTTCAGGGATGACAGCAATTTTTAAACTTAGCTCATCTGTTAAACACTTAAACATTATTGCTAAAACAAATTATTAGGAATGGTGCTAAGCATTGCTTACCACCATTTTATCATTTCGTATGTTTTCGGGATGAACCACCTTTCAAACACAGTGAGAAAACTGGTTTAAATTTTTAATGTTTTCATGATTTTAAAACGCCTAAAAACAATCACAAGACTTGGTCCTTTGCACTTTCTCCAAATCAAAAAGTGTGAAGGAAATGTTACTCAAGCATCTAAGGTGCTATTTGGTTCATTGCTATTTGTCTGTAATGTTATATTATTCCATAATAGCATCCAAATAACAGTTGTTTGGTTCAATGCTATGTTACTGTAACTTTAAAGGAAGTGTGAAAATTCAAGTAACTAATATCATTTAGATAACACTCCAATTCATTCATTATCTAGAGATAGCATTGATATCTACGTATCCCTCCCATGGCTTCTGATTTTGGCAAGCTTATGTTCTCATCCCTATCACCAGTGCTATTTTTTCATCTTGATCTCTATTCACCCCCTTTTTCCTGTCTTTGCTGGCTTCCTACGTTTTTGCTCTTTGTGTTTTTTTTTGCCAGGGTACTATTAGCTAAAAATATCATAACAAAATGCATAACATATATAATACTGAACCAAACACCTACTGTAAGTACAATAACAATATTATTTAAATAAGATGTTAATTGAATAGCATGCCATTTTAATAACTTTGCATAAAACATAACAGCCCCTAAATTACACAATTTATGTTAATTGAATCTTTGCTCTTCAAACCAAACTGCCCCTATCAAACTCCAATTAATTGAGCCTCCCAATATCGTGTAGTGAAAAATGCAAACAATTCTCAAACAAAGAAGAAAACCTAAATCCTAAGACGCCTTTCGGCTGGATAAGAAAAATCGTAAAGAACCTCTTTTTAGGATCTATGCGATCTTTTTTTATCCCTAGCCCGACAGCATCAACCTCCAATCCGTTGCTTGGAAAATGGAGCAAATAGCTAATAAAGTAGATAGAAAATGTGAAGAGCATGACCTGCTGCTTGATTCCTAGAGGAGAAGCCGTGATATAGGAGACGTGCCAGTTCAAAAAGATGTAGGGATCGCCGGAAAACCCCAAATCAGCGGCCAGGAGAAAAACAATGAAAGAATAATGCACAGATAACCTCTGATGCAGAGAAGAGTCAGGCCAGCGGAAGCCCATTCTAGTCTCTTTTGCTCTCTCAAGCGAACTTACTAGCGACTGAGTTGCTAGAAGCGAGAGAGATGAAAGACAAACAGAGAAAGGTTTTTAAACATGCGGGACTGTTGTGAAGATGCAATACAGCATTTTTGTGTCAGCAGCTCAGTTTTTTATATGGTTTGATTATAAAATAAGAGAAGGGTACATATATCACATATCACAATAGTTCTTAAATATCTTAATAAAAATTATCTTAAGTTCATTTTTGCATCCGAGAATCATAAGAAATTACTTAATTTAAAAATAAAATTCTAATTTTTTTAAAATCATTTGTGAGCCAAAATAACACTTTTTACTGAGAAAATATGTTTGTTCGTTGTAAAATTTTAAATTAATAATAATATATTCTTAGGGATAATCCTAAAATTAAGTTAACCTAATTAAAAATAAGACTCTAAAAGTATGTTAAGCTATTTTAATCGGTATTACCCGTTAAATAAATATATCATAACCTGTATAATCAATTGACCGTTTGGGCGAATAACTCTCGTTTATTATATCCAATCTATTGTTTCGCGGAATAACCCTCGTTCATTCGTCTCAAGCGGCGAATGCATTCGTTTGATCGAAGACAACTCTCGTTTCGCCGAACTCAAGCGACATCTCAACCAATCAATTCATTTGTTAGTTCAATAAATTCATTCGTTCGATAATTCAAATAAAGGTAACCCTAAATTTCGAATATTCCCACGATAAATTTCATTGAAACACGATTCATAGGCCATATATTTATATTCCTTATAAAAAAAAGCTAGCCTCATCAGAATTCACTTTTATTAAATTTGTTATGATACTAATTGGCTCTACACATTTGAATTAGAAGTTTAATTAGATGCTTATGTTAAGAGATTAGAGTCTTTAAATATAATTATTAAAAGATAAAAAATAAAAAATAATATAACTAATAAATATTGGAAATATAAAATCCAGAAACAATTGGACCTATAATTATTAAATTCCATTAAGCATTCAATATTATTTTTACAGGATTTTATTATCTTTCTAATTAAATTAAAAAAGATGTTTACTAAAATTTAATTTAATTAAATTCAATAATTAATAATAGAATTCAACTAGATTTTTAAATAATTAAATTTTTTTTCTTATATAAAATAAGAAACAAATTTACCTTGAAGACCATTAAAAATATATTTAAAAATTTTAAATTTTAAATTATCAGTAATTTTTCAAAGTAAATAGGAGCCAAATATATATTTATTTCTTTATAATATATATAATTCCACTGAATTTTGAAGATCCTCAGAGCCAAACCCTAACTTAAACCAAACAACTGTTACTTTACAGTTAACCAATTACCATTGCTATCCTCGAACCAGACATAGATTTTGATTGCAATGCAAGCCGGTCGAACTTCCTAAATCCCTCTTTTGTACATTTTTCCCGACCGTAGTACACGTTCACTCCAGCTACCTGCCACTCACCCCTCCTCTCTGGCCGACGGCGGACAGTTTGGTTAGACTTTCCGCTTTAGTTTACGGTTTTTGGTTAAGAATCTGCTCTGTTCGTTTCACTCGCCAGCTCCAAGCGGTGAATTCGTCTAAGGTATCTTCATCCATTTCTTTATCCATCGCTTCCCATTACATCATTTCTATTGGATTGCGGAATCATTCTTCGTGCGCAGGTTTGCTTGATTACTTTTGTTTTATAATTGATTTTGGGGATGACATACTTACGATAGGTGCAGGCAAGCTTTAGAGCTCTGTAAGTTGTTAAGAATTGAGCTGTATTTTATGCTAGCAATGATTTTATTTTCTTAAAGAATTTTAGTTCAGGGAATTGATGGGATTGTTACGTATAGTTTGATAGCATTGCATGCACTTACCCAGAACCAAAATATTTCTTATTTGGCTTCATACATAAAATTTAGAAGTTTCCATTTACAAGAATACGCCCTGTAATTGCTTCAAAACTAGTCTCCACTGACATAATATTTCTGGTTATTAAATAAGGATTGAGATTCCATACACAGTAGCATCACGTATATAATTAATAAAAAAAATAAAGTTTATGTGTTAGATATGTAAACAAAAACATGGTCGTTGTGCTTGCAGTTCTCCTTATATTTGGTAATTGTTGTAAATTTGTGATGGTATGTGATTTTAAAAATGAGTGGTATTTACTTATTTATTTTAATCCATTATTTGCGTGGAAAACTTGCAGTTGAACTCTTCACCTTGCACTTCTTGGGCTGCATAGGTTCTATTGCTCTTCATGCACTTCGCCATTCTTTCAATTTGTGCAAAATTTTAAATTCTCCGTCTTTTGTGACGAACCTTATTTTAGTGAGTCAATTCTCCTATAATAATGTTATTTTTGAATTTCATGCCACTTTTTGCATAATCTAGTACAATGTCACGATGACGGAACTATGTCGCGGTTTGCAAATTGATGGTCTCTACTGGTTTCCAAATCATCACCGTCCTATACAAGCTTACTCCTGTAGGCTTCTCTTAAGTATTTGGCATGACTGTTTGGGTCACCCAACTAAAAACGTGATTAACAAATTAGCAACACCACAACTTATTCAAGTTACAAATAAAGCCAGTTCATCATTATGTTCGGATTGTCAACTTGCAAAACTACATAGATTTCCTTTACATCATTTTTCTCATACATTTAATCAATCTTTGCAACCAATTATTTCAGATATTTGGGGCCTATATCCTACTACTTCTTTGAATGGATATGATTACTATATTATTTTCATATATGCTTTTTCAAATTTTACATGGATTTATCCATTAACAAGAAAATCACATGCCTTGTGTGTTCTTGGAATTCAAAATAATGATTGCACACAAACTCAACACAAAAATCTTAATATTTTAATCAGATTCAGGGGGAGAATATTGAAGCTTCACTCCACTCCTTGCAAAATTTGGCATTCATCACAGATTTTCAGCCCCCTATACACCAGAGCAAAATGGCAAAGTTGAGCACAAACATTGCCCCATCATCGAAGCTGCACATGCTCTCATGTACCATGCTTCATTACTTGTCAAATTCTGGACCTATACTGTTCAAACGGCCAGCTACCTAATCAATCGACTTCCATTGGCGACAAAAGACTCGAAATCTCCATTTTAAACGTTGCACAACTTACAACTGACTACAGTTTTTTCCACGTCTTTGGTTGCTTATGCTTTCCATGACTTGAGCCGTATGCCACATACAAATTGATCCCCGCATGTGCAGGTTACAGTGGACAGCATCATGCATATTTGTGTTATGATATCAAACTTCAGAAGTTATATATTGCTCGATTAGTAACGTTTGACGAATTCACTTTCTCTTTCAAAGCTGACAATCCATGTTCCTCAACTCCACCAACACCTGCTCAAATTATCTTTATCCAAGCTCCACTAATAATGCCAAGACAGTGCTCCACTCCACATGATCCAACTACTCCACCAGCAAGCCAGCAGTATTCAACCAAACCTACTCCCGCAATCCCACAACAAATTGGAACCCACTATTCCAGTCCTACACCTTTGCCAATCTCTATTTCTAAACCTACTCCAGTTTTGGTTTGACACAGCAGTAACACTCACCCCATGGTTATTAGAGCCAAAACAGGATCTCTTAAACCCAAAGCTTACACCACATCTATTGTACCCACCACTCCATCCACCTATAAACAAGCTAGTCAATATCTTGAATGGGTTGTTTCCATGCAACATGAATTTACTTCATTACAAAACAATAATACATGGAAGATGGTTGCCCGACCCTTAAATACAAATATTGTGGGTTGCAAATGGCTGTTTCATACAAAACACAATAATATGGCTCCATAACTCGTTATAGAGCTTGTTTGTTGCTAAAAGTTTTACACACCAAGAAGGGCTTGACTACAACGAAACTTTCAGCCTAGTTCTAAGACCTGCCAGCATTCACACCGTTCTAACTCTTGCACTATCGTTTAACTTGGAAATTAAGCCATTGAACTTAGATGATGCCTTTCTAGACGGAGATCTGACATAACAAATCTTTATGGAGCAGCCCTCCAGTTTTGTCTCACCCTCTTAACCTGATCATGTTTGTCTTCTTCAACGGACTTTCTACAAATTAAAACAATCTTTCAGAAATTGGCATCATATATTAGCAGATCAACTACAAGTTTACAACACTCGGGGTATACGAACAACATCAATGAATCTTCTTTGTTTGTCTACCGTTAGCACAACACTGTTGCGTACTTTCTTGTGTATGTTGACGATGTCCTTATGACTGGAAATGATCCCCATGCCTTATTCTAGAGACTATACGAAAACTCGGTCTATGTTCCCTCTTAAGGATCTTGGGAAACCCAAACTCTTCCTTAACGTTGCTTTGGAATTTTATACGGATTACATTTTCTTGCATCAAGCACACACTACATTAATGAGATACTTCTCTCCACAAACATGCTGAATTGTAAGCTGGTGTCATCCCCCGTGACAGTTCGATGTGACCTAAATCAGCTACCCGAAGCACCCTTCTCCGATTCCACCTTATACAGAGGCATCGTGAGTGCTCTCCAATATTTTTAGCACACACAACCTGGCATTACATATAGTGTCATTCGAGTTTCTCGATTCATGCAATTTCCATGTATGGCCCATTGGCAAGCTATTAAAAGTATCCAAAGTCTTCAACATTTCATTATCTACGATCTCAAATTTTCATATTCACGATTACAGTGATGCTGACTAGGCAGGTAATATCGAACTGTCAATCCACAGCCGACTATTATATTTTTCTTGATAATACTCTCATATCATGGTCCTCCAAGAAATGGTAGTCTGTGGTGTGATCGAGCACTGAAGCAGAATATAAGGCTATTGCTAATACAACTAGTGAGATACTATGGATTCAATCTCATCTAGCTGAACTCGGGCACTCAGTTTTTCAACCTCCACTCATCCTGTGTTATAACCTCAGTTCCACGTATTCAACTACCAAACCTGCTATGCACACAAGATGAAACATGTTGAAGTAGATTATCATTTCACTCGAGAACTTGTTCAAAACAACAAGCTACAAGGCATACACATCCCTGTGACACAACAAATGACAGATAGTCATATTGAGCCGCTCCCTTCGATAATGTTTTCAGAAATCATGTGCAAGTTTATTTGTTCACCCCCAACTAAGCTTGAGGGGGAGTGATAAAGGGAAGATTTGTAAATAAACATTATTTTAGTATATTTTTTGTGAGAAGGCTCATTAGAACCTTCCTCGGTGCACACAACGGGCCATTCTCTATGATTGTCAAGAAAGCACTATTCTGCTCTCCAAAATATCTAATCCGATGTGATCTTCTTGGCGATTATTCTCTCAAGCAGCAGCAACAACAACAACAATAACTCCAAGCCTTAATTTTAATAAGTGGGGCTGTCTACATGATTTTTTTGTTTTACTGTGCTCTATCAAATCATAGCCACTCCCTAAGTTCCAAATAGAGAAGATCATTTATAATAGTTTATTGCATATCTTTTTTGCCATCCTCTTCATCTTTTAATATGGTTGAAATTCATAAACTCAATTTTTCTAACATGGGTGTTGCACGATCTACGTTAATATGCTTGAAACATCTTGCGCCAACATTCTCTATTCTTATCCACTATTAGAGCCACTCCAACCTTATTACAAAAAAACTTATTTCTCATTCTATCCATACAAGTATTCTCATTCATCCATCTAAGCGTCCTCAACTTTGAAACACTTATTTTAGCAATAAGTTTCTTCTTTGTTGCCCAACTTTCAGCCCCATATAACATAGCGGGTCCTATAGCTACTCTATTAATTTTTTTTTTATATTGGTGGGATTTTTTGATTGCGCAACACATAGAAATGTTCCTCCATTTCATTCAAAAGCTTGGATTGTATTACTCACATTGCTCTCAATTTCACATTATTTAAATAATTGAACCAAGTTACTTGAACTTCTCGCTCTTCTTGATCGCACAATCGTCAGTAGTTGTCTTCGTGATTAGGGTTTCTATTACAATTGAACTTGCACTTCGTATATTATGTTTTAGATCTACTAAGATGAAAATTTTTAGATTTTAAGTTAGTCCTTCATAACTCGACTTTTACTTGAACTCCATCTATATAACACATATCTGCTTATGATATGCGCTGAGAGCCAAGTTTTTATATTATTCAATACTAATAGAAAATCATTAGACAAGTCACTTTGTGATCGAACACATTTTACAATCTCATTGTGCATATCTCTAATAACATCAATATATGTTGCACAAATTTCTTTTCTCTCCAAAGCTTCTTAAAAAACTTCTCTTGCTATTTTATCATAACTTTTTCAAGATCAATAAAAATTAAATGAATATCTTTTTTTCTTTTTTTAAATCTCCTTCAGACCTCTTAATATATACATGACTTTCATGATAGATTTATCTGGCATAAAACTCAGTTAATTTGAGAAATACAAGTATCATTTCATAATTTGTATTTTATTTACTTCCCAAAGTTTCAATGTATGACACATTAACTTGATTTCTCTATAGTTAGCAGTCTTGTGCATCATCTTTAGTCTTATAATTAGGTATAACTATTCTCTTTCTCCCTTCATTTGACATTATTTTATTTTTTTAAACATCATTGATAACTTTGTAAGTCATGAATTTCTTTCATCACCCAAACATTTTCAAATATCGATTGGAATATCATCCGATCAAACTTTTTTTTTATGCTTCCCCTTTTTTAAATTATTCCAAATCTAAGCATTACTTATACAACGAATAAAAGTGTTGCTCTCCTTCTATAGTTTTTAATTTGTTATATATTTAACATGAGTCAAATCTTTATTTTTTATCTTTTAATTTGGTTAGCTTATAAATGTATTATCGCTCTCCTTCGTTAGTTTTTCATTTGTTATATAAATCCTCAAATGTGCACTCTTAGCAAGATAAATTGCTATTTTAGATTCATAACAAGCTACTTTATATTTATTCCATTTCTCATCACTCTTACATTTAAATCGTTCTTTATTGTATGCATTTTTATTTTTAATCTTAACTTGAACATCTTGTTTCCACCACCATGTATCTTTATTATTGGGTAATCTTTCTCTTGGTTCACTAAGTAAATGCTTTGCTAAATTGCGAATACAATTAGCAACTAAATTCCACATAAAGTTGACTCTTTAAATTCCATTATTCAAGTTTAAAAATTTCACCAAAATATCCATATTAATCTTATTACGATTTCGGCATATAATTTTGGTATATATTTTAGATTTAGTATTATTTTTATTATTTATTATTTTTAATTTCAAAACTAATAAATGATATTCAGTTATTAAACAATTACTTGAAATAATTTCACAATTCTTAAAAAATACTATTCCTTTTTAATAAGAAAATATGCAGTTTGAGTTTTAGAAGTTCTGTTTTTATAAGTGATAATATATTTCTTATTTTTCTTAAAGTAAGCAATAGCAATCATAAGCTAAAGTAACTTCAAAATCATTTTTTCTTCTACGTTAATCTCTCCAAACAAAAATCATCATAAATATTATTAAATTCCTTTATTACCTTTGAAATATGTCTATTTAATCCCTTCTTTAAAGATATATTCTCAAAGGTATTTCTCGAACCAACTTATCCAAATCATAAAATAAATTATCTTGTTTTACACGTCTAATTTTGTTTGAGGGGCATGAACATTTGCAATGTTCAAAGTTATTCCATTAATTATAAGCTTTTAAAATAGAATTGTTACTCCCAATCTCATAACTTCCACTATACTATTCCTTAAATTTTTATCTAGAATGATACCCACATCATTTCTATAGTGATTCTTACCCGTGTACCAGAGTTAAAGCCTTTTTTTTTGTTTCTCTCCTACACACTTAGTTTCTTGAATACATAATATATTAAATCTCTTATTTATCATAATATCGACTAACTTAAAGTATTGTCAGCGAGACTGACAAAAGTCCAACTACTTAATCTTAATTTAGAATAAAAAACTAGCTTCTTTACCTGCGTTCGTCTATAATACGATAACCCTTGCTTATTTAACACTACACGTAGACGCCGATGTAGCGACCTTTGCACATTTTTCACTACCTTTAGGCAATGTTCTATTTTAAATATCTACTTGCTTTTGAAAATCATGGCATGTTAAACCTTGTCTTCAAGGCATAAAGATCTCGATGAAAGACAATCTTTACTTTTTCATTCAAATGATTTGCAAAGCCAAACATGAATTTAATCAACAATGCAATATTTACTATTTGGATCTTCATTACTTGTAAGCATGAATTTCACAAACTATCCAATTTTCCTTGGATCTTTTATTTATATATAGTAAAAAAAAGGTAAATATAACAAAATTTATTGTCTACATACTATAACAAAAGAGTTAAATATAAAAAAATATAGCTCTAATTGTATTAGCCTTTTGTGTTTAATAGTTGTTTAAGGAATCATAGTGGTAGAGTACAAAATACAAATCTATTGTCTTAAAAAAAAAGCTTAACTAAAGCATTTAGCATTTCAAGAGTAGTTTAACACCGTAAGAAAGTTTAAAAAATATACCTAATTTAAAAGAAAGAACAAAAACTTAGAAGAAGATGAATTGAATTAATTAGCTTGAAGCCACAATACCCGATTTTAATCGAAGGATTGAAGCTCGACAAGTGCTTAGAGAGTCGAAGTGTACAATGCTAGATGCCCCATAAGACCACAATCCATAGGCACTTAAGAGTTTAACCTCCTTACTGCTTAGCCAAAGACAAGGTTGGCAAGACAACAGACGAGGTCAATAAAGATTAAAGATTATTAGAACAAAGATTCAATGCTTACAATTCTATACCGTAAGCATTGAATCTAAATAATTGCATTTCAAAATATATTTGATGTTTTCGCATTTTATTTCCCAATGGAATTCCATTTCCACTCCTATGGAACGGAGCATGCCTAACTAAAATTTAGAATAGAACTTATCCATTATATGACTCCACTAATGGATCATGTGTGTCAACCTGGAAGTGACACGATGCATTGTCTAAAGGTAGTGAAAAGTGTGCAAAGGTCACTACATCAGCGTCTAGGTGTAATGTTAAATAAACAAGGGTTCTCGTATTATAGACAAACTCAGGTAAAGACGCTTGTTTGTTATTCTAAATTAAGATTAAGTAGTTGAACTTTTGTTAGTCTCACTGACATACTTTAAGTTAGTTGATATTATGATAAATAAGAGAATTAATATATTTTGTATTCAAGAAACTAAGTGTGTTGGAGAGAAATAAAAAAAAGCAATTCGTGATACTAAGAGTGCACATTTGAGGATTTTTATAGCAAATTAAAAATTATTGAAAGAGAACGATACATTTATAAGCTAACCAAATTAAAAGATAAAAAACAAAGATTTGACTCATGTTAAATATATAAAAGATGATCAAAAAATTTTTTTTAGGGATGAAGATATTTAATATAAATGATGAATTTATTTTACTATGCTTTTTAGTACAAGTTGTACCAATACAGCTAATACAAGTGAGTGTAATAGTAATAAAAATAATCAAAATTACACTTTTATTTGCTGTATAAGTAAAGCTGAGATTGGGAATAATTTAAAAAAGGGGAATAGTAAAATAGCAGTTTGACTGGATGGCATTCCTATCAGTATTTGAAAATGTTTGGGTGAGTAAAGAAATTCATGGCTTACCAATTATTAATGTTGTTTTAAAAAATAAAAAGATGTTAGATGAAGGAAGAAAAAGAACAATTATACCTATTTATAAGGCTAAATATGATGCACAAGACTATGCTAATTATAGAGAAATCAAGTTAATGTATCATACATTGAAACTTTGGGAAGTAAATAAAATACAAACTATGAAATGATACTTGTATTTCTCAAATTAACTGAGTTTTATACCAGGTACATCTATCATGAAAGTCATGTATATATTAAGAGGTTTGAAGGAGAAATTTAAAAAAAGAAAAAAATGATATTCATTTAATTTTTATTGATCTTGAAAAGGCTTATGATAAAATACCAAGAGAAGTTCTTTAAGAAGCTTTGGAGAGAAAAGGGATTTGTGTAGCACATATTGATGTTATTAGAGATATGCACATTGATGTTATTATTGAATTTTTTTTTAATAATACACTATTAATATTCTCTTGGAAAAGCTTAAATATTTAATAGTAAATATTGCATTGCAAAATATCTTTTGTGAGGATTCTTGTCTGTGTAGAGTTTTGTAGGAAGTTCAACCATTCAAAAAAGAAGCACACCAAATTCACATTTATATCATCCTATTTGAAATTTCTAAGAAATGTTGGTGCTTTTTGTTCTTTTAATAAATAGAAATTATACCTAATCAAACACAGGCTCTCTATAAGATATGTAACCTACTAAATAGTTGACAAAGTTTTATACCATTTGTCAAATTTCATAAATTTAAGTTCGGGCATTCTAATTCTAAATTAGTATGAACTTTCAATGAATGTATGCTCTGATTTAAACAAGTATTAACCTTACAATTGATGCGAACATAGCTAAATCAATGTAGGGCTTCTAATAAATGCACACCACCATCTAACTTTCCATGGCCATTTTAATGATTGTAAACTTTAATTTGGGTTTATATGAGCCTTCCAATGGATATACAAACTAAAATTGGATTTGCCAATCAATAACAAGCTAACCAACTCAAGAAAAAAACATTATTAAATACATAAACACAAGTTCTATAGTTTTTGGTATTCTCCATGTTATTCTGAGTTGAGCAATTAGTAGTCATGCTATATGTCCAATTTCTTCTTAGTTACATTGAGTACCTTTGAGCTTTAAATGACTGGTTCATTCTTCATAAGTGGTAATTAAATTATATGTTGATTTTTCTTTCGGTTAACAAGTTGGTGTTGGTGTTAATGTCAATGTATACATTTTATCTCATTTCGCCTTTGTTTGCTCTAGAGACTTGAAGTAATTCATGATTTCTAGTTACGTTTCTTAGATATTATAACCTATAGGAGTAGTATTGGTGTTTTGGATCATTGGTGAATTTGACATGGTATAAACAACAACACCACCAAGCCTTAATCCCATTAGTTGGGGTGGGCTACATGAATTTTTTGTTCCATTGTGCATGATCAGTTAGAAGCCCCTCCCTAGGTTTCAAATAGAGAAGATTCTTCATAATAATTTCTTCTTGTATCTTTTTGGGTCTTCCGTTTCCTCTATTAATATGTAATTAATTCATAAATTCAAATTTTCTTATAGGGGCATTGTATAGTCTATGCTTAATATGCCCGAACCATCTAAAGCGTCATTCTGTAACTTATCCACTATTTGACTCACTCTAACTTTGCTATAGATAAACTCATTTCTCATTCTATCTTTATGAGTATACACATTCATCCATCTAAGCATCCTCATCTCTGCAACACAAATATTTTATTGATATGTTTCTTCTTTGTTGGCCGCATTTAGCCCCATATAACATAGTTGGTCATGTAGCCGCTCTATAAATTTTATTTTATATTTAAATGGGATTTTCAGATCTCACAGCACTCTAAAAGTGCTCCTCTTTTTCATCTGATTAGCTTGGATCTATTAATCACATCACTCTTTATTTCATCAATTATATTGAATAGTTGAGTTAAGGCACTTGAACCTCTCACTCTTCTCGATCATTTGGGATGGTAAAAGCATTTGATCTTAAATGGGCGTATTTTCATCCTCTCTACTATACCTTACATCCATAAAATCTTATTTTATATATTCAATTTAAAATGTTAATAATCTCGAGTCTATTAAATTTCATCAAGTTCTCTTGCATTCTCATAGTGTTTGTATAGCATAATTTTGGGCAATTTGGGAAACATCAAATGCTAAGCACCTTCAAGTCTTTTTTGAGATCTGTCTATTCTCCTTTTTTACTTTTAAGCTCCTCTTTAATACATGATGATTTTGTTTATATTTTCATCCACACTTGCTAGACTGGGCAATGCAAAAAATACAATTCATCTTGCACATGCCAACTCAGTCCTCCAACCCCAAACCTTTATGTCAAGTAGTAAAGTTCAAAGTAGAATTCCCTCACATACTAAAAAATAAACTGAATTTAATTTCAACAGTGTTGATTCAGCTTTCTACAATAAGAGGTGTATAGGATAATGCACGAGTCCCAATCACCTTTATTTGTCTGCAAAGTTCTTGTTGAATCTCATTGATGATGGCAATTTATGAAGACAATGATGTATGCCATCTATTGTTTTTTAACCTTCCAAATTTTACAATGTGAGAGGATTTAATTCTAGCTTTGTTGATCCTGCTTCCCTTTGGTAGGAGGCTTAACCCAAGTTAGCAGGCCTCTACAATTGTCATCCCATACACTTCAACTGCAACAAGTAGAGTTCATGTTTAGCTGTGAGTCATCTTTTACATGGGAAGAGTGACCTGCTATAGTTGGCAGGTTCAATTTCTATTGCCCCACTCTCAACTTCATGTCACTTAGTGTAATAATCCTATTTATTGAATCAGATACTGGGTTAGTGAGTCTTAACCCATTATTAAGTACTACGGGAGAGTCAAGGGTCTCTAAAGAGGAAAACCAGATGTATATTACAAAGTAAATATGAATCATTTCAGCCATCCAGAAAGAAAGTGAAAACACATCACAGAGCAGTAAAATAAAATATTCAAAGTTAATTAAAGTTTTACAAACATTTAGACGTAATGACACTCGCCCTCGTGGGATGCAAAAGTAAAAGAAAGGAACGACGGAAAGTAAATGTCTTCAATCAGCAGCTACTGGATCCGATCTACCTTAGGTACAAGATCTAATTTATGCTCTTGATCTACCATATTTGGTATATAATACGGTAGGGCACAACCAATAAAAGAAAAATAAGTGATTAGATTTAAAAAGTCTAAGTACATTTTAGGGCACTTAATCTATTTTACATTAAGTGGATATCACATTAGCTATTTGCAATTGTTTAAGCGGAGCACAAAGCAGTAAAAAGGGAAAGCAAAGTAAAATAAAAGAAAACGATTGTAAGCAACAATCAAGAAAGGTAAAAGCAGTAAAAAGAAGAAAGTTATTGACAACCTATATCAAATATGTAAGGAAAAATAGGTATAGCTATACTAACAAGTGTGCAATAAAAGCAATAAGAAATATGTACAAATAGACATATGCTAAGTAACATAAGAGAAAATAATAAGCATAAATGTAAGTGATAATAATATACACAGTAAGTAAAAGAACTGTAATTACAGGTGAACCTACAACATGTGCAAGTAAAGAAATTATCAGTCTTAAGGACCGAGTATGCAGTAAAGGCAGTCATAAAGGGTTGAGTAATTATAATCAAAAGACTATAACTCCAATCAAGAAGACTGTGAGAAATGTAAGAACGATCATAAAGGTTTGTAAAATGCTAAGTTATTTATCTTGTAATATGTTCTGTGGGCGCAGAACAAGTGAGGAGTCAAGCATGTCTGCTTAACCAAGTAAGGGGGTTTTCCAAAATGCACACACTTCCCCTCTAGGATATGTGTGGTCTTCTTGTTACTCCATGCTTCCCTGGCGTAGTTCGTCATATGAAACCCCAAAGTAAGTGTTATAAGTTTAATTTATGCACAATGTCTTCATGAATGCATTCAAGGATTTAGTCTCAATGTGTTGTAACATTCAAGGATGTTCAAAGCTAATTGTAAACCATGTGATATCTGTTGTTATTTACTTTAGTTACTATCTTATGATTGGAGCTAATTAAACTCATCAATTGACTTAGACATTCTTCAAATGCCTTCATTAATTGATACATAAATATATATAATTAAATTAGGTTTTGAAAATAATGATTTGATTAAGGTCTTATTGATGTGACAAAATAATTTATAGATATAATTCAAATGTTACAACAAGCATCCTATCATATTGCTAACACTACAATCATCTAAGTCACCTAATAACACTTTTATTCTAATGGAACATTCTAAGTACCTACTAAAGATTTCACTACTACACTTATTAGATTACTAGGTTCCTATGACTTATGATACTTATAGGTTTAGCTACGGGATTCTTTAACTACCAAGCTTAATGTCTCGTTACACTTAAAGTATAGGGTTCATTTACTTGCACTATCCAAACACTAAGTTAACATTATTCTCTAACCTTCCTATTTTATTAACATTAGAAAGGTTCTATTCTTAAGTAGGTTCACTCATCTAATTATTTATATTCTTATAGACATGTTACTATTAGGATAATTCTAGTCTAATCTTAAATTTAATAGTTTTATAAAGCTTCTAGTCCAATATGGTGAAACTAAATAAATGATACTACTTAAGTTACTTATTGTCTAATTCAAACTTACATTTGATTTCTAAGTTAGGTGACATGTTTATCTTCTTAAGTTTAAAGTTCCCAAGTCTTAGTGATTCTAACACTTCATTACTTAGCACTTAAAGGATTTAAGTCTCTTACACCTAAGGCAACATCTATCCTTAGCTCATTTACTAAACATTCTAAAGGATTCTAAATTTAATTGATATGGATGGTAAATTCTATTTCTTATGTTGATGGTTTTCAATTAAAGGTTTTTAAGTCTCTTTGCTCTGACTTAGATGCTCAAAGCCTTATGGTTCTATCCTCTGTATTATTTAAGATTACTATTAGTCTTAGCTTCTAAAAGATCTTAAGCATTATACTTATAATAAAATGACTAATTACACTTCACCTAAAGGTTTCACCTAACTACTTAGATCAATCTCGAAGTTCTATACTTAGCATCTTATAGCTATTTATACAGTCCTAAGTAGGTTACACTTAGCCACTTAGGTTAATCTTTAAGTCTAAGAGGAAGGCACTAAACTTCCTAAGATGTCTCCATTCTAATTATCTTCTAAGTCCTCTCTTAGTTGCAAGTATTATACTAAGGATTACTTAATACTATTCTAAATAATTCACATGATCTAGGTATGATCCATACTATCGTTATCCTACAACTTAGGATCCTTTCTAAGTTATCTAGATGGAAATAAGTGTGTAAGCATTAGTCAAAGTTGAATTAGGTGTTTGACTTATTACTAACTTTTTAATTTCATCATGATACTAAACTTAGACTAGTGGCTAGGATCATTAGCTAGAAGGTTAACATGAAGGATTTCTAACTTTAAGTTTGCTAAAGTATGTATGGATTAGGAAGATCCTAACTCAATAATTTCACTAAATGACTAGTTACCAACTAGTGTATATCTAGTGAGTGAAGTTCTAAGTGAAGTAAGTTGATCCCTTAGCTTCTAAGTACACATCCAAGCACTAGGAATCCTAGGGTTTTGTTAAGTGATTAGGCTACAAAAAATTGAGTTAGTGTCATTAAGTTGCATAATAAGTTGACTAGGGTCAAACCTACACTTAGGGAATGTAAGGGACTAGGTTAAGCTCTACCTAGCCTCTTAAGGTCCTCCTAATGAATCTTATAAATATAGGGATTCTGACTAATCCACTTTCATCCTATGGATTTAGGACTACAATAATCCTAAAGCACTAAAATCAAGCCTTAGGAGTTCAAATACTCACTTTGATTCTATGTTGAGGCTCTTTATTAGGTTTACTAGTGCTAAGCCTAGACTAGAAAAATCTAACTGCTTTCATAATCAAAATATCATCTAATGTTGTAATATGTCATAAGATAAGTTATCTAAGGTGTCTTAGTCTTTAGGAGACCAAAACATGCAAAACCCTAATTTTGTGAATTTAATATTATTTTATTCAAGGGTCAAAAATTCACAATTTTTATTTGATGTTCAAATTATGTAAATATAGTGGCTATAATTTTCTTATAGCATAACAAGTACAATGACACTAATTAGGGTCAAATCGGATATCAAATGACTAATCTAGGCACTAATGACTCTTAATGACACTTAAAAGGTTATTAGCAAAATTAGTTGTCAAATTAGAAAATTAACATCATATTAATGTTCTACGTATTTTTGTGTGCAAAATGGACTATTGGATCATCAAATTTAGATGCCAATTAACTAAGTTACGGCGCTTGCAAAATTAGGTTAATCTCTTAATTAATTAATTAATTAAAATAGTGATTAGTGAAATTAATCATCAAACTAAAAATCTAATGTCATATTATTGATCTTCGTATTTTTTTTGATCATTTTGAGATATAACATCAATATATTTGGATGTGTATTTTTTAAGTTATGAGGCATTGAATATTTTGCAATTTATTAATTATTTATTTTCATTGCAGGATTTATTGTTCATAAGGGCGTCCACACGCAGCTGCAACACACGCACACACGGGCCGGGTTGGGCCAGTGGATCGGGTCGCTTAGGTTGAGTTGACCCGGGTTGGGGCCGTCATGGTGAGAACCAGACAGCCGCAGCTAGGGCTCCAAAAATGCCCTAGCTCCGGTGGTTGCCGGCGGCCGGCCCGCATGTCGATCGAAAGGTCTCGTCACCAAGAATGTCGCCGGAGGCTGCCCCTGACGCCAGAAAAGTGGATGCCCTAGGTCCATTGAATCGGACGCAGTGGGACGATTACTGTGTATCACTGTTGATGGCGTTCGATTGAGGCACCGATTGAGGCACCTATTGAGCTCAATCGGGACTCATCAATCGGTTTTATTACAAATGGAATAACAATTCTAAAGCTAAGGAAAGCAATTGCACTGCTAATGAAGGGGAAAATGGGCGTACCTCTTTCGTCCGATTGCGAGTTAGGGTTAGGTTATTGAAAGGCTCGACTGCTCCTTCAGGATGCAACCGAAAGCTCTGGCTTCACCAAATGTTGCTCGATGTATGGGTAAAGGGATTGGAGGCCATTGTTAAAGCTCGGCAGAGGCCGTAGCATGGCCTCTGTGACCCTCGTATGATCGTCGGAGACGCATTGTGGGTCGTCTGGCTGCCATTCGATCCGTGGGATTGCGGAGCGGACGTTGGGATTGAACCCGCTGTCTGATCAGTTGGCGTGTCTGACACCGTTTGATTAGACGGCGGGTCTGACGCTGTCTGCCTAAGTAATTATTAAATAAATATT
This sequence comes from Gastrodia elata, assembly GCA_016760335.1. NCBI lineage: Eukaryota > Viridiplantae > Streptophyta > Magnoliopsida > Asparagales > Orchidaceae > Gastrodia > Gastrodia elata. The sequence continues at coordinate 15,247,265 of CM028673.1, forward strand.
AACTATTTAATAAATCAAAATTAATTAACCAAACAAGCTCCAAAAATACCCAAAAGTTCACCCTTAGCTAAATTGAGGGTGAGTAACTCAAAAATGAAGTTGGATTTTTGATTGGAGATCAATTTAATTATCTTAATTTCTGAGCACTAAAAATATATAAAAAATATTTGGGACAATTCGACGACTTCCAGAAATTCCCAAAATTTCACTCCTAGCTAATTTGGGGGTGAGAAGTTCAATGGTGAACTCCGATTTTTTTTTTGGAGGTCAAATTAATTTATGTAACTTTTAGGATATTTAAATCACCACGAAATACTCGCCAAAAATAAACGATCTCCAAATCGCACTAAATTTCAGGTGTTAGCTCCTAATGCTATTAAGAGTACAATGGCGATGATGTTAACCTAATTTGAATATCTAAAACCAAGTAACAACCATTGGTGGTTATACTTAGTGGGATGCCTTTTAGACCCAACAGAGCACTACTGGTATGGTTTATCCTTGGGAACCCTTTGATAGTATTTTCAATTGCATTAGATGAACTAAATGTATCTTCAATTTTTACTGTTGTTCGCTGTACTGAAGTTCTCAACCATTAGTGCAGCCAAACTTTGGTATTCAGCAGCCTTCTGCCCTTAACAGGCTCATGTTATTGTCCCAATATTTAGTGGATGAAAGTAGTTTTGATTTGTTGGAACCTGAACACTACAGCAAACGTAAATGACATTATAGGAGCAATCCATCCCATTGCTCTTAATCCAACATGCTTATTTATAACTTTGTTTGTACTCATAGGTCTTAATTTAGTTAGCATTGCGATGTTCACTTTGCTATTGCTAACAAGTTTGGGGCTAAGTTAGATTTGTTAAGTGGAACAATAATCTTTCAGAAAGTAAAGAATCTACTTCCTGCAGTTTTCCTACTTCTAGAATATGACATTATTTTAATTATCTTTCAGAAAGTTAAATTTAACGGTAATTGAATTTGATTATTTACTTTGAATTTGATCGTTTTGTCATTAATTATGTAATTTACAGCTCTAGAAAAGTTTTGTTCTTTTCTTGCTCGTGGTTTTTTTTAATGGTTTAGAAAAATGAGTCAGGAATGAATTATATACAATAGTTGATTTTCAACCTTTTGATGCATACCAGTTTTAAATTTTACAGTTTTGCCATAGCTTACAGCGTGTCATAAAGAATAAAAAAATGCTCTGGATATCCAGTTTGTTTCATCTCTCTGGTTTTCTAATAGGTTAAGTTGGATCTGGCATCAGACAGTTTCTTAAACTCAATGTGAGAGATGGAAATTATCCCAGCTGCAGGCAAGAGGAAGCTGTCTGAAGAAGATGCAGAGGAACGTGCCTCAGCAGCAAATGAAGCTCAAAAGCCTGAAAGTATGGTGAAACGACGAAATATTTCTCGAACTTGCATTCATGAGGTTGCTGTTCCAAATGAATGCAGTTCATCAACGGATGGATCAATTCATGGGACGTTAGAGAATCCTATCTACGATGGGAAAATGGCTAAAACATATCCATTTGAATTAGATCCATTTCAACAAGTTTCTATTGCATGTCTGGAGCGGAATGAGTCCGTCTTGGTTTCTGCTCACACTTCTGCTGGTAAAACTGCAGTGGCTGAGTATGCCATAGCAATGTCTTTTCGGGACAAGCAAAGGGTGATTTATACCTCACCTTTGAAAGCTTTAAGCAATCAGAAATACAGAGAATTGAATCAGGAGTTCTCTGATGTTGGTTTGATGACTGGTGACGTGACACTCTCACCACATGCTAGTTGCCTTGTCATGACAACTGAGATCCTCAGGGCGATGCTCTATAGGGGTACTGAATTACTAAAGGAGGTAGCATGGGTTATTTTTGATGAAATACACTACATGAAAGATCGAGAAAGAGGGGTTGTATGGGAGGAGAGTATTATTTTTATGCCTCCAGCCATCAAGATGGTTTTTCTATCTGCTACCATGTCGAATGCCACAGAATTTGCAGAGTGGATATGCAATTTGCACAAACAGCCTTGTCATGTAGTTTATACGGACTTCAGGCCTACACCTTTACAGCACTACATGTTCCCATTGGGTGGATCAGGTTTGTATCTTGTTGTGGATGAGAATGAGCAATTTAAGGAGGATAATTTTGCAAAGCTGCAGGAGACATTTTCAAAACAGAAGAATCAGGTTGATGGAAACCAGAATGGAAATGCACGTAGTCGAATTGCAAAGGGTGGTACTGCTTCTGCTGGTTCTGACATTTATAAGATTGTGAAGGTATATCTTCTTTCGGAGTATTGAAGAACAAGTGAGGTTTATATAACCAGCTTGTTTTGTTGATCAAACCTGCATATGCTGTATCTACCTCAGTCATAATCTAGTTTTTTGTTCTATGTTTTCTTATGAAATTCTGGGGATTCCCCCTGCCATTAATTAAAAATAGTAATTGAAAAAGCAACCTTAGAAAGTACAGAAAGAGTAGAAAACGTTCAATTGTCAAGGAAAGCATGCGAGTGTATTAAAGAGCTGATTTTTGTTTACAGCTAGGGGCTGTTGGTTGTTGTAATTGGAGTGTGAAGTAATTGAAATATAAGTAATTTAAATTGTGGTTGTTTTGTTTTCAGAATTTGAAATGCATTATAAAATTTTAGGCAAAACCCAAAATAGTTACACGCTCAAAACAAGCAGTTTTCAATTATCTATAAAATGCGTAGCAAAAATGTCTTGTAGATGCCCTACTGATGAAAATGGAGAGTAACTTTTTCACATGTTCTTAGTAAGTTAAAATTTGCATGCCAAAGTTTATTCAAAGTCTGAATCTACCACTTTATTTTTAAATCCAAAACCCAACCACCCAAAACTTACCTCACTCACATGCCTAGTTTTTTACTCGCCCCATTTTATGACTTTAAAGGAGCATGGGATGAGATGACATTTACAACTAAGCTCAAGAGCAAGACTTAGAGAGAAAGGGAGGTAGAGAAGATAAAGAGAGGTTGAAAGAGAGAGGAGAAAAGGATTATTATTCAAAAAAGGCTGTCTTAGCAATTTAAGGTTAAGATGCTTGGTCTCTTTGAATGGTATCGACAAAAATAAGAGTTCTAGAAGAAAAGGAACTCTTAACGTATACTCCTTGTCAAGCCCTCGGTTTTGCAACATGGGTTGTAGTTTTTTAATTTTGATACAGATGAATTTCTATATCAAGCTCAGTAGAATATTTTATTTTTGTATTGTCATTCATGTATGCAGGTGGTTCTCATTGAACCGTATATGTTGTCTTTTTTGTGGTTGTGATTTCTAGTTGGTTCATTTATTTAATTGCTCAAAATCATATTGCAACCCAAATAATCAGAGCATTAGAGCGTTTTTTCAGAAGGCATTCATGTTTGAGCATGAAAGACATAAATATCAATGTTGATGAATTTGATAGCCAAAATTTCAGGTTTTGAAAGATGCAGATAAAATACCATCGATACCAAAGATAACCTTGGTTGCCGACAGGGAATATTGCCAGAGTAAATCAAGTAAGAGGACTAAGTTTTATGGATAAAAAAGATCTTGGGTTCATTCATCCATTACTAAGCATGATTATTTTTTACAATATTTTAAAAGTGAGCACCATTGCGGGTCTCATGCTAGCATTGTGCGACATGTATGAAAATCTCTTTGTTTCAACGGGGTACACAAAATGCGTAAGTTTTTTATATCAAGTTTTCATAGGGAGATTTAGTCTTTGCTTACATCAACAAGTTTAGTTTGATAGAGATAATTGAACTCATTGAATATTTATTTGATGATGAAATATATGCTTTAAGCTTACTCAGCAATATAGTAACAATAATTAGTAGTTTCTATGAATCATTTATTATGAAGCTTAGCGATATTTGAGATCTCAGTAGATGGAGAAAGGCAAATGTATTTCTTTTATTGTTTTAAACCTTAATAATAAAGGAGAGCTTCAAAACAATGGAACCAATATTTGGAGAGGTTGATCAAACGCAAAAGGTAAGTACCAACAACAAAATCACGATAAAAACAAGACTTGAGGTCGTCATGTGGATTTAGTGCTGTGACAAGCCAAGTATATATGAAAGAATATAAAAATAAAAGCACGAAGAAGGGAAAAGTCCAAGTTAAAAGCAACAAGCGTTAGATGACATTGATGTGCTGGTACTCAGTGTTTATTATATTCAGACACATCTTTCCATTCTCCATTAAAGAAACTTTATATCTAACTTTTGTGTAGTAGACTATGCAATGTATTTCTTGCAGATGCTTGATATTGAGATAAAATATGAAAGTACTTGAAAGCTTGCCCAAAGTTAGACACATTTCTTGGTTGAGAAGAAATTTGATCTCAATCAGATAATTTGTAAGCAAAAGATGTCATTTGACTTTAAATGTAGATTCATAGAAAGTAACAAAATGAACTTTAGAGTGATTGCTTGAGGTAGTAAGAGGAGAACTCTTTATAAAACAATATGAGTTGTCACTACTTGGGAAGCTTAGTCAAATATACAGCGATAAATGATTAGGTTGTATGAGCGATAAAGGCTTAAAAATCTGTTATTCCAAATGGCAAGCTCCAAATTTAAGATTTGTTGAATTAACTTTGTGTGAAAACTGTATTTTAAAGAAATTAATGTGCGTTAGTTTCTCCAAGGCTGGGAGAAAAACCAAAATACTAAATTGTTTACATACAAATGTGGCAGCCGTCTTTTGTCTCTCTTAGTAGATCATCATACTATGTTAGTTTCATAGATGAATGCCACATGTAAGGTATGAGTTCATTTTATCAAGAATTGACATATTTATGATATGGAAGAGCTTGATGGAAAATTAAATTGGAGAATTTAATGCATATGTCAGATAATAGTAGTTTATATGATTTCACAAAATTTAAGAGTTGTTGGGCCACAAAAGGATTTTGTTTGAAGGGAACAATTTTTGCAACTCCATGACAACATAGAGTAGTTGTGAAATTGAACAAATGGGCAAGAAGCATGAGATTACATGTAGGACTGCTAAGACTTTTTGGGCACATGCAATGAACACAGGAACTTACTTGATCAATCTAGGATTGCTATTGCTATGAATTTTGGGATTTCTTTTGAGTTTGGACAAACAAAAAGGCATGTTTGTCACATTAATTTTTTTCTTGCTGCATATCATATGTTCATGTTGGTCAAACAACTAAATATAAGCTTGATCCAAAAGTCATCAAGTGTAACTTCATTGGTTATTGTGAAAGGAGCTCAACTATAGACTTGCCATCGTCTCTTTACTATTTTTTGCTTGTTGATGAAGGAGAACCAGATGCTTTGATGAAGATGATTTGATCAAGTGGGTGCTTTCCATGAAAAGAGAGATGGAGGAATGCCTTAAACAAAACTGGCACTTGGACAGAGACAAAGCTGTCTAAAGATAAGAAAGCACTACATGTCAAATATTTGTTTTGTTAAAGAATTTCAATAGAAGGAAGGTAGTGATTTTATTAAAAATTTTATATTGCTATTAAACTAGCAATTATATGTTTAGTTTTGAGTATTATAGAAAATGAGAAGTCATACTTACAACAAATGGATAAAAAGATAGTATTTCTTCATGATCACCTAGAAGAAATATGCTTAGCTTAACTAGAAGGTTTGCTTAAAAAAGGACAAGAAAACTTAAATTGTAGGCTTATTAAACGGCTCCACGGCATTAAGTAGACCTTGCAAATAGTGTCAAAAGTTTGATAGTTTCAAGCATCAAATTAACTTTCATAGATGTAATGCTGATCATTGATGCTAATTTAAGGACGGTTGTAAAAATTGCATTATTTTGTTTTTGTTTGCTGACTGATGGCATGTTGATTGCCGATGATGACTTGAATAAAATTAATAATTTACAAAAGAAGTTGTCATTTGAATTATGAAATACTTGGTGCAATTAAGAATATTCTCGGTATGAGGATAATCTGTGATAAAACTTCAAGTACTTTAAATAAATCTTAATTTAAACCTATTGAAAAGATCTGGAAGAAATTTAGTATGAATAAATCAAGTTAGTTAGCATGCCATAGCAAGTCACTTTAATATCTCAAAAGATTTATCACCAAAAACTAATCAATATGATGACTATTTGCTTAAGGTGGTGCCATATAGTCAGTAGTTAGCTCACTAATGTATGCAATGCTTATACAAGGCTAGATATTATTCACACAATGGGAGCTATGAGTAAAGATATGCCAAACCAAGGAATGGAGCACTTGGTCAAGTGGATTATACGACATCTCAAAGATATAATAATATTTTGTTATTATTAAGAAGGCTAACTTGAAACTACATACATATGTTAGTTCACTAATGTATGCAATGGTTATACAAGGCTAGATATTATTCACACAATGGGAGCTATGAGTAAATATATGCCAAACCAAGGAAAGGATCACTTAGTCAAGTGGATTATATGATATCTCAAAGATATAATAATATTTTGTTATTATTAAGAAGGCTAACTTGAAACTACATACATATGTTGATGCAAACCTTGGAGGAAAGTTACTCATGGAAGCACACTCAGATATATTTACATATTATGTGCTACAACTATTAGCTAGATGCCACAATTCTAACAGATAATTGCATTGTCTGTAAATGAAGCTAAATGTTGATATGTAGCTTTCATTGAAGCTGGTAAGAAGATGATATGATTGAAAGTATTTTTACAATAATTAATTATATTGCAAGATAAGAATATATTTTTAGATATTCAAAGTCTCATTCATTTAATAAAGAATGTTATCCTCCACTCTAGAACAAAATATATGAACTCAAATATCATTACACAGAAGCATATATTTGAAGCTAATACTCAAGTTTATCAAAGCCTAAGGATTATAAATTTTGTTGATATGCTTACAAAAGTAGTGTCCGCAGCTAATTTCAGGTAATGCAAAGCCTCATGAAACCTCCAAGGCTAATTATAAAGGTATGCACAATGATTGGTTCAAATTTGACTACTAAGCAAGTATCATTAGAAATTAATTTTAAGTGAGTTATTGATAGGAATGAAGAGTGATATCTTCATCACATGTTATTATCAAGTAAAAAATCACATATCAAATTTCTTCAAAGTTTAAATCAATTGCTTCTTATTTAATTGAAAATATACCACCTAACTTGGATTTCAAAACCAACTGCCCAAAACCAACCTCATTTGCGCAGCAATCATAACTATTGAGGACCATACTTAATTGAGGAAGCCTTAATTTCAAGGACATAGCTATTGAGGTCCTTGTGATCAAGAAGATCGAGATATTCAAATGCATTAGTTCAATTTTTAAAATTTATGGTAAAATAGAGACTGATATGATTAATATGTGACCCATTATGGTAGGATGCAATGGAGGAGTATTTCTGAAGTGTCAAGTGATCAGAAAATTCACTTGAAATCAAAGGAAAATTTTATAGAGAACATGCACGACTGGCTATGTTATATTGAGCGAATGTTGGCTAAAAGAATAACTGCTGTATTATAAAGATGAGGATGCTAAGATGAATAAGTAGCTCTAGTAGTGGATATGGTTATGGGTTGTAGTCTTAGATGGTTTAGGTTTATTAATCATATATCGTTCTATGATCTATTAGAAATGTTGAGTGTACGAGTTTTTCTCATGTTAAAAAAGGAAGAGGAGAACCAAAAAAGATACACGTGTCTTTTTGGAATTTAAGGAGGAGCTTCTATTTAGTCGTGCACAATGAAAACATAGGATTCATGTGCAGACCCCACCTAGTGGGATTAAGGCTTGGTGTTATCGTCTTCATTGTTGCTGTTGTAAGCAGAATTTAGGATATACCAAGCAAGGCATTTGGGATAATGATGAAGTTTGTAATAAGAAGTTCAAAGTTAAGTGTGATCATTGTAAAACTTATAGGTTGTGTAATTATTTGGAAAATTATCATATGAGGAAAAAACAATATATATTATGATATACGACTGTTTGAGTTAAAGTGGGCATTACCTTGCTTAGCATAGCTGGGATGTTACACAATTTTTGAACTTGTAGGACCTTTGATTTCATGATCTTGCTATATTCATTTGTAGAAGAATCAATCGTTTCCTTATCAAGTAGTTTTTATTTACTGATAATTTATTTTTATTGTGTTTAGCTGTTTTAGTGCATGTATTGCATATTTACTTTCAATTTCTTTGTTACTTTTTTGTTTTCATTTATGAAAATTTAATATTGCAATTCTTATGATTATCTTGAGACAAGGCATGATAAAACTTTATGCTTGGTTCTTATTCACTCTTCTTTTGCCATTGCAAATTTTTACTGAATTTTTATCTTAAAATGTAAGACTTAATATGCATTTTTTATTGCGTTTTCTGGTTTAGATGATAATGGAGCGAAAATTTGAACCAGTAATAATTTTCAGCTTCAGTAGAAGGGAGTGTGAGCATCGTGCTATGTCCATGGCTAAACTTGACTTCAACTCTGAAGAAGAAAAGGGTATTGTTGAACAGGTTTTTAAAAATGCTATTCTCTGCTTGAATGAGGAGGATAGAAATTTACCAGCTATTCAGCTTATGCTTCCCTTGCTCCAACGAGGCATAGCTGTTCATCATTCAGGACTACTTCCAATAATTAAGGAATTAGTGGAGTTGCTGTTCCAGGAAGGCCTAGTCAAAGCTCTTTTTGCTACTGAAACCGTATGTTCATTTCTAGATTTGTGATACCAGTATATTTGTGCACAAGTCTCTTGAGCTAGGATATTAATGACTCTGTGATTTAGGCTGAATATATGTGTTTGCTTGGGGATTATAAAATGTTAATAAGATGTATTATTGGTAACTTATATTTGTGAAATTTTGCATTTCACATGATCTTTGTTGAGGTTTTCCCTAATTTTCTGGGTTTGATTTGTAAATTATTTTTATTCCTTGTGTTTTTTTTTATAACTTAATTCTCATTTACTTCTAGTTTAGCTAAAATTTTCTTGCCAAATTGCAACTGTTAACCTTAATGCATGTGCTATTTTGCTTGGTCCAGTTTGCCATGGGTCTGAATATGCCTGCAAAGACTGTTGTTTTCACTTCTGTGAAAAAATGGGATGGTGACACCCATCGTTACATTGGATCCGGCGAATACATCCAGGTAAAGAAAAATACCTTTTTAATTTAATTGTGCATGTAGGAATAAAAGAAATCGGAAATTTTTTCCATTTTAATTTTTCATGTATCTATATATTCTATTTTTTTTCTTACAAGATTTAGTTTGTGGTACCTGTTTATTCCCATGAATAGATGAGCGGAAGAGCTGGTCGTCGTGGGAAAGATGAGCGTGGTGTTTGCATCATAATGATTGATGAGAAGGTAAAATCATTCTAATCAGGAAAATGTTCCTTTTGTTTGTAGTATCAATTCGGTTTAGTGGCAGCTTGATTTTGCTGTCTATCTTTGATTATGGAGTCCTTGTTCTTCTTTAGTAGCGCAATATGTGGGTGCAGGATGAATCTCTTAAAAACTTTGACAAAGATATAATAAACCCAACCCATGCAAGAAAACTACGAAGCACTAGACAATAAATTTAAATTCAATGATAACAAAATTGATAAAATGCTTAAACCAAACACAAAATCTCACAAAAATAATAAGCAATGTGGACAAGACCTAGTACCACAAGTATTTCAAAATTTAAACTTTACAACTCATGTCTTTGATAACAACAATCTAAAACTTAATCAAACTAAGTGGGGTCATTGACTTAAATCCTCATTTTAATTGTACTCTATAATAATAGCCATCTGTATGCTTCAAGTTTGTGAGTTCAATTCTAATTGTTTTTCAAGTATTTTTTGGTCTTCCTCTTTTAACAACGGAAAAATCCATCAACTTAACCTTTATCTATAGTGCACGTAATGATTCAGGATACTCAAACCATTTAAGATATTGTTTTTGAGCTTATCCTCAAATGGGGCTACTCCAACCTTTCCACTAAAGTGCACATCTTATCATATTGTACTTATCCATTTTATTATGTGTCCATTATTTAAGCCAACATTTTGCCCCATATAACATTGTTACTCTTATAACTTTTTTTAAAATCTTTCCATGAAGTAGGATTTTCAATCTTAGAATACGTCAAAAGTGCTTCTTCATTTTGTCCAACCTATCGAGATTTTGTTAGTCATAATGCTTTTGATTTCACCGTATTTGAAGTTTTCACTCTTACTGTTACTTTATTTTTTAAATATCACATCATTGAAATTATAACTATATATTGTGATTTAATTTACGTTCCTTGTATTTCATTTTTGATCCACCTTAATGAAACTTTTTAGATTATAAGATAGTTCTTCGTTGCTTAAGTTTACTCATCTCATTGGGGTGTAATCAAGTCTAGTTAAGTTCAAGCCACACTGAGCTCGAGCTCCATAGTAAGTTCACGAGCCAGCTCGATAAGCCAATAAATAGAGCTTTATGTTAAGAATTTAGTTAAGTTAATTAACTTTATTATAATTTATAAATTATATAAATTTATTATAATATTTTATATGAACAAGTCGACTCAACTCGTTGACTAATTGAGCCAATCTGAACTTAAGTTCATTTAATGACTCGATCTTGACTCATTGCTTGAGCTTTGCTCCCGAGACAACGACCCAAGCTAGAGTAATATTAGTTTATATTTAAATGCATGTAACTGCTGTATTGTATATTTTCTTAAAACATCAATGTATGTAATGCATACTCTTTTCTTTTCAAAACTCTGAGCATCTTTAGGTGCTTTCGTTTCTCAAATGTCTTTTCTTAATCAATAAATATCAAATATCATATGTTTTTCTTGAACCAATAAATATCAAATTATATTGTTTTCTCTCAATTTATCTCCATCGAGCTTCTCATCAAATGTATTGCTTCTATAATCAATTTACTAGATATAAGCAAAATGATTCTTTGAAATCTTGATGTATCTTTATAATTTGTGCTTTATCACTTTCAAAGTCTTAAAGCATTATGTATCTTCCCCCATCATGAATGAGATTATTGCTCTTCTTCTGGCATCATGTTTTGTTTAGAAAAGAGAATTCATAACGTTTGGATCGAAGGAGATGCTCTTAACTTTAGTAAGATTATCAAAGTTAGCTTTGTTGGAGATTGGAACTTATGCCATCTTCTCACGAATGCGTATAATTTGCTCAAGAATTTTAACTACACCATGACTCACATTTGGAGGGAAGGCAATAGTGCGACTGATTGGCTTGCTAATAAAGGTGCTCAATGTGAAGTTCTTGTCATATTTGCTACTGGGGAGATTCCCTCATAGCTCAAAGCTATCTGTTTACTTGAGAAATCGCAACTCCCGTGCATGAGAATGTTGGCTCCTTTAATGGAGCTGTCTAGCTGTTCACTTACTGGTGTTTTCTGAGTCTGGAGCTTCTATTTGGATGTTTGGTTTTTTGTTTGTTGTTCACTGGTTGGGTGGTTGGTTTTGATGGCTTTCCTTTTGTAGTTGGTTGGCTAGCTGCTCTTATATTTTAATTGGCTGCTAATGGGTTGTCCTACTTTCTTCCAGGTTTAGAGGTTTAGTCCTTTGGTAGCTCTGTCTAGTATACAATAACTCTGGGTGCTGGCTTTGTACTAGATTGAGTATAATTTAGTGGTATCCTCAGTTTGTGTTCTACTAATCCTGCTGCTAGGATCTAAACCGCCTTTTATTATTTTCATTGTTTAATTTTATTATTCTCATTGGTATCCAAGATTAATAGGTTTTTCCGTGAATCAGTTGATCATGCGTGAAGCCTGATCGCTTTCTTGAAACTGAAAGATTAGCCTTCATCCTGAAGTTGACGATAGAGTCTGATACCCTGCCCTGTTATAATTGCTGCTGGTTGAAGACAATTGATGAGATTGCAGAAATTGAAGACTCAGCCTCCCTAAAGGAACCCTGACTATTAGACTGCTCTGATCAGCAATTGAGCAGTTCCAGTTATATCTCTAGGTGGAGACAATCTCCCATTGCAGAAGGATTCCTTGCCTTTCAGTGACTCCATCGAGAACTTTCATGCTTGATTTTTAATGGAATTACCAGTTAAAGACTCAGACGCCATGAAGATGGAAAACCCTATCTCTTGCAGTGCAGGTGGCCGACATCTCAGCCAGCCCCCTATTGAGTTTGTCATCCCTTATTATTTTGGCTGGTCTGTTGTGTGGGAGTTGTATAATTATTATTTTTTTGTTTTCTTACATTGCTTTCTGCTTAAATCCCTTATCGAATCCATTTACTTTCTTACACCAGCACTGTTTTTGTACGTTGTATAATTTGTTATAGTTTTTGGGGTGCACAATGGCTTTTTTGTGTTTACTTTTGTGTCTCATGTGTTTCAAACCATATGTTTGAGACCTACCTTTTTTGTACTTTTAATTTAATTAATATAATCTTTTTAAATAAAAGAAGTTAAAATATTACTCATTAACTTAATTTTTTATTATTTGCTCACTTTTATTTTTATAAATATGTATCATAATACACTTTTTCTGCACTCATTAAAAGACACATTTTTATTCTTCAAAACTGTATTAACTAAGTGAGTCATGAAACTTCTTTCTCACCTAAATGTTTCCACTTATCAATAGGGGCGTCATTCGATGTATAACATTTTTATGTTTCATTTTAGGGCATTTCACATAAATTTCTGTCTGTTGAATGAAGTAGAGCTTAATATTATTTTTAGAGGCAGTAAAGTTAATCTTTATCACTTATTTCAACCTTCATCTAAACTTATGAAATGATTCTTCCATCATGGATATTCTTTTCTCTAAAACTTATTATAATCAGCATTCTTAATACATTTCAGTTGGGTTAATTTTTTATTTTTTGATTTTTTAGTTTGCCTGGCTTTTATATCTTTCCATCTTAACATTTTATATTTTAGCTGTCCTTAACTTTGAATTATTTTTAATCATCATTCTTTATACATTTCTTTTGGATCAAATTTTTGTTTGTTATCTCTTAATTTGACAAGCTTATTTGTTTTCTATTCTAAGTGCCTTTATTGTTAGTCACTCTCTCTTTGAATTCTTCAAGAGTATTATTAGGTATCTTATAAACTAGTAATCCTGCCTCAATGTCTAAAAGAGCAATCTTTAGAACTTAGTTCTAGAAAATACCTCTTTATTTTTCTTTATTTTGAACTATCTTGTTAATTAAATAATATAGGTTTATTATTCTTTTTCATCTCATTATTTTTAAATATAGGGCCAATAATCGATATTGAGCTGTCAAACTATCTCCTAGAGCATAACTTTACTATTATATCCTTGTAAGTATATACCCCATCGTATGCCTTTTCACCATATACAATATAAGGTTATTTTATGGATGTTTAGTTTGGGATAAAGAAATGTTGAAGTTAAACAAATGTAATGTAAAAGTTTGTTAGATAAAACAAATGCAATGCATATTTTTTTCTTATATTTGAAGTGAAACTCTTGCAGTGTAATTTCGAATAATTTAAGCATTAGGGAACCTTAATACCTAGGTTTTTGGTTGCAGTTAGGAGATGGCTGTTAGCGGTAGTCGGAACTGGTTAGCATTGGTTGGTGAGGGCCGATGCAAGATTGCTATTGGCTTGTGAGGCATGTAGATAACATGGGGCATGCAAAGCCTGATTTTTATGGTTTTTATGTGGGGAATACTAACGTTGGTAGCTGACAATGGTTGACAAGGGGCAGCAAGGGTCGATGAGGACCGATGATGGCTAATAACCTTGTTTAGACGTAACACATGGCTTATGACGCCCAACATTTCTTGCTTTTTTGGTAGAGGACTATTGATGGGTGTTATTAACGTTGGCTAACAAGGGATGGTGGGGGCCAGCATGGACTATCTGTGGTTGGTGAGGCTTAGAGAGGCCCAACACATAACCACGATGATGTGTTGGGCGAGAGCGGTAATAGAATTGTTTTTTTCTTTCTTGGGTGATTTTTTGGTGGATTTGAATTTCATTTGATTCGAAAAAATATAAAATACCTTGATTTAGAGCATTTGGGAGTTCTAATTCCCTTTTGCATTTCACACAATCATTTTTTTACATAAAATAAAACATCTGAAATTTCTTGGTCGTGTAAACTAATTACTTTATACTAAGTTCACTTCAATATATAATGACCTGTAACTAAATCAAATTCACTATTATTAAAAGTGCCTGATGCAAAGTAAGGTGATGTAAATATTGAATGTTACAACTGAGAGAAAGGTTTGAGATGTGGAAAGGTTTAAAGTATAAGTTGAGGTGCTTGTTGTAAAAATTTTTGTTTGTGAAGAAATTTATTAATCCAAATCAGTGGTGGGTTTTGAAGATTCTCATTTGAAAGATGAACAGAGAGATGTCGTGATTGAAAGTATGGTTTTGATTTTGGTTCTATTAAAGTATAACTGAGCGATACACCATCTTAAGGTTCTGCACTGGTGTCTTCTCATTTTGATCTTGCATGCTTTGTTTCCAAAAATTGTTCTTCTCCTTTCCTCTAGCTTAGAAAAAGCTATGAGGGAAAAGAGAAGAGAAATGATGTTGGGAACTGTGATGCACACAAAGACATCAAAAATTGTATTGATTGACATAGATGGCATCATTGTCTGTGCTATGAGTTAAGGCCACCACTCTGAAACTGTGCGATGATTGGCTAACCTTAGCGAAGTTGCAGGACCTTAAAACTATATGGTTGAACATTTATTAGCGAAGGTGTTGAAAAAAATGGTTAAGATCTTAGAGTAGATTTGATCAAGGAAGTGATCCACTTGATATTAAAAATTCAGCCATAGTATTTCACGATGATTGGCTATAGTCTAAGAGATGCAGGTTATGAATAGAATAGTCAGAAATCAAATTTATGCCTAACTATTGAAGAGTGTTTAGTTTTCTATGTTAGCAAAGTTGTCTAACCTTAGCAATCAAGGTGCTCTGAAAGTGATGTGGATGTTTGTTGGAGAATGCATGAACAAGCTGAGATATCTGTATAGTTCACTTCAATCTTTTGATTCTTACCGTATATATATTTGCAAAGTGGAAAAATGACATACTCAGTGGTGCATTTTGTTGACATTTAGGATTGGAACGATGAACATGAATGCACTGTAGAATGATTGGTTTTTTAGCTTGCACTTGAATATATGAGAAGCATGATTTGTGATTATACAGAACTGTCGTGCAGACAAGGTTTATTTGCATTATACTGGAAAGAAGGCAAGTGGAGAGCTGCTAGGTTCGATGGTTGAAAACTGAATAAAAAAAACGTGACTGTCAAGATAAGTCACGTGAATTTTGTGATTATATATGCTGGAGTCATTATTAGTATTGCAAGAGGCTATTTACATTGCAAATTCTTATATTGTGTCATGTCATTTTATCACTTGAGAACCTCTACCTTGCAAATTATATATTGTTGGGAGCTGAACTATGAGGTTGCAATTAAAGGTATGCTCTTTAAATCTTGCAAAAGGATCATCATGCAATTCCTTAGTTTTGTAGATTCTCTCAGAGAAAAACATGTAGATTTTAGTGTTCTAGTTTAGTAATCAACTTTCTTCTAAATGTGAGAATTGTTCTGTGGCTCTAAAGCTAAAAGGGTGAATATGTAATGGACCAACAGATACCCGTAAATCAAGCATAGCCATACACTCTATAAGAAGTAAGTACTATCAACCGTTGGTGTGTCTTATCAATAATGAACAAATCATATTATGGAGATAAAGAGATGGGTAGGCCTCAAGGAAATGCCGATATGCAATGGCTGGTGAACTTTAACAGCTTAATAAGACACTCTTGCATTTTGAGGAATAAATCAATATCATTCATCTTGTGCAGTTTAGGTTGGGCAACAAAGAGATATTACCTATAACTTATTTATATGTAGTTTAGAAGGTAATAAGGTTTGGCAACCTCTAAAAAGTTAGGGATCTCATAAAACATTACCGATATCTTAGACTAGTGAACTCTTAAACTTCAATAAAGCTCTCCCTGTCATTAAAAAATGATTCAATCTCATATATTTCATGAAGATTGTGGTGTAGACGATAAAGAGATATGTTTACTAACTCAATAACTAGTTGTTTAAAAGGTAACAAGTCCAGGCAATTTCTAAATTAGTTAAGAATTTTAAGAAAGTACCATTTGTATAAACCAAGGTTTCACCAAATGTCCTGACTTGATGGAAATTTGGAGTGCCTTAACAGTAGGTGGATCACAAAAGGACTCTACAATTGGTTGGTTGCTACAAGTCATTAGTAGGCGTTTCACCAAGTCTCAACAGTGGGTGATTAATAAGAGTTTTAAGAATATATGGGCTGCTAAGCTTCTCAATTATGGTCGGGTCACTAATTGTCTAAGATTATGTGGAGACTTGGTTGTCATTTTGAAGGATATTGAGTATACCGTAACATAGATTTTCTTGGTTATATGCAATAAAGGTGGAAATTAAGCTGCTGTAAGTACATAGTGAGTTTGGAAATCGAAGATGTATCTGTAATAGTGGAAGATTATGCGTTTAGTGGGCACCAAGTGCCACTTGTCATGGGTTGGTTACCTTACATAGTAATGTTCTGAGATCACTTTTTATATGAGTGCTAGTGGGTAACTCATCAATGCGTGAGTAGATATAAGGCTTTTTACATTTGAGGAGATGATAATCGTATCCAAGTTTTAAGTAACTCAATGGTCAGGGTCACTTCTAGACAAAAATTAGGCACTACATATGAATGTCAATTATGGCTTGCATGTATCTGGATAAGCTTGATTTTGTATTTATTTTGTAAATTGTATGTGGTATACTTCTCAACATATGTGATTTGTATGAACCTTAGACATGAGTTTCCTTGGATGATGTAATATTTATTTATGAGAATAGCATCACTTCAAATCTTTGCTTCATAATTGCTCAACTTGATGGGGGATTCTTAACATCTAGAGGTTAACATGATATGGTATGGAGTGATGCTCACAAAATACCTTAATCTTCAGGAGTGCTTTGGGGGAGATGCATTAATACTCTTTAACTCTTGGTTAGATTTCTTGTTAAAATGGATAACATGCATGCAAAACCAACTATGGTTTGTATGTCTTCTATTGAGTGTAGGGCTATGATTGGCTTGAATTTCCTTAATTATGATTGTAATGGTAGTTATGTGGAGACATATCTTGGTGAAGGATATCATGATGAATTTGAGTAGTGTTATGAAGCTTAATGTGGTGTGTCTGTTCAAATGGAGTGTATTGTGATAGAGATGAGAATTTGGGTGAAGGGTGCATGATGGGGATGAGTATCTTGATGAAGTATTATACGGTGAACCTGCGTATTTGAATGAAGGGTGATGTGTTTGAGCTGGTATTATGTTTAAATCTTGATGGGTCTTATTCATTCATGGCAGATGAACCTTTCTATTTGTATTAGTGCTAACAAGAAACACAAAATAGTTTGCACATTTTAGATGATCGCATGCACTGATATCCCATTAACGCAGTTTAGAAAGTCACATACAGATATATCATGAACATTTAATTGAAGCTACAAATAAGCATAATTTTAGTTTATGTGAGAAAAATTTGTATTGAATGGGTTGAAGGCTTTGTGGTCATCACACACTTTACAAACTGGTCCTCGGATTCCAATGTGCTGACTAAATAGGAAATTAAAGAGTCAGCTAATTGAAGTTTATGCGCTAGTTTCTTTATACAGTAATGTACAAGAGATCTTTCAAATGCAAACTAATTAAATTTACCATAAATAGAGAAAAAACAAAAAATTGGCAAAAAAAGTTCCGACTGCAGCAGAAGTTATCATGCTAACTGATTGGAGGAGTTTGTGATTTGTTCATGTTGCTTTGTTTGTTTTTTTGTTTGTTTGTTTGTTAAGGATCTCCAACAGATCAACCAGGCACCTCAAGGAAAATGACTTCGTTGCTTTGATTATGTGGCTTTGTTTAGTGGACTAGATTTTATTAAGATTAGAATGGGGGAATATAAGGAAGGAATGGGGAATATTGTTTTGCAGGGACTGCGTCTTATTTTGTACTGGAGATAGTTGGTTAGAAGATGCTCTTGTGGAAAGCATCTGTCAGAGGTGTTCGTGTGGTTTTTGACATTTTAAAATGCAAATGGCATATCTTCTTCATGAATGTACAAAGATTAGCCACTGTGGGAGCTCCAAACCACCTACAATCTCTCATTGTGTACGTCCTTCTTTGTGGGGGAATCGTTGATGGGTGCATTGAGGTTAGAGAAAATTGCGAAGAAAAAAGGAAAAATGCGGACTTGATCTGGAGTGCTTCACATAATTAGAAATTGCTCGTTTTAAGGGGTTTCCATTACACCTACTTCATGGTAAACAAAATATCCTATTTAGTTATTTTACAAATAAATCAAACTAATCATTTGAAATTTAATCTGCATGGATTTTAATTATTTTTCACTCCATTTACAGCAAATCAAACAACCCTAAATTGGAATCAAAATTTATGGTTGGAATTTATTTGGGTTATAAATACTCTGGGACTAAATCAGTCAATTTGAAAGTAGATACACCATATTCTGTTTTATAGTTTGTACATCCTTATGTCTAAGTGCAACATAGGTATCTGGATTCTGAAAGCATTTTTTTTGGTAATATATATTTAACTTTTAGCTGAAGGAAACACTGTCATTTGTTGCTTGCTAGACTTCAGTTATCCCACCTCTTAAACAAAGTGCTGCTGCACATGAGATGGCTTTGTCAGTTATAAAACCTAATAACTAAAGCAAGAGAAAATAAATTTGTATTCGAATGTAATAGCACTTGAAATGCCACTGCTATGTCAGCGGGAAACACAAATTTGGAGATCATCATACCCTTTGTTGATTGGCTTATATATGAAATCATTTGAAACAGCTTATGAATTTGTGAGCGTATTATGATTTCTTGTTGTTTAATTTTTAGATGGAAATGGCTGTTCTCAAGGACATGGTTTTGGGAAAACCTGCTCCTTTGGTCAGTACCTTCAGGTTGAGTTATTACTCCATTTTAAATTTACTGAGCCGTGCTGAGGGTCAATTTACAGCTGAACATGTTATCAAGAACTCATTCCATCAATTCCAATATGAAAAGGTTTGATGTAGAGTCTTTTTTTTATTAATCAGTTATTTTGATGTGAATTCTTCGTTTAATTGTCTGAACGTATTAGCATTTCTTTTTTATGACAGTCTTTGCCTGAGATAAACAATAAGATAGCAAAGCTGGAAGCAGAAGCTGCTATGCTTGAACCTTCAGGAGAGGTAATGTTATCAGCAGACATTAAATAACTTTATTTTAAAGCTTATGCTCTTTACTGACTTAATTTTTTTAGCATAGGCTGAACTCACTGAGTATCATAATCTTGGACTCGAAATTGCTCAAATTGAAAGAAAAATCATGTCTGAGGTTACCAGACCTGAAAGGATTTTGTATTATCTGGTTCCAGGCAGGCTGGTATGTATTTATTAACCTCTACTTCATAAAGTTCAACTGATGTTGACATACACACCCCTGATAAAAGAAAAATCTTCTTATGGAGTCTATTAAAATGTCAGAAGTCACAGCAACAATATCTGATTCTTTAATGACTTTGGATCAAAATAAAACAGTTTGTTTGTCGTGGTTTAGGCATCTTGTATCTGAGGCATTGAAAGAATCTCATTGACGTTTTTTGGTCTTCTTTTGCAGGTCAAGGTACGGGATGGTGGAACTGATTGGGGTTGGGGGGTTGTGGTTAATGTGGTAAAAAAGCCTCCTTCCGGAGCAGCATTATCATCTGCACTTGCTGCATTGCGCGGTAGTAATTACGTTGTGGATACTTTACTTCACTGTTCTATTGGCTCAAGCGGCAATGGGTCTCACCAAAAACCATTGCCACCTTGTCCTGGAGAAAGGGGAGAAATGCACGTGGTGAGTTCAGATATTTAGCTTTATTTTGAAGGGTTAATTTAGTTCAAATCTATTTTATGTCTATTCATTTTTAGTTTGAATGTTGTATTGCAGGTTCCTGTAACTTTACCTCTTATATCGGGCATCAGTAGCATAAGAATATCATTTCCTCCTGATCTTCGCCCTTCCGAAGCTAGACAAACAGTACTCCTGGCTGTGCAGGAACTACAGAAGCAGTTTCCTCGTGGTCTCCCCAGGTTGAACCCAGTCAAGGTATGCCGCATAGATTTTTACTTATAGATTTGTTTTTGAAGATCAATTTGGAAATGTTTTTCATATTCAAGTTTTATGTTTCTGCTATTAAGTTAAAAGACAATTAAATGACTTGAGTCCCACTTTAATGCTTCTCCAGGACATGGGAATCGATGATCCGGGACTTACTGATTTAATTCATAAGATTGAAGAAATGGAGCAGAAATTATTTGCTCATCCGCTGCATGAGGTCCGTATTTTTTGATTTGATACATTATTTTGTAGTTGATACAGTTTTGTTATTGGCAGAACTATACACAATTTTAGCTTGAGTTTGGTCCCTTCTAGTCTAGCCAAACTGAGAAGCATTACAAAAGGTTTCAAAAGAAAGCTCAGTTGAATCATGAAATTCAGCTTCTTAAGTCCAAGATGAGGGATTCTCAGGTGATGCAATGATGTTTAATTTTCCTTGCATTCTATTCTTGCATTTTTGCACATCATGCTATTCAGATAACAGTTCTATTCAGATGACACTGTATGTTTGTTCGGTGTTATTTATATTTTAGATATTTTTAAATAATACTTTTAGTAAAAAAGCTGCTAAAAGCCGTATTATTTTTATTTTAGTTTTCATTTATTGCGGACAAGATGTTGGTCTCATTGAAAAGAAAAACGGAGATAGACGGTGCAGTTTGCAATCTAGACGTAGCTATTTGCAGTGCTCACGTGCAATGCGATACCAATTAGGAAGCTAACGAAGGATGCAAGACCTTGATCGCTAACACTACTCTTGGTTATTGAGATGTTGACGATTTTAGATTGCTATTCAGATAGCATTTATGTTGGCAAATTATTAATTTTGTAATAATTGAGATTGCATTTTCATTATTATTAACAAGTAATATAACATAATATTCTGGTGTCACTGAATCTAACATCCCTTAAGTTTAATCATTGGTTTTTTTTTCTATGCTAACTACCTGATTCAGCAGGGGTTTCTTTTTCTTAACAAAAAAGCACTGAATTTTATTCATAAAATCTTACTTAACTGAAATTTTGTTTCATTTTTTCTTTTGTGCAGCTACAAAAGTTCCGCGATGAGCTGAAAAACCGTTCAAGAGTTCTGAAGATTCTTGGCCACATCGATGCCGACTGTGTAGTTCAGCTGAAGGGTCGTGCTGCCTGTCTGATTGACACCGGCGATGAACTTCTTGTCACAGAGCTTATGTTCAATGGTTTTTCTCTGCGCTTATGAAAATATTTTTTTGAGTTCTTCGTTGTTGATTTTTTTGCAGGATTTTTTTAGGATTAATTTTTGTAATTTTGTAACAGGTACGTTTAATGAACTCGATCCGCATCAAGTTACTGCTCTTGCAAGCTGCTTTATTCCTGGGGATAAATCAAGTGATAAATCACATTTGAGAGTTGAGCTTGCAAAGCCTTTGCAGCAGCTCCAAGAGAGTGCCAGAAAAATAGCAGAGGTTTGTATCTCTTGTATTTAATTAATTTCTCTTAGAAGAAATTTTTATGTGTTCACTATTTGCACGCTCAGATACAACGTGAATGCAAATTGGATATAAATGTAGAGGAATATGTCGAATCAACCGTTAGGCCGTATTTGATGGATGTTATTTATTGTTGGTCAAAGGTGTGTACTTCTTATCAGATTACTTTCAACTATTTTTTATCAAGTATCATTTACTTGCATATCATATCTAGCGCTTTTTCATATTTATGCACAGTAATCTTGTTATTTATATTAAAACTTGCATCCTGCTTACGTTTCTGCTACATTTGTAGATTATTCAGATTCGGGTGCTATATTTGTAAGAATCTCTTCTATTAATTGTATAAGTTTGGATTTTTCATCTTTGTTGCTCTCTCTCTCTATATATATATCTATATATATATATATATATTAATAAAACATGTGTTAGATTTTATATAAAAAAGATATGAAATATAAAGAGAAAAGTATAAGAAAAAATTAAACAGTCACCAAAACTCCCATAAGATAACTCCCTAAAATGAGATCTCGATAAATGACAACATAAAATGAGAGGAAGCTAGAGATCTCCAAACGAAAAAGTTAATGATTGCATCTGTTGTAGCACAACTTTTTTGAGTTGGTTTCCTTTTTTTATGTTTTCCATTTTTTTCCTTGAGAAGTTTTCAATATCATCATAGATTTGCTCCTCAACTAGGGCCGGATTCGATCAAAGTTTGAGCAAGTCAAGCCAAACTCGAATTCGAAAATTTCGAGTGAAGCCTGACTCGAACTCGAATTGAGTTCGAGTCAAGTCAAGATCAACTCATTTAAGTTCGTTCGAGTTTGAGTTAGCTCGAACTTGATTAGAGTCATCCCGAAATTACATTTCGAGCCACTAAGTTTTAATCAGCTCAAAAAAAAATTTAAAATTAAAAAATAATTTAAATGTTTGTCTAGAAAAACAACTGATAGTATTAATATTACTTTTAACATATTACATAGTTGTAAAAATAAACAGGCTGGAAAATTGACAATAACTTCAACTCACTGCTTAAAGTTCAAGCATTTAAACCTACAAGACAATTCCAAATTTTATTGACATAGATATACTGCTTGCATCCCTATTGGGTTACACATTAAATCATTAATGCATTGCTAATTGCTACATAAGTCTGCACTTTGCACAAGCAAAAACAGAGTTAGTAGCAGTCAGCAGCATAAGTAGTAGAAGCAGTAACAGAGGCAGCCCAAGCAGCAGCAACAGAGGTAATAGCAGTCAGCAAGCCAATAACACCAATATATTTAGGTCCAGTGAATCCTACATGTCTACAGTTTGCACAAAAAAGAGCCAAATTTAGATTTTAGAGTATTTAAAAGGTTTAACTAAAACAATAAAAAAGAAAAATTCAATACATAGCTCAATTAATTCAGAAAGTCTTTTGTGAGATTGTCTAACTTTATGGCTCATTTACTTTCTTAAAGGACATCAGGTTAACATATCATTTCTCTTAAATTTGGCAATTTTGTACATTAGTGATAATTTTTTATGGACTCAATCTAGCTATCTCAAATGATTGTTCAAATTAAGTTATTAAAAAAAGAAAAAAGTTGAGTTCAAAATTATTTATTAAACAAAAAAATTGAATATAAATTTTTCTTGGGGTTTTCTTAAAATTTTCAGACATGCAGTAAGTTGTTTGACTATTTTTAGGGCTTAAGTCATGAGCTTTTTTGTGGTCTTTTAAATTTTTTGAAAAAAAAAGGCAAGGCAACCAAATATGAGTAACAATAAATCATTAGTAGAAAAAATCAAATTTGTTGAAATCTAGGAATAACAACATGAATATAGTTATAGGATTTGCATTAACTAAAAGTGATGTATTTATAAAACTAATAATAATAATAATATACACAATTAAGAACCAACAAAAACAGTAGCAACCTAAGCAGGAACAGAGGTAGCAACCTAAGCAGGAACAGAGGTAGCAATAGCCCAAGCAACAACAAAGACAACAATAACCCAAGCAGCAGCAGAGACAGCAACAACCCATGCTCCAACAAAGGTAGCAATAATCCAAGCACCAGTAGAGGTAGCAACATTCCAAGCAACAGCAGAACAAGGAACAATAAATCAGTAATAGGAAAAAACCAAATTTGTTGAAATATAGGAATAACAACATATGAATATTGTAATAAGATTTGCACTAATTAAAATTGATGTATTTGTAAAACCAATAATAATAGTAATATACAGAAATAAGAGCTAGCGGCAGTAGAGACAACAACAGCCCAAGAAGCGGCAAATGCAGTAGCAACAGCGGTAGCAGCCCAAACAGCAGTAAAGGCAATAGCAATCCAAGCTCTAGTAGAGGTAGCACTAGCTTAAGCACAAGAAACAATAAATCAATAATAGGAAAAAATTAAATTTGTTGAAATCTAGGAATAACAACATATGAATATAGTAGTAAGATTTGCACTAATTAAAATTGATGTTTTTGTAAAATCAATAATAACAATAATATGCACAAATAAGAAACTGTAAAAGCAACAACAATCCAAACAACAACATCCCAAATGATGGCAGAGGCAACAGCAGCCCAAGCAACAGTAGGGATAGAAGCAACAACAACCCAAGTACTAAATTTTGAAACAACCATGAATATTTATGAAAGCATCTAAATATCATATTATAATGTGAAATGATTGGTTTTCATCATAGTCCATTTTCCTTGACAAACTTGCAACAATTATCAGAAAGATCAGCCAAGTTAAGTAGTCTATAATATAGCATAAATAAAAATAAAGTTCATGCTAATTAAAATTTTAAACAAAATTTATGAAAAGTTCTGCAAAATAAAAATATTCTTAATTTATCAATTATTTGGTTCAATTGAGTATATCTTACACTTCATCTGGTTTAGAGCATATTAGTTGCTCTTCTTGCACAAAAAAACAAACAAAAAACAAAGCAAACAGATTAAAAATTTAGAATATATCAAATCCAATGAGTCAATTTGCCGTATAAATAAGAGCATTAACCATACTTGATGATAATGAACTTCTATAATCATCAAGTACATGATCACCAGTACTAAAAGCATATTTAGATGCAATAGTTGTAATAGGAATAGCTAGAATCTCTATGGCCTTCTTTGCTAATATAGGTCACCTTAAAGAAATCATTTTCTATCATTCCAGAACATCAAAAAAAGATATTTGTTCTTGAAGTACCTTAAAACTCCATCTCATATTTTATTGGTTGGGTGGCAGAAGCAGACTCCAAAAGAAATGAGTTAAAATCCCTTAAAACTGAATTTTCTGGTTCATAATAAGTTGAATTAGAGCTAGCTTGAAGCTTTGGCAAACTAGTTGAAGAATCAAAAATTGCTCTAGATGTGTCTATATACTAATAGCCATATAGTTTATGTAAATTTAGTAAATCACTCAATTTTCTCATTAAAGGTTGATTCAGGATAGATTGATTTAAATGCAAATTGAATAAATATTATTTTTCTCCTTAGATCAAGCACAATGATAATGCATATTAGCAAGTTACTATCAACTCAGTATTTGTCAAAATTTTCTTTTATTGAAATGCACATCAATCTACAAAATCATCATTATCGATTGCCCAATTCTCAAGAATATATTTAATCTAAATCATTTCATGAAGGAAGTTATTAAGAGTTGGGTATGTTGAACTTGAAAATATTTTTGAAATATTTTCAAAGGCTTTAAAAATACATCTAATTTTATTAAATCTATCCAATCAGCATCAATAAAATCCCAAGTTAATCCCTTGTTCCACCTTGTTTTTACTTCACCAGAAAGACCTCTACAAGTTGATACATCAATTAACCTTGCAATCTCAAAATATTTGTAAGCGGCTTGGAGATTGTTTACTATAAGCAATAACATCTCTAACAATTTTTATGATATTATTGCTTTGCTTAATACCTTTTTGAACAATCAAATTTAAACATGCACACAACAATGAACATGAAAATTTTTCCCTTAAAAAATAGCCTATTAGTGTTATAAAAATTCTTCAATAGAATATTCATTGTATTAGTGTTGGCACGTGTATTGTCTAATGTAATCGTCATAATTTTTTTATGAATACCCCATTGCATTATTAACTCACCAATAGCATGAGCAATGACATGTGTGGTCTGCGGAGGTTCAAGATTAATAAAATTTATAATAAAATATTGCAACACTCATTCTAAACCAATAGTATGTTGTCAAACACATGTACCTATTGATTGATTTAATATCCAACAAGCAAATATCAAAGAAATATGATTTATAGACTTTAATTTTTTTTTAAATGAGATCTAGTTTGGCTCAGTAGAAGTGTTTACATAAAAAATTTTAGGTTAAGCTCAGTGTAGCTTAGATTATTAACTTTAGAAGCTTATATGATGAATATTAAATCTATATTAGTCTTCCTTAACCCATGAAATTAATGTTCTTAGCACTTTTGATCTTGTTGGGTTTGATTATATTTAATAAGACTTCCCTCAATTGAAACCTTTGTTAAGTCAAACCTTAGTTAATATCCAACAATCAAATATTCAAGAAATATGATTTACAGACTTTAAAATTTTTTTAATCTTTTTTTTTTAGTTTCATAAACTATAAAGCATTCATTCTGTATAATCTTTCTAAATATTCTCTTATAATTAATATTCAAAGTATGTGCAAATAAATTGAAATACTGTTGCTCTATAAATGTAAAAGGTAATTCAGCTGTAATAATCATCTTTGCCAATATATTCTTAGCTATTGTTATCATATGCAAATGCAACACAGATAGTACTGCTTTCTATGTCTATTGATTTTTCTTCTCTAATATCTCTAAGCTAAGATCCTTTTATTTTTTGTTTGCTTGACTTGACATTGGGCAAACTTTAATATGCTGAACCAATTTGAGATAGATCCAAATTTCTGAGAAATAAGTCTTACGACAAAGCCTACAAACTAGTTTTTCAACTACTTTAACCTTGCTATATTTAGATTGGACTACTTCAAAGTGATCCCAAATTGCACTATTTTTTTAATTATCCTGATCTTTGAGACCCTATGACTTGTTTCACTTGTTTGGGTTATAACAACCGTAGGATCTGTAGTTTCTTGCCCACTACTGACTCACTTACAATATTTTGTTAAGGTTCTAATTTATCAATTTCAAAATCATATTTGTCATTTGTAGTTTTCATTTAACTGAAATATTTTTGTTAACATGTAAATCATAAGTAGAATTCTAAAAAAATAAATAAAAGTAGTTATAGTTCATCATAGCCTCCATTTAAATAAAAAGCATGTGAAATGACAAATTTATATTAAAACAATCATAGGTCCATACTGACAAGTTATATAAAAACATATCATAAAAGTAACCATAGCAACAGCCCAAGCGCCGGTAGCACAACAAAATGTATTGCACCCTAAACCCTAACATCAATATTGAAACAAATAAACATGTAAAATGCTATGTACAACCTAAATTTTAATCACAATTTTATCAGCATAGATAGAACAATTCAAAAGCCCAAAAAAATTAATTTTTACTTGACCTTTATTGCTATTGCTTGGGCTATTGCTGCCTCTATTAGTGCTTGGGTTGTTGTTGGTGCTTGGGCAACAGAGGTAGTATCACACAAATGTTAATCACAATTTGGGTTTTATCATAAACTTTTAACTTGAAGTATAGTGCACAACAAGCCATTCCAAAAATTGTAATAACAATTTGATATTGAACAGGAAGATAATTTCCTGAATGTTTCTAAATCTAAATCCTTGAATAAAATTTTTTCAAGTATTACAGTTTTAGATCATAGTTTACAATCTACTGCATGTCTATAAAAATCATAAAATTAACTTTATAAATTTTGAAAATAAATTTAAATAGACCCTAGAGTATCATAGGATTTATAGCTTTATCTCACTATTTTAGTCCTAAAAATAGTCTTACAATTTACTGCACGTATGAAAACTCTAAAAAAAGTCCTATAATTTTTTTTTGGAAAATTAAATAAACCTCAAAGAAAATCACAATTTCAAATCATGAGTAACTCTAAAAATAGGTTAACAACTTATTGCATGCCTTAAAAACCTAAAAAAAATCATTAATTTTTTTTCAAAAATTTAACAGATCACAAAGAAGATTACAATTTTAGCTTATGGCTTAAGCTCTAAAAACAGTCTCACAACTTATTGCATATATGAAAATCCTAAGATAAAATGTTTAATTTTTTTTTTCAAATATTTAAATAGATAATAAGGAAAAGCACAATTTTAGATCATTACTAACTATAAAACTAGGTGCACAGCTTACAGTATGCTTGAAAACCTTAAGAAAGCTCAAAAAAAAATATCTGAAAATTTAACAGACCACAAAGAGGATTACAACTTTAACTCACAACTTAAGTCTTAAAAATAGTCTCATAACTTACTGTATGTCTGAAAACTCTAAATAAAAAAGCCCTAAAATAAATTATAAAAATAAAATAAATCACAAAGAAGATCACAGCTTCAGATCATGATTAATCCTAATAGTAGGTTTATAACTTACTGCATATTTTAAGACCCTAAAAAAAACTTTAAATTTTTTTTTTAAATTTAACAGGCTACACAGAATATCAGCTTTAGCTCACGGCTTAAGCTCTAAAAATAGTTGCACAAGTTACTGTACATCTAAAAATCCTAAAAATGATCATAAACATTTTTAAAAAAACTTAGCATACCACAAAGAAAATCATAAGTTTAGATTATGACTAATCCTAAAAGCAGGTTCACAACTTACTGTCTTAAAATCTAAAAAAAATTATATTAAACAACTTACAAAACCTATGTAGACTTTAGAAACTCAACATTTCAACAGAGAAGTGTCACGATTAGTAAGAACATGAAACCAAGAAGGTCAGAACTCAGGAGCAAAGGAGCCAAAGCTCCGAGTTGAGAAGTTGAAAAGATCGGAGAATGAGAAATCCCAGACCTTTGCGAAAGGATAAGTTTTTCCTTAGCGACAACGAGATTTGAAATCCTCAATTATTAGATTTCAAATCCATTAAACAGCAACGGTTATAAAAAAAACCTGCTCTCGATGTTTTGAAAAATCTATTCCGAAATCGCTTTAGACGAACTATCGCATAAACTTCAATTATAAAAGCAACTTTTTTTTATTTATATATTACCCGTTATGTTATTACGAGTCAATTTGAACCTAATTCGAGTCGGGCTGAGCCCAACTCGAACTCGACTGGAATTGGGTTGGAGTTAGCCAATTCAACTCGAGAATCGACTCAAAAATTATGAGTCGAGTTCGATTTGACTCAAAATTCGAGCGATCTTCGAGCAAATATCAAATTTCGTGTAAAATTGTCAGCCCTATCCTCAACTGTGCTATCCAAATCGGAACTTTCCCCAGGTTCACCCCTTCAACCAAAGAGGATGTCGGGGAGTTTTCTGTCAAATCTCGCTGGCCAAGAACTTTTGAGATTTCAGATAGATATTTTTGGAGTAGTTTTGTGTAGCAAGTCATCGATGTTTTGATGTTATGAGAGAGATACTCTGGATATATCCCCTCATATCATATTTTCAAAACTTTATTGGCAACAGTTATCGCCGTCGAAGTTTTCTTGATGAGAATGTCTCATAATCGGAAAGGTCGTCTCTTTGTCGTTATTGTCCTACAATATTGCTTCAACCATCTCGATTGGCCTAGCTGAAGGACTAGAATCACCCATCTCGATGAGTCAAACATTTGTCTAAGGGGGGTTCACTCAATATGACTACAGGATCAGCCACCACATTTGTTGCATCTCCATCCACTCAACACACCATCGTCTCCTCTTGCCATGGAATAGTGCTGGGTCCCGACGGCCAACATCCAACATCTCTTCTGGCCCGCGCCAACACCCCCCCCCCCCCCCCCCCGCAGAAGGTGTATCACACATCCTCAGCGCCGGGTGAGAGACAAATGTCATCTTCAACAGCATCAACAAAAGATAGAGTGTCTGCCTGCTGCCCCCAATTATTTTCTCATGACTCCTCACATGTGGCATCAAGGATGGCATCCTCCAACACCGCATTTGCAGGATGTTACCTAGCTTAGCATGTCCATCTCCAACATAAAGGGGGGCAAATTAACCCCATAATTTCCTGAGTGTAAAAATTTATCATTGATAACATCGTTTTCAAGGTCTTCTTCCGCAATCGAATGAGTACCCATTGGAACAATTACCTCCAAACATTCATTCACTTCGACCCCCACGATATCATATGGTGTTTTTTCTACCCAAATGTTACCATTCTTTTTTGGCATATATACCATTTACTTAATTTTTGGTAGTTTTAAGGTAGGAAGACACATTTCCCTTTGATTTATTTTTGAGATGCAAATGGAAATGATAGCAATTTGCAACTCATGCCCGATGGTCGAATAATGAGAACAATTCAATGGCTTGTTCTCAAAGGTGTGTTATTATAAATATTATTCTCCTCATTTTCAATTAATATTTATGACTGTGAGATTTAGTTCCACCAAAACTCATGTCACCAATGGACGAAGTAGGGTGGTTGTTGCAAAATCGAATTTAAGAGGCTTGCCAAAATAAGATCCCAGAGCAAATAAGATTGAATGTGTCATTAAATGAATCTCGAGTAAAGGAAAATTTATCTAGACAGGACAATGAGAGGTTCACTACTTGGGTCAAAGGACATCGTCCATTTTAGAACTTTCATGTGGTAGTTTTTTATGAAATATGAACCCTTTGCAAATAATTTAGTATAATATACTTCATTTGATAATTTGTTGAAATATGTTGTTTGCTCTCCTCAATAAGTGCCGATTAGACCTTCTCGAAAGGATAAAGGTGTCGAAGATGCCACTACTTGCTTTCGATGAAGAACTCGAAGAGAACCAAATTCTTCTAGGCTAGCTGCAAGACGTTGGAGTCCGGCCGATGAAATGCTTGCAGTTGGTGGCAAGAACGATCTTATATGTCCGAGTGAATAAGAGGATCAGATGCCCCCACCCCAGCTTCGGGATGACGAATCCCAATCGACGCTACGTCAACCGATGTAGGGATAGACACCTCCATCCCAGCTTCGGGATGTTGTAGCTCGTCTGACATTATGTCGAGAGAAGGTGACAAGAGCCTCCCAAAACACCCTAAATTTGGCCATCGCTCTCTCGTCTTGTTTGCTCTTTCTATATATATATATATATTGCAATCTTTTTGTATTTATAATGTTTTGTGTGTGTGTGTATATATATATATATATATAATTTTATAAATCTTGTATTTTATAAATATAACTAGAATTATGTACAACACAAAAGAATATGATGACCTCAAGACATAAAAGCAAGAATATAGAAAAAAGGAAAATGATAATCGAAATCTACAGAAATATAAACCTATATGCTGGAGAGGCACCATAGAGTGCATCGTTGTCGTGAATTCCATTTGGAGTTGGAGTTTTTCTAATTTTTTTGTTTCTTTTTTTTACTTTTATACATATTGAGGAAATCGTGTAAAAGCTTTGAATTCGAAAAGATTCCTCGAGATAGTCAACCTCCGTTGCGGGCTCTCCATCATCTTCAAGAATAGATTTTGCAAGCCCGGTCGGATGAAAGTCTATTTCGAGTGAACCTAGGCTCGAAGAAATGTCCCTTTTACGTAAAACAATTGGGATTTCATCATTAAATGCAAGAAGATGATTTGAAGGGACATCCAAGTCCTCGTTACAAACCCCCTCATTCCTTGTTCTCATTATCTTGGGAGATTCAGGAGAACCTCCTGTAGTTGTTGTGATGGCCCGATGCCGGTTTAGCGAAAACCATTCCGATATCGGGTGTTCACTTACCGCAGGATCATATTGAGTAATGAAAGAAAATGGACACATAAAAATATAAGATATTTCTCATTTATTTCAAATTTCATATTACAAGATCTAACATCGTACTCCTCGTACAAAAGCGAAAAATAAATATAATATAAAATATAAGCAAAAACAACGTCGTCGTAGATCCATTTGCAGATTGAAAATTTTAAGCATTAGGGTTCTTGTTTAAGCTCTTCCAGAAGTATCTGACCTGGTATTGTACAACAAACAATATCGGGATTGGAATTCCCAGTAATTAGAGAGTACTCTAAGTGCCACAGTAATCAATGCAGTATTACATTTTATAATATCAGAGATGCGATTTGTGAAAAAGATGCAGGAAAAATATTAAGGTAAAAGCGCAAATGAAATAATTAATTTCCTGCAAAATATATTAGCACAAAAATGCAGGTTATTGATGTCATTTTTTCAGTAACATGTCACGAATGTTGTTACTGATGTCTTCTTTCCAGTAACAACCCACGAATGCTATTACCGATGTCATTTTTTCGATAATTAGCCACATACCGTTACTGATGTCATTTTTCTAGTAACTAGCCACGAATGTTGTTATTGATGTCATTTTTCAGTAACTGGCCACAAATGAAAAGGATGTTGGTTTCTAACAACCAACCAAGCATTAATGTTACTGATGTCATTTTTTCAGTAACCCACGAATGTTATTACCACGTTGGTTCTGAACAACCAACTAAGCTTCAAAACGAAATTTGGCTTGAAGCAATTTAAGCGAAGCAAAGCAGTAATAAAAATGCAAAATATAATACATGTCATATACTGGGTACCTTTTGTCCTTTAAGTTTGGATGAGTGACAGTTCGCTCAATCTGCATTTTAAGTTTCCGATATTTTAGTATTTAGCCAATGATTTAAAGAATATTATTTCTTTTTAAGGATTTATATTCTTCTTTCTTGTCTTTATTCTTTCATATCTCATAATGATGTCTTTATTTAGTCATTTTATGTAATCTTATCATATTAATGTTATGAAAGAATAAAAGCAGAATTAAATTAATTGATTAGAAATATAATCGACATCTTTATTTATATTTTGACTATTATCTATTATGATAGTGTGAACGATGTATTTGAGATGTTAATATTATTATTTATTATTATCATACTTATGATTAAGCAAAAAAGAAAAAATTTCAGTTCTTTTCTTTTCCATTTCTTACCTTAGATTAGGACTGCTTGGAAAATGAAGGAAGGCTGGAAGCTGGAGGCTGGAGGAGGGCTGTGGGGGCTGGTAGGGGCTGAGGAGGAAGCTAGCAGCTTGCTGGATATTATGGGCTGAGGGAGGAGTTGTTGTGGGGCTGGTAGAGAAGTTGGTAGGGGCTGGAATGGGAGCTGGCTGCTGCTGTTGTGGGGCTGAGGAGAAGATGGCTGCTGCTGTAGGGCTGAGAGGAGGAGAGGGCTACTGCTGTGGGGCTGAGAGGAGGGAGGCTGTAGGGGCTGAGAGGAGGAGAGCTGCTGCTGTGGGGCTGAGGAGAAGATGGTTGTTGCTGTAGGGCTGAGAGGAGGAGAGGGTTGTTGCTTTGGGGCTGAGTCGAAGATGGTTGTTGCTGTAGGGCTGAGAGAAGGAGAGGGCTGCTGCTGCGGGGCTGGTTAGAATGGAGAAGAAGGAGCTGCTGGCTGTGAGAGACTTGGTAGGGGTTGTCGGCTGTGGTAGGGGAGTTGGTAGGGGTTTGGGGGCTGCTGTTTGGAGAGAAGGGAGGGCTGGAAT
The DNA here is from genome assembly GCA_016760335.1 of Gastrodia elata. NCBI lineage: Eukaryota > Viridiplantae > Streptophyta > Magnoliopsida > Asparagales > Orchidaceae > Gastrodia > Gastrodia elata. The sequence goes on from CM028673.1 coordinate 15,280,569, forward strand.
GGCAGCCGTTTGGGGAGGTGAAGGAGGCTTGGTTGCTGTAAGCTAAGGAGGAGGAGGGGCTGCTGTGGGCTGGCTGGCTGTGGGGAGAAGAGGGCTGGTTATGGGCTGATGGGGGGGCTGGTAGGGAATGAGGGAGGAGTTGGCAGCTTGCTGGCTGGTTGTTGGTGGGGCTGGCCGCTGGTAGGAGCTGAGGAGGGGCTAGCAACTGCGGAAAAGGGCTGCTGCTGCTGTGAGGTTGAGGGAGGAGGGCTGGCAGCTGAGGAGGAGTTGGGAGTTGCAGCTGTTCACAGTTGGGAGAGGAGGAGAAGGCTGTGTGGGGAGGAGGAGGGAAGGGAGGGGGTTTTAATAGAGAGGAGGGATGGGGTAAGAGGGGGCAGGATAAGGAGATAATGGGATCCTTAATTGGCCATTTAGATAAGGAGATAATGGGGTCTTTAATTGGCCATCTAGATAAGGAGATAATGGGGGCTCTAATTGGCCATCTAGATAAGGAGATAATGGGGTCTTTAATTGGCCATTTAAGATACTAATTGCTGTAAGGGCCGCATTTTGGCGAAAGTTTATGTAAGAATTTCGGAATTGGGGGGAGGGGAAGAGAGAGAAAATTTTTTTTTTAAAGGAAATCTACTTAAACTTAAATTAATCTCCTACGTCCAAATATAATGAAACTTGACATCGATGTGTGTTATGATATTACAAACACCCTTGCGCCGAAAATTTTTGATTCTGAATAATATTTTATTTTATATTAAATTTTAAGTTTTAAAACTTCAAAAATTAACCACAATCAAACTGGTGCTCAAAATTTGATGAAACTTCTCGAGCAATCTTTGAACATAACGACACTAAAAACGATGAATTTGGGCACGTATTTTAATGTTCAAGATTTTTAGAATTTAAATAATTCAGGAAATAAAATGGGAGCTTTCGTTATTCGGATTTCTCCCAAACTAGGACACCTTGATCTTTAAAATAAATCTCACCTATGGTAGTTTTGTTTGCCCTAATTCAAAATTCCTCGGGATCTAATTTTTAAGGCAGGTTTTGACATAATTTGCAAAGTAACAACTTTGGGTCGTTACAATTGTGATGAGGGGCAATCCGTGTATTGTGCCCTAAAAGGGTCAATAGGCTAACCCACCAGAACTTCCTCTGATTCCCTTGCCAATGCTTGGCAAGAAATATCCTCTGAAAGCTAGAGTGAATCAGCACCTCCCATTCTTTTCAAATTGACCTCTTTCACTCTAACATCTGCAGCTTGAACCTCAAGAGATGTACCACCAGCATTCCTCGCGTCATAGATATTATTGATAGCATTCTCAGCCAAGTCATTTTCTGTGAACCCATCATATTCTCGTTCTTCATCACCTATGGAGGATGACAACTTCCAGAGGGGCTGACCGAGCTTTAGGTGGGGAATAACATTTGTCCTTTGGGATATTTTTGAGCTTAGTTTCTTTATGTTTGTGCATATTTTCCTTTAATCTTTCCTTGAGGTGAAGGTTGAGGTTGTAGCAGTTTGATTCATAATGCCCAACTATCCAACGATGGGAGCAGTAGATCGGGATGCTTTCAAATATGCATTCCTGAAAATACCTTGGGTCTTCGCTACCGATCCATTTTTTAGATTCAAATTTTGTTGATATATCCATCTCCACCAAAGCGGCAATAGACGGTTTGGTTATGTTTGTTGTAGCGAAATCAGTTTTCATCGATGTACTGTAGTATGACCCCAAAGCAAAAAGTATTGAATGAGTAATAAGGTGAACCTTGAGGAGTGGAAAATTTAGCTATACAGGAACAATTGGAGGTTCACAGTATGGATCGAAAGAGGGAGTCCATTTAAGAACTTTCATCAGACGATTATCAACATAATAAATTCCCCTATAAAAGATTCAGGAATAGTCTTTTTCGTTAGAAAGCTTTATGAGAAATTACCTAGCATCAATCAGCCCAATGTGTGCCTCCTGTTGTAATCCTAAATCATTTAAAAGTTTTCAATGGTGATCGTATTAGGTCTGCCATTAGAAAATTTCCCAACTTGTGTGTACTCGTAGGGTTTAGCTAAGGTATTCATCTCGTCATCCAAGAGGATAAGCGCAGGTTTACCTCGAGAAGAACGATTGGTTTTATGCCCTATCTGATCTGCAGCCGAGGAGTTTGTCAAAGCCTCCCGAAATGATTTGGGGGCACTCGACCTCCCTTGCCGGAGGGGTTTTTGGAGATGCAAGACAGGCTTGGATTCTCCCCCAAAGGTGTCGTTCCTCTTGCGCACCCATATTGGAGCGCTCGATGAAGGCGGTGTCGGACGAGCCCCCAGCCAGCCGCACAGCTGGCACGATCTGTGTCTCTTCACTATGCTCAACTTTGTTCCGCGTTGCTCCGCCGATCGCATCGCTCCGCTAGGCCTCTGTTGTGTATATATTTATATATCTATATACACATATATAAATATATATACATGTATACATTCATACAAATATATATATATATATGCTCATCACTCATTAAATAGGTTTCACGGTTGAATTTTTGTACGTTGATGTTATAAAATCCATCCTCTTTAGTGTATTTAATTAGTTGTGACTAGTGTAACGGCTAATTTTTTGCTATTCCCATATTAACACCCAAACTCCATTTTTTCTTCAAATTATGAAACCATTACCTAACCTCAAAAATCGTTTTATCCACTGATGACTCGAGGAGCTTTTAGTGAGATAGTAGTAGTTTGTGTAATAATGGAGATTTAGGTTGTAGTTTGTGCAAATATCAAAGCTTGATTGTTAAATATCTGTGAACAGGGAGGTTTTTCTGTGGTATGCATGGTTAATTGCTTGCTTGGCATTATAAATTTAACATATAGCACCTAAACTTCAATTTTTTTTCTTGCATAATCTAATACCTGCTATGCAGTGCTTATTCACTGGTAACAAAGAAGGTGATAAGAATTGGTGTGCTTTTTATGCTGCAATGATGAGCATAAATTTAATACTTTGGTGTGCTTTTGATGAGCATAAATTTAATGATTTGGTGTTAAATATGTAAATTATAGTTGACTTAGCCCAACAATCTTTGCTATTTTTGTAGGGTGCCACATTTGCAGAGGTGATTGAAATGACTGATATTTTTGAAGGCAGCATTATTCGCCTGGCACGGCGGTTGGATGAATTCTTGAACCAGGTAAGAGTTCTCTACAGAGTTAAAATTCACTTGTCGATAATGCAATCATAGTTATGCTACACTTATCCCAAAATTCATACTAATATTATCTCATTCCTGGAAATACCGAAAATTGGAACACTCTCTCTACCTTTTTATTCTCAGCATTATTTATGGAATGTCTACCTTTTCTCATTGGTTCATGCGCCATGTGGGTCAATTTTTGTAGTTGAAAGCCGCGGCTCGTGCTGTGGGGGAGGTCAATCTTGACAAAAAATTTGAAGCAGGCGCTGAAAGTCTTCGGCACGGAATAATGTTTGCCAACTCTTTGTACTTGTAGATCGAAATTACGCCTCTTTCTCTCCGTACTTGTAGGACATTTGAATGTTGGTGGGTGGATTGAGCTACCCTGTTTTGCATTTGGGGCATGTAGGGCTCTTAACTAGGGTTGGGATCAGTAAGGACCTGTTTGAAAATGGTATGTTAGTCCTTCACCATTGTTTTAGCTTTTAAAGGAACTTATATGAATGCTTTCTTTTTAATGGGTTAGTTCAACAAAAGCATTTTAGTTTCAAAATGTATGGTTCAATCTTGTCCTCAACCTCCATCATGATGATGTGTCATTGACGTGAAGTCAACTGATATGCGCACTAATCCATGACAATTGGAACTGGGCTAATGCTAATGCACAAGTTCACCTGAGAAAAGTAACAAACGCTAGAGGCTAGGAAGAGAGGAGCTAACACCAATGAAAGAGATGAGGTGCTGCTATTAGTTGTATCTTTAGATAGATGTCATAGCAATGGAACCTTAACCAGAAACACACAAAACCTCCCTGAAACCTCATGCAACTGAACCTTGACTTCACCCCCATCAACTCCTCTAAAGTCTTAAAACATATAATTTTTAAATATTGCTCATAATGCTCAAATTTTTTAAATTAAAAAAACCTGCCACCTAGTTAACGCCTTTACCGGCGTCAATGACTCCTCTTCCACGGATTAAGATGTGGCAAGGGCGGGGAGCTTTAGCTCTGGCAATGGAGGACAACAGGCTTGGAGGAGGCTGAGGGCTCATTAAGCTTTCCATGTTAATTTAAGCACAAAGGAGTTGAAACTATTTGAACTTTTATAAAACACATGCAATCACAACATGAATAACCACCATATCTTAATAATACAACCCAATAGCTTACAAGCTTAAAGAGTTTGCTAGAAATTAAAAATACAAGTACATACACACACACACACACACATATATATATATATATATATATATATATATATATATATATATATTCAAGAATTCAAATTTAAGCTGGAATGAACACATTAGAAATGCATACATAAAAAAAAAAGTAAAAACCTAAAACATCAACAACAGAATGCTATAAATCTAAATTTTACAAAACTCAACATCCTTAAAACTCTTAACAAACTGAACTTGTATAGTAGCAGCAACAGCAACTAATAGGCTTCAGTAGCTCCAAAACAAAGAATACCATGCTTCAGCATAGGGCTCTGCAACAACATTAACAACTTTGGAAATTTGTAATTAAGGACCACTCGAATTTTGTTGGATTGTCACAACAACTGAGTTAATGGCTTGAAAATTGGTAAGAATGTGTGGTGGTGAACCAGCATTAACAAAACAAAGGCGTTCATTGAAAGGAAGAAGATGACGCTTGCTAACGATAACTATATAAACACATTCCGGCCTTTAAATTCTAGCAAATTAGTCCACATAAGACAGTGAATTTGAGAGCCCATCCATAAAGAGATGCACAGTACCGTACAAAATACTTTGTCAAAGGAAGAAGACTTTCCATTTAAGTCTCATGCTGCTCAATGGAAGAATGAGTGGTAGCAAACAGAAGTACCATACAAAATACTGTGTGGTAATGACTTTATTAAATGAAACAAATGCAACTGTCTGCAGAAATAAGCATAATGTAAGATCACTAGCAAAGGTAGAATTAGAGCCAGTTGAATAGTCAACTGAGGCAGAAAAGAGGCGAGCTTCTCTAGAGCTGAGAAACCTTTCTATGATGGAGATAGACCGTGACTCCCTAGTATCAGAGTGACAACCCTCTCCATAAACCCAGCCGGATCGCAATCCTACGATGGCGATAGGCTGGGATCTGTCAACTAAGGACAACCTGTGACTTGCGCGAGTTCACAAATTGTCCAGTCCAGCTGCCACAATTTGTCAAAATCTGCTGCATCTCTCTCCCAACCGCATCAGAAGCTGGGGTAAACAGTATCAGATCATTTGCGTACATGAGATGGGAGAAGCTAGGACCGCCCCAGTCGAGACTGATACCAATTGGGCGTCTGATCCGCTGCTGCCACCTGACTAGGAAAGAAAAGAGCTCTGAGCAAAGTAGATATTCATATAGACAAAAAAAGGTATTAACAATCTGGCAAAAGCCCAAAAATGAAAATAATATATATGTTCACATTGATGTTGAGCCCAAAAGTATATTTAAGATGGTAAATTAAAGGCTTAATTTTCCTAAGAGAAATTTTATTCCCATTAAAAAAGATAATGAGATCATTAACATAAGTCTCCATTTATTATAAATTGAAAACTATGTGGGTGTGTGTGTGCGCACGCGTGCTTGGCTACACTTTTGCTTTCAAATGATTTCAACATCATTATGTTTGATATTAACAAATATGTTAACAAAAGATGATATGTTTGTGATTTGAACACCAAGTACTTTAAATATATATATATATATATCAAGATGAGCAAATTTTCCCCTATTAGACAACGTAAAGAGAGCCCTGGTATATTTAAAGTCGTCAAGACCATAGTCAATAATGGTGGAGTAGAGATTAAATGTAGATAGAGTGTCTATGTGAGTATCCTTTGTATTTAGTATGAAGTATAATTGTATTAAAATATCCCACCCACAATCCATGGGAGTAATTGTAAGAACTTGTGGTTGTTACCTAACTATTAACAGCTTAATTAGTCTAGAAAATCTATCCATTTTTATTTAAATAGTCTTAAGAGTGAATCCCAAATTTTTGAGAAAATTTGAAAGTCATTTGACCAAGAAGAATATTTTGATCAATTTAGATGAATCATATATATATATATATATATATATATATATATATATATATATATATATATATATAATTGTGATATTATTACAATATATGTAGATTGTTAAACTTTTTATCCTTAGGATTTTATCTAGAAATTGTAAGAAATATGTTTAAAATTATTGTTGAGGGACCCAAAATCATGCTTGAGAATCAACAAATTAATATTTATATACTATTTCTAAGCTCAAATTTAAGTATCTTTTAAAATCAAACATATTTTATATTTAAAATTGAAACTAGAAGTGAAGAGCCAAATCAATAAACCTTATTTTATTATAAAATGTATAATTTATATATAAATGCCATGAATATTTATTAACTTATCCTTAAGTTGATATTCTATTATTTAAAGTAATTAAATAATTTAGTCACATTAACTAATAAGGAAGTTAACAAAATTATAGTTAATTTTAAATGTGAAGTAATAAAATGAGTATTTCTCTCTCTATATATTTTAACAGGATATGTACTTAGATTTAAAAGTTCTTACTATAATAGTTTTATTTTTGGCATGTAAAGTTATTGCTTTATTGCCCTTTACGTAATTATACATTATGTCTATTTTGATGGCTTGGGATTGAGTTTGTTTGTAATGAGGTCCATATATTTGGAGGCACTTTATGTAATTGCCCAAATTTTTAAGCACCGAGGTATTGTCTTGGCCTGAAGTGCATCACAATTTTTTCTTAGAATATAACTCCCAACATGTCACTCATCATGGGAGGGCTCCCATATGAGCACGCTTAACTTTGGAGTTCTTATCAAAAATTTCACCGTTATCTGTAAAGTGTCTCGATGTTTAAGAATTTCGCATAATAATAATTAAGCGGGTCATTATAATTTTCCCAACTTAAGTAATTGACGTTATCGTCAGTATCCACACATAGATCCAGGAACCATCCATTGGTAGATATGACTAGAGGTGGCCCTACGGGCTCAAGAGATGCCACAATCATGTAGCACTTTAATCATCATGGATTCAAGTGGCTGCTTACATGATGTGGTATTTTGGCTTGTATGATACTTTGTTCCTACCTGACACCCTATGGCCTACTTTGATATCATTTATAATAACTTCCCAACAGGCCATCCATCCTAGAAGTGCTCTAACATAAGCATGCTTAACTTTGGAGTTGTTATCAAGAACTTCACCGTTATCTGAAAATGCACTTCGATGTTTAACAATTTTGCTTAATAATAATTAAGTGGGTCATGACACTTTATCGGTGATCTGTACATATAAAGTTGCTAGCATACACTAAATAATTAAAGAGAAGTTGTGTCCACTTGAAAGGGGCTAATGATTTGTGGATTGTGACTCACCACACCCTTGGTGCCTTATTGGTGGTTAGGGTATACCTTCATAGTATGTTTGTGAGTCGTGTCTCTTAGTGGGATAGTGAGTGAAAGTCCTATTTGGGCTAGTTATATATACAATGATAGATGAGATTTTGTTCTTACTATGACATAGATGTAATGTATAATTCTTATTATTGCTCTTTACTTACCTAATTTTAGATAGTTACTAACAATGATACAATCTTACTTTATTGAGACACATAATACATATTATTATTTTCTTGTGCTCTTATATAACCGCAATTTTATTTCTTAGGTGTTGAGAATTTTTATGAGCTTTATTAAAATATACTTTTTTGGAGAGGTACTCTATAAAAAAATTAACTCTTTATGAATTATATGAAATGTGAGATAATGTAAGAACTCATGGTTGTTACCTTGCTCAATCTACGCTATACCAAGTTCTAATTATTATTCCAATATGTTCTAAATATCATTAAAATCTAATCCTGAAAATTTGAGCTCATCAGAGATCAAATATATCAATTGGCTATTTAGTCAATTTATTGACCTAAAAATTAGTTAAATTAAATTGATTTTCAAATTAAAGTCTGATTGTATTTTTGTATTATTCGCACCCAAATTAACTAAGAATGAAATTTTGAGAATTTTGGAGATTATTTAAGCCTAAATTGGATTTAATTTAAAGTGGGGAAATTGTAAAATTGGGATTATCAATTTCCCTCTTTTCATTTCTAACCCTCCAACAGTCGGCTAAGCCAATGATCCGCTGTGGAGCTCCATCCATGTGGCGGCCAAATTCAGCACCATTTGGCCGTCCATCCGTGTTGATCAGACGGTCTAGATCCCATCCGTGATCAACCATTACGCCTCGATGCATTAGGGTCATTCTGATTTTTCCTTCGATTAATCAAATGACTGAGCGAGCTCCTAGTACTGTTTAGCTTTGTCCCTAAACCTCTCCGTTCTGACAATGGAGAATCCTTCGAACAACCGTGTTAGAGCTTGTCCCCACAACTTCTGACAATCACTAACTACTTACATGTTAAACACTGACCTGTAACAACCTAATGTCAGGTTAGTGGAGCTAACCGACATTATGTTTCAACTACCCAAGATCTGATTGGATGATTTAAACAAAGTGGCAATACAAGAAAATAAAATAGAAATTTCAACAATTAATACAAAGTCATTTAAGAAGAAAGTTAACATCATTTTCATTTAACTTAAAGAGAAAAAGTATAAATATAAAATTGTCTCAAATTATTACAAAGCTTTATTAAAGACAAAGATTGCATATAACTACAAAATTATATAAGCCCTTCTATTCTTCTAGTTGTAATAACCCAAGTCAGTACTATGATAATTAGGATTAAACCTGACTCAAAAATCAAGATCCCATATCACTTCAAAGTTAGGGAAAACTAAAACTATCGTTGGATAGAGTATATATTTTTTGATCATAATGCCCAAGTTTGAGATCAATCTAGTAAACAAATACTCCTGAATTAATTTATAAATTATTTAAATTATGTAAATTGGGAAAATTAAATATAAGTCTAAAATTTACGATTTTAGTGTCATTGGATTAAAAATATTAATAAAAGGTTACACAAAAAGTTTCGTCAAATTTTGAGCTTCGGATTTGCCATAACTAATTTTTCAAGTTTTTATCTTCAGAAATTAATATAAAATAAAATATTGCTTTAAATCTAAAATTTTTGATATGAATATGTTTATTTTAGCAAAATACACTCTGTGTCAAATTTTAGTTATTTTTTTGGAAATATTGGAGAGAGAAAGATGAGAGAGAAAGAGGATAAGAAAGGAAGAAGAGAAAGTCAAATTAAACACTCAAAACATTTAAGAGAAAGAAGTTAAATTTTTCATAATGGAGGAGAGAGAAAAAGATTTATAAAAAAATAATATTTTTTTTATAAATACCCCCTCCCCCATTTCTCATCTTCCCATTCCTCCCATATTCCTCATCCTCCCATTCCTCCACACTTTTAACTTCTCGCCTCCCATCTTTCCCCCTCCACTCTCTCTCTCTCTCTACCTCGGCCACCACTGATTCTCCACGTCAACTTCCAGTAAGGCCTCATCAACAACAAGATAGAGTAAGAAATGAAAAAGAGATGAATTTTTTTTATTCTTTTCATTTCTTCTTCATTTTTTAATAATAATAATAATATTATTATTACTATTATTAATGTTATTATTATTATTATTATTATTATTATTATTATTATTATTATTATATTTTCATTTATGAAAATTATCTTTTTTTCTATATATGTATATATTTCTTAATTTATCTAACTTTTATTTCTGTTATTTTTTTTGTATATATATAATTCATAATTCTTACAAATTTCATTTTAATCAATTTATATATATATGTGTGTGTGTGTGTGTCTATATATATATATATATTATTACTTATAATAATAAAAATTATTATTTTTAATACATACAAATAAATAAATAATATTGATATTTTTACTAAAATAAAATGAAGGATATCAATCTTTTCATTGAATTATTTCATTTACAGCTTTTACTTCGCTATTAAACTTTGACTCAATTTGATATATTTATATAAAATTTTATGCTCAAAATATGAAATAAATGATCACAAATTAGTATCATTGGTTCATTCAGGCTGATCTCAGGTTTGTATAAACAATATATTAGGCCATGAATAATTGATATATAAAGAAATAATGAGACTGCACATAGCCTTTGATGGGAAATGTGTAGTTAGTTAGGAATCCACATCTCAGATAGTTATATAGACGTATCTAACCCAACTTTATCCAACATAATAAATATTATATATTGCAGTATTTTCTTTTAGAATGAGCACATATCTTAAATATGTATATTGCATTTATAATCTTGATAATTTTGTAAGCATATCATACTTAAATATTGCATATTATTTTATTTGTATATGCTTCTCCCGTAGAATCATGCCGCTTAATATTACGTGCAAATTTTGATATCTTACAAACTTAGACTCTATGTCTAATTAAATATTTTCTTTTCTTTTTTTTCTTATCTTTTTTTTTTGGTTCGTCATAGCATATACATATATATTTATTTATATATACATATGGGAGATCATGAGAAATCTCTGGATCAAATCTTTGATGAGGAGCTGATGCAGGATGGAGCAACTTAATGTAAAGTTAGATGCTTATTTTTATTCAGTTTTAAATATTTTGACTTAGTGTGCAATATATTTTGTAAGATAATTATTATCTATATTATGAGTATATTTTCTTTATTGTTCTGATATTTTTGAATATTGCAAGGAATGTGGAAATGAGTATTTTATACGCTTCTAATACACTGTTATACTAAACCCATGTATGATCATGGGAAGTGAGCATATAATGCTAGATTAACTAGGCTGACCCAGTGGCGGGTTACCACAAATTAATACAAAACTATTTAAGAAAGAAAGTTAACATCATTTCTATTCAATTTAAACAAAAAAAGTACAAATATAAAATTGTCTCAAATTATTACAAGGCTTTATTAAAGATAGTTTGTATATAACTACAAAATTATACAAGCCATACTGCTCTCCTAGTGGCGGGCCACTCTATTCAAGTGCTAACCTATTTTTAAAAAAAATATTGATTTCGTAAATTAGAGAATTTCTCTAGTACCACAGATAACAACATTTACAATTGAACTGGCGGATGACATAGTCAAAATAATAACAAGTAATAAATAATTTGCTATGCATAAATAAAATAACTGCATAAAACTCAATAAATAATTAAGCTTGCCCCTTTCTGAGGCAACATCATTAACTTTCATGCAAAAGAAATGTTAATAACATTTGCAATTATATTGTGTCATAGTTGACACTATTTGTCAAGTCACTTGCATTTTACCTGCAAAACAAGATATTGGCACAATTAAAGAGTAAAAGAAGTATGAATAAGAATGCTAATAGTAATGATAATAACTATGAGTTCTAAATTAACATATATATTTTCATCTATATTAGCCCCACATAAGTATTATCATAATATCCTTAAATCTTCTAAAGCAGGATGATAGCAAACTAGTCATGTTCTAAACATAAAATCATATTTTGTACTAATTGTAAATAACTTCAGTGAAATCCCATTTTTATTCAATCAAGATTAATTATGTATTTTTGACAATATCTCAAATAGTGACAATATACTTAAATTATGAAAAGTGAAAGGCTTAAAGTAAAGTATGAAGTATATAATTCAATCAATGAAATTTGCAAGTTCTAAAGTGGAGTAAAATGTGTGTAATTTAATTAGCATATATAAATGTACTTCACGATATTTGGGGTACCTGTTTTTTTGCTATTATGATCTCTTGCAAATTTGTGTAAAAATTTTGATTTGCAAAGCGATGAAAAATAAAATTTCATAAAAAATACAAACTTTTATTGTCCTATATATATATATATATATATATATATATATATTTCTCTATTAATAAGAATATTAAACGTAAATAGGAAGAGAAGATGATGATTGAAAGGACGAAGAAACATGGTAACATAGATAATAATAAGGATGGCAGCAAAAAATTGCAATAATAATGATAATATCAATATTATTATTATTATTATTATTTATATTTATAAGATAAGAATATTGTATAAAAATAAGAATGTTATTATTATTTATAGAGAGAATATAATAATAATAAAGAAATAATATATATATATAAGTAGAGATAATAATCAGGATTAATCATGATAATAATAATATTATATTATTAATATCATCATTATCATTTATATGATAATTTATATGTAAAGAGTATTATTATTATTTATCACAGTGAGGGAATATAATAATAGGAATGAAATAATATCTTTATTTTTTATGATAATATTGGGCATATATTTATTTAGAAAGGGAATATTATGATAATAATAAGATAATAATAATAATAGTTATTATCATTACTATTACCATTATTATTCATATGATGATAATAATTATAAGTATGATAGTATAATTATTATTATTATAATTATTTTGTTATAAAAAATAAAGAGTGAATATTCCATTAATAATATAATAATATTATCAGTATTATGATTATTAATATATGTTGATAATAATAATAATAAGTAAGAAATTATTATTATTATTATTATTAGAAGATGATAATATATAGAGAATAATAATTTAATATTAATAAGAGATAATTGTTATTATAATAATATTTGATAATAGTAATAATAGTATTGTTATTATTAATATACACATAATAATAAGTATAATAATTTATATTCTTATTATTATTATGATTTATCATTATCCTTAGTGAGTAATAAAATAAAATTATTTATTATTATAATAATAATAATAATATTTAAGAATTATTATTATTATTATTATATTAATAATAATTATAATTTTAATTATAATAACAATAACAAATTATTATTACTATTATTATTATTATTATTATTATTATTAGCATTATTATTATTATTATTATAACATAATATAATTATAATTATAATATTATATTATACCATTGTATATATATAATATTAATAATAAAAAAAGAACACTATAATTAAAGAGCAAAAAATGCATAAAGAAATATTAGTAGCTCGAATAATAGTTATGAGCAAAAATAAAAATTAGTTATTAGTAAGTTAATAATATTACGAGTCAAATTTAATATTTAATTATTTTATCTCTCATTTAAAATTTTTAATTTTTCGATTTGCCTAAACAAATTTCTTGCTATTTTTTTTTGTCTTTATTGTCAAATTTTCTGTTCAAAGGGGTTCATTGCGGGGAGGCGGCGACTTATCGACGAGGTGGGGAATGACTTTAGAAGAGTATGACATGGTGCCAGCAAGGTGTCGGCACAACAAAGTGGTGGAGCAAAGAAGGGAGGAGAGAGGAGAGAGAAAGTGTGGAAGAATTTTAAATAAAAAATATTAATTACATATTTTCATGTCTGATTTCCAAATATGACGAAATCTGTGAGGTTTGCCTTGACATTACGAATGTCATCGATCACCGATCAAGCTCTAAAAATTACAAAATTTGGACCAATTCGAGCATATCGACACGACAAACACACACGTCTACAAATTATTGAATTTTGAAAAGTGATTTATTTTATATTAATTTTTAACTAAAAAACTTTGAAAATTCACTACAGTTAATCTGAAGCTGAAAAATTGATGAAACTTGAAACATAGTATCCTCATTAAATGTTTAATCTAAAACTACTAAATTCTTAAAATCCTAATTTTTATTTTATTTTCTATTAATTTCTAATGTTAAAACTTCAAAAATTAATTTAGGATGATGAATCCCAATTATTCTCAAACATTTGCAGTTGGATCCTTACATTATGCTATATTTAAGGGTATTTTTTATTTAATTTTTATTTAACTTGAATGAGAATCCTAATTTCAATTTAATCATCTTGAATTTGGTGCTAATTACTCTAATAACATTCTCGAGTTATTACATGACCTTCCCGATGGGTCGCTAGAGACCGAAGTTGCCTGTTTTGGGGAGTTAGGGTGACGGGTGGAAGAGAAAGAGGGAGGAGAGAGGAGAGATAAAGTGGGAGAGAATTTTAAATAAAAATATTAATTGCATTTTTTTGTCGTTCGATTTCTAAATTTGACAAAACTTGACCGTGAGGTCCATTTTGAAGAATATTATTGATCACCGATTCAGCTCTAAATATTACAAACTTGTGACCGATTTGAGCATCCCGACACGACGAACACACACGTCTAAAATTATTGAATTTTGAAGAGTAATTTATTATATATTAATTTTTAAATATAAAACTTTGAAAAACTCACTACGGTTAATTCAAAGCTCAAACATTGACGAAACTTGAAATGTAGCATCCTCATTTAATGCTTAATCTAAATGTACAAAATTTAAACTCTGATTTATATTTTATTTTTTATTAATTTTTGATATTAAAGATTCATAAATTAATTTAGGACAACTTAGGATCCTAATTGCTCTCAAACTTTTGCAGCTGGGTCCTTACATTATGCTCTATTTAAGGGTTTTTTTTTACTTAAAGCAAAATCCTAATTTGGACTTAATCCTTCTTAATTTGGAGTTAATTACTCCAGTAACAATCTCGGGCTATTACAAGACCCTCCCGACGGGTCACTAGAGATCGATGCCATCTATTTTGGCATCTGGGTTGCCGCCACTCGGCCCAAACCCAAAACTTTGACACGAGCTTCCAATTGCAATGTCATGGCTATAAATAACTTTAGAAATTCTCAATGAGTCTCTTTGCTCACTAAGAACCTTCCCCAAACCTCAATTGCCCCAGTCGCATCCAGCATTTTTGCAACCCTCCCCTGTTGTTCCAGCCAGCTCCACTGAGTTCAGTGAGTGTGGGTTGGTGTTCAAGCCCCCAGGAAGCTGCAAAGAACTTTAGGAAGTGTAACAACCTTGGTTGTTACCATAGTTAATCAGGACTAATCTCAATCCTAATTTTGATCATAAGTGTTAATCAAGTTATTAAGAGTCATCCACTAAGACCTAGTCCAAATCAAGAGTCAAATGGATCAAATCCTGAATTTTGAAAAATCCAGAAACCCTAGAATTTGACCTGTCTAAATAGACCTTAGATTAAAAAACGGACTTCGTCATTTCGCTCATTGCCCCCAAATTAGCTTATGGGTGATGCTTTCGTGCCAATCGGAAGTCGTCAAAATTTTGATGAATATTTTAATAATATTTAAATACCCCGGAAATTGAGAAATCAAAATACTCGTCAAATAAAAAATCTGACCTCAATTAGCTATGGGTGAATATTTGAAAATTTTCTGAATCTATTTAAATATTATTTTTATTTTTTTCAAAAAATAGTAATTAAAATAATAAATTAAATTATTAATTAAAATAATTCTTCTTATTGGGTTGGGTATTCGTTAAGCGCTATCGGGCCAGACCAGATAGGCTTATCGTGTTGGATCCCGCCCTCGGATCCGTCGCCCGAATCATCGCGAACCGTTCGATCGCGGGTCTGGATCGAACGGAGGAGCCGTCGCCTTCTTCCTCAAAGGCTCCGTCGGCCCTCCATGCGGTGTCTCGCCGCCTCGTTAGCCAATCCCTGCACCCACGACATCGCCAACTTTGCCTGGACTCCTTTAAGCCCTAATCCAAAGCCAGGGTGTCAGTTCGCGCGAAGCTGAGGTGCACTTGGAGCCGGGCATTCGAGCCTATTCGCAGACCGTTTGCATAAGGTGCGTCTAATCTCCCTGATCTCTTCTCGATTTACAAGATTGTAATTTTGTATACATATACTGTGCTTTGGATTGATCATCCGCCGGTCCGATTGGCTTGATCGAATGTGAGTGCGCCTAATCGGACGATTGGGCTACATTCGAATCCGTTAGAAGGAGTCTCACCCTGACAGTAGTCCCTTGGGTTAGCATTTGTGCTTGCCTCCGGCCACCTCATGGCCTGGCTTGGGTCCCCTCGGGCAGGTCTCGCCGAGACCTCCCCTCGGACGTGCGGACCGCCGCTTGAGGTCGCCGGTATAGCTGCCAGGAATCAACCCTATTACTTTCGTCACTGGACGAGTCGCGAGGAAGAGGAAGGTTTGGATCGGGTCGGGTCGACCCGAGCCCGACCTGTGCGCAGTCGGGGCTGCATGCGTGGCAGCGATGGGACCCGCCTTGCTGGCGTGGCACCTGCCCGAAGCTCCATGTGACGTGTTTGACATCCTCAGCGGTGACGGGACCCGCGGTCAGCTCTGCTGACGCCAGATGGGGCCCGCTGTCTCTGCCGCGCTGAATCAGTTGACGCCACGCATCCTGTGGGCCCCGCCTCCTCTGCTGCAGCCAATCGTGGCGTGCCACGTGGCAGTGGGTCCCGTCGCCATTAATGACCTGCAGAAAATAAGTATAAATAAATATTCAATTATATATATTATATATTTTTATATATAAATCTATATATTTATATATCATAAATAGAGAGCTTAATATAAATTAGATTAGTTAAATTTACCTAATAGTTAATTAATTAGTGGTTAATTAAACTGATTAAGCAACATATTATTTAATTTAATTAATTATAATTAATATTAAATAGTAGCTTAATAATTCAATTAATAGCAAATAATTTATAAAATTATAATTAGTAATTAAGGAATTAAATTAATACTTAAATAGTAAATAATTGGCTTAATTTAATTAATATTTCATTAATTTAAAAATAGTAACTATATTAATTAGGTTCCCAATTCAACTTCCCGGAGCAGCAACTTAAAAAGACTGGCGTTTAATATTCAAATAGTAATCTATTATTAGTAATTAGTATTAATACTGATTAATTATGATTAATTAGCACTAATCTTAAATCAAATAAATAAACATTCTAATTTTTAAACACATAATTAATAAATTAATTAATTCATTAATTAAGATTAATTAATGCTAAAACTAATTAAATAATGAATTAATAGTTAAATATATAATAAATTAATAATTAATATATTAAAAAATATACTAATGATAATTAATTAATAAATAAATAAATACAAAAAATTCATTTTAACTATAGATATGAACAATAAATTAATTCAAATTGAATAAATAAATAGTAAAATTTATTTAATTTAAATTTTTCTTAATTCAAAAACTTTAAAGTTTAATAATTTTTACAGAATGATCCAAACATAGCAAATATATGTCTCATTTTACTCAGAAAAATAAAATGAATCAAATGACGTAATTCAAAAATTTGTTTCATGGTACGTATAACGTAGTTATATTTTAAGACCTAAATAAACCTCACTACTATTAACCTAGTTATCAAAACATATGTAATATGGGTCTTAAAATACTCAAGAAAATAGCTCCAATACTATAGATATATTAGTTTCCCCATCTGGAGCTTAGTTTGAAAAGTAACATTTAAGATCCTACCCTAAAAATGACCAAAATGCCCCTAGTATTCAATTGATCATAACTTGGTCAATTCAACTTCAAATTCAGAAATTCAAAGTGCTAAATAGCTTAGAATTTTAGTGTCATCAATAAACTAAAATAAAACTTAGGATCTGAAATCTAAAAAATTAGAAATAACCAAAATATCCCTAACCCTAGTTAAGCCATAACTTGATTATTTGAAGTCTAAATTAGGTTAACTCCTTGTCAACACACTCAGTATATTATAGGAAAGCTATAAAAACTGAGTTTGCTAAAATTGGACCTCAAACGAAAAAGTTCAATTTTTGTTTCTCGTTGACCGATAAAATTATCGAATTGCTCTTAGAAATTGAATTAGCCATAACTTAGCCATATGACCTCAGAATGCAGTGTTCTTGGACTCTATGAAATCCTTGAATAGTAACCAATAGTAAGTTGTATAAAAAATTAGATTCTATTAGGAGTAAATTACTAAAATGCTCCTTAGGTCAAAAACCTTAGTTTGAATCTATATGATCCGTTTCTTATCCAAATTGAGCATATATACTGTCTATCTTCATGTTAGATATTAAGGAATGATTTGGAAGTAAGAAATTTCAAATTGGATCCCTAAATCAAAAAGTAGCTTTTTGACCCTAAAGTAACAGCAAAATAGTCATTTTGCCCAAAAATTAGGTTAAGCATATTTAAACCCTAGATTATCTTCTAAGTAAATAAAACTAATATTAGAACTATAGTAAAATCATTCTAAGTGTTAAAATTAGTTATTATGTCAAGATAGTTAAATTTCCTAAATTATCTCTAATTCTTTTCTTAGGACTTTACACCTCATATTAGGACTATTCCTAGGACTAGGACTAGTTCATAGATTAAATTTCATTCATTGAAAAATAGGGTTTTTCAAAGTATGAATCCTTGGTTTTATTAATTTTTAGATTTTTACAAATTATTTTGATTATTTTGTCTTTTAACCCTAGATTTAGAATAAGAGGTTCATCTTATTAAGTTTAATTTGCTTAATATGATTTACCTTAATCAATAGATCATTTTTAGACTGAAACCTAAATCTTATGTCTTATCTTTTTTGGGTTATGTGATTAAGCCTAATCTCGTGGTATTTAATCTATAATCTATAGTTCTGTAGATCTTAATTAGATCTTAGATAGAACATCTAAGTTCATCAAATTAGGACATTATAATTTATTGATTAAACTGGTAGTCATGCTTAATTGAATTAGATTAGAACTTGATCAATTCTAATCCTTTTAACTTATAAGGTCATGCTTCAAAGTTACACTCGATAGTAAGAATTGGAGATTCTGAACTTGTGTAACTTAGAATAGTTAGAATGGTTTAATTAGACAACAACAATATCACCATGTATAGAAGAGTCCCCTTGCTTATTATTTGATTCATTATGCTACGCATTCCTTATATTTTGTGCTTACTTCATTGGACATATCATGTAAGAAAATAGTGTGCATGAAATGAAAACATATAATAATTAGGAGAACAATTGCCTTAGGTTCAGTATATTTTGGCAGGTTCTGGTGCATATTTACCCTAATGGATAGGGGTAAGGAGTAATAAGGATGCTTAACTTTACTCATTGAGGAGTGTGTGTTAAGCTTGGAATCTGTATAATCTTGCATATGTGCATCGAATCCCAGCCTGACCGAGAAGATTATTTAAGCATTGAGGAGTAATAAGGAGTGTGTGTTAAGCTTGCCTATTTTTAAGCCCCAAAAATACCTAAATTAATTTGATCTCCAAATTAATATTTGATTTCATTTTTGAATTTATCATACCCTAATTAGCTAAGGGTAAATTTTTAGAAATTTTTGGCGCTCATCTAGTCCTAAATTGGATTTAAAATTAATTAAGAATTATTATATTAATTAATTATATTTGTATTATTTAAATTTAATTATTTAATTATAATAATTAAGCCAGGATTTGCTGTCATGACTGCGGCAGATCTGCGGCGAGGTCCCGAGAGCGGCGCAGCCTTAATGACCACGGGATGCGCTTGCACGAATGTTGGCGTGCAATCAAATGGCGTTGATCAATTGCGCCCTGATCCTCTAGCACCCATCGGATCCAATGCTTGATCCGATGGATAAGATAACGCCCACAGTTCTGTTATCCAAAGATTCATCAAGCCATCTAAAACCAGTGACTTCGTGGATCTGACGGCTGAGGGCGAGTCCCAGCTGTTCACCTTCATCCCTGCTCGAATCCCAGCCTGACCGAGAAGATTCGCAAAAATCTGCCATATCGACCCTATCTGCCACTCCTCGGTCTCACTCTTTAGGCTGTTAGGGTCCTTCCCATAATGGCTGAGCCCTCCTAGACGCCTCTAAGGCTGGGGCAACCCCATTTGGAGTAGGCTACAGAGACAGCTCAGCCCGAGCCTGCGGCACGGTTCCCAACCATGGTGACCACTCCTAACCTCTCCCCTGGTTATAATTACTCCCCGTAGCACTCTTAGTAAAGCTGCTGCTCACCGTCTCCCCCAATATTGAAGTAGTGGAGCTCCTGCTTTCTCTGCCGAGACCAGCTGCTAGTTGAAGCCTCCCAGTGGAACCCCTGCTGTGCGCCTCTGATAGTGGGTGTGTGTCTGACATTCAGACCACCAGCTAGCTTCTGCCCCTATCTGGAGTACTCAGAGCCCTCCTCTTTGTCTGGGATGCAGCCAGCTTTCAAACTTTAGGTACAGCCTCCATCCCTCTTCCGGTCGAGCTGGTTTCAGCTCACTCCGTAGCCCTTCTACCTTAGATGCTGTGATAAGTTCTTACCCTGGCTTCCTATTAGACACCTAAAGCTTGTGGTTGTAGAACTGCTAGTGGACCAGACGACAGAAATCCGTCTGAATGTGCACTGGCAGTCATTCCCTGAGGCGTTGGGCATCAGCGTTCCTCCTGAGCAATTGAGTCTCATTCGAGTCCTAGACTCTTCCTTGAGTGATCGGAGGCAAATTGCAATCATTATGCTCAGTCTGGTCGCTCTATTCAACTGGTATCGATTGACTCAGAGTGAACCTGAGTCTATGAAATCTCTCGAGTAGCACTACAGTGATCCAGACCTCCCCAGGACCTCTCAACTCACCCTATCGCTTCTCCTTAGGTCCTTCTGAACATGTAGACTTAATGTCTAGCATCTGGCATTAGCTCGGTTAGGATAATTCACCCCTCCAAGTTCTGCCTGGGAGGCAACCTCGGCCGAGTAGCACCCCAGCAATCCGGCGCCTCCCAGACAGGGCTTATTGGTCCAATCGACGCGTCTTTAGGCCCTGAATGTGTAGTCGTCAAGAGCTAGGCGTGGCGAGGCTGGAGCATGGAGAATTTGGCGTCGAAAGCAAACCCTACGAAGTCAGGGTCTGGCTGACCCGTGACCCGCGCCTTTTGCAATTGGGCTGACATAAATTATAAAAGAATTTCTGAATTAGTTTCCTTAAATTAATTCAGAAATGAATCCTATAGTTTTAATTTAAATAAAAATATAGATTAAATTATTTAAATAACTTTGACTATACTTATTCAATTGGTATGATCGAATATACCATTTTAATCAGAAAAATGCAAGGAACCTGAATATAAAATAAAATCACAGATCAAATGACTAGATTTTAAATAATTACCCAATCCTTTTTTATTTTTGTTTAAATCATATTAAATTCATTAATTATCCAAAAAGGTTGATTAAGGTCCCTAATTGCTCCTGTGACCCCAGAAAACCTATTTAGACCATTAAAAGTGAATTAGGAATCCTAAAGTTTCTAATCACCCCCTAATCACCTTAATTAAGGATTAGTAAATTAAACTATGATTAAGCCTCTAATTTTGGTAAATCTAGCTTCTAATTTTTTCTTAAGTGTGTTAGAACCTAT
Source organism: Gastrodia elata (assembly GCA_016760335.1). NCBI lineage: Eukaryota > Viridiplantae > Streptophyta > Magnoliopsida > Asparagales > Orchidaceae > Gastrodia > Gastrodia elata. Next base: position 15,302,020 of record CM028673.1, read on the forward strand.
GAATAAGGTTGAATTGCCCTAGGATGCCCTAGCTTCCTTAATCACACTAATGGGCTTTAAATTGTGATTAGTATTTAATTAAGCAAATTAGGTTACCAAGACCTATGATAAGTATATTTCCTACTTCATTAATAATTATGAAACTCGTTAAAATAGATTTGAATCAATTTGGATAGTTAAATCATAAAATCCCATTTTTAGCCTTAAGAGGGGTATTTTGGTCACTTTGACCAAAATGTGTTTAAGCACCCTTTAAACCTTAAAAATTTAGTAAAATACTTCTAATTAATACATTTAACACCTCTCTGAAATTTTAGGTTAATATTGTTGATATTAAGTAAAGAAAACCTTAGGTAGTTCTTATTAAGATCTTAAGATCTTAAGACCTTATGTACTCTTAAAAATCACCTTATCCTAAGAGTTAAGCCTAACCATCTCAAAATGCTGGATCCTTAGTTTAATAACTTAATTAAGTTGATTCTTGAACTAAAATCTTAAGAGAAGTATTATTGTATAATCCTAAGTTTAAAACTAGCTTAAGTCTAAAAGTGATCAAACTTCAGATCTTAGATCTTAGATCTTAGAGTTTAGATCTTCTAATTGAAATTGAATTACCTCCAGTGATTATTGTTTAATCCTTTTGAAGCCTTCCATGTGGGTATAGAAATGATTCAATCTAAAGGATAATGTAATTATCCTCAAGGTCGAATATAGATCTTTTATTCTTTGTTCTTACTGATTATTTTATCTTATAACCAGTACAGTAACCTTTCATTAAGATCATAGTTTCTAAATTCTTCTGCTTATAAAATTTCTTATCTTTAATTTGGGTTTTAAAGTGTGAACCCTAGATCCCTACTAAGGGTACTACCTTGGATTCAGGATTTGAACACCAAGTGGAGTTTAGATCTAGAATCCTTAAATCTTGACTTACTAAATCAAGACTTGGGTTAAGAGAGGAAAATAATAATAATTAAGTCATTGATTCATTTACTTTAATCTTTATAATCGTCATATGATTATGAATTAGAACTTAATTAGTTCTAATATTAACATTAAGGTCGTAAATCTGAGATCTTACTCGATAGCTGGATATTGGAGATCCTAAGCTTGTATCTTCTCAGAATAGTTGGAATTGGATAAAGTAGATAACAACGGATATCACATAAGTCTAGATTGAGTATCTTGCTTATTTTGACTTGATTGCTCTACACACCTTGAATATTGAGCCTTATTCCTTAAGCATAATAGGTAAACTTAGAATATGGATGATACATCCTAAGTTAGTATTTGAAAATCATAGTATTCATTCAGTTCTTTCAGTGCTTTCAGTAGTAGAGTATGTCCTAGCATAATTTGCTTCTCCAGTTTTAGTTTTATTATAGAATAGACTCAGAACTAGCTTGACAGATGTCTAGGATGGATACATGTCTTATTCTATAAGTTCAACTCGGACCTAGCTCTGCGGATGCCTATGATGGATACATGTTGAACTTTCAATTCAGAGGCCCTGTATGGCCTGTTCTGTTATGGTAGCACTATGTCTTAAGCTTAGTGTTACTTTAGTTTAGTTGTCAGTGTTTATTTTTCCTTGCCACATGCTTCAATGGTCTTTCTTTGAGTGCTTGACTTGCTTTGCCACATATCTCAGTGGCTTTACTTTTGCTCATGCAGGTACATAATTTACTTTTGCCACATGTCCCAGTGGCCCCTTTTTCATGACCATTAGCATGATTGTATATACGTTCTCATTGATTACTGCTAAGATATTGGCATGTTTAGGATGCTAGGATTATATGTCTATTTTCAGTACTTGTGTTCTTATTATTCTCAGCATGTCTCCATGTGATCATAAGCATGTTAGGATCAGATTTATTTCAGTAGTTGCAGTTACTTTTACTTTTAGCCTCACCATATTTAGTTGATGTTTTTGTATATTATTTTACATACCTATTGATTAACTATAAATGATTAGTTTATAGCTACCTCGTTCATGTAGCTTGTTGCACCTTTATAATGCTTGTATATTTAAAAACCCTTAAATATGATATCTTAAATACTCAGTTTACTTAAATAGCCTAAAATATACTTAGACAATTGTCTAACTGTAATATTTTTCTTTTGTCGGCTAGGGCCCTGGCATTTGTGATACCGATAAATGTTAGATTCAGAGTTGTTCGTTGGCAGTGCTGTAGGATCGGAGCCGGTGCAAGAGGAGGATCTTCCTATTTCTGCTTAGATAGATTTTCTCTTTTTACAGTGAGATTGAGAAATCTTTATTTCTATTAAATTTAATTTGTAATAATTAAATTCTAGATGTATTTACTTTTCTACATTTGATCTGGGTTACTGTATTTTTTACTCTTTTATACTATGTTATGCATGTGGATATTATATTATTCTATTTCTTGCTTCTGCCATTTTGATGTGTATTGGTGTATGTTTACAGTTCTCCCATAGTAGGGTAACAAGTCCTTGGCTTAAGGCGAGTAGGGTCCTACCTGACTCTACTTGAGTTAGGGATTTGCCACCACCTTAAGTGGAGCACCGTACTCCCTATGATTATGCTAATATCAGTATTAGCATGGTTGCGAAAAATACGGGGCCCCACAAAGGCTATGGGAATTTTTTGTCTGGGCCCGATTGGCTAGTTTTCTGATATGGCTGTCATTACATACCTATTTTAGTTTTAGCTTACAATGTACTGTATTATTGATGCATATTTCAGTCAGCTGTGTTTCTTTACTTACCAGCTCACTTGTATATATTTATAGGATGCTAGACTTTACTGCTTACTATATGTACCATTTTCAAATTTCTGTCTTTAATTAGTATATTTCATATGATCATCAGCATGTTTAGGATTAGGCTTACTTTCAGTATTTTTTACTTATTGCACTATGTATGTATGTATATATATATATATATGCCTATTTCTTGCTTAGTTTGCTTGAAATGCGAATTTTACCTCACTTTTTGTTTAGTTATAAATGCTATTTATACCTTATCCTGTTCCTTGTACACTTACTGATCCTATGTATTTAGTTCACTTTTTGTTGTGTTTAAGTTTAAATGGTGACATTAATAGTTCATCTAAAACATTCTAATCATTTTTAAACTATTTATTAAATATTGTAATAATACGGGTACTGTGACTGTAGTAACTTTTCTACACTTTATTATTTGCTAAGATATAATACTATTTCTTACTTGATGTATGGTGAATGAATGTAATGCTTATTTCATTTTGCTTCTGCACTTTGTATGTATGTCAGATTTAGTGACTGATCTTCTTAATTATTCCGTGCACATTCTTCCCTTATTAGTGGATTGTGTGTCTTACCTAATCCATTGATAGATGAGAGATTTTCCAGACACCACCCCTTGGGTCTAATCTTGTTAATCAGAGGGTGGGGCGCCATAGGAAGCCTTTGAGAACTATTCCAGCCACCTACTCTACCATCAGCTATTTTTCCCTTAGCCCATGTACTCCACTATCCCGTTGAGCTAATTCAGCTCAATTTCTATTAATGATAATTTGAATGCTTGTTGTGATGGATTAGAATTACCCTATGATTATATGAACCTAACTTTCCTCTTCCTTTTATCTGATTCAATTTCTACTTAGTGATTAGTGTGCTTAGTTCAGAACCAACCCAACCAATTACATCATAGCTTAAATATTAGTGAGAATAGATAAACCTTAGTAACAAAACAACCAATTCTTTGTGGTTCGATAAATCCCAGAAAATAACACTTTTCACTTATTACTTCAGACCACGTACATTTGCGTGCAAACGCAAACATGTATTTACAGTCTGTCAGAAGCTTAGCCTTCTCTTTCACTCCATTTGACCATTAGCCGAGCTCTTGCATCTTCCTCCACTTCGTCAATCTATCATCTTTCATTATCAATTTCGTTCCATTCGGCACAGCCAAGGTTCGCCGAGCCATCCATCTTCATCTTGTTGAGCAACACCATTGCCGATCTATGCCTTCTCCTTCTTCCTTCGAAGATCACGTCGGTGACTTCACTCATTGTTTTCGATTGCCTGGTCGCTCCTCTTGATGGTACCTATCACCACTCAAATCTTTATTTTATATATATATATATATATATATATATATATAACTTCAATAATTATAATAAAGCTCGATTATCTCATTTTTTTCTTAAAGTGCATAACACCTCATATAACTGCTAACAGAAGGATTGTAAGTTTGATATACTAATATTTCTTTACTTGTAAATATTTATGTTTAATCATAGAGCTATATTTTAAGTAGCTGAGAAATGTAAAGCTGAAATATGTATTTTTTTGTTAAATCATGCTGAATTATGTATGTTGCTCAATAGTTAATTAATTCCATATGATTACCATTAATTATATTTTATTATCAAGATCATGAATCATTTTGGAAGATTGGTTAGGCTTATATTATTAATTATTTAGGATTTTTTAGATATCAAATAAATTTTATATAGGTATGGACTCCTCGCATGTCTTTAACTAACTAATTGTTGTGATCATAAATTGGTTCACCTTATTAAGTATGTTAAAGCATATTAAGTTATATTTTTTTAGGCAAATTGGTATAACCATAAGTTCTTAATTTCATTAAGATAAAATATAAGCATAAATTGTTGGAGAGTTTTATAAAGTGAACTAAATTAAACCAAATAAGATGCAAAGTAACACATCTCTAATTTTATATCTCTTTTGTTAAACTAGTTTAGATAATAAAAATATTGATTAAAATCCTCAAAACATTTTTAGCCTAACAGTTGATTCATCTTAATCTTCTATTGCATTATGATAGATTATGGCTCAATCAGCTAAATTTTCTGAATTAATTCATCAATTTGCTTTCATTTTATATTTTAGAAATCTGTCCATACTCCATGCAAAGTTGAAAGCTTAGGCTCCTAAGCCATGTGCTATAGAAGTTCAAAATTTGCTCGAGCCAGGTACATATGTACTTAGAACTCGTATTGAGTTCTAATAATTAAAAATGTTTATTTAGTCCTATGTTAAGTGCGTACATCACTTGCATAGTTCTTATTACTATTTTTGTGTGTTTTACTTTCTCAGGTTCTATATTAACTTTCATGTATTTTTGCGAGTTATTTTATAGGATTAAGATATTTTAATTCTATTATGATTGCTTAATTTCATTAAACTATCAATTATCTCTTATTAAACTTAAAAGATCTTAATATCTTGATCAAGTGATTTACACTTGATCTAGATTTTAGATTGCCATCATTAATAAATAATAATTTATTTGATTTGCCATTAACTTGTAACGTAACTCTTGGTTTTAAATTGATAAGGTTAGGGGTTAACACCTAATCTGTTTAATTTAGACTCAAACTTTTAATCACTTAATCAATCAACCTGATTGTAAGATAATTTGACTAATATGATTCCAATAATCTATTTGATATGATATTGACTTTAATTTATTGAATTAGAAGTGCTAAGAAAATTTAAGAACCGGTATAATTAAGCATCTAGACTTAAAACTTAAGATCTTTGATTTCCTCTTAAATAAAATGATTAGCATGAAATCAAGTATAAAATTTTTGATAATTCATTACAAAATCAAATCTTAATAAGATTATCAATTATATCTCATAATTGTAGTCTAGAACTCGATCAGATAGGGCTACCCATCTAATCTAATTAACCAAACTTAATGAATAATCTTATAAGATTATATTGAGTGTTTAGATATGTGAGATCTTGATGATCTTACATTAGGCTTTATTTAGTATTACTAGCAGCCTTAACAAATGATGATATATTGAGGTAGAATCTTAGATGATCCTTTTAACCTTAGAAGTTGATTTTGATACCTTGTGGTAGGAATCACTTAAAGCACTTAGAATGAAACTTCTCCCTTGTTGTAGAAATCAACATTGAGTGATCTTTTTTATAATATCCTTGGAGCCTTATGTAGGACTCACCCATTTAGTATAATGAATTAATAGTTTTGATAAATCTTTATTAATTAAATAAAATCTTTTGAACCAAAAATTATTGGTTGGATATGATTATGTATATCCATGGCACTAAGTCACTTCAACAATATTTAGGATTAGTTGATTCACTCCTATGTGAACTATGACCAGGTGCTATCCTGAGAGATTAGACGAATACAGTCTCATTAGAGTAAATCTTCCAAGACTAAGAGTATTACAATTAGTGAATTAGATCCTTAGTTTGAGATATAAATTACGACCTGGTTCTACCTCCTATCGTAGTGTGCTTTGATAAGTGCAGTTTAAGCAAACTAAGTATATTAAGTCACTTTGCGTAGACCATTAAGTATGCTTGTAATTAGGTCATTTAACGACTTAGCTTGATATATAAACTGTGATCGGGTTCTGCCTCCTATCGTAGTGTGCTTCGATAAGTGCAGTTTTAAACAAGCTAAGAGTTAAATCCACCTTTCCTGGAAACATACAACCATATGTATATAATCATCCTAGCTAATGATTTTTAAGTAAACTCTAAACTTTAACCAATTAACAAAATTAGAATTTTATGAGTCAGAATCCTTTTAGCAGGATTCTGCACAATGGAGACATTGAGTTCATTATCAAATTTCAAAGTATTTTTCTGGATTTCTAGATTTATCTCATGTAGCTTAGAAGCATGAGCATGAGCACAAGCATGATGTATGAGTATAGAATGATGTATGAGTATCAATGATGATATATGGGTTATGTAATGTTGCATACATTTACTAGGGAATTTCAGGATGCATCGGCATCACAGTAAACTGTATTCCCAACTGGATGTATGTATATATTGGACCGTACGACTCATAGCTATTCAGTGATAGTCCTATTATATATCAGTGGCATACCGTATTGTGACATATTTGGATACATGATCCTAGTGGCATATAGTACATCATTGGATGTTTTTGCATTAGTGTTAGAATACTAGCTATTTTATTTAGTTTCAGCATTCAATTTATAGTTCAAGTTTACTTCATTCAGTTAATACAATTTTAACTATTTTGTGCTTTTATAGTTTTTCTGTAATTTTATTTTACCTTACTTCAATTTTGTGCAGTTTTATACTTTCAATTATTTTACAATATTTCTGCAGCTTGATTTCTGTCTTATTATTATTATTGAATAGCATCTTTTAGAAGCAAACAAATCGGAGCAAAGTGACGAACTCAATGGGCTATGTTATAGCTTTATTGTACTTAGACTTTATTAAGTCTAATATTATTTTACCTTTGTTGGCTCAGAACTTGTGCTTGGGGGTGTACTATGATAGAGGGTCAGGTGAGATTGATGTTCTACAAAGAAGGAGATTGTGGCACCCCGCTCCCTAAGCCCACATTCATTAGGCTGAGGAGCGGAGGTCACTTGTGCAAAATCCCTCTCTTATTATTGGATTAGGTAAGATCCATAATTCACTACTAAGGGAAGGATGTGCACAGAATAAATAAGAAAATTAGTCACTAAGTCTAACATACATACAGAGTGCGGAAGCAATATGAACTAAATAATGCATCCATCCACCATGCATCATATAAGAAGTAATACTATAGCTCAACAAATAATAAAGTGCAGAAAGTAAATCACAGTCATAGTACCTGTATTATTATAATATTAAATAAATAGTTTTAAAAACTGAAAATAATCCACTCATCCTCACACAAGCAGAAAGGAACTAAACAGTATTCGGCTCTTCTGGCTGAAGTTCCCCCTATAAGTAAGGCACCTCTTCTTTAACACCTAGTACTTCAAATCTATCTGAATATGACATTATCAGTTTCATAATACTAGGGCCCCAGCCAATAAAAGAAAATTCTTGTTAGATAATTGTTTAAGTATATTTTAGGCTGAATATTTTACATGTGTTATTAATATCACCATTTTTATACTTAAACACAACAAAAAGTAACTAAGCATTAGGAGCAGTAAGTGTAATAAAAAATAGGGATAGTTATAAATATAATATTTATAACTAAATAATAGATGAAGCAAAAGCACACCTCAACAACTAATCAAGGAATGGGCATATACATGTATAGTACAGTAAGTCAAAGTATTGAAATTAAAGTCTAACTCTAAACATGCAGATGATCATATGACATATGCAAATTAAATGACAAAAATCTAAACATGGTACATATAGTAAGCAGCAAAGTCTAGCATCCTATAAATATGTACAAGTGAGCAGGTAAGCAAAGAAATATAGTTGACTAAAATATGCATCAAAATATAGTACACAATAAGCTAAAATTGAAATAGGTATGTAAAGACTGTCATATTAAAAAGTTGGTCATCGGGCTGGTGAAATCCCCAAAGCCTTTCTGGGCTTGGGCAGACAAAAATTCCCATAGCCTTTCTGGGCTAAGGCTGACAGAATCCAGTAGTAGAGCTGATGAGGTAGTAAATATAAATGCATGATCTTTTAGTTATTTTACTTTGTTTCTATGGATACATCCAGAAACAGCTGATGAGTCAAGCACGTCTGCAAGACTATACAAGTTCCAAGCTTAATACATAGTCCTCAATGAGTAATGTTAAGCATCCTTATTACTCTTTACCCCTGTCCATTAGGGTAAATGTGCACCCGAATCTACTAATATACTGAACCCAAAGGCAATTGTTATCCTAATTATTCTAAGTTTTCATTTTATGCACAAAGTTCTCTTATATGATATGTCCAATGGATTAAGCACAAAAGCAAGGGATGCATAGCAACAAAATAAATCAAATAAGCAAAGGACTCTTCTAACATGCTGACACTATTATTATCTAATTAAACCAATCTAACTATTCTAAGTTACACAAGTTCAAGATCTCTAATTCTTACTATCGAGTGTAACTTAGAAGTACGGCATCATAAGTTAAAAGTATTAGAACTGATCAAGTTATAATCTAATTCAATCTAATATGACTACAAGTTTAATCAATAAATCATAGCGTCCTAATTTGTTAAATTCAGATGTTCTATCTAAGATCTGATCAAGATCTACTAAATTATAAATCAAGGATTAAATACTATGAGATTGGGCTTAATCATATAATCTAGAGGGATAAGACATAAGATATAGGTTTCAACTTAAAACTGATCTAATAATTGAGGTAAACCCTATTAAGCAAATCAATCTTAATAGGATGAATCTCCTATCCTAAATCTAATATTGAAAGACAAAAAATCCAAATAAATTATAAAATCTAGAAACTAATAAAACTAAGGATTTATTCATTGACTAACCTTATTATTTGATGAATGAAATTTATCCTATGATTTAGCCTTAATCTTATGAATATTCCTAATGTGAGGTGTTAAATTTTCCTAAGAAAAACGCTTAGAGAATTTTTTTTTTAGGGATTTTAACAAATTTGACCTAATAGCTAATATTACTTACTTAGAGGATTCTAATATATTCTTAATACTTGTTTGAGTTCTTTAAAAGATAATTTAGAGGTTAAAGTTGCTTAACATAAATTTTGGGCAAAATGACCATTTTGCCCCTACTTTAGGGTCCAAAAAGTGACTTTTTTATTTAGGGCTCTAAATTGTAATTTCTTATTGTCAAATGATTCATTACTATCTAACATAAAAATAGGCAGTAAGTACGCTCAATTTGGATAAGAAATGGGTCTTATAGGTCTAAACTAAGGTATTTAACTTAGGGGGCATTTTAGTAAATTGCATTTAATAAAAACTAAATTTTTATATAGTTTACTATTGGTTGCTGTTCTAGGATTCCATAGAGTCTAAAAACACTAAATTCTGAGGTCTAATGAATTAGTTATAGCCATTTGAATTTCTAAGGATAAATTAGTAATTTTCTAAGTTAAGAGGGGTCAAAAAGCTAACTCTTATATTTGGTGTTCAAATTCAACAAACTCAGTGGCTATAGCATCCCTATATCATACTAAGTACTTTAACTGAGAGTAGACCTAAATTGGACTATGATTAGTCAAGTTATGACCTAATTATGGTTAGGGATATTTTAGTCATTTGTGATTTTTTTCTAAAGTTCAAAACCTAAATATTATTTTAGATTATTGTTGGCACTGAAATTCTAAGCCACCTTGCAATTTGCACAATATATTTAAGGTACAAAGTTTTAAACTTAATTTATACCTAGAATTTTATGCAATACTCAATTTAAACTAAAATATGGGCAATTTTTGAAAAAATATTTGGGCAATTTCTGTCCCACTAAGATCCTAGGGACCTTAAAATACAAAAACAGTGAAATTTTGGCCATTTCAGCTAATTCTGGGCAATTTCTAAAAACAAATCTTTGTATTTTGCAAATTCGGACACTACAGCGCGCTGTGGCAGTTTTAGCGCTGCAGCGCGCGGTCGCGCTTTTAGCGCTGCAGCGCGCGATGGCGCTTCTAGCGCTGTGGCCCACTGGAGCATGCAATGGTGCACTGCAGTGGTCCAACTTGCAAAAATATTGTTCAGTTAATTCATTTTTTTGATTTTCTAATTTTCTAAAATTTCCGCTGCAACCCGTTTTAGCGCGCTATGGCGCGCTGCAGTGGTCCAACTTGTATTTTACTGTTTAATAATTGATTTTATATGGTTCCTGCCGAAATATCGCTGCAGCGGCCTATTTTGCAACTTTTGGCGTTGCAGCGCGCTGCAGCGCCAGACGGCAATTTTGCCAGGACGAAACCTGCAATTAGGGCTGGCTTCGATTCAAGTTCAAGCGAGTTAGGCTTAACTCGATCTTGAAAATTTCTAGTTAACCTCGACTCGAACTTGACTTGAACTCGAATTGAGTTCGAGTTGAGTTAAATTCTACTCATTCAAATTCGAGTTCGAGCTAACTCGAAATTTGATTCGAGTCAACTCGAAATACCAATTTGATTCAAAATTTTCAAGTTTGAGTTGACTCGAACTCAGTTCGACTCAACTCGAAAAAATTAAAATATTATTTCTTAAAATATTTATGAATTTTAGAAATAAAAAATATTGTAAATAATACAAACTATCAAAATTCAGCAAATTAAATTGGGGCAAAATTGCTAAAATATTAATTCATAGTTCCATACACAGATACATTAGTACACATTTACCACAATTCACAAACATTTGCCAATTGCCACAAATCACAAACAAAATGTAATAAAATTATGCATTAATTTAATATAAACAAGAAGCAAGTAACCAACAATAATCCAAGCAGCAGCAACTCAAGCCTGCCAAAATTGTAACAACTGCATCTAATAGACTAATCTAAATTATCAACTTACAAGCCAAATAGCCAACCAATCTGTAAAATCTGCACAAAATATAATGTAAGTGAAAAATACAATGTTACATCATTTCTTAAAGATAATATAATAAAATTACAAATAATACTTATCTGAATTAGCACCAAAAGATATGAATCATCTGATTGAGTCATTGATTGACTCTGACTATGATTTTGTTATTCTTTTTTAAGGACTCAGATTAACATCATTTCTTAAAGCTAGCCTAAGAGGCTTAGCATAACACTAGGAGTCAATAATCAATAATAATCATTTATTATAGACCCAATCTAGTCATCTCAAATGATTGTTCAAATTCAAATCAAACAAATAAAAAAAAATAAGTTTAAATATTTTATAAAATACAAAATCTATTACAATTTAAAACTTACCAAATGCTGCAGCATTGCATCAACAAATCAATGAAATTATAACAGCAATGCAGAATAATATAGTATACTTTATGCATTTTAGAGTTCTTAGACATGCAATGAGTTGTAACTTCAGCCCAAGAAGTAGCAGCCAAAGCAACATCAGCCAAAGCTATAATAACCATAGCAATATAGCAATAAAAGAAATGCACAATAGTAAAAAACAATCTATGAATTTTAGAGTTTTTAGACAAACTGTAAATCAAAGCAGCAGCAACACAGGCAGCAGCAGCAGAGACAACTCTAGCCCAGGCAGCTAGCAGCAGCAACCCACGACAGCAACAGCAGCTGCCCAAGAAACAGCAACAGCCTAGGTAGCAGTATGTTTTAAGATTTAACCTGCATGTGTAAGCTGATACTGTGGATCTATTTGTAATCTATAATTCTATTTAATTTTAGAGTTTTTAGACATGCTCACATAGCCACATGTAGTATTTTATGAGCCTATAATTTTATTTTTAAGGGTTAAGCTATGAGTTAGAATTGTGATTTTACAATTACAGTTATAGATTTATAGTCAAACAGTTTATATTTTTTCAAGATTTTCAATCTTGCAGTAAGTTATTGCATGTTTTATGGTTCAAGCTGTAAGTGCAAGCTGGTGCTATGATTCTATTTACATTCAGTACTTCTATTTAATTTTAGAGATATTAAAAATGCAGTAAACTAAAGCAGTAACAGTAGAGGCAGCTGGCAGCAGCAATCCAGGCAGCAGTAGCAGAGGCAGCAGCAGAGGCAACACCAGGCCAGGCAACTAGCAGCAGCAGCCTAGGCAGCATCAACCCAAGTAGCAGCAGCCAAAGCAGCAGCAGCCTAAGAAGTAGCAGCCAAAGCAACATCAGCCAAAGCTATAATAACCATAGCAATATAGCAATAAAAGAAATGCACAATAGTAAAAATAATCTATAAATTTTAGAGTTTTTAGACAAACTGTAAATCAAAGCAGCAGCAACACAAGCAGCAGCAATAGAGACAACTCCAACCCAATAAGCAGCACTGCAGCAGTTTAGTAAAAAAATATATAAATTTGAAATAATCACAAGTTTCTATGAAAGGGTCTAAATATCACATTATATTTAATATGAAATGATTGTTTATCATCATAGTCTATTTTTTACCAGAAACCTGCTTAAATAAAAATCCAAATAAAAAAAGTTAGTATTTAGCAATGAGGATTTGAACTACATAGATAATATTATAACTTGATGATTAAATATACAAATTAAAAACTTGCTTAAATAAAAATTCAAATAAAAAGAGTTAGTATTCAGCAATGAGAATTTCAACTAAATTGATAATATTATAATTTGATGATTAAATATACAAATTAAAAAAACCTTACAATTCTGTAAAAATAATCAGGAGCAATGGAGCACATAAAAAATTATATCATATATGCCTTTAAAAGTTTTGCAAAAATAATTAAGTATATCACACTCAAAGGTACTCATAATTAAATAATCACTTGAATCACTTTGTTCAATTAAGTAGATCCTACACCACATCATCTGGTATATCACATATTAGTTGTTCTTCCTGTACAAAAAAAAACAAAATAAATTAATTAAACATGAATAATACTCTTATCTCTCTTATAAATTAGAATTTATAATAAATCAAACTCAAAATTTTACATCTTCATCCAAGTGTGTAAGATTGAATTGAGGCCCAGTAAGTCAATTTGCCGTGCAAATAAGAGCATTAACCATACTTGGTGATAATGAACTTCTATAATCATCAAGTACACGACCACCTGCGCTAAATGCAGATTCAGAAGCAATAGTTGTAACAGGAATAGTAAGAATATCTTTAGCCATCTTTGCTAATGTAGGCCATTTTAAAGAAATCATTTTCCACTATTCTAGAATATCAAATGAAGATATTTATTCTTGAGGCAACTTAATGCAATCCTCATCCAAATAAAGCTCAATCTCTGATTTAATTGGCTGGCTAGCACAAGAAGATTCTAAAAAAAAATCAAAATCTCTTAAAATTGAATTTCCTAGTTCATAATAGCTTGAACTAGAGCTGCCTTGAAGCGTTAGCAAATTGTTTGAAGAATTAAAAACTGTTCTAGATATGTCTACATAATAAAAACTGAACACGTCATGCAAATTTTATAAAACCCACTCAATTTTCTCATCAAGGGCTAAGCCAAAATATATTGATTTAAATGCAAATTTAATAAATGTCATTTTTCTCCTTGGATCAAGCACAATGGCAATGCACATTAGCAAGTTAGTATCAGCCCAGTACTTATCAAATTTTTCTTTCATTGAAATGCACATTAAACTAAGAAAATCATCATTTTCATTTGCCCCTCTCTCAATAATACATTTAATCTGAATCATTTCAGGAAGGAAGAGATTAGCAGTTGAGTATGTTGAACCTGAAAATATCTTTGAAGCATTCTAAAAAACTTTAAGAATACATTTAATTCTATCAAATCTATCCCAATCATCATCAGTCAAATCCCAAACTAATCCCTTATCTTTTCTAAAAAATTCATGCAACACAGTTTTATAATGAAAAGCACATTCTAGCATATAAAATGTGGAGTTCCACCTTATTTTTGCATCACCTGAAAGTCCTATTCGAGTTGAAACACCAACTAATCTTGCAATCTCACCAAATATTTTTAAGCGACTTGAAAATTTTTTAATATAAACAATAGCCTCTCTAACAACTTCAATGACATAATTACAGTTTTTAAGTCCATCTTGAACAATCAAATTTAAAACATGTGCACATCAACGAATACAAAATATTTTTCCTTTAAAAAAAAGTTTGTTAGTATTCTCAAAATTTTTTGACAAAATCTTTACTGCATTATCGTTGGCACGGGCATTATCAAATGTAATTGTCTTAATTTTTTTGTGGATGCCCCATTGCATTATGCAATCGCTAATGACATCAGCAATGATATATGTTGTATGTGGAGGTTCAAGATCAATAAAATTTATAATGGAATGTTGCAACACCTAATCTGAATCAATGTAGTGTGCTGTTAAACCCATATACCCTATTGATTGATTTGAAGTTCGACAATCAGCTGCTAAAGAAATATGATTCACAGACTTTAGTAATTTCTTCATCTTATCCTTTTCAATTTCATAAACTTTTAAGCATTCTGCACGTATAATTTTTCTTGAAGTTTTCGTATAATTAGTATTCAAAATACGTGCAAATAAATTGAAATATGGCTGTTATACAAACTTAAAAGGTAACTCAATTGTAATAATCATATTTGTCAATATATTTCTTACTTTGTTATTATTAAATACATATGTAACACAAAAATTACTTGTTTCAACATCTACTGACTTTCCCTTTTCCAAAATTTTTGAATTAAAAATTTTCTATTTTTTGTTTGCTTGACTCAATACTAGACAAAGTTTGATATGCCTAAAGCAATTTGAGATAGATCCAAATTTTTGGTACATATAAGTCTTACAACAATGCCTACATAATAGTTTATCAACTGCATTACCCTTATTATCTTTAGACTTAATCATTTCAAAATAATCTCAAATTGCACTTCTTTTTTTTAATATCTTAATATTTGAAACAGTTTGACTTGTTTCACCTATTTGGGATATATTAGCTATAGGATCTGTACTTGATTCCCCACTTTTTGACTCAAATGCAACATTTTGTTCTCCACCTGATTTATCAATTTCTATCTCAAATGAATTACTTATAGTTGTATCTTCCATTTAGCTAAAATATCAAAAAATATATAGATTACAGAATTATAAACAGAATCACATCATCAGCTTACACTTGCTGTTTAAACCAAAAATATGCAAACAACTTACTGCATGATTGAAACTCTTGAAAAATCATTAATAAAATGTGATAAAATATTAAACAAATTGTCAAACTATAAATTTATAAGACTGTAAGTTTGTAACTGTAAAAATACAATTCCAACTCATAGCACTTGTAGCTTAAAGCCTTAAACCCAAAAATATGCAAGCAACTTACTGTGAGAGTGCAATTAAAAATTCTAAAACACTACAAAAATAGTATGATAAAATATTAAATAAATTGTTAGACTATAAGTGTGCAAGACTGTAACACAATTCTATCTCACAGCTTAACCCAAAAAATAGAGTTACACTTACAATATTACATGATTATAAAATATTGCATGTCTAAAAAGTAAAAAACCTAAAATTAAATAGAATTATAGAATGTAAATAGAATCACAGCACCAGCATGCACATACAGCTTGAAGCCTTGAACCATAAAATATGCAAATAACTTACTGCAAGATTGAAAACCTTAAAAAAACATAAACTGTGAGACTAAATATATAACTGTAATTATAAAATCACAATTCCAACTCATAGCTTAACCCTTAAAAATAGAATTATAGGCTCATAAAATATTGCATGTGACTATATGAGTATGTCTAAAAACTCTAAAATTAAATAGAAGTACAGAATACAAACAGATCCAAGTATCAGCTTACACATGCATATTTAACCCTAAAATATGCTGCTACCCGGGCTGTTGCTACTTTGATTTACTGCATTTCTAAAAACTCTAAAATTAAATAAAAATATAAAATGTAAATAGAATCACAGCACCAGCTTGCACTTACAGCTTGAATCATAAAATATGCAAATAACTTACTGCAAGATTGAAAACCTTAAAAAAACATAAACTGTGAGACTGTAAATCTATAACTGTAATTATAAAATCACAATTCCAACTCATAACTTAACCCTTAAAAATAGAATTATAGGCTCGTAAAATATTGCATGTGACTATATGAGCATGTCTAAAAACTCTAAAATTAAATAGAAGTACAAAATACAAATAGATCCAAGTATCAGCTTACACATGCAGATTTAACCCTAAAATATGCTGCTACCCGGGCTGTTGCTGCTTTGATTTACTGCATTTCTAAAAACCCTAAAATTAAATAAAAATATAGAATGTAAATAGAATCACAGCACCAGCTTGCACTTACAGCTTGAATCCTTGAACCATAAAATATGCAAATAACTTACTACAAGATTGAAAACTGTAAAAAAATATAAACTGCTAGACTGTAAATCTATAACTTTAATTATAAAATCATAATTCCAACTCATAGCTTAACCCTTAAAAATAGAATTATAGGCTTATAAAATATTGCATGTGACTATATGAGCATGTCTAAAAACTCTAAAATTAAATAGAAGTACAGAATACAAACAGATCCACAGTATCAGCTTACACATGTAGATTGAACCCTAAAATATGCTGCTACCTGGGCTGTTGCTGCTTTGATTTACTACATTTCTAAAATCCCTAAAATTAAATAAAAGTACATAATGTAAATAGAATCACATCACCAGCTTGCACTTACAGCTTGAAGCATTGAACCATGAAATATGCAAATAACTTACTGTAAGATTGAAAACTTTGAAAAAAATATAAACTACTATACTGTAAATTTATAACTGTAATTGTAAAAGTCACAGCACCAACTTGCACTTATAATTTGAACTTTGAATCATAAAACATGCAAATAGCAGAATAACAACATCAACTTGCACTTGCAGATTGAACCATAAAACATGCAAAATATTAAACCCTAAGGTGTAAACCTAAAAAATTAAAAATCCTAAATCTAAAAATATCAACTTGCACTTGCAACTTGAACCCTAAAACTTGCAAACAACTTACTGCAAGATTGAAAATCTAAGAAAATTTAAACGATTTACAAAACCTCCACATATTTTTTATTTTCGGAAGACGACGTGAAGAAGCAAAGAACATACAGCTACCAAGATCAGACTCAGAACTCGGGACAGAAGGATCCGACAGCCAGCAGAAGGCAAGAGCCGAGAGCCGAGAAGCGAGCAGAGACTCGAGAGTCGAGAGAGCGAAAAAGAGAAGCCAGCCCTAAGAATAACCCTCTGTGCGAAGATAAAGATTAAAAGTATCGAGCGAGCGTTGAAGTCCGCTAAGCTTTTAAGTCCGCTTTGAAGTTTACCGATTCGCAGGAAAAAAAAAAATTAGCATTTCGATGATTCGAACCGCAGCCAGTCGGGTGTCGAGCGAGCGTTGCACCCGACTGCGCTGCGGTATAATTCAATAAGTATATGTGTCTTTATATTCTTATGCATTCACTGGAAGTATATTTCGAGTTGACTCGAACCCAATTTGCGTCGAGTCAATACTAACTTGAACTCAACTCGAATTGGGTTCGAGTCCAAATATTCAACTCGATAATCAACTCGAAAATTTTGAGTCGACTTCGATTCGACTCAAAATTCGAGCGATTTTCGAACGAGTTTCGAGTTTCGGGTAAAATTACCACCCCTACCTACAATGCCTACTTTTGAGCTTGATTACTCTCAATCCAAAGCGTTTCTTGAGTAATGCTATATATCAATGGAAAGGTCTTTCTGATACCTTTCCATCAACACTAAAATCAGCACAAACGGAGTATCTTAGCTATATAAAATATGCCAACGAATACAAGGGTATGCAGAATACAAGAAAAATAAAGCAGTTTTCTATGATGCTTTTAAGTGCCTTAATAGCTTCCATACATGCTTATGGGCTTCTAAGGATACATTCAAGCATTGCAACAACATGGGGAAGATAAGGAGGGGAGCAAGGGGATACCTTTAGACCTTGCAAGGAGTGGAAGAAGAGAGAACCTTTGTCTTTCTCCAAAGCCTTAGATGTGAGCTGAACTCCTTCTTCTTTAACACAAGTGCATCAAGCAATAGAGGGGGAGATGAGAAACTTTCAACAAGCCAAAGAAGGGGGCTGAGCTTCTCTTTAAAGAGGGAGGGGAAGGAGGTGTGAGGGGATATACCATCATGAGCCTATGCAGCTAGGATGTGAAGGGAGGAGCAGAGGTCATCATTGGGCAGCCCAAGGGGCATGGGGGCGCCGGATGGGCGTGAGGGAGCTGACAACAAGTAATAGAAAATTAGGAAAATTGCAATTTATGGATCAAATAATTACATATTTATTTTCCCTTAATTATTTAAAAATTTAGATTTTCAAAAATGCGCTCCAAAAATTCCCAAAAATTCACCCCTTGCTAATTTGGGGGTGGGGAATTCAACGACGAAGTCAGAATCTGATTCTGACGATTTAATTATTCCATTTTTTGACACATTTAATTATATTAAAATACTCACAAAAATTCGATGACTTTCAAATGCGTCCAAAACATCACCTCTAGCTAATTTGAGGGTGACGATCGCAATGGCGAAGTCGAATTTTGATTCTGATATCAAAATAAATACCTCATTTTTCGAATTATTTAAATATTAAAATATTTTAAAATAATCGATTGAGCTCTGAATTGCTCCAAACCTTCAGGATTTGGTTCTAATGACTAGATAAACTTAGTAAAATGATAATTATGACATGATTATACTTAAATTAAGCTGGGTAACAACATTGGGTTGTTATAGAGATCTTGCTCAGTTTTTAAAATTTATGTTGCTCATATTTAATTGAATGTAATAAATGAGTTTTTTTCTTATTATTCTGCATTTTCTATATTGTATGTGAATAGATAGCTATAGATAATGTTTGAATGCCTTTTTCCTTATTTTCTGCACTGCTTTACTTATGTTTCTGCATAAGCCTTTGCTCACCTTCAGATTAATGCCATAGATATATTGCTTATTATCTGTGGTGTTAGTGATAGTCACCACTTGATCGTAGTTGAGTTAGTATTACTCAACGACGGTCAAGAGGCGCCCGTTACACTATGCATCTCGTTAGTTAAAACCGCATAAAAAGAACTATCCCGTTCATGATCTCGAATTAGCAGCCGTAGTTTTTGCTCTGAAAATCTGGCATCATTATTATTATGGCGTCCAATGTTCCATATTCACCGATCATCAGAGCTTAAAGTACATCTTCACCCAGTGTGAGCTAAACTATCGACAATGAAGATGGCTAGAGCTAATAAGTGATTATGATTTAAGCATCCAGTATTATTTAGGAAAAGCAAACATCGTAGAAGATGCACTCGGTCATCATGCTACTCTATCTTCTATGATATTATCAGGCTCTCTAGAAGAAGAATTCTGAAAGCTTAAATTCAGGCCAATGTGTGGTGCTATGCTAAGCGCACTAATATCCATGAGTTCAGTTGAACCTACATTTCATCGCGATGTCTCTATCTTTTAAACCAAGGATGAAGACTATCTAAAATTTAAGATAGACATTGAAAGTGGTCGTCACTTTGATCTTCAGCTTTGAGGTAAGGTAATATATCAAGGAGATCAACTATGGATTCCCAAATCCATGCATCAAGAGATTCTAGTAAAATGTCATAATTTTGGTTACCAAGTACATCCTGGTAGTACCAAGATATATCAAGATCTGAAGAAATCATTCTAGTGGCCTGGAATGAAGAAAAGTGTGGCCAAATTTGTAGCAAAATGTCATGCTTGTAACTTAGTTAAAGCCAAACACCAAAATCCTGGAGGACTTATTCATCCAGTGCCGATTCAATTTGGGTCATGGTCCATCGACTGACCAAATCAGCACATTTCATTCCTATGCGTCAAACCGATTCTGTGGAGAAATTAGCAAAGTTGCATATTAAGAAAATTATCAAACTCCATGGAATTCCCAGATCTATCGTATCTGATCGAGATAGTCATTTCACTTCTAAATTCTAGCAAGTAGTGCATCAAGACTTGGGGACTACTCTAGTCATGAGCATCTCTTTTCACCCTCAGATAGATGGTCAAATTGAAAGGGTCAATCAAGTCTTGGAAGATCTTCTTCATCTCTATATTCTGGATTTTGGAGGTTTCTAGGAAGAGCATATTCCTCTCGTGGATTTCGCATACAACAACAGTTTTCAGGCGAGTATTGGCATGGCTCCATATGAAGCTCTATATGGCAGGAAATATAGTACTTTATTAGCATGGTCTGAAATAAGTAGTGTGCAGCTATATGGTTCTAATTTAGTTGAAGAAACAAATCATAAGATTCAACTGATTCAGCAAAGACTCAAGCAGCTCAAGATCGCCAGAGTAAGTACCATGATGCTCATCATCGTACTCTAGAATTGATGTCAGAAATTTTGCGTATCTTAAAGTTAGTTCGATGAAAGGCGTGTATCATTTTGGTGTAGCCTGGAAGCTAAGTCCCCACTACGTCGGACCATTTGAAATCCTAGAGAAGATTGGTTCTGTAGCTTATCGATTGCAACTTCCCGAATATTTCTCTGCAGTCCATAATGTATTCCACATCTCCCCTCCGTGGAGGTGTCTTCGCAACACATCTCATCTAATTCAACTTCCAGAGGTGTCACTCCATCCGAACCTTTCTTATATAGAGGAGCCAATTAAGATCTTAGCTCATGATCAAAAGCAGCTGAGAATTTGCTTGATCCCAATGGTAAAGGTTCAGTGGAGGAATCGATCTTTAGAAGAATCTACTTGGGAGAAAGAGGCGTATATGAAAAGAAAGTATCTCAGTCTCTTTGGAAATCCAGGTACCCCTTTAACTTTCTGAATTTTATTTCTATTTCCTATATGGTTGTCTTCTCTCTTGAGATGATGTCCATGACGACATCGTTCTTAAGTGAGGGAGTCTGTAATAACCCTAGGCTGTTGCCCTGCTATATGTATAGCTTAATCAATCTTTAATTTCAATATCATTGCTTATATAATATCAAATTGAGCATATCTAAAAAATTTAAAGTTCATTAGACTTCTCTAAGTCTAAAATGATATTTTGATCAGTCTAGATGCCCTAGATTAGACCTAAAATATTTTGATCTCAGAATAAAAATATGATTGCATTTTTGAATTCCTCACCCCAAATTAGCTAGGGGTGAAAGTTTGATACAATTTGGAAATCATTTAGGTCATAATTCACATTTAATTAAAATAGTCTAATTGCATTTAAGGGTTCTTAATTTTTCTAAATTGCAAATATATCTTTAAACTAAATTAACAGCCAGGATCCACTGCGGAGCCCGGGTCGCGCGATAGCGGAGTCCTGCAGATCTAACTGTCACGCTTATCTAATGGACGACTAGGATTAGATCCAGTGGAATCATGAATTTACCGTTGGATGCATCCCGTGAATCCTATGGCGTGGATTCAATCGGGTCGAGAGGATTAGGACCATCGCATCGTTCTGATCGATCAATCAAATGGCTCTAGACCCTCCTGCGATGTGGAGCTTCATCTTCCTCTCACCCGTGCCCGACAGAAAGGATTCCCTGTACTGCCATCTACCCAACCAGTCCCCCACCCCCTCATCCACCTCAGCAGGTCGTTACGACCTCCCACATCTTGGCAAGGAACACAATTTGGGCCTCGTGGCCTGGCCGAGCTCGAAATGGAATTTCGAGAGCTCGGCCATGGCCCGAACTCTCGGGTCCCCCCCAGCCTAATTCAACCCTCTGTAACCTTCCCCGCACTCACCTGAGGTTATAAATAGCCTCAGCACTTCTCCATTTGATCCTTGCTGATCAATCGAACACGCTTACCCTCTTCCGCCATTGTCCTCTGTCCGAGCTTGCGTAGGCGATCCCAGGAGCTCTCGAATCACTGATAATATGCTCTTCTAGTGTTAAGGATCCTTTGCAGCCTCCAGAACCTCAGCTAAGGATAGCTGAACCCTCAGTCGATTGTCCCGAGCTCCCTAATCAAACTAGGTACCCCTCTTGTTGGTTTCGAGCCAATGAGGCTCGGACCTCCCTTTCTTTAATGCATATAGATGCGTATTGTAGTTTCAAACTCACAGCTATCATAATTAAGTCCTAAGATAACCCTGATCGGTCAAATCGATAGATCGGGCTAAGTCCCTCAAAGAATGCCTAGGGTGAGTAAGGAAGGTCCTGGCGTGCCAGCCCACCTCTGGCCCTCAGACCAGGGGGCTTCGATCCGTCTCACCTCCCTGAAGGTGTAGGGATAGAGCCCTGGGTCTGGCATGGCCTCTGTGGGGAGAATTGTATCCCCATAGTAGCTCCATTAAGGGAGCCTTCGGGTGAGTAAGGTCCGGCCGATCCTGACCACCTTATAGGGGGCTTCAAGCATCTATCGGTGCGTCTCAGCCAGGGGATCGATTCTCAATTGACCCGAGGCTAAGGCGTGCGCTCTAGATGGAGAATTTTGCCATCTAGGATTTCCCGGATCTGCTTCTATCGAGAGGAGTCGGGGCAGGGACGAAGACCCTGTGCTGGTCGGGTCAGCCCGTGACCCGCGCGGTGCAACAGTCCCGAGTCTTCGGGCTCTGGTCGACCCGCGCGGTTTGGCTAATGGGCGAGCCCATTTTAAATAAATCTGATTAATTGGATTTGTTTTCCTTATGGAAAATAATCCAATTAATCAAATCATAAGAAAATTTAATTGGAAAAATATAGAATATATTAATTGAATAACTTTCAATCAACTGGTCCAGACCTTATGATATCATATATGAAATTGATCAGAAAATCCTCACAAATAAGAATATAAAATAATATTAAATATTTAAAGGCTTAATTTTCTATTTTAACCTAATTATTGTAGATCTTGATTAGGGTTGATTGGCAATTATACTTAGCCAAATTATATGTTTAGGGTGCCATTAGTCTCCTTATGAAGAATAGAATGAATGTGCCACGTTAATTATTTTTCTGATCTCTGTACTTCAATTTATATCCTAATCTTGTTAAACCATAATTAGTAAAAATTAGGGTTTGTAAATATTGTATCTTAACAAACTTAGGCTTTGATTAAATATATGATTAAATAGAGCTTATGTGCCAATTTGTATGAAATCTTGATGGCTAGATTTGTAATTAAGTGATAATCCTTTTGGATTGATTTAGGGTTTAATTAGCACTAATTATTTTCTATTTTCATGAATTTTTCTATTAATATGCTTCATAATAGTAAGGTAAATGTATGGAAATAATGTATGCTAAATTATGGTGTATAAATTGAATAAATCTAAAATTGGAAACTTAAGCTTCTTAATTAACCTTAAAAAGTCTTAAGACTTTGATCAAGCTATTAAGACTTGATCTAGGTCTAAGATTGCCACCAATAATATATCCCTAATTCACTAATTTGACATTGATTTATAAATAAATATTTGATCTTAATTATGCATGAGTAAGGGGTTAAATCCTAACCTATTTAATTAAGATCCAAACTATTAAGTTCTTAATTAAATTGACTTGATTATAAGATAATGAAATTGACATTATTCTAATAATGCATCTGATTTGGTATTGATCTTAAACATTTGAATTAGATATGTTAAAGTATTGATGAATCTATGTGATTGATTAATCTGAATCTAAACTTTAGATCCTTGATTTGCTCCTAAATAAGACTACTAGCATAAGAGATAATATAACTAAACTGATTTAACAATTGATCTGACTCTAATAACATCGTTGATTTAAATCCCATAATCTTAGAATAAGATATGATCAGATAGCTTAATCATCTGATCTGATCACTCTAAACCTAACTATTAAATAGAACATAAAATATTAACTTTAGAACTAAGGGTGTGAGGTCTTAAGTATCTCACCATAAGATTATCCCTGAAATAATTTAAAGACCTAAATTTAAATATATATTGAGATAGGAGAATTTTATATAACTCATTGAGGTAGAAGCTTAGATGATCCCTTAACCTTAGAAGTTGATATGAACCCCTCGTGGTATGAATCACTTAAGATATTAGAATGACACTTTTTCTTGTAGTTGAATCTATATGTAGTGATATGTGATCACCTTTTTGGAGCCTTGTATAGGACTTACCTATTTAGCATATGAATTGATAGTCTTGATATATCCTTGTTGATTAAATAGAGTTGTTTGAACCCAGGGCATCGGTTTGTGTAGTATGGTATACCCATAGTGCTAATTCTCTTCAGTAGTATTCATGATTGGTTGATTCACTCTAATGAGGACTTATGAGTAGGTGCTATCCCGAGGGATTAGACGAATACAGTCTCGTTAGAGTAAATCTCCCAAGACTAAGAGTGTATTAAACAGGTACTCATCTCTTAGTTTGATTAAAATATAAGTCGCCAAGAGGCGATGTCTCCTAGCGAATACCACTTCAATATGTGTGGCTCAAACAAACTAAGTAATTAGAATCACCTTCTTTAAGACACTGAGTATGATTGTGAGTTAGGCATCTTAATAACTTAGCTTGAGATACAAATCGCCAACGGGCGATGCCTCCTATCGAAGACCACTTCGTTAGGGTGACTTAATCAAACTAAGTGATAAGAATCACCTTTCTTGCAAATGTGCTAAATATATGTATACAATCATCTCATCTAATGATCTTTAAGTAAATCTTCAACTTTAACCAATTATTGTCTAGAAGCTAGGAGTCAGAATTCCTTTAGCAGGATTCTGCACAGTGGAGACCTTAAATTCATTATTTATATTTAAAGCTTTATGGATTTCCAAATTTTCCTCATATAAAATAGAAGCATTAGCCTAAACATGAGCATGAGCATCACAAATGATTCAGTGCTGACATATGAGTATCAGTGATGAATTATGGGTTATAGAATATTGCATATATTGATTGGGGAATTTCAGGATGCATCGGCATCACCGTACTATATTCCCAATTGTGTGTATGTATACATTGGACCGTACGACTCATACCCTTTTAGTGATAGTTCTGTTACATACCATGACATACCATGTTGTGGCATATTTGGGTGCATCATTCCAGTGACATAGTACAGCATTGGACAATTTTCATGTTGATTTCGAGCATTTGATATTTTCGTTTACTTTCATTATTCAGTTTTACTTTGCTCAGTCTTTACCGTTTCAGTTATATAGTGCCTTTACTATTATTTTCTATAGTCATGTTTACTTTACTATCTACAGTATTTACTTTAGAACTGCTTAGTTAGTTACGATATGTTAGACTTTTTGTTTTACACGAGGTACTTTTAGGATCCGACAATTTGCTAGATCCTGAGCAGCTTGTGGAGACAAAGTGGGAAGACTTACAGGAGATCCAGGAGGAGTATGTGGAGCCTTAGTGAATCAGTCTTCCACCTTTTATTTACTGCTTTATTTTTAGTCCTTTAGATAGACTTCACTTTACATCTTTTAAATCAGTTTGTAATAATTCTGAATGTATTTTACTTTTCTTTTCTGAGATGAATGCTTACTACTGCTCTGTGATAAATATTTTATGGATGTTTTGCTTTAGCTTCCGCACTCTGTTATACTACTATATTTAGTATTGTGATGTGATCAACATACTGAAAATACTGATATATTGATAACATATATTTGATTCATATTTACCTCCTTAAATCTAATGTACTTATTAGTCTAATACCTAAGACAAGTACTCTACTCTTATCTTAGGTATTGACTCTCGATCCTACCCTTAAGTTTGAGTCAGCAGCCTTCAGTGTGGCTCAGTCTTTTAGCCTATTCGGGGAGGTGCTCGTTTCCCCGAGTGGCGCACCGCTCTGCCGTCGATCTGATATTTAAGTTGTACCATTTTTGCGCATGGTGACGGGGCATGTCGCTACAGGCCCACTGTGGCGCGCTACAGCGGGCTTCCTTCCAAGTCCTCAAGTATGCTTCCAGGTGAGGAATTTTGATGTTCCGCCATAGTGCGTTGTGGCGCGCTACGGCACGTTGCGGCGATTTTCACCCAT
Source organism: Gastrodia elata (assembly GCA_016760335.1). NCBI lineage: Eukaryota > Viridiplantae > Streptophyta > Magnoliopsida > Asparagales > Orchidaceae > Gastrodia > Gastrodia elata. The sequence continues at coordinate 15,328,361 of CM028673.1, forward strand.
AATTTAGTAATTCAACTCATAGTTCCCATTTTATTCATTTTTCCTACAAAGGTATGATTTTCACACAAAGTATATGGATATAAATGATGATTTGAATGCTAAAACACTATATTTTTGCTATAAATTCTGGATATATCACACCCCACACTTAAATTCTTGCTCGTCTTCGAGTAAGCTTTAGAATTTGATTTTCTAAAATTCTTAGTTAAGGGATTCAATGTGGCATGTTAATGTATAATGAATTTAGCTATCAAGTAATGCTCTTAGTTAAGATAAATTCAAACTCTTCAATTTCCACTATCCATTTATCAGGTTCCAATTTCTACTTTCAATTTAGTTTAATATCAAATATTATACTTAACATTTTTATTATGGAGGAGGTGATCAGAAGTTTCAAACCTTAGTGGTGCAATTGGTGAGTGACTTGAGTGTTATGCCATGTGTGCCCCTTCTTATGATTCACAAATAATATTTTAAATTCTTAGAAAAGATATTTTTTTTCATCCAAAATATTCAATTTTTTCAGCTTGGGAGAGATATTTTTCATCATCCATATATTTTTGTTCTTTTTGAAAATTCAGCTTTAAGGGAGAGATATTTTTTTTCATCCCTTAATTTAGTTTCTTGTAGTCATTAAGTCCTATAGGGGCCTAGCATCTCAATTTACTCACTCACCTCTTGCCACTTTGATTTAATTCTTAGATTCCCCCCCCACACTTAAACTTAAGTACATGTCATTTCAATTATTGGAAACCAAATATTAATAGAACTTTAAACTGAACTAAGGGGTGTAAGATTGAAGTTAATTCTCCTCTTAATTGCAAGCATACTTGAGTCTTAATTTTTACACAATCGATTTTAACATTGAATCCAGAAATTTGTAGATATAATTATAGCAAAAGATGAGGGTGCAATAGATACAGAATTCATTTTATTAAACTGAAATAAAAATACAAAAACATAAAAGGAAATAAAAACATAAAGCAGTAACTATAATCAATACAACCTTATCAATCATTATTTTTATCTTCCTCGTTCACATCCTGATAAATGTAATCTGCTGGCTAGTCATCGTCCGGGAAGAGGTTTCATGCAGGAGGGCGCGGCAACCTAGACCCATCTGGTCCTCCACGCAAGCTCCACTCTTGGAACATGGTCCCAAGAGCGTCGTGAAATTCCGTTTAGAACTCACGCTGCCTGGTGACTTCTCCCTTGATGAAACGCATGTCACGTGCTGGGAGGTTCCCAAGTCCCATTTATGCGCATACATTCGTGTCATTAATTTGTCCGTTGTGGTCTGGCCAGCGGAAGTTGAAGCTTCGCCTTCTTCACCATTCCTTTTCTTAGCTTGCGCCCCCTTTTGGGTGCGGGCGCTCAGGTTTGTCAGTTCTAGAGGAGCACGGGGCTAAATAGCAACATCGAAAGATGGAATCTGTATCCCTTGACTCTTGCAGAGAACTAAAAATGAGTGACCCAAAAGTAAGAGCGGCGCAAGTTCCAATCAGGGCGTTCTAGAGCTGCTCCCTTATAATGTTGGAGCTATGAATATCTCCATCTCTTTGTAATGCACAAAGGAGCAGTGCCCGTGACCAGGTCACCTCGCTTAGATGCCCCGAAGGCATGACAAAGCTGGAGACGAACATATGCCAAGCATTGCTCAACTCTGTTAGGAGTGCTCGAGGAATATTTGCCAGGTTTCCTCTCCATCCTACATTGGGGCGGATGATTTCGCTTGCAATTGCGACTGGGTCATATTGGGAGCACAACAGTTGAAGGTAGGAGCAGTCCTCCACCTCATTTAAGATATAAAATCTTTGAATGTCCCTGCTCCCAAACTCCGCAATCCTCTCCCTCACAAAAATTTTATGCCCAACCGCATTAATTGCGTTGGCATAAACCTCCTGCACAATGGAGAGGTAGGTTGGGCCCGTTGGACTTCCAAATGATCCCAACCCCTGTTCAGGACTTGATCAGGGTTCACAGGGTATGGGAGCCCAAATCCCCGCTCTGGGATTAATTTTCTTTTGCTTATTACCCGGTTGAAGCGTTGTTCAGATTCAATCGAAGAAAATATTGTCTTATTAAAAGCCCTACCAGCTGTGGGGGCAGAAGTTCCCTTCTTGCCGTGGATTTTTTCCCCGAAGACATTTCTCTCTTAATGTTAAAAAGAAGAGATTGAGAGGAATGATGATTGACAGCAGTTGGAAGAGCTTAGAGTTGAGGTGCTTAAGTTCTCAATGAGGTGAGTCTCAAACTCCCCTCTCTCAGCCTTTTTATAGCAGAGAAAAAGGAAAATTCTAGAATGTTGTGGTTAATCACACTTATGGCACTTCAATTCTTGGTCAAAGCTGGATTTAGTGCATGCCATAATTGTGAATTAATTTCTGTTCAAAAAGGTAGAAAATTTCAACTTTTCAGCACTTAAATTGCAGTTTGGAGTTCCAAGGTGCGTTGTAGCATCTTTGACTGCCTTGGGAATCCAAAGCAGTCAATTTCCGCTTCAGCTGGACACTTTGCGCTGCGACGCGCTGTGGCGTGAGGCAGCTCGCTGTGGTGCATTGAGATATCTGTGCTCTTCCATCTGTTATAGCGCACTGAGGCAGCAAAATCTGCTGTCGCGCGCTATGGCGAATAAATCTGCTACGGCGTGCTGTGGCGAATAAATCCGCTGTAGCACGCTGCAGCGATTTCCAAGCAGAAAATTTTTAGAATTCAATTTTTTAATTCCAGAATTCTTCTCACAAAATTGGTTATTTTTATTGATTTTATACTACTCCTAAAAGCAAAAATTCAAGCAAAACAGAAAAAGTTGGGTTGCCTCCCAATAAGCGCTTGGTTTAATGTCGTTAACTCGATACATTAAAGGTCAAGTTGGATTCAAATATTTAGGTGATTTCTTCACCCATATTTTAGATTGAATTGAGTGAGTACCAACCGAAGTTGGGCTCAAACCCATTAGTTCATTGTTGGTTTTCTTTCCAACCTCAATTTCCATATTAATAAGGGGAGCCCCCTTTTTCTTTTTCTTTCTTCTTCTAGTCTTCTTTTTCTTCTTCTTTCCCCATGTGTCACTTCCTTTAGATGAGGTGTCATAGTGACCAACAAGTTCTACAGTACTCACAATCTTCTTCTTTTCTTCCAGCTCCTTATTAGCTTTTTCCCATTTTGCATTTGTAATTTTTTCTTTAAATAAAGAAGGCATTAAATTAATAACTTCTTCTAGTCCTTTAACTCTCACCATCATTAATCCCTTTTCCACATCAATAATAGCTCGAGAGCAATGGTTTCCCAAAAATTATAGTGGAGTTTTCACTCCATTTGTCCCATTTACACACCACAAAATCAGTAGGGATTACAAAACTCCCTATTCTTACGGGGACATCCTTCACAATTCCTATGGGGGTTTGAGACACTAGATTTGCAAATTCTAGAATAATTGGTGTCTCTTCCATCCCCCTTACTTCAAATTTAGTGAATACATGCCATGGCATGACATTGACTGAAGCCCCTAAATCACACAAGAGATCTAAAAGGACTTCACCCTCAATCACACACGTGATATTCATTTTACCGGGGTCCCCCTTCTTAGCAGCAGTTCTTTCTTTGCCAATTTTTAGATTGGAAATTTTTCTTGTTTTTTTCTTTTCATTATCATTTGTGGGATCAAGATCAAGGCATTTCATTTTTTTGTATCTACATTAATTACACTCATCGTTTCTCTAGGGTTCAACTCAGTTGAGCTATGGAGCATACCTTATTGTCTAGTAGACAGTTGGTTGGAAATCTGTCCCAATTGGACTTCAATATTCCTTAGAGATACCTCAATTCCTTGAATTGAGGTTTCTTGACGGTTCATAGTCATTTCAATATGTTTCATGAATTGCATTATTTTAGTTTTAAATGCCCAAAAGGATTCTTCTAATCCGGTTTCTTGTTTATTATTTTGATTGTTCTTATAAGGATTGCTGGCATTTTGAATCGGTTTGTTTTGTGGTTGGGAGTTAAAAGTTCCTTATGCATTTCCCTCACTCTAAGAGAAGTTTGGATGGTTTCTCCATCCCAGGTTGTATGTGTTGGATTAAGGGTTGTTATGAGAATTATTATTTATATTATTGTTTCTCATGAAGTTAACTTGTTCGGTTTGTGAAGGGGAAAAAGGATTGTTTAGATTACAATACTCACTATTACAATTTCCTCCACATAACTCATAGCTAACTTCATGAACAACACTTACATTTAAACTTTTAATTTTGTTGGTTAATACTTCTACTTCCCTTTGTAGGGAGGCCAATTGGTTTGACTCGTTTAAGTTATTCACCTCTTTTTTGTTGGAGTTCAGCCACTCAGTCGGCCATTTGTATGCATTGTTTGTCATTTTCTCAAGGAGATCAAAAGCCTCCTCGAGGGTTTTGCTACTTAAAGATTCTCCTGTGGCTGCATTAATAAGAGTCTTTATGGGTGCATTTAATCCATTATAGAAAATTTGCACCTGCATCCACAAAGGGAACTCATGATGCGGGCAATGCCTTAAGCAGTCCTTAAAACGCTCCCAGCCGTCATATAAATTCTCTCCTTGTTGCTGAGAAAAGTTTGAAATCTCATTTCTCAGCTTGGCAGTCTTGGCAGGTGGGAAATACTTGGCTAGGAATTTCCTTGCTAAGTCGTCCTAAGTCCTGATGGACTCATCGGGTAGAGAACTGAGCCAAACTTTAGCTCTATCTCTCAGTGAAAATGGGAACAATCTCAATCTTAAAGTATCATCAGATACACCGTTAAATCAGAAGGTGACACATATTTCTAGAAAGATTGAAATATGCGCATTCGGGTTATCCAATGCTAGCCCACTAAATTGATTATTTTGAATCATATTCAATGTAGATTGCTTAATTTCAAAATTATTGGCCTGAATAGGAGGTCTAACAATGGCATTGGGAACTCCTTCTACAGTGGGAAGTGCGTATTCTCTAAGGAGTCTCCTCCTAACATTCACCATTAGTTCTATTGGGTTTACTTCTAGATCTTCCATTTGTGCATTTTATTGATTAAGAATTACTTGCTCTCTCCTAGCTCTTAGATAGGTTCTATCAATTCCAGGATCATAAAAGAATTCAGCAAGGTTTCTCCTACTCATGCAGTTAAAGATTCACTAGCTAGAGCAACATACAGTAATCAATGTAAATTTCACACACAAATGGCTAGTAGATAAAAATTTCAGTAATAATGATAAGCAATATCTTTCAGCATAATTTTTAAGAAGTTTTTCAAATTTTTCTCAGCAACAGGTAAATAAAAAAACTAAAGCAATCTAGTTTTATGATAAAAATAATCATAGAAATAATTATAGCTATGTAAGATTATATGCACAAATTAATTAGATCTAAATCACTAGTTACTATAGAATTATGCTTGATACAAAACAAAATCATTCCCTGGCAACAATGCCAAAAACTTGACAGACGGAAAATGCACGTCTACGTTTGTATGCAAGTGTACGTGGTTTGAAGTAATAAGTAGAAGTTTTAATTTCGAGATTATCATCCTCTGGGAATGATGGTTCTGATACCAAGTTATCATTTCTTTCAATAATGTTTAGATGTCAACTTTTGGAATGATTTTTGGTTTCTAATTTAACAATACAAATTACCTTAAGTTAAGATACGATTTGATTAAAATGAGAGAGTTGAGTTTTTATTGTAATAGTTGCAAGGGCTTGGTGATATAACTTCATTATTGAATGTATACTTTAAATCTTCATGCTTAATTCAATCAAGTGAACACTATTGAAATAGGAGTTACCTTCCTATTACAATAGGTTCAAGTTTAGTGCACAAAGAGAACTCCCATGTGGGTTCTTCCTTAGCACATAAACTTTCATGAGATTATGATTTGCTAATTATACTCGATTCCCTACGCCTAGGTTATCAAATGATATTTTTTGTTCCTATTGATCTCATAAACTAGATTTCCATTAATCATGCATCATGCGCTTCACACGCAGTTTAGCTAGATGGGAGGATGCATTGGGTCAATGGACTATGATGTCACATCATCCATCAAGTTTTCCAACATCCTCTTATCCCTTCTACTTTGCTGAGCAACAGAGCAAAGTTAATGGAGAACTTGGTTCACAAGCATCGATCTCTTCGTAGATCCTTTAAAGAAAGATGCAAGTGAGCTTGAAAATTTGTCACATAATTCTTAGTTCTACTTGTACTACCTTCCTTGCTCTTACCCAATTGATGAGCTTGGAACACAAGTTCTTTAAATAAATAAATTTAAACTTTATTCCATACAAGCATTCATTCCAGCATTAATAATAAACAATAAGAACATCTTTCATTCATTTAAACAATTCATTACAACACCACCATAGCCTTATAATTTCATACAATTACTTATCAATCCTCTCCAAAGGGATTTTAGCCTTTCATTACTAAATAAGCATAAGCACACATACAAAGGAAAGTGAACCTTGACATCAGTTCACAGCAAAAAGAAATCATATAAGGTTAGAAATAAATACTAGGAATCACCCTTTTTTTTTGTTCACTTGGATTCCTTCTACACTTCCTATTGATTGCTCTGCCCTTTTCCTTTTGTTGTTTCCTTCTCCTTACTGTTCTTGGTAAACCTTCTTTCCCTTAGAGATTTCTCATTTCTCCTCTTGCTGCAGCTTTTTTTAAGGGGACTTGAATGTCAAAAATTGGAACCCTCTCAAGGTCTGAAATTGACCCTTAAATAGGGAAGCTCTCAGCCCCAAGGCATTAATTATGTGACTCTTCACTTTTCTTGGATTTATTTCAAACCCTTTAAATATTTATTCCGTTGTTCCATTAAAATTCAGCAAAGTTAATGTGCACTTCAGTTTTCAAGAGGTTGGGGAAGGCCAAAGTTTATATTTTGCGTCCTTCCCTATGCTGCATTTATAGCTATTCTGGAGAATTCTGGCACGACTGCCGCGGCGCGCAACAGTGCACGGCGGCACGCTGTAGCAGCTGCGTTCCAATCACTGTTCCGCTGTGGCGCGCTGTAGCAGCTGCGTTCCAATCACTGTTCCGCTGTGGCGCGCTGTAGCAGCTGCGTTCCAATCACTGTTCCGTTGTGGCGCGCTGTAGCAGCTGCGTTCCAATCACTGTTCCGCTGTGACGCGCTGTAGCAGCTGCGTTCCAATCACTGTTCCGTTGTGACGCGCTGTAGCAGCTGCGTTCCAATCACTGTTCCGCTATGATGCGCTATAGCAGCTGCGTTCCAAACACTGTTCCGCTATGGTGCACTGTAGTAGCTAAGGTTCAAACTTTGTTCCTGCTATATAAGTTAGTGTTTTACCTTATGACACCATTGTGCCCGTTGTGGCACGCTGTGGTGGTTTCATCTTTGAAGAGGCGGAATAGTAACTGTTTTATTAAATTATATATAGCTTGCATGAATAATCAAAAATGCTGCCGCGGCGCGCTGTGGCGCGCAGCGGTGGTTGAAAGTTCGAAAACACGGAATATTGACAGTTCCAGTAGTTCACATAAAGTTTGCATAAATAATCAGAAATGCCACCGCGGCGCGCTCTGGTGCGAGCGGCAGCTGAAAGTTCGTGAACGCAAAATAGTCATTGTTCAATTAGTTCATATAAAGTTTTTAAAGATTAATTAAATATGCCGCTGTGGCGCGCCGCGGTGAGCTGCAGCGGTTTTGTTCTAGGTCAGTGCAATTCCTTATGGGGCATAGCGCTCTGTGGCGTGCTGCAGCAGTTTATTTTACGAGAAAGCGGATTGGCACAGTTCAATTATTCCGCATATGATTCTGATTTTTTTCTGGGGAAAATGATGCTGTGGCCCGCTGCAGCGGGCTTCCTTCCAGGTGAGGAATTTTGATGTTCCGTCATAGCGCGTTGTGGCGCGCTACAGCAGTTTTTACCCAGAATTTAGTAATTCAGCTCATAGTTGCCATTTTCTTCATTTTTCCTACAAAGGTATGATTTCTACTCAAAGTATATGAATATAAATGATGATTTGAATGCTAAAACATTATATTTTTGTTATAAATTCTAGATATATCAAATGAAAATATCCAACTTAAGGAACTCTAATCTACCTTAAGGAACTTCTAAGGTCTAAACCTCACAGGAAGCTCATCTAAGCTAAGCAAGACCTAAACTAAGATATTATTTTTAAGTTTAGAAATCTACACAAAGGTTTCGCACATGGTTAAGCTAAATAATCTAATACTGCCAACCATAAGATTTCTAATCTTAATGACTTAATTATCCACTGATTTGTAAATTTCACTATTGATTCATAAACTATCTCATATGAAATCCCAATTCACTCTTATGTTCATCATGTCCTATTCTCCTAAACATCTCAAAATGCAATTTTCCTAAATCACTTAAATATTCATCCACATTCACTCACTCACCTAATATGATTAAATGAAACGTAAAGGCTCTAGCTACTTTACTTTAAGATTTAGAGATTATAACTAGCAATAACTTCTCTACATTCCAAAATCAACAGGTGAATAAACTCCAAAAAAGTCAGTTTCCATGATTGCTATCTAATATGAGTAAAATCAATGTGATTACATTTCTTATAACATAACATGAGCAATGACAGTAAATAGGCTCATTTTGGAGTTGATTTGACCTAACTATGTTTAACTTAAGTTAATTAAAATGTGATTAGCAAAAATAATAATTTATTTGTAAGAAAAATATTACCATAATATTCTTCACAATTTTTTTAAATACTTTAAGATATAGCATTGCCATATTTGAGTCACTGGTTTCAAAGTTATGAGCTAAATAAAATTCTGCATTTATTAATTAAAATAATTCCTAACTGTCTTAAGCACACGTGAGGCAAGCTCTCAGCCGCTAGCGGCTCCCACATGCCCGCGATGCGCCCACATGCGCATGGTCCGGGACAATGCCACGCAGGTCGGGCGAGCTGCTCGAAACTGTTCACTACCCCCGAGGGACGCCGAACTCTAGCTACCTAGGGTATCAAGCATCTTGCAGCTCTGAGCTCCTCTCAGTGCATGCCTTATACCAAATCAGGCTCTCATCACGACCTTCAAACTGCCTATAGAATTGAAGCCTATTCTTAGTCTATTGACCAAACGAGACTCGGGAAGAATAGAACCTGGAGTTTTATTGCGCATCACTATTCATAAGCATGAGAGACAAGTCGATCAGAGCCTGATCATCCCTAATCGATCCTACCCCACCATAATTCTACAATTAGAATAGAATAACACACAATTAAAATTGAGAACAACATTGTAATAAGTAGGGATTGGGGAGTACCTCTCGTCCTCAGTTCGTCGATTCCATCGGATCCTCTCGCTCTCGCAAGACCGTCCCAATACTCGACAACACCCGCGATCATGCTTGATTCGCCAAACAGGCCCTAAGGAGGGGCTCGACTCGACCTTGAGCTGGTGAACTGACGGCTCGGCCGTCAATTCGAGGCGAAACACGTCCTCGCCGTCGGCTTTGGGAACAACGGTCCATATTAGATATGGATCGTCCAATCTTTTATGAAGATCAGCGAATGGCTGATCTTCCACCTTTTTTTTTACTCTTAACGGCTAATCAAAATTTAAATAATTAATTATTCTATTTTAATTAAATGCAAAAACACTATTAAACAATCCAAAAAAAATTCATAAATTTCACTCATAGCAAATTTGAGTGTGAGAAACTCAAAAATAAAGTTGGATATTTGATTTGAGGTCTAAATAATTATCTCAATTTTCCAATTAATTAAATTGATCAAAATATTGATCTCACTTAAACTACTTCTGATTTCCACAAAAACTTCAGGAATTGATTTTAAGACAATTTTAAGACAATTTTGAGGTTCTTAAGTTAATTTGGTAATTAAAAATTCAAGTAAGAACTATGAATTGTTACATGAGGTATGTAACACCCTCACATAAATGGGCATGAAAGCAACTAGTTATTTTTGTAGTTCTAAACATCATTTTTTATTGTATCTAGGAGTTTCAGGAGCAACCATAAATGTAGCTTGAGGTCTACAGAGTCTTAAACATTCCTCTTGCACTTGAGGTTTCTCTGAAGCACTCGAGTCTCCAACATGCACAACATGTGTACATGCGTGAGGTGGTGTGGGCGGATGTGCAAAGCAGCATGGGCACGGGTGTGGGGTAACTTGGGCATCCACACGATGCAAGCTATATGCAATGCAAGATGGGATGCATAGGTGCGCACAACATGCAACGTGGTAAGACTCTCGCGGTGGGAGGGCACATCATTATAAATAACTTGTAAAGAAGTTGACAAAAATTTAAATGCTTTCGCATTGCACACACGGAATGAATCTTGTCACGGGCCTAATATAGGTGCAGGGGCAGTGCAACATGCAGTCTAACACGAGCGAAATATGACATGAGGCCGAGTCGGCATGATGCAACATGGGGTGAGGTTTGATGCCCCCCACACATTGAGTTGATTTCATCTTGTTTCTTATTTACTCTATTATTCTCTAATTCTTAAATGACTCTTGATCCTTCCCAACACCCCTTGAACAAGCCATAAGCTAAAGGGAGCCCCCCATTCATTGGACACCTTAGGTGATCCCAACCTTTTTCCTCATTCAAATCCTCTTCCTCCATTTTCTTCAATCCCTCGTTCTACTTTGATCCAACCAAGGATTGCAAATCCCCTTATCCCAAACCAAGTCCTTTTCTTCCCATTCCTCTATTTCTTTCAAGACTGCAACCACTCCGCTTCCCTTCTCTCACAGTGTTAAATGGAGCGCATTTAACACTTAAAACGATGGGTCTAAGGTAAACTTTGTCTTCTATCTATCCTCTTTTTTTGTAAAATTTGCGAACAATTCTCTCTTAATTAAAATTTAACTTCTAATTTATGTTTAATTTGTTTTTGAATAGTGTTGCAGGATCACTACAGATTAATTTCTCTTCTATGATAAAAAATATACTGCTAAGCTAACCTTTTCTATTAATTTTCATTCAAAATCTTATGACAAATTAAGAGACAAACGAAATATAGTTATTCTCTGATTCTTCTCCAATAATAAATATAATAAATAGTATTAAATATCAATAATTTTCTTATAAAGTTTGGATAAGAATTATGAAAGTGATTTTTCGATTAAAAAATATAGATCAGTTCATATTGGATGGATGCCTTCGATTTGGGCTTCCACTATGCCGTTCTTACTTTAGCATGCTTTATAAACTAAGTCTAAGATGCATACTTTCTCCTTTCGAGAGTGACAAATTCATGGGCATTGGAATACCATGAGTTTGCCCAAATACATAAGAGATACTAAACACATCTACTTTTTATTTTTATCCAATATACTATAATTTGTACAACAACAATACTCTTTTCCAATACATATTTCTAGTTACAAACTCCAATAAAATAACATTCAAAAAACTTTACAATATATGCATATATGCTTACAAAAAAAAAAAAAAAAAAAAAAAAAAAAAAAAAAAATATATATATATATATATATATATATATATATATATATATATATATATATGTATATGCATATATATACTAAAAACATTAACTAAATTAATAATTCTAACATGCTTCAATTTCTTTTCAAAATTCCAATTCTACAATTTTCTCTTAAAATATAAAATAATAAAGATAATTATTAATTATATTATTTCAAAATACATAATTTTCCAAATAATATTGTTGTTTATTGTGAGATTAACTTGCTACAAAATTGCACCATAAAAATCAACAACTCACGCAATCAATTGTGCAACTATTTAATTTTAGATTGATAAAATATATTTTGAAAAGCTATATTTTATATAGTAAATAGTTGTGCTTAAGATTGCTATAATCAAAAGTTTATAGTATCAACAAATATCTTTTTGATTTCCATAGAATGAAGCCAAATCTTAAGTTATAACAAAATCATTTTAATTTTTGGCAAAATTGCCAATAAATAGATTGAGGCTCAAGTACTCGATGAAGATCTTATAAAAATAATTGCCCCACAATAGGATGACCTCGTCAATTCTCCTTGCATCATTTGGCTTGCGGCTAATACAAACATTCTCAACAAACTTCATTTTTGCAGTTATTCTTTTAGAGTGGCAAGCTTGACTATAAGAGTTGATGTTCTTAAGCACTAGTCAAGCATTTTTACTAAGTCCACTAGCCAATTTGAAAAGAACTACCAGAAATCTCTATACTGAGCATAATGTAGTTTATAATTAGCAGCAAAACCTACTAGCTCAACATCAACCAATGAAGCACTTCAACAATTACACAAACTAGCTATACAAATAGCTATATGATTATTATGCATTTTTGTACTCTTTGATCATAGTTTTTTTTCTTTACTAAACATATAACCAAATTCAAATTATAAATATTAATATAATTATAGCACATTAAGTAATTATATCATATTCTCTTGTATTCAATGATTATTGATGAACTCGATGCCTTCACTTTCTTTGTTTTATTGTGCATTGGTGAATTCAATGTCTATAGATCTTATTTCACAGAAAAATTTGAATCAATCATGCAATCCTTAAATTCAAATGTAATTTAAATTACATTCAACAAAAATAAATGATAAGGCATTTAAGAAGAAAATAAATAGTTATAATGCACTATTTTTCACCATCCAATCAACTTTCCTATCTTCTCATTTCCTTAACTTTCAATAAACAAAGGTTATAAATGCTGGACTATGGAACAATGTTCATGCTTTAATTCTTTTATTCAGGATTACAAATTCAACTATGAACTAGAAGCCTAAGGAGCAACAAAAAGTTGTGATGTTACATGAGATCAAAACTATTTTTGATTTCACAGCATGCAAACATTGTATGAAAATCCAACACAATTTTCTTTTATCCATGCTTGTTTCTGTTGAAATTTTTTGTTAAGGATTGACAGAAATCCTGCAACGAATTGTAGAGCTATGATCGCTATTGTGAGCACTGGCTATAAATACAAGCCAGGGGGTTGGGAAAGAAAATGCCCTCTCGAAGTTCCCAAGTCGCGGCTGGGGGCGGGAAAATAGCGATTTGGGAAAAAACTTTATTCTCCGAGGGTTCGTCGGTGACACCCTAGAAAACCTAGCCGTTCATCTTCCATAAACCCTAGCGATTCACGCCAGTGAATCAAATGCCGCCGCTTCAGGAAAAGTTCATCCACGAGGAGGAGGAGGTCGATCACCCGGTGAGGTATCTACCTATCCGTCACGTATACTCCTCGACCACTCCCTGTGTTAGCTCCAGCGGCTCCTCGAATGTTGTTTCTAAAAAGGTCAAGGCACGTAGGCTTATCGTGGACGAAGATGAGGGCGTAGAAGAAAAGCAGCTGACTGACATCTTTCATGGAAAAATTCGCTGGGGCAATGGAGGCAAGCAGATTTTGGTGTACAGGCGACGGCTTAAGAAGCCGAGGGAAATGCGAGAAACGGAGGATCCCGGAATCTGTACCGCCCAGGCAACGAAGTCTGGAGATTTTAGTGATGCGGATTTGGGTTGTGATATGCTTAAAGAGAACGAAGTGAGGAGCCCTGAGATTGAGGCAACTGGTGCCAATCTACTTGCCGAGGGGAATTCAGTTGGCGATGAGTGTAGAAGGAGGAGCAGAAGGAGGATGAAAGTCGAGTTACTGAAATTAGGAGCTGTGCTAGCTGAACCGGATTTAGATGCAGCAGACAGTACACGAAGGAGAAGAAGTAGAAGAATTTTAAGTGAAAACAAAATTGCATTGGAAGATCTTGGAAACCCTTCGTTATTGGTTGTGAATTCTGAAAATTTTACAGTGCAGAGTTTGGAGAATGATAGCAATAAAGATGAAAGGGACGAGGTGATGATTGGAAATGATGAGAATCTACTTATGACCGAGGGGGAGTCAATTCGTAATGAGAGTAAAAGGCATTGCTCCAGGCCGAACTTTGAGCCGCTGTACCTTAAAAGCGTTCTTGCTGATTTGGATGGAAATGCAGCAGGTGAGGCTCGGCGAAGGAGTAGAAGATTGTTAAAAGACAACAAAAATGCACTGGAGGACTCCGGGAACTCTAAGGCCCTGATAGTGAAGTGTGAAATTGAATTGGAGAATGACAAGGATAAAGCCAACGAGGATAGGGATACGGTAGTATCTGTTGTGAATGTACTTGTATCAGAAGAGGATTCTGCTGGTGACTTGAGTCATAGGAATCGCTGGAGGGCAAATATTGAGCTGCGGAACCTTGGAGCTGTGCTTGTCGATCCAGATGGGGATGCTGCTGGCGAGTTTCAAAGGAGAGGGAGCCAAAGATTGGCAAAGGCCAACCCTCATGTGGAAAGGAAGATCATTTTCTCTAATCCCAAGGATTCTTCTGATTTTCGCATAGTGAGGAGATGGGTTGGGTCAGTATCATTTTTTTCCCCAGTTATTCATTCAGCTAAGACTGCTATTTGGCTTTGTTTCCAGTTCTTCTTTTTGGGTTTGTGGCCACAGAATGAGGAATCTTGAACTAATGCTTTGCTTTTAATCTTTGTTACAGGCTGGATATTGAGGGGACTGATCCATATGCATTGGTTGGGCTGGCATGCAAGGCAAGTCATTCTGTTAGCAACAAAATAAAAGCTTTTTTGGCCTGGTTATGTATTTTATGATGAATTTATCTGAAAGATTTTGGTTTACTGCAGATTTTTTGGCCTCTGGACGATGATTGGTACAAGGGTTCTATCTTGTCATATGATTCTGAGAGCCATCAGCATCATGTATGAGCTTTCTCAATATATTTTTAATACTGGAAACACTAGTTATATAAATGCATTTTGATACTGATAACTGGGATTTGAAACTTTATCAGTTATTGTATTAGTTCTTGAGTAACCTTAGAAAATTCAAGCCATTCAATTCACCTTAGATATATAATTGTTTTTAGCTTTTATTTAAAAAGCAGTGGATGAAAAAGTGATTTTTTAAGGTAGAATTTATTCCAGCTAAGTAAAAGGAATTGAGTGTATAGAATTAGAGAATTCTACATTTTACGGGCCTTAATCCCTAATATATGGATGTGCTGCTGTTTCTACTGAAAATTAACAATCCATGACTTATACTGTTGGTTGGAATTATTGTATTTTATTTAATTTGTTATCAGTGCTTCAACCTTTCACATGAATGTTATTGAAGGACGTTGGGTGTTATATTTTGTTTAATTTTGCTTTACTTACCTGCTTTTAACTCAATTAATCTTTTGATAACTTGATTGTAGCAATGAAAAGCCTAACAAATCATGCTAACGGACAGTTTCATTTGATCTTTAACCTATTACCTTAATACAAATAGTTGTTGCAGTAATACTGAAAATTCTTCATCAACATTTGTTCGCTTTAAAGCATTTGTAATGCTAGTTGTATACATTAAAAGTCATTTTGAATTGCTTGTAGTAAATAGTATGCTGCATTGCTTTCTACATCGCTCAAGTTTAATGGAGGATTGTTAGTAGGCATCTGGAGCTATTATCTTTGTGGGAAAACGATTAAACGTATGGATCATTGGGTGCTTATGGATGAAAATCATGTTTTACAAAGTATTATCTTTGTTTTAGCTCATATTTAGAGTGGAAATAAGAATGAAATACTTGCTTTTGAAGGATTTTGTATGTACTTGTTAGGTTGAAAATTTATTTTGATTTTTAACTACATTCCCTCAAATTTTTATATCTAAAATTCTTTTGTTTCCCATAATATTATTTCTGTTTTCAAACAATCAAATGTGTTCTTAAGCAAATAATAACTTTTCAGTGATAACTGTATGCCTCAGTATGCGCACATTTGTTATTATCATTTTTATCAATATCATGATCTTTAATTACGGCTGCTGTGTAGACACTCACAAATCTTTATTACAATATATAATATTATATTTTAATTTGATGCTACAAAAATATATGTATATATATATATATATATTTATATATGTGAGTGTATGTGTGTGTGCGCGCTCATATATATGCTATTTGTGATGATATTTAATTTCCTTAAAATGCATTGACTCTTTGTCATTCTTTTCTACTAACAATGAAATTACAGATTAAATATAGTGATGGCGACGAAGAAAACCTTATTGTTGCTAATGAGAAGGTGCAATTTCATGTTTCTTCTGAAGAGATTCGGCGCTTGAATCTGAAGAAAAAAGAGTTTGATCACTATGAAATGCTCTCATTAGCTGTCATTTCTGAAGATTGTGATGTTCCTGAACCAGGGGATGTTGTGTGGGCAAAACTTACAGGTACCACTATTTATCAGGATATGTTTAGTCTGAACATGATCCATGTACACATACAAAGCATGCAATAATTGCAAATATACCAAGACAATCGTGACAAGACATTTTTTGTTACACTGTATATAACCAACCTAAATCCATTTGCACCATGAAAAGCTTGCATTTATTTGCAAGGTGTTGCTGCGCATTTTTAGTTTGGGATAAGGGATTCTGTATCCCTTTCCCATGTATTTATACGTATGTGTTTAGTAATTTTAGGTTCCAAACATGTGAACCCTCGCTTGTTGCTAGTGAGATAAGATAATACATAAAAATAGTTCACATGTTGTTTCTAGTTGCATATACATTTTTTAATGTGGAATGCTATGAATTTCAAACAAAAAAATTATATTTCATAGACTTTGTTGCATTGTTTGCCTATTTTTTTGTATGCAATTAAAAACATGTTAGAACAGAGCTGGGAGAGACAATGCACTGTTTTGTTGATACGACTGTGATGACCTTTTGTTTTGATACTGCGATAGTAGGTGCTTTGGGTATGCTTGTTCCATATGTGCCTTGATCCCTTGATCTCTCAAGGATAGATTCTTCACATGAGCGGATTCATGGTGGGATATTTGGGGAAATGTACCCATCCTCATTGCAAGAAACTTCAGACTACTTTTTGAATGATTATAATGAAAAGGACTAGCTGCTAGGCTTTTTACTTTTTTTTATAAGCCATGCATCAAGGCATCTGTCACATCTGTTGATGCAAGAATTAATGTCTATGTGATGGAGTAGATGAGATAAAAAGCAGAGAGCACATGGAAAATATTTCTTTATCATTTTTGTAGGAAAAAAGTATTGTTAATAATAAAATGCTATGTTACCCCAAAAATGATCCACAATAACTCAAAAAGAGAAAGAGACTGAAAAAAATAGAGAAAGAGGCTATATAAGCTCACATGAAGTGCATTGCATCAATGTTATTTTTCTACCACACAATACTAACTCCTAAAATTATATTTGGAAAATAGGGAGACTGTAGTACATTAGTGCTAATATTACATCAAATCTTTTTGTTTTATTCAACATAAGACTTCTTGGGCCTTTTTTAATCGTTAAATGGAACTAGATTTTGTATATTTGCATATGGTCATGATTTGGTGCTTGTCTTATAAATATTAGGTTCTGGTGTTTTATATTTAAATTATAAAGCTTAGCTAAGGTGAGGTATATGTAAAACTCTCAGAAAATAAATGTTAAATTATTTGAATTAATTAAATTTGGATGTGCTTGAAGGATTATCTTATCACATTCTTGAACAATATGGGTTTAAATATATTCTTCAGACAATAGATCATTTCTTTAATATGAAGGAATAAATAATATGAAAAACTAATGTTTTCTTTCATCATCTCATAATATTAGAGTAGTGGCACAATATCATAAATTGTTCTGTATTGTGCTCCCACAAAAAAAATGTGATTATTAAGGGTTTTTGTATTGATAACTCAAAATAGTGGTTTCTCAATGCATTATAATATGAACTAAAAATTAAATTGTAACAATGAAACCTTATTATATTCTTGTTGATTTGCAATGTCTAAAATATCCAAGTAAATGCAGTACATGATTGTTTAAATTGACTTGAAAAGTATTAGATTCTATTCTAAATTTTGCTTGAAAACTGTTCCATTAAGAAAGCAGCACTACAATACATGTTCTCTTTTATGGTCTTACTGTTCTAATTAGTAGTGGTTGTTTGCCTTTTTCTTGTATATTTATTTTGACCTATTTTTTCATTAATAAGTAATGATATTAAAGATTATGAGTAACTAAACTTTTGTATATGTTCTATTATGAGTTTTATTCGCTGGTTTTGTAATTTACTTGTTTTGTTTTCTTTTTCGCTTTTAATAAGTCATGGTCTTAAGTATCCAATAATTAGTCTAATGTCATTCATTTGTATTGTAGTTTGCTGAGAAATTTTGTTGTTGAAATTTTTAATTGTTCATAATTGGCAATTTGTTTCCTAATTGTGGTTTTAAGAGGGTTATATTTTATGAATCGGTTTATCTTAAAAGAATTGTTGCTCTTTCTATGCTATCACATTCACTTCATGAGCCATTGGTGTGATGAGCTTATTTTGATGACCATAAATTTGATTTAGGCTTTCTAGTGTTTTATGGGGAAAATCTTAATGCAAATTTTGATACATTTAATGCATTTTCTGATAACTAATGGCATATTGTTCTTTTTTATAAAAGTTGGGTTACCCTATTTAGTTACTAGGTGCTGTTCAGTGTTGTAAAATAAATTTACATGGTGATTAGATTCTTGTTTCTTTCTTAGTTGCGACATATGTATAGATTAAAATCATTCCATTTCTTCAAAATATGATAAATTAGTTTGTGAATTTGAGCTTGAATTTGCTTAGTTAGTGAAGCTCAAGCTCAATTCAAGGCTAAGTTGAGGTCAGTTTGGTTTGTACACACCTCTACATGGGATAGAGCATCATGAGCCTCATATGTGTGCATTGATGGCTGCTCGTTCTCTTCAAATTTTAATGGCTAAAGTTAATTTTCTAGGTTATGGATTCTTTTTCGAAAGTTTTTTAATTGTTCCTTTTTATCTATATATAGTGAAAGCAATGTGATTAAAATTTTGAAGATTATAAGTGCTTGTGTTGTTTTAATAAGTCTTTAAAGCGTTGAATTCTCATATGCATCAACAATTCTTTTTTGCAGTGCTAGTTTGGTGATTTATTCATTTCACTCAAAAAGTATAAATAGAATATTCATTTCTATACTAATTAATATCTGAGAGATTGTATATTCTTGTATTTCTTAGCTGATATCTCATGCCACTATCAAAGTTCTGAAGACTTTGGAATGTTTACAACACCACCACTATCACCTAGCTGTATGCCCTGTTTAAGATTGGTTGCATAAATCATTAGTCTCTATCATGATTAAATAACAACCCTCAAGCTCCAAGTATACAAGATAATTTTTAATGGTGTTTTTGCACATTTTTTTGGTCTTCATTTTATTCTTTAAACAATAATAAAATATATAAGCTCAACTTTTCTAATCTGGGCATCAAGTACTTATGTTGATTATACTTGAGCTATCTATAAGATGATCATCTCTAAGATCATCCTTATTAGAGATACTCTAATTTTAATGCGAATAAACTCATATCTCATAGTATTTTTTTGTATCTACTTGTCCATCTTACCATCATCACTTCCACAATACTTGATTTATCAACATGCTTTTCCTTTGTTTGCCAACATTATCTCCCATATAATATTATTGGTCCTATAGCTGTTCTATAAAATTTTCATTGAATTTTTTGATTGCACGATAGCCCTGAAGTGTTTCTCTATTTAATCTAGTTAGCTTTAATTTTATTAATCACATTGATCCTTATTTTGCCTTTGAGAAATTGTCTATGCACACTCATGGGTTTTTTAAGTTTTTTGGGATAAAGCTTCGTATTGGTGCTCTTCCCTATTGTAAATAATAGTGTATGGTATTTTGAAATTGTAAGGTTGGGTTTATGAAAGGAATTATTCATGTTGGGTGCAGATTCACATAAATACCACTAGTGTCTTTTTGTTGTCCTTTTAGATTCATTTATTTTCTCTATTACTTGTTTGGTTTGTTATGTTTCATGCGTATATGGTAATAAATGCTTTGGAATGACCGTTTTCTTTTATAGTTGAGATGATTCACTTTTTTGTACTCAAAATATTGTGCCTTTACTCTTTTGCTGAAATAATTTCTTGACTATTTAGGTTGATTAATTTAGTCTGTATTTGTTGTGAATGCCATATTGCTAAGCGTGACATTAATAGTAGACGGTTGGGGCTAACATCTAGTTTGCGGTGAGGGAATAATTGTCAAGTTGGCATGCGTAGATGGTGATTGAGGGTTTGGGACAAAATTATAATTTCATAAGGTATGCAGTAGAAAGAAACCATACCGTCCTTTGAAGTTACCTAAAAACTGTTTTATGATGGGCTGCTTGTGCACACATATGCACACACACTTAAAATAACTTTATTACTTGTAGAGAAAAAGAGATCTGAGCTCAAGTATGCTAGTCACAAGAAATTTAGAACTTTGGTGCTTGCCCAAGTGAATAAGCGCAAGGCAAGGAAACTTCTAATAGTATGGATGGTTGTTGGGGATGAGGACCAATTGGCTCTTATCTAGTATACTCTCTAAAATTTTGTTAACGCACGTGAAAGGATGCCTGCATATCAAAAATTCCTTTTTTACTTTTTGTATATAAATGTTTAATTTGCAATTTTGTGTGTATATTATGTAAGATTATTGGCTAAGAATAATCTTACCTCATGTAAAAGCTAGCAAAGATAATATTGAATCAAATATAAAATATTTAAATTGCACTCTTCTATTATCTAAATATCAATGAACCCAATAGTTCTATTATTCAATTTAACTATTATCTGAATAGCATGATATTTGAATAGAGTGTTATTTTAATATCTTTGCTACAAACATGCAACCAAACAGCCCCTTAATCTTATTGAATGGCTTATTTATTTTAGAAAATAATGTTCATTTAGTAACATGTGAGCATAATCTTTCTTATGGACTCTTTACATACACTATATGTAGCTATTGTTTGGGGATGATTTAGAATTTTTTAATTTACAACAAATATCATTAAATATTTTGTATGCCCAATTGGCAACTTGCCTAACTGCCTCACCTTTATGTGTGTTTTTGGCTCATATACTATATGGATCAAAAGGGATAGCTTATTGATGCTAGATAGCTTATCTGATAGGTTTTTTGAATAATGTTTTCAGATTTGTTTCACTAAAGCGTATTTTTTGATCCAAAATTAGGAATTTGGCATTGCCAAGCCATTATATGCAGGAAATTATATTCTGAGTGAAATGGTTTTTTCTAGAAAAAATATTCTGAAAGCATAATAAACTTTATTTTTATCGGGATTTAGTAAGAGTTGTAGAAAAAAATTATTACAAATTTGCTATGTTAATATATTTTTACTAGAACTACTATTAAAAAAATTAATATTTGTGTTTGAAAGTCATGCATGGATTTGAGTTTGCATTAGTTGCCTCACTGCCTCACCTTTATGTGTTTTTGGCTCATATACTATATGGATCAAAAGGGATAACTTATTGATGCTGGATAGCTTATCTGATAGGGTTTTTGAATAATATTTTCAGATTAGTTTCACTAAAGCGTATTTTTTGATCCAAAATTAGGAATTTGGCATTGCCAAGCCATTATATACAGGAAATTATATTCTGAGTGAAATGGTTTTTCTAGAAAAAATATCTTGAAAGCATAATAAAATTTATTTTTATTGGGATTTAGTAAGAGTTATAGAAAAAAGTTATTGCACATTTGCTATGTTAATATATTTTTACTAGAACTACTATTAAAAAATCAATATTTGTGTTTGAAAGTCATGCATGGATTTGAGTTTGCATTAGTTATTATTAGTAAATAAAATAAATGACAACTTAGGATGACATTGAATTGACAGCTCAGAGCATGAAGCATCTTGCCAATATGAGATTTGTGGAAGGTTTTGTTCAACTGATACTGCTGTGATCTCATCTTGTGTTATCATTATTATCACTATCTTAAGAGAATGTTTCTGCAACTCGAAATTGTGACCTATGTTGACATGGCTATATGCCAAGACTCTTCTTATGATGATTACTAATCTATCAAATAATAAATATGAAATTCATATTTATGAATTCATATTTATGTATGGGAGGGATAGTGCTACAAAAGTTCATTCCTATTTCATTTTAAATGTGCAATATGAAAGATGTTTTTGAATTTATGTAATTAAAGGTAAGTTTAGTGGGACTATACATGTTCAATTGCAAGGTGGCTTGTGTAATGATTTTCTTGTTACTATTGCATTGCATTAAAAGACATTGTTCTTATTTCATTTTTTTTTTTGCTCTAGTTTTTATTGAACACTTTTAAGAGGAGCTTTGTTCGTACATTTTATTTGCAAATGACATTTTTTTAATTGATACCACTAGGGATGTTATTAAAGCAAAACTTGAGTTATGGAAGTTTTTCTTAGAATCTAAAGGCTTTCATGTTTGTAGATTCAAAATATAATATATGGAGTATATGTTTAGTTGTGATAGAAGCCCTAATTTAGAGGACATATTTATTGAGGACATGTGATCAAGATGAGCGAGAGGTTCAAATACGTTGGTTTATTTGCTTAAAAAATAGGTTGAGAGTGATGTCATTAATATAATTCAAGCTAGCTGGATGAAATGAGAAGCATTTTTGGATTGTTGTGCAATTGAAAAATCTTACTCAAAATTAAAGAAAAATTTTACAGGACTATTGTTCAACTAGCTCTATTATATTGAGCATATTAAGTGGCCATTCAATGCACCTGTTAGAAAAGTTGAGTTTATGAATTTTTCCGATATTAAAAGAGGAAGAGGAAGACCAAAAAGACATGAGAAGAAACTAGTAGAAAGGATCTTTTCTAAATGGAACTTGGTTTGATTGTGCATAATAGAAACAAAGGATTCATGTAGCTCATCTCACCTAGTGGGATTAAGACGTTGTTGTTGTTTGAATATCAATTGAAGATTCCTTTTTAGATCTTCTACTCAATGAGTTTC
The DNA here is from genome assembly GCA_016760335.1 of Gastrodia elata. Classification (NCBI taxonomy): domain Eukaryota; kingdom Viridiplantae; phylum Streptophyta; class Magnoliopsida; order Asparagales; family Orchidaceae; genus Gastrodia; species Gastrodia elata. The sequence continues at coordinate 15,351,283 of CM028673.1, forward strand.
GTTTAGAAATGAAATGCGATCAATCTTAGACTATAGTTCCCACAGACTACGTTGGTCTATATTTGTTTCTAGTTTTCTGTTCTTAGAATTATGGATATAAATAAAAATTTCTTGTGATGCTTTGCTTTCATCCTTTTGGAAAAGGTCGAATGTCAAATGAAAGTGCTCACCCCTTAAGTGTGCATTCTATATTTTGGAAACTGGTGGATGTTTTTCCAGAAAAAACAGTTTTAACATTAGAAAAGAACTTACTCTTTCAGGTAAACTAATCAACTTCAAGTATGTTGATTTTAAAACATGCATAAAACAAAACAGAAGCACAACTGAGATCAAAAGAATGCTTGAACATCAGAATATGAAAGTGACATTTCTATTAATGCTTTGTAGCTAGGCACATTCTATTTTGTATTTAATAAACATGTTACCTAATTTTTTGTGTTCAAAACGTGGCATATTTAGTTATATTTTTTCTTAGTTTATGTAATGTGAATGTGAAAGCATGTGTTTAAATGCACTCACTGCTTGAATTTCTCATAAAAATGATTACTTTTCTTGAACATTGAATGAAGAAACAAAAACATGCTAAGTGAATCTAATCTCATTACATATAATATGCTTTTTTAGCTGTCGTTCTAATAACACGCTTCAGAAACTTTTGTTTTATGTAGTCATGGGTTTTATGGCAATATAATTAGGTTCTTTGTTGTTTTCTTATAAGAATTGCTTTTATAGGTCATAATTCAATTTTCTTATGGTCTTAAACAGGGCATTCCAAATGGCCGGCACTTATAGTGAATGAACCTGGCGCTGGTGCAATTGGGCTGAAGCGCGAGCAGTCATTCTTTGTTCAGTTTTTTGGAACGCATAATTTTGCAAGGTTTTCTTGTCTCTTATGATTCTACTTATGACATCTAGTTAGTCTAGTTATTGGACGTTGAGTTTCTGATTTTCAGCAGCTTATTTGGCAAACAGTCTCCATCATTTTATTCATTCATTTTCTTAAGCTTTTCTCTATTTGCTTGTTTACTCTTTTTTTATTCACATTGTTCAGGGTTGGCCTTAAGCAGGTTATGCCATTTGGTAAGGGCGTTCATTGCTCTCTTGACTTAAAATGCAAGCACGGAAGTTTCATTCAGAGCTTGAATGAAGTAAAACTGTGAGTATTTTTTGCGTTAATTGATTTTCTTATTGCAGTAGGGAATGAAGAGCAGCTGCTTAGGTATAAAAATGAAAAGGAATATTCGGTTTATTTTATTATGCTAATACAAAATTAATTTAGCACGGCAGCATCTTTCCTTAATTTTTTTGTTCTCACATTACAAAAATATAGGAGTTATTACAAAATTCTCTTAAATAACTAAATTTTTTAAATTTTGAAATGAAGTGTGATAGAAGTATGAAACAATTATTTTTTTAAGGAATTGTTTGGTTTGAGATAAACATAATACTAGGGTAATATGATTATAGTGTAAAATATTTTTAGGTAAATCAAAGACACTGTAATTCAAGTAATAGTGATTTGGATTGCGATAATAAGTTTTTCAATATTTACAATTTGATGATAGGCTGATCTATTTTGAGCCTACAATAATTTAATTTTAAAAATAAATTAAAGAACAAAAACAAAAAAAGAACACAAAAGCGCTTGATGTCAGCAAGCATTAGGGACAATGAGCATCGGGGAAAGTCTGCGAGGGCCGACAAAGGTCGGTTGTTGGTGGTATTGGCTTGCTAAGACCGATTGGAGGAGGTATTGGCTAACTATGAAGCTAGGTTTGAGCGTCGGTGGGCGAGATGAAGACGACGACGAAGAGGTTATTGACAATGGTTTTTGTTTGCAATTTCGGTGTTGAATCGAGACAAAGTCAACGCTGAATTGGGACAAAGCTGACGACAAAGCGGGTATCAGGATTTTTTTTTTTGCTCTAGGTGGGGGTGCGGTAATTAGATTATATGCTCGAATCAGCGTAATTTGTGAAGAAACACTCTTATTTTCCCTATAATCCAATTACTATGAGAATCCCGCAAACAAAAAAAATTGTAAATATCGGGAATTATATTATTTACGCCAAAATTACTTAAAATTAACAACCCCTAAGAGTATAACAGCATCTCTCAACCACTGGTTTAAAGAATATATATATCTCCATGTGTACGTACAACCCCATTCCTAGTTTTGTTTTGATTGCAACTTGCTGTAGTGACAATGTGTTTTTGCATGACTTTGTTTTACACTACAAGAAGACAAAATATGAAGAGATGTGATCGTGGACTTATAGGTTTTCATTGTTTTCATTGTTTTCATTGTCTTGCATTTTAGAGTGGTTGGTTGACGGTGGGAATAAAGCTTATACTTTAGAGGACATATGGAAATGTAGAGGAAAGCAATGTAGACGCTCTTGTGAGTCAGTTGTGATAGTGATGTGATGCCTTGCAAATTTAAACAAGATAAGGTGGTAGAATTGTTCTGTATGTAGAGAAGTGATTTGGTTATTCTTTTTGCTGTCAAATTAAAAGAAAAATTTTGCGGGCCTCCGAGTTATCTCTTGAATTTTTGATACCATTAGTTCATTTTCTTGGCTACATGTATGTTTATTGTTTTGTTGTTATTTATAATGTTGGTTCCTCAAATCTATTTTATTGATGTGCGCCTCCTCGGATTTATTACTTGCATGGAGTATATTTGTGATTGAAATTATGTGCTTTTGGCATAGGTACTTGAGCAATCAGCAGCTCCCGGAGAGAATGCTGCAAGTTCAGAAGGAAAAGGGTTTTAATCTTGGCAATGTTGCTTCTGAAGAAAATGAGGAAGGAGTCTCTGCTTTGGAAGACAGTTCAGGGGATGAGGTGATGCAATTTTCAGATGAATACATTTGCCTACCAATTGAAATAGGAAACCTTCGGCTAACTAGTTTAGGTATTTTTTTCTGTACCCGTTTTAAAGCACTTCATCATCTTAAGCAGTGTAAATTTGTTGCGGATGAAGCTTTATTTTCTTGTTATTCTGTATTTACTTTGCTTGCTTTTTTATCAGGAACGATTGTCCATGATTCAGTTTATTTTCATAGAAAGCATAATGTCTGGCCTGAAGGATATACAGCTTATCGGAAGTTTGTGTCAATGATAGGTTATGTTTCTCAACTCAGATAATCTGTGGTCAACGTTGATAACTGAACAATGAATAAATTTCTCCTTCAATGATTGTTTTTAATTTCTTTTATTACCAATCAATATCTAAAATTTTGATTTTCTTATTCAGATCCAAGTAGGATAGCTGTATATAAAATGGAAGTACTACGGAATCCCAAATCGCTGTCCCGGCCATTATTTAGAGTTACAACAGCAGATGGAGAGCAGGTTCTCTCTGCAGTTCCCTGATCTTATAGTTGTTGTATGTTACTTGATTGCTTAATACATTATTTCTGTTTCTGCTTTTTGGGATGAACTTGTGTTTAAAACCATGTTTCTTTGTTTTGTAAAAAAAAACTATGCTGCTAACTTTTTTGTATATTCTTTTGTATCAACGGACAAGGAGGAAATAAAGTTGAGAATACTAGAGATGGTAGCATAGTATCATGAATTTTATCTCTATCAAATCTCTTGCATGATTTATGTGATGTGTAATGCTACTAACAAATTTTGACCGCCTCAAGTTTTTTTATATTATTGGCAACTTCTTACACCACTCATGGCACTTCTTGGGTGGCAGTCAACATCTTTTCCGAATGAAAAGTAAATCATTTGACTTCATTGTGCTCTATCAAATAGTAACCCAACATTAAGTTCCAAGTATGTGAGATCAATTTTTAAAGTTTCTTACAATGTTTTTATTGCCATTTTTTCTCTTTTAAAAATATACTTTATCTATAAGGGCATCTTTTTGTCTGTGCATAATATGACCAAAGCTCTTAAGATGACTATTTAATTTTGTTCTAAATTGGAGCTATTCAAACCTTGCTATGATTCTACTCGTCCCTCATAATATCATTCTGTGTATATGACTCATCCACATTACCATTCTCATCTCCACAATACTTTATTAGTTTATTTAACTTTGTAGGCCATCAATCTTCTTCATATATTATTGTTGATTTTATAGATTTTATATAATCCTTCTCTTTAAGTTTAATAGGGAGATGAATTTACCCAACTTATTTTGAGTGTGTTGTCAATTAGCCCAATGGATGTTAGATCAATTACAAGTACTCATAGAAAATAATGCAATGTAGTTTCTCAAACTAAAATAAATTAAATATTTTAAGTAAGAGAAAGAGATTGAAAAAAGAAGAAAAGGTAGAGGAAGAAGAAACTCATTGTAAAATAGAAAATGATAGAGGAGAAAACCTGTAGGAAGAGGGTCAACATATTGGATAGGGTTCGGATGAGCATTTAAAGGAACAAGGGAGAAAGAACTCAGTTGCAAGCAGAGGCATGTCATGAAGTCCTTTCATGCACGAGGAGAGGGAGCTGATTGTGTGAGGTAGATCTTACAATTGAGTGTGGATTGTACACGGAGAAGCATAATCGTGGTTTTTTATTTTCAAATAAACTGGTATGGTTTATTAAAAAGAAGAATCAAACACGTCTCCTCTCACATGTGCTTGCTGTGTAATTTGGAAATAGCTTGGCGTATTGAAGGGGCCCCATTGCTATCTCAATTGCATTGTCACTTATGCTAGTAGTTTCATTTTTAATAAAGCTTTTATTTTATTACAGATTGATGGATCAAATCCAACCGCTTGTTGGAAGGAAATCTATGAACGGTTAAGAAGTATAAAAGGTTTTGGCTCTCTCACTGATGTGGAAGGTTTCGATTTGCAAAAGTCTGGTACTTACATGTTTGGCTTCTCAACTCCATTGATATCCAAATATATCCAGGCATGTTAAAGATCTTACATTCATGTACATGTCTTGTTTTATGAATAATGTATGCGATGTGTCTATTGTAGTTTTTGTGTGTCTATATATATATAATTTTTCAACAAATCATGAGCATTGTTAGTTCATCTTGTTATAGTTTGTGTTCATTTCATAGCCTATACACTGTAATTCTTGTTGTTTTGATTATGATATGCGACAAGTGGTTGCCTATGCTTGTGACTCTTTTTGTCAAATTGGCATGTTTTCAGCAATTAGCAAAGGGATTTCTTAATCTTTCATTCTTTATGTATTTTTTTCTAACTTGAAAATTCAAGGAGATTGATCCCCTTTTTATAATCATCGTGTGCAATTTTATGCTAATGCAGAGGTATTATAATATTAAATAACTGAAAAAAGATTTCAAAAGAAGGAAATATCAATTTTTGTAGGGCTGCAAGTCTTGAGGTGATTTGATTTCTTTTGCTTTTGTTGCACTTGTATTAGTGATGACATTATTGTTAAAAGTTGTATGGACTCCGTCTTCATTGCTTCTCAGTGTCAGCCTATGCATAAAAGGAGATTTATGTGAAATGTTTGAAGCAAGGTATAGGGGTGGGGTGAACGGTTTTTGAAATTGATTATGGAGCTTAACCATGATTATAAATTATATAAATGTATAGTAGTTCTCCATCTTTGTGCAAGTTATATCTTTATTTCTATTGGCTGAAACGACTTTATCTAGCCTTAAAGTTTCTTAATATATCTTGAATTCAGATGCAATAGTTGAACTTGCATGCAGATTTTAATTTATTGTTTAGAGTTCACCAATTTATGATGCATTTAGAAACTTTAGTTTCTAGATATTTAATTAGAACATTCTGCTAAATACCCATTGCTAATGTGGTATATTAACATTATGTTTTTTAGCATTATTCCAAATAAAGCTTCGTATTCCTTCTTGGTGTCCCTTCAGTAGCATCTACTAACTAATTACTACTCACATACATCGTCGATATTTCAAAGTAATACATGACATTATTTAATGAAATAACTACACAACACTTTTAGTTATTTTTGGGGGGCTACTTTCTTTCTCCTGATTTTATTAAATGGCAGTGTTATTAAGGTGTCTTTGTATTTAAGTTGTATATAGTGTGATTTTATTGAGTAAAAATCGCCATAAATGTTATTAAAAAAACTATAAGCTTAATTGGTCAGCTCACCAGGCATTGGCATCGACACCCCTGATATACTCCCTATAATTTTTTCTTAGAAAACTAAAAGCTCACTTGGTTAACTCGCTGGGCTTTGGCATCAACACCCCTGTTTGTAGTGATGTTTCAGCAATGTCCTCCATCTCCATGATGCTCCTGCTGGATGTTGATCTAACCAACTGCCTAGCTGACCTTGCGATTCACTTGATAATCTATGGCGGCAATCCTAAATTGGTGAAACACAGTAACACCTGATATTTAATTGTTGCTCAGTTTCGAGGACAACTTGATACCATTAAAGAGTGGTGAAACTGAACTTTTATAAGTTTGAAAAATGGCACGTTTGTGAACCAAAAATTCAACATCTCAAAATAACATTGCATGTCAGTGTTATGTTAGCGAACCAAATATTGCTAATCTATAACTGAGTCTAGATTATAGATTTATTCATGTAATGATTCTATTAAGTTTTATTGAGTAGTTAAATTGAAAAGCATGCTTAACTCAAAAACTAAGAATTGTTGTTTGTTTTTGTAGCTGCAGATTATGTGTAAAATGAAGAATTGATATCAAGTTCACCCTTATTGTTTTAATTCTAAATTTTACTTTCAGTATCAACATATCATATTTCTTTTCAGTGTAGATTAGGCTTGAAGAAGGTGGACAGACTACCTGCTGGTTATAGAGCTGTTCGAATTGAATGGAAAGATCTTGACAGGTGCAATGTTTGTCATATGGATGAGGTAATCATTGAATTTTTTATTTTTATTATTAAAATAGTTTTGGAGTGTGTTATGCATAGTCCAATTGATTATTCTACAAAGCGCTTAATGTGTCTATTTAATTTTCCTATAATACTTATTTTGCATAATGTAGGCTGGTATACACATTTACATATTAATTATTTTTGTTTTATGTATAATATGGGTTGTTTGGAACTTTGTTCGTTTTTTTAGGAGTACGAAGGAAATCTCTTCCTGCAATGTGATAATTGTCGCATGATGGTATATAGTTTAATAATTTGGATTGTATGTTGAAGGCTCAGATTACATGTACTTGACTCTTCTGATTATGTTTTTAATCATCTTAGGTGCATGCCAGATGCTATGGCGAGTTAGGACCCATGGATGGAGAGTTATGGCAATGCAAGTTATGTTGTAATGGGGCTCCTAGATCTTCTCCAGTATGCTGTCTCTGCCCTGTCATAGGTCTTTTTTCCCTGACATTCATTTCTGATGCTTTATATTATTGGGTTACATGTTTTACGTCTTTCTAAGGTTTCTTTTGTCTTTAGGTGGTGCTATGAAACCAACGACTGATGGTCAATGGGCTCACTTGGCTTGTGCTATTTGGATTCCTGGTTTGTTAGAGTTATCTTAGTATAATGTAAGGTTTGCTGTAACATTTTATTGGTTCCTTGCCATTAATATATTTCAGTTTACTTTAGAAACTTGTTTATCTGATGTGAAGAAGATGGAGCCTATTGATGGGATAAACAGAATACACAAGGTTATCTTTTACTTTATTGATTCACTCTGGTGTTCTTATTGTCAACAAAATTCCTTGTTATCTTGGTTAACACAGCTTATCTAAAATTCTTAAACTTGACAGGATCGATGGAAACTTTTGTGTAGCATCTGCCATGTAACTTATGGGGCATGCATCCAGGTAGAACTTAAAGTATACCTTGCCTTACTATCATTCCATACTAGTTAATATCTTGGAGCACCTGAAAGATTTTTGCTTTATTAAGTGAAATTATCTAATTTTTTTGTTCACTTTCATCCTACCTTTTTCACCTTGTTACCATAGTGTTTTTGTTCATTAGTGTTGAATTCTGATAGTTAGGAGAATATGTTTGTTGCAGTGCTCTAACAGTAGTTGCTGCACTGCATATCATCCACTCTGTGCCCGTGCTGCTGGCTATTGTGTTGAGGTACCTTTTTAGTCTTTTTTGTGTATATATCTTCCTCATTTGTTATTTTTCCACTTGGTAGTGCTTTGGTGAGAATACAAGCTTGATTGACTGTATTATTGCCTTATTTTGCAGCTTGAAGATGAGGACAAAATTCATTTGATGTCTCTTGATGATGATGATGATCAATGCATTCGTTTGATTTCATTTTGTAAGAAGCATAGCCCACCACCTACTGAGCGAACCCCCATTGAGGATGGCCTAACAGTGCTAGAAAATCCTGTTTCCAGTTATGTCCCTTCAGCTAACGTATCTGGCTGTGCAAGAACTGGTATATGTTATTATATTGCTTGAGTTTAACCTTCCTAATTTATATTTTAACCAAACCTCAGTTTTACAACGTGGGCTGGTTACATGAATCCTTTGTAACCAATGCACGCAATTGGACAATAACACTTTTGCATAAGTTCTCATAGTATATAAGAGCTTAGTCTTGACATTTATTACGTTTATATGTGCAGCTTCCCATGAGCTCACTTTGCTAGAAGAAAATTGTTGAATAATCATCCACTTATTCATTTAATTTAAAATTATAATTTTTTTTTTTTTGCATATAAGTATCCTACATATGCTTTCATTTCATTCAATTTATAGTTTGCAATTTAAAGCAACTATTAATTGAGTATCTTATTTTTGTTTTTTCATTTCAGAGCCTTTTAATTTTGCAAGGAGAGGACAAAAGGCACCACATATCCTTACTGCTACATTATCTAAAAGATTATATGTTGAGAACCGTCCTTATCTTGTTACTGGCTATTGCCAAAATGGCATTGCATCTGGTATTTCATGTAATAAGTCCATGCAAACAGTTTATTCTTCTGGTGCTAAAAAATCAAAAACTCTGCCTGAAACTTCTACAAAAGTTTCTTCAATGTCTGAGAAATATGAAAACATGAGATCAACTTATAGAGCACGTTTATCATTTGGTAAGTTCTGTTTTTTTTCTCTTTTTCCCCATCAAAGTGTATAAATTCTACAATTTAGATATTTATACATTTACACTGATTTCATTTTTTGAAAGCACTTTCAATTAGACATTTTTGCAAAGTTAATTTTTGAAATTTCTATGCTGATCATTATTCTTACTTTTTTAATGCCTCCTTTCTTCTCTCATGCATCATTTTTTGAATGCACTTCGAAATAAAAAATGAGGCATAGAATTTTAAGGAATTTTGCTTTGATATGGTGTGTTAGAACTTCATGATTAGGAAATAGTCATTGAGCTCTTTTCGTCTCAAGATATGCTATCTGAATCTACATTGAGCAGTCTTTGTTTTATAAAATGGTAGAGCTTAGTCTTTCCATTTATATTGAAAATATTACCAAAATAGTCCATTAACTACTTTAGCTTGATAATTTTATTTCAGACTATTCAAATTTTCTAATTTAGTCATTCAACTATTTATTATGCTCATTTTAGTCTCTCGACTAATCATTTTGAGCAAAATTGATCACATGAAATTACAAATTTTGGGATATATTTGTTTTAAATGAAAAGTTGAAGGACTAATTAGGATATTTAATAGTTGAGGGGATAAAATGAGCATATTGAATAGTTTAAGACTAAATTTGCAAAACTTGGATACTTTAAGGACTATTTTATCAAATTGCTCAAATCTTGCAGATTCATTGTGACCACTTTTAATGGTTCGTGTGACTGTATGCAGTGTCGATCCACTGCATTTCACAGTTCTGAGAATTTGATGTTGGCGTTTTGGCTCGAGTAGTGATATTGAAAGTTGATACATTGAATGAAAAAATTTGTAACAATGAAAGGTTGTACATAGGATATATCCTACTGTGGGAGGACCTTTATCTAGCTATAACTACATTGGTCATGCTTCAGCAATGGAATTTTAGCAGTGGGAACATCACTTAAACGACAAAACAACTTCTCTAGAAGAAAACGCCAATAAGGCAGTGAAAACCTCTTAATTGTTCTGGTAACAGAAAAATATTGGCACTCTAGGGCGTTCAGTCATGTGGAAAAATAGATGGGGCAACTTGTATTTATTCTTCAATAAAAGTCTCTTGGATGGCTGACTATCTTTCTCAAAGCAAGAACAAGTAATAACAGCAATTTTCTTTACTGAATGTGCTATTGAAGAAAGAAAATTATTGTAGACTGAATTACAACTTTCTAAATAGGGTAAAACACTATTTATCCACTGATTATAACATCCAAGGTGAGTCTGTCAGACACAATTAGCAAAGTTCAGGTTATTCAAATCTGAAATCAAATCTTTTTTCACTAAGAAGACCATTGGCAGTTCCGTGTGCAAGAGTGCAGTACATTAACTTCTTTCATCTTTAGATACCCATGAGCTACCAAACTTTCCTCACAATATACTGCATTTTTCACATTGCCATGGTTTTGAAACTCTTTAATTTGTCGTGCTCTAGATTTATGCTCTTTGTAAGCATTGTGTTAATTTGTTTTATGATAGTTGATAAATGCCATAGCAATTTATGATATTAGCCTTTCTTTTGCAAGGCCCTTAAGAAATGAACCTTTTTTTCTTTGAACGATTCATGAACCATTTTAGTGGAATAGACGTTCTTATTTCATGGGGTTATTACATGAAAATCTATCCTTATCTGCAACAATTCTTCTCCTTCACCTATTATTCTTTAATATATATCAATAATGATGGCTATTATAAATGAACATTAAAAATTAACTGAGTATTTCTAAAATTTTTGTTGGAATTCTGCTTGTTGTAACTATGTTTATTGATTTTGCTTAATAGATTTATTACCTAATGGGATCTTGATTATTGTATTGATTTTGGTGATATAACAGCTGGATACTGTGGTTTTGACATCCATATGATGCATTAATACATTGTCTATTTGAAAACTGGCAATTAAGTTATCGGATATTTGAGTTTATTTACTTCGTTGATAGAATTTGGTTTAATTTCTAAAGCTGTCATATTTCTATCAATAATGAATTGGCTTATTTTAGTATACCTAAGAAACTTTTATTTTTTTCAAACATCTGCATCAACCAACTTGTTTTCCAGAATAGTGCATTTTTCCTATAAATTGTGCTGTTAAAACTAATGCTCGTATCTATTTTAACCTTTAGTACAAGGTTTAATCAGTTGTTGTGCTTAATTTCTCTTAGATATTTTCTTTGCATATAAATATTCTTCTTAAAAATTTAACTACAATTTAATATTCCTAGGGAAATCAAGAATCCATGGGTTTGGTGTTTTTGCTAAGCTTCCTCACAGGGCTGGGGATATGGTAATCCTGGGAAAGAACATTGTAAACTAGTTTGTTACTTGTTTTTCTCCTCCTATTTGCACTTACATATTTTAGTGCAGGTCATTGAATATTCTGGTGAACTTGTCCGACCATCAATTGCGGATATAAGGGAACATTGCATATACAATTCTCTAGTTGTATGTTATTTTTCTTTTCCTGTTCGATGATGCATTCATTTCTTTATAAAGCTTTTTTCTCTTCTTTAGATAATCTGATTCCATCACTACTTTGCTTTTTTTTTTTTTTTTTTTGTGATCTCCCTACTGATTTTTGTTATAGAAATACCATTGGTATGCTGCTTTACTGTTTTTGTTATATCTGTAAGGTTTTTTTTCTAAACTATCTTCTATTTTATTTTGATCTCGTTTATTCAACAACATATTTTAACGTAGAACACTATTTTGTACTCATAAATATTGTATTATGTATAGACTGAAACACTTTAAAATTATACTGTACACTATTCTAACTCCAGTCAACCAGTAATCTTAATCATCTCTATAAACCTAATAGTAAGCACACAAGGACATTCCTAGTACAAAATGACCACGAGCATAATAAATCATGATGTTAATGCCAGTTAAAAGCAGTTGTGATATTGAGAGTGACTTGTTTTGTCCACTATCTTCAAGAAGTATTGATATTCATTTATGCATGACATCACCGGAGTAAAAAAGGAAAGGACATTGTAAAGTTGATGTATGCATGAAATCACATGCTCCCTTTATGATTGAACTGTTCCTGGGTGTAAATGCTTCCAGCCTCGAAATTAAGAGAGCATCTTCAATGGCTGAATTGTTTTTATTGGGGATTCTTTCCAACCCAACTATTTTTGACTCCTCGCCATACCTTCACATGAATTCTTAAAAAAATGTTTTGAGCAAAGTTTTTTAAGCCAAACCATTTAAATATTTTTATGTTTTGGGTATTCGTCATATTGTCGTGCCACTGTTGCTCATTAAATATACATGCAATTCTTGCAAAATCATAGTCTTATATGATTTAATTAATTTAAATTTAAGAGCATTTATTTCAACATGAAATACATAAAATAACATTTTTTCTTGTATTTTGTGCTTATTTGAAGTTATTATATATTTTATTCCCAGCAGAACCTGCTTCTCATGAGTTGCCAATTACTGTTTTTCTACAAAATATTAAGGATTGTGAATTAAGTTATTAGCATTCAAACTTATTAAAGATTTCTCAAATTATATTTAAGTACACCTAATGTTTGGTTCTTAATTCAACGTAAGATTACATAACAATCTTTAATTTCTTCCTTTTCCATTTAAAGATATGAGGGTATTCTAACAGGTAAACGCTAATTTAAGAAAACTACCTATTTTGGAAAAATAGTTCTTAGATTAATTTAGTTGTCTAATTTAGTTACAAACTGTTAAAAATGCTTGAGATATAGTGTCGATTCCTTTTGATTTTTCCAAATAATCTCTTATCATATTTTTGTCTAAAAATTACTCAAATGTACTTCATATACATAAATGTACACATGAACAGTATATTTGAACGGGATTTCAATTTTTCTTTAGGCATATGATAACGTTAGATTTTTTTAAGACAAAGGGTACTTGAAAATCTCGCGAATTAAATTGGATAATACCAAAAAATGTGGGAGATTAATCTAACAATTAACTAGAAAACTGGCCTTTGACAATTATCCTAATTTTAACTGAGAACTTCCAAATAATAGAACTTTGCCTTTAGCCTTCGTTGGTTTTGTAACTTGCTGTCATTGTCAATAGAATTAAGCTTTTTGGCATGTAGGTTTTTTATGTAGTGCTACATTTTGTTATTTTATTATGGAAAGTGTTTTGTTTGATTTTATTTTGCATTTTATTAATCAAATAACATTACCCGCATTATTGGTTCGTCTAGACGTGGTCAAATTTGGTCTTATTACCATTATCTCAACTTTATAGGATTTTATTAGAAAAAAAAGAAAGAAGGTAATCATAGTTGAATGTTTAAAATAACATTTTCCAAGTAAATTGACATTATTGATATATATAATGTGTAGCTAATATTATTTTTAATATCATTAAACAAAGCAAAACTACAAGGTTAGTATTACTAAACCGTGTAAAGATGAATTAAGTTTTATCTTAAGGGCATGCAAATTTTGATTAGATTTAAGCAATCAGGATAGTAGAATCAAATATCTTTTTTGTCCTGATTATAATATTTTTGATATAAATGTTATTCTATCATCCAGTTTGAACTATATTTATATGGAGTTGCCAAAAATAATAAATAATATTCTGATTGTGACATTGAATCTGCTTACAACAGATTTTGGCTCTTTCCCAAAATTTTGAATCCCTTCCAGGTATCTCGTTTTGATAAAATTGAAGTTTAGTGTGTTCTTTAATGCTTCTGCTAGTTGTAAGAATTGTTTCGAATGATAATATCTGTTATACTTCTCACGTGAAATTTGTGTACTCTCTAATTTAAATTTTTTTCTTAAAATTGATTACTTTCTAAATGTACCACTTCTCTTTGTTGGTTGACCTGTTACATTATTATTTCTGTTGCTTTTTCTCTAAATCATATTGTTTATTTTTTTGAAAGTGCCACTGGCCACAATTAAAAAGTTTTCTATATTTTATTTATATTTGAGACACGATACTCTTACTGGCTCTAAGTGTATATTTTTAAAATTAATTAAATGATTTGATTGTTCACAAATTTTTTTTTTTTTTTTTTGTATGTGTGGCCGGTGGGATTTGAACTCATGAACCCATGACTTGGGATAACAAATCCTGAGCCTCAATCACTGGGCTACAACACCATTCACAATTGTTCACATTATTACTTCTATCTACCGGTTCTATGTATAACCATTCTGTAAACTTTGTTTTATTATGTGAAAATGTATTTTTATTTAAATATTTAGTAGATTAATCCTTTTATAAAAGAGCTTAATATATATATATATATATGTATTATTTTTTAGTTTTTATATTTTATTTTTGTTCATTTTATTTTTATTTTTTAATTTATTTTAATTGTTTTTTAGTTTTTTATTTTTTAATTTTTTTAAATTTGTTTATTATTTTTTACATTTTATATTTTTTAATTTTGATTTTGATTTTAATATATATATATATATACACACACATATATATATATAATGTGGCTTTCAAACTATTGCATATATTCATATTTATGGTAATTGGTGGGTTTGTAATAGTTATGTTGCTTCAATATATTTGATGGTCATAAGCTTGTGTCACAGAAGCAGCATTTTTTTAATTTTTGGGACAGCTTTTTATTCACGCATATGCCATTATATATGACTATGAGAAGTTGCAGAATATTGATTTATATTTATATTAATATTTTTTTGTAGGGTGCAGGAACGTACATGTTTCGCATTGACAACAATCGGGTCATTGATGCCACTAAAGCAGGAAGCATTGCTCATCTAATTAACCACTCTTGTGAAGTAAGAATTAGCATTAATTTATTCTGTTTATTTGCTTGTTAATCACCTTGCTACTAGTTCATGTTGGCTTATTGCAAAATCATCTTAGAATTTTAGAGAGCACTGTTCTAATTTGTTTAAATTTGAAAATATTAAAATCATTGGTTTGGTTTATATTCTTTTTTTTGCACTCCGGCGGGTCGTTTATTTGGTTGCTAATCAGCAACCTTGTTCATGCTTGCTAGCATATTTTTTATTTGTAATGGTACTCAACATAAAGCACTCCTTGCTTTGGTGTTTTTATATATAGCAGCAATCTAAGAACAAAATAGTACTAGGTCAAAAGTCTAGTTTTAGATTCATCATCTATTTACATGGCACAATTTTTGTTAAAAGGAAGATTGGAATTTAGAACAGCAGTGTTTGTGAGTCCTGAGTAATTTTATTACTCATTATCATTGAGCACACACACACGCTTATATATTTGTTATATATATATATGCATATACACAAGATTTTCAAAAGGAAAGGAAAGATAAAATACCGTTGACAGAGCAACACTGAAATAAAAAGGAAAGTGGAAATAAACTCAGTTTAATTTTGATAATCCTTAGGTTCACTTATATAGAGGTAGCTGAAATTTATTGTTATTTTATATTTTATTTGAGGCACTTGAGCGGACAAATCAGGGGATACGTTTCTTTGAAAGATATTTCCAGGAAATGAGACTTGGATGCAAAGCCCAGAAATTTTGTTTATTATGTAATCTGAATGGCACAATGCCAACAACTGATAAAAAGGGTTAGCTAAGAGAATTTATTGTGAGAGAAGGCAAGAAAAGACAAGTTGGATCAGCAACAAAATTAAAAAGAAGATGATACTGCCTCTACATTTGATAATGGACGACATAAGTGCTGTGTTTGAATATTCTAATCGACCCACAAAGTCTTCCTTGGCTGGCTTGGGAAGCATTAACTCAGAAGCAAAGAGATCTAGGAGCCTAAAAAGTGTTAGAAAGGAAAAATCTCTGACTAAATTTTAAAATAGTTGCTAGAGTGTTTTGTTCAATAAAGCCAATCATCCAAGTCTTACCAACCATTCTTTGATGCTATGATGGCCTAGATCATATTTGGTATCACTCAAGTCTTCACTTTTAGTAGCTATTTATGGGGAGCAACATTAACATATTCGGGTTGCACGCCTTTTAGGGTTGGGCATCTTCTACACAATCTACAATTGCGACTCAGCAACTTGTTAGCTTTAGTTGCAGGATTTGCATGCCAGCCAATAAGATCTTTTTAAAAGTGGGTTGTGGCATTGAAGGGGACTATAAGGTTTTGGACAAAGAGTTTGTGGTGATTAGAATTCCAACCCAAGTTACAATAAGATTATTTGGTGACCCATGTTGAATGACTTCCAAAACATTGTCTCTACCAACCACATGTTTGTGAAGTTCCCAAAAAACAGGGCTGTCATCGGCTGCATAGGAGATCTTGTGGCCTCAAGGTACAGTTGTGTCCATGTGTAAGGATCCACTAAAATTCCATGAGCCCCAGAAAGATTTTTGGAGTTGTTAGAGTTGCTGATCAAACCATCACAAATGTGCTTGAGCTAATGTCAACATTTACAACATGATATATTAATAACAGATCATTGCCTTCTCTAATTTAATTGTATAAAGAGACATATACGGCTATTTGATTTTTTCAATAAAATGTTGCACAATCATGAAACTCAAATCCTGGTGATCTAGTGTTACAGAAGGTAGAATAAGTTCTTGTCTAACTAGGATGGCTCCTATTATTATAAAGGTCTTGGTTCGAAATTTAGCTTATTGGCATGAGACTTTTGAGGGGGCTGAACATACTCACACTTTTAGCTCTTTTAATCTTAAGAAAATTTATCCTTGATTGGTAGGAACACTTATGAATTTAGTAACAATTTAATTTTACCAAGGAGTGGCTCGAGATGAGGTTCTATATGTTGGAGAAGACTAGATAAAACCTGTTAACACATCTATGTCACCTTGAAGGCTCTTGTACATTTATAATGGTATATATCAATAAAGTAGAATGGCTTTGTTTCATAACACAAGTAAAAATTTGAACAAAAGTTCAAGTATTACACAATAAGTGTATTTGTCACAAAATATAAAGTACAAGACTTATAACATTTTGATTATATATATATATATATACATATATATATATATATATATATATATATATATATATATAAACTACAAGAAACTAAGATGCGATATAGAACAGTTCAGAGTGTGCCAATAATAATCACAACAGCACAGAATAAAAGGTGAGTTAAAAAAGAAAAGTAGAAGCACTGAACCAGCAACTGAATTGTATGACAATAAAATCGAAAATATAATCTCGCTTAGAATTTGAGTTCATGGGGCTTTATGCGATCCCTGAGTGTAAATCTGGGGTGAAGTTCAGGTCATCCGTTTTAAGAGATCCTTCATTAAGTCATTTTGAAAGTCTTAAACTTGCCAAGCAGGGGGGTGAAGTTCAGGTCATCCAAGGTTCCTAAGACAATAACCTTGGATCTTTGCATTGTGTGCATCCTTCACATCTTCTCAAGAGTCAAAATCAATAACCAGCAGGGCATTTCAGTCCATTTTGATATCATAGAATAGTTTGTTCTACAAAAGTGCGAAGCCTCCTCAACTTCTTTGAAATTCAAATAATCCTTCGAGACTCGATAGTGTTGTGTATGATCTTTGCCTCACTCGATGCAAGAATTGAGGAGAAAGGGGCTTGAAGCTTGAACTTGTCAAGCCGTGTCTTTAGCAGAACTATCTCTGTATTATTTTCCTTAATCTACAGTGGTCTGAGTTTCACTCAAGGATATATATATATATATATATATATATATATATATATATATATATATATAGCACATGGGTGTTTAGGTGATCAATTATAGTGTCTTTAGTGGTCATCATTTTCTCTATTTTAACCACACAAGCTTTGGAATCTAGGAGAGCTTTGGCTAAATCTTTGATTAAATACTTTTGTTTTTTTTCAAGGTTATCACAATGTAAATTGATGAGACCCTTGGTGCTTGAGGTAATCCTTAGCTCTAAGATCTTTTTCTCTTCTTCTCAAGTCTTCTTCAAACTTATTGTCCACACCTTTGGACACAACCTCCATCATAGCTATGATATATTGCTCAAGAGCATCATGCTCTGTTCGAAAGTTTAGAAGGTGCTAGAGTGTCTGAGAGAATTGTACCAATCAAAACAATTAACGACCAATTCTAAGAAAAGTCCGAACCACATAAAAATATGTTAGTCTCATACCTCGAGTTGCGAGTGAAACCTTTGCCTTGCTGAGCTTTCTTGGGATGCCATGGGAGGCTTATCATTCAAATCTTCCTCCATACTACGGAAAAATATCACTTTGGTGGCCAATGCATATTTTGGAGTTTATTTTTGGGACATTCTTTGGGGAAGGAGCAGTTGCTGTATACTCGACAGATTGTTTAGTTACCACAAGAACAATGGATGTTAGATGTTGAACATGTTAACCAAGTAACTCAAAATGATTGAATGGGAACTCACTCACCATAAAATATCTGTAGTGTCTGCTAGACTAGTCAGAGCTTGTTCTGTATGAGGAGTCAGGCAATAACTTTCATTGTCTAATGCTGACAAATTAATTTCATTACTGAACATTTTAATATATTTAATGCATATGCACTGGATGATTCCACCATCACCCAATGCTTGAAATATCCATGTAATCTATGAATCTTCTTATCGATTCTAGAGTTGGAAGAGTTTGATGGGATACAAGGAAGTGGGAGTCTTAAAAAACTTGAGCTTTGCAAAGTCAAACTCATTTTCATAAATGGCATTAATCATCTAGTAGGAACTAGGCACTGATTGCATAGGGTCAAGTCTAGATATTTTTTTCATATAAATGGTTTGACGGAGCTAAAACAAAGACAAAGTGAAAGAGTTGTGTTGGCACACGCTTCTTTGGTAGAGGTGGCCTCGTTTGACCTTTATTTGTTTTTAGCCATCCTTAAGGCCACCTCGTCTTCTTTGATCAACCACTCCAAGATAATGTTCTTTTTCATCTTTTTAAATTGGGTCAACTTGGTGATGGAAGTTCCAACAAAATCCTTTCACGCCTCTCATGAATTGATTATCTCTGATGATGCTGAAGACAATTGTTTACTTTGTACCGGATCATCACTCAAATTGAAAAGAATAAGTTTGGAAGGTATTATCGTGATTCTAGAGGGTTATCACTTGAATTAGCGATGTTATTCTTTAACTTTGTGTAGTACTCAATTCTTTATTGCTTTAATGTGCTAAATTGAATATTAATAATGCTTAGTTGTGATAATTTTTCAAATAGTAGGTATTCTGGCTTAAGTGCTAATTCATTGAGTTATATTAGGTATTTGACAGGCTGTCAATATTATCTACCTTGTCTCGTAGATAAACAATTAGTAAAACAAGTTGACTGATTGGGCTATATTTTCATTTGATTGTTTCTTTTATTCTCACTTCATCATTGTGCTTGGCCATTTCTTATGTTATGGGCTTCATTTGCAGGTAGGCTGCATAAACATCTTTATCATTTCGAAGCATCTTTAACAATGGTTTCACTTCTCATCAAGTGTTTACCCAAATTAAACTCGTAACATGACTCTTTAGTAAAAGAATGTTAGTTTTAAGAGATTTCAACTTCATGTGGGGAGAGTAATCACTTGGGATAAAGCCTACTTATCTTGAAAGACTAGATATGCTTGCAGAAGACCTAGAAGGATGACTCCCAAACATTGGCTCGATTTTTTAGGTTTATTGTTTCTTCCGGCTCAGATGAAAACTTCTATTCGGGAGATCTCTCTCTCTAAAGTTGGTCGACACCAGGATGTGATCGATTAAGTATGAATGGTGACTGAAACACTTCTCTGTTGGGGTGTGCATTATCACTTGACATTAATAATCCTCCTTCTGGGTTGAGTTTGTCAGCAGGAGGGTCATCACTTGAACTCTCGTGATCTTTTGCTTCCTTCATACGTTGTCCTATCACAGTCATTGTGCATTTTGTCTTAAATTTCATGCCCCTCGTTGTAAATAAATTTAACCACTTTGTTCGTTTCATCCCTTGGAGGCCTAGGATATTGGTGTCCAGATTAATCATTGGGGGTGTTTCTTCCAAAAGATCCACCTTAGCCCATTTCGGGGGATAGAATTGCACTTTTTTGGCCTTGAGCATGGCTGTATCACTCTTTCCCAACATGCAATAGATGCACTATTTTGAAGAATGAAGAAGAGATTGATGGTTCATATTCCCATGCTTCAGAGCTCCTTCATTCGTCCTTTTAAAGCTTCCCATATTTGATCTGAGGGGGCTGAATGTTACACCACATTTTAGCGCCAAAAATGTTTTAATTGCATTTTACTTAATGATATCCTATATTTTTAAATTTTCCCCACAATTATAGTGTCCAAATTTTCCTAATCTTTTTCGATTAATATTACACTTGTTGAGTTGTTACTTTAGATCAGGACACTCAAACGTTGTTTCAAAGCTTTGAGGCATGTCCTCGATTCCTTAATTTATGGGGCATTAATTATAAATGATGTTGACGGTAATACATAATCGTTACCCATTTACTTTGCTGTCAAGTCGTTTGATGTTTTAATCATTACAAAGATTCCATGATCTTCAATCCTTGCAAGATCTTTTATGGTATGGAAAAGGTGAGTTCATAGCAGAATTTTTGGAGCTATCTCTTATTATTGCACAATGTCCACAGGATTTGCTCGTGCTGGGATTATAGGATAATTATTACACTTTTTTCTTTTAGTATATATCACAAAAGATCTAAAAAAGGCCTACTTTATTTGCTCCATTATTTTTATGAGGTTGTGTTTTCAAAATCATAGCTCTCAATCACTATAATATTTCAATAATAAAGAATAGTGATAAAGAAGCAACATAATTCTCAGAAGGTGGACATGTCTTTTTCAAGATCAAATGAATTTAAACTCTATTTTTGTTTGTTCTTTACTTTTATGCAATTACCTTGTCTCTACTTGTGCAATTGAATCCCATTGGCTCAAGAAGATATTGACATCTAATTGCTTTATTGAAGACTTGATCATACTCAACTGAACCTCGACTTAAAAATCATGGATCTACATATATAATTCATAACAACAACAACAACATTATCAAGCATTAGTCCTACTAGGTAAGGTTGGCCCTATGATTTCTTTGTTTTCTTTATGCATAATCAAATAGAAGCCCCTCCTTAGTCTTCATATAGAAAAGATCCTTTCTTATAGTTTCTTGTTATATTTGTTTTAGTTTTTCCTCTTTTAATGTGGGTGAAATTCGTATGCTCAATTTTTCTAATAGGGGCATCTAATGGTCTTGCTTAATCTGGCCAAACCATCTAAAGATGACGTTCTCTAATTTTATTCACTTTTGGATCTTCACCAATCTTGATATGAATGAACTCATATATCATTATATATTTTTTGAATATACCCACTCATTTACTTAGAATTATCATTTTTGTAGCGCTTATTTTATTCGTTAATTTTGTTTTTGTTGGCCAACACTTCTCTATAAAAATTAGATGGTCATAAAGTTGCTTCCTTACGTTTTTCTTTAATTTTGAGTGAACTTTTCGATCACACCACACTCTAGAAGCACTTCCATTTCATCCAATCATTTTTAATCCTATTAATTGTATCACTCTTTATTTCACCAGTTTTTTGAATAATTGAACAAAGTATTTGAATCACTCACTCTTATTGACCACATTGGTCTTCCATAGAATGTCTTCAAGATTTTGGCATATGTTATGATTAACTTAACAAGCCATTTAATCTTTTTGTGATCTATTATGATGAGAAATCTTTGGACTCTAAAGTAATCTTTCACAACTTAATTTTTTAAACTTAATCCTCAATCTCATTAATAAATAGAATGTCATCTACAAATTTCGTGCACTAGTGAATCTCCACTTGGTTGTGTTCAGTATGAATATTCATAATTAATGCAAAAAGTTATGAATTAAGAACAAAGTATAGATGCAATTCAATTTTATTAGGAAATCATTATAAATATCTTTAATATCATTAATATATTGCACCCAAATGTTTTCTCTCCAAAACTTGCCATAAAATTTATCTTGGTGCTGTATGGTAGATCTATCTAGCGTAAAATCTAATTGATTGTGAAATACAAGTATCACATCATAATCTTTTTTCAATCATTCTCTTTAGATTTTAACATATAGTTCATTAATTTTATTTTCCTATAATTTGCATAGTTTTGAGTATCATCTTTATTTTTTAGTTTTCCAAATAAAACATTAAAAAACATGGTAAGCCAATAGGGGATATCATCTGATCTTGTTACTTTTTCGTTCTTCCTTTTTGTAAAAAAATTCAAAATTTCAACTCTACTTAAAAAGGGAAGCAAAATTGAAATTATTTTGTATAATCACCAAACTCTCGCATATTAATTGTATTTATACAATTTCATTAAACGTTTAGTAAAATAATCCATCTATTTATATTGAATATTTTTTTTTTTTAAATATTATTTCTTATCATCATCTTTGTTATAGTTTAATTGATTCAACCTCTTGGCTCTTTTATTTTTTAATTTTGTTAGTTTATATAAATGTCTCTTCTTGTCACTTTTAACTATATTGCAAACACAACTAGCAACTAAATTTCATATAAGGTTAGCTTCTCCCTCAAAATTTATGATTCAAAATTTAAAATTTCACTGTTATAAATATCTATAATGCTCTTTTTTAGATTCTATATAGTTTTAAGGTATTTTATGTTTAGTATTACTTTTTTTCTTAAATTCAAAATCAATAATCAATGTTGGGTCATCAAATAATCATATGAATAAATACTACAATCTTTGAAGCATAAATGATCTCATTTCTTAGATAAAAAAATCAATGTAAGCTTTAGTAGCTTCATTTTAATAAATTATAACTTGTTACTCTCTTTTCTTGAAGTAATAACAATAATAAGATCATAAATTAAAGTGAATTTCAAATTAATTTTTTTTTATTAGTTTTTACAAAGCTATCATGACTACTATTAAATTCTTCAGTCTCTCTTCCAACATGTTTATTTAAATTTTCTCTTGTAAATAACATATTTGTTTTGAGATAATCTTTGAACTAACTCCTCTAAATCATGCAAATTTTTTCTGCTCATATTCAAAATTATTTGAGGGTCATAAACATTTGTAATATTAATTTATTTTTCATTAATTTATTTTTGAGTGTTGAAGGTTAAAGCATAAACTATTAAGTTCATTTGTTTTCTCTCCCACTCATTGTTTCTTGATGATCTAAAATGTTTATCTCCTGTATATCATAATATATATTAATTTTAAAATCTTGCCACTGAGAGTGTTAATATTAAAACTACATAAATCTTAATTTAGTATCATTTAAAAGTTTGTGCACGCATTCGTCCATAATATGGAAACTCTCACTTATTTGACATTACACTAGCGGGCCAATGTGACGGTCTTTGCTCACTTTTCACTACTTTCAAATAATGCAGCTTATTGCTTTTATGGAACTCTTTGGCTCTAGCACAGGTTTTCTAAAAATGAACCATGTCACGAGAAGATTTAACATAGTTTTATGCTTTGTATTGACTACCTAATTGAAACCTCCTCCTTTTTCATTTAGAACTTTGAACCTGATAATGACATTGTTAAAGCAATTCTCTACTACCAATTATGGTAATGTGTTGTTGTTGTTGTTGCTGTGTGTGTGTGCAAATATATTTCTATATTTGAAATTAGGCACTAGAAAATTATTAGAAAGCTTAGGATATTTATTTAGTTTTTAGAGTATGATCTAGTGTAGTAACATTAGTATTCTAATAAAATGACAAGCACAAATTCAAACAACTGTATAGAACTTGTTTCCAGAGATTTCTTGGAAATCAGAGAATATATCTCGCTATTGAGGTCTTTAAAAATTTTGGCATACCTATGAAGCCATAAGTAAATTTATAAATGATATTGAAGCAAATATTTTGTAAATTTTAATACTTCTTTTTTGTCGATTGAAGTGGAAAACACATGCCATACATAACCCCTTTATTTTTAGGAAGTTGAGATGACAACTAATTAATGAGGACTTGTTGATCATCATACGTTTATTCATGAGCAAGCATTAGGCCATTTGCTTATATCGATAATTTAGCAAAGTTTATCATGGAATAATCATGGCTTGCAAAATGTACTGGCTTAAGTCAAAACTCCATTTCAAATTATAACGACTCCATTTTTGACACTTTCTGATCTATTCAATCTGAATTAATGAACTCATCAGGAAATCCTGATCCTAAAGCACTCATTTGTTCGGATAATCACATAACTGCTGCTCTGAAGTTTCCATGATTGCCTCACTTGCATTTATATATTGCTTTGAATGCTTTTGTGCTTTCCAGAGTCATTAAATATCAAATGAACTAGAGCTAACTTATGCAATAGATGGATCATATAGAAAGAAACAAGTGAAGGTATGATTGCTTAAGCCCTTGGGAGGTAAAAGATTTTATTACTTTTTGTACGAGTATAAACATTGTTGATGATAGAAAATGAATATCTGTGATCGGTGGTAGGAAGCTTCAACAAAGCATTAGGGTTTCTTATCTGTTTAAGGAAAGTTTGTTTCCGCTTTTTACTAAAACTTGGTGAGAAAGCTGTTGAAAACAGTGTTAGTACTGCAATACCTCACAAAACAACATCATCTGTTTTTAATTTCTGGTATGATTTTGAACCATCCTCAACTTTTATCAATGCAATCGAATTTACTTTTAATTGACCACCACACTTGCGATTACTGCTCACCAGTGAATAGCATAATGTAGTACACAAGCCTTTTTAATTGCGCCACTGTTTCTCAACTTTTCTATATTTATTCTTCTAGATTCATGTAAATTGACAACTGTATTCTTGATCTTTTTTTTTTTTTATTTGTTTGCATTTTGTTTGTTTAGCAACGATTCATTGCTTATTAGGAATATGCTTTTATGTACTTTGACAGCCCAATTGTTATTCAAGGGTGATAAGTGTCAATGGCGATGAACATATTATCATATTTGCAAAAAGAGACATTAGTCAATGGGAGGAACTGGCGTACGATTATAGGTAAGGAATGTTTGTTTAATGTTTTATTTCTCCTCATTAATGCTTAACTATTCTATTCCTCGTTGTCTTTGGTTCAGGTTTTTTTCCAAGGATGAGTTGGCATGCTGTTGCGGCTTCTCAAGGTGTCGGGGCATTGTTAATGACTTGGAAGAGAGAATAGTAAAGATTGAGGCTCCTAGATCAGATCTAATAAGTTGGGATGGAGAATAAAAGTAAAACACACAAGCCTACATGCTTTTTTATTTCAACTTGTATGTATAATTTGAATTAAATTTTTTTTTGTAGTTTTATTAGAAAAATATGGAATTTGTTTGTTTTTTTCTTCTTGTGTAATGCTAATGAGTGATCTTTGTCTTGTTTGTACAAATAAAATTTGTAATGATTGCACTTTTAGAATTTTGTAAAAAATTACTTTTTATTCTTCGGAAGGATCTTTGGGGAAAATATTGTATGGTGTGTTCCTATCAGCTATCTATGATATTTTAAAGGCTGGAATAGTGAAATTGTTCTTTGTTACTCAACACGTTCAATGGAAAATTTGAATGCTCCATTGTATACTTTCACAAATCATTTGTATTGAATATAAGAAGCAATAATACAAATTTAATGATTTCATATTTGTAACTTTGGCAGTGTTGATTTGTCTGTTTTTAGTAACATGGAGGCTAAAGATCAGGTTCATATGCATCTACTGCAGGACAAATGATTGGAATTGGATAATGATCTTCAGACTTCGATGATAAAATATTTTCCATTAATTTTCTATCATCTTATCTTTGGTTGTTAATGGGAACAGAAATTGCACGTATAATGGCAATGCTTTAAAATTTATTCTGGGTTGACAGGCCAACTATCCTCTTGGAGAATGAAACTTACACTAAGATATGTGAGGTTGGATCTATCTAAAAAATATTACCAAACCCTAAAATCATATGCCTGAATTTTTAATCTATTGGTTTAGTACAAGGCTTAACTATCGTTGCTTTAGATGTGAACATGTTGGTTGTGAAACTGCAACTTGTAAAAGTAGTGCTCAAAATTCTAGAACTGACAAAGATCCAACAAATAAGAATGAGATTGGCTGTAGAGGCCTAGCTCGTCTCAGAATTCTAAAATGAGATAATTGCTTATGAAAGTTTGATTTTGATTAAATAATTACTAAAGAGGAAGGATTAAATCAGATTTTGGGGTCCACACATGTTGTCTATAGCTGCAAATGCTCGTCTCATTAAGTCAATACATGCTACTGGTACCGACCTTTACCATACTCATGTTTGGAATCACGAGGAAATTTCTGTTGTGTAATACAGATAAAGGGTCACATTACAAGTTTTGTGAGCGGGTGGTTTGAATATCCACAAAATAATGATATGGAGGAAAGTGCCAGCTGCCAAACGCATTTTTAGTTATATCTACAAGGAAAAATTGTTTAGGCGGAAGGAATGTATGTAGTCTTGATACATTGTTGAAAACAATATTTTTATGAGGTAATGTGGTGTTTTGGCTTATTGGAAACACTTTTCCTTTAGATGTGACAGAATTGATGATAACATCAACTGAGAATTTGCTGAAGGTGACTCAATTAGTAGATGCTGGTTGGGTCTCACCCTAATTGCTGGAAGCTAATGTTTGTCGCAACACTGGATCTTAGGCTAATTGAGATATCGGATGATGTGTCATAACTACCAAAGTACCTTGGCTAACCATTCATCTCCTCAATTTGAATTTCTCAAGTATTGTGCTGATATTGTTATCGCTGAATTTACAAAAAATAAAAAATATAAAAGTTGAATCATTGCTCTTTGATTTAGCTAAATGATTTCCAAACTCTGCTTAATCGTGTCTTGAAGTTACAATCTATGTAACATCTACATTTCATATGTTATACTAAATCTAAAGCTTGGGCATCAATCATGTAATGAAAATGTAATGAATGTGGTGTTTTTTTAAGTAATAATATTGAATTTAGCCAATGGTTTAAATTTAAAAATAATTGGTAAGCATGTAATATAATTAATTTTTAATTAGTTATGAACATTTTATTATACTTAAACTAATTAATTTATTAAAATAAATAGGGGTGATTGCTGTCATGATACTCGACATAAAGTATGCATATGCTTGCTAGGAGAAGGAAGAGAGTAAGGGCGTAGAATCCAAAAGCTAGAGATTTGTTGTGAAGGCCCGAAGTCGATTCAGCGGAAACCGTTCCGGCATCGGGTGCTCATTTACCGTAAGATCATATTGAGTAATTTGAGAGAAAAAATACACACATATAAAAGCAAAAGATACATTTTATTTATAATATTTCAAAATTACATGGTTTTTTCAACACTACTCGTACAAAAGTAAAAATAAAGAAAATGATAAAAGATAAACAAGCAAAAATAAATAGCGTCGTAGATCTATCGGCAGATGAATGCTTTAAGCATTATGGTTCTTGCGTGTATTCCCTTAGGAGCACCTGACCTGGTATTGAACAGAAAATAATACCAGAATTTGAATTCCAGTAATTAGAGAATACTCTAAGTACTGCAGTACACAATAACATTTACATTTAAAAAAATGCGATTAATCGAAGTAAGGCGAAAATAAAAATGCAGGAGAAAATAAGGCAATAGCATGAAATAAATAATTTCCTGCAGCAAATATTATTTATCAAATAAAAATTACTGATGCCATTTTCCAGTAATCAACCCCGAATATTACCGATGTCATTTTCCAGTAACAATCCTGAATGTTATTGATGTCATTTTTCCAATAACAACCCCGAATATTGCTGATGTAATTTTTCCAGCAACAACCCCGAATGGAAATGATGTTGGTTTCTAACAACCAACCAAGCATTAATGTTACTGATGTCATTTTCCAGTAACCCCCGAATGAAAAGGATGTTGGTTTCTAACAACCAACCAAGCTTCAAATGAATTTGGCTCAAAGTAAATATGCGAAGCTAAGCAGCAGTAAAAGTGCAAAATATAATACATGTCATGTACTGGGTACCTTTGTTCCTTAAGTTCAGAAGTTCAATAGTTCGGATGAGTGATAGTTCGCTCAATCTGCATTTTGGATATCTTAAGTTAGCTTTTTAATCCATTGTTTTAGGAGTCAATTTCATCTTTACTTTCATTATGTTCTTCTTCCGTTTTTAAGATTGAAGCTTGATTTATTTAAGCTATTATATTCATTAAGGCGTTATGATTATGATAAATTACAAAAGAAAAGTCAGAATCAAAATGACTGAATTGACAAATTGGAAATAATAATCATTTATAACATCTGAATTGTTCTCATTATTAATTAATGAGAATAATTTTAATGTGAATGACTAATTATAAATTTGATAGTTATAAAAAGAGAGTAACAAGATTTAGAAAAATGCTCCACCCATTTTCTTCTTTTCCAACTCTTTTTACCTTAGGATTAGGACCGTCGAAAAATGGAGGGGAGTTGAAACAGGGTGGTCGAGGGTTGGCCGAGGTGGCAGCAGCAAGAGGTTGGCTAGCAGTGGCTACTGAGTGGTTGGCGGCTTGATGGCTGGCTGGAGGGGGCTGTTGTTGGCTGCCGGAGGCTGCTGGAAGGAGGGAGGCTGGCTGGAGGGGCTGAGGAGGGGGGCTGGCAGGAAGGGGGGATTGGCTGTGAAAGGAAGGAGGGCTGCTGTGGGTGAGGAAGGGGAAAGGGGTGGGTTTAAATGGAGGTGGGAAGGGAGGGGGTGGTCGGCCAAGAGGGCCGACCAACCTGCGTTAAAGACGACGCAGGTAGCATGCGTAGGGGGGTGTAGGTGTTAGGCTTTCGCCTGGCGCGGAAGCTTCTTCCACCCTTTTGGCAGAAGAAAATCTCATGATGCGATTTTAAGGGGGGAGTAAAGGAATTTGGAATTTACTTTAGGAAAAAAGGAAAAAAATATTTTAACTTAAATTAATTGCATTTTTCCGCCGTTTGACGTCCAAATACAATGAAACTTGACACCAATGCGTGTTATGACATAACGAACACCCTCGCGTTAAAATTTTTTGATTCAGAGCAAAATTTTATTTTATTTTAATTTTTGAGGTTTAAAACATCGAAAATTTGCCATGATCAAATCGGCGCTCAGAATTTGATGAAACTTCTCGAGCACCCTTTAAATAATATACTTAATACAATGACACTGAAAACGATGAATTCAGACACGTATTTCAATGTTTTTGATTTTTAGAATTTAAATAATTCAGAAAATAAAACAGGAGCTTCCGTTATTCGGATTTCTCCAAAATTATGGCACTTTGATCTAAAGATTATTTGTATATATTGGTAATTTTGTTTGCCCTAAATTGAAATTCCCCAAGGTCCTAATGTCTGCAAAATAACGATTTTGGGTTGTTACATTTGTACTTCCATATCATTTAATTTTGACATAGATTTTGTGAGTTGCTTACAAGTTTTTTTCTTATATAAATCCCCAAAAGCTTTCCTTTTGAAAATTTACAATATTTTTGTAAAGATGTGTAGGATGATATTGATATTATTAGAATGATTTGTAATATACAAAAACTAAATTTAAAACTTTGTATTTTATGATGAATTTATATGCATGCTTAATAAATGTTCAATAACCATTATTTAACATATAAGAATGAATATTCAATTTTTGGTTTTCATGTATATTGTTAATTTAAAATTTTCTTTACAAAATCATTAGTTGATATAAAATTTACACGCTTTGAAAATGACTAACATTATTTATTTTTTGCCTTGTATGATAATAACCAGTGAAAAATATTCATATAAATTGTTCTAGCTAAAATTTTATTTTTGAAATTTTCTTTTCAACAAATTTCTTTCATGTAACACACTAACATTAATATTAAAAATGCTTTAAAATCTTAACATATAAGAAGATATGAAGTTGCGAATATTGATCAATTTTGAGCGTTAAATCAAGTTCTAGATAAATAGGGTAATAAAAAGGGGCATGTTGCTTTCTAACTTTACAAAAAAAAAAAAATGATATCCATACACATATCATTTCATGGAAAAAGATAAAGAATTTTGAGTAAATATAAAATAAAACCTTATAAAAAAATCACCTCATTTTAACTTGCAAATACTGATAAAATTTTGAGCGCTGGATCAAGTCCTTGATAATCAGGGTAATTATAGTATATGATAATGATTATATATGATCTTAAATTTTGTCTAGGATGATTTTTCATGTAAATAATTTAGTATGATCTTTCTCAATCATATCATGGATTGTTGTCTTTAGGCAAAATGTATTCATTATACTTTTCTTTCTAACTTTTGCATGCTTAATTGTTTAGATAACATGCTAACCATGGATTTCAAAATTGATTAAATTAGTATTAAAGAGATCTTAATATTATAATTAGCAAATTAATCAACCGTAATTGGTAACATTCCACTATTGAACTAACATAGAAGCATATATATATAGTGCAAGAATTTGCTATTATATTTGCTAAGGTTTTACTTAGTTTGCCTCTTGGTCAGGAAATTGCTTGCACTATTAATTTTGTCTTGGAAACACACCAATTTCTAAGGCGTAAACTTCATGAACTTGAGATTCAATTGTAAAAGTATTTCACCAATGGATTCATCAGATACGATGTCTCTTTTTCCAGAGCTCCATACTTCTTTGTAAAGAAGAAAGATGGCACATGAAATCATCATTAATTATATATAGCTGGACTTATTGATGATTCATTTTACTACTTGCAAGGAGTTTTATATTTATTAAAATTAGCCTTTGCTTTGGATACAATCATTTAAGGATTAAAATTGATGATAAATCTAAGGGTACTTTTTAAAACTGTTGTTGCCATTATGATGTCTTAGTGATGTTCATGCTGATTAATGCCCAAACTATATTAATGAATCTTTTTATGCTCATTGATAACATTCAATATATCATAAATATTAAGGGATATGCTTATTGTCTTTACTTCTAGTTGAAAAATTCCAATTAAACTCATACACCATGTATAATAGAGTGAAATCAATAACTAACGTTCTTTACTTTTTGGTTTGTGTTGCGTTTTATGCAATTTGATGCAGTGATAGCTTATGCCTCTTGGAAACTCAATGATCATGTGAATGACTATCCAGTTTATGTATTGTATTTGGCCATTGATGTCTTTTCTCTATGAAATTTGGTGTAAAGTTTATACTAATTATTAAGTTTAATTATATTTTAATTCATAATGAGTTGAACTCATAATCTGATTTGCTTAATTAGAGTACTGAGGTGAGAGCATAGATTATGACTACAAATATTTTTTTTTTTATTTTATACAAAAATTGAACTTCCAAGTAAGAGAATACTTAGTTAACCTTGAAAATTTTATATTTTTTGTATATAAATACAAAAGCATGTGTACCATTGTTACTTATTTTCATTTATTATTGATTCAAAATTTTGAATTTTGTAGTACTTACACATTTAATAGAATATGTTAACAATGCAATCTTCCGCAATAATACCGATTTTTGTTAAAAAAAATAATAAGGGTGTTGAATCTTAATTTGCTATGTTGATATATTGCGTTTCTATAAACTAATGCATTGGAAAGAAAATCTAAGTATGCAATTATTGTTGTTTTTATAAAGGTATTTACACATAAATATGAACTAGCTGACAATAACATAACATTGAAATAATAATGTTGAGATGATCATTTTCAATAGTTTGTGTTAAGTTTAATTTGCATTGAGATAATGTTATAACATTCTTTTTATACTTGATTTTCTTGCTTTTTTAAGTCGTTAATTTTCAATTAAAATAAATAATAGAACCAATTTCGTTACTTACTGATTTAATATATCTTGATAAGTACCCCACGCTTGACAATCATTTTTATATTTCTTTAATCATGTAGGGATGTTGCCTTTTGTATCTTATATATAATTCATGTTTTATATGCATAAGCAATCCTGATGTACTTCAAGGGTGTTTTCATATTCAACATGTGCTTGCAATCACTCTTTTATATATATATATATATACTCTTATATATAGCTTCATCTCATTGGCCTTGGGTTGTCGAGGAGGGGGCCTTAGGTCGTCGCACACTCGCGCTTGCCACCGTCGTACAATGTCCTGATGCTGAAGCTGAATTTCCTCTGAGGCTGAAAAAAAAACGATCAACTGTAAGATCTTATTATGGGTGATTCTTGGGGGTAAAGCGCTTTGCTGGGTCTTTGTTTCGGAACGGTTAGTCTCCTGCGTCTGTGATGGTCACTGCAAATTATTTATTGGGATTATGGATGCTCCTGTTGGCCTCGACGTGTCCCAAGTTAATGCCGGGATGGAAAACCTTTCTAATATTCTTGTCAAGTAAAGTGTCCGAGCTTCGACACACAATTCATTCATTGAAGCATTGACGAATGCTAATACTGTTGTCTCAAGAGAATTGATTGGCATCAATTCGATTGCATTATATAGAGGTAAATCAGCTATTTCTCTCTAAAGAAGAAACACTGCATTTGACAAAATCAATTGAATATTCTTTGGTGGGGAAGTTCTCTAATGGTAGACAAACATTGGTTTCCATTAGGAAATTTCTCAGTTGCTTAAGTTTGTCAGTACCCTTCAACGCGGCGAAAATGGTTTTTGACATATCCTTCTTAAACTTTTGAATGAGATTGTTTACACAAGGATGTTTGTTCGAGGCTATTTCTTCAATGAGAAGTTTCCTATGAAATTACTGAAATGGACCACATTTTTTGATCCGCAAAATGAACCTCGCATTGCGCCGCCAGTGTTGATCAATTTTCCATTGCTTAAAATTCTATCAATCACTCGCTCAATTCTATTATCGTTGGGATCTTAGTTTAGGAAGTCTCTCAAACTAGATTTTGCTACCACCAGCCCTTTGCGGCCATCGGTAGCACGAGTGTTGGTAGAAATTGATCACACGAAAAAATTTGAATATGCTATTTGGATTGGGAATGAAGAGGAGGGTTAATTTCCAAGAATTTATTTATGAAGATATTTCTATGTATTGTTTGATTAATCATGATTTGCCAATGTGTTTTAAATTCCACCCACATCTTAAAGAGCAACCTAAGTCGGTGTTATTCTCTGTCCCAAAAGCTAATTGTAAGAGTAACCAAACAGCTTATATGCCAAAAAAGAACCTCAAATTGGAATCTTCATATCAAATGACTGAGGTAGAAGCTCCACAACTTGACTAATTGAGAACCTTGATGACATCCAACCATTGTTGGTTAGTGAGCTGTGGAAAGAGACACAAATGTATTTGAATCATCAACGAGCGTGGAAAATCAAATTTTGTGGAAGCTCCCTTTTTGTTGGAGCCAGAGCATGCAAATGGTGCTGATATTTTGGCGGAAGTGCAAATTGATCCCTCAACACTAACAGATAGTACGGCTTCATATGAGGATATGGTCAACTAAATGGTTGTCGCAAAGGGGACTAATGAGGATGGGGAGGGGGAGTTTAAATTCATCATCCTTTCTCCCACAATTGAATGTGCTGGGCGCGGGTTCGATGCTGCATTAGGAGAATGCTCTAATATATGTTGCGCAAGATGTTTTAGCTTCTAGTTCAATTGCCGCTTTTGATAAATGTATTATTAGTAGGGATGGCATGGGGGTTGTTTTCTTATCATAGGGGATGGATGATCCACTTTCTGTACTTGGGGTTGACCATCAAGACCTCCTGCACTATTACATGGGAAGATGAGTCAATAGCAGTGTATGATCTTTTTTCTTCGCATCACCCTACTTAATGTAATTCAAGATATCCTGAAGGTGCAAGACGAATCAGAAGATGCTTCGGATGAAATCGAGGTATCATTGAAAACTTTCGAAGGGGACTACATATCGCGCGGCTTTGGATATATAACAATGTTTACATTTTTAGCTCTTGTATTGAAATCTTCCATGTGGGATTTTGGTGGTTGTTTTACATTTTTTTCTTTTTATTTTAGTTATTTTATATTTTGTTGGAGGCCACCAACCAAGTCTGTTGTAATCCTTTTAATTATAAATAAAATAGCTAGTAGATTCTTCCCAATATATATATATATATTATACTTATATCATAGTTATGTATAACAATAAATTAAACTATGATATTAAATTAACTCAAGGACACAATAAAAAATATGATCAAGAGAGTTTAAAAAGTTTTGAAATAGTAAATTTATAGTAGCATGACATAAAAGTTTTATGTTTGTAGTAGTGCTAAAATTTCTTAAAGTTAAATATAAAAATATTACATCTCAAGCAATAATTAGAAGAACAAGGTACAACTTAA
Organism: Gastrodia elata; assembly: GCA_016760335.1. Classification (NCBI taxonomy): domain Eukaryota; kingdom Viridiplantae; phylum Streptophyta; class Magnoliopsida; order Asparagales; family Orchidaceae; genus Gastrodia; species Gastrodia elata. Next base: position 15,385,526 of record CM028673.1, read on the forward strand.
GAAAAAGGTGAGGATGTTGATCGACTCTCTTTTATCCTATATAAATATCATTTGCCTACTTTTTGTATTTCATCTTATTAGATTCCTTTTTTATGAATCTCTATAGGGTGGTTTGATGACAAATTGCTATTTTTTTAATTTTTTAGTTCTTGTTTTTCCTTTAATTTCTTTTCTTGTTCAAGTTCACCTAACATGTTTGCTGTATTTTTATTACAAATCAATAAAATCAACATATTACCAAATATATATATATATATATTGTGAGCCTATTGCAATTTATAATTAATAATAAATGTATACAATAGAAGGAAAATTGGTGACTTACAATAAAAGGAAAACCAAAAATAGAAAAATAAACAAAAAAAAGGAAAATCAAACGATAAAGAAGAAAGAAAAACAGTCACCAAATTCCATTGGATTTAGGATCCAACAAAAGCTTTAGTAAACAGCACTAGAAAAATCGGACTAGCGGTTGCACCTTTGCGTTAGATTATAATTTAATTTTTGAACTTCCTTTTCTTTTCTTTTTTCCTTTATACCTGACAAGGAAATCATATGATAGCTCTGCATGTGAGTGTTATCCTTTAATTCCTCATTTGAATTCGCCTTAGAGTTCGAAATAGCTTGAGCTCTTCCAAGAGCAGATGAAATTTCATTGCATGAGAATTTAGTAGTGAACAAGCCATCACAGACACAGATGAAGGGTCGGAGGCATGTCTACACATATGTAAGGGGGTGTGGGTGCATGTGCGCACACATATATTTATGTAGTTAAATAATTTCATCAAATCAACATACAAATTTTCACAATTACCACTTTTAATATTAAATTATTTAAATTGATTTAAACTTTCTATACTTTGAAATTTAGTTTTAATTGATCTGTAACTTTTTTGTGTTGCCCTAAAAGATTAAATTGAATCTTTTCTTATACATTGTTTTTCTTGTTTTCATAAGTTTCTTTAATATTTTTATTTTTGATTTTTAAATTATTTTATTTAAAATTTAAGTCTTTTTTTGTTTTTGTAATAGGGATATTGAGTTGAGTTGATGAAAGATTACTCCTTGCATTGTGAAGATCACCTGAACAAATCAAATGTGAACGTTGATACTTTAATCATGAAGTTCTCTTCTTGTACACATTGATAATCACTTTGGAATAATATAGCTTCTAGTTCATGTGAAATTCACATCATCATATCATTTAACCTCCTTGTCCTTTTGTACAATCACATAAATAATACATTGATCGTTCAGCATGCATCTCTTTGGAGTTGGTGCACAAAACTTCACTTTTTTGTTTGCTTGAAGCCTTCCTAAAAATTCTTTTGCAGCAATCTTGTCTTTGAAATCAAACCTTAATTGAAAATTAGAATCGGCTTGATTGTGTCCTTGTCATCATATTGATAGCAAACAAGTAGTTCAAAATAATATTCTCTATTTTAACTCTTATTAAATTTTGAGTGTTGTTGTGAGATGCTGCCTGAAAGATTATTTCTCATACCATTTAAACACAACGTTTAGCTATAAACTTGTAACAGAACAAAAGATTGTGATCTTTGGATGTTTTGCTTTCTTCTTTAAAGCATGCCAGTTCTTAATACTTTATTGGCTCATCTCTATAAACATAGCCTACTCTACATGGTGAAATTCTTGCACAAATGAAACAAAGGTTTATTTTGTGTTGCCTTTCTATCCATCCAAGAACTGCTTATACTTTTCTGCTACAGCTAGGATCAGGTGTATCACATACTGTGATTTCCTGCTAAGTGTATTCTGCATATTAAGATATGATATGACCTCCCTGTAAATGCAAATTTTTTGCATCTGCCTATAAGCGATAGGTGAGACGGTTGAATCTTACAAAATTGTTTGTAAACTAGTGCCACTTAGCAGTATAGTTTATTGTCTATCAAACTCTTTCCTACCTTTTCACCAACATTCTCACCATTTAAAGAAAATACAAATATTCTTTTTCTTTAAAAAATAAGCGCATTATATATCTTTTTGCTTTCCTTAACTCAATCCTAAAATTTTATAAGTTCTTATATCTTTTTGAGGCATTCTAATTGCATATCCTTGAATACTTGAGATGTTTATCCATTGTGACACTAATACTTCCACTAGTTTGAAGTAACCGATTTTTTGTAGGCCATTCATTGTGGCCATAATTTGTGCAAAAATATTTTTGCTGATAGTTACGTTTCTCACTACAACTGGATCGCTAGATCTACCAGTTTCATCACCTTGAACGTCATTTGGCCACTTTGCTAGCTATACCTTCTATCTTTTGAGTATTAGAACTGCAATAGAACTAAATCAAGTATAAGAATGTTGCTCACATATTGCTAAAGTGAGGCTTAAGCATTTCAATAAATGCACAGATTAAAAAGTATTCAAATGACTTTCTTTTAAAGTGAGGCTTAAGCATGTTCTTAATTTAACTTTTGTCATTGGTATATTCTGGTCACGCTCTCTATCAGTGAGCTTTGGCAAATTTGAATTGGCAGGAAGGTTGAACAACTGGAGCCTTTTCTGAATATTGAAGTTTTGCTCTTTTTTCTTTTTTATAGACCAGATAGAGGAAACACTTGATTTTCTCTATTACATTAGCATAGTTTGTTACATGTCCATATTACAGTTTGAAATAACTGAAATATAGTTTTTCTAAGTTGATAAGTAATCATAATTTGTTATATGAGTACCACCCTATTGCATGGTTGATTTTTCTTTTTTGGTAGTCATTTAATTTTAAATGATTTGACATGTGAAAATATTTACTGTATATGAATCATCTCATTATATATAGTGAATCATTAGTTAATAAAACAACACAAGAAAAAGAAAATAATATGCATTCTTTTGTATGATATTGAAAACTTAAAAATTGCAAAGAAAATAGAGGCTGCTTGCAAGTAAATTTTATAAATAATAATAAATGAAAAAGATTTTCTTGCATATGATGTTTGTTGCATACATATGTAAAAGAAAATATGTTTCCTGAACTTTATTGTTGTTTTAACAAGATTTTTTTATTTGCATGAAATAAATGCCAGTAGTTTGTTTTTATTTTCTTGTTACCCTCGCAGTACCTTAATTATATAGGAAGATATTCTTCGCTTAAGGAAAGTATAACCTTGTCAATTTTTTTTTCTCTTGTACTTCCTTGAAGAGAAGCTAATAACCCTGGAAAGCCATACCTATGAAAGGCTTTATGAAAATCTAGAACATCGTACAATAGAGCCACCAAAAAGGAATTTTTCTAAATTCCAATAGGAATAAAATTTTTTTCGTTAATCTTTATAATTGTTTGTCCTATTACTATTTAACTTTCTAAAAAGTGCATTATTTCTTTATGTTGCTTATTCATTATGATAATTCTAAGGATTTAGGGATCTGTAATTTGATTTATTTGATGAAAAAGGACTACTAAAAATTATAGTGTGTTGCCTTTACAATATCATGAATTTTTACTTGAAATTGAAAATTTTATATATTAGCTCCAGGTAAAGCAAAATTTGGTTTAAATTTTAGGCCAAGACTTATTTTCTAAAATAAAAAATTTATTCCCTACTTTATGATTCTGCATAACTTGTTGAAGCATATGCCTCCAACTCTACTAGTGTGTTAGAAAGGAAAAAAATACATGAGTAAGACTTTAGCTTAAGTGGCATATCACTTCTTAAACACAATTTGCTAAGATCTCCATTTATGTATATATGCACACTCGTACAAATATACCCTATTAATTTAAATAAATTGGGCGTTCAAGTTTTATTGAATTAGCAGTAAAAACTGTAGAGAACGAAAGCTAGAGAAAACTTGAGAACACTAAAAGTAACTTCTTATTATTACAATACTTGATACATAGATATGGTAATGTATGCGTATATATAGATGTTGTGGAGTAGGCAGTAAAGTCCTTGTGGAGGTGTGATCGGGATGGATGTTGGATATTATTTCTGTTAATTAAGGACTGAACACGACTCAAAAAATCAGGATCGTAGGCGATTTCAAAATTAGGTCAAACTAAAAATACTGTTGATAGAGTATATTTTTGTGATCGTAATGCTCAAATAACGGATGTTCCTGAATTAATTTCTGAATTATTTAAATTCAATAAATTATGAAAATTAAATACAGGTTTAAATTCAACAATTTTAGTGTCGTTGGATTAAGAATATTATAAAAATACTACAAAAAAAGTTTTACCGAATTTGGAGCTGCGGATTGACAGTAATTAATTTTTAAAATTTTAAACATTGAAAATTAATATAAAATAAAATTTAGCTCCAAATTTAGAAAACTTGGCGCGGGTGTGTTTGTCTCATTAAGATTCACATCCGGGTCAAATTTCGTCAATTTTGGAGATCAAACGACGAAAAAAATGCAAAAATATTATTTGAAATTTTTTTATCCCTTTCTCTCAGCTCCCCCCTGTGTGGCAAATAGGCCTGCATGCCCTAGGGCGCGCAACTGACAGCCGTTCGCCTTGGCTGTCAGCGCCAGTCAGCGCCGGTACCGGCTGGCCAGGGCGACACCCTCCCCTTTCTCCCCCCTTCCCAATTTCTCCTATAATGGAGCCCTAAACCCCTCTCAAACCACACACACATCCCTCTCCCACCACCTGCTCTACTGTTGGCCTCCCCCTATTCCACCTACGGCAACCCCTACCCTTGTCCGGTCGATCTCCCTCGAGCCCTCTAGCCCCTTCTCCGACCGTTGGGGAGCCTCCTCCGATGAGTGAAAAAGAAAGGTGATAAAGAGGAAGAAATTTATTTTTATTTTTCTATTTTTTTTCTTTTATTAATAATAACAATAATAAACTTATTATTATTGTTACTAATATTTTGTTCATTTTATTTTCATAATAATAATAATAATGTTATTATTCTTATTATTATTAATATTTTTATTAATAATAATAACATAATTATTATTATTATTAATGTTATTATTATTAATATTATGTTCATTTTATTTTCATAATAATAATAATAATATTATTATTAGTATTATTAATATTTTCATTAATAATAATAGCATAATTATTATTATTAATATTGTTATTATTATTATTATAATTATTATTACTATTATTATTATAGTTTTCATTTTTGTGATTTACATTTCAGCATTTCAAATTCTATCATCTCAATTTATACTATTTTTATTATCATTAATAATAATAATAATAATAAAATTATTATTTTTGTTATTATTACTATTATTATTATTAATATTATTATAATTTCTATTTTTGCAATTTACATTTCATCATTTCAAATTTTGTCATTTTTTTTCTTTTAATATTATTATATATTTAATAATTATACTATCTTTTATTTTAATTTCAGTCATATTCTTATTTTAAAATTAGTTTATATTATTATTATTATTATTATTTCTATTTCATGCAAATTTAATTTTAGTAATTTTATTTAGTCATTTTTTTTCTTTTAAAAAATATTATTATCATTAAGTTATTATCATCATACAATATTAATGATAATAAAAATATTATTGTTAATATTGTATTTATTAAGAAAAAGAAAGAGAGAGAAGATGATAATTTCATAAAAGAAAGAGAGAAAGATTAATTTTCTCTTATATAATAATTATAAATATTGTTTGTCACGAAATTAAGATTGTTTTCATAAAAATATTCTATATTATATAATTATCACTATTAAATATATTTATTATTATGTTTTTGAGTAATTGATTATCAAATATAAAATTGTACAAATATTTGATTTTTTGATACACGCACTAGGAAAATATATCAAATATCTCTCTTTGCTCTTGTTTATTATACTTTTGCACTCAACATCGCACAAATTTGATAAAAGTGCTTTTAAAGCCACATAAAATAATATATGAAAAGTTTGGATAACTGAGTAGCTCAAGTTCATCGTTGATCCATATTTAGTTTGATCAGATAACTGATAGGGCAGGGCTGTCTGACATCGGGAGGCATAAGGAGCTTATATTGATAAGCCTTTGAGGGGAAGGTATAGAGGGAAGTTGAGATTTGTAACACGAAATAATATTCCCTTTTCCTCAATTTTGTATTTGCCTAACAAATTCATATTTTTGCACTATATATCAAATGTTAAAATTTTATATTTATTTTTGTGACTGCAATTATTTTTATGCTAAAGTTTCAGTGCAATTGAAACGTGTTTGCAAATATAAATTTGTAAAGCTTTTCATTTCTTATCAATTTATTAATTATTTTGCTTATTATTTAATAATTATAAAATTGATATCTATTAGTATTTAGTTTCACAATTAACTGATATTCAAATACCCCCACTTTTGAAACATGCCCAGATCATGAGCTCATCATAGAGAAAAGATGTTAAGAACCAACAGTACTGATACTACTACTTGTTAATTTATTATTTTTTAACTTCTATTAAAATTTGTAACTTTTTTTGTTTGGATCTTTGTGATCAAAACTATGTAATATTTCTTAATTTATAAATGAATGAGTTATGTTTAACGCGTATATGTTATTTCTTATAAATCACTCAATATGATCCTGCAGCTAAGGGATTACTCCACCAATGCTGGATTAGATCCCGCTAACCTGACATCGGGTCCCACAGTTGGTATCAAAGCAAGATTGAGTGAAAATTTAAGAGATATAATATGTAAATATCAAATCATAATTCATGAAAGAAAGAGATAAAAATGACATAAACCTATGTAATTTGAGCTTTCAATCTTTGGGCAATATGATGGATCCCATCAATATCATGGATGATTCTTCCAAGGGAAAACCCAATGAAATTGATAACAGCGAATTCCAAAGAGGGCCAGCTCCTGGACCACTAAGTGTCACTGCTAAAATGGATTTGTTTTGGGAGAAATAAGGCAATTAAGGGCTTTATTGACTCATCACATACTGTTCATCAGGGGAAAGATAATGGAGCTAGAAATGGGAATGAGAGATCTTAGAGATAAACTGGAGCTGGAGCAAGACACCTTATGTGAGGAGACAACATGAAATGTAGATTGTCTTGAAGAAGAAAATCTCAAGCTTAAGGCAAAGATCAAAAAACTGAAGAAGGAAGTTTGTGAGGGTAAAGCCTCTACCTCTGGAACCAAACCAAGAAAAGTGGCTCATCGAACTGAGATTCTAAAGTGCTTTGGAAAAGAGAAAGTTAGCCCCTCTGACCCAAACAATTATATATGAAATTCCACTATGATGTATCATAACCTTCATCTTCCCTATATTTCATGCTATTCCTATTGTTCGTGCTCTTGCAAATTTATGCTCTTCATATTTTCATAAAATTCATATATTATGGAATTGTTAAGTACATTTGTAGACCAATTTCTCTGTAATTAGAAAAATTGAAGAACCAGGTTCACAGGGTGTTAGGCCCAGGCTTGATCTCTCACTCTCCATCAAAAGAATAAACCTTGGACTTCATCTTTTGAGGAATCCAAGTACTTGTAGCATCAAAAGGATGATTGGCTTGAGTCATAGCAATGTTGGAAACTATTGCGTGCCTAGGAGAACTAAAACTAGATGGATGCTTAGGTTGCTTCAATATGAAGCAACATGATGGTAAAGTTGGATGAAAAATTGGTATTTCACCCAAAAAGAACCTATCACACTTAGAAATTATCATTAATTACTATTATATTGATTATTACATGTGAAGCAAATTTAGCAACCAATGAAAAATTATGGTATATCCCTTCAAATTATTTAAAAAAATTATTTTTTCTTTTGCAGATGAACTCAGATGAAAGATTTCTAAACATCTTGATAGAAACTTTTGTCAAACTATCTATAGGATAATCCTCCAACAACACAAGTAACTGTTTCATGGAAGTCATTCTTGAACTGCTGGCCAACCAGAAGAAGGCATCCCTATCAACTTTCGAACCCTCTCCCGAAAAGCACAGGTTTGATGGAATACTTCAGTCCTTCCTAAAAGCTAAATACACCCATTTTCCACAGGACGACATGCCCAATGGAGGCAGAAGATTGGTTGAGAGAGATTGAAAGGACACTAGAACGTATGGAATGCCCATCTGAAAAAACTGTTCGGGAAACTCGCTATCTGCTTAAAGTTGAAGCTAGCATATGCTGGGAATTCACCGCTAGTACCGACTTCACCTGTATGGATCTAGAGGGCATAAGCTGTGAAGAGTTCTCAGAAGCCTTTTGAACCAAATACGTCCCCTATGCTGTCTAGAATATCATGGAGAATCAATTTATGAAATTGGTTCAAGGAAACAACTTCGTGGCCAGCTACGAGACATAATTCACCCGAATGTTGAGCTACGCCCAGAACCTTGTGAGCACTAAAAAAGGGAGGTGTAGCCATTTCCTTGTAGGGATAAAGGATACTCTCCGGTGGAGCATACTTCCATTCCAGTGCACTTGTTTTTCTGACCTCCTGGAATGCGTCGTGAATCTCGAGCACGAGGAAAACCACCGGCAAGCTAGCACAGTGAAACATGATCAGAAGCATGAGCATTTCCTCAGTAATCAAGGGACCTTTAAACAACAACACCCAACCCGCCTTCCAAGATGTTCCAGCTTACATCCGAGAATCCCAGACAGGGAAGAAGAGGGGATTGCCAGAGATCCCATTCTTACAGCAAATGCTATCATGATGATAGAAGGTGCTTCCTATGTGGCAAGCCTGAGACGGGGGCACCAATAACAGCAACCGTTCCATTCTGTACCCCAACAAGCAAAACTACTCAAGATCCAATTAGCACCAAAAGGCTATCAGCTACACTAGCACCTAAGCAAAGGAGGGAACCAACCCCTCGCAGCACTGCTCTCGCAAGAGTATACACGCTCACCCCGGCCCTAGCACCCAGGGAAAGCAATGTAGTATCAGGTATGTCGCTTTTCCCACTATCCTTTTTTTTACACTCAAGCTCGTACGGAATAACTCATAGTTCATAAAATATTTATGCACATTATACATTAATAACATAGCTTGCAACATTCTTTTTGATACAGGGGCAAGCCGCTCCTTCGTATCTGAATAACCAGCAACTGCACTAGATCTATCATCCTCCAATTTGGTGACAACACTTAATATTGGGTTATCTTCTGGAGCTCGCATGAAGGCTCATAAGTTCTGCAACAATGATATTCCCATAAAGAGTGAGCTATTCCAGGCCACTTTTGTAATTCTACCCATCACCAATTTCGTTGCCATTCTGGGAATGGATTGGTTAAGCCAGCATAACGCTATAATCAACTGCCAGAAGAGGGTCTCAATCAAAAGTAGTAGGACCTCAACTGTGTTTATAGGAAGACAGCTTGTTGGCATCTTTGATAAATCATTTGAAGGCAAGGAAGTTGATAAAGAAAGGATGCAACACATTCTTTGTAACAATGTTGGGAGAAGGAAAAGAATATGTTCAGTTACTAGAAATACCTGTTGTACAAGAATTTGAAGATGTGTTCCCTAAAGACTTATTCAGACTACCACCTGTAAGAGAAATTGGATTTTCAATAGAGCTGATCCCAGGAATCCAACCCACGTCAAAAGAAACATACCCGCATGACACCCAAGGAGCTCCAGTAATTAGACGAGCTGCTGCAAGAACTAACCAGTAAAGGGTTGATCCGACAGAGCAAGTCCCCTTGGGGAGCCCTCGTGCTCTTCATAAAAAAAAGACGGATCTATGCGCATGTGTATATATTATAGAAAACTCAATAAGATAACAATGTAAAATAAGTACCATCAACCTATGATTGATGACCTTTTTTATCAACTTTATGGAGCTAAAATATTCTCCAAAATTGACTTGAGGTATGGATACCACTAGATGGAAGTCAATGAAAAAGACATTCCCAAGTCTGCATTTAGAACTCGCTACGGGCACTATGAGTTCTTGGCCATATCCTTTGGACTCACAAACGTGCCATCTATCTTTATGGATTTAATGTAGATAATTCTCAAGCCCTTCCTCGATAAATTTGTGAGTTTTCATCGATGATATCTTAATATATTTCAAATATATGGAGGATCTCGAGAATCATTTGAAAACAAAATTGGAAACTTTTGGGAACATCAATTGTTTGCCAAATATTTAAAATGTAAGTTTTGGCTGGACTTGGTTTTTGGTCATGTAGTGGATGCTGAAGAAATCAAAAGAAGATCATTGCTATATAAGAATGGCTCCAACCAACATCAGTGATTAAACTACACAACTTTCTAGGACTGGCAGGATACTATCAGAAGTTCGTATAAGGCTTCTCAAAACTAGCCGCACCATTAACACGACTAACCCAGAAGGCGATACCATTCATATGGAGCCAAGAGTGCGAAGAATCATTTCTAAAATGAAAGCAAGCCCTCACAACCGCACCTGTCTTGATCCTACTGCAAGAAGGGAAGAATTACCAGGTGCACATTGATGATTCATTAACAGGATTAGGATGTGTCCTCATGCAAGATAAATGAGTTATTGTTCACGCTTCCAGACAATTGAAGGCTCATGAAAAGAACTACCATGTGCACGATCTAGAACTAGCCGCAGTAATTTTTGCCCTGAAGATGTGAAGGCACTTTCTTTATGGAGTAAAATGCGAGATATACACCGATCATTAAAGCCTAAAATACGTCTTCACACTGAAAGAATTAAATTGCTGATAGAGGAGATGGCAGAAACTACTTAGTAACTACAACATGGATATTCAGTACCATTCTGACAAGGCTAACTTGGTCGTAGATACGTTAAGTAGGAAGGCAATACTGTATGCTATGATCACAACAAGTTCGTTAGAAGGAGAATTTCAAAAGCTAAACATAAGACCCCATCGCTGGGGTATATTTAAATAAATTACTTAGTGCTATGGAACTTACTTTCGTATAACGCATAATAATTGCTCAAGAAGTCAACAAGGAATACCCCAAGCTAAAAATAGAAATAGAAAGTGATCGTAGAACAGACCTGCAACTGCAAAATGAACTTTACATCTATAATGGCAATAGAAATTGGGTCTCAAAAGATTCTTGCATTCAAAATTGGATACTAAAGGAAGGAATCTCACAACTTAAGCTATATAGTTCACCCCGGGAGCAACAAAATGTATCAAGATTTGAAAATAGCTTTTTGATAGCCTAGACTCAAGCGATGTGTAGCTAAATTTATGGTAAGTGCCACATATGTTGCCTAGCCATGGTAGAGTACCAACGGCCCTGTAGACTTTTGCCCACTGGAAATCTCATAATGTAAGTGGCCAGACATCTCTATGGATTTTGTAATGGGATTGCTAGGAAGCAAAATAGGGGCAGATGCCATATGGGTCATGATTGATAGATTGGCAAAATCAGCTCATTTTATCCCAATAAAGTAGATAAACTCAGTGGAGAAGCTGTCAAAGTTATATATTAGAGGGATCGTCAAATTGCATGGGATTTCCAAAACCATAATTTCAGATCGCGATGACAGATTTACTTTCTCGATTTTGGCAGGCAGTACACTAGGATCTGGGAACCACCTTAGTCATGAGCGCAGCCTTCCATCCTCAAACTGATGGAAAAATAGAGATAGTTAACCAAGTACTAGAAGATCTCTTACGATTATGCTTGTTAGACTTTGGTGGAAGTTGGGAGGAGCACCTCCCACTTGTGGAATTTGCTTACAATAATAATAACCACCAATCTAGCATAGGCATGACACCTTATGAAGCTTTGTACAGCAGGAAATGTAACACCCCACTAGCATGAACATAATTGGGAGACATGCAGCTATAAGGATCCGAGCTAGTAATAGAAGCAAATAAAAAGATCAGCCTTATCAAGAAAAGTATTCTGGCAGCATAAGATCGGCAAAAGAAATATCACGAAGTGAAGCATCGTACATTTAAATTTCAGGTAGGAGATCATGCCTATCTTAAAGGTATGCCCAATGAAAGTAGTCCACAGATTTGGCGTAACAATGAAGTTAAGTTCAAGATACGTTGAACCATTCAAAATAGCAGTCAGAATTGGAGACTCCGCTTGTAAACTCAAATTGACAAATAATTTTTTAACCGTTCACTACGTATTTCATGTTGCATCACTGTGAAGATGTTTACAGAAATCATTCCAGCAAGTACTTATTCTTTCCATGGAACTCCAACCTGATATAACTTACAAAAAACCACTCAAAATAATGGGTTCTGATATTTAAAAATTACGAAGTGGCAACATTCCAATGGTAAAAGTACATTGGAAAAATTCATCACCAGAAGAAGTTACTTGGGAAAGGGAAGACTCCATGAGGAAAAATAACCCAGAGTTGTTCAATATATCAGATATTTTGAGAATGTTGGACGCATATGTTGATTATCTGAGTGTCGTGTGATGTCCCGACGTCGGTTCAGTGAGAACTGTCCTGACGCCGGTTCAGCGAGAACCGTCCTGACATCGGGTACTCACATACTGCAGGATCATATTGAGCAATTTTGAATGAAAATGAACACATAAAAGCCAAAAGATATTTCTCATTTAATAATATTTCAAATTTACAATGTAGCCAACTAGCTTTTGACAAAGTTCATCTTCTAGAACACGATGAATTTTGAAAAAGTAAAATAAAATAAAAATAAAAGTTGCGCTGTAGATTCTTCCGCCAGTGAAAATTTTTGAAGTTCTTGTTTAAGCTCTCTTAGAAATACCTGACCTGATATTGTATATAAAATAATACTGGGATTAGAATTCCTAGTAATTAAAGAATACTCTAAGTACCACAGTAAATAATGAAGTATTACATTTTATAATAGCAAATGTGCGATTTGTGGAAATAAGGATGCAGGAAAAATAATAAGGTAAAAGCGCAAACGAAATAATTAATTTCCTGCAAAAGATATTAGCTCAAAGATGTAGGTTACTGATGTCATTTTTCCAGTAACAATTGACGAATATTGTTACTGATGTCTTTTTTCAGTAATAACCCATGAATGTTATTACTGATGTTATTTTTTCTGTAATTAGCTACGAATGCTGTTATTGATGTCATTTTTTCAGTAACTAGCCATGAATGCTGTTACTGATATCATTTTTTCAGTAACTATCCACGAATGTTAGTTCCGAACAACCAACTAAGCTTTAATATGAATTTGGCTTGAAAGTGAAGCAAAGCAGCAGTAAAAATGTAAAATGTAATATATGTTATGTGCTTGGTATTCTTTGTTCTTTAAGATCCAAGTTTGATAATTCAACTTTTAGATCTACATTTAGATTTGGATACCTTTCGATTAGTCTTTTAGTTTATGATATATTTTCATAAGTATTTATTATGTCCTTTTTCACTGACTTTCTTTCACTCTCTTTTCTTGATAGAAGGCACGGCATATTTGTTATTGAGCGTAGCAATTTTTAATAGCATTATTATTTTTTTTATTTAAAGATATATAATAGTAAAATACGAAAAGAAAATGACTGCAATTTGTACTGTTTGTCATTATTGACAAAATGGAAATATTAGTCAAATATAATATTTGTACTGTTTGTCATTATTGATTAATGACAATAATACAAATGTGATTACTTAATTGAGATAATATTCTTAAAAAAATAAAAGAGAAAAAATAAAAATTTCTACTCATTTTCCTCCTACGCTTACCTAAAGTTCGGTTGTTGGGAGCTGGACGTAGCCGAACGGGGTGGTCGGAGGCTGGCTGGCTACTGGCCGACGGCAGCTGGCTGCTTGCGGGAAGGGGCTGAGAAGGGGGGCTTCTGGTTGGGAAAGGAGAGGAGATGTTGTTGTGATGGTGTGAGGAAGGAGGGAGTGGCTGACGGGGTTAAATAGGGGATTGGAGAGAGAGAGGGAGAGCCCCGGGGTCAGTCAGGTGCTGACCAACCGGCACCAAAACGGCATAGGCGGCTCTCCCTGGCGCGGAAGGTTCCGCGTACAGAGAGCCATATCGCAGGATCTGCGATCCGATCGGGGGGCAGAAGGAATCAAGGAAATTCTTTAAAAAATACTTAAGTTAAATTTTTCATTTTTTTTTGCTGTTTGACCTTCAAAAATAATGAAACTTGACACCGTGGTGTGTTATGACATAACAAACACCCTCGCATCGAAAAATATCGATTTGGAGCAATATTTTATTTTATCCAAGTTTTTGAAGTTTGAAACTTCAAAAATTAATTGAGGTCGATCCGGCGCTCCGAATTTGATGAAACTTTACGAGCAACCTTTAAATAATAATCTCAACATAATGACACGAAAAATAATTGATTCGGACACATAATTAATGTTATTAATTTATTGAATTTAAAAAAGACAGAAAATAACGCGGGAGTTTTCGTTATCCGATTTTTTCCCAAACTAGTGCACTTTGATCTAAAACTTATTCTTATCTAAAGTTATTTTTGTTTGCCCTAAATTAAAATTTTTCGGAGTCCTAATATATGAGGCAGGATTTGATCTAATTTAGTGATGGGTCGTTACAGTCGGGTCGGTAGCTGTTTTCCAGAGAGTGATGTTGAGGAAGCTTGTGAGCTTGTCGAGGTGCTTCATTCGGAACTGTTGAGTTAGTGTTTGAAAGAGGGAATTGAGTTCAGTTTGGTATGGACTGGTGATTAAGATGTTATCCACATAGATCAAGATGTAGGTTTGATTTGGGGTGGTGTTGTGGATGAGTAGGAAGGGATCGACTCGGCTAGTTTTGAAGCCTTGTGAGTGAAGAAAATCTGTTAGTGTGGAGTACCATTGGTGAGGAGATTGTTTGAAGCTGTAGATGGCTTTGTTGAGCTTATATACGTGTGGACATATGGGATCCTTAAAGCCTTTCAGTTGTTTCATGTGGACGGTTTCATTGAGTTGCCTGTGCGAGAAGGTATTGGGGATATTTAGTTGGACAATGTGCTACTTGTAGTGAGTGGCAATGATGCATAGGAGGCGGATTGTTGGCATTTTTGCTAAAGAGATGAAAGTTTCAATGTAATCAGTGCCGTAGTGTTGGTTGAAACATTGAGCCCCTAGGCGGGCTTTGTGACAGGCCAGCGTGCCATTATTGTGAGTGTTTTTTGAAACATCCATTTGCAATGTGTAGGTTTGCTGATTTATCAAGGCATGATATTCTTTCCTCCATGGCTAGCTTCCATCGCTTCAATTTGGTTGCTGCATTGTAGGATGTAGATTCCATAGAATGTGATGTTGTAAGAAGTAGATGTGTTAGTGGCTTGGGTTTTTTAATATCTGTTTTGAGGCAAGTGAGCATTGGATGTGTGGGAGCTATGTTTTTTTTATTTTCGCTGGAGTGGCTTTTTAATCTAGAGGGTGATGGGGAGAGAGAGGTAGAGCAGGTTTTGATTTCGGTGGAAGAGATTGAGGGTTGCTAGTGTTTTGGTAAGTGTGAGATCGTACAATATGAGTAGAGTTGAGGATTGAATGGTTCGGTTTTTTTAGAGTGGTTGTTGAGGTTCGGACGAGGGTTAGAGGATTGGGGTCTAGTTGGGGTGATGATATGGTAGTGGTAGGTGTTGTTGAGGTGGCAAAGGGAAAAACTGATTCGATGAATTTTACATGTGAGATTACAGAGGAGGATGTTTTTTATAGTAGCATATGTAGCCTTTGTAATTTTTGGGAGTATCCAAGGAAGATGCATGGTAAAGTTTATGGGTTGAGTTTGTTTGTTTTAGTGGAGGAAGGAGAGGGAAGCAAAGGCAATAAAATACCCCAAGATGATTGTAATTGAGTAGTTCGTTATGTAGGAGTTGAAATGGTGAGGTGTTATATGTATTCGGGGAGGGAAGTTGGTTAATTAGATAGGTGGAGGTGAGAGCGAGCTGAGGCCAAAAACTTTCTGGTTGGTCAGCTCTTTGAAGGAGGGCTCAAGTGGTTTCAACTATGTGATGATGCTTGCGTTCCACAACTCCATTTTATTGAAGCGTATAAGGGCACAACATTTGATGGCGTATGCCAAGATTTTTAAGTAGAGTATGGAAGCTAGTTGAGTTGTATTTGCCGCCACAGTCGGATTGAAGTATTTTAGCGCATGCATTGAATTGACATTTGATGAGCTTGTGAAGTTAGATGAATTTATGAATAGTTTTAGATTTTTGTTTTAGAGAAAAGAGTCATGTAAAGCGAGAGTAGTTATCCACAAAAATAACATAAATTTTTAGCATTCATTAGACATAGTTGGGTTGGGGGCCATACATTGGTATGAAAAAATTTCAAATTATGAATATTTTCTATTTGAATGTTTTGGCAGTAATGCATGTAGAACAAGGAAAAGAAGTGCTGCAGTTGCTGATGCTGAGATGATGCTATTTGAGAAGTTGGTAGATTTTTGGATTTGGATGCGCGAGTCCGAGTGCCACGGTGGAGTTGTAGTAGTAGTGGAGGAATGCAGAATTGTCTTGAGAGGAGAAAATCTTGGAGATATGGTATGGGTGATGTAGTGTCCTTTGTGGTAGCAGCCCTTAAGGAGAGAAGTGTTGATACGGAGACCCTTTATGGTGAATCCATGGGGGTCAAAGGAGTTGGAGCAAGAATTATCAGAGTTTAGTTTGTGAATGAAGTGGAAATTATATTGGCATTGTGGAACTTGGAGGTGTTTCAGAAGAAACTTACGATTGGGTGTGGGAAGAATGTCTTTGGCAATATTGGAGATTGGAAGAGATTGTCCGCTTCTAGCAGTTACGCTATCGTTGCCTTGATAGGTTTCAACGAAGGAGAAGTTATTGAGATCATTTTTAATGTGGTTGGAAGCTCTAGAGTCGAGGTACCAGTTGGGATTGGGCTAGCCCTTCGATGCGTAGGGTTCCAGGATGATGAGGCCGCTAATTTGTTGAACTAAGATAGTTGTGGTCCAGTCGGTGCCAACATTCTTTGGCGGAGTGGCCGAGCTTGAGGTAGATTTGACATTTGACGTAGGTAGGTCCGGGGTTTCGGTGTGGTGGCGATATTTCTTTGTGCGATCGAGGCTAGCGACCACATCCTCTGGCGTGTATCTGCCCGTGCCTCTAGATCTGCCAAAAAATAGGAACATGTTATTATGCTGCCGACAGGAAACAGATCAGTGAGTTGAATCTTCTTGTTTATATATTGCTGGACGTTGATTTCTTCAACGCATAATAGTGAGTAGGGATCATCTAGATTGATTGGTGTGAGTTTGGTGCGGATGGCAATTTTAAACGCTTGGTAGATGGAGGGAAGGGGTTTAGGGTGTAAAGTATGGCATCTTCGTTGTCAATCTTGGAGCCGACCGCTACTATTTTGCCCACTATGGTTTTGATTTCAGATAGATATTCGTACATGGATCTATCTCTTAAAGATACATTGTGGAGCTCTTTCTAGAGTTGTATAAATCTGGAGCAGTTGGTGGACTGAAGTCTCTTTTCAAGAATGTGACATATGTCGGTGCAAGAATCGGCTTACAAAATGTATGGAAGAATGGAGGGAGATATGGTGGAGTAGAGGGCAGCGAATCAGTTTTCTGTAAGCTGAGTTCTAGGAGTAATTGGGATTGTTGGTTTGTGGTTGATGATCAAACCTGTTGAAGTATTTGAGCTCTCCAAGTTGAGTAGATTTTTGATGTGAAAGGAGAGTGTATCATGTTTTTTATGTTGAACATCAAGAATATAAGGTCTTTTGGTTTGTGGACTGAAGTCTCTTTTCAAGATGGTGAAGTTGTTGTGAGAGCTCACACATGGTGGATGAGTCTTGATAGATCTTGATCGAGAGATGGGTTTCTTGAGGGGTTGTAAGTTTTAGTTGATAGCTTTTTGAAGGCTTTGAAAAAGAAGCCTAAAGTTCTTGAAGAGCTGGAGGAGAGGATGGTGGGGGTTCTTGGGGAGCTGTAGTAGTAGGAGAGGATGGTGAGGTTGCTGGGAAGCTGTAGTAACAGGAGGTTTTCTGGGAAGGCTGGAGAAGAAGGGATCGAATGGAGGGGTTCTTGAAGATGGCTGAGAGAAGTATTCTTTGGAGAAGGAGAGAGGATGGATGTGGGATGGTTCTTGGGGACGGAGGATTGTGGGCCGGTGTTACTGCTTCACTGGAGAGCTGGGGGCTGAAGGCTGTGGTGAATACAAGAATTGCTCTGACACTATGAAGAGAACTAGAGATAGATAGAACTTGAGGTGAACAATAGGAATAATTTCTTATTATTACAATACTCAATACATTTACATGACAATACATGGGTATATGTAGAAGTTGTGAAGCAGGCGGCTAAGTCCTCTTGTGGAGGTGTGATTGGGATGGACGGTGGATATTATTTATGCTTGTTATCAAAAACATCCTCTTGATCATAAGCTAAAATTATTGGAAAGAAGGGACACCCAACTTCTCCAAAAAGCCCTAAAACTTTCCCCAATTTTCTTTAAATTCATGTGATAAGCTTGTGTAGATACAGGGTTTGGAGTAACTTGAAATAAATAAGAGTTTTTGGTCTCACTTTTAGTCTCAAGAACATAAAAAGGTTCAGTTTTCTTGTCAAGGAAAAAATTTCGCTGAAGCGGCATATATTGCAAGCTTCCTGTATGCAAACACTGCTTATGCTTGAACTGGTGCACCGCTGCTACTTATGTAAGCTTGCATTTGGGATGCTGCATGTGCTTGCTTTGATTTATTTTGCATTTTAACTTGGGAGCTGTTTGGCATGAGGAAATTTGAGGGTAACATAATCAGATTATAGTGTAATCAAATTACTTTATTGTTGTTTGATAATTTTTAAAAAACTCAAGATTTTTCTGCTTGAAATAAAATAATCTGAGAGTAGTATTTTTAGTAAATAAGGGGTGTAAAATTATCACTATTTTTTTTTTGAAATTTAGGTTTTGTTCGATTGAATCGTTCACATCGTTACGATCCGAACGATTCGTTCGCATCATTACGATCCGAACGAATCGATCAATTCGTTGTTCGATCTTCGTCAGGATTTCAAGCGAAATCATTTTTGTTCGAAATCGATTTCACAAAATCAATTTTGTTCGAAATCATTTGAATCGTTTATTCGAACATCGAAGGTCTCGATGAAACCGAGGATGAAGCTGTGGATGAAGCCAGAGAAGAGGGAATTTTTCACGTCAGAGAAGAGGGAGTTCGTGCATCGCAGAAGAGGCTCTCGCTTTGCAATCACAGAAAAGGGGCTCTTGCTCGGCTTCTCCGCTCATTCGGCGTAATCGCGAATTACCCCCGCTTCGGGCGTAACTGGATTACGCTATTTCTATATATATGAATGCAAAATTTAATTACAATGTAAGTTTTTCACCCATCTCACTCGTACTAAATGCCAATAATCTCAATTTACCTGAAATTGTTTTACTTAACCCCGATTTTACTTCAATCCAAATAGCCTCTTTAAGATCTCGCTTCTTTTCACTTGCCCTCTCTCTCCCCTACTCTGGCTTGTTAAGGGGAGGGGAGCTTGTGGTTATATTAAGAAATTTTATCATTTATTTATATCTTACCCTCTCTCTCCCCTACTCTGGTTTGTTAAGGGGAGGGGAGCCTGTGGTTATATTAAGAAATTTTATCATAAGTATATATATAACATCACTATAGCAATTTGAACCTTGCAAAAATCCAGAATTCTAAATTCAGATTTAATGCCAACTAATTTTTCCTAAGTATTCATTTAATAATATAAAACATAGATTATTACAGAGACTTGAATGTTACACAAAAGACATACTTTGAGAAATCTTGATTATCAACATTGTTTTATGTTAACTAAATTCTATTTTATTAAAAATTGGAAGATGAATAAAGTAGCTATCCTGACAGCATATTATTGCTTGCATTGTTATATCAAAGGCTAAAAACTCACCGCTTCATATTTTGCGTCTTATGTCTCTCTTTTCTAAAAAATATCATATTAAAACAGTCTTTTAACTACGACAACAATTGGCAATAGTTTGATATAAACAAATTTTGGAATTTGTATGTTTTCTTAGGGATGCATGTTGTGTGATCTTTTCTTAAAAAGGTTCTTTATTATTCTTAAATATTTCGGAATGATTGGTTGCGCACCAGCAAAAACTCCCATTGATTTATCCACAAGCTGGTATTCATGAAAAATTTTTGTGCATTTTTGGATTGATTGAGGTTCAAAGATTTCTTGAGATGTATGGTGTCATTTCCCAGTGCCTGATATTGTATTTGCACTCATCAGCTAAAGCTAGTACATAAATAATCATATGAGGCTTCAGAGAGGCAGACTCCATCAATCATGGATGATTTCTTCAGCCTAGTGTTACGTCTGGTGTGAGATTTAATTAACTAACTGAAAAAAAAACACAAAATTTAGTGTCTTCTTTAAAAGCTGTCATGAAGCTTATTTTTTTGAATATTGGGTCATAGTTTTTGTTAATGAATATAACCAAGAACACACCATTGGCATAGCAAAGGATTCAGTGTATATGGCAAACTGGTAAAATGTGGTGTGTTTGCTCTAAATTTACCATATTTAACTCCTTTTTTGGTAAGATTAACTGTTTCAGCACAATAGCTAATTATTAATGACAAATTCTGTAACTGTTGAGATATTTAGAATCCACATTACAAGTTTGTCCTACATTAAAATTCTATCGAACTGCTAGAGCTGTATTCTGCAGACATTTATTATGATTGGTTTGCGTGTAAAATGCAGGCAGGCAGATGAAACTGTGAAAGCATGGGCACTATCATGGCTTCTCAGAATACTGGCAATGATTTATTACTGAAAGGTAATTACGGTTTACGGTATCTTGTGCTCTACTTAGATGCGCATGCATCCGAAATATTTTCTGGATTATTTGCGCAACTGGACTGCCTTTCTGCCATGCTGATTTGAAGAAACTGCAACTTCGCCTTTAAAAAGCTTTCATTCTTTTCCTTGTAAAAATTATGTTATGCTGCACACTTGTTGCCAATTGCATAAAGAACAACATATTTAATTTTTTTACTAATTTATATGCACGAAAGGCATGTGTAAATAATTTAGAAATTCTTAATGCAAAATTTTTATTAATGATTATTGTTGTCGTACCCATTGCTGCATCTTAAGTTCACTTTCTTTTATTTTCATGCATCCATTCTGCAGTGATGTAAAATAAGAGCTAAAGAAACTTTATATGGCTAAATTTTTCTCAGAATTCACAATAAGAAGTTTATGTGCAGATTGTCTAGGTTTGTTATAATGATCACTAAACTTATACTACTAGAAGAACATGTTCATGGAATCCTAACTAGAGTTGCCTAAGAATTTCTCACAGTTCCTCTACAAAATTTCATACCTAATCAAACTCGGCTAGTTGCTATGAATTGATAAAAACATGCTGCCTAGGATTGCTCTATGATTCTGATCTCCCAATAAATGCACTTCGATTGCATGGTATGTATAGCATAACTTGAAAATAAAATTCAACAGTTTAAAAAATCGTACAAATTCACAAATGATAATAATGATGTTATAAAATTAAAGATTCTTAGTGCGGATTTGGAAGTGATATATGAGCATGGTAAGAGATAACCTTTTGGCTACGTCACCTTGGAGAGGATAAGCAACAATAAAAAACAAGAAGTAAATAGTAGTATTCAGAAGTACACAGATTTTACGTTCCCAAGAATAGGGGAAAAAATCATGGAGTCATATCATGAAGATTTCACTATGGAAACAAGAAGAAGATGCACGAGTGATCTCACTCTCTTAAAGTGTTCAAGCCTTTCCTAGCCCTCCAATAACTTTTTCTTCTTCTTTACAGTTCACAACCACTAGCTTGCAGCACAACCAACATCCTCATCTTGAAGTTATCCTTATCCCTAACTTATTATACTAAGGCAAGGATAAAATTGCCCAAGAATAAGACAAAATTGCCTCAATTGAACCCTAGAGCCATTGCATATCGGCCATGTGTCCTCATGTTTTATTTGGACTAGCCACATGTCCAATCTGACGATCATAACGCTCCAATTTCTTTCAAAAATATGCATTCGCCGTTTGGCGCCTTGACGCGCCTAGGCAAGGGGATACACAAGGTGCTCGGGCATGCCCCAGCACTCAAGTCTCTGTCTTGGCTTTCTATTGAATTTGCTTGTTGATGCCTGGGCACGCTTAAACGCCCAGGTCTCGGTTTCTGGCTTTGCCGCACATCATATCAAAGCCTCTAACGATTGGGTTAGCCCAAGGGATTGGGCTTCCGTCTAGCTGAGATCATGAGCAAACTCCTCAGCGCTTGAGCGTGCCTAGGCGCCTAAGCCTCAGTTGTAGGAAATTATCTCGACGCTTGGGCGTCCAAGCGCCAGCACTTTTGTTCAGTCCACTTCATTCTGTAATCTTCATGCTTTGATTCAGGTTGCATCTAGCTTGCACCCGGCTGATCCGTAGCTGTTCTGAAGTTATTTTAAGCTCTGCAACTGCCACACACACACACACATATATATATATATATATATATATATGTATATATATATATATATATATATATATATATATATATATATATATATATATATATTATATTATGTATACAATGTATGAATGTTTACATATATATTAATTAAAAGTAGGTTTTTGAATGCTAAAGATATAAATATACAACCTCTAAAAATTCATTTTAAATCTTAAGTGCCCTTCAACTATATTAAAATATTATTAAAGGGCTTAAGATATTCAGAATTCCAATCTCATTGTTAACTAATGTGTTCTAAAGCTCTACTTTCAAAATCACGGGGGGATCCAATGAAGAAGCTACAGCAGAACCCATAGAGTAGCATGGGATTCTGACTTCCCAACCTCATCATATCACAGTAGAACCATATTTATCCCACCAACTATGTCATCAGAACAAATATCTTCTCAGCTTATAATCAATACGCTTATCAATTGTCCACATAGAATCAACCACGGGAGACTTACAAGCATTGATCGAATTTGTTATGTTTGTGGGGATTTGAGTGCAGCTCAAAGTCGTGCGACCGGATTGGTTGTGTCCATAGCTTGAAGCGCATCATATGAGCAATAACTAGAGTAGTGGAGTCTCAAGTACAATGGAATGGTCTTGGAATTGACTTGATGGATGCGACCGACTTGCTGCTCTCTACCTCTCTTCGAACCATCTGGCCGGACCCCTCTCCAGCAACATGTCCCTCTACTCCTCTCTTAGCTCTCAATCTATGAACAATAATTTCTTTTGCGAGATCCCCGTCAGAACCCTGCAGCTCTTGTTCAATGATGTTTAAGGTGAGAGCTGCCCCGATCCATCTTCAATCTCACCAAACTGAAAATTGTTGATTTCAGTTCGAACCCCTGTCGGGACCTGAGCTTTGGCCTCAAACTGTTGAGGGAAATCAAAGACGAAGACGATGGTCGAAAATGTGATTTGCGCGTAAAAGGTGATATGCTTTCCTTTTGCGTAAAATGCAATTTATGCCATTTGGCTGAAATTTTTATAGGCAACATGCTTTAATGGTGACGTAAATATTCTTACCCGTTTTACTGCAGATTGAAAGCCAAAATTCATGAATTCCCCAAAAAAGTTTTATTTTATAACGGATTTATCATATGACAAACATACACTAAGATGCATGATCAGAATGTTCAAAGTAAGAATATGAGGAGATTTAAAAAATATGCAAAAAGAAGAATATTTTTTTGGAGTAAATTTAAGCTTATAGAGTTAAAAAAAAGTAAAACTAAAGAGAACAACTTATGTTTAATGATGACAAATGAGAGATGGGCTATATTATTATCATCATTGATTGATTAAATAAATTTTCTTATGAAGGATTATTACTAATCTTATGCAATCTTAAAGGGAGGCACAACTCCTTAAGAAAACAATTTGATGATTAAGCTTCAAAGAACAATGATGAACCAAATTAGGAGAATCATGTGCAAGTTTAGGACAATATAAAACTTTAATTTATTTACCAATTCCTAGAAAAAAAAAATAGAATTAGTATGAATTTTAAGTTTATTGGAAAAGAGGAGAGTCATTATTCAATAGAAGGTCTTAGTCAGCTCTAAGAATATGCTATATTTGTGATGAGATAGGACATATACTTCATTTATATGCCATGCAAATACATAAAATATAGCTTAATTTTTCGATTTTTATTCCTTTTAGAAGAACAGAATTCAACCTACCATAATTTATTTTCTAAAACATAGTTTAAGAATAAGACGAGTTCCATATTAATTAATTTGTAAGAATAATTGTATATTCGTATTATATTTTAACCTCATTTAAAAAAAAAATTCAATTAGCCTAATCTAATTAATTTCAAATTGTTTAGTGAAAATCATTTTAATTTTATTGACCCCACCAATGATATTTTGGGCGCTAATACATTTTGATCTATTGATAAATATTAAGAATTCAAATTTCATTTATAATAATAAAAAAAATGATATATTCTTTATTTCAAAATATAAAAAGAAAAAAAAGAATTAAATTAAAATTATCACATTATATTATCTAATATATTAATTAAATATTAACAGTGCGAATATTTAGACCTTCTTGACTAGGTCTAACGTTGTTGAATTTTTATTTGTTTTATCTATCATTGTTACACGCCAATTTAATAATCCTCTTTCCCTTCAATGGCGGCATCAATGCACTGGGGCAGTGCTTCACTGTCCCTACCTGCCGTGGACGGCAGATTCCGGCGAACTTCTTCCGCATATTTTCCATTCTCTCCAAGATTCAGGCTGCAGAGATGCGGAAACGAACGTCCTTTTATGCGTGTGATGGCTTGCTCGACTTCGTGCCCTTTCGAAGGCAGGGTTGGATGGCATCGGCGGGAGGGAACTGTCTCTCTCGTTTCTTTCGGTCTAAACACCGCCTCGTTCATCTCCGGAAATGATAGGGCCGATGATATTTCACAGGCGATTTCAGCGATGCTTCCTTTTGTTGTTGCTACCACTGCTCTTGCTGCGCTCGCGAACCCGTCGACCTTCTCCTGGTTAGCTGCACCATTTTCTGGTTAATCTAATGCTGTTGGAATTGGTACTCGTGGAATTGTGCAGTATAAAATCATTTGCTTTGATGTGAAATGATAATAAGATTGGGCTTTTTTTGCTTTATTTGAAGCGGGGTTTTTCCAGGTTTGGAGGAACTGTGTGATCCAGTTGAGATGTTGATCTGAAACAGTAGTTTTCCTTAATTGAGGCAACCCCACTTCGATTTCTTTTTAATTACCAAAATGCTACCATAAATTGCTATCTTAATGTCAGCTCATGATAATAAGTATCCAGTGTTTTGTGAGAGAACATGAAATCTGTGCTTAAATTGCCACTAGGTTGTCTCTTTCGTTTCCATCTTTTGCCTCCTCTGTGACAACTTCATTTTTTCTTACTTTTGCGGATGAAGCTAGCAAGTAAAAAAATAACATAAGAAGAGGTTCTCTTACTTAAAAGTATTATAACATATGAGATAATAGCCTAATAATATTGAACCAAACACAGTAAAATCAATGTTACTATAATTGAAATAACATGCTATTTGAATTACATGCTATGTTTATTACTTTGCTCCCAACATGCAACTAAATATCCCCTTATTTATTAAGGAAATATTTTAAAATTGTAATTAAACTTTCTAAGCTTTATACATGAGTGCGGAATGAAAAGGTTATTGATTATTGAGCTTGATAAAAATGATAGTTTTATTAATTTAATTGAGTGATAGAATTAGAGTTGATAAATTGAACAATGATAGAATTACAAGAACGGTGAAAATGGTTATTAAAGAAAATAAAATATTGAATAATAGGTTTAGAAGGTTTGAACATACATAAAGAAGTTACAAAGTGCATTTTCTAGGCCTATTTGGAAAGCTTTAATACCAATTGAAACCTAAGACAGAGCATGTAACGACTGAATGTCGTTACTTTTCGAATTAGGTCAAAACCCGCCTCAGACAACAGGACCCCGGGGAATTTCGAATTAGGGCAAACAAAATTACCATAGGTAAACAAAATTTAAAGATAAAAGTGCCATAATTTGGAAGAAATCCGAATAACGGAATCTCCCGTTTTATTTTTTGAATTATCTAAATTCTAAAACTTATGAACATTGAAATATGTGTCCAAATTCATCGTTTTCAGTGTCGTTATGTTAAGTATGTTATTTATTTAAAAGCTACTCGAAAAGTTTCATCAAATTCTGAGCGTCAGTTTGATCGTGGTTAATTTTTGAAGTTTTAAAGCTCAAAAATTAATATAAAATAAAATATAAGTCCGAATCGAAAATTTTTGGCGTGAGGATATTCGTAATGTCATAACACACATCGGTGTCAAGTTTCATTGTATTTGGATGTCAAACGACAGAAAAGTACGATTAATTTAAGCTTAAGTAGTTTTTAAGAATTTCCTTAAGAAATTATTTTCTCCCCCCCTAAATTCTTCCGCCAGTTTCCGCCCATACATGCTCTAATTAGCGCCTTAATGGCACTTTAAGTCCCCCTTATCCCCTTATCCTGCTCCCTCCCTCTTCATTTCTCCTTTCTTTATTTAAACACTCCCAGCCATCTCTTCCTCTCCCCACACAGCAGCAGCCTTCTCCTCCTCTCCCCACACAGCAGCAACCCTCTCCTCCTCTCCCCACACAGCAGCAACCCTCTCCTCCCTCTCCCACAACCACCAGCAGCCCAGCCTCTCCTTCCTACCCTCCAGCAAGCAGCTGGCCAGCAGCAGCCCCTCTTACTGCAGCCCTCCCTTAGCCAGCAGCCCTCCCTCAGCTGGCCAATAGCCAGCCATCCAGCCAGCTAGCAGCAGCCAACCAGCCCCCGCTTCCTCGGCAACCTCCTGCCAGCTCCCTTCCGCCACGTTCGGCCTCCCTCCATCTTTTCTGGCAACTCAAACAAAAGTAAGAAGAGAAGTGTAAGAGAAAGGAAAAGAGGAAGAAAATGATATGAGAGTTTTAATATTTTATTTCATTTATTTCATTTTTTATTAATAAATATACTACTATATTATGTCATTGCATTATTATTGATGTCATTAATTAATACTGAACAACAATATAAATGCTAGAAAATGACCAATACTTTCAAACTATCTATTTCAATTCAAGCATTTTTATTTTGTAATTTTAATTTTCTTATTATTACTATTATTATTATTACGTTATGCAATTTATACAGTCGTTTCCATTCTGTCTTTCATACATTATTATTATTAAAATGCTAATAATAATGCTATTATAAATATTATTGCCACATCAGTAACTTAAAGATACGGACTTCTATCAAGTTGAGAAAACGAAAAAGAAACATAATAGAAACGAAGATAATAATATTGGCTAAAAAGGCTAATTTTAAAATATCAAAAAATCTAAATGCAGATTAAGCAAATTATCACTCATCCAAACTGTTGAACTTTTGAACTTATAGAATAAGGTACCAAATGTCTTTTATTGCTTATATTTAAATATGCTTTTCTGCTCAGCATCGCACAAATTTGATAAAAATATTTTTTAAAGTCACATAAAATGATATATGAACAAGTTTGGATAAGTGAGAAACAAGGGTTCCATGTTGATTTATATTTTTTGTTTGATCAGACAACCGCTAGGACGGGGTTATCCGACATCGGGAGTCATAAGGAGCCTATGCTGATAAGCCTTTGAGGGGGGAGGTATAGAGGGAAGTTGAGATATGTAATACAAAAAAATGAACCCCATTTTCATCGATTTTGTATTTGCCCAATAAAATCATATTTTGCCTCAGATGTCAAACGCTAAAATTCTGTATTTATTTTTGTGACTGCAATTATTTTTATGCTAAGTTTCAACTGCAATTGAAACACGTTTGCAGGGATAAGTTCGTACAGTTTTTATTTTCTGTCAAATGATTAATTATTTTGCTTATTATTTAACATTTGTAAAGATTACATCTATCAGTACTTAGTTTCACAACTAACCGGTATTCAAATGCCCGCACTTTTGAAACGTGCCTAGATCAGGAATTCATCCTCGAGGAAAGGTGCTAAGAACTGAGCAGTGCTGATACTGCTACTTGCTGATCCACGGCTTTCTTTTTTATTTTGTTTTTAAAAGTTTGTAACTTTTATTTTATTTTAATCTTTGTATCCAAGACTTGTGAGTTGATGAATAAATAAGTTATGTTTGATGTCTATATATTTATCTCTTAAATCACTCAATATAATCCTGCGTCTAGAGGACTTGCTGTTTTACATCCCCCCAAACCGGTGCTAGATCTGCTTCCGCTGACCCGGCACCGGGTCCTCACAGAGCATATGTGTTAGCGCATGGTATTTGGTATTCTGCATTTTTGGTGTAAATTCAAAAACTTAACCTATAATCTTAAAATTTGCATGTTTGACTTTTCACTTTTTAGGTGTAAAGTGAAATTTTATAGTGTAAGCTTATCATCTGAACCCCCATTTCTTTGTAAACTCTTTACACCCAAATCCATGCCTATTCCATTTTGGATGAATACAAAATGGAAACCCTCTCCTCAAATTCTATGCTTCCTAGAGTTTAGTCGCTTGAATCGAGTGCGCCACATTCTACTGGCCATTGCTGGCCTTTGTTGGGCATTGTTGTTGACCTTTGTCGAGAGTTGTTGACCTTCACCATGTGTCGTTGACACTTGCCAACCGTCTTTCGACAAATATCATCGACTCTCATATATTTATATATACGTGTGTGTGTATATATATATATATATAATTTTCTTATTTTTTTTAATCTAAAAAAAGATAAATAAGGAGTAAACTTCAAATTATAAAATACTTAAAATTATTTATACATTGCATTTATTTTACTTGAACATATTTTACAGTATATTTATTTTGCTGCAGAATAATCTTAGCTCAAACCAAATAACCTCTAACTTCATGCATTTTATAAATGAAATTATTCTCCAGGGCTTAACAATACTGAGCAAGTCAAATGAAAAGGTGTTCGCTTTTCAATGTTTACATTGGGGTGAACGTTATTGTTGTTTTATAATGATAATGCTGATTTTCCTTACACAACACACACCATCCATTATATTTTTAGCATGGTTCGTATTCTAAGTTGCAAAAAGACAAAACCTTGAATTGCTTTTATTTTTAAGAAACTCTAAACATGAACCTTTCAAAATTTGTGTGAATTGCGAGTGATTTGATGAAAAACGTATTCATTCTTTCACAAATGATTGTATTGTTCCCCTGTATGCTGGTTTTTACTGCTTTAAGTCTAAAGTAATATTTATTCATTAAAGTGTCTGCAATTATGTGTTTATTTATATGGTAGAATTGAAGATATGAACTCACCATAGCTGCAGAATTTTGTTATCATAGATAATGGTGGTTTGGATCTGCATTAAGAGATATTTATTAGATATCAAAAGTGTTGGTATATATAAATGATTAACAAACTTTCAGTGACATCTTTCCCCATACAATGACCAAGTTTTAGTTGTATGCTGCTAAGGCCAATGGTAACCTCCATTATTATTACCTGGCCTTTTGAATTTTTTTGTTTATTTAAATTTTGGAACATTTTGTTTGGATTAATTAAATTATGAGGATTGATGTACATTTTCTCTCTCCATATATAGGGTATCGAAAGAATACTATGCTCCTGCTCTTGGAGGGATTATGCTATCTATTGGCCTCAAATTATCCATTGATGATTTTGCATTTGCTTTTCAGAGGTAAAAGTATTTATTCTATATCCCTTTTTTTTTAATATACAAATATCATGACCTTATTATCCAATATCCAAACTGCTAAAATTTCACAATTTTATCTTATGAATATCACAGGCCTTTACCACTTTTTGTTGGTTATGTTGCACAATATGTACTCAAGCCACTTTTGGGCTTATTGATAGCAAGGGCATTTAGGATTCCTTCAATATTCTATTCTGGTTTCGTTCTCACTAGCTGTGTAGCTGGGGCTCAACTTTCAAGTTATGCTAGTTTTTTGAGCAAAGGAGACGTGGCATTGAGTATTCTGTTGACCAGCATAACTACCATCTCTTCTGTAGTTGTTACGCCTTTGCTCTCCGGCCTTTTTATTGGCTCGGTAGTCTCAATTGATGCAGTTGCAATGTCCAAATCAATCTTGCAGGTATGCAATATCATGTATTTGAATTCTTTGGGAGATTTATTTGTTATATTGGTTTGAAGTAACACGATCACTAGTATTAAATTAAAATATACAAACCCTAGCAACACAATTTAATTATAGGTTATTCTTCATATTCAGTTTGAATATTCCTGTGTTCCATGTGACTTGTGTATCCTCCAACTTGTCATGGATGCCTTTTAACAATGGAAACTCTCGAGTTACTTGAAATTTAAGGATTAAAGATTGAAAAGATAGAAAACTGAAAAAGAAAAATTAAGTACTTAATAAATAGGTGTATCTGTTAGTTTGGTTTTTTGAATTCATCATCCATGTTTAACATGATTTTATCAATATCTGATTTTTTGCTTTGTAATTGGAACAAACTTGAACTTTTAACATTGCATTATAATTTTCACCTTTTCTACTATAACATAATTTATTTTTCTTAAAGTGCTTGATGGGATGCTTTTTAATCTTTAATGAGTGTTGTAGTAAAATCAAATTGATGTGCAACATTTGGTGCATCAATTTGTAAAATTCATTGTCACTGGTTTCTGTTATAAACCATATTAACACTTTCAATGAAAGTACTAAGTTACTTCTTGATTCTCAGGTTGTGCTTATTCCTGTCACTGCTGGACTCGTTCTCAACACATATGCCAAATCTTTGGTGGATGTTATTCAGCATATAATGCCTATTGTGGCTATGTTCTGTACTTCGCTTTGTATCGGTAGCCCTCTTGCAATAAATAGGAGCCATATTTTGTCTTCAGAAGGTCTCCTACTGCTTCTACCCATTATGTCTTTCCATGTTACGGCGTTTACACTCGGTTATTGGGCATCCAAACTGCCCTTTTTGAGGTACGTCTCATGTTTTTATGTGTTACGCTGTTCAATGCTTTCTTAAACTTAATGATATGCAGGAATAGTGCTTATTTAATACTCTTATTCATTTCCTCAAAACTTGAGTATTTACACTCTTTTATAGCGCAAACTTCTCTTAAATTCCCAGTTTAACAAATTAGTATACTTGTTAAATCAACATTCTACTAGATATTCTATCACAGGCAACTGATTTGGTCTAGTGAAGTGAGAACAGTGGGTTAGAATTATCACTATTCTTTTTCCTTATTTTCCTTCAGGCGCTTGGTGCTTTTGGGATTTTATTTGATGAAATGTTGGATGCCTAAAAACTTTTTACTAAAATTTTTAGCGTTCCTTCATTTAGGATGGTCATCTTTCATGAATTTGCAAAAATTATTTTGTTAGGCATGTATTTATCAAAAATCATGTTTTTATGAATATTGACGAGCCTTATAAAGACAGACAAGTAATGCTATTGATGAGTTTTGAACTCTCACTATTTGGAATGATGAAGGGTCTAACTTCTAGTTTCATTAACACAACTTGGTTAGAAAAACTATTTAAAAAAGGATTGATTTAACGTAGGATTATTCATCATAAGGCATCTTTGTCGTGGTTATTGATACTTTCTCTCTTTTTTGTTTCTTCTAGAATTAAAAATTGTAAACTCTCAGCCTTGTATAGGGATGTAATTATACAAAAATAATTAGCAATTGTAAAGGATGAAAAATAATAATCACGTTTTTGTGTTAGGAAGCATAATCGAAATTACTAGTTTTCTTGCAATTATTTATCAGTATGTTTTTATATATAGGCTATTTGCTTTCATGTACCATTTTGTATTTCTTGTAAACATTGGGAGTTTTTTGTAGTGTATAAATGTTCTAATTGTAAATATGGTGAAGCCCTTTATTAAAAATTGAAACTTTCAGCCTTGTTTAGGGAATCAATTTTACAAAAAAAAAAGGTAACGATAGTATAGGATAAAAGATAATTATCACTTTTTATATTGAGAATGTGTTATAGTTATTACCGATTTTGCTTGTAATCATTCATCAAAATGCTTTTACATATTGGCTATTTGTTCCCATGTAGGGTTTTTTTCTTAAAAGCATATACTTGGTAACACAGGTTTTTTGGTAGTGTATGAGTACAAGTTTTAATTGAAAATTGTGAAACGGTTAGTTTTTCTATAGAACTATTTTCTTTTTGTAGGATTTGATTTAATGAATTTATTAAGCCATGCTTTGAGATTAGAATTTTTGTGGAAAACTTAGGATGCACTGTCAAGATGCTACTATTCATCCTCATTAAAGTATGAACCATTGGAGTTTGCTTTGGTTGAGACAAACATGTTTCAGTTGGAGGGTTTGAGAGACCTTGAGTGGGTTGTTGGATAGGAATATATCATAAGTTTTGAATTTACTCAAAAGGTTTGGCTAGTGTTTGCATTTTCGCTTCAGAGAGAGGTAGGGTAGCTATACCTCGTAGAGTAATGATAGATTTGATACAATTAGGTCTCTCGAGGAGGAGGCATTTGTTAAGACATCACGGAAGGATTTGGGAGCTGAATGGTTCGTCACATATCGGGGATGGAGATCAGTCGGCAAAGAGGGGCTCGGACCTGTTCCAGGTTCCGTCGAAGCCATCGGCGAGACCGCTGGATGTCAATAGCCGCATGGCGTAGATGTCGAGAAGGTTTCGCCGCGCTTGCGTAAGTTCGGCGATGGTTTCGTCGCGTTCCACATCACACTCTTTGATTATATATATATATATATATATATATTAGGGTGATTGTTAAGTATTATTTATGATCACTTTGAATACAAAACAGTTCTGATTAGAAACCTCAATGTGGAGTTTGGAAACTATGGATGGATGCATCGTTCAGCTTCATTTGACCATGGAGGAAACTTTTAATGGCAGTAGATAAAAGGTAGTTCAGTAACTGATGTACTACCAACATCAAAAGTATTACAACCTTCAAGGTTGGACGCAATCGGAGTTTTAATCACAGCTACATCCAGTATAGCTTGGAGAAAAAAGGATAAGCCACTTCCTAACCAATTGGTGAAAGGGTCGTAGCTCTCTTACCCACCGCAGTATTCTTTGGCACATAAAATTTTCCGATGTCTCTCATGACATGGGGTCACTTTTGGTTCCTTAGATGAAGCTGTTTTCTTAGTTCAGGGTGAATTTTGAAACATAAAGTAATGTAATGTTCTAAAACACCACAATGTTTATAAAATTTGGGCAGATTTTCAAATAAAGCTTCTTGAAAATAACCATCATCTTCTTCGCTAATTCAAATTTATTGTTCAAAATTTTCATCTAGGTCGATTTCCACCAAAACTCTTGCCACTAAGGGCCGTAAGAGATTAGCGGTGGCAGTATCCACCTTGAGAGGCTTACCGAGAAGGGGATGGAGTGGGTAATGAAATGAACCTTTAGCAGTGGGAAGTTAAGCCATATTGGGACAATTGGTGGTTTGATTTAGGATTAAAATTTGTAGTCCACTTCAATGTCAACAAAGTATGAACTACGGAAGAAGAAGCGGGTATAATCCGCCTTAGAAGACAACTTCACAAGAATATGGCGGCAATGGATTATTCGATTGAATAGGCTCCAGAGATACCCAAATCGATGAACAATTTCGAACAATAGGCTTTGGAGGTTTTCAGTATGCAAATTTGGCCACCAAAGCATACTCAAATGGTTTGGTTAGGAGTTGAATCTCATCTTTGGTGTAAATCAGAGCAGGTCTATCTCTGCAAACGAAAATAGGCTTGATGCTAACTAATGCTTTTGATGCCGGGGAATTCGTAAGGACTGCCAAAAAAGATTTGGGTACTCTGGGGGAACTAGTGGCACAATGGAGATTAGGAAGCGAAGTACCCTATCCACCATAAGCCATTGCATACCAAAAATACCTCCACGCAGCAAATTTCAAAAAAACATACTGGAATCGCGCTCTGGCAAAAGAGCTAGCAATCAAAATTCTGGAGAGTCGACGAAGCCGACTAAAGCCATGCCACAACCGACCAGGAACCTTCAATGCTGAGGGAGAATAGGCTCTTATCACCGGAACGCGGGGAAGAAAGGTGGCGACACCGCTCACCTGGAGCCTTAAATCACCATCGTGCGACGCAGCGGAGGGTTAGGCAGCCATATCATAAAGTGTGCTGTGTGTGCACGTGCACGTGCATCCTTATCAAGTGTGTTTGTGCGTGCATGTGCATCCACATCATATGCATGCTTATGTCTATCATGTATATAAGTTGTAGAATTTCAAATTTAAATTTGTATTAACTTATACATAGAAAATATGGATATGCAATCGGCAGAAGATTATCTCTCAACTAATAATTGTGATGTCCTAGTTTTTGTAGTATAACAATTTAAAGCTATATGCTATTGAAAATTTTACATGTTTAAATTTAAATTATTTGGTTCTATATAAACCTATACGTTAACAGGTAATCCAAATATATATAAATGATAATAATAGCTGTTTTGAAGTATGTTTTATAATTTAAAGTGCATTAAACATTTAAATAACTATCGTTAATATTAAATATTAAATATTTTAGTGATATGTAGGAGAATGCACTATATATTCTTTTTTACTAATTTTACAATAAAATTATGTTTGCTTATCCGATAGGAATTAGTGTCTTTTCTTACTACAGGTTATATATCTTTTATCATTAAATAATCATATATATATATATATTTTAAATAATCATATATATATATATATACACATTAAGAAATTTAATTGAACATATTAAATGGGTGGCTGAATTATTTAATAATATTTATGATAATTTTGTTTTTGGTTAGACTAATTAAGAGGAAATAATGATTCTGAAGTTTATTAAGCTTTTGATTTTATGTAAAATGTTATTCTTATAAAACTCTAGCTTCCAATTAATTTTCTTCTGTTAAAAAAAGATATGTTGCAAAGATTATAAGGTTATTCGGGTGATAGTTTAATTATTAGTTTTAGATTTAAAATTAATATGCAAGAAAAATAATACTAAATTAAGATATGTTTAAAAATTAGTTGATGGAATTTAAAAAAAGATAATATATATATTTTTATAGTAGTGAAGTTTATAGCTTGGTTTGTTTAGTTTTTTTTATAAAGTGTAACTTTTAAGGGGGATATTTGGTTTGTGGAATGCTGAAGTAAAATAGTAATTTATGCTTTTAACTTGTTTTAAGTGTTAGATTTGTTATAAAGAATACAATATACAGTCTTGAATCAATTGGAATTCCTCCTATATGTATTTTTTAGTGTAAAAATCATCTAATTTGGCTTATTTTGCTTTTGAGAGAAAGTGTAGTTCAACTTTCTATTTGTTAGCTGGTTGGCTCATCACTTAATACCAATCGCGGATACCCCCTTATTCCGCCGTTTGACTTTCTTTAAAATAATTTCTCTAATTCAAATAAGAAAGGGATATTTACGTACATATCACAACACAAACATTTTCTCATATCTACCTATAATTAGAAAAATCTTAAAATTGAGAAAAAATTATGCTTTATTTGTAAATATTAAAATTTTGGTACTAGATATTATTATTTAAATATTTAAATGCTATGTGTATGAAGGCCATAAAAATATGTCCCAGGATTCTAAATATCACATTCCAAAACTCATCCAAACATTTCACTTTGTTATTTTAATTCATTTTTATTTTTTATTATATTAAACATCACCCCTAAGCCTTTGTGATATCATCTCGCGACCTAATGACTTATCCATTCTAATCCTTTGACTATTATGGACAGTTTCTCAAACCTTTGACTAATAATTTTTTCTTTTTAATAATATTAAATGATGTTTGCTATCTTACTCGATAACGTTGCAGGTCATGTACTATATTCTGTTGCTTTTAATGCTTATGCCTTATAGTTTTTTTTTTTGTTCTAATTTTTTCCTTAGTATAATATTATTTGGAAAATGCATATATAGAGTTATGAAAAAAAATAATGCTTGTTTGTGCAAAATGTCTTTTCTTAAGATATGAGTGAGTTTTTTGATACACCAGCGATTGCATTCCCTCACATTCCCATTCTATAAACAAAATAAACTTGCACAACACGTTAAATACATTCAATATTTAGTGTCTTTCATCCTTTACATTCAAAATCATTGTCCACTTAGATATCTTTCTAATGATCCTATAACACTTTAATTGTCAGAAAAGAATCGGCGAGCAGAACAATATCGCTCTGCACAGGAATGCAAAGCTCGACAATTGCCGGCCTTCTTGCAACCCAGTTTCTTGGCAGCAGCCATGCAGTCCCTGCTGCTTGCTCTGTGGTGGTGATGGCCATTTTTGGCCTAAGTCTAGCATCTTTCTGGGGTAAAGGATCAAGAGTTAGGGACATCCCTTTGCTTCTCTTTTGTCAACTAGCTCCACTATCTACCCAGAAGGCACAAAACAGGCGGAGATTTTGGTGAGATATTTTACTTTTGCACAATAGTCATTGGAAAAAGTGAAGTGATGATATATCTAGCTTTAATGTGTACGAGACGGATATCTGCAATTCTCAGTAAGACTAGAATTTAAAGTACTAAAAGGCAAACAATGATGTAATTTATTTTGTTCTTTTACTGTTTTTGAATCTTGCCATCAAATTATCAAGATTAATGATGATAGCTTCTGCAAGTATAGTGGCATCCTCTTTTCTCTATGACTTTATTTCTAATTTTAACTCTTTTATCTAGTTTTTGATTAATGGGTTGTGAAAGATATCATTTCTTTTAGAAATTGTTTGAGTGGATGAGAATAAGCGAGTGCCATTTTTTATTCAATGTCTAATATTCTCTTAAACCTTTTTTTGGTCTCTTCATTTGCATTTGCATTTTTTTCTTTCACTGCAGAATGTTTGCAGAAACTGCATGATGATTTCTCATCCTCAACATTTATTGGAGTGGCAGAAACGCTATTTTTTCTAACCTCGACAGCTTAATATAATGGTATGATCTTGTATATAAGCTTTGTAGAAAGCATTAACAGCATATATAGTGCCGGTATATTTTTTGTCTTTGTTATAATTTAAGATTTTCATTGATACTTCCTATAGCTTGGGAAGAGTTTTGTATCTTAACTATTGTTGATCTGTAAATGTACAAGTAATATTCTTTAACAGTTATTTTAGAGCTGAAGCATAGATATTTGCTATCTCAAGCTTGTAACTAAACTAGAGCATGATAATGATATGCCTTATATAGGTACATTCAGTTTCTTAAGACGCACTAAATTTTATCGTGATGTGGCACTTTGTTGTAATGATTCATTTTAATAAAACTGTTTTGGTCATAGGAAATGGAATATCATCAACGTATAATAAAACCAAATTCATAGAAAGGTTTCCATATCATGAGCATGTCTCATTCATTTCTACAAGAGGTTGATGATGAATAGTGACAGCAAATAATAGAAGATGGATGCAATTAGACTCTTGTAATCAAAGAGAAAGTTTTTCATCCTGATCAATATTGAAAATCTAAGTGAAATCCTTGGTAACAAGGCCTTTATAATGATCACGATGTTAGGATTAAATTTAATAGTATAAAGCCATACAGTAATTCAGCTTATTTCCTTTGAGGTGAGGGAATAAGATCCAATGCATGCGGAGCCTATTTGTTAATATCCATTGTGTGTTTACATTGAGAAACTTGTAGTGCTTTATGGTTAAGTTTTAGATATTGATGTAGATGATATGGTCAAAGTGAAAAGTTTCAGGAGGGTAGTTAAAAGATATGTAAGATTGATAGTGTGGTCTGTAATAGATATTTTATCTAAAATTTAAAAAAAATATTTGCAGACGGGGATCTTAGTGCTCATTAGCAAATCAGATAAAAGTGTGGGTTCATCCCTCTCTGAAACAACCAAGTTGCATTTATATAAGCTGCTTCAAATACATTCATAAAGATCATCTCAAATACATTCATGAAATTCGTTTTAAATGCATCTATGCAACCTGTTTTCAAATGCTTTTATGATGGACATTTACAAATTAATTAAAGAGGTTATTTTAAACTCATTGAAATTGCTAGATGTATTCATGAAAGCTATTTCAAACTCTTAGAAATAGTTGGATGCACTCGTGAATATTTATGATAGAAGTTCAATAGTTGGTTTTTAAATAGTTATGATATGTATGGAGCAGCGTAATCATATTAGTCATATAAGTGATGCTAGCTGGTGAGAATGGTGTGAAGAGATCTCTTTAAATATTATTGTGTACTTCTTGTAAATTTCATCTTCTTCATTTTAATAGAGTTTTTTGTGGCGTGATATATTGGTTTTTTCTTAATAAGGGTTTTTCACATACAAATTATAGTTGTCCTCTTTGGTTGTGTTTTTTTTACTCCCAGGTTTTATCTTTCCTTCATTTTATTCTTACAAAATGGCATATGAGCAAGGTTCTTGGGATAAAGAGGTTTTTGGTTGAGAGCTTTCTTAGAGATATTTTTTCAGTGAGCTATGGAAAGCAAGTCGAGTCATTTGATTACTTTCAATAGCTCGAATTATCATATGAAAATGAGATATCTTTTATATGTTAAAAATGAATATCTTTTATATATTTGCAGATACATAACCTGACGGAAAGACTTTTGAATAGTGGGAACTTTTCAACCATCAAATTTTTTGGTGCATTTGGTAGTGTGGATTAAATGATAATGCCCTAAATTGCATAAATGAGAAGTGAGTATGAAGGAACTTTAAAAGAAGTTCAAGGAGTTTTAAGCATGGAAAATCAACACAACTAGTATCTCATCAAGCAAATGATGGGGTCGAAGTATATAGAAGGAAAGCCCATATCAGATCACCTAATCAAGTTTTAGGGGATCATCAATTTAGGATGGCCATTAAGTTTGAGGATGTAGCCCAAGGGCATTGAATTCCAGGTACTTTACTTAACTTTCGGAGATCTTTTAAACGTTGTTACCGAACTCTGCGCCTGATGGAGAGATCATTGTGGAGTTGGTGAAGAGTAGTGTCTTGAACGAGGAGATGAGGAGGAAGTCTCATAATATTTCCACTTATCAACAAAAACTGCTCGTCTCGATGAGAGCAGAAATGCTCCATACCATGATAGAACCAAAGCTGGGAGTTGAATGTATTCAAAATTGGAGTGCTATTATTGTGTCAAAAAGGGTCACATTCAGTCAAGCCACTATTGGAAGTTGCAAAATGGCAGAAATAAAGAGGCTAGAAGAATACTTGCAGAAGCAGTACCTGAAGAGTTTTTGCCTTAGTGTATGACGATGAAACTTGGCTAGCTAAGAGATCACCTAGGTTATCGATAGTGGAGCATCGATGAATGCCACTTGAAGACAAGATAATATTAAGTCATATTTAATCAAAATAAAAATAATCAAACATAAAAGTAAAATATTTAAATATTTGGTCTAGTTTAATTACTACAAGCTAAATATAAAATATAGATAAAATAAAAAAACGTAGTTAGTTCGCACCACTATTTGAACTCAAACTTGGATGCAGCACTAAAAAGGTACTTGTGAAATATTTTATGTTAAAATATCTATCAATAAAATGTACATAACAATCTAATCTTTCTTTGTATTGTATGCCAATTTATGCTTAAAATCTATAAGCAATATGATTGTAGTAAAAAATAAGAAAAGTTAAATTAATCAGCATTGGAAAAAGAGGGAATAGACCAACAACAAAAATAGACAATGGTAATTATGTATTTTAATAAATAAACTATTTAATGTTGCACAAATTTTGGAAAATAATATGAAATTGAGTTGTATATATGAAACATGATTAGGCATTACATGATTCATCCATAGTTAATTTACATTTGCATTGTGTTATTCTTGTGTCAAATTTTGGCATGTAATTGTTGTTATGGGCATAAGATACATGGGAACTGAGAACGTCTATTCATAGAACTTAATTGCATATAAACTGATTGTCCTCCACTTGCTTCATTACGACTTAATGTTCGGACCCATAATATAAATTACTATGGGCATTAAATTAATGTACATATTTACATTATTAGGATACTCATGCCAATGTGAGCATCTTACACATTTGTTTTCTCAATACAATGATATACATTGAATATTCAGAATCATAGAAAATGGTGAAATATACACAAAATTATATAGATGATGTGTCAATTTAATATATAAGTAAATTTTTAGTTAAATGCATTTTTTTGTGGGTCTTATGTGAAAAAAAAAATTCTTATTGGTGTTAGATATTTTTTGTGTGTATATTATTGTGTAAGTATAATATTTTTCTAGTTACAAGTATTAAGAGAGTTATTACACAAGAGCATAGTTGGCACAGTATTCAATGATTATAATAATTTCAATTATAAATTTGAAGCATTGATACAATATAATAACATTTTAGAAGATAAATCTAGGTTGAAATAAAATAAATAGTTAGATCAATAGCAATAAGCAACATAATAGCTCAATTAGATTAGAATGTACCTCATATCAAACAAAAAGAACTAAAAATGAGTTCTCACATTACAATGCAAGCTTCAATACTACCCACTAATGATGCTAACCCAAGCCCTAAAGTACCCTGGAATTTTAAGTGGAACGATGCAGTTTAGAAATGATGAAAATTCATCTCTCCTTGAGCGGAATTTATAGGCTTCTATCATGTGCGTGGGTGCATGGGTGCATGGTTGGACACATCTATGTGCATGATTAGGGTACATCATTGCTATAAATTAAATGAGTTGATCTTATCAGCATGCGTGTAGGCGTGTGCTGAGTCGCGTCCAGGCGCATGTCATCTGCTTCTAGACGCTTGGGCCCATGTGTGTCTAGGTGCCTGATTATGGGCAATTGGACGCCCAACTCTCTTATAAAATAGTAATATGTATCTTTTCTTTTTCTTAATAATAATTATATATTTTCAAAATTAATAATTTTAATAATTTACGATTTTGGGATCTCACATCTTTTACACCCTAGTGACTTTAGGTGTGTTTGGATGGAAAATGATTATTTCACTAGAGTGGATGGAATTGGAAGTGTTTGCCTTATGACAGAGAACGAGAGCATTCTGATTTTGGAGGTAAAGCATGTTTTGGACATTTGGTTGAACTTATATTTTGTTGAAAGGCTCTATGCACAAAACTTATGGTGATTGGCAATTGAAATTATCGAAAGTAGCTATGGTAGTGGTTTGTCGCAAGAGAACTACTTTGATTTATATGCTACAAGCATTGATAATAAACTTAACAGTGAATGCAACAAAAAAGGGGCCACTTATTGGTTAAGGAGAACCCAATCTCATTCCGCGTGTTGGTAGGGGTCTAAGGGTGGATTTGTTGGGCCCAACATTCATGGAATAACCAAGATGCATTTATGCATTCATAAATGAGTGTTGTTTAAAATGCTCTCATGGATGTTGTTTTCAAATAATTTCATAAAGGTCATTTTCAATCTCATTATTGGAAGTTGTTTTAAATTCTCTGAAACCACTAGATCTATTTATGAAAGTTTGTTTTTAACTCTTAGAAATAATTAGATGTATTTATTATTATTTATGAAAAAAATTTCAAGTGGGTTCTATAAATAGTCATGATATGTATGGAGTGAGGTAGTCATATCAATCATACAAACTATATTAAAAGGGTGTGAGGAGATTTCTTAAGTATTACTATGTGCTCATTGTAATTTGCAAGTTTTTTATTATAGTGGATTTTTTGGCGATATAAATTCATGGTTTTTTCCTATAATGAGTTTTTCACATAAACATATATGTATCAACTTTGGTTGTGTGCTTTATCACCACCATCAAATTTTTATTTTCTTTCAATTTACCCTCACACTATTGGTTTATGATATAAGATTGAAATATGAAGAGAGATTAGCTGAGATATATGGCATCAAATTTGTTTTCTTGGTTATAAAACTCCAATAAATTATAATGATTTGCAAAAATAGTTGTCGATTTTCCAAAAAAATATAACACAGTATGAAGAAATTATCTATAAAATAATTGAGAATGGTGTTTAGTTGGGTATAGAAGGGAGAGGAGTTGAATCACTTACAAGAATAGAGGGGTTCAATCAATAAGATGACATACTATCAAAGTGGCATACCCAACAATGTCAAGAACATTCATATGTAACACCAATATTTCTATAAGAACTAACGAATAACAAAGCTTTTGTTTAGTAACCCATTCAGTTGTAATGTTTATTGATAAGGTGTATATGAAGAGTCACTCAATTTCATTTTAAAAGAATTTAAATTTGCTTTCAAGCATAATTCAAATCATTCTTTGTCTATACATTTTAATCAGAGCAAATGTTGTTTTTTCTCTTAAAATTTTAGCAAAGCTTTGCAACAACATTTAAATAAATGATCCAGGTAACACGAGAGCCATTATCAATTAATGGGATAGATAATGAAAGTAAAGATGATGTAAGAATGACCATGGAGCCCACATAATAATGAACACGATCATTTGGTTTTGCACTATGGGGTGTATTAGAGCTAGGAGAATATGTTCGATGATTTTTTCTTTGTTCACCAGCATTATATTCAAACTCGGAGGTACTAGTGGTTGAATACTTTAAAATAAATCATAGTGGTGGGAATTTAAAATGCTTTTGCATTTCCTTTAAAACATGATGGGTGAGGCCATATTATGCTCAAGATTGTGTTGAGCTTATGGACAAGCCATGCAATTGCATGCAGGTGCAGACATAGTTGAGGACATGGGGGAATCATTTTAACTAAAAATTATGGTTTATCCTTAGCAAGGTTGGATGAGTGGATGTTACTCATGAGGATAAAATAAGTAATGAGTTTATCCATAGCAAGGTTGGAGATACTTCAATAGTACGAATAAGATTAGAGAATGTTGTCTTCAGATGGTTCGAGCATATTTAACGTACATGCCCCTATTAGAAAATTTGTGTATAAAGTTTTGCTCATGTTAAAAAGAAACCCAAAGAAGAAACTATTAGAGTGCATGTTCTCTTGGAGAATGGTTTCTATTTGATCTTACAAAATAGAAACAAAAAATTTAGGTAGTTGTCCTCACTTAGTACGATTAAGGCTTGGTGTTGTTGTCATAATAAATTATAGTATTGCTACAGTACCCAAAAAAAAATAGCTAAAATAAAGTATGGATGATGTGGCAGTCGTATGTATAAGCGCATAATTGAAACAATACATTTTGTGTGTGGTGTGCTCATATGAAAAATAAAAAAAGGAAGAAAAAAGAAAGAACTTTACATTGGTCCTTACTGTTTTTTTGCTATTTTTTTGGAGCTTTATTAAATTATAATTGCTCTTTGTGATACATTAAGAAATGATTTTTATCAAAAGAAGATAAGCGTATTAAGAATAGTACTATAATAGTGTGGTTGGTGAGAGCCCAACTTAGAGAGCCCAACAAGATCCCAACGACCCTGCTATATCACCATTATCGATCTCATTGATGGAGCCTAATTTTGGCTAACGAACTAATAATAAGTTGCATTTTTATTATTTGTTCATGTTAATTTTAAATTTTTTGTAATAAAATGTGATTTATTGTGAATTAAAATGCCCAAAATAATGAGCAAAAGCATAAAAATTTTAGTTGCTTTCATGGCTTCATCTAAAAGTTCTT
This sequence comes from Gastrodia elata, assembly GCA_016760335.1. Lineage (NCBI taxonomy): Eukaryota > Viridiplantae > Streptophyta > Magnoliopsida > Asparagales > Orchidaceae > Gastrodia > Gastrodia elata. The sequence continues at coordinate 15,429,052 of CM028673.1, forward strand.
TATTTGTTTTATAAATATTATATAATCAAACACATTTTTTAAATAATTAATATAGTATTATAATTTAAAACTTTATGCTTTAAACTATATGAGTGAATTTGAAGGTGAATTAATAAGCTTATCAATTTGGTCAAGATTAGATTAATAATATTTTTGTCATACAAAAATTGTGAGAGCTTTAAACTCACTAATCTTGGATATAAAAAATGGACTAAACCGGCCGGTCCAACTGGTTGGATCGTGAATCAGCTAGCCAACTAATCCAAATAGTCCAGGTTGAACCACTCAATCAAACGGGCCAAGAACCGCCAAAATCAGTTGTACAATTGTTGATCTGTCAAGCATGCTTTGAATTGTTTGTTTTACATATAATGCTAAATATGATCCATCTGATTAAATTTCAAAGGCAAGATCGCAGGTCATATATAGCACTTTTGTGTGCCCTAAGAGTCTCATTCAGCCTCCTTTTGACTACTAGGCTTCTTGTCAAGCACGAACTTGACTCTCCATTGTCACTTATTCACCTCTTCTTACAAGTGGGGAGATTTGAACACTCTTATTGTGCCCTTCCTACCAAGGCATCGTTGCTAGAGTTGAACTCATCACATATAGTGGCCCAACTTTCTCTTGCAGCCATCATCACACCCTTGGTCAATTTCCAAAAGTCCACCATAAACTTGGTCACAAATCTAGCTTGTGCTAGCTGGCTGACAAAGATCAAGTTTCTCTTCAAGCTTGAAACATGTTGAATGTCCTTTTGCTGTCCCATGGCAACCATTCGATGATCTAACGTCTACGTCTCCTCGTCTGTGATGATGCATACAGTGTCATTTTCTGTGCTCATGCACCCTAATTCGGTCACAGTGTAGTTTCTCAACATCACCTTGTTAGGCATCGTATTGGATGACACTCACAAAACCACCACCCAGAACATCGTATCATCTAGGGATAATATTAGTGTATCCTCAAGATCAACTGCTTTTATGCTAACCGCATTGCCTCTCTCTCGGATTGTGCCTTTAGGTTTTTATTACTAACAATCCCACTTGAGATGACCTTCATCCCCGTAGTTCCAACATTTGTCACAGCTCACCGATTTTTCCCTTCTTGAGCTACTTCAATTTGCTCCCAAATCCTCCTTTTATTTTCAACATTCAAGCCTCTAGATGTAGATGCCTCGCCACCGAATCTTCTCCTCAACTCTTTCTTTAGAATTTGACCGACCACATCACTGAACTTTAAGGTTTCAGCTCATGTTGAATAACTCTTTGTAGTTACAAAGTCGTCCCAGCATTCCGGCAATGAAGGCAACAACAATAGTGCTCAGACTTTGGTGTCGAATTAGACGATCACAGAGCTCTGTTGACCTGTGATGGCATTGAAGCAGTTTAATTGCTCTGTCATTGAGCTGCAGTTCGCTATCTTCATATTGAATAATCTCTTCATCAAGAAAATTTTGTTTGATGTTGAGGGTTTTTCATACATCCTCGTTAAGGAAGCTAGGAGATCCACAATGATTTTCTCATTCATAATGTTGAATGCCACAAACGAATTTAGGGATAATAGAACCAATGCCAAGATTATTTTGTCCAACATGACATTCATTTCACCGTTGCTCATTATTTGTGATTTCTTCTCGATGCCCTCCAATTGAAGAAACAATTTTTATTGGTGGAACAGATATTCCATTTGTATTTTCCAAAATATAAAGTTTGTTTTGTTAAAATTCTCCAAGATGCACCTTATTTCCTTCGTCGTTACTCACACTTGAACAAAGCTCGATTTATTCTTTATACCAGTTGTCAATGATTTTGACACCCCTTTTTCATTATCAAATCATAGAGTAAGAACGATACAGCGAAAACACCGAGCGATTACTAACTTTGTGACCTTAGGAAATAAGAGCAAATTAGGAGCAAAAATAAAGATTTTATGTGAAAAATCCAACATAACTCATAGCTTCTTCCTCATAGCACATAAACCCTTACCATGGCTCACAAACTTTGCACACCACTACTCATATATTCTAGTTAATTTGCATAATTATGAGTAAATTAATACTAAGTTTGACTTATAATACAAAGAAATTATATTATTCATTCAAGCATGCTCTATAAAACTTTCAACAAATGCATTTATGGAAGTAACTCATGAAATAAAAAGGTATTTGTGCAAAATTTATGAAACACAATAATACACCATAAGATAATTTATATTAAATGTTTTTAATTCATTAGAATTTCAAATTATTGATGGCCATCAATATTATGAGAAGATCAAGCATGTCTATTTAAAATACTCTTAAAATCATATAAAGTGAACTTTTATACGGTAATAACACATGCTTCTTTATACCTTCAATAAATTCAATTTTATATTAAACACTTAAATAATCTAAATAAATTCTTAACAATAACTTAAAATCATAAATTCTTAACAATAACGATAACTTAAAATCATAATTCTTAACAATATATTTAACATACATTCCTTTTTTTTTTTTTTTTTTTTTTAGTAATTGATTATTTCATATTCTATAATTTTCTCCTAAGGCTAGCAATTTGACTCAAAACTTGAAATCCGAATTCGAAATATTTTGACTCGACTCAAAAATTTTCAAATCGAGTTTGAGCCATACATCTTGACTCGAACCCAATTTAAAATGAATCAAAATGACTTGAAATCGACAAAACTCGAACTTAGAACAAGTTCAGAACTCGAAACCTGCCATGACTTTGCGGCAATCTCCACAAGCCTGATGCTAAAAACCCCAAACTTCTCACATAAACACCCTTATTAAGTTGTCGGGCCATATGATGTTCCTTTCTTTTGAACCTATAATAAAATTATAAAATATGGCTAAAATTAAAGAGAATTAAAAAGATAAAATAAAACTCTAATCATAAAATTATAATTAAACATATAATAACTGTTTAGCAAAACTCAAGAGGCTAAAACATAACTATTTATCATTTTATTTTCCTTCATTTCTCATAGAAGGCTGCCTATATCAGCATGATCTGAGAATGACATCATCACTTCCAATCAGCGAAGCCAGGATAGAAAAATTCTCAGTGCTGCCAATCACATTGCATTCTCTATATTTTAATCCTATTATTCTTCTTCCTCCACCTGCCAACCGTCTTCAATAGCTTCCAAAAAGAAAGAAACATTTCATACTCAACGAAGTGGAAGCCATCCTCTCTTCCTCTTCTCTAGAAGCATGCTCTAGCATGTTAATTAGACATTCTTCTTCTTCTTCTTTCATATAAAATCGCAACTTCTCTTCCTGCGAAGCATGCTAACACCTTCATCTTCTCTCCCAAAGAAACAACTTTTTTAAAAAACAGAGCGACGAAGGCTTCATTCACAGCTGCCATGTCCAGCTCTTCGTCCATTCAAATCGGTTGCGAAACGCCGGAGCTTCGGAACCCAAGACACGTGGCTAAAAAATTCTTAGCCAAGCAACAGCACGAAGGTGATGGCGCTACAGTTCGCCGAAGCATCGGAAGGTTCTTACTTTTTCCCTGCTTTACTCTGTTTCTCTTTTTCTAGATTGAATTTCCTTTGCTTCATCGTTTTCTCAGACCGGAGTTGAGAAACTTCGACCCATTTCTTCTTCTGGATGAGTTTTCCAGTACGTTTTTTTATATTTTATTTTACCCCCTGCACCTTCTCTAGTTTCTATTGATTGCAGCTGATGATCTGTCCTTTTTTGGCATTTCTCGCAAATTTGCAGTTTGTCATCCTGCTGGGTTTCCAGATCACCCTCACAGAGGTTGGGAATGCTTAAAAGAATGAATCCTTTATTTTACTGAAAAGTGTCTCTTTTTCTTAATCTTCTTCTTCTTCTTTCCTGCAGGCTTCGAGACTGTCACATACATGCTTGAGGTAAATCAATTTTGAAGGAAAGGAATCGCATCAATACTTTCTTCGGAAGAAAACTAATGCTGTTTTGCTTGAGCTCAGGGCGCCGTTACACACCAAGACTTTTCCGGCCACAAGGGAACTATCAGTACCGGCGATCTTCAGGTCAGTCTTGCTCTTTCATTGACAAGGATTAATAAAAGGTACAATTTTTAGTCGCCCAATCTTCTTTTCTCCAGTGGATGACTGCGGGACGAGGAATAGTTCACTCAGAAATGCCGGCCGGCGACGGAGTTCAGAAAGGCCTCCAGCTTTGGATCAATCTCTCCTCCAAACATAAAATGTAATCTTATCCTCAAATCTCAATCCTCAAGCTCAGCTTTCTGAACAAAACAATGCTTTACAATTCTTCAACCTTATGAAACCTTTTTTGTAGGGTTGAACCGAACTATCAAGAGCTACAAAGTAAGGCCATCAGGAGAGCCAACAGGGACGGCGTTGACGTGTGCATCATAGCAGGGGAGGCCTTCGGCATCCACTCACCGGTCCACACGAGGACTCCGACAATGTACCTTGACTTCACCATGAAGCCTGGATCTGAGCTGCGGCAGCGAATTCCGGAGGAATGGAATGCATTCGTGTACATCATTGATGGCGACGGCGTGTTTGGAGATGGAGAATCACCGCCCGTTTCGTGCCACCATGTTCTGATTCTTACCGGAAACGGTGACGGGCTGTGCGTTTGGAACAAGTCAGGGCGGGCATTGCGGTTTGTGCTCATCGGTGGTCAGCCCCTCAATGAGCCAGTGGTTCAGTACGGCCCGTTTGTGATGAACTCTCAGAAGGAGATACAGCAGACTTTTGAGGACTATAGGCTTGGGAAAAATGGCTTTGAGAAGGCCGAGAAATGGAGCTCAGCACCCTCTGTTAGGGACTGATGATTCAGAGATCTATGGATACTAAACTCTCAGCTGCCTTGATTAATGCCTCTGGTGTTTTGCTCTTTATGTTTCCTCGCTTCTGCTGTTGGAGCCAATTCTGTAATTGTTTATGAGAAGTGATTCTCAGTCGTAAATTTAGAACGGAATGCATGATTCTGTTTTTATCTAATAAAAACGCGGGTGCGGTATTCATAATCATTATGCGAGGCCTATTATCACTGTTGCATTTTGGCTGATTTGGTCTAACACTTGTTCAGGAGGTAGGTGAAGTAAAACTCTATAAAGTTGGGAGTTTTTGAAGCGTCAACTGAGTACATCATTTGGGAGTTACAAACAACCCTCACTCGTTACTTCAAAAATGCAAGCTGAGTGCATTCTGACTGCTAAGTGCTAAGCCTTCGCTTTTATCTCGAGTCTGCTCTGAGTGTGAAAAAAACCCTAATCCCGCCGTTGCACCTTCGTGTTCGACTCATGTTTATAACATCCGTCCGAGCGTCTCATTGACTCATTTCGACGTTCAAACCGCCAAGTATTTCGTCACTCCACTAAAGTCATTTTTTGTGGTTCTCCAGTTCGACAGGTTCATGGATGTGACGCGCAACTGTTTTCAAATTAGCGCAAAAACTTCATCATCTTTTCCCATTCTCCGGCTTCGCCAGATACAATTATATTTGAGATATGATTTTTCAACTTTTGCGGATATTGGTAATGACAAGTTTATATATGAATTAATTATATGGGAAGAAATTCTCTTTGCCTTTGATTTATATGAGAATGTTTTTCTATATTTGATTTATATGAGATATATTGACAGCTAATTCTATGACCCTATGATTTATGTATGTGCTATTCATCCCAAAGGCGCGGGGTTTCTTAGGTTGTCTGTCTAAAAAAAAAAGTTTAGGCTATTAGCATTTCATGTTTTTGGTTTATTGCCTTTTTCATTTTTCGCATGCACGACTGTTCTGTTTGTTTTGTTTGCACTTGGAGCAACTAAGTATGACTGTGTTCATACCTAATTTTTTTAATTGTGAGCCTTTAGTAGCTTTATCTAGTTTCTTTGTTCTGCTCTTCTTTGGCAGCCTCCTTTTGGAATGACATATTTGAGAGACATCAAAAGCAGTTTGTCACTTGATGACCATTCTGTTGGGTCAATAAGTAGCATAACCGTGTACTCATAATTTTTTTCATATGTATCCACAAAATAGCAAGGATGCACATAAGCTTCTGGATTTCATTCATTCATAGAAATAGTTGCGCATGCATGCATGTACTGAATACTTCCCAATTGCCACCTTCTGCAGCTACAACTCTGCAAAGTTAAATTTACCTTAAATTGAGATCCATGCGTAGTTGTTATTTGATAGTACATCTTCAAATTTTACTCTAATGCATGTTGAGGAGTCGTAAACATTCTTCCCAAGCACTTCCTTCACCCTTGGGTATAGTAGATCGTTCTACTTGTTTGCTCTTTTCCTGCTCTCTTGCGTGTTGCTATAATCATACTTCTTATGCTTTCCAAAATGGAAAGATTTGGTAAAACTCTTGCTCCAAGAATCATAGCATTGAAACACTTTCAAATATTATTCAAGAGTGTCACATTTTGGAGCGCAACTAAAATATCCCCTTGACGATCAACTTGGCTCCTAATATACCAAAGGATTCATGCATTTTATGTTATCCATATTAGTAGCAAACTGATTCTGTTGTCGACTGTGTAGCGGTCATAGCATATCTTTGAGTGCTTTACCAACAAACTTTTTGCTTAAAATTCTCATAAAAATGCCTAACACAGAATCTATTAGTTGTGCATCAGAAAAAGCAACTTCAAAAGCACGTAACAAATATATTTGCCTGTCAGAAATGAAGGTGACATCTTGTTGGCTCTCATGAATGGTTAAATATATTTGCCTGTCAGAAATGAAGGTGACATCTTGTTGGCTCTCATGAATGGTTAGATCACTACAAAAAAAACTTTAAAAAATTCCCAACTATTTCTGCTCTCGCCTTCAACAATGGCCCAAGCACTAGGGAAAATACTATTTTAGCATCAATTGATGCAGCCGTGGGAAGTTGCCCCCCTTGTATTCTTTCAAGGAAACACCCATCAACACTGATTAATGGCGAACAACCTGCCTTAAAATCACACTTGCATGCATCCAAGCAAGCATACAATCCTAAAAATGGTCTTCTCCCTTGCAAAACTAAATCTTCAATTGCTTTACCTACAATGGTTGAACTTGGGTTGGTCCCTCCCAATTTCCAAATAATATCCCTAGATATAACTAAACTGATCCACTTCTTAAAGTTGTACCAAATGCAATGCTTTTTTAATCGTCATTCTAGCCTGAGCTTTTGTAACATGCATTCTCATCTCTTCAATGACTTCCTCCTGCTTAGACACTTTCAGGCTTCAATTTTGGGTTTATTTAAAATTTATTTAGATACGTTTTGGCAATAGTGGAGGAAGTTAGAGTCTTATAGTGATATACCCAAGAAGATATATGCTCCTCCATCGACCTAATCTGCCATATGTTGATAATCTCTTGTTTGGAAATATTTACAGCATATAAACAAGTAGGCCTTTTACCAACGGCATTGTATCTCGTCTTATCATTTTTAACAAGTTTAATTGCTTTCCCCCTTAATAATGACCCATTTATCAATGCATTCTTAAATTCTTCCTCAAATTTGAAATCATGCCAACTTCAAATGTTGATTTTCCATGTCAACTTGAGAATTGAATACTAGTCATTGCTTTGTTTTAATTGTATCATGCTCTTCAACACTCATTTCATCATCCAAATTCAGAATAACTTTATTTTAGGCATTTGGCAAGATATCACGAGCAACCACATAATCACGCTCAACAAATAGACTGTTATCACTTCTACAATCACTTGTGCTCTCATTACTATCATTAGCATCATTTATAATCCTATTTTCTTCATTCAAATTTGATTGAAAAGAGCATGGGTTAAATATGCCTCGCATAATTCTAAAAAAATGCATCATTTATCAATATGGGATCATTCACATTCTTATTATTAAAATACAAAATCAATATACATTAACCATGTATTTAAGAAAAGAGTATTGCTACACTTATACATTAGTATCAATCCAATGTGTAAGTAGATGATTAGTTGAATATATTTTTTTGTGAGGTATATATGCAAAAATTAAAAAAAAAAAAATTCTATTGATTCTGAATACTTTTTGGTGTATATTCTTGTGTGAGCATAGCATTTTTCTTAAGAAAATATTAAATAACTTACAATATAGTTGATGGGTTGATTAGAGTTTCACGATTTGTAGGTCTATATGAGTTTATATTGTAGCCAAATGATTACACTATCATTATAATAACAAGCATCTAATTAGTTGGTTATTATATACATTTCAACAAAATCCCAAATAATAATTAAACAATTACAAACATGAGATGCACAGAGCAATAAAGGAAACACAAACACTGAGCTTGCCGTGACTTTGTAGTTAATGATAATATGTGCTTCATTATTGTGTGTTAAATACATGATAAATCAAAATTGTCAAACCGTGAATCACATATTATCATTAACTGCAATGTGATGGCAGCTCTGCAGCCTACGAGTCGCATAAACTTGATGGATAACATACAACACTATATGACAATTATGTATTTATAGGAAACATGTGAAACACAAAAAACTGCAATTCATAACCAAAAAGTTGAAATGCTAATAACCAAAAACCCTTCCTTTCTACAGACAGCCGAAGAAACCCAATGCAATTGGAATAAATAGTGCATACTTGAATCCTAAGGTTATATAGAATCAGTTGTCAATATATCTCATATATTTCCAAAGGCAGTAAAACAATATCTCATATAAACCAAAGGCAGAGACTAACAATTTCTTCCCATAAAATCAATTTCTAAATAAACTTATCATTACAAGCAGAAAAACAATATCACAAATAAAACTGTATCTGAATAGATAAGCGATGTTATGAAAATACTTACGCATCCTTGAACCTGTCGAGCCAAACAACCCTAAAAAAAATGACTTAGGTGGAGTGATGAAATACATGGCGGTTTGAACGTTGAAATGTGTCAAGGAGAGGCTCGACGAACGTTCTAAACAGGAGAGGCTTGACAAACGCCGAATCTAATAACTTGTGTGAGATTAGGTCTTTAATATAAGAAAAGATACTTTTCAGTAATTTGCATGTTAATCATTGTTTAATAATTATGTTTCATTATTTTGTTCTACTACAATGATTAATGATGTGTAACAATGGCATTTTATTTTCTGATAATAGTGCTAAGCTACAGTCTAAAAATAATTTCAAATCATATTTCTTTAGATTTGCTTGCACATCTAATGCATTTTTGCACAGATTAAGTTGTTTAGTTAGTTTTACCATTGCTACGCATGTCGTGCCATGCTTTTTCTTACGATATTAAGATTTCTAGAAGCTCAAACAAATAACTGACATTTTTAGTGTTATAATACTATTAAATTTGCTTTTGTAAGAATTTCATAATTTTTCATGAAAGTGCTATGTTCTAATTTCACTTTTTTCAAATATGAAAGTATAGTCGTTGAAAGTGTCAATTTCAATTTAAAATGTGATCATAAACGAAGCAAACAAACATTATGATGAATTAGGTGACAATAATGTATATGGTATCTAGTCCACCACTTTTGCATCTCAACTCCATTACAAAAAAAATAATCTTTCTTTTACTTCTGATAAATTTGGGGCACTTAAAATTGTGGCTCTTGAACCATCTCCGGTCCTTCATATACCCGACCTCACCCAGTGAGATTGTTGTTGTTGTTGTGATTCATCTTCGGTCCCATCTCCAGCATACCGCATTACCACCAACTCGCCATTCTAATCTGTGTGAGACAAGCAGTATTTTCCAAGTCTCTGTCATCAGCAACTTGTACAGTTAGACAAGCAACCTCCATCATCGGTAGGTATGAATAATGAGTCATACTATGTTTTTTCCTTCTATAAATCTTTGTGAATCTCTATTTGTAGGACTTGCTTTAACCTTTTTTTTTTAAATTAATTACGCTTAAGAGAAAATGTATATCCAACTTTATTTAGCGACAAATTTTCGATTAAGAAACCCTCAATCCTCAGCAATTTTTCCTCTGCTTGTTTCCCTTCCTTTCTCTATCTTTCTGTTATTTGCTTGTTTTTGAAAGCATAATTACAAGCAATCGAAGTAATGACTAATTGCTTTTCTAGAACATTGGAAGGTAAAGCACACCACAGGTATTCTAACACTATGACTCATTGCATGCAAAAACATAGAAACATGTTTATCAACAAATGTATGAATCTAATAGTATCTTTATTCATGGATTAGGCATGTGTTTACGTTTATTCATGAAAGAGCAAAATACGTCACAAATCGTTTGCATGCGCACATTAGAATTCTTTGTCATTGTATCACCTTCATCTTATAAGTTGTCATATTCATCATCAAAATAGTAAGCCATCTACATAAATTGAACATACAACAAATTAGAGATCCAAATTTACAATGAACATAAATAAAATATAAAGATTACAAAACTTTTGTGAATTAAGCTTGCTGGAGCACTGTAAATGTTTACACAGGTTTTAAAACATATCCAAACTTTGGGATAAAATGATTTAGGAAATTGAAATTTTTTATAAAATTATATAATTCCCAACCCATTAGCCAAAAGTCTAACCACAAAATTGCAAAAGAGAAAAAATTATGGCCATATAACATTGCATCATAAAAAAGGTTTATATGTTCTTGGAAATATAGAGCACTATAAAAATAATGCTCGATCATCCTCATCATCATCAATTTTACATCTTGGTCCACCAAAGACAAGTTCTTAAAAACATTACACAAAAGAGCATACTATAGTACTTAGTATTATTAAAATAAATAAATATAAATAATAAATAAAGATGAGTTTAATATTTAGATAAGTGTTATATTTTTATTTTTTATTAGATGTGAGTAAAGAGGCGTGTCTTTTTATTAGGGATATGTCTTTTCATTGACACAACTTAGACTATTATATTTACTAATATATTTTTTAAATTAGATGAGCAAGAACAAAATATTGTTCCAATATATTAAATTATATCTTCTTTCTTTTATGCGAAGACGGTGAATTATTCAAGTGTTCTTTCTTTACATGGTATCAGAGATTGGTTGATAATTCGTCTTGCAATTCTTTCGATTTCTCAACAATGGAAGGCAGTGGTAGTTTCCGTGGTTTGAGATTTGATATGCTCACACATACAATTTCAAGAAATGGAAATCATGCTTAGAGAGTTATTTGTTGGGAGAAAATTTGTGGGAAGTTGTTGGTGGAGATGCACAGGAAGCGGTAGCGTCAACTGGAACAAATGACCGGGAAGTCAAGGCATGGAAGAAAATGAATGAGAAAGCAGAGTTCACTCTAAAAAGGACTATCTCAGCAGACTTGTTCGATCACATTATAGGGTGTAATTCGGCGTCAGAAATTTGGGCATCTCTTGATGGTTTGTTCAATAAGAAAAATGTGGCGAGGCTTCAATTTTTTGAGAACGAGTTGACGAAAGCAAATCAAGGAGAGCTTTCTATTTCTGCATTCTTCATAAAGTTGAAAAATCTCTGTGCAAAGATTACCGCATTGGATCCGGAAGAGCCAATCTCTGAGGCAAAGATGAAGAGGCATATTATCAGAGATTTACGAAAGGAGTATCTATCATATGTCACAGCGGTGCAAGGATGGGCTACTCAACCATCTCTGATGGAATTGGAGAACCTCTTGGCGTTTCTGGAAAGTTTGGCTAGACATATGGCAGGAGTGTCCGTCTCCGGTGAAGGCAGTGACGTTTTATACACCGGAAAGAAGAAATATTGTGATAAGAAAAAGAAGAATGATAGTGAAAATTTATCTGCCTCATCTAAGGCAGGTGGTGCTCATTTCTCTCCTAGGAATGATGAAGGAAAGAAAGTTGTCAAATGCTTCAGATGTAATAAGGTTGGACATTACAAGCGTGATTGTAGGGTCAACCTCACATCAGGTCATACAACAGAGAATGAAGAAGGTATAAAAGAGGATGAAGGTTGGGGGAGATGTTTCCTTGCCGAAAAGGTCTCTATTGTGGAAGCCTTAGCCTCTGTGAACTTTGAAGATGATTGGATCATTGATTCTAGATGTGGACACCATCTTACCGGTGATGGGTCCAAGTTCTCATCTCTACGAAAGTATGAAGGAAATGATGCAATCGTGACAGCGGATAACACAGTCCATGCGGTGGAGCAGGAAGGGATTGTGACAGTGGGTAGTGATCAAAGTGCACTCACGTTAAAGAGTGTGTATCACGTGTCGGGCATGAAGAAGAATCTCTTTTTAGTAACAAATGCGGTTGATGCAGGGTACCATGTGCTTTTTGGGCCGACGGAGGTAAGGTTTCTACGAAACTTAAATTCGGTAAAAGCAGAGGTGACTCACATTGGAAGACGAGTTCGTGATTTGTTTGTTCTTTCCGCAACATCATACGTGGACAAGATGAAGAGTAACGATAGTGCTGTAATTTGGCACGAAAGGTTGGGGCACGTTGTCATGGAAAAGTTGAGAGTGATGGTGGTAAAGAGTCTTGTTAGAGACTTACCTAGCTTATCTTCTTTCAGTGACAGGCATGTATGTGAAGGATGTCAATTTGGGAAGGCTCATCATCTTCCATTTGACACGTCTCTCTCGAGGAGCAAGAGACAGCTAGAATGCATCCATAACGATGTGATGGGGCCAACAGCTACCTCATCTTATTCAGGAAACAGATATATGTTATTATTTGTGGATGACTTCTCACGCTACACATGGTTGTATCTCTTAAAAGAGAAATCAGAAGTGTTCGGCAAGTTCTTGGAATTCAAAGAGAGGGTGGAATGTGTGCTTGGACAAAAGATCAAGAAGCTCAGAACGGATAATGGTGGAGAGTTTACATCTGCCGAGTTCTTTTCTTTCTGCCGCAAGCATGGAATTAAAAGGGAGTTATCTTGTGCTTACACGCCGCAGTAAAATGGGGTGGTCGAAAGGAAGATTCGACATATTACTGAGACTTGTAGGTGTTGGTTGCATGCCAAAGGAATTCCCAAAGCCTTATGGGCGGAGGGAATGGTTTGTGCGACATATGTGATAAACCGATTGCCATTAAGCCCGAACAATCAAAAGTCGCCACATGAACTTATATTTGGAGAAGTGCCGAGTGTGAAGCATATGTGAGTGTTTGGAGCAACTTGTTATGTTCATGTCCCAGATATACGAAGAACAAAACTTGAAGCCAAAGCCATAAAGTGTGTTTTCATTGGCTATGATGAATAAAAGAAGGGCTGGAAATGTATGGACCCCCTGACTCGAAGGTTCATTGTCTCTTGTGACGTGGTGTGCGACGAATTGACATCATATGATGGAGGGTCTAACATCATGTTGGAAGAGAATAGAGGAGTAGCAAGTCTTGAAGAAGAAACTGAAGAAGAATCAGTTGAGTTACCAGTGTCTCCAGGAGCCCCATACTCTTCAAATTCATCGTCAATGGAGACGGAGTCAAGAAGAAGGGGGAGTAATGCTTCAAGTCATGGTGATGAGGGAGCAAGTGCAGAGACAAGAGGTGGAGAGGTGGAGAGTAGTTATACTCTTAGAAGATCAGACTGAATGATTGTGCCACCTGCCTGCTATAGAGAAGGAAATTTAGTAACAATGAGTTCGTGTTACTTTGCCGGCCCACTTGATGAGCGGGAGCCGTCGTGCTATGATGAAGCTAAAAGCGTAAAACAATGGGTAGAAGCCATGGAAGAGGAGATTAATGCCCTCAAGAAAAATGAAATATGGGATCTTGTGCCCAAGGTTGATGGCGTTACCCCGGTTACTTGCAAATGGGTTTATAAAGTGAAGAAAAAAGCGGACGATAATGTCGAGCGCTTCAAAGCTAGGCTTGTCGCTCGAGGTTCTCACAAAAGTATGGAGAGGACTATGAAGAGACGTTTAGCCCGGTTGCGAAAATGACATCGGTACGTGTTGTGATTGCATTGGCAGCATGCAAAAGTTAGAAATTGTGGCAGTTGGATGTAAAGAATGCATTTCTTTATGGGGATATTAATAAAGCTATCTTCATAGTGCAGCCACAAGGATACGTATCCAAATAGCATCTGAATTATGTTTATAAGTTGAAGAAAGCACTATATGGTTTAAAACAAGCACCGCGGGCATGGTACGGAAAAATAGCAGAGTACTTGCAATTCTGTGGATATTTCACTTTAGATTCTGACTCAAGTATATTTGTGAAGAAGCGTGGCAACCTACATGTTCTTGTGCTTTTGTACGTTGATGATATGATTGTGATAGGAAATGACGATGGGGAGGTGACAATGCTTAGAGAGGAGTTATCAATCCGGTTCGAAATAAAGAACCTATGTGAACTTCACCATTTCCTTGGCTTGGAGTTCAAAAAGTGTAAAAGGGACTAATTATATGTCAGACTGGATAGGCTAGGAAGATCGTTGAACGATTTAGCATGAAAGAAGGCAAGTCATGTTCCACACCCTTGGAAATGAACTTGAAATTATTTCGTGAAGAAGGTAGGATTTTAGTGGATCCTAAGCCATATCGTGCACTAGTGGGGAGTTTAATTTATTTAACGATCACGAGGCTGGATATTTCATATGCGGCGGGCCTAGTGAGTCGTTATATGCAAGAGCCACAAAAATCACATATTGATGCGGCTAAAAGAATTCTCAAATATGTCGGGTCAACCTTGGAATTTGGGTTGTTGTATGAGAAAAACACAAATTTTGTGTTGCATGGATTTACAGATGCGGATTTTGCTATATATAAAGATGATAGGAGGTTGACATCTAGGTATGTATTCATGTGCAGGTCAGCAACAGTCTCATGGTGCAGCAAGAAGTAGGATTGCATGTCCATCTCCACTACCGAAGCAGAGTACAAGGCATCATCTTTAGTAGCTCAAGAGTGTATCTGGCTTCGTAGGCTTGTGAAAGATGTGTTTATGAAGATTGAAATGGCTACTACACTCTGTGGGGACAACGAGAGTGCCTTGAAACTCATGACAAACTCAATTTTTCATGCTCTGACAAAGCATATAGAGATTGAGCACCATTTCATTCGGGAAAAGGTGCTTGATGGTGTCATTACCGTGGAACATGTTCGGAGTCATGAAAATGTGGCAGACATATTCACAAAGTCATTACCAAAAGGACCATTCGAACATCTTCGTAGTTTGCTTGGAATGGTATCAAAAACTCATCTTGAGGGGAGTATTAAAATAAATAAATATATATAATAAATCAAGATGAGTTTAATATTTAGATAAATATTATATTTTTATTTTTTATTAGATGTAAGTGAAGATGTGTGTCTTTTTATTAGAGATGTGAGTGAAGATGTGTGTTTTTTTTATTATGGATGTGTCTTTTGATGTATATCTTTTTATTAAGAATGTGTCTTTTCATTGACACAACTTAGACTATTATATTTACTAATGTATTTGTTAAATTAGATGAACAAGAACAAAATATTATTCCAATATATTAAATTCTATCTTCTTTCTTTTATGCGAAGACGGTGAATTATTCAAGTGTTCTTTCTTTACAAGTATAACTAATTTGATAAAATTCACCTATGTTCAACGTTGCATTAAGCTTCAAATAATACGGTATGTCAAGATTTTCTTTGTACAAAATAAAAATAGAGAAACCAGATTCTACATAAAAATTGATGGAGAATTGCATATTCTAATAATGAAACACTGTTTTTATTGTTCAAAGATGTTATATATTTTTGATAATATCACAAATAGTAACAGTATACTTAAATTATAAATTTTGCAAGGCAATTAAACATGTAATTGAATCAATAAACTTTGAGAATTTCAAGGCAGAGCAAAAAACATGTAAATAAATCAGCATTTATAAATCTACTTTATGATATCCATGGTACCTATTTTCTTTTAGCTAGGTTGATCATTTGTGAATCTGTGCAAAATTTATTTATTAGAAAATTGTCAAAAAAATAAAATAAAGAATTTTTTTTTATCCTCTCATTCTTTCTCTCTTATTCTCTCTCTCAATGTTTCAATATTAGGAAAAATAAGATGATGATTTTAATGGTGATGGGGATATTAATGATAATGGTAGCAAGTTGTGATCGTAATTGTGATAATAATGATAACAATTATAACAATAATAATAATAATAATAATTATTATTATTATTATTATTATTATTATTATATCATTATTATTTATTATTATTATTATTATCATTATCATTTATAGAAGAATTTATCTATAAAAAGTATTATTTTATTAATTTATGTGAGAGCATAATAAATAAAAGAAAATGAAATTATTTCAGATGATAATTTTATGCACATGAATTTATTTTAGAGAGAGAATATTTGAATAATATTATTAAGATAATAATAGTAGTATTATTAGCATCATTATTATTATTGTTATATGAAGATAATAATGATAATAAATATACACTTATTATTATTATTATTATTTTTGTAAGAAGAGAGTTAATATTATAATAATAATATTTTAATATTTATGATAGCAATAATAATAATAAGTTAATATACTTATTCTTACTACTATTACTTAGAGAATAATAATAGAGAGAGAATATTACAATATTAATGAGATGTTTATTATAATAATATAATAATTATTATTATGAACATTTCTAATAATTATGATAATAATGAGAATAATAACCTTTTTAGTTATTATTACTATTATTATTATAACATAATTTTTATATATAATTATAACAAGATATGTTATTATATATTACAACCCACACATACACAATATAAATATATATATATTTTTTATTTATTTATTTATTTATATTATAAAAATATATATATATAAAAACAAGAATTATAATTGCATAAAAATAAATGTATGAATTAAATTGCAAAAATGAAAATTGGTGGTTAAGAGCAAAAATATATATATATATATATATAAAAATTAGTGGTTAGTTAATTAGTATAGTTAGGAGTCAAATTATACTTTAATTATTATTTTATCTCATTTAAAATTTTATTTTGATAATTTGTCCAAATAATTTTCTCCACTCACTCTTTTTTTATGTTTTCGCGGGCTTCTCCCCGTTCAAACGGAATTCAAAGTGAGGAGGCAGCAACTTCATGTGGAGTTTAGAAATAGTTTTAAAAGTGTCGGACATTGTTCTGGCAGAGTTTCAGCAAGGTTCGAGGGCGGTGCAAGGGGTGGTAGTTCGCCATGGAAAAGAAAAATAGGAGAATTTTAGGTTTATCGAGAGGCAGCGGCGGCTCGACAAGGCGTCGTGGGGGGTTTAGGAGAATCAAACGAGATGTCATCAATGTGTTGGAAGGTCGAAGCAGCAAGACGGAAGGCGGTGGTTGGTCATGGAGAAGGAGAGGAGGTGAAGAAGGGGGTGCAGGGAGAGGGAAGGAGGCTAGGTGTAACAACTCAAAGGTTGCTAATCATTATTTATCAGTCAAATCAACTCATAATCATCTTCATTAATCTCCATAAGGTGTTTAGAGCAAACTCTGAAAATTTGGAGCGATTCAGAACTTAATCGAATATTATGATTATTTCAATATATTTAATTAATTAGAAACTTGAGTTAAATAATTTAACTTTGAAAATCTGACATCGTCATTGAACTCCTCACGCCCAAATTAGTCAGGGTGAATTTTTTGAATTTTTAGGAGTTCTTTAAACAATCTCATTTTAATTACAAAAAATATTTTAAATTAAATAAATTGCAAGTGGGGCTTATCACATGTCCATTAGCTCGAACCCATCTCTCCCCTTACAGCAATGATAACTCACTCAAGCTTATCTACATGGTTAAGCCCATTCCTCCTCCCTCCTTTATCTATGCTCCATTGGTTTCAACTCTTCATCTTTGATAGTTATAGAAGTTTCCTCCCAAGCCTCAGAAGAACCATAGCAGGAACTCTCCATTTTAAGCTAAGGTACTCCACTTCCTATTGATTTTATCAATATTTTGGTGCAATTATTTTTCGATTAGATGTTGCATGGAATTAAGTTTGATTGTCGAGCCTCAACCGGTCTCGAACGAGTCTGATCGAAGCTCAGTTCGTCCATTAGAAAACAATTTTAAGCAGTATAATTTTTGTATACCCGTACATAGGGCATCATTTTTTGTGGCATTAGAATGGTCCTTTCATGTCGATCTTAGTACTAGAAAGACCCTTCCATCGGGATATGGCACCATTCTTGAGGTGTCATAAATTGGGAGTATTAGGATGCCATAGGGGATACCTCCTGCCTTTTGTTCTTGCAGAATGAACGACGGGCACTACAGCGTGCTGTAGTGCCTAGCTCTCGGTTAGGGAGCCCTACAGCGTGCTACAGCACGCCATGGCACCTGGCTCTCGACCTGGGAGCACGACAACGCCCAAGTATTAGGACTTTTTGCACGGAGATGGTCGTAGCACTGCGCAGCGTGCCACCGTGTGCCGTAGCCCGTCGCCGAGTGCCGTAGCGCCCGACTCTCGGCCAATGAGCGCTACTGCGCACTGTTGCGTGCTGCAGTGCCCAGTTTTGCACAACTTCATGATTTTTTTTATATTCTGCCAATTCCAGAGCCTTAGTAACACAAAAATACACTAAAATAATGAAATCTTAGTAAAATCATGCATTTTCAAATATAGAGGTGAATTTAAATATGAAGTTCATTTTTATCCAATTAGCATGATTCGTAGCAAATTTACTTATCCAAATGGCATGTTTTTAATTTCTATTACTTCATTTTTATGTTTTAAACTTAATTACAAAGTTTGATTTCAATTCTCATGATTAATCTTCTTAATCAGATGCTAATTATATAACACCCTAATTAACATTTTGACTTACCCAAAAATGAGTCCTAATGCTAATTTGAACTTCAATAATTAATGAATAGCTTAATAATAACATTGTAGTTCAAATTTGTATAAGTAAACCCTAATCATGGCTAATTAGCTTTAGTTAGTTCAGTAATTAATCTAAACTTAAGTTTAATTTAAGGTGTTTCACTCCTTTGTTGCATGAACTTAACTAGTACTTGCCAATCTTTGGCATTTGATCATAGATTAGTAGGATGGAAGATTAGATTTTAAGGTGATTCATGTGATTACCTATCTTAATCAAAACTTTAAGATCTTCTTGATTTTCTCTTAAGCAAGACAACTAGCATAAGCTGATCCTTAATAGTTTAATAAAATATGACTGATTTGCAAACAAATAATTTTTAATAATTGTATGATTTTATTTTACAATTTTAGTGCTTATAGTTAAGATAGAATTTAGAAGATTAGCATACTTGATTTTGCATCATAACTTAAGGATTGAACTTATAAATCTACATGTAATTACACTACTTGATTTAAAATCAACTAGATTTAGATGCACTGATTTGAATATTAAAGTATAAAGATAATCTTATGGTTAAATAAATATTTCACTCTTACATAAGCTAACCTTGAGGTAGGATATCCTTATTTATTATATTTTGAAGTAGGATCTTAGATGAACTATATCAACCTTAAATGATTGATCTTATGTCAATACATTGGGACCATTTGTGGAAGACCTACTACAATGGAGATTGGATTCTATAGTTTGAATTTTCATGGTTCTAAATTAGTTTGTTATAATTATAAGTGATGAGAACACTAGTTTTATTATATGGAGATTATAGTACATAGCCATAAGACTGATTTGATTCAACATAATAAAATTGGTTGATTTACCCTGAATAGATCTGTAGAGTTTCGGTTTTATCTTAGGTAATTAGATAAGTACAGTTCAGTTCAGGATAAACATCCAAACTCCAAATTATGTTATAATTCAGGAATTGAACAATTAAGTTTGAGAGAATAAACTGTCAAAGGATTATGTCACTTATCTTTGTGCACATTGTTAAGTGCAGTTAAACAAACTAAGTATTTAAGATTACATTTCTCATGACATACCAATCATGCATATGTACTCTTAACATGTGATAAATTAGGATGTTATAAAAGTATAGTGTCGAGTAAACATTGAATTCAATAGAACTAAAATAAATTTATATGGTTCATACAATTAAAACTTCTAATCTATATAACATTCTATGTGAAAGTGCTTAAGAAATTATGCTAAGTAATTAGACAATAAGAATAGATTTATTAAACTCCTTAGAATATCATGAATCGTATAAGCATCTCATGTCATTAGTGGAGCGATATTGCTCACTTATGATATGTTAGTAGAGCAGTTTTGCTCACTTATGATCTGTGGGATGCCATGTGGCATCAAAGTTAAGCATATTTGTGGCATAAAATCAGTGGCAAATTAGGATGCATATACAGTGGCATATAACAAAGTTTTTACTTTTAATTATTTCAATTTTATAATTTCATTTCAGTTAGCTTACTTTTAGTACTTTTGATTAGTTATAATTTTTCCTATTTTCAATTTTAATGTTATATTTATAATTTCAGTTTACTTTAATTTTCTAGAGCTTTGATTTTTTATTTTATTAAATATTAAGTAAAATCCATTAAAGGGTAAGAAAATGTTAGTTGTATGCTAAAATATATTTAGATTTATTGTCTAACAGAATTTTCTCTTTTTTGGCTAGGGCCTTAGCATAGTGAAACTGGCAATACCAGATCCTGAGCAGTTTGAGGAGCCAATTTTGGAAGTATCTCAGGAGATCCAGGAGGTGTTAGAGAAGCATTAGCCATTTTCAGCACTTTCTATTTGTATTTACTCTTTGCTGTGAGATCAGAGATATTTACTGCTCATTTTATTTTAAGCTATAGTTTGTAATAATTAAACTGTAGATGTATTTTTCTCTTTCTATTCTAAGATGAACGCTTTTACTTAGCTTATATAATGAATGTTTTGGATGAATGATATGACTTTCGCACTCTATTATCACTGCTACTTATACTTAGTGTTGTGATGTGATTCATATAAAAATCACATAAGATACTCATATACATTGGATAATTATTCATCACTTTTCCTAAATTTAATGTGCATAAGTACCTCGACTAATACTTAGGATAACAATAATACACTTATCTTAAGTATTAGATGTCAGTAGTAAGTTATATTAAGGGAAGTTCAGTTTTCCCGAGTAACGCACCGTTCCGCCGCCAATACTGTGATCATTATTTTTATGTTGTGTGCGGTGACGAGACGAAGCGCTACACTAGGGCTTCGTCGTGGGGGAAGGGGAGGTTGCTTAGGAGCTTAAGATGTGGAGGAGGAGGTCTGGCAAAGGCTGGAGGAGGAGATGAGGAGGGTGTGAGGGAAGAAGGGGGATAGTGTGAGGGAAGAAGGGGGAGGGGCAGCCCTATTTATAGGGAGGAGAGGGCTGCTCACCCGGCCTTCAGGTAGCTCGGGATACCCTAGCAGTGGGTGGCTTTGCCGCTCCCAAGGCAGGGAAGGGGGGGGAGCTTTTATGGCTGGCACGCAGCGTGCCCTAGGGTTGCACTCTAGGGGGAGGGGGAGCTCACAGGGGAAAAAAGAAAAAGGAAAATAAAAAATTAATTAAAAAAATTCGATTTAAATTAATCATATTTTTTCATCGTCTGATTTCCAAATTTGACGAAATTTGACTGGGAGGTTCTTCTTGAGGAGACAAACGTCCTCGAATAAAAATTTCTCGATTCAGAGTTATATTTTTTCTTATTAATTTTTGAAGATAAGAACTTCAAAAATTAATTACAGATAATTCGATGCTTAAAACTTGACAAAAAAAATTTGTGTAGCCTTATTTTATTATTACGAATCCAACTATATCAAAAATTTTGAATTTTAACATATATTTTATTTTCCTAATTTTATATATTTAAGACTTCAAAAATTAATATATGAATATTCGTCGGTCGGATTATCTCCAAATTTGGGTATTATGATCATAAAAATATACTTTTTTCATTGGTATATTTTTTTCAGTCTAATTTGGAAGTTGATCGAGATCTTGGTTTTGTTCTAATTGGGCTGACAATTTGACCCCTTTAGGATTTGGATTGTTATAGACTCTCATACTTAAAATTGATGTTGTCCTCGATATCATAGATAATTTGGGTTGGTGATCACCTTGTTACTCTGAAGAGATTTGGATACTTTATGCACATGTCATCTTATTTTTCCCAAGTGGCTACTTTTGAAATTTGATTGCTCAATTGTACATTTATCATGGGAATTGTTTTGTTGCAAAGTTGACAAATATCTTTTGATAGTATTTGATAAGTACTTTGATAAACATTAAGTCTGGTTGAATGCATTATCCTAGGATGTATGTTTGATGTTCTGGGTTAATCAAACATTTACGGAGAGATTATACGTGGAAGACATCGTCTACTGCTTAAAATTTTTTGGTAACCTTAACCGATAAGATGAGCTTCCTACTTTGGCCAATACTTCAAATGGTCCAACAAATCCTGGGATGTACTGCTTAGTTTTCCTATTACTCCGAAACGATGAATTCCTCTTATCAGACTTATCTTTTGGTGAACAAAAACTCCAACTTGAAAATTGATAGGCTTGTGTTTAGATCATAATATTTTTTTTGTTGGTCTTGCGCTGCTTGTATTCTTCTTTGTATTAATTGGACTTTCTATTTTGTAGCATCAATTCTGATCCATAAATTTGAGTGTCGCCTACCTCGAACCATGATAACGGTGTATTATATTTTCTTCCATATAATGCTTCATAAGGAGCCATTCCTATACTTTCTTGATGATTATTATTGTAGGCAAATTCTGTTAATGGTATATGCTCTTCCCAATTGCCGTCGAAATCTAGTATGCATAGTCTTAAAAGATCTTCTAGTACTCGATTCACCCATTCTGTCTGGCCATTAGTTTGAGAAAGAAATACAGTACTTATAACTAGATTGGTTACTAGATCTTGATGTACTGATTTCCAGAAATATGATGTAAATCGAATGTCTCTATCAGACACTATTGTTGAAGGGATCCTGTGTAACCTAACAATTTCTTTTATACATATTTTTCCTAGTTTTTTAATATTATGTCTTCTTGATTGGAATAAAATATGCTGATTTTGTAAGTCTATCTATTATTACCCAAATACTATCAGCTCCAAATTTACCTCAAGGAAGTTCGACAATAAAGTCCATGGAGATGTATGTCTATTTCCATTTTGGAATTTGTAATGGTTGTAGAAGTTCTCCAGTTTTGATGTTCAGCTTTTACAAGATTACATGCATGATAATGAGCCACATATTTTCCAACATATTCCTTTAATCTAGGCAACCATAATATATTTTTTTAATCTCTATATATTTTTATATTCCATGGATGTATTGTGCATCGTGAATGATGAGTCTCAACTAGTATTTGATTACATAGCTCAAGATTATTAGAAATTCATATTTTTGTCTCATGATAAATATAAGTGTCTTTTAAATATAAATTCTTCTTGAGTCCACTTTCTATATTTTGTTTTAATCTAAAATATCCTTCATATTTGAGTTGAGCATCCTTGATTTTTTCTTCCAGAGTAGGTTTGATTGGCTCAATACTGCGCATGGTATTTATTTGTGAATTGGAGATCATCTATATATCCATTATTAAGTTCTATAATTAGAAGAATTTAATGCATCTGCAACTGCGTTATCTTTTCTAGATGATATTGGATAGTGAGATCGTAATCTACTATTAATTCCAACAATCGTCTCTGTCTGAAATTAAGCTCTTTTTGAATAAAGGTATATACTTTTATGATCAATATATATTTTGCATTTAACTCTATAAATGTAGTGCCTCCAAAATTTTAAGGTAAATACTGCTGCTACTAGCTCTAAGTCATGAATTGGATAATTTTTCTCATAAACTTTTAATTGTCGAGATGCGTAAGCAATAGTTTTCTTATTTTGTATTAATAAGCATCCTAATCCGTTTCGAGACGTGTCATTTTAAGCATTGAAAACCAACTTGAACTCCCATTAATCCCTCTTCGACTAAAAATAACCCTAGAATTCCTTAGTGAGTCTCTTTGCTCTCTGAGAAATCCCTTTGCAGTCTTCAATTTGCTCTAGCTAGCTCATCAACCCTTGCATTTCCTCTTTATGTTCCTATTGACCCTCTTCTGTTCCAGCCATCGTACCTGGAGTCGTAGTAGGCAAGATTTGGTGTT
Source organism: Gastrodia elata (assembly GCA_016760335.1). NCBI lineage: Eukaryota > Viridiplantae > Streptophyta > Magnoliopsida > Asparagales > Orchidaceae > Gastrodia > Gastrodia elata. Next base: position 15,453,087 of record CM028673.1, read on the forward strand.
CAAGCCCCCAAAAAGTTGCTGAGAGCTTAAGGAATCTATTGGAAGAAGGGTCAGTCTCTGGAGTGGACCTAGCAGCCAGGAGCTAGCTCTATTCAAATCAATTCAAATATGTCACTTCCCATTGAGCTAGCTCTATTCAAATCGATTCAAATGTCACTTCCCATTATGCTAGTCCATCTCAATTCATGGTGATTTCATCTCAATTTCTTTCTATGCTATGTTAGAACTATCATAGGATTGAGTGTTAATATATTTAGGCGTCAACCAAGGCTTGACAGCAGTTCGGATATGGAATAACGTCTGGATAGAATTGTCAGTCCTGTGGCCAAGCGATTAATCACCAACAGTACTGGTGCTTGAGTAAGGTCACACCATTTTAGTACATCGCCAATCGTGCTAGGATAGGGCTTCACTTCATTTCGACCCCCTGAATGTATTCAGGTAAAAATCCAATCGTAGCATAGCATCAATAAACCCTAACTTTAGGCCTCAGGTGGAGTAAGGACATTAATAATTAGAATATTTCAATTTTTTTTATAATACTTCAAATTTTTTTTAGTTGAATTTTAATAAGAGGCAAGCATCTACTGTTAGGATTTGAGATCCTAATCAATCAATAATCAAACACGAGCTATATAATCTTTGGGCTACAAAATCAATAATATTTTCATTTAAAATATTTATAAGTTAACTGCCTTTAACTAGTAAGCCAAACAATGTCTAGATTTAATAAGATTTGTTAAATCTCATGTCAAATATAGTTCAAACCTTAATACGCTCAGGATTTACTAAATCTAATTTTATGAATGTACAAAATCCTACTAAATCTTGCATATTGCTAAACAAGCTCTACTATGACTAGCTTTAGGTCGAATCAGCCCATACTCAAACTCAACTCCAACTTGTTCAAGTTCGAGTTCGAGTAAAACTCTAGTTGAGTTCGTGTCGAATTCGAGTCATTTCGAGTTATTTTAAATATGGTTCTAATCAAGACGTATAACTCGAACTCGACTTAAAAATTTTCGAGTTGAGACCGAGTTAAGTCAAAATATATCGAGTTCGAGTCAAGTTCGAATTTCGAAATAAAAAGGAAACTACTCATCAATTGAATGCCAAAATACTGAAACGTGAAATAAAAGAAAAGCAACTACGAAATTGAAAAAGAGTCCTTTCTACCAATTATGATTTCACCTTTCCATGCATGCGGAGTAAAAACAAGAACAAAAAAACCCGTATTGTATAACAAAATAGCACACAATTCCGAGGGAACAAACAAATAAAGAGAGACTAGGGAAGAGCAGCAGAAGCATCACCATTTTTTCCATTTTCAAGTCCATCATTGAGAGATTCATCTGAGAGCATGATAGCGTTATTTTTGCTGGTGTGCTTGTTGGAAGAGGCCTTGCACATGTCCACAGGATACTTGCGAGCGTTGAGCTCCAGCTTCCTGAGAGCAGCCTTGCCGAGATCTACGCCACAAATATCCGAGAGCCGGACGAGGTAGAGGAGAACATCAGATAGCTCTTCGCCCAAATGCTCCTTCTCATCCTTGCTCCAGCCCGGCAATCCTCTAGGCACCTCTCCCTTCCACTGAAATATTTCTGAAAGCTCCCCAACTTCTCCAACCTTTCAAACAAACTCACAAGCAAATTAGCATACAAAATGAAAAGATAAAAAAGATGTACACAAACAAGTCAAATTGTAATGAGTTTGTTAAGGAGAATAGCCTCCTTTCTTGTTGAAGGAAAATGGACAAAAAGTGATTTGTTGTAATGGCTTTGCTGAAGGAAAGATATATTATCATGAACATAAACAGGGTAGCTGTAAACTTTAACTTCCTGCAAGTCCTATTTTGTCATTTAATATGGCCCTTATCTCCGCACAAATGCTTAAGATTCGGAATGTCAAGGATGAAAGCAATACAAAAACTTTCAAACATTTCTTGGGGTTGTAAATGGAAAATACTTTTTAGTGTGCAAAGCCATTACAACAAATCATATTTAAAACAGCAGGTAGCAAAATGCCACCTTGAGTCACAAGAGGCCGCAGCCAAGCCAATCCCGAAACTAATAAGGTAAGAACCAGCCAATATGATTAACGTCTAATCACAGCTAAACACTACTATTAGTGAGCTAGAGACGCTAAGTTCCGACGAGGGGGTCACAGGCTCTGCAGAAACCTGTTAATTTTTTGTGGGGGCACATTAAATACAACACCACCACCACTACCAGTCTTAGTTCTACTAGGTGAGGTCAATAGCATGAATTGTTTCCATTGTGCACAAAAAATGCTTCCTAAGTTCTAAATAGAGAAACACTTTCTAGTAGTACCTTCTCATATCTTTTTTGTTCTCTTCCACTTTAAATTTGGGCAAAATTTATATACTCAATTTTTTTAAACAAGGCATTAAATTGTCTATACACTAAATATGCACAAACAATCTTAAGAAAACATTCTCTAACTTGTTCACTATTAGAGCTACTCCAAGCTACAAAGGAACTCATATCTCATTATATCCTTTAAAAGTATACCTACTCATCCATCACGGCATCCTCAGTTTGTCGCACTTATTTGATCGCTAAGTTTCTTCTTTATTCACCAACATTCAACCCCATATGATATAGTTGATCGTATATCTGCTCTATAGAATTTTCTTGTACTTTTGAGTAAGTTTTATGATTGCAAAATACTCAAAAAGCACTCTATTGTTTCATCCACCAGCTTGAATCCTACTAATCACATCATTCTTTATTTTACAATTTTTCTAAAATTAACTAATTCTAGTAGGTTTTGCAGCAATGTATTAATGATATTAGATACCTAAGGCATTGACGTTAGTCTTGGCTAAAGATATTGGTGTTCCATTAATTGATTTCAGAGCATATGTAAATTATGTCTTTCCAAGAAACTATATCAAAACATCAGTACTGAGAAAAGATGATAGATGATGGTAAAAGGAGTAAGAAAATTAAAATCGACATTTTTGATGACAGATTTTGGATCCTAAAGGATTCATATTGAAAATTATATACACTTGAAGAAGTTGCATGAACCTTATCAATAATAAAGCTAGAAACAATTAAGAAGTATGCAATTTGTAGGATCATCATGCACAAGTTGAAGTATTCTTGTAGAAAATGAAGGATTGTTATCTTTGTTGATTCCATTATTATAAGGAAAGACCTAAAAGAAAAAGTGGGCATATCAGCCAAATTAGAAGCCCAAATTACAAAGTAGAAATTGGGTTTAAGCAAAAAAAAGTAGTACTAGAAATTTTGATGTGAAAAACCGAATGGCAATGACACTGCATGCATCTATACAAATTTTGATGTCAGTCATACATACGATGTGGTGCAATTAAAGCAATAGGTTGGTGTGTAAATACTATGATTGCTTTGCAAAGCTGAGAAAAGTAACCGTTGAAACTCAAATATCAATTGTTCAATAAGGCAATGCTCATGCAATTAAAGCAATAAGTTGGTGGTAAATACTATGAATGCATTGCAAAGCTGAGAAAAGGAACCGTTGAACCTCAAATATCAATTGTTGATTTAACAAGAAAATGATGAGGCAAATCTAAATGACTATCCATATGCAGCATTGAACAGAAATTTGAATAACACAAAAATGTTGTTAAGATAGATTCTCAATGGAAAGAACATTGTAGCCATGAAGATCTTGAAGACAAAGGTGCCACATTAGGTGAAGAAGATTGTGATCAGCATAAAATGAGAGCAAAATGAAAACAACAGCTACAAGAATAGTCTCCGATTAGAAGATCGTTACACATACAAATGAAGACAAATTTTCAAAGTGCAGAGTCAGTTCCAATGAGCTAGTTTAAACAACAAATGGTACGTAGATATCAGAAGTCGAGACACATCACAAAAGGTTACAATTGTAACGACCCAATGCTGTTACTCACAAAATTAAGTCAGATCCCGCCTCTAAAATCAAAATCCCAGGAACTTTAAATTAAGGCAAATCAAAATACCATTTGTTAGAAATAATTTTTAGATCAAAGTGCCATATTTTGAGAGAATTCGGATAACAAAAACTCTCGTTTTATTTTTTTCTGAATTATTTAAATCCAATAAACTGAAAAAATTAAATAAGTGTCTGAATTCATCAATTTTCATGTCATTATGTTAAGTATATTATTTAAAGGCTACTAAAAAAGTTTCATCAATTTTGGAGTGTTAGTTCAACCTCAATTAATTTTTGAAGTTTCAAACTTCAAAAATTAATTAAAAATAAAATATTTGTCCGAATAGAAAATTTTTGGCGCGAAGGTGTTCGTTACATTGTAACACACATCGATGTCAAGTTTCGTTATTTTTGGAAGACATGGCAGAAAAATGCAAAATTTTTAATTTTAAGTAAATATTTAATTTCCTTTTTCTCCTTCCTCTCCCTCTTCTGTTTCTTGCGATTCCCCCCGATCCTGTGCCCGATCGCAGGCCCTGGCGCAGTAGGCGCGGAAGCTTCCGAGCCAGGAAGGAGCCGCCTGCACCGTTTTTGGCGCTGGCTAGTCGGCCCACCTGGCCGACCCCCTCTCCCCTCCTCTCCCTCTATTTAAACCCCCCTCCCTTCATTCTTCCCCACAGCCCATCTCCTCCCTCAAACCCTAGCCAGCCAACCTAGCTCCTCTCCTCCCTCTGCCAACCAGCCTCCGGCCGCCGCCCCTCTGCCCCAGCCATCCTACTCCGGCCACCACGTCCGGCCTCCCTTTGTTTTCCTGTAACACTAACTTAGGCAAGTGTGGAAAGAAAAGAGAAAGAAAATGAGTAGAATTTTTTAATATTTTATTTTCTTTAGTTTGTTTCTTATTAATAAATATACTACTATATTGCATTATTATTGCTATCATTAATTAATAATGAACAATAATACAAATGCTATAAAATGACTATTACTTCCATTCTGTCAATTTCAATTCAGAAATTTTCATTTTAGCATTCTATTATTATTATTATTACTTTCTACAATCTATACAACCATTTCCATTCTATTTTTGCTCTCGTACATTATTATTAAATAATGATAACAATAACACTATTAGAAATATTATTACTACCTCAATAACCTAAAATTAGGACTTCGTTCAAGAAGAAAAAATGAAAGAAAAATAAAATAGAAACAAAGATAATAATTACTCTAAGAAATATTAGCTAAAAAGCTAATTCAAAATATCAAATCTAAATGCAGATTTGAATAAACTATTGAATTTTTTAATTTAAAGAACAATGTATCAGATATCTTTTATTACTCTTGTTTAAATATACTTTTCCACTCAGCATCGCACAAATTTGATAAAAGTGCTTTTAAAAGTCATATAAAATGAATATGAAAAAGTTTGGATAACTGAGTAGCAAGGGTTCCATGTTGATATATTTTTAGTTTGATCAGACAACTAATATGACGGGGCTGTCCGACATCGGAAGTCATAAATAACCTATACAGATAAGCCTTGAGGGGTAGGTATAGAGGGAAGTTGGGATTTAAAAGATGAACCCCATTTTTCTCGATTTTATACTTGCCCAACAAAATCATGTTTTGCACCAGATAACAAATGCTAAAATTATATATTTATTTTTGCGACTAATTATTTTTATGCTAAAATTTTCGTGCAACTGAAACAGGTTTGCAGGGATAATTTTATACAGCTTTTATCTCCTGTCAGATTATTGCTTATTTTGCTTATTATTTAATATTTGTATATATAACATATATCAGTATTTAGTTTCACAACTAACTGGTATTCAAATGCCCGCACTTTTGAAATATGCCCAGATCAAAAGTTCGTCCTAGAAGAAAAATGCTAAGAACCAAGCAATACTGATACTTCTACCTGCTGATCCACCGCTTTCTTTTTTGACTATTTTTAAAATTTTGTAACTTTTCTTTTATTTTAATCTTTGTATCCAAAACTTGTGAATAATGAATAAATGAGTTATATTTAACGTCTACATATATCTTTTAAATCATTCAATATGATCCTGCAGCTAGATGACTTATTACCCCCACAACCGGTGCTGGAATAGCTTCCTCTGACCCGACACCGGATCCTCACAGCAAATGAGTCAACCAAGTGGGTATAGTAACAAGATGTTGAGATTAAAAATAATAACTAAAATAGAATAGGCCAGGTGATGATTATCTAACATTTTGCAGTGGCCCTTCAGCTCCCCACAAACCATAAAAGCTACTTCTAAATTTTGGGTTCTAAGCTGAAATCTTATATACATTACGTCTAAATTAAATTTGGATATGATTTAAAGATTATAAGGATTTGAATAAATCTTTCTAGAGCTATCCGTTTTTTATATATGAATTTTTTGGTTGTTTTTTGCAAGGGTTGTGTGAGAGTACTTGTTAAAGACTTTAAGCAATCATTAAAAAGCTTAGAAATTGTGTCGGATCTCTCACCTTGTCTGCCTCTTTCCTTGAGAAACATTCCAGTGCGGGAAGGATATAAATTTAACTATTTCAAATCATATAAACCTCATGGTATTGTGGTGGCTCTTTAGTTTGGGTTACCTTCATTTGCTGGCACAATCTTTATCCCACGATCATTGGAGAAGGTAGCAATACTTCTCAAAGCTTCTACAACAATTAAAATTAAAGCTTGAGACACAAATTATTGCCGTTAATTATTCACTAGGTGTCAGTAGCTTATCAATTAGTATTTGAGGGTGTTTCAATTATGTTACTCCTAACAGCACCACCACCAACAATAACAACACTAAGCCTTGTCCCATTTGGTGGGCTCGGCTACATGGATCCTTTGTTTCCATTGTGCATGAATAAATAGAAGCCCCTTCCTAAGTTCCAAATGAAGAAGATCCTTTCTAATAATTTCTTCCCATATTATTTTAAACATGGGCAAAACTGATATACACATATTTTCTAGCAGGGAGCATTGAACAATATGTGTTTAATATGCTCTAACCATTTAAGACAACATTCTCTATCTTAGTTACTATTAAAGCCACTCCAATCTTACACAAAATAAACTTATTTCTCATTCCATCCTTCAAATTATACTCACTTGTCCATCTTCCATCCTCATCTCTGTAAAACTTCGGTAAGTTTCTTTGTTGACTAACATTCAATCCCATATAACATAGCCAATCATACAACTGCTCTATAAAATATTCTTTTAATTTTGATAAAGATTTTCCAATCGCATAGCGCTCTAGCCGTGCTCCTCAATTTCATCCAATAAGTCTCATCTTTCTCAATTTAAGTATTATTTAGAATAATCGAACCAACATATTCGAATCTCTCACTCTTCATGATTGCATGGTCCTCAATAGTTATGTCCTCAAGATTATAACTTCTATTATGATAAAGCTTACACTCAATATATCTTATTTTAAATTAGCTAAAATGAATGCCTTGATTCTAAAGTAGTCATCCACAACTCAAGCTTTGCTTTAACTCCATCCCTAATTTTATCAATTAACATAATGTCATTCGCAAATAACATAAGGAACCTACTCTTGAATATGTTCACTAAGAACATCCATACTTAAAGTAAGAGATATGAGCTGAGAGTGGAGCCTTGATGCAATCCAAGCAATCCAATAGAACAAAAAAATCATGGGAAAAGCCACATTTTGATCAAACACATGTTACATTCCCATGATACATATCTTTAATAACATCAATATATGCCACACAAATTCATTCATCTCCGAAACTCGCCAAAAAACTTTTCTTGGTACTTTATCATAAGCCTTTTCAAGATCAATAAAGATTAAATAAAAATCTCCTTTCTTTCTCAAAAGTTCTCCATTAAACTCATTTGTAAATGTATGACTTTCATAATAGATTTACCTACATCAAACCAAATTAAAAATTATATTAAAATACAATTATCCCCTTCTAGTATGTATTCATTTCTCTCAAAGTTTACTTATGAATCATCAACTTTATTCCCACATAATTTGCATAGTCTTGAGTATCACCTTTATTCTTATAAAAAAGGATATCAATATTTCTTCACTCATCTAACATCTTTTTTAAGTATTCAAAAAAATATTAAATAACATCATAAGTCAAGAAATTCCTTCCTCACTCAAATATTTCTCTACATTAACAGGAATGCCATCTAATACTACAACTTTTTCACTCTTTATCCTCTCTATAACATTCCAATTGTCATCTTCACAAACTTGCCAAATGAAATTGTAATTAAAATTATTAAACTCACTCATAATAATTGCATCAGTACCACATCATTTAAAAACAGCAATAACACCAAGTATTAATCCCACTTTGTGGGATTGACTATATAAATCATTTGTTTCCATTATGCATAGTCAAATAAAAGCCACTCAACTCCCTAAGTTATAAATAGAGAAGAACCTTTCAAAAATTTCTTCTCATGTCTTTGTTGGTCTTCCTCTTCATCTTTTAACATGGGAAAAATTCATATGCTCATTTTTTCTAACAAGAGAATCGAACGGACTACGTCAATATACCAAAACCATCTATAAGATTAAATTTGCTAATCTTATCCAGCATTGGAGCCACTCAAAACTTCTTATGAATAAATTCCTTTCTCATTCTATCATTACAAGTTTATCCACTCATCCACCTTAGCATCCTTATTTTTGTAGCACTTATTTTATCAATATTTTTTTCTTTATTAACCAACATTTAGCCCCATATAACATCGTTGGTCATATAGTTGCTCTATAAGACTTTCATTTACTTCGAGTGAAATTTTTCAACCACATAACAATCTAGAAGTGCTCCTATAATTCATCTAACTAACTTGAATCTTATAAATCACTTTGCTCTTTATTTCACCATTATTTTGAATAATCAAACCAAGGTATCTAAAACTCTCGCTTTTCTTGATCACATGATCCCCAAAGTTATGTTCTCGAGATCATGACTTTTATTAAGATTATAGATACACTTCATATATTCCAATTTAGATCTACTAATATAAAAACCTTTAAGCTCTGAAATAGTTTTATTTTACCTCCATCCCTAATCTTATCAATTAATATATTGTCATCTACAAATACCAACTACAAAGAATCTCCTTTTGAATATGCCCAATAAGAACATTCATAATTAAAAAAAAAAAGGACTAAGAGTAGAGCCTTGATGTAATTAACAGTAATAAAAAAATCATTAGACGAGTCACTTAGTGAGCAAACACATAATACAATCATATTATGAATATCTCTAATAACTTCAATATATGCTACATAAATTTCTTCTCTTCAATGCTCTCCAAAGAAATTCTCTTGGTATTTTATCTTAAGCTTCTCAATATTTTTAACAAAGATTAAATGAAATATTTTTCTCAAAATTTCTCAATCAAACCTCATAATAAATATATACCTTCCATAGTAGATCTACTTAATATAAAACTAAATTGAATTTATGACATACAAGTCTCCCTTATAATATGTATATCAAATTGAATTTCTCAAAAAGTTTCAACATAATTGATTATCTTCATCCTTAAAATAAATTTTTGATAAACTTTTTATAAAATTTTCTTGAATGAAGTCAATGATTCTTTTATCTCTAGATTTGGATGTCTCTCCCTCAACAATTTCTAATCAATAACTAGAATGAGAAGAATCTTGTGCATTCATATTTTCACAACTGTGATCTTTATAGAAATCTCTAGAAGAATTCAAAGCGTCCACAGCTGAATTCATGCAAAGAACAGATGCAACTTTAAATCGACATGAGGGGTCATTCAGAATGCAAGAAAGAACTATTAAAAAAATTAAGCACAATTAGAATTGATTCACAACATTTATGGATTAAACAAGCTCTTTTGGCAGTTGGTTAAATAGTTTGAAATGTTTCTTGAAGTTTTCAAGAAACTCTATATTAACATACCATTCGTCAATGCATTCGAGCAGATGCCAGGCTATGTGAAATTCTCGAAAGCAATAATCTTAGCATCATGAATTGTTGTTTTGAATTTACGAAAGCCTATTTATATTTCTTTAAATTTCTCAAATTCTCATGTTTAAGCAATTCTTTATAGTATATATTTTCTATAATCTCTACTTGAAAATCTTGTTTTCACAGCCAACATCTTTAATATTAGGTGATCTCCCTTTTGTTTCACCAAATATATGTTTAACTAAATTGTGAATATAGCTGGCAATCAAATTCCACATAAGGTCAAAATCCTACAATTCAAATTTTAAAATAATACTATTAAGAATATCATTATTACTCTTCTTAAGATTATACAATACAATTGCATAATAAAATTTAGATTTAGTTTTACATTGCTTACTCATTTTCAAATTTAAAATTAATAATTGCTATTGGATCATCAAATAATAGTCTGAAATAATCTTACAATCGTTGAAATAAAAATGACCACCCTTTAGAAAAAATAATCAATTTAAATTTAAGAAGCCTTATGTTAATAAGTGATAGCATATTTCTCTCTTTCTTATGATATGTATAAGCAATCATAAGATCATAAGCTAAAACAAACTCTCAAATCATTTTTTATTCTTCAAAAATCCCCAAAAATAAAAATTATCATAAAACCATTAAATTCTTCAATCACTCTTCCAATATATCCTTCTAAATCTCCTTCTAAGAAAAAAATCTATTTTTGAGATATTCCATGAACCAACTCCACAAAATCAAGCTAACTTTTTTTATGCTCATATTTAATTCAATTTAAAAGATACAAACACTTGCAATATTAAATTAATCCATCATATATAATCATTAAAGATACCTTTAAATCTTCTAACTTCCACTACATTATCATTTGAATTCTTATTAAGGTTGATATCAAAGCCATTCCTATTATGCTTCTATACCAATGTCCTTTTTTTTTGCTCCAACCCACTTAATTTTTTAAAGACAAAATATTTATCCTTTTATTAATTATAATATCAATAAACTCAAAAAGTTTCACATTGAATGTGCTAATATCCCAAATACTTAATCTTAAATTAATATCATGAACCAGCTTTTTTACCCTCAATCACCCATAATGCAAGAACTCTCACATATTTGACACTACGCCCGGGAGCTAGCGACCTTTGCACATTACTACATTCAAGTAATGCAGCATGTTGCTTCCAGAAGACGCTTTTGCTCTAGCATTGATTTTTAAGCAATTTATATCATGAGATGATTTGGCAAAGTTTTGCTCATAACAGCAACATCACAAATAATATAATAAAAATATTTTTTCTACATGATCATTATAATGTAGCAGGATGAACAAAAAATATCACGAATGACTAACTTTTAATCCAAGGGTCATGAAAAACTAAAGAGAATGCCCATCACCAACTCTATATCGAGCTAATATTTCATTTTATTCTCACACAGTTAGATACGCTTTAAGAAACAGGAGCCTTAGCAAGAGGTATAACAAATTTAGAATATTAAGAATATGTTCACCAATTGTAAAACAGCTACACCATATGAGAATAGTAAGCAACTTTAATCAAAGGTATTCCAGGAAAGTCAAGCCATAATGCATATTGGGGATAACAGCACCTCTCCAAGACGAAGGAAAAAAGCACTGCTATACTGCCCAAAAAAACTAACCAACATTTTTTTCTAGGATTGTCGGACTAATGCCACCACATGTACAACTGACAATCATCCTACAGTGTTGCAAACGTTTTCCAGTCATATTCTGGAAAGCAAAGTTTCTTTTTTAGTCCTTCTATGATTAAAATTGCTAACTACACAAATACAGTTGGGATAATCGAAGAGAATATAAATCTCTTCTGATATCACCACTGTTTCTTTCTTTCACCGGGCTGTAACTATTAAACAATAAAAGGCCAAAGGTCTACTAACGCACCCAAAAGTTAAAACTCACTTATTTACACAAAAAGCAAAGCGATATCTAAGAATCTTAGAATGAATTTAATTAAGAAAACAAATGTTATGATGCCCTAAATTGTTTAAGGATTGAAATTTAGATATAAACAGTTATTAAAAAGAGAAACTAACAGAGCTTATACTGGCTTATATTATATCAATTTAATTTTTATATCCGGAATCAACAATTCATCAAATCTTTACTTGTTGAGGAAACATAGACCGTAGCATTGCTGTAAAAATAGAGTCTAAGGTGGAAACGGAAGCGACACGCGGTTTATTTTGCCTACCGATCAGAATACGGAAACGCTAAACACGAAATTAGGGGAATGGGTAAGGAAATGCAAAGAGAGCTAGGGTTTTAAGAGAATAGAGGTATTACAAGTGCAAGGAGAAGATTCCTGGGCATGTGGAACTGATCCCAATCTCTCTCCCTCGCGAACTCTGCCATTCTCTTACTTAGATCATCAATCGTTACGCTGCTCCCTTCTTCCATGTTTTCTTCTTCCCTTCAAATAATCTCAAGATTACGGCAATGGATGGAGTAACTGAAACGAAGGAAAAGAAGAGATTATGACTAAAGCGAAGGATCTGAGGGGACAGAGGAGGCACGAACAAGGTTGGGTTGCCTTTTATCGGAAGAGTATTTATTGCACACCAAAATATATATATATATATATATATATATATATATATATATATATATGATTATTAGAATTTAGATAGTTAAGTGAAATAAAAAAATATTATTAAATTATTTTTGTGAGATTTATAAAAATATATTTTTTAAATTTTAAATTTTAATTATTCATATTTTTTGAAAAATATTTGAGAACTATATAATATTTTTTTAAAAATATACAAATATTTTTTTGTTTTGAGATTTATATATATACAAAAAAAAAATAATAATTTATTAATATTAAATTTTTTTTTATGTACTATAAATGTTTTATAAGAAAGATTCTTTTCAGTAGTACTACAATCATTAATATTTTGAGTCATAGTAGAATTGGGCACTGGGCACTGAGCTTGGACGTGATATGCGCCAGAAACATTAATGTGAAACCATAAAATGAGCATTCTAAACTAGAATAATATGCAATACTGACAATATAACGTTATCAAAAACTTATTATTTAATTAAATTACAATAATTTACATACCTAATGTTGATCACAATAACAAGGTCAAACAAAAACTCCGCCAAAGGCGCTCTATAGATTAAATTTGTAAGAAAATTACATATTCACACAACATAATTTCGGACTTTCGCCAAAGATGCTGGATAGAGTTAATTAAGTACTATGATCTAGTAATTCATTACCATCAGGGTATGACCAATATTGTTGCGGATACACTTATCTTCACAGTATCAAGTGTCATTAGCTCACTCATTAGTGAGGAGTTCATAATCAGAGAGTTTACAATGATGGAATTTTGTGCACTATCAGCCCCTTAATTGAATGTTATCCCAAGTTCAAAGTCAGTGAAACCCGAGCCGAGACGGATTCAAATGCAAAATTCGGCTCAACAATTTGTCAAATTGGTTAACTTTGGTGTATATAGATTGCTTTAACTAAGGCATATCACCAGGCCCCCTCAATTTGTATTTTGGCTGTCTATATACAATTAATTTCAAGGAATATTAAATTTTTGTTTTTAGCCAAATTTGGTCAAATTAAACTTAAATTTTTAGGGATTTCTCCTTAAACCTATTTTTGGGTTACCATTTTTAAGTTTCCACATAAATTTACCTTAATTGAGGATAAATTTAAATCATTTCATTTTTGGCCATCCAATTTCTCCCATGATCAAACTTTCACCCTTAAATTTATCCTAATGCCATATAAACCCTCTTACTACCATAACCCTAAATTATGTCATAAGCACATATTGAGAACTATATTGAGACTTGCAAATACACCTTGATCATTCATTCTCTTCTCTTTCCCAAGGACTAAAACTCTTATCTAAATCATTCCAAGAATCAAAGGAGTACTATGGGAGCTTCAAATTCTCCAAAGAAGGAAGATCCAAACACTATTTCCCCTCAAGCTTCTACTCTCCATCAAATTCTATCCTCCCAAAATTTCAAAGTAATTCTCTTTTTCTCTACTTCTCTTTGCATGCATGTTAAGATCTACATGTTTAATATTAAACTTGATCAATTGTGAAGTCAATCTCTTATAAATTGAGAAATAAAATTTTAAATTCTCATAAAAATTTCTTGAGAACATCTGTAACAACCCATAGTTATACTTGAATCTTAATATTCTGATTAGCTTAAGAACCTCTCCATTTTTCCTAAAATAGCCTTAAGACCAAATCCCAAATTTTGGTGAAGTTCGGAAATTATTTAATTAAAGTGAATATTTGAATCAAATTAAATCAATGAAAAAATGAGATAATTATTTTGATCTCCAATAAAAAATATGATTTTATTTTTGAGTTCCTCACACCTAAATTAGCTAAATGTAAAATTTTGAGAATTTTTTGAGCTTGTTTGTTTAGTGTATTATAATTAATTTAAATTGTAATCGTTATAATTAAATAATTAAATATTGTTTATTTAAATAATCTAGCCTTTGGATTTGAACGGCAATTGATCCATCGTTCCGCTGTTCTTAAGATCGGGATCAAACGGTCAACGTTATGGCCGTTTGATCCGATCTCAGGCGCTCTTATTGAATCAGAGCCATCCGACGGATCGGGTGGCTAGGATTCAATCAAAGTCATCTTCTAAGAGACCGTCGCCCAAAGCCACGCGACGCTTCAAACCTGTAATGACCCAGTGTCAGATTAGGTCCTGACCCAACACTAAGTGTCACTGTAGTACTTAATACTGGATTATGATCACTTAATTCACTATTAAGCAATATTGGAGGGCAAAGGACCTATAAGATAGAAAATATAGATGCATTTTATATAAGAGTATGAGACATACATTACCAATACATTCATTCTAAGAAAAAAATATATTCATCTTAGAATAAATAAATAGTAATGTTCATACAACTTTAAGTTTACTATATTTTTAAATAAATAATACTCTCATCCTCATGTATTTAAAAATAAAAGTAAATAACTCTACTAAGTCTTCAAGCCTGCTCTTGATCCTCCAACTCCTCTCCTGGTTAACCTGCTAGCTCCACTCCAGGCTCCTAATCTATCGTATTTAATTTTAATATGATAGAGAACAACCAATAAAAGAAAAAACAAGTTGTTATACATATAAAATCTAAGCATATTTTAGGATGTCAAATTATTTTTATGTTAAAGAATATCACATTTAAGTAAAATAGTAAAAGAAGCACATTGCAGTATAAGGAAAAACTAAAAAATTAAGTAAATGACATTAAAAGTAAAGGCAAATGAATGTACTAAAGTATAATATATATTCCTGCAAAAAAAAAAGCTTAAGCATTAAAGCAACTATATAAGAGTTGTATAAGATATTTTATATAACCTAAATACAAGTATGATGCTAAAAGTAAAATTGAACAGTAGTACGTAGAAATGAATTCTAAAATAATATATGTGCAATTTGTTAATATTTTATGTTGTACTGTGTTCAGTGGACTCATACAGAACAAATTGAGGAGTTAGGTATGTCTACCCAACTATCTATAGTGGGATTTTCTTTATAACTATACATTCCTTCTCAAGAACATATGTTGTCTCCTAATCACTCCATAGCCAGCCATTCTTCAATGTCTGTGGAAACTAATACATCATGAGTGAAATCCCTTCTTAATTTAATTTATAATTATTATTATGTAATAAATTATGATCAATTGAATAAGGTTTCAAAGTATAGCAATATTTTAAGGGAATTGCCAAATTACAAACTATAAGTGATATCCATTTGTGATCTAAATTTATTTATCTACCTTAATAATTGGGGTTAACTGTGGCACGTCAACCCCGTCGTGGTCCTGTTAACTCTTAAGTTAACATAATTATGGTAGAGTAGTCATTAAATGACAATTTCCTCACTTATAATTAGATTAGACAGTCATTATAATCCAATATAATTAAGAAAATTATCATTTACAAGAGGACTTCACTAAATGATAAATACAAGAAATCAGAGTGTGAAAGTAAAGCATAACATCCATTCCATCATAATATAGTAAAAAATATATACAACTCAAAATAAGTGTAATAAAAGAAAATACAAAGTAAACATGTATTATTATAAATATTTAAAGATAAAAGCTAAAATAAAAATAAACACTTGTCCTCACAAATAATAGAAGCAAAATAGTAAAGAACTAAGGTTCTTCAGCAGCACGATCCTCCTCCTGAGTCCGGTCCTCGGATGGATCCGCCACCTTAATGAGCTCAGAATCTATCATTATCAGTTTCATGATGATAGGGCCCAGCCAACAAAAGAAAATCTTATTAGACAACATATCTAAATACATTTTAGGTTGATCAGCTATTAAGTTATTTAGATAACATCATTCAAAACTCAACGTACAAGCAAGTATAGGAGTAGGAAAGCATATAAAAATAAAAAGGAAGCTATAAACAATAAGTCTATAACTTAAAAATAGTGAAAGTAAGCACATACTTCCAAACCAGCACTACAATAAGGTTAGGTAATAAAAGAAAAGTAAACACTAATGATTAAAATAAAACTCATCCTAAATATACTTATGATTGTAGGGTAATAAAAGAAAAGTAAACACTAATGATTAAAATAAAACTCATCCTAAATATACTTATGATTGTAGGAAACTTATGCTGATTAAATCATAAAATAAATGACTTATAAACATATCTAGCATCATATATAATCAAATATACAAGTCTAACATCCTATAAATAAGTAAAAATAACATCTTATGTATGTGCAAATAGTAAACTAGCATCCTATAAATATGCACATTAGTAAATATAGTAAGACAATAAATAAAGAAGTGCTGAAATATGAAAAAGTAAACTAAAAACAGTAACTACAAAACTGAATATTGAAATGGTTAAACAAACCACTCAACTATAATTACACTATAGTACTACTTAGCTTGTTGGGCTAAGACAGAAGCTCTGGACTGATTAAGTATGAGTACACTTAGCCTGTTGGGCTAAGGCAAAAAATATTGAGTAGAAGTGTACTTAAAACTGGTACTGCCATATTAAATCTGACTGATAAAGTCAGTGGGGGCAAGAGTCTATTACGCACCATCCTAAGTTGCCGTATAGGGCTAGGCATAGTATAGACTACCATATACTAGCAACTGAGTTTAGGCTAGTCCCGGGTCAGATGAACTGAAGAGGCAAACTACTTAAGCTACACTCTATTGAACTGAATTTAGTAAAATCAAAAGTTTTGATAAAAAATGCAAATGCAGCTTATGCAAATTCAAAGTTGACATGAAATACTCATTAAATATCTTATGTCCACAACATATGT
Organism: Gastrodia elata; assembly: GCA_016760335.1. NCBI lineage: Eukaryota > Viridiplantae > Streptophyta > Magnoliopsida > Asparagales > Orchidaceae > Gastrodia > Gastrodia elata. Next base: position 15,470,365 of record CM028673.1, read on the forward strand.
CCAAAGTATAAAGCTCAATACAAGGTAAGCAAAGCATCAAATATCAAAATGAGCAAGAAACTCTACTAAAACACAGCTTATATCCGTTGTTGTCGAATTATCAGTTCTATCTATTTTAAGTTACACAAGCTCAGAATCATCAATTCTTATGATATATGTAACTTGGATTCATGATCTTATAATTTGAAAACAATTAGAGCTGGCCAAGTTCTAATTTGATTAAATCAATGTCGAATACATAAGTTAAATAAATAAATCAATCGACATATTTTGATAATTTAAATAAACCAAGCCCAGCTTGATTAAGCCAAATCAAGATGGAATGAATAAGGATTAAACTTTTGAAGTTTAATCACTTAATCCAAATGTGATCATAAAGGCTAAGCCTTAAACCCAATCTCACGAATTAAGATTAAGGCATGTCCTATTAAGTAAAGTCACACTTAATAGGATGAATGTCTAATCTTAAGTCTAAGATTAAAAGATTTAAATAATTATAAATAAACTATGAAAATCTATAAACTAGTAAAACCAAGACTTCACCTATTGAGTAACCCAATTTACTCAATAGATGAATTCTAACCTAAATACTATTCCTATTCCTATGGAAGGAGCTCTTAGCAACTAAGATGAACACTCAGACATTTATCCTAACTAATGTTATTAAAACTTAAGAAATGAAATAGAAGGTTCAAAGAAGGGTATGATGTGAAATGAATCTCACATCATACAACTAATATTTTTACTTAGAATTTTCTTAAGAAAGGAAAATTAGGGCTTTACATGAAATTTTGATTAAATGCTTAAACTATTAAATTTAACTTCTAAATCACTTTATTTACTAATTTTAACGATTAGAATATGATTATAGTATTTAAGAACATTTAAACCTAAACTTGAGCAAAATAATTATTTTGCCCCTACTTAAGGGTCTTAAAAATTACTTTTTTTATTTAGTGCTTTAAATTAGAAATTTTCAGTGGCAAATGATTATTTACTGTCTAACATGAAGATAAACAATAAGTACACCAAATTTAGATAACTATTAGGCATTATGAGCTCTATTTAAAGAAATTGACTTATAAGGGCAAATTCATAATTTGTCCTAATAAAATCTTAATTTTTTATCGATTTATTAATGCTTACAGTCTAAGGATTCTATAAAATCTAAAATTACTAAATTCTAATAAGTATTAGCCAATTTATAGTCAAAACAAGATTAGTATTTGAATATGTAAATTAGGATTTCATAAATATAGTCAAGAACCTAACTTTTTCATTTAAAGTCCAAATTTAATAAACTCAGTAGCTATACCTTTCCTATAATTTACTGATTACTTTAATTAAGAGTATACACAATTTGGATCTCATTTGATCAAGTTATGACCTAATTATGATTAAGGGTAATTAGTGATAAGTGAAATTAATCTTAAAATTATAAAACCAATCACATCACTAGGTTTTATTCTACTCTATGAGTTAACAAAAAGTTAAATCACTAAATTTGGATCACTAATTTTGCTAATATTCACTAATCAAGTTTTAGGGTGATTAGGAATGATTAAGAGATCCAGCCATCAAATCTTAAATATTTTTGTAGTTTAATGTTTATTAGGTATTCTTTATCAAAATAGTATATTGGAAGACTTAATTTGGAGCTCAATTGACCAAGTTATGCTCAATTGAAAATTTCATGAATTTAGGGTAATTAGGGTTAGGTCATAAAAGTGATTAGGCAAAAAATAATATAAACAGAGAAATGAATATAATCAAAGTAATCCAGAGGTTCTCCTGATTACTTTAAGGCCCATATTGGCTAAGTTTGGGTGAGTGTGTGCAAAGTTATGATATTTTGAATGTTTGTGGCAATTTGGTAATTATTTAAGTATCCTAAAATATCACTATGTGAAATAATGATCATACTGAATTGGATAGTGCCATAATAATCTTCTATTTTTGTTGATCATAGTGGTACATTGTAGCGCCCTGCCCCGTCACTGCGTGCAAAAGGTAAAAATAGATTGACTAATATTGTAGCTTTTGGACTTATGGATCTCAATATATGGTTGATTAACTATTATAAATTACTAATTTAATTAATTAAATTGAATTCATATTAAAATACAAATTTAATAAATCCATTATTTAAATTAATGAATATTCTTATCATAATGATTCTCAGATGCTGAATTAAAAAAATTAAAAGTAAAATCTATGAATATGATTCATACTTTAAATTAATGAAATGATTCGTAAGGCAAATCTATAAATATTCCTATCATAATGATTCTCAGACGCTGAATTAAGAAAATTTGAAAATGGAAATTTAGATTGTGTCCTCTTCATGAGGTATTGTTGTTTGATCGGGTATAATTGTGCCCGATCAACACTAGTTGCTCAATATTCTTCCAAATTAAAAGTAAAATTACATACTCTTTAAGATAAAAGTTAAATCGCATACTTATAAAAATATGCTGAGACTTAATAAAGATCATCATTAAATGAAATGAATATGGAAATGAGGATTGAAAATTAGGTGGAGTACCTTAGACTTCCTTTTCATTGATTTAGGTTGGGGAAGAAGAGTTTGATTTCTTGTTTGCAAGGGCATGCCGCCAACTCCCTGGTTCGCGAGAGGATATTAGGTACCAGTCATCTCTAATCGGAAGAGAGGGAATGGAGATAAATCAATCCCTAATGAATCATATAGCTGGTGATGCACGTTCCTTGCGAATGACATAATACATTCGACAAGTACGTACTGTGATCCTTATCGCTGCCGTTGGATGTGGGTGATTGTGCATAAAGCTTATTAGATGGTAATTATGGCTATCCAAATTCTAAATCAAATTAAAGGGGTTAGCACTTGATTACAACTCTAAAAGACTTAGGTTTCATACAATTTGGTTATTAAGACCTACTTAGCCAATACAAGCATTCAAGGATCTTATTCTTTAATATTTAGCACAAAATTTTATTATAGGCTTTAAGTACTTATTAAAAATGACTAAGTTTCAAATTTGATATAATTCAGTCCCACTAGGGTTCTAGGGACCTTAAAATGCAAAAATAGTAAAGTTTTTGCCATTTCAGCTAATTCTGCGCACTTTTAGAAAATTCTGGGCGCTACGGCGCACTGTGGCGTGCTACGGCGTGCTACAACAGGACCAATCCAAGAGCTGGATGCTACGGTGCGCTGCAGTGCTTGAACAGTGTTTCCGCAAGTTGATCCTGCTAAAAGGCTTCTGACTCCTAAATTCTAATCTCGATAATTGGTTAAAGTTTAGATTTTACTTTAAAATCATTAGATGGAATGATTGTATATACATATTTAGCATGTTTCCAAGAAAAGTAGTTCTTAACACTTAGTTTGATTAAGCCACCCTAACGAAGCGATCTTTAATAGGAAGCATCACCCAATAGTGATTTGTATCTCAAGCTGAGTCATTAAGATGCCCAACTCACAATCACACTTAGTGTCCTAAAGAAGGTGACTCGAATTACTTAGTTGTTTAAGCCACACCTAGTGAAGCAATCTTCGCTAGGAGGCATCACCTGATGGTGATTTGTATTTTAATCAAATTAAGGAATGAGTCCCTATTTATAATACTCTTAGTCTTGAAAGATTTACTATAAGGGACTGTATTCATCTAATCCCTCGGAATAGCACCTGGTCATAAGTCCATATTGAAGTGAATCAACCGATCATGAATACTACTGAAATAATCTAGTACTATAGGTATACCCTACTACACCCAACTAATAATCTGGGTTCAGAAGATTCTATTTAATCAATAAGGATTTATCAAAGCTATTAGTCCTTACTCTAGATGGGTGAGTCCTACACAAGGCTCCAAGGATATGATTAAAAGATCACTCAATGTAGGTTATTACCACAAGAAATAAGTTCCATTCCAGGTACTTTAGGTGATTCCTACCACAATATATCAAGTTCAACTTCTAAGGTTATGAAGGATCATCTAAGTTACTACCTCAATAAATTATAAAAGCTCTTCCTACCTCAAGATATCAATAATTAAGGTCTTTAAACATTTCAAAAATGATCTTATTGCAAGACCCTTGAAATCTCACTTTTCTACTTCTTAAGTAAAAATTCAAGGTTTACTTACTAGGTTTGGATTAAAGTGATCAGATCAGATGGATAAGATCAATCTGATCATATTCTATTCTACAATCATGAGATGAAATCAAAGATATTATTATTGTTAGGTCATTTCATAAATCATTACAATTTTATTATCCATCTTATACTAATAGTTTTATATAAGAGAAAATCAAAGATCCAAAGTTTAGATTCAGATAGTTCAATCACACAGCTTTAATATTAATCTTAGCACTTCTAATTCCATGATTTAAGATCAATATCAAATCATATGCATTATTGAAATCATGTTGATTGAATTATCTTTCAATCAAGGATGCTTTAATAAAGGTGATTAAGGTTTAGATCTTAATCAAGACAAGTTAGAGTTTAACCCCTAGCCTTACCAAGGTTAAGACCAATAGTTAATTAAAATGTCAATGATAAATCGATGTACTATTGGTGTGTTATTGATGGCAAATTGTAGATTTAGATTAAGTATCATCTACTTAATCAAGTTCTTAAGATTCTGACGTTCAAGTATAGTTTAATGTCAATTTAAACATATCAAAGTGTCCAATTAAATATTAACTTTCTCTAGCATACATCCTAATATCATGAAAGCATATAAATGTAAATGTGACATAAAATAGAAGGTAATTAAGGCTAACCAAATTCTAAATCAAACAAAAGGGATTATCACTTGATTACAAATCTAAAAGACTTAAGTTTCATACAATTTGGATATTAAGACCTACTTAGCCAATATAAGGATTCAAGGATTCTATTATTTAGCATTTAGCACAAAAATACTTAAGGCACATAAGAGGTCTTTGCACATGCCATAAAAGGGCTAATTTTCAAAGTTAATTTTTACACAAAATTTTATGTAATGCTCAATTTTAACTAAAATATGTTCAAATTTGATATAATTCAGTCCCACTACGGTCCTATGGACCTTAAAATACAAAATTAGTGAAGTTTTGGCAATTTCAGCCAATTTTGGGCCAACCCAGATAGTTCAGGGTGCTACGGCGCGCTACGGCGGAAACAATGCTGTGGCGCGCTATGGCGGGAATAATCTGAGAGCTGGATGCTACAGCGCGCGGCAGCGCTTTCAGGCGCTCTGGCACGCAGCAGCGCTTTCAGGCGCTGCGGCGCACTGTGGCGGATCAACTTACGGAAACATTGTTCAATTAATTTTTCTTCTGGTTTCATATAATTTTCTAGAAATGACGCTGCGGCCTGCTGTGACGCGTTGTGGGGCGCTGTAGCGGTCCAACTTGCGGATTACTATTCAATTAGTCTATTTATCAATTTCATATGATTTTTCTTGAAATGATGCTACAGCTCGCTGCGGCACGCTATGGCACACTGTAGTGGAAACAATTTGAACTTCTGCCACTATGGCGCCCTGTAGCGCCCAACGGTGATTTTGCTTGTGCAAAAACTGAGAATGGTCATATTTCGAGCTCAAATACTCTAAATCCAGAGTATTCCATGAGTGGTGCCATATATCAATGGAAAGGCCTTTCTAATAACTTTCCATGGATACCAAAATTGGCACAAATGGATTATCTTAACTATACAAACAATAGAGTTAAAGGTTCGAGTATACAAAATGGACGAAAAATAGAGCATGTGATTTTCAAAGTAATATGATGCTTTAATGAACCTCAATAACTTCCAAATATAATCATGGATCTTATAAAGATACAAAACTGCATGATAGCAACATAAAGTAGATAAGGAAGGAGTACAAATGGGTACAATGAGAGTAAGCAAAATGGTACCTTAGCCTTTAGAAAATGAAGAAGGAACCTCAGAAAGCTTGGAGGTGGAACTCTGATTTTTCTTTAAAACCTTGAAGATGAGCCTTCTTCTTCAGCCCAAGGGCAGCAATGGAGAAAGGAGGGAGGAGCTTGCAGATTTTGCAAATGGGGAGGATGAATGATTTGAGCTCCTTCTTAAAGGAAAGAAGGGAAGAGGTGAGGCTATTATGAGCTAGGGGAAGAGGGATGGTCATAGCCATCAAAGCTTACAATTAATGAGGGAGAAGGAGATGGGTCAGCCAAAAATGGAGGTAAGGGCCAGCTGAATGAAATAGCCAACTAGGAGAGAGAAAGAAAGAAAAATAAAAATACAATTATGAATAAATAACTATTTATTCCTTTAATTAATTAAAAATCTCGATTTTAGAAATGCGCTCCAAAAATTCTCAAAAATTCACCCATAAATAATTTGGGGGTGAGGAATTCAACGATGAAGTCGGATTTTGATTCCAACGATTATTTAATTATCCTATTTTCCGGTGCATTTAATTATATTAAAATATTCGCGAAAATCCGACGACTTCCAAACGCGTCCAAAACATCGCCCTAGCTAATTTGGGGGTGATGATTGCAATGGCGAAGTTAGATTTTGATTTCGAGGCAAAATAAAAGCCTCAATTTTCTAATTAATTAAATATTAAAATAATCCAAAATAATTGATTTAGCTCTGAATCGCACCAAATTTTTAGGGATTGATTGAAATGACTAAATGAACTTAACATAATCATAATTGAGATATAATTATGCTTAAATTAAGGTGGGTAATAACCTTGGGTTATTATATATATAGCAATAAAAATTGAATCATTATCAACCTTAAGTAATGAAAATTAATCAATAACATAAATTTTAACTCTGATTTAATATTTTTATTTATAAATTATTTTGTCATTATATAAAGCTTAATTAAATCATTATTTTTCAAAACTCATCTTATTATTTCATTATATATATATATATATATATATATATATATAAATTAACTTAGGGATCTATGATGTCTAAGTCAAGTTAGGGGTTTGATTAATCCCAATCCTTAGGATTGATAATTAAAAATAAAAAATAAAAAATATCACGTGGTTTATAATAATTTGATAACTTCCTGTAATGCTGCATTGCACTGTGATCAATCCTTAAAATCATATATTGATAATTTGTGCATAAATGAATATTTAAATTATGCTTCAGAGAGATTTATTTTGGTGGATTAAAGAACAATTGTCATCAAGCATGCATGCTTTACAAAGACCACATAATTCCTTTGAGAGGGAATGTGAGTATTTGCATTTGGCCCCACTTTAAGATAGTTTAGCATATGTGCTCAACCCCTAACTTGTTTTGCGTTCACAAAACAAAAAATAAGACAAGTAAATTATAAATTGCATATATCATAATTTTATTGATTGTGAATGATTATTATAGTCTTAAGACTATATTATTCTGTCTTTTTAGACAGAGATTGATTTACTTATTAAACTATATCAATTTCTTACTTCAATTTTACTTATAACTTTTGTAGTGTAGTTTTCTTATATGTCACATACATAATTATATATACTATTTTTACTTAACACATGAATCATTTAGATTATTCATATTTTCCTTATTTAAATGCATACTTTATAAAATATCTTACTAATAATTTGATGCAGGAATTAATAATTTAATTAAGCCATGTGAGCCTTTTTTACCTTGCAGCTTTTAGTAGTTGTTTACTTGTTCACTCATTTCATTCCAAATGCTCTGCTTATATTTAATTATAAATGGCTAACATGATATTCACTTAATAATATATTAAATTACCCTTAAAATATACTTAGGCTTTTTAAAGTCCAACCACTTATTTCTTTTTGTTGGTTGTGCCCTACCGTATTATAAATTAAATATGGTAGATTAGGAGTTTGGAGCAGACTTGGTGACTAAAGGAGAGCTTGAGCAGCAGTTGCATGCTGAAGATTTAATTTACTTACCTTTTATATTTTGCTTATGTGAGGATGAGTGATATATTTCCTCAAACTTGTATATTAATGCTTTTGTGATGTTTAAACCACTCTTTCATATTGTATATTTTCATATTATGAATAATGAATGTTTGATCAGAATGTTTGAGTTTTCTTCTACCCATAGATCCGTATATATAAAGAAAATACTTAATAGTGGGTTATAATGCTTTAGTTTAGTATTAAGTACTACCATAACACTCAATATTGGATTAACTCATATAGCATAATATAGGAGCGTTACAGCTTCCCTATATTTTATAAATTTAATTCCATAATTTTTGTTTATATATATAATGTAATTAGTAATATCCAAATATATTTTGAGTATTCTCTAGTGGGTTTTCAATCTAAGCATTTTCATTGTAAATGTCAGGTCATGACGTTGCTAAAGAATTGGAACACTGCATACTATGATCTAGAGGTAAAGCAGCTATATGGCAAAACAATTTTTTTTTTTCATGGGAGTTTGAATGAAGAATTTAATTTGGATTAGTCAAAAGGCTTCAATATCAAAAGCAAACAAACCATGGTGTACAAGCAATATAAAAGATTATATTAGTTAAAATAAGCATCTAGGCAACAATGGAATAAGCTTTACCGATTTATATTGGGTCAAGGCTATAAGACAATGGCATCAGATCTATGTGTGCTCTTATAAAGTACTTAGAGGATAGTTACATTATTTACTGTTGTATAATGATATACCAACAATTGGTCGTTATATGAAAAGAGTTAATTGCTTGAAAGAGTTGGCCAAGTCTGTTGTTATAAATTATTTATGAACTACACAGAAAATTCTAGGTTGAGAATAACCTAAAGTAAGAGTGAGAAGAAAGTACGATTACTAAAGGAATGATACGATGATCGTATGAGCGACAGAGTCAGAAACCCTTCACCCTCTAATAATTTGCAATACTTTGGGCACTATATTAGATTTTGAATGAGTTCTTCTATAACATCCTGAATTTTACATAATAATACTTAATTTCATTAAATAATAAAATATAACTTCACATTTTTGTGTCTCTATTTCAAAGTGTAAACCAACTAACATAATTTACTTTGAAAGTGGCTATAAATTTATCCGGGCTTAACTATTGAAGAAGCCATTAATGGAGGCTCGGCACTGTAGCTCCCTGCCCCGTCGTCGCGCGCAAAAGAATTAAGTACAATCATATCGGCGGCGGAGCGGTGCGCCACTCAGGGAGGAATAACCCGTCTCCCCAAAGTAGCTGAAAAACTAAGCTCATCTGGAGGTGTGGCGCCCCTCACCCTTAACCCTCAATAGGTTTAGATTAAGGGTGGGGTGTCACTCTGGTTAACCCCTCACTTAGTATTGGATTAGGATAAACTCCACAATCCACCTGATTAGAGAAATGTTAACTCAGAATCAATCAAGCAGTCACTATATAAGTAAAAATACAGAGTGCGAAAGCGATAAATAAATGACATCCAAGCATCATAATATATATAAGAAGAGAAATATATTAGAAAAGTAGTATAGTGAAATCTGAACACACAGTCACAGGTATCTGTATTATTACATTAATTAAAATTTAACAAAATAAATGTTCAAAATCCACTCATCCTCACAGGCAGTAAATGACTAGATATCTTCAGGCCCCAACTGCTGCGCCTCCTCTAAGTAAGGCTCCTCCTCGGGTGCAGGCTCCTCAAACTGCTCTAAGCCTGACATTATCGGTTTCACAATGTAGGGCCCCAGCCAAAAAAGAGAAAATTTGGTTAGACAATTGTCTAAGTATATTTTAAGCTGAATTTTTAATAAGGTTATATAATATCACTATTTTTACCATTTACTTCTAAGCATGATGTGTAAATACAGGAGCAGTAAGCAACACAAGTAAAAAGGCAAACTATAGACTATGCTCTATAGTATAAACAAGGCAAAGAAAAGAGGCTGACGCATGTCTCGCATAACAAGTAATCAAGGAAAGGCATTTAAGTGTAAATATAACTGAATAAATACTGGAAGAAAAATTCTACATCCTAAACATGCTGGTGATCAATAAAAATAATATGCTAATAAAAAATGAATAACTCAGCAGTGATATATACATATAGCAGCAAGATTCTAACATCCTAAATATATATATAGCAGTACAAGGAAATAGCTGACTGAAAAAGAATATACTGAAACAACCACAACTGTATATAAAACTATAATACATCAACTGCCATACAAAAAAGAGCTACACTAGCTCACCAAAAGAAACTGAAGATCTTAGCACGATACAGCTAGGGCTACTCCTAGCTCGATACGACTAAGCCAACAACAGTCACATATATGGCCCTAACACGATACGACTAGAGCTACTCCTAGCTCGATACGATTAGGTCACCAACTATCATACCAAAATATCCTAGCACAGTACGGCTAGGGCAACTCCTAGCATGATACGGCTAGGGCAACATTCGGTATGATCAAAAGAACACTGAGAGGCAGCTCAATCACATCAATTCATTATCATTTCACTTATTCACTTTAATATTTTTATAAGGAATCTAAGGAGTCTCCATAATTTCCTAACATTTTATTTATGCATCAAATATCTTATATGATATGTTCAAAGAAAATATAAGGCACAAAATTACAAGGTATGCATAGCAATAAATAATAAGTAAGCAAGAGACTCAACTACACATGGTGATATCATTTGTTTTCTACTTAACCAGCTAACTATTCCAAGTTACACAAGTTCAGGATCACTATTTTCCTACTATCGAGTGTAACTCAAAAATTCATCCTTATAAGTTAAAAAGGATTGGAACTGATCAGGTTCCAATCTAGTTCAATCGGATAGACGACTACAAATTAAACGAATAAATCATATGTCCTAATTTTTATGAATTTAGATATTCTAATTAAGATCTGATCAAGATCTTCTACACCTATAGATTATGGATTAAACACTACGAGATTTTAGGTTTAATCACATAATCCCAACTGGATAAGACCTAAGTTCTAGGTTTTATACTATAAGTGATCTACTAGTTAAGGCATATTCTATTAAGTAATCAAACTTAATAGGATGAATCTCCTATCTTAAATTCTAAAGTTAAAAGATAAACTAATCAGAATGGGTTGTAAAATAAAATAATATCTAAAAACTACCAAAACTAAGGTTCCACCCATAGGGTAACCCAATTTACCCAATGAATGAACTCTAACCTAAGATCTAGTCCTAATCTCAGGAAAGGTCCTTAAGGTGGGGTGCTTAAGACTTAGGAAAAATTATTTGAATTCAATTTAATGACTTGTTTTATTTACTTACATGGTACTAATATGATTACATTATTAATCCTAGTATTCTAAGATTTTAATTAAGGGCTAAAGTTGCGCATTTCCAATTTTAAGGTAAAATGACTATTTTGCCCCTACTTTACAGGTCAATCAACTTTTGATTTAAGGGTCCAAACTGAGTTTTCTCTTCTCCAACTAATTCTTTACTGTCTAACTTGAAGATAGCTAGTAAGTACGTCCAATTTGGACGAGAAACGACCGAGTTATGGCTAAAATAAGGCTAGGGTTATTTTGGTCATTTCCCTAAATTAGGGTTTAAATCCTAAATATTATTTCTGTGAAAATGATGACATTGAAATTCTAAACTAGGTAGCTTCTTGAATTTTTGGATTTGGAGTTAAATTGACCAAGTTATGGCCATTTGAAGTCCAAGAGCATTTTGGTCATTTTTCACTAAAGTCAACCCTAAATTCTAGAGTTGACTTTTTGTCCTGATGTCCAAATAGGAAAACTAATACTATCACAGTGATGGGGTCGTTCTCCTAAGCATTTTAAGACCCATATTGACTATGTTTTGATAATCGGGTAAAAAGTTATGGGGTCTTAAAGAGGCTCTAAAATACTACCTCGTTATGCGTACCCGAAACAAAATTTTACATTACGCCATTTGATCCTAAATATTTTTCCGAGTATTTTAAGACTCATATTGGCTATGTTTGGATCATCCTACAAAAAGTTATTAAACTTTTAAGTTTTACTATTCAAAAATATAATTTGAATTATTTTACTATTCATTTATTCAAATTGAATTATTTTACTGTTCATTCCTAAAGTTTAAATGTAATATTTCTAATTTTTAATTAATTATTAATTGATATTAATTAATTAATTAATTAATTGTAGTAAAGTAATTAGTGTTAATCACTGTTTAATTAATCTTAATTAATCTCTAATTATATTTAATTATTTAAATTTAGTGTTCATTCCTAAAGTTTTTATTTAATTAATCACTATTTAATTATTAATTAATCTTAATTAATCTTTAATTATATTTAATCCGTTTGACTCCTGATTTGGACTAGGTCTCAAAGGGTGCTTCCACTTGACTTAATTAGCACTTATAATTGAGTTTAAGACTTAGAGTTAGTCCTAATCAACTATGGTACCAACTCGGGTTATTACAGACTCCCACACTTAAGAACGATGTCATCCTCGACATCACTCAAGTGGAAAGAATAAGCAGTAGTAAGTTTGATATGCTAATTTTGAGGAAGTACTAGGACTCTCCATTTAGAATTCTAAGACTTAAGATTTAAGATTGGGCCTTCAGGATCTAACCTTACTGATTAGAGGGAACTAACTAATCTAAGTGATAACTATCATTTATGTGAGGATGGCAAGAAGCGGCCAGTTGACTTTCAACTGGGTTGAATGTAACTTCCCGGAACTATGGGTTAAATACTCAGTTGTAAAATATGACTCAATGTTATGGGTAAGACTATCGCTTAGCAAGTGATATCATATGCTAAGCATAGGATAATTCTAAGGGTCAAGGATCCTTACGGTTCTATACTTAAATAACGTGTGTCGCTTTTTAGGCGAAGTCATATAAGACTTACCCAGAGTTAAGGAAATGTTAGGATACTATGAGACTCCAAATGTTTGGTATCAAAGACTAGCACTTTTTGACTACTCACTTCAATGGAGTAATGGGTTAAAGGCCTAAGAAAATGCTAAATTGGCATCCTGAGTCACAAATATGACTTGCCAAATAAATAGATTCCATCGTTTAGTTTAATCTAAAGAGTGATATGTTATTTACCTAGCTGGGTAAGTTGCTACTCGATAGAGAAATTATTACTATGAGTCATGAAAGCATGACTTAGATCTTAATGTTTGACTACCAAAGCTAGGAATAAGTAATTGTCCAATGTGACACCCTAGTATAGTACAAGTAAGATTTGATGATGGCTAAGAATAAGGATTAATAATGGAGTGACTGTAAAACTTAAATGATGAAAATAATTAGGCGATCGAATAGGTGTGCCTGAAATAACAACATTGCCTTTGGCCATTCCTAAATGGGTGCAGGTTCCTGTAAGCCTATCGCTGCATCTCTGTCTTTGTGGAGGCCTAACCAAAAAGGGTCGAGGTGTGTTGGCCAGTTTCCTCTTTCGATTCAATGCCGTAGCCTGAGGGTGCTTGGAACAATCAATGCAAGCGTCGTCGATGGTTTTATTATGTATGCACTGTTGGACGTTATGACCATGTCAGCTACAAGTATAATAGCCTCTCGTGCCATGGTAGCACCTTCCATTGGGATGGGGCTTTGTACAGCCGTTATATGGATCATTAAGTGGGGCTAATCACTGTTTAATTAATCTTAATTAATCTCTAATTATATTTAATTATTTAAATTTATTGTTCATTCATAAAGTTTTTATTTAATTAATCACTATTTAATTATTAATTAATTAATTAATTAATTTTACTGTAGCAAAGTAATTAGTGCTAATTACTGTTTAATTAATCTTAATTAATCCATAATTATATTTAATTATTTAAATTTACTGTTCATTCCTAAAGTTTTTATTTAATTAATCACTGTTTAATTATTAATTAATTAATTAATTAATTTTACTGTAGCAAAGTAATTAGTGCGAATTACTGTTTAATTAATCTTAATTATTTGTTAATATTAAATTAAATATAATTAATTAGGTTTTACTGTTCAAAAGTAATTAATTATCCTAATTACTGTTTAAGATTTAATTAACAGTTAATTAATCTTTAATTATAATTATTTAATTAAAGTTACTGTTTAAAAGTAATTAGTACTAACCCTAACTTAATTAACCACTAACAGTAATTAGTTAGGGCTAAACAGTAATTAAATTAACCTTAATAAAAATTTCTAATTAATCAACAGTGGGCCCCACTGACACGTGGCACTTCCAGAGGCTGCCACATGGCACTGTGGCCCCACAGGTTGCTGACTCAGCTCGGCTGACTGGACAGTGGGCCCACCTGACACGTGGCACTGCCAGAGGCTGCCATGTGGGACTGTGGGTCCCACGGGCTGCTGACTCAGCCCGGCTGACGGGGCGGTGGCCCCCCCCCCCCACTTGACACGTGGAGGGCCCGTAGGCTGCCACATGGCAAGGTGGGCCCCACCCGCGCTGACGCGGACCCGACCCGGACGGGTCAGGCTCGGGTCGGCCCGGCCCGACCCGAAGGCGTGACCCTTCGCCTTCCGGGGGTTCGGCGGACCGAACCCAGTCCACTTCGGGGACCTGGTGCGCCCGATCGGGTGGTTTTAGCCCGATCGGAACGGTGGATGTGAATAGGACATGTTGATCTACCTATCCTACAATTTTTGCAACGATCGAACGGTAAACGAGGGAGATCGGGGTACCTGAAGTTCGGATCGGCGAAGGTTTCGGCGGAAAAAAAAGGCTGACTTCCGGGCTTGATTCCGGCTCGATCCGGGCTCCGATCAATAAAAACTTAGAGCCTAGGGGTAGGCCGAGGTCTTATAGACCGGACAGTGACCTTGCTGAGGCCTAGATGCGGCCGGATTAACCAGAAATGGCGACGGGCCGCCGCATGTCATGCGGGCGGAGTCGTCGAGGAAGACGACTCCGCAGCCGTTGGATCTGGGCCGATCCAACGGCTGAGATGGCGCCGTCCAGATTGACGGCGCCGTCAGCTACAGTGACGGGTCCGTTAAGTACTTAACGGCACGCCGTTAGCTACAGTAAAATATTATTATTATATTTATTTTTTTTTTTTTTGAAAAATTTTCAGAAAATTTTGAACATGTTTTTCTTAGCTAAATTAGGGTCAAGGAATTCAATGGCGCAGTCGGATTTTCGATCCGACGAGTATTTTGATACCTCGATTTCCAGGATATTTTTATATTAAAATATTCGTCGAAATTTCGACGACTTCCGATTGACACGGAAACTTCACCCCAAGCTAATTTGGGGTCAAGGAATTCAATGGCAGTGCCCATTTTTTGATTGAAGTTCAATTCAAATAGGTCCATTTCTAGGGTTTCTGGATTTCCAGAAGTCGGGATTCGATTCGTTTGACTCCTGATTTGGACTGGTCTCAAAGGTTGCCTCCACTTGACCTAATTAGCACTTATAATTGAGTTTAAGACTTAGAGTTAGTCCTAATCAACTATGGTAACAACTCGGGTTGTTACAGATTCCCCACTTAAGAACGATGTCGTCCTCGACATCACTCAAGTGGAAAGAATAAGCAGTAGTAAGTTTGATATGCTAATTTTGAGGAAGTACTAGGACTCTCCATTTAGAATTCTAAGACTTAAGATTTAAGATTGGGCCTTTAGGATCTAACTTTACTGATTAGAGGGAACTAACTAATATAAGTGATAACTATCATTTATGTGAGGATGGCAAGAAACGGCCAGTTGACTTTCAACTGGGTTGAATGTAACTTCCTGGGACTATGGGTTAAATACTTAGTTGTAAAATATGACTCAATGTTATGGGTAAGACTATCGCTTAGCAAGTGATATCATATGCTAAGCATAGGATAATTCTAAGGGTCAAGGATCCTTACGGTTCTATACTTAAATAACGTGTGTCGCTTTTTAGGCGAAGTCATATAAGACTTACTCAAAGTTAAGGAAATGATAGGATACTATGAGACTCCAAAGGTTTGGTATCAAAGACTAGTACTTTTTGACTACTCACTTCAATGGAGTAATGGGTTAAAGGCCTAAGAAAATGCTAAATTGGCATCTTGAGTCACAACTATGACTTGCCAAATAAATAGATTCCATCGTTTAGTTTAATCTAAAGAGTGATATGTTATTTACCTAGCTGGGTAAGTTGCTACTCGATAGAGAAATTATTACTATGAGTCATGAAAGCATGACTTAGATCTTAATGTTTGACTACCAAAGCTAGGAATAAGTAATTATTCAATGTGACACCCTAGTATAGTACAAGTAAGATTTGATGATGGCTAAGAATAAGAATTAATAATGGAGTGACTGTAAAACTTAAATGATGAAAATAATTAGGCGATCGAATAGGTGTGCCTGAAATAACAACATTGCCTTCAGCCATTCCTAAATGGGTGCAAGTTCCTGTAAGTCTATCGCTGCATCTCTGTCTTTGTGGAGGCCTAGCCAAAAAGGGTCGAGGTGTGTTCGCCAGTTTCCTCTTTCGATTCAATGCCGTAGCCTGAGGGTGCTTTGAACAATCAATGCAAGCGCCGTCGATGGTTTTATTATGTATGCACTGTTGGACGTTATGACCATGTCAGCTACAAGTATAATAGCCTCTCGTGCCATGGTAGCACCTTCTATTAGGATGGGGCTTTGTACAGCCGTTATATGGATCATTAAGTGGGGCTAATCATTGTTTAATTAATTTTACTGTAGCAAAGTAATTAGTGCTAGTTACTGTTTAATTAATCTTAATTAATCGCTAATTATATTTAATTATTTAAATTTACTGTTCATTCCTAAAGTTTTTATTTAATTAATCACTGTTTAATTATTAATTAATTAATTAATTAATTTTACTGTAGCAAAGTAATTAGTGCGAATTACTGTTTAATTAATCTAAATTATTTGTTAATATTAAATTAAATATGATTAATTAAGTTTTACTGTTCAAAAGTAATTAATTATCCTAATTACTGTTTAAGATTTAATTAACAGTTAATTAATCTTTAATTATACTTATTTAGTTAAAGTTACTGCTTAAAAGTAATTAGTACTAACCCTAACTTAATTAACCACTAAGAGTAATTATTTAGGGCTAAACAGTAATTAAATTAACTTTAATAAAAATTTCTAATTAATCAACAGTGGGCCCCACTGACATGTGGCACTTCCAGAGGCTGCCACATGGCACTGTGGGCCCCACAGGTTGCTGACTCAGCTCGGCGGATTGGACAGTGGGCCCACCTGACACGTGGCACTGCCAGAGGCTCCCACGTGGCACTGTGGGTCCCACGGGCTGCTGACTCAGCCCGGCTGACGGGGCGGTGCCCCCCCCCCCACTTGACACGTGGCGGGCCCGTAGGCGGCCACGTGGCTGGGTGGGCCCCACCCGCGCTGACGCGGACCCGACCCGGACGGGTCGGGCTCGGGGCGGTCCGGCCCGACCCGAAGGCGTGACCCTTCGCCTTCCGGGGGTTCGGCGGACCGAACCCAGTCCACTTCGGGGACCTGGTGCGCCCGATCGGGTGGGTTTTAGCCCGATCGGAACGGTGGATGTGAAGAGGACATGTTGATCTACCTATCCTACAATTTTTGCAACGATCGAACGGTAAACGAGGGAGATCGGGGTACCTGAAGTTTGGATCGGCTAAGGTTTCGGCGGAAAAAAAAAAAGGCTGACTTCCGGGCTTGATTCCGGCTCGATCCAGGCTCCGATCAGTGAAAACTCGGAGCCTAGGGGTAGGCCGAGGTCTTATAGACCAGACAGCAACCTTGCCGAGGCCTGGATGCGGCCGGATTAACCAGAATGGCGACGGGCCGCCGTGTGTCACGCGGGCGGAGTCGTCGAGGAAGACGACTCCGCAGCCGTTGGATCTGGGCCGATCCAACGGCTGAGATGGCGCCGTCCAGATTGACGGCGCCGTCAGCTACAGTGACGGGTCCGTTAAGTACTTAACGGCACGCCGTTAGCTACAGTAAAATATTATTATTTTATTTATTTTTTTATTTTATTATTTTTTTTTTTTGAAAAATTTTCAGAAAATTTTGAACATATTTTTCTTAGCTAAATTGGAGTCAATGAATTCAATGGCGCAGTCGGATTTTCGATCCGACGAGTATTTTGATTCATCGATTTCTGGGATATTTTTATTATTAAAATATTCGTCGAAATTTCGACGACTTCCGATTGACACGAAAACTTCACCCCGAGCTAATTTGGGGTCAAGGAATTCAATGGCGGTGCCCATTTTTTGATCGAAGGTCAATTTAAATAGGTCCATTTCTAAGGTTTCTGGATTTCCAGAAGTCGGGATTCGATCCGTATAACTCCTGATTTGAACTAGGTCTCAAAGATTGCCTCCACTTGACCTAATTAGCACTTATAATTAAGTTTAAGACTTAGAGTTAGTCCTAATCAACGATGGTAATAACTCGGGTTGTTACACACTCCCCCACTTAAGAACGATGTCGTCCTCGACATCACTCAAGTGGAAAGAATAAGCAGTAGTAAGTTTGATATGCTAATTTTGAGGAAGTACTAGGACTCTCCATTTAGAATTCTAAGACTTAAGATTTAAGATTGGGCCTTCAGGATCTAACCTTACTGATTAGAGGGAACTAACTAATCTAAGTGATAACTATCATTTATGTGAGGATGGCAAGAAGCGGCCAGTTGACTTTCAACTGGGTTGAATGTTGTAACAGCCAAAACTCTTAAGCACCAAGGTATTGTCCTCTTTGGCCAGAAAGACCTCACGGTTTTGCCCTCAGAAGATAACTTCCCAGCAGGTCACCCATCCTGGGAGTGCTCCCACCTGAGCACGCTTAACTTTGGAGTTCTTATCAGGAACTCTACCGTTATCTGAAAAGGCGCCTCGATGTTTTAAGAGTTTCACTTATTACTACTTAAGTGGGTCATCACAATCTCTCCAACTTAAGTAACTGACGTCCTCATCAGTATCCACACACAGATCCAAGAACCATCCATTAGGTAGATAGAACTAGAGGTGACCCCTATAGGCGCAAGAGGTACCCATAACCATGTAGCACCTTAACCATCAAGGGTTCAAGAAGCTGCTCACATGAAATGGTACTTTGCCCTGTATGGCACTTAGCTCATATCTGATACCCTATGGTTTGCTCTGATACCATTTGTAACAGCTCAAACTCTTAAGCACCAAGGTATTGTCCGCTTTGGCCAGAAAGATATCACGGTATAGCCCTCAGAAGATAACTTCCCAGCAGGTCACCCATTCTGGGAGTGCTCCCACCTGAGCACGCTTAACTTTGGAGTTCTTATCAGGAACTTCACCGTTATCTGAAAAGGCGCCTCGATGTTTTAAGAGTTTCACTTATTACTACTTAAGTGGGTCATCACAAATGTAACTTCCCGGGACTATGGGTTAAATACTCAGTTGTAAAATATGACTCAATGTTATGGGTAAGATTATCGCTTAGCAAGTGATATCATATGCTAAGCATAGGATAATTCTAAGGGTCAAGGATCCTTACGGTTCTATACTTAAATAACGTGTGTCGCTTTTTAGGCGAAGTCATATAAGACTTACTCAAAGTTAAGGAAATGATAGGATACTATGAGACTCCAAAGGTTTGGTATCAAAGACTAGCACTTTTTGACTACTCACTTCAATGGAGTAATGGGTTAAAGGCCTAAGAAAATGCTAAATTGGCATCTTGAGTCACAACTATGACTTGCCAAATAAATAGATTCCATCGTTTAGTTTAATCTAAAGAGTGATATGTTATTTACCTAGCTGGGTAAGTTGCTACTCGATAGAGAAATTATTACTATGAGTCATGAAAGCATGACTTAGATCTTAATGTTTGACTACCAAAGCTCGGAATAAGTAATTGTCTAATGTGACACCCTAGTATAGTACAAGTAAGATTTGATGATGGCTAAGAATAAGGATTAATAATGGAGTGATTGTAAAACTTAAATGATGAAAATAATTAGGCGATCGAATAGGTGTGACTGAAATAACAACATTGCCTTCGGCCATTCCTAAATGGGTGCCGGTTCCTGTAAGCCTATCGCTGCATCTCTGTCTTTGTGGAGGCCTAGCCAAAATGGGTCGAGGTGTGTTGACCAGTTTCCTCTTTCGATTCAATGCCGTAGCCTGAGGGTGCTTTGAACAATCAATGCAAGCGCCATCGATGGTTTTATTATGTATGCACTGTTGGACGTTAAGACCATGTCAGCTACAAGTATAATAGCCTCTCGTGCCATGGTAGCACCTTCCATTGGGATGGGGCTTTGTACAGCTGTTATATGGATCATTAAGTGGGGCTAATCACTGTTTAATTAATCTTAATTAATCTCTAATTATATTTAATTATTTAAATTTACTGTTCATTCCTAAAGTTTTTATTTAATTAATCACTGTTTAATTATTAATTAATTAATTAATTAATTTTACTGTAGCAAAGTAATTAGTTTTAATTACTGTTTAATTAATCTTAATTAATCTCTAATTATATTTAATTATTTAAATTTACTGTTCATTCCTAAAGTTTTTATTTAATTAATCACTATTTAATTATTAATTAATTAATTAATTAATTTTACTGTAACAAAGTAATTAGTGCTAATTACTGTTTAATTAATTTTAATTATTTGTTAATATTAAATTAAATATAACTAATTAGGTTTTAGTGTTCAAAAGTAATTAATTATCCTAATTACTGTTTAAGATTTAATTAACAGTTAATAAATCTTTAATTATAATTATTTAATTAAAGTTACTGTTTAAAAGTAATTAGTACTAACCCTAACTTAATTAACCACTAACAGTAATTAATTAGGGCCAAACAGTAATTAAATTAACCTTAATAAAATTTCTAATTAATCAACAGTGGGCCCCACTGACACGTGGCACTTCCAGAGGTTGCCACGTGGCAATGTGGGCCCCACAGGTTGCTAACTCAGCTCGGCTGACTGGACAGTGGGCCCACCTGACACGTGGCACTGTGGGTCCCACGGGCTGCTGACTCAGCCCGACTGACGGGGCGGTGGGCCCCCCTTGACACGTGGCGGGCCCGTAGGAGACCACGTGGCCAGGTGGGCCCCACCCGCGCTGACGCGGACCCGACCCGGACGGGTCGGGCTCGGGGCGTCCCGGCCCGACCCGTAGGCGTGACCCTTCGCCTTCCGGGGGTTCGGCGGACCGAACCCAGTCCACTTCGGGGACCTGGTGCGCCTGATCGGGTGGGTTTTAGCCCGATCGTAACGCTGGATGTGAAGAGGACATGTTGATCTACCTATCCTACAATTTTTGCAACGATCAAACGGTAAACGAGGGAGATCGGGGTACCTGAAGTTCGGATCGGCGAAGGTTTCGGCGGAAAAAAAAAAGGCTGACTTCCGGGCTTGATTCCGGCTCGATCCGGGCTCCGATCGGTGAAAACTTGGAGCCTAGGGGTAGGCCGAGATCTTATAAACCGGACAGCGACCTCACCGAGGCCTGAATGCGGCCGGATTGGCCATAAATGGCGACGGGCCGCCGCGTGTCACGCGGGCGGAGTCGTCGAGGAAGACGACTCCGCAGCCGTTGGATCTGGGCCAATCCAACGGCTGAGATGGCGCCGTCCAGATTGACGGCGCCGTCAGCTACAGTGACGGGTTCGTTAAGTACTTAACGGCATGCCGTTAGCTACAGTAAAATATTATTATTTTATTTATTTATTTTTTTTTTTTTGAAAAATTTTCAGAAAATTTTGAACATTTTTTTCTTAGCTAAATTGGGGTCAAGGAATTCAATGGCGCAGTCGGATTTTCGATCCGACGAGTATTTTGATACCTCGATTTCCGGGATATTTTTATTATTAAAATATTCGTCGAAATTTCGACGACTTCCGATTGACACGGAAACTTCACCCCAAGCTAATTTGGGGTCAAGGAATTCAATGGCGGTGCCCGTTTTTTGATCGAAGGTCAATTTAAATAGGTCCATTTCTAGGGTTTCTGGATTTTCAGAAGTCGGGATTCGATCCGTTTGACTCCTGATTTGGACTAGGTCTCAAAGGTTGCCTCCACTTGACCTAATTAGCACTTATAATTGAGTTTAAGACTTAGAGTTAGTCCTAATCAACTATGGTAACAACTCGGGTTGTTACATGAGGGTTGCTGACTCAACTTTAAGGATGGTTGAGAGCTAATACTTAAGATAAGAGTACGATCCTTATCATGAGTATTAGATAAAAATGTACATAAGATTTAGAATACAATATGAATCCAATATATGTATAAGATATCAGTATTTCCAGTATACTGATCATATCACAATACTAAATATAAGTAGTATATAACAGAGTACGGAAGCTTAAAGCAAACATCCAGAAACTTTCATCATATAAGCTGTCTAAAATATTCATCTCAGAAAAGAAAGGAAAATACATCCAGAATTATTATAAATAATTTATTGAAATAGACATAAAACTAAGTACTGAACTGAAAATACTAAGCATAAATAAAACTGGAGGAGAGTCCACTGGTGCTCCACAGGCTCCTCCTGAATCTCCTCACCTCGCTATTCTCATGGTCTGTCTCAATATATTGCTCAGGATCTAGCAAATTGCCAAATCCCAAAAGTACCTCATGTTAGATAATAAGTCTAACACATCGAAACTAATCTAACAATTCTGGTTATTCATTTAACATTTACAAGTAAATTTGCAGAAAAATTGTAAAGGTAAATAAAAGTACAAAACTGTCCAAAACTATACAAAACTAAAGCAATGTAAAGTAAAACTGAACTGTAACTGAATACTAAAAATAAATCAAAATAATACTGAATCTGAAACAAAGTACTCATATGTACAACCATGCTTTATGTCATTAAAACTGTGCACCTGAATATGCCACAACACTATATACTACTGATATGCAGCTAAAATATCACTGAACTGCTATGAGTAGTGCGGTCCAATGTATACATACATCCAGTTGGGAATACTGCTTACTGATGATGTCGATGCATCCTGAAATTCTCCAGTCAATGTATGCAATATTCTGTAACTCATAATTCATCACTGATACTTATACATCATTCTAATACTCACACATCATTCTGATACTCATACATCATGCTTATGCTCATGCCCATGCTTCTAAATTATATGAGATAAATCCGAGAATCTAGAAAATGCTTTAAAATCTGATAATGAATTCTAGGTCTCCATTGTGCAGAATCATGCTAAAAAGATTCTGACTCATAAACTCTAATCTCGATAATTGGTTTAAGTTAAGAGTTTACTTAAAAATTATTAGCTGGGGAGATTGCATACACATATTTAGCATATTTGCAAGAAAGATAGATTTAACCCTTAGCTTGTTTAAACTGCACTTATCAAAGTACACTACGATAGGAGGCAGGCCCCGGTCACAGTTTATATCTCAAGCTAAGCCATTAAATGCCCTAATTACAAGCATATTTAGTGGTCTACGCAAAGTGACTTAAGATACTTAGTTTGCTTAGACTGCACTTATCGAAGCGCACTATGATAGGAGGCAGAACCCGGTCACAGTTTACATCTCAAACTAAGGATCTTGCTCACTAATTGTAATACTCTTAGCCTTGGAAGATTTACTCTAATGGGACTGTATTCGGCTAATCCCGCAGGATAGCACCTGGTCATAAGTCCACATTGGAGTGAATCAACCAATCCTGAATATTACTGAAATAATCCAATAATATGGGTATTGTAATAACCCAAGTTGTTACTTGACTCAATTAAGACTAATCTAAGTCTTAATTAAGGTTCTAAGTCACTAATTAAGTGATTTAAAACTCATCTCTAAAACCTTGGTCAAATCTGAAGTCAACAAAGTCAAATCAGGAATTCTAGAAAATTTCAAATTCTAGAAAATTAACTTTTTATTTAGACTTCAAATTGAAAATCCGACTTCGCCATTGCGTTCAGAACACCCAAATTAGCTATGTGTGAAATTTTGGAGGCATTTGGAAGTCGTTGTATTTTCGTCAAATATTTTAATAATATTTAAATACCTGAAAATTCAAATAAATAAATACTTGTCGAAACAAAAATCCGAGTGCACCATTATGTTCCTTACCCCTCAATTAGCTAGGAATAATTTATTTAAAATTTTCTGGATACATTTAATTGTATAATTCTAATTAACTAAATTAGTATAAATTAATTAATAATATTATTTATTTAATATACTTAACGGCGCCATCTGCCTTCTCACGCCGTCACCATGCAAAACCTGCGCGTCGTCCATTTTGACAGATCTTCTGTGCCATCTGATCGAGCGATCAGATGGCTGAGGTTCGTCCTCTCCGCGAAGGAACACGCGGCGGAAGACCTACGCGCATCACTCGGCTCCTTCGACAGACGTCTCCCCACCGCTCAAGGCCTCCTCTGAAGCACCATTTAAGCCATAAACTCCCTTCTCCTTCATCCTTTTGAAAACATCTAAGCCTAGAAGAACCATTCGAGCCGCGAGTTGTCCCTCTCCCTCTGAACCGTTCATCGCTGAGGTATCCCTAATTCATAAATCTTGCATTTAATTGATTGTTGCTTAGTTCGAATAAGATATTAGATTAATGGATTGTCCCTTTTCCGGGTTCGATCGTGTTCAATCGAACCCGATCATGCAATCAAAGTACCAATTCGGCGCGATTTTTCGCCTAACCCTAAATCGCCTGTCGTCGCTGAGGGGAGACGAAGCGCCATCTCGTCGCGCCTCGAACCGGACTGGACCGGCTCAGTCGCCCCGTCTATGGACCGGCCACGCGTCGTGTTAGACGGAGGGCCCCGCGTGCAGCCGAGGTACCAATCCCGCGAAGACACGTGTCTCGCAGGACAGTGCCTGTCGGTGCTGCAGCACCTGTGGGACCCACTGCCATTTATGCCAAATCCGGTCTTGACACGCGTCACGTGGGTCCCACCTGCAGAAAATCTAATTTAAATAAATATATATAATAGTTATTAATAAAATAATTAAATCTGTTAATTAAAATCTAATTAACAGATTTATCATAAAATAATTAAATACCAAATATTTAAACCCTAATATCTTAATAAATTTAAATCCAATCATAGCAAATAAATATGTCATTTTGATTAGCAAAAATAGAGGAACATTTTGGTGCTGTCAATTTTATAATTGGATCTATTTTTAGCATAGTGACATTTAGGGGTGTTAATTAAATCCAAATAATATTACAAAACTTCAAATGATCATAACTTTGCACTCACTAATTCAAACCTATTGAACATGGGTCTTAAGATTCTCAGCAAACCCTAAGAAATATTTTAGTAGGGTTAATTTTGCTGTTTGGATTAATATTTGACTAATCACATTTAGGACCTAACCCTAATTACCCTAATTAGACCTAGAACTTCAATTGACCATACTTGGTCAATTGAGCTCCAAATTTGATAATCCAAATATCAATTTAAATTAGGAAAACCTAATTAACAGTAATCTATAAAAATATTTAGGATCCAACAGTTAGATTTGCTAATCACCCTTAATTACTCTAAAACTTGATTAGTGAATATTAGCAAATCTAGTAATCTAAATTGAATGATTTAAGTTTCAGAGGACTCCTAGAGTCATTTAGAATCTATCTGTAAGGTTGAATTAGTGTTTGAGTGATTAATTTTGTTAATCACTCGCTAATCACTCTTAACCCTAATTAGGTCATAACTTAGTCAAATTAGATCCAAATTAAGCCTACCACATGTCATTTTGATCAGTGGACTATTTGTAAGCCATAGCCACTAATTTTGCTTAATTTGGACACAAATTGACAAAGTTAGGATTTTGACCCATAATTAAGGATTCCTTAATTGCTCTTTAAACCCTAGATCTTGTATTGGCCATAACTTGGCCAATACTTATCAGAATTTAGCAAATTTAGATTCTATGGAAAGCTTAGGCAGTAAAAAACAATAATCTGAAAGAAAATTTAACTTTTACTTAGTCAAATTACTAATTTGCCCTTATGAGTCAAATTCACTAATTTGATTTAATATGGCTTAATAATCACCCAAAATTAATTTAGTTGCTGTCTAATATTACATTAGACAGTAAAAAATACTTTCCAAAAGAAAATTTTAGAATTTAAGCCCTAGATCAAATTCTGATTTTTTGAACCCTTAAGTAGGGGCAAAATGGTCATTTTGCCCAAATTTAGGGTTTAGCCTTTAAAAGCCCTAAATTCAGTTTCTAATCACTAAAATCAGTAAATAGAATGATTTAGAACTAAAATTAATCAAATTCAAGTCTAAATTAGATTTTGATTAAAATCTCAAAATTTGCTCCTTAAGAAAATTCCTAAGTCTTAAGTGAGTGTTCTCCTTCTTTAATCATTCTTAGATCCATCCTTAGGTCTTATAACATTAGTTAGAATGTGTGTCTTGAGAGATACTCTTAGTAATTAAGAGCCTTAATTCTTTAGATTAGGAATAGATCTTAAGTTAGAATTCATCTATTGAGTAAATTGGGTTACTCAATAGGTGAAACCTTGAGTTTTCTAATTTATAGATTTTCTTAGTTTATTAAATGATTATTTAATCTTTAAACCATATAATTAAGAATAGAGATCTATCCTAATGAATTGATTTATCATTAGGACTTGCCTTAACTTAATTTGTGAGATTTGGGTTCTAAACTTTAGATCTTTAGTTATACTTTTGGATTAAGTAATTAAACCCCATCATCTAGAGTCTAAATTCTTAATCTTTTCATCTTGATTTGGCTAATCAAGATGAAGTTGGGATAATTTAAATTACAAAATTAGGTCGATAATTTATTCACTTTAACCAAATAGTCGTCTTTTGATTAAGTTATAATTAGGACGTGGCCAGTCCTAATTATCTTCAACTAGTAGTATTCGTGATTCTAAGTTACAGAATGTGTAAGAATTGATGATTCTGAAACTTATGTAACTTAGAGTAGATAGAGAAAATAAAGTAGACAACAACGGATATCATCTGTGTTTTAGATAGAGTCTCTTGCTCACCTTGAATTGATGCTTTGCATACCTTATCTTGAGCCCCTTACCTTGTACACATATATTGAACATAGGATCTTTGATAAATATCTCATGTTAATTTTGAATTGCATACATATCATTCATGATTGATCGATGGTTTCAGTTTTTCAGAAAGTTGTGGCTTAATAAGTATGCCTCTCCAATCCTCGAGTTCGGCATAGCACACTGGTTTGTTACTGTCGGTAAGTCTATCCATATCTGAATAAAATAATTCCCAGGATGGCGAGAAATAGATTTTGCGCTCTTTAATCAGGATTGGACATGGTGAGTGCTAGTTGAGAGTGATTTTGGTAAGGTGTAGCTTGATTAGTATACCTCTTCGATCAGCTCGTTCGGGGTCGGCAACCTTTCGAGGGTTTAATGTCCGACAGTCTATTGGCCATGCCTAATCCATAGGATAGGATGGATAGACTCTCGCCCTACTGACTATAGAGTTAGGATTCTGATATGGATATACTAATTTAAGTACACTTACATTCAGATCTGTCTTAGCTCATCAGGCTAAGAGTTTTCAGTGATATTTATTTCAGAGTATCTTAGCTCATTAGGCTAAGATTTGCTGAGTATGTTTTCAGTTTGAGTGACTTAGAAGGTCATTGCAGTTTCTATTTTCAGTTACTATTTTACTTGCATATTCTGCGTTATAGCACTGTTTCACTTACAGCTTTCCTGCGCGTGTTATATATAGGATGTTAGTTTTACTTACTATTTTCATATGCTCACCTAGGATGTTAGTTGTTTTCAGTTTTATACTGTTCAAATTATGTATGTCACTTAACATATTCTATTTGATAATAAGCATGTTTAGGTTGTACTTTTCTTATAATTTTGTTTAGTCTTTTGCTTACCTGTCTTTGTTACAGTTACTTGGAGGAGGTATGTATTACTTCCTATTTGCTTAGTTATAAACTGTTTGTTTATAACTTATTATTGTTCTTTTTGTACGCTTTCTACACCTTTTTGCTTCAGTACTGGTTTACGGTGATATTCAAGCAACTTAATAAAATTGTTTGCCCTAAAATGTACTTAGACATATTGTCTTAACCAATTTTTTTTTTATTGGCTGGGGCCCTACCATTATGAAACTGATAATGGTAGGTTCTGAATTTGTTGGAGCAGCAGATCCAGTGGAGAGCTTGCCATTAGAGGAGGAGCCCGTTCCCGAAGATCTTTAGCTTTAGTTTCTTTTGCTTGTGAGATCGAGAGTTTCCTTTTTCATTTATCTTAAACTTATTAAATGTTGTAATAATACATGTTTAACTTTTCTTTTTAGCTCTTTATTTATTCTGTATTGTTGTATTTATACTATATTGATGGATGTTATATTGCTTCCGCACTCTGAGATCATGTATAATCATTTAGTGATAGTATTTTGAGTTGAATGGCAAAGTCCTTATTTAAGTTGGATTAGAACATGTGTCTAATTCAATTCTAAGTGGGGACCTTGTCATTTGGTGACCCCTCCACCGTAATCATGTTAACTTAAGAGTTAACAGGACCACGGCGGGGCAGGGCCACCACAGGTATACCCTACTATACCCAACCAATAATCTGAGTTCAGAAGGTTCTATTTAATCAATAAGGATTTATCAAATTTATTAATCCTTACTCTAAGTAGGTGTATCCTACACAAAGCTCCAAGGATGTGATCAAAGGATCACTTAACATAGGTTGCTACCACAATGAATGAGCAACATTTTAAGTACTTTAGGTGATTCCTACCACAAGGTATCAAGTTCAACTTTTAAAGTTATGAAGGATCAACTAGGTTTCTACCTTAATAAGTTACAAAAGTCCTTCCTACCTCACTGTATCATTAGTTAAGATCTTTAACCATTTCAATAATGATCCTATAGCAAGACCCTTAAGATCTAACTTTTATACTTCTTAAGGTTTACTTGTTATACTTAGGTTAAGGTGATCAGATCAGATGATTAAAATTCATTTGATCCTTTCCTATTCCACAATCATGGGATAAAATCAAAGATCTCATTAGAGTTAGGTCATTGCATAATTTATTACAATTTCATTTCCATCTTATACTAATTGTCTTATATAAGAGAAAATCAAATATCTAAAGTTTAAATTCAAATAGTTCAATCACACATATTTAATGTTATCCTTAGCACTTCTAATTTGATGATTTAAGATCAATACCAAATCATATGCATTATTGGAATAATGTCAATTAAATTATCTTACAATCAAGTTAATTAATTAAGTGATTAAGGTTTAGATCTTAATCAAGATAAGCTATAGTTTAACCCTTAACCTTTCTATCATTAAGACCAATGTTAATTTAAAGATTAATGACAAATTAATGTATTATTGGTGTATTATTGATGTCAAACTTTAGGTTTGGATTAAGTATTATCTACTTAATCAAGTTATCAAGATTCTTATGTTCAAGTAAGCACATTTAAGTGTTCAAATAAATGTTAAGGTTTTCTAACATACATCTTAAAATCATGAAAACATAAGAACATAAAGATGACATAAAATAAAAAGATAATTAATGCAAATCAAATTCTAAATCAAGCTAAAAAGATTAGCACTTAATCACAAATCTAAAAGATCTAAGTTTCATACCATTTAGGTTATTAAGGTTTACCTATTTGATACATACTTTTAAGGAATCTATTACTTAGCATTTGACATGACATACATTTAAAGTACATAGTAGATTGTTGAGTACATTAAGAGTGGCAAAGATTCAAATTTAATTTCAACATAGAATTTTATGCAATATTCAATTTTAGCTAAAACAGGTTCAAATTTAGTATAACTTAGCCCCACTAGAGTCCTAGAGACCTTAAAATACAAAAACAGGGGAGTTTGGCTATTTCAGCCAAAACTGGGCACTTATTAGAAAATTATGGGAAAATTTGCAAGTTTTGGCGCTGCAGCGCGTTGGAGCGCGCGATAGCACCTTTCGCGCGATAGCACCTTTCGCGCGGTAGCGCGCTGGAGCGCTTTTCACGCGGTGGTGCGCTGTAGCGCTCTTCGCGCGGCAGCGTGCAGTAGCGCTGCAACCCGCTGCAGTGCACTACAGCGGTTCACTTTGCAAAATCACTGTATAATTAATTTATTTTCATATTTCCCTAAGTTTCCCAGATATTTCCGCTGCAGCCCGCTGGAGCGCGCTGCAGTGGTCCATTTTGCAATTTTACTATTTAAATAGTTTAACTAATGTTTTTATATGTTCTACCAAAATCTCGCTGCAGCGGCCTATTTTGCAATTTCTGGCGCTGCAGCACGCTGAGCGCCAGACGGTGATTTTCGCCAGGATGAAAACTAGAAGGCCTATTTTTGAACTCAATTACTCCCAATTCAAGGCATTCCGTGAGTGGTGCCATATATCAATGGAAAGGTATTTCTGATACTTTTCCATCGACTTTAAAATCAGCACAAATGGAGCATCCTAACTTTACGAAAAGTATGGATGAATGACAGGGTGCGTAAGGTAGACGAAAATAGAGCAGATTTTTGTGAAGCTTTTAAGAGTCATAATGGCTTACATACATGCTTATGGACTTCCAAAGCTATATTCCAACATTATAATAGCATGAGAAAGATAAGGAGAGGAGCAAATGGGTACTTTTTTGTCCTTGGAAGGAGAGGAAGAAGAGGACCTTTGCATTCTTCAAGATCTTAGGGAGGAACCTTCTTTTTCAGCACAAGGACTTAGCAATGAAGGGGGAGAGATGAGAAAATTTTAGTAAGGAGAAGAAGATGGGCTAAGCTCTCCTCTTAAAGGAGGAGAGGGAGAGTAGGGAGCCATCATAAATTAAGGGCTAAGAGAGGGGATGGGAATGTGACCTCACATCAAGGCATGGAGTGGAAGGAGTTGCCTTTGCTTGTATAGGAGATAAATGTGGGGGGAAGAAATAGCCAGCCAAATGACTGGAAGGTGGCCAGCCAACTAGGAGAGAGAGGGGAAGAAATTGCAATTAAGGATCAAATAATTGCTTAATTATTTAAAAATCTATTTTTTTAAAAAATGTGCCCTGAAAATTCCCAAAAATTCACCCCTAGCTAATTTGGGAGTGAAAAATTCAACGGCGAAGTCAAAATTTGATTCTGATGATTATTTAATTATGCTAATTTTCAGGGTATTTAATTATATTAAAATATTGACGAAAATTCGACGACCCCAAACACGTCCAAAACATCACCCCTAGCTAATTTGGGGGTGATGATCGCAACGGCGAAGTCGGATTTTGATTTTGAGGTCAAAATAGATACCTCAATTTTCTAATTAATTAAATATTAAAATAATCCAAGATATTGGATTTAGCTCTGAATTGCTCCAAACCGTCAGGGTTTGGTTCTAAAAGCTAAATGAAATTAACAGAATAATAATTAAGATATGATTAAGCTCTAATTTAGCTGGGTAACAATCTTGGGTTGTTACAGGGACCATGTCCGCATTGGACAAGGAGATCCATTTCCTATGTGCCCGCCTGTACAAATATGTCCACAGAGAGAGCACATGCCTTGATTTCTTCCATCCCACGTGCCATTCTTCCCCTATCACACTCACTAATTTGCTTTGCAAGAGCAATTTTTCATTAAATCTCTCATATGGAAATATCAGTCAGGCAGAAAATCAATGCAGTGTGTTCATTTCAAATTAGCTAAACTTGTATGCTACATGCAGACAAAATATGCAGATTATTATTATGTGATTATTGAAAAAGAAGCTTCAAATATAAATTAATTGTGCTCATTTAACTTTTTATGAGATAAAATATATGATTAATGAGATTCAAAATTTTACTACCTATAATAGTTTAATTTATTCGGATTAAACCATTTTTCCTTTAATCATATTATTTTTAATTTAAAGCATATTAATTATTTGTTATCTATTTAACTAACAAAACATGCATTATTAAGTTGATTTTTTATTAAATAAATTAGTTTAATTTATAACTTCTTAATTGAAGATAAATTATTAAATTAAATAAATAATTAATATGAAATTACTCTAGAATAGACATTTAAATAATTTAGTAAAATATTATGGTTAAGTTTAATGTTATCAACCAATTCATAAACTTTATTTATTCAAAAGCACTAATTATTGATTTATTAAAATTAATCATTACATATATTTTATAGCTAATAAGTACTTAAAATAAATATTATTCTAATATTTTTTAGCTATTTATATTTATAAATATGGCAATAGTTATTTATTATTTTATTTTTTTAATTAAATAAATAAGGCATAATTTTGCAAAAATACATTTATTTATTCTTTTATTAAATGTTTCTTAAGTCTTTGGAGGAATATTAGAAAATAATGAAGCATAAACTAAGGATATGAGATTATAAAGAACTACTATGCATATTAGGAATCAAAAAACTAATAAATAAAATGATAGAATCAAAAGGTTAAGGGAATAAAAAGGTATAGAATTTTATTTTATAAGCAAAAAGATTAGAAATTTTTTAACATATTTTCTTTTAATGAAAATAATATTCATTTACATATGAATAAAACTCTTAAGAATATTTATTAAAATTTTGTTTGTGCTTAATATTTCTTAAAATTTTGTGTTAATTTATTTTAGGAAATGTAATAAGTAAAATTATCATTAATCTGATTTATTGAGAAGCTATTTGAGAGTCAAATAATATTTTTTATTTTTAATTTACAACACACATCAATTTGATTACTAGTCTTCTAAGAGTTTCAAATGAATCCTATAATTAACTTGCAATACTCAAATTTTCAAACATTTTCTTATGGTTATTCTCTTGCTAAGATAATCCTCATATGTGATGTTACAAATAGCATGATAAGCTTAATGTGAAGATTTAAATCATCCTGATAATTTTAAATAAAGTATGCATAATTGTGATAAGATGTGTGATGCATTAGTGTGAAATCATATACTAAGTTTAAGAAAATTAAAAATACTATTAAGTAGTAAGATTAAAACTTTTGTGATTAACTAACAAATTTTATTAGAAACTGCTATAATCCCCGATGCGCTATAGCAGCCGTCATGGCACTATTCATCATTTCCACCAAAAGCCACAACGGGCGAAAACCTAACACTCATAACTTTTATAATATAGCTATGGCTTACTCAAAATTGTTGTCATATGAACCATCATTTTGTGAGGAACACATCAACATATAATTTACTAGATATAATAAATATATTAAGAAAATTTCAAATAAAATCAAAACACATATTTTCCCCAAAATTATCATAATCTGGCCAACTTTAGGTCAAAGTTTTTACACCTAAGCACTCCTTAGGACCCAAGCAAAGAATCTAAACCCTCAAAAAGTGATTTTGAAGGGGTACCTCAATCGAACACAAAATTCTATGATCTTAATAAAAGTATTCATTTCTACACCTGAAGGCATCCCATCATTCTCTTTTCATTTCCAAACCTCCCTTAAACCTCTAAGGAGCTTCCACCACCATTTGTGAAGAGAATTTAATGAGCAAGGAAAATATTCCCAAATCCATATATCTTACTTTCTGTCTCCATTTGCCATCCATCCCAACACCGTAGAAGAATTTTTAATTCTTCTTGCAAGGTTAAGGAACACTGTTGGAGAGTTTAAGGAGCAGCGGAGGAGCTACGATAGTTTGGTTCTGTGGTGATCATATGCCAAAGTTCTATTAAGCCAAACACTTGGATCCAAGTAAACTTTTATTTGAGAATAATTCTTACCTTATAACCATTTTTAGGAAGTTTCCAAACTCTCAAAGTGTCCATTAAATTAGTAAGAAACTTGTGGTTTTTGATTTAGATAATGATCTTTGATATAGTGGAGGAATAAATTGGATGTTGATAGTCTTAACATCTTTCTTGCCTTGTCATGTATTGAATGTGTACAAAGAATTCTTTTTAGTACGATGTTGATTAATAAGCATAAAATTCATGAAATTAAGTGTCACTCTACCTTGTTTGTCTTCAACTTGAATAAATTTTAATTAAATATTTAATATAAAGTGAGCATTAAGTTTAACATATCTCATCATATGTAAAGTTAAGCTTACATTTGCTAATAACATGAATTCTCTTATATTATTGCATAAAGTGGTTTAAATTATGGAATAGAAGTCAGGATGTATAATATTATGCAAATTTTTGAAACCTAAATGAGAACATTAATCTTAGATGTCTAGATTATATTAATGGATTATTCATTTCTTTAGAACTAAGAGAAGTTCACTTTATAAATAATTTATACTTGTAATGTTTCTGCTTTTGGGTGTTAAAGATGCATAATAATGGTTAGAATGTGAGAGAAGGGACTTGAAGCGATAAATAAGAGAATAACTAAGTTGTTGTGAGAATTTATGAAAAATAATTACCATCTTAATGAATCTTATTGTAATGATTCTCAAATACCTTTTATCTAAAAATACTAAAATGATACTTTGGCTTAATGGATATAATTGTACACATAACAAAGTTAATATAAGCTAAATAACAAGTTCTCCTAAATATGATTAATTCAGCTACTCATAGATGAACAATTAGTTAAGAACGCAAAAGGGTGTGATATTTTCATGAGCTAATATTAGGTACATGAAAATTTGGATAACATATTATTATATTTTTGGATGATGTCAATTATCTAAAATGATTGATTTTCTATTTGAATGCTATATTGGCATGTTCATTATTTTGTTTGAATAATAAAACTTAAAATTGCAAAATCAATATTTTTAGTTTGAATACAACATAAGCATATTATCATATTACTTGAACTGCAAATTATAATTGAATATCTTGTATGAAAAAAGAAAACTAGTGCAAAAATGAAACAAAAGTAAAATGAAAAGAAAAGAAGAAAAAAAGAAAAAGAAAATGAAGAAAAGTATAGCCAATATACAAAATAGGCAACAATGGGATCATTCTCAAGCTCTTGCTCCTCACCTGCAACTCGCTCATCAAAAAGCTCCAAATCTAATATGTCAGTTTCACGGCCAAAAAAAGAAAAAAAAATTATGTTAGACAAATTGTCTAAATATGTTTTAGGCTGAATTAATATTTTATAATATTTTAAGATATCATATTTTAACATTATACACAATAATATGAGCAACAAAGCAAAACAACAAGAAGTGGTAAAGCCATAAATCTATCAATTTATAGCTTAAACAAAATGAGGTAAGACACATACCTCTGATCCAATAACTACAACCAAGGTTAGGCATAATAATAATAATAATTATTATTATTATTATATATAATCTATTGCACTCTACAATTAAATTGAAAAAAGAGTATAACATGAATATGATCAATGATATATGTGCTGAACAGACGGTACCATAAAAGAGTACCGATACATATATAAGTATGAGGTTAATACAAAAATCAAGAGTAACAATACTACTACAAGTGAATACTAAGAGAATTTACAGGAATAAGTAAAGCTATAAGAGGATTCAAGTATTGAAACTAAAAATAGAAAACAAAACTATCATATTAGATTGGCTAATAAAGTGTAACAACTCAAGGTTGTTACCATGATCTATCGAGACTAAACTAAGTCTTAATCTTCATTTCATTAGTTATAATTAGTCATTAGGAGCAAATCATGAAGTTTTGGTCCAAATCAAAGATCAATCGAACCAAACCCTAATTTTGGGTAATTAATTAATTAAGAAAATTGAAATAATTAATTTTACCTTAGATCAAAAATCTAACATTACCATTAAACTTCTCACCCCCAAATTAGCTAGGGGTGATGCTTAGGAAATTTTTGAAAGTTATCGGATTTTCCCAAATATTTTAATATATTTAAAATACCTTAAAAATTAAAATAATTAAATTAATCTTGCAATTAAAATCTAACTTTGGTATTGAGTTTCTTACCCACAAATTAGTTATGAGTAAAATTTTGAGATTTTTCGAAGTTCATTTAATAATCCATTTTTCATTATGAAAATTTATACAAAATAATTAAATTAATTAATCATTTACTTCTCAGTGGGTCCCGCCATCGCACCTAGTGGGCCGAACCCGTTAAATTAAACGGCACACTCCGCGTCGTTCAATCGAGTCGCCTCGATAGGACGACCCCGATTCCGTCTCCTTCGTCGCCAATGCGCATCGCGAGGGCACGCGGCCAAAATGTGCACATGGCACATCACATGGGCACGTGGTTGAAATCGCGTGCAGGTGGCCTTCTCCACCACTTAGGACCCCCCCCCCCCCCATCTTAACTAGACTCTCATTCCTAAGCTATAGATGTGTCTTCCGGATTTAATCTCAAGCCAATGAACTCTGTACTGTGTCCCGTGGCCTCGTCCCATCAAGAAAAGTTATCCAACAATCAAATGAAGGTACTCCCCCTTTCCGAAATATTTCACTTCGATTTTGCTTCGATGCTTTCGTTCACCTATTTCTTGTTAATGTAAATCGATTGGTCGATCGATCCAGCTCAAACGAGCTCGATTCAATCGACATTTCGACATAAGCGCTACAGGTACACATAGTAAATCACACTTTTCTTAATTATATCAGTAGCTAGAGCATCATGGTTTGCGGCATTATAGAGTTGATAAGCTCTCTATGTGACTATGATTTCTCAAACTGAGGGCTACCAAGAGCCTGGTCGTAGCCTGCAATGCTTGGTAGAGGTTGATAAGGTCTTAGCTAGAAGTAACGTTAATTGATGAGACAACAATTTCACACTGGTTGAGAGCACAACAAATTGTATCTCAAGGACTAGCAAGAGTCGGTGAAGCCGACTTGAGCCCATGATGCACAGCTTGGGGTGCACGGGGTGCACAACTTTCTTCAGCACATTGAATTCAAAATTTAGCCAACATGTATAAATTCATATGACTCCAATTTGAAGATTTAGGAGAATTAAATTCCCATATTATCTTACTTAGCATATAATTCAATAGAAACACTTATTAAAGATTGCATTAATATATAGTATGTTATATTATAGGTAGAAGTCAAGCAAACAAACAATCTCTAAAAAAGAGAAGCCTATTAAAACAGGACAATAAAATATTAAACAAAAAATCTCTTATATTAGTAGTGTTATATAAGAATATCAAAATAGTTCTTAAAAATATAAAATATTTTTATTTTAAAAAAATTATAT
Source organism: Gastrodia elata (assembly GCA_016760335.1). Taxonomy (NCBI): domain Eukaryota; kingdom Viridiplantae; phylum Streptophyta; class Magnoliopsida; order Asparagales; family Orchidaceae; genus Gastrodia; species Gastrodia elata. Next base: position 15,507,428 of record CM028673.1, read on the forward strand.
TTAAAATTAAAATTATATTATACAATCGAATTATACTTATTTCACAAATTATACTCATAAAATCTCATATAATAAGGTTTGAACATATTTCAATACAAATTTTAAAAATAATAATTATATTATTTTAATATAAATAAAATAAAATAATAATAAAATAATCTCAAATTTTGTTAAATGAATTTTTTTAAGATAGTAGTTAACAAATTTAAATATAATTTCTCTTATTTTCGAACCAATAGATAAAAGCAACATTACACGGAATAGGCCGCCACGGTCCGGTCCAATCAAAAGCAACTTCAAGATCCAATCTTTGCGGACATCTTACCATCCTTATAAGAAGCCATTATAGCCAATAAAAAAGAGGGGAGAAAAAAAAGAAATCATTTTCCTTTCCAAACTCATGAAAAAAGCTGAAAAAAAACAAAAAAAGAAAAGAGTGAGGAACAAGCCAAAAGCCAGATTATCTAATCCCCACATGCTTTCTATTGTCATCAATAGAGCGCAGAAGAAAAAAGAAAAAAAAAAGCCCTGCTTTGCACTCCTCTCCCTCACAAGCAGCAGTCAGCACCTGTTTTTCATTTTTTTAAACGCTTCAAATCTTCCTCACGTGACCCGCCATTGTTTCTCCTCGGTATGCGGTCATAAGAAAAGAAAAGGAGTTGGCTTTCTTCTTCTGTGAGTAGGTGAGGCACTCCGTCTCCATCAAGCCAAAGCCATCCTTCTTAAAGAAAGCAGAGGACTCCAGATCCTGACTCCTCCATAAAGGCGCTTCTAAACCAGTGCTTCCCTCCCCTCTTTCCCCCCCCTCTGTCTCTCCTCACCCCTTCTATATAACCGTGCCATCAAACCTTCTAAGTGAGCAAAAGTCGGATTTTTATGCTTCGTTTTGGAAACACAAATGAAGCAAATCCCGGCGTTTGGAAACTGGGAAAACTGCGACGGGCTGCCCATAACGCAGTACTTCGAGACGGCAATGCAGGCCGGGCTGGTTAGAGCCGGTTTTCTTGAACCGGGACATGAGGAAATGGCTGCGCCTGTTGCCAAGCCGGTTTATCGGCGAAAGGTTGTAATTTTGTGAAGCTGAGGCTGTAAATTTCTGTTTTTGGCTTATGTGGATTGTTTGCAGGAGAAGAGGCAGAGGAAAGAGGGGAGGATCTCTGGCGTTGATGCTGCTATGAGGGCTGAAGAGCGTCCCAAAGCTGTGGATGAGGACTTGTATAAGATACCGCCCGAGCTTCTTTATCAGAAGCCCAAGAGGAAGAGGTTTGTGAGGAATTTGTTGTCCGGCTGTATGGGGCTTAACTGCATTGCCTGAGTTTTTCTTTTGGTTCTTGCTCTTGTATGTAAGGGAAGTTGAAGAGTTGATTTTTCTTATAAGATGATGAAAGGATGGATATTTCAGTTGTTTTCTCCTTCCTTCTTGTGTTCTAAAGTTGATGTGAAAGGCGAGTGAATGTTCGGTCAAAACATCAAGCATCCGAGGCGCATCATCTTCTCGAGACCGCTGCGAATCTGCATTGTTGTTGCATAATAAAAGACTATTTTTTTATGAAAATTGTCAAAAAAATATATACATTCAAAAAAATAGAATTTTTTTTTTATTTTTACAAAAAAAAAAAAAAAAAAAATGTATTCAATTAATCATTTATATATATATATCTTAATGTATATGTATCTATACACCTTTTTTATAAAAATATCAAATTTTGAACCCTTGTGCACGAACTTCCAAATAACTCTGTTACTATTGCTACACATATATAATAATATACACTAAAATATATAGATGATATACCAATACAATGTATAAGTAGATATGAGTTAATTATAATTTTTTGTGAGGTTTATATGTAAAAATTTAAAAAATTAAAATTTTTTATTAATCTTGTATATTTTTAATGTATATTTTTGTGTAAGTATAATATTTTTGTATTTTCAATTCAAAAATATTGAGAGCTATGTTTTAGTCATTTTTTTTTTTATTATAAGCTTTTCGAGTCAATTAACTATGTGTGATCCTATTTGTTTTTTGTGAGGCCTATGATACATCATTCACAAATAAATAGGATAAATTAAGATTTTTGCTAGGATTTTTGATTTTATGGTTGAAGTAATTTATTTAAAACGTGATTAGTGAATAATATTGATATTTATAGCAGCCTAATACATCACAAATACTATAATAAATAATATACTAATATTCTTAATATAGTAATCATAATTATAGTACTATTTTTTAATATAATATAAAAATATGTTTAATATAGTAATATTTTTAAATATTGTTTCTTTTTCATTTTATTTTAACAAATACTTAGCACAAAGGTGTTGGTATTATATAGAACTTTCGAGAAAAATTACGGAGCCACATAACATAAAAATTTTAACTATGTAAAACAAAAAGTACAGTGTTACAAAAAGATTAACCTCTTCAAGGAACACTAACTCTTGCTCTACGATAAAGGGGAGAAGTAGCACTGTGGCGACCGGGGATCGAAGTTCGAGAGTCTTTAAAGAACGATTCATCTCAAATGAAAGTATATACATCTTTATGATTCAAAAAGGATAAAATAAAATAAAATAATAAGTCACAGTCCTTTTATACATATAGCCAAAACATATATGAAAAGTTACAACAGCTTGAATTTTTACAAAATAAGAAATAAAATATCTACATTCTTCTTGCTTCTTTAAATTCTTCTTCTTTTAATTTGGCAGATCTTCTAAGTTTTTTAATTATCAAAACCTGAAAAATTCAATTTACCAGTCAGGTAGGAGTACGCAAATTGTTCTTATAAGAATAAATCTAGCATCCTATAATAGGTATGAATCACATATGAAAATGACTGAAAATAAAACTGTAAGTAAAGTAAGCAATTTCCAAATACAATTTCTGCCCTGCAAAATAGCTCTGAAAATCAACATATATGAAATAAATTTTATCAAAAGCATATGTAACAATATGTCGAGTCCGGAGACCCATAAGCCCAAATGGGTAAACCCATAGGCATAAATCTGTAGGAAGCTTATCTCGCCACCCGTCGGTAGCTTACTCAAATTAGGAACTAATGGTGTGTCTTTCCTCTGGATTTGCCTACTTCCTACAAGAGGCTAAATCCCTCCATATAACTCCCAGGGGATTGCTAGCTAGCCCAATCTGTACAGATTTCAATTTTGCATTCCACCCTCCAAAGACAAACACCACAAAATATATATAAATTCTTGTTGTTACATGCTTTTTGATATAATTCTTTTGCAGATTAAAATGCGGTAAGTAGTGCAAATAATACTCAAATGGAAAAATGGCTCAAATAAGAATACTGAAATAAGATTTATAAGTAAATTTGCGTACCTGACTTGTTTTGATCAACCAGTTTTAATTTCTTTGATCTGCCAAAATAATGAAACTTATCAATTTAATGTTTTTATTATGATTTGTAGTATTATAATTATTTTGATTTATTTGAATTTATTTTTATTATTTATGCCTTATAAGGGCAAATTGGGAATTTGACCTTATAAGGGTATTTTAGTAATTTTACCCTTAATATAATTCAAAATTTATATTAGTTTATTGAAGATTATGTCCTAAGGTTTTTATAGAGTTCAAATTTATCAAATTCTGATATGAATTGGTTAAGTTATAACTATTCTAATTTAGGGGGTTCAATAATTAGGGTTTATTATAATTAAAGAGTGATTAGTGATTTTAGTCACAAAATTATTAAACTAATAATATATTTAGATTCTAATTTACTTTATGAGTCATTTAAAACTAAAATTACTTAATTTGGAATATTATAATTGCTAGTATTCACTAATCAAGTTTTAGAGTTATTAGGTTTAATTAGGAGATCTAACTGTTGGATCCTAAATATTTTTGCAGTTTACTAAAATTTAGGTTTTTCTGATCTAAATAGATATTTGGATCATCTAATTTGGAGTTAAATTGACTAATTTATGGCTATTTGAAGTTTCTAGGTTTAAAGGCTTAATTAGGGTTAGGTTCTAATTGTGATTAGTCAAATTTTAATTCAAACAGAAAAATTAATATTTCTAAAATCTTCCTTAGGTTTTTCTGAGTATTTTAAGACCCATATTTGATAAATTTGGGTAAGTGTGTGAAGAGTTATGAATTAATGAATTTTAGTGGTATTTTTGTAATATTTTAAATACCTAAAAATGTCATTATGTGAAATAATAATCCTATAATAAAATAAATTGCATTTTTAAATTCCATCTATTTTTTTGAAGAATTTGATATATTTATTTGTATAATTTGGATGTATATTTATTAAGATATTAATGTTTAAAGTTTGGGTTTTAATTAATTAAATTATATATTTATTTAATATCTTTATTGAAATTAATCTTATGTTAAATATTGATCCAAATGAAAATTTAATAGTTCCATATTAATCCTCTATTTTTGTTGATCACTATGATATATTTATTTGTTAAGTTTGGATTTATATTTTGTAAGTTAGAAATGTATAAAGCTTAGGGTTTAATTTATTTAATTAATCTGATTTTAATAAATTGATTTAATTTAATATATTTTCATTTAATTAATATATATTTAATATATATTATAAATTTATTTTGCAGGCTTGGCGGGTCCCAGAGGAGTGACGTGGCAGGCGCAGATATTAGCAGGTGGGGCCCACTGGGCGATTGCCAGCCGCACACGTGGACGCCTGCAGTCCATCCTCGGACAGGCCCGGCCCGACGCGACCCAGCCCAGCGTCGCGTCTTCTTCCTTGCCGAAAGGGGAGGTGTTAGGGCATCCTTCAAAAACGCAGACACCACTGCTGAGGGCGTAAAACATATACCATTCGAAAGCTTTTGAAGAGACGAATCTATGGATCATAAAATTTCTAACTTACTCCTTCTAATTCGACATCAAAATTCATGCCCTAATCGACGAATGTAAGGTTCTAACGCAAGCATTTATATGATACACTTAATTTCGATTTAATCGATCACAATTTATATAAATAATATCAATTACTAATACATTATCACACCAATCAACTGGATTAAGAAAACCATTAGGATTTTAGGTGTCGTGAGAGGTTTTAATGGCCGAAAATCGAATTTATGCGCAGATGGAGTTAATCGATTGCTGAGTAGAATTCCTAGAAAATATTGATCACAATTGAATCAATGAATTAGGATTTGAAGATTTGAGCAAAAATAGAGGTACCTGATTGATGGTCCAGATGCTAGGGTTTGATCGACAGCTCTAAATTTTTTTTTTTTTTAGTTCAAATTGCATTAAAATGAGACCTTCGAAGCTCTCTAGATTCTTAAATGAATCTTACAGCGGTCGTTTTATCCATTTGAATGGTGATGATCTGTCCAGATTGCCGTGCGGAAGAAGTCCCGAGCGACGCGTGCGTCTGCTCACTCCACGCGGAGCTTCTTCGGGGAAGAAGATGTCTCTGCCATCTGATCGGATGATCAGACGGTCAAGATTTACCCCACGATTGGTTAATAGAATATGACAGCGTTAGATGAGTAGACGGTGCCGTTAGTTCCTAATTAAATATATTATTAATTAATTTAATTTAATAGATTTAATTAAATAAATTTATATTAATAAATATGTTCCAAAATATCAATTCTAGCTAATTGAGTGATTCTGAACACAATTGCGCACTCAAATTTTTGATCCGACGAGTATTTAATTACTCAAATTTTCAGGTATTTAAATAATATTAAAATATTTATCTAAAATTTAACGACTTCAAAATGTGTTCAAAACTTCACCCCTAGCTAATTTGAGAGTGGTAAACACAATGGTGAAGTCAGATTTTCAATATGAAGTCAAATTTATTTAAATATTAATAAACAATTTGAAATGGAATTTTAGTATTTTACATTCTCTCCAACTTAAAAGAGATGTCGTCCCGACATCAATCTAAAATTTAAAGAGATTTACAAGATCTATAGTCACTTACTAGTGAAATAAGTGAGGATATGCTTTCCTCATACTTGATTCTTCTTCCCATATAGCTTCTTCTTTGCGATAACTCTTCCATTTGATCTTTATCATGGGAATGGATTTACTTCTTAATTTCCTTTCATCTCAATATAAAATCTCTTCTGGTTCGATCACATAGCTTAGATTTGGTTGCAAATTGATATCCTCTACTTCCACTCTCATTGAAGGTTCAGATAGACATTTTCTTAAGGAAGAGATATGAAACACATAGTGCATCAGACTCAGATGTGCTGGAAGTTTGATCTGATAAGCTACTTGGCCCACTCTTCTCAAAACTTCAAAAGGTCCAATAAATCTTGGACTTAATTTCCCAGAAACTCCAAATCTGGAAACTCCTCTGAATGGGTTCACTTTTAAATACACAAAGTCTCCAACAGAAAATTCAATATGGCGATGATGAGTATCAAAATACTGCTTCTGCCTGTCTTGAGCTGCTTTCATTCGATGCTGAATTATTTTTATCTTTTCTGTTGCCTGAAGAATCAAATCTAATTTTAATATCCTGTTTTCTCCAACACTATTCCAGGATAAGGGAGTGATACACTTCCTTCCATAAAGGGCTTCATAAGGAGCCATTCCTATGCTTGCCTAAAAACTGTTATTATAAGAAAATTCAATTAATGGAAGATGATCATCCCAACTTCCTCCAAAATCTAAGACATAAAGGCGAAGAAGATCTTCTAGAGTTTGATTTACTCTTTCAGTTTGTCCATCAGTCTGTGGATGAAAAGCTGTACTCATACAGAGTTGTGAACCAAGATCTTGATAAACTGCTTTCCAGAACTTTGAAGTGAATCTACTATCTCTATTAGAAATAATGGTTTTTGGAATACCATGCAACCTTACTATCTCTTTTAGATAAATTCTTGCCAATTTGTCTACTGAATCTGTTTGCTTAATGGGTAAAAAGTGCGCTTATTTGGTAAGTCTATCCACAATTACCCAAATAGAATCATTATTGGATTTTGAACGAGGAAATCCAGTTATAAAATCCATGGAGATATCTTCCCATTTCCATTGAGGTATAGCTAGAGGTTAAAGTAATCCACCTGGTTTCTGATGTTCTGCTTTTACCAAGTTACAGGCTTCACATTTTGATATGAACTCAGCTATACTTCTTTTCATTCCTGGCCACCAAAAATGGGATTTCAAGTCTTGATACATTTTATTATTCTCAGGATGAATTGAATATCTAGACTGGTGAGCTTCTTTTAATATTTTAGTTCTTAGCTTAACTTTATTTGGTATCCATATTCTGGATCCACACCAAATATTCTTATTTGAATCTAAATTCAGTTCTAATTACTTTCCTGATTGAATGGATGCAGATAAGGAGCTATATTCTTCATCCAGATGTTGAGCTTCTTTAATCTCATCCATTAATGAACATTCTACAGTCATCTGAAATAGCTTAGCATTTGCTGGCAATATGACTTCTAATTGAAGATCTTCTATTTCCTTGAGTAATGTAGGATTAGAAGTCAAAACATGTAAATGTGAAATTGCCTTTCGACTTAGTGCGTCTGCTACTACATTTGCCTTGCCAGGATGATATTGAATTGATAAATCATAATCTTTGATTAATTCTAACCATCTTTGCTATCTTAAATTGATCTCTTTTTGAGTAAAAATATACTTCAGACTTTGGTGATCTGTGAAGACTTCACATTTTACTCCATATAAGTAGTGTCTCCAGATCTTTAGTGCAAAGACTATTGCAGCTAACTCCAGGTCATGAATTGGATAATTCTTCTCATAAATTTTGAGTTGTCTAGATGCAAAAGCTATTACTTTTCCTTCTTGCATGAGAACACAGCCTAATCCAATTCCAGAAGCATCACAGTAAATCTGATATTCTTTTCCTTCAACTGGCAGAACTAGAATAGGAGCTGAGCTTAAACATTCTTTTAATTTCTTAAATGCCGATTCACAAGATAAATCCCAAACATAAGGTACATCTTTTTGAGTAAGACGAGTAAGAGGGACTGCAATCTGAGAAAAATTCTTAACAAATTTGCGATAATACCCAGCTAAACCTAAGAAACTTCTTATTTCTGTTACTGAAGTAGGTTGGGGCCAATCCTGAATTGCACTTATTTTGCTAGGATCAACTGATATTCCTTCCTTGCTAATTATATGGCCTAAGAAAGTTACTGAGTGAAGCCAAAATTCACATTTTGAGAATTTGGCATACAGTTGATGTTGCCTTAGCAAGTTCAAGGTGGTTCTAAGATGCTCTTCATGATCCTTAGCATTTTTAGAATAAATCAATATATCATCAATAAAGACGATAATAAAGGAATCCAAATAGGGTTTCATTATTCGCTGCATTAGATCCATAAAATAAGATGGAGCTTTTGTTAACCCAAATGGCATTACTAAAAATTCATAATACCCATATCTTGTTCTGAATGCAGATTTAGGAATATCTTCATCTTTGATACGAAGTTGGTGATAACCAGATCTCAGATCAATCTTAGAAAATATGGAAGCACCAACTAACTGATCAAATAAATCATCTATCCTTGGTAATGGGTATTTGTTCTTAATAGTAACCTTATTCAATTCCCGGTAATCGATACATAATCTCATACTTCCATCTTTCTTCTTAACAAATAAAACTGGGGCTCCCCAAGGAGAATTACTTGGTCTTATAAATCCTTTTTCAGTCAATTCTTGAAGTTGATTCTTAAGTTCTTCTAATTCTTTGGGTGCCATTCTGTATGGAGCTTTAGATAAATGATTCATTCCTTAACTTAAATCAATACTAAACTCCACTTCTCTTTGAGGTGGCAAACCTGGAAGTTCATCTGGAAATACATTTGCATATTCTCTTACTACAGGAGTTTCTTCTAAGGTTGCAGTTTCATCTTCAGAACTTGAGAGTAATGTTAGGAATATAGGGTACTTCTTTCTAATAAATTTCTCAATCTTATTTGCTGGGATAAGACTAATAATTGCACTTCTTTGACCAATAAAGGTTACTCTCTTATTTTTATTATCAATATATACCCTTTTCTTTGCACAATCAATCAATGCCTTATTTTGACTCATCCAATCCATCCCAAGAATAATATCAAAACTAGTTATAGGGATGACAGTGAGTTTAGCTTCCCAAGAATTTCCATTTTTATCAATCTTGCAATTACAGAAGATGTTTGTTTCTAAGAACTCTCCTGATGGTAGATTAACTTTAAGGGCTGATGAAAGTTATTCTACTGGTAAAGAATATTGTTGAACTAATTTTGACGCAATAAAAGAATGCGTGGCTCCAGAATCAAAAAGAACTGAACATGGGTACTGAAATAATAAAATGGTACCTGTGACCACATCAGGTTCTTCTTTTGCCTCTTCTTGAGATAGATTGAATATTCTAGCTTGAGCTTGATTATTTCTTGGATTACTGGAAGATGCAATATTGTTTTGTTGATTTACTGGTGGTCTTCCTTGATTTTTTATAACTGCTTTTCCTTGATTTGGGATTTGATATCCATTGACTGTATAAGTGGCACAACAGAATTTTATGGAATGGTTCGTCCTTCCACATCGGTGGCATTGACCTTCACCGGTGAAGCATTTATCTATACTATGAATTCTTCCACAAAACCTACAAGTGTTTGGTGTTCTCGGAGCAGGTCTGCTTGAATTACCTTGAATATTATATACTTTTCCTTGAGGTCTGGAGAAGTGTTGCCTCTTGGATTGAAAATGAGAAGAGAAAGCTGGCCTTTTCATCCTGGAAGAATACTGTTCTTCTTGAGCTTCCATAAGTTTGGCTTTCTCTACTAGTTGAGCAAATTTTAAGATTTAAAGAGGTGTCAAAATATGTTGAAAGTTATTCCTTAATCCATTAAGGAATAAATGACATCTGACTTCTTCAGTAGTAACCATTTCTGGGGCAAAGATGGCTAGACGAGTGAATTCCTCTTCATATTCAGTTACTGAATGACTTCCTTGCTTTAGGTTTAATAGCTCTTTTCTCATTGTCTGCCTAGCAGATTGAGGCACATATTTGCCCAAAAATGCTTTCACAAATTCCTCCAATTGGATCTCTTCTTCTGTTCTATTTTGGAATGTGGTATTCTTGGTCGTCTTTCACCACTTCTCAGCAGCTTCTGTCAGAAGGTAAGTAGCTAGAGATACCTTCTGGTCTTCTAAACTCTTAGCACATTTAAACTCCTTTCCTATTCTTTGGATCCATTCCTCAACTTGGTAGGGAGTTGCTTTGCCATTAAATCTGGGAGGCTGAAGTTTAAGAAATATTTGTATGTCTTCATTTACTGCTTTTCTCTAAATAGGATGAGGGTTCTGGATTTGTTGATTGTTCATGAATTGATTCATCATATTCATGAACTAGAGCATCTGATTTGCTCCACTATGATCAAAGGGATAGACTGCTTCAACATTAGGTGAAACAGTCTCGTTGTGACTAGGAGTGTTTTGAGGAACATTTTCCTCCTGTGATTGATTGTTGTTATTGTTGTTATTTTGACTATCCATAATCTAGGAAATAATAAACTATACTTAGTTGGCTCTCCAACTTAAAATCTAACTTCTAATAACTTAATAACTATATTCATATAGTTGGCTCTTCTAATGAATTATTCCTTAAATAGTCTCAAACTTTGCTCTGATACCAATTTCTGTGGCGACCGGGGATCGAAGTTCGAGAGTCTTTAAAGAACAATTCATCTCTAATGAAAATATATACATCTTTATGATTCAAAAAGGACATAATAAAATAAAGTAATAATTCATAGTCCTTTTATACATAGAGCCAAAACATATATGAAAAAGTTACAACAGCTTGAATTTTTACAAAATATGAAATAACAAATATCTACATTCTTCTGCTTCTTTTAAATTCTTCTTCTTTTAATCTTGGCAAATCTTCTAAACTTTTTAATTATCAAAACCTGAAAAATTCAGTTTACCAGTCAGGTAGGAGTACACAAATTATTCTTATAAGAATAAATCTAGCATCCTATAATAGGTATGAATCACATATGAAAATGACTGAAAATAAAACTGTAAGTAAAGTAAGCAATTTCCAAATACAATTTTTGCCCTGCAAAATAGCTGTGAAAATCAACATATATGAAATAAATTTTATCAAAAGCATATGTAACAATAAGTCGAGTCCGGAGACCCCTAAGCCCAAATGGGTAAACCCATAGGCATAAATCTGTAGGAAGCTTATCTCGCCACCTGTCGGTAGCTTACTCAAATTAGGAACTAATGGTGTGTCTTTCCTCTGGATTTGCCTACTTCCTACAAGAGGCTAAATCCCTCCATATAACTCCCAGGGGATTGCTAGCTAGCCCAATCTGTACAGATTCCAGTTTTGCATTCCACCCTCCAAAGACAAACACCACAAAATATATATAAATTCTTTTTGTTACATGCTTTTTGATATAATTCTTTTGCAGATTAAAATGCGGTAAGCAGTGCAAATAATACTCAAATGGAAAAATGGCTCAAATAAGAATACTGAAATAAGATTTATAAGTAAATTTGCGTACCTGACTTGTTTTGATCAACCAGTTTTAATTTCTTTGATCTGCCAAAATAATGAAATTTATCAATTTAATGTTTTTATTATGATTTGTAGTATTATAATTATTTTGATTTATTTGAATTTATTTTTATTATTTATGCCTTATAAGGTCAAATTGGGAATTTGACCTTATAAGGGTATTTTAGTAATTTTACCCTTAATATAATACAAAATTTATATTAGTTTATTGAAGATTATGTCCTAAGATTTTTATAGAGTTTAAATTTATCAAATTCTGATATGAATTGGTTAAGTTATAACTATTCTAATTTAGGGGGTTTAATAATTAGGGTTTATTATAATTAAAGAGTGATTAGTGATTTTAGTCACAAAATTATTAAACTAATAATATATTTAGATTCTAATTTACTTTATGAGTCATTTAAAACTAAAATTACTTAATTTGGAATATTATAATTGCTAATATTCACTAATCAAGTTTTAGAGTTATTAGGTTTAATTAGGAGATCTAACTGTTGGATCCTAAATATTTTTGCAGTTTATTAAAATTTAAGTTTTTCTGATCTAAATAGATATTTGGATCATCTAATTTGGAGTTAAATTGACTAACTTATGGCTATTTGAAGTTTCTAGGTTTAAAGGCTTAATTAGGGTTAGGTTCTAATTGTGATTAATCAAATTTTAATTCAAACAGAAAATTAATATTTCTAAAATACTCCTTAGGTTTTTCTGAGTATTTTAAGACCCATATTTGATAAATTTGGGTAAGTGTGTGAAGAGTTATGGATTAATGAATTTTAGTGGTATTTTTGTAATATTTTAAATACCTAAAAATGTCATTATGTGAAATAATAATCCTATAATAAAATAAATTACATCTTTAAATTTCTTATATTTTTCTGATAAATTTGATATATTTATTTGTATGATTTGGATGTATATTTATTAAGATATTAATGTTTAAAGTTTGGGTTTTAATTAATTAAATTATATATTTGTTTAATATCTTTATTGAAATTAATCTTATGTTAAATATTGATCCAAATGAAAATTTAATAGTTCCATATTAATCCTCTATTTTTGCTGATCACTATGATATATTTATTTGTTAAGTTTGGATTTATATTTTGTAAGTTAGAAATGTATAAAGCTTAGGGTTTAATTTATTTAATTAATCTGATTTTAATAAATTGATTTAATTTAATATATTTTCGTTTAATTAATATATATTTAATATATATTATAAATTTATTTTGCAGGTTTGGCGGGTCCCACAGGAGTGACGTGGCAGGCGCAGATATTAGCAGGTGGGGCCCACTGGGCGATTGCCAGCCGCACACGTGGACGCCTGCAGTCCATCCTCGGACAGGCCCGGCCCGACGCGACCCAGCCCAGCGTCGCGTCTTCTTCCTTGCCGAAAGGGGAGGTGTTAGGGCATCCTTCAAAAACGCAGACACCACTGCTGAGGGCGTAAAACATATACCATTCGAAAGCTTTTGAAGAGATGAATCTATGGATCATAAAATTTCTAACTTACTCCTTCTAAATCGACATCAAAATTCATGCCCTAATCGACGAATGTAAGGTTCTAACGCAAGCATTTACACGATACACTTAGTTTCGATTTAATCGATCACAATTTATATACATAATATTAATTACTAATACATTATCACAGCAATCAACTGGATTAAGAAAACCATTAGGATTTTAGGTGTCGTGAGAGGTTTTAATGGCCGAAAATTGAATTTATGCGCAGATGGAGTTAATCGATTGCTGAGTAGAATTCCTAGAAAATATTGATCTCAATTGAATCAATGAATTAGGATTTGAAGATTTGAGCAAAAATAGAGGTACCTGATTGATGGTCCAGATGCTAGGGTTTGATCGACAGCTCTAAATTTTTTTTTTTTTTTTATAGTTCAAATTGCATTAAAATGAGACCTTCGAAGCTCTCTAGATTCTTAAATGAATCTTACAGCGGTCATTTTATCCATTGGAATTGTGGCGGCCCTGCCCCGCCGTGGTCCTGTTAACCCCTAGGTTAACATGATTACGGTGGAGGGGTCACCAAATGATAAGGTCCCCACTTAAGATTGGATTAGACACACACTCTAATCCAATTTAAATAAGGACTTTGCCATTCAATCCAGAAATACTATCACTAAATGATCATACATGAACTCAGAGTGCGGAAGTATAAAACATAACATCCATCCAATACAGTATAAATACAACAATACAGAATAAATAAAGTACTGAAAAAGAAATAAAATCCTGTATTATTATAACATTTAATGAGTTTAAAAGTACTGAAAGAAAACTCTCAATCTCATTGGAAGAAAAACTAAAGCTACAGATCTTCAGGAACGGGCTCCTCCTCCAATGGCAAACTCTCCACTGGATCTGCTAAACCAACAAACTCAGAACCTACCAATATCAGTTTCATAATGGTAGGGCCCCAGCCAACAAAAGAAAAGCTGGTTAAACAATAAGTCTAAGCACATTTTAGGGCAAACAATTTTTGTTAAATTAAGAAGATATCACCATAAAACAGAACTGAGCAAAATAGGTGCAGAAACGTGTATCAAAAGAACAGTAATAAGTTATAAACTTCAGTTTATAACTAAATAAATAGGAAGTAAAACATACCTCCTCCAAGCAACTACAATAAGGACATATAAGTAAAAGTAAAAGAAAAGTAAGAAAAGTACAACCTAAACATGCTCATGATCAAACAGATTATGCTAAGTGAAGTACAAAAGTATAAAGCTGAAACACTATCATCCTAAGTAAACATGTGAAAATAGTAAGTAAAACTAGCAGCCTATATAAAATTACACGCAAAAAAGCTGTAAGTAAAACAGTGCTGAAATGCAGAATATGCTAGTATAATAGTAACTGCAAACTGAAACTATAATAACTGTATAAGTCATCTGAACTGAACACGAACTCAGCAATTCTTAGCCTGATGAGCTAAGAAACTCTGAACTGAACATCACTGAAACTCTTAGCCTGATGAGCTAAGACAGAATTGAATGTAAGTGTACTTGAATTAGTATATCCATATCAGAATCCTGACTCTGTAGTCAGTAGGGCGAGAGTCTATCCATCCTATCACTCGGACTAGGCATGACCAATAGACTGTCGGACATTAAACCCTCGAAAGGTTGCCGGCCCCGAACGGGTTGATCGAAGAGGTATACTAATCAAGCTACACCTTACAAACCACTTGTGAAACGAACATAATGCTGTTTATAAATAATGATCCAAATTAACATAAGATATTTATCAAAATATCTTATGTACATAATATATGTTCAAAGTATAAGGCTCAAAATCATGGAATGCGAAGCATCAAAAATCCAAAGTGCAAGAAACTCTATCTAAAATACAGGTGATATCCTTTGTTATCTAATTTATTCGTTCTATCTACTCTAAGTTACATAAGTTTCAGAATTATCAATTCTTACACATTCTGTAACTTAGAATCACGAATCCTACTTGTTGAAGATAATTAGGACTGGCCAAGTCCTAATTATAACTTAATCAAAAGACGACTATTTAGTTAAAATGAATAAATCAACGACCTAGTTTTGTAATTTAATTCATCCCAACCTCATCTTGATTAGCCAGATCAAGATGAATAGATTAAGAATTAGACTCCAGATGATGGGGTTTAATCACTTAATCTAAAGGTATAATCTAAGGGTCTAAGGTTTAGAACCCAAACTCACAGATTAGGTTAAGGCAAATCCTAATGATGAATCAAATTCATTAGGATGGATTTCTATTCTTAGTTCTAAAGTTTAAAGATCAAATAATCATTTAATAAACTAAGAAAATCTATAAACTAGAAAACTCAAGGTTTCACCTAATTGAGTAACCCAATTTACTCAATAGATGAATACTAACTTAAGATCTATTCCTAATCTTAAGAATTAAAACTCTTAATTACTAAGAGTATCTCTCAAGACACACATCCTAACTAATGTTATAAGACCTAAGGATGGATCTAAGAATAATTAAGGAAAGAGAACTCTTCTTAAGACTTTAGGAATTTTCTTAAAGAGCATATTTCTGAGATTTTAATCAAAACCTAATTTAGACTTAAATTTGATTAATTTCAGCTATGAATCATTCTATTTTCTGATTTTAATGATTGGAAATTGAATTTAGGGCTTTAAAAGGCTAAACCCTAAATTTGGGCAAAATGACCATTTTGCCCCTCCTTAAGGGTTCAAAAGATCAAATTTTTGATCTAGGGCTTAAATTCTAAAATTTTCTTTTGGAAAGGGTTTCTTACTGTCTAATATAAGATTAGATAGTAACTAAGTTAATTTTGGGTGATTATTAAGCCATATGATATCAAATAGTGAATTTAACTCATAAGGGCAATTTAGTAATTTTACTAAGTGAAAGTTAAATTTTCTTTTAGATTATTGTTCTTTACTGTCTAAGCTTTTCATAGAATATAAATTTGCTAAATTCTGATAAGTATTGGCCAAGTTATGGCCAATACAAGTTTTAGGGTTTAAAGGTTAATTAAGGGATCCTTAATTATAGGTCAAAATCCTATCTTTTTCAATTAGTATTCAATTTAAACAAAATCAGTGACTATGAATTACAAATAGCTCACTGATCATAATGATATGTGGTAGGCTCAATTTGGACCTAATTTGACTAAGTTAAGACCTAATTAGGGTTTAGGGTGATTAGTGAGTGATTAACAAAATTAAGCACTCAAATACTAATCCAACCTTATAGATTGATTCTAAATGGTTCTAGGAGTCCTCTGAAGTTTAAATCTCTCAAATTGAATTACTAAATTTGCTATTATTCACTAATCAAGATTTAGAGCAATTAAGAGTGATTAGCAAATCTAACCGTTTGATCTAAAATATTTTTACATATTATTGATAATTAAGTTCTTCTGATTTAAATGGACCTATGGATCATCAAATTTGGAGCTCAATTGACCAAGTTATGGTTAATTGAAGTTCTAGGGCTAATTAACCTAATTAGGGTTTGGTCCTAAATGTGATTAGGCAAACACTAATCCAAACAGCAAAATAAATACTATCAAATTAATCCTTAGGGTTTTCTGATTACTTTAAGACCCATATTGGGTATATTTGGATCAATCTACACAAAATTATTAGCTAAATAAGGTTTGTGACATTTAATTTAAATTAAATTAAACCTAAATAATCACTTTGCAAAATATTGATCCTACAGCAAAAATTTTAGTATCAATAAATTCCTCATATTTTTCTGATTAATTTAATATATTTATTTGTATAATTTGGATAAATATTTTAGGAGTTATTTAGATTTAAAGTTTAGTATTAAATTAATTAATTATTATTAATTTAATTGAAATAATATAACTGTGATATTTATAAATATATAATTATATTCGATTTTAATTATTTAATATATATCTGTATTAATATATGTTATAATTTTATTAATTAAAAACAGGACACGTGGCGCAAGTTTACTGGTTGAACGGCAGACGGTGGGCCCACCATTGCCACGTGGCGCAACGCAAGATGCTGAACGCTGACCGGTGGGTCCCACACCTTCAGACGGACGAGACAACACTGATCCAATGCCACGCGTCGATGCGGGATTCGCCAGCGCCTGCCAGATGGGTCCCACGCCTTCAGACGAGGAGACAGCGTGCGTTACACGTTGTGGGCCCCACGCATCCACGCGGCCTTCCTGGATGCCGACACGTGGGGAGGTGGGGGACTTTGGATGCGTGATCCCAGGCCGGTTCTGTCACGGGATGGGTTGGACCGATCTGGTCTGAACCGGTTCGAGTACTGCAGATCACCCCCGTCGGAGGCACAAACCCTAGATTCTACTGTATGGAGTTGGCAAAATTCGGCGGAAATAGGTTCGATCGACATGATCCAAACCGGTAGATGCTTAATCAATATCATGAAATAGGAAAATGAAATTGAAATCTTGCAGATTATTAACGCATTTAGGAAGATTGGAAGTACCTGAAGTCAAGGTGGAATGGTGCGAGATCTAGCCGAGAGTGCTTCCAACGATCACAGGAACTAAAACAATCGATATTATTGATCGATTCGAGCCTAAATGGGGAGTGAAGAGCGGTGGGTACCATTCGTGGCGATCGGCGAAGGCCGCGTGTCTACGTTTTAGACACGCGGATTAGGGCATTTAGGAAGACGCAGATATGTCGTCTGATCTTAGATCAGACGGCACCGATTTAATCACGCGGATTAACGGTCCAAGGTGACGCCGTAATGATCTTTAGATGGCGCAAAAATATGAATCTGACGGCGCCGTCTGGAATTTAATTAATTAAATATTAATTAATTTATTTTAACCAAATTTTATTAATTAGAATTAGTGTATTTAATGCATCCCAAAAAATCTAGATAAATTACCCCTAGCTAATTGAGGGGTAAGGAACGCAACGGCGCTCTCAGATTTTTGTTTCGATGAGTATTTAATTATTTGATTATTCTGGGTATTTAAATAATATTAAAATATTCGACGAAAAATCAACGACTTCCAATTGCCTCCAAAATTTTACCCCTAGCTAATTTGGGTGTTCTGAACGCAATGGTGAAGTCAGATTTTCAATCTGAGGTCTAGATAAAAAGTCAAATTTCCAGGTTTTGGGATTTTCCAGAATTCCTGTTTTGACTTTGTTGACTTCTTGGTTTGACCTAGGTTTCAAAGGTGAATTCCAAATCACTTGATTAGTGACTTAGAATCTTAATGAAGACTTAGATTAGTCTTAATTGAGCAAAGTAACAACCTGGGTTGTTACAGGAATGGTGATGATCTGTCCAGAGTGCCGCGCAGAAGAAGTCCCGAGCGACGCGTGCGTCTGCTCACTCCACGCGGAGCTTCTTCGGGGAAGAAGATGTCTCTGCCGTCTGATCGGATGATCAGACGGTCAAGATTTACCCCGCGATTGGTTAATAGAAGATGACAGCGTTAGATGAGTAGACGGTGCCGTTAGTTCCTAATTAAATATATTATTAATTAATTTAATTTAATAGATTTAATTAAATAAATTTATATTAATAAATATGTTCCAAAATATCAATTCTAGCTAATTAAGGGATTCTGAACACAATTGCGCACTCAAATTTTTGATCCGACGAGTATTTAATTACTCAAATTTTCAGGTATTTAAATAATATTAAAATATTTATCTAAAATTTAACGACTTCAAAATGTGTTCAAAACTTCACCCTTAGCTAATTTGATGGTGGTGAACACAATGGTGAAGTCAGATTTTTAATCTGAAGTCAAATTTATTTAAATATTAATAAACAGTTTGAAATGGAATTTTAGTATTTTACAAGCACCCACCACATGGAGTGTCTTCTCCAACATACAAGAGCTCCCTTGCACAACAGCTCTCCCTTAGGATTCCTCCTTAAGATCTACTCTCACAGCAGACAAAGCCTTACTTCTGAAATGCCAACATAGGAAACTCCACCAACATATTCTCTTGAGTATCTATCTCATTTTCGGATCCCAAATAATATAAAATACCCCCTAATTTACTTAGAACAAAACTTGAACCGGAGCAAAATTTTGCCAGGCGCTAGGGCTTCAGATAGCCAGGCGTTAGGGTGCGGTGTAGCTCCCTGGTCTTTGTTTACATGGCGCTTTGGCGCGCTGTAGCGCCCGCTTCTCGGGACGACTGCAGCTGGGGAGCGCACAGCGCCTGCTTTCGTTGGGGTGCGCTGTAGCGCCCGCTTCTCCGGACGACTGCCACCGGGGCGCATTGCAACGCCTGCTTCCGTTGCGGTGCACTATAGTGCCCACTTCTCGGGATGACTGCCGCTGGGGAGCCTGCAGCACCTTCTTCCGCTGCGGTGCGATGTAGTGTTAGTGTTGGTGCTGGACTTCACACTTTGTTTTGAATAGCCTCGAAACCTCCCAAAGTGCACTGGAGAACTATTAGCATCTTCATGATAAATTAAATGGTCTCCACAATATAACAATCTCTCACTTTGAAATATTATAGAATCATCCCTCTTCAATCCTTGATTCCTCATTGCCTTCTTTAAATTTTGTCAAGAATGTGGTGTAGCTCACCCCTACTCTCTTGTCGCGTACCGAGGCCAACTGAAGCAGCACATAGCTTCATTTTCTCCATTATTACTGCTTTTGTAAGCATGTCTGCAAGATTCTTAGATGTGTGAAGCCTCTCCAATCCCACCTCTACTTCTTTCAACAATGTTCTAATAAAATGGTACCGGAGTTGTATGCTCTTTGTCCTGATATGAAATGTTGCATTCTTGGCTAGGTGAATTGCGCTCATACTATTGCTGTAGAGCTTTACATCCTCCTACTCCTTGCCTAATTATGCCATAAAGCTCTTCAACCATATTATCTCTTTACTTGCCTCGGTAATGAAAATGTACTCCGCCTCCGTGGTAGATGGTGCCATAATGTTTTATAGCCTGGAGATCCAGCTCACCGCTACACTTCCTAATGTATACACATATCCAATTGTGCTTCTCTGGCTATAAACATCTTCGGCAAGATCTGAGTCTATATAACCCTATAAACTAATGTCAGATCTTCCAAAGCATAGGGCTTTGCCTGTTGTACCTTTCAGATACTTTAAAATCTATATCACCGTGTTCTAATGGTGCTTCCCTAGATTTTCCATGAATCTGCTAACCACTCACACTACATGAGCAATATCTGGTTTTGTGCAGATCATTGTGTACATCAAGCTCCCAACTGCTGAAGCATATGGAACTTTCAGCATGTGTTCCTTCTCCTCTTCAAATTCCAGCATCTGCTTCTTCAATAAGCTGAAGTGACTTGCCATGGGAGTGCTTACTAGCTTTGCCTCACTCATTTTGTATATTTTCAACACATATTAAACATAATCTTTCTGAGATAGCTTCAGAATTCCTGCACTTCTTTTCTTATTTATTCTTATTCAAAGAATGTGCTCGTGCAACGCCCCATCCCGTCGCTTCCCATATGCAAAAACTGAGAGTATGTAAGGTAGAACTAATGACTAATTCTTAAGACAAATAGTATACTTATCTTAAGTATTAGTTAGGATACTATATACACTGAATTTGGTAAGATAAGAAAAGTATTTTCAATGTATATGAGTACTATATATGAGCATGTTTTACTGATCACATCACAATACTAAGAACAAATAGAAAATAATCAAAGTGCGGAAGCTAAAAGCTTTCATCCAAACATTCACCACAAAGCTAACTAGAACATTTGTAGCACCCCGCCCTATCACCACGCGCAAAAGAGGAGTAATCAATCGATAGTGGTGCGGTGCGCTACTCGGGAAGGAATTTTCCATCTCCCCGAGTAGCTCAAAGTAACACTGAAGGCTGCTGACTCAACCCTAAAGGAGGGTTGAGGGCTAATACTTAAGATAAAAATAGTAGCATTATCCTAAGTATTAGATAAATACATATATTGAATTTAAAATATAATATGAAGAATCTAATATATGTATAAAATATCATCATTTCTAGTATGCTGATCACATCGCAAAGGTAAGTATAAGTAATATAAAAATAGAGTGCGGAAGCTAAGCATACATCTAGAAATATTTATCACAGAAACTGAATAAAAACATTCATCTCAAAATAGAAAAGTAAATATATCCAAAAAATATTGCAACTCATTTACTGAAATAATACTGAAATACTAATCAAAAATAGTAAATGTGAAATACCATATTTCTTTTCAAATTAGTTTCCTAATTTTAAAATTCACAATAAATTCATAAAATAAAATTATAAAATTACTATGAATATTCTTAGAAACTTTTTGGTGATTTATTTGAAAATTTTCAATTTTCCATTGTTTCCTAATTATTTTATTATATTATTTGATTAAGAAAATATGCTAAATTATTTTGTTATCAAATTAAAAATTTGAGTTTGCCATTACGCTCATCACCCTTGAATTAGCTAGGAATGATATTTTGGAAAATTTTGGAAGTCGTCAAATTTTTTCGAATATTTTAATATATTTTAATACCCAAAAATTATGATAATTAAATTGATCTCAAAATCAAAATCCGACTTCGTCGTTGTGTTCATCATCCCCAAATCAGTTAAGGGTGAAATTTTGGGATTTTTAGAAACTCATTCAATTTTGGTTAAAAAAAAAATACGTCATTAACAACGTTATTGTCACATTAACAGCGTGTCAACGCGCCGTCTATCTAAGCGGCGAATCCTACGACTGCCGTCTTTTGCCGCTCATGCAAACAACCCAAATTTAATCTGCGCCTAACGCCGTTTCACGGTGAAAGCGACCGCTGTTAACGGCGTTAACGGCTCCGTTAACGTCGCCGTTAACAGACGGGTCAGCTAAAATAAGAAAAAAATTTGAAATTTCAAATGCAAATTTTGGCTCAACTATTTATCTAAATTGGGCAATTTTGGTGTCTATGAAATCCTCTCATCAAGACCTATCTAATGGACACCTCAATTTAAAATTTTGGTAATTTTTATGCGATCAATTTTAAGGATGATTAAACTTTCATTTTTAGCACTTTTAGGCAAATTAAACAAAAATTTCACAAAAATTTTATCTTGATTCTATCCATAGGAATATGCTATTTATATTATAATAAATATTTTCTTCATTAGAGGATAAAATGAGTACCATCCAATCTTAACCATTCAAATTCTCCAATATCAAATACTCTCTATTGGATCTATCCTAATGCTTATATTTGAAATCCACTTAATCATAAAAGAAGGCTGAACACTTTCTTATCCTCTTAAGGCTCCATTATTAATTTCAGCAAACACTCAAAACTCTCTCCATCGCTTTCTCTTATACGTCTCCTTCAAGCTAGAACACTTCACCCTACACCTTCTCAAAGATTAAAGGAGCATCAAGAGGACTTCAAGTTCCTATCAAGGTGATAAGAACTCTAGCAAAATCATCATCATCCTTCATTCTTTCCTTAGTCCCAAGATGAGCTAATAAATTGCAAGAAATACTCATCTCCATATTTTGTATTAAGCTTAACTTAAACTTTAAAGTCATAAGTGATGACTTAGTTTTAATTTAAATCATCAATCTTATGTCATAAGAAAGTTACAAATTTTTAAGGAGTTTTCTTAAATATTTATGTTCATGCTAATAATTAGGATGATGATATAGATGTAATATATTCAAGTTGTTATTTAAATTAATGTTTAAATTTAAATTCATTTGCAAAATCATATCTAACATAAATATGAGTTTCACATGTTCAAGTTCTTATATTAGAATGAAAATATATGTATTTGGAAATCTTAGATTTGCTTCCATAAGAATGAATATTGTATGTTCAAATTTTATTAAATTATAATTTAGATTTATCATCACATTTAAATAAAATTTGTAAAATAATATCTCATATTATGATGAAAATATATGCATTTAGAAACTTCAAATTTACTTCCATAAGAATGAATATTAATTGTTCAAATTTTTATTTAAATTAATGTTCAAATTTGTTCACATCTTATGTTAGGATTAAAATTATCCTATTAGTTTTTCTATTTGGTGATTAGTTTCACTAATCACCTTTTTGCCTAATTAACCACTTAACCTCAATATATTAATAATATCATAACTTATCCAAATTACATCCAAATATATTGATCCAATAAACTATTTTGATCAAAAAAACTATAAAGAATACTAATCTGCAAGAAAAAATTAATTTTTGTCATTAAATTTCTTAATTTAGCCTAATTACTCTAAAAATAAATTAGTGAATATTAGACTTATTAATTATCCAAAATTCAAACTTTAAGTTTTTGATTACACATAAAATAAAGCAGAGCACATTAGCACAATCAAAGTATTTTTTTTATATATAATTTTACTAATTACTCACTAATTATTTATTAATGAGCTTAAATCATAATTTTAAGCTCATTAGCCTCAAAACTTAGTCACATAAAGTTCAAATTGAGAAAACTCAGTTTCATTGTGATTAGTGTGCTATAAAAAAATTATAGCCACTAGTTTTGTTTAATTTTGACACCTAATGAATAAATTAGCTTTTTGATCATATTCATAAATCTCCTAAATTACACTTTTAACCCTAAACATTGTTTTGGTCATAACTTAGTCAAAAGACCTCAGAATTTAGAAACTTTGGATTCTATGGAATCCTTAGGCAGTAAGCAACAACATAAGTATAGCAAAAATTCTAGATTTCCCTAAGTATAATTGTTAATCAACTCTTAATTTAAGCTCATTAGCCTTAATCCTTGGCCAAATTGTGTGTTCTTAGTGTCTACCTTTATATTAAATAGTAAGAAAACATTTGACATTAATAAAATTTATTTTGGAAGCTTAATTCTTAAAATCACTTTTTGGGTATCTTTAAAAGGGGCATTTTGGTTATTTTGGCCAAATATTAAATTACAATAGTTCTTTATATCTTTGATTATCAACTTAATAATTCAAAATCAATTTAAAAATATTTAGATCATTTTCTTATTCTTAAAACCTAAATTACAAAATTTAGTACTTATAAATCTAGTATTACATTAATAAATAATAAATCATGTTAAATCATAAAATATTAAATTAATGAATTAAATTATTATTTGGCAGATCAAATGAATTAATTTGGTTATATTTTTATCAAAATAGTCAGGTACGTATATCTACTTATAAGATTTATTTCAGCAAATCTACTTTGAGTCATTTTCATTTGAATTTTGTTTATGCTTTCAAATATGCTTACCGCTTATTAATTTGCAAAAATAATTATCATAAGATATATAACAAAAAGATAAAATATATTATATTATTGTGGTGTTTGTCTTTGGGTGACGGAAAGCAACATTAAGAATCTGTACAGATTGGGCCTGTTGGCAGCCCTTGGGAGTCATATGGAGGGATTTAACCCTTTTTAGGAAGTGGGCAAATTCAGATGAAAGACACACCATCAGTTTCTAATTTTGAATAAGCTACTAATGGGTAGCGAGAAAGCTTCCTAAAGGTTATGCCTATGGGTTTACCCATTTGGGTTTAGGAGTCTATAGACTCGACTTTATGTTACAAATACATATGATAAAATTTATTCATGCTTTTCTTATATACTAAACTTCAAGGCTAATATGCAGAGCAAAAGTTAATTTCATTTGGCAAATACTTTACTTTCTTACTTGTGATGTAAAAATTTCTTTATCTCACTTTTGCATTAATTTATGCCTATTATAAGATATTAGAATATAATTCTTATAAGAATAGTCTACATACTCCTACTTGACTAGTAATTGTTGATAATATTTCAGGTATTAATAATTAACCCTTAAGGAGATCTTCTTGCATTAAAGTTAAAGATAAAATTTGACAAATGAGCAGAATGAAGACATTTTAAAATTTCAAACTTCTTTTGTAATAATTATAAATTGTGTAATTCATATGAATTGCTCTTAATATAAATATAGATATTTATATATTTTATTTTCTTTACTTTCATGAATGTATATTTTCAAAGTATAAATTATTCCTTGAAAATTCTCAAACTCGATTCCTCGGCCATCACAATAAAGCTGAAGGATAAATCCATTAAGACTCCACAAACTCCTCCAAAACCTCTTGAATGTCATCCTGACTTGGCTCAATAAACTGCTCAGGATCTAGCAAATTGTCAGATCCCAAAAAGTATCACGTGTTAAGATAATAAGTCTAACACATCGAAACTAATCTAAATAGTTCTAATTATTTTCTTAATATTTAAATAACGTAAAACAAAGCTGCAGAAAAATTGTTAAAATAATTGAATATTTGAAACTGTACAAAAATAACAGAGTAAAAGTGATCGTATACTCAATACTGAAAAAGAATAAAGAAAGTATATAATCTGAAACTAAGTAAATAACATGTAAAACTATATTATTTGCCAATGAAGTCATGCATCGGTATATGCCACGATATTGTATGCCACTGATATGCAACTGAAATATCACAGAACTGCTATGAGTCGTACGGTCCAATATATATATATATATATATATATATATATATATATATATATATATATATATATATATACATCTGGTTGGGAATACTGTTTATTGTGATGTCGATGCATCCTGAAATTTCCCAGTCGATGTATGCAACATTCCATAACCCTCTTGCTCATGTGGCTAAGCCTCCGGTGCCATAGACATGCATCTATGTATTCTGCAGCTATAATAGAATCAGATACTTTATTAATTAAGTAAAGTGTACCTTTTATATTGCTCCATGCAACAACGAGTGCACCATTGGTGACTTTTCACAAGTTTCTAGTGAAACATGTATTGTAGCCCTCTCTAGCTAATTGGCTTAATAAAATAAGATTCCTATTTAGACATAGCACATGTCTAACATCTTTTAGTTTCCATACTATGCCACTTGGAAGCTGAACATCTACATCACCTCTGCTAATAATATCACATGCCTTATCATCACCAAGATATACCTTACCCAAGTCACCCTTTGTATAAGTCTTGAATGCACCCCTAGTAGGAGTGGTATGAAAGTATGCGCTCGAGTTGATCATCCAAGCCTCCATGGAGGGCCCCGCATGCAGCAGAGGAGCCAATCCCACGAGGACACGTGTCTCGCGGGACAGACCTGTCGGTGCTGCAGCGCCTGTGGGACCCGCCGCTTTCTGCCCCGCCAACGGTTGCTCGCCACGTGTCCTGCAGTTATATTAATAAAAACATTTATATATATATATGTATATATATATATATATATATATATATATATATATATTGTATAATTAATATAAAAGAATTTATATATATAAATAATATCAGATTAATTAATTTAATCAAAACAGAAATATTTTAATTAACTAAAAGCAAACCTTTAAACCCTAATATCTTGCAAAATATAAGTCCAATCATAGCAAATAAATATATCATTTTGATCAACAAAAATAGAGGAACATTTTGGTGCTGTCAATTTTATAATTGGACTTGTATTTAGCATAGTGACATTTAGGAGTTAATTAAATCCAAATAATGTTACAAAACTTCATTAGCTCATAACTTTGTGTATATTCATCCAAACATACCTAATATGGGTCTTAAAATACTCAAAAAACCCTAAGGATCATTCTAGTAGTATTAACTTTGCTGTTTGGATTAATATTTGACTAATCACTTTTAGGTCATAATCCTAATTACCCTAATTAGACCTAGGACTTCAATTGGTCATAACTTAGTCAATTGAGCTCCAAATTGGATGAATCAATTATCAATTTAGATTAGAAAAACCTATTTAACAGTAATCTGTAAAAATATTTTAGATCCAATAGTTAGATTTGCTAATCATCCTTAATTACTCCAAAGCTTAATTAGTGAATATTAGCAAATTTAATAATCCAAATTGAGTGATTTAAGTTTTAGAGGACTCATAGGGTCATTTAAAACTTAGGTGTAAGATTGGATTAGTGTTTGAGTGATTAATTTCACTAATCACTCACTAATCACCCTAAACTCTAATTAGATCATAACTTAGTCAAATTAGATCGAAATTGAGCCTACTACATGTCATTGTGATCAGTGGACTATTGGTAAACCATAGCCATAAATTTCACTTAATTTGGACACTAATTGACAAAGTTAGGATTTTGACCCTTAATTAAGAATCCCTTAATTAACCTTTAAACCCTAGATCTTGTATTAGCCATAACTTAGCCAATATTTATCAGAATTTAGCAAATTTAAGTTCTATGGAAAGCTTAGGCTATAAATAACAGTAATCTAAAAGAAAATTTAAGTTTTATTTAGCCAAATTACTAAATTACCCATATGAGTTAAATTTACTAATTTGACCTCATAAGGCTTATTAATCACTCAAATTTAGTTCAATTGCTGTCTAATCTTACATTAGGCATTAAGAAATTTATTCCAATAAAAAATTTCAGATTTAAATCTCTAGATCAAAATTTGATCTTTTGAACCCTTAAGTAGGGGCAAAATGGTAATTTTGCCCAACTTTAGGGTTTAGCTTTCTAAATCTCTAAAATCATTTTATAATCATTAGAATCAGTAAATATAATGATTTATAGCTAAAATTAATCAAGTTCAAGCCTAAATTATATTTTAATTAAAATCCCAATCTTAGCTCTTAAAGGAAATTTCCAAGTCTTAAGTGAGTGAATCTTCTTCCTTAATCATTCTTAGAACTTTCCTATAGGCCTTATAATACTAGTTAGGATGTGTGTCATGAGAGATACTCTTAGTAATTAAGAGCTTTAAATTTCTAAGATTAGGAATAGATCTTAGGTTAGAATTCATCTTTTGAGTAAATTGGGTTACTCAATAGATGAAATCTTGAGTTTTCTAGTTTATAGATTTTTTTAGTTTATTAAATGATTATTTGATCTTTGAACTATAGAATTAAGAATATAGATCTATCATAATGAATTGATTTATCATTAGGATTTGCCTTAACTTAATCTGTGAGATTTGGGTTCTAAACTTTAGATCTTTAGTTATACCTTTGGATTAAGTAATTAGACCCCATCATTTGGAGTCTAATTCTTAATCTTTTCATCTTGATTTGGTTAATCAAGATGAGGTTGGGGTTAATAAATTATAAAAATTAGGTCGATGATTTATTCAGTTTAACCAAGTAGTCGTCTTTTGATTAAGATATAGCTAGGACTTGGCCAGTCCTAATTATCTTCAACTTGTAGGATTCGTGATTCTAAGTTACAGAATGTGTAAGAATTGATGATTCTGAAACTTATGTAAATTAGAGTAGATAGAACGAATAAATAGACAACAACGGATATCACCTGTATTTTAGATAGAGTCTCTTGCTCAATTTAGTTTGATGCTTCGCTTACCTTGATTTTGAGCTTTAAACCATGAGCATATATGAGGAACATAAGATAATTGATAATTATCTTATGTCAACTTTGATCATTCATTAATAGCATTTTTGTTTTCTTCTAGTATTTTTTGTAAGGTGTAGCTTGATTAGTATGCCTCTTAAATCACCCGTTCGGGGTCGACTTCATTGTTCGGGTTAGTCCGATAGTCTATGCCATGCCTAGTCAGTGGGATAGGATGAATAGACTCTTGCCTGTATTGACTGAATAGTCAGGATCTGATATGGTTATACTAATTCAAGTACACTTACAATTGGTTTCTGTCTTAGCTCATCAGACTAAGAGGTTTCAGTGATACTCAGTTCAGAGCTTCTTTCTCAGCCCATCAGGCTAAGTATTTACTGAGTGTGCTTTCAGTTTGAGTGGCTTGAGTAGCCAATACAGTTTTCAATTTCATAGTTACTATTTTACTTTGCATATTCTACATTTCAGTGCTGCTTTTACTTACAGTTTTTCCTGCACTTTCTTAGCCTTATTTTTATATAGGATGCTAGTCTTACATACTGTTTGTATATACATGTATAGGATGTTAGTTATATTTTCAGCTTTATAATATTTTACATGATTCAATTACTGTTATGTCACTCAGCATATGCCTATTTCGATCATAAGCATGTTTAGGATGTATTTTCTTTACAGTTTTGTTTAGTCTTTCCTCTTGCTTACCTGACTTTGTTGCAGTTGCTTGGAGGAGGTATGTGCTTACTTCCTAGTTGATTTAGTTATAAACTATTTGTTTATAACTTTACACCATTCTTTTCTTATGCTTTTCTGCACCTACTTGCTTTTGTATTGGTTTATAGTGATATCTAAATAACATAATCAATTGTTTACCTTAAAATGTGCTTAGACAATAATCTAACCAATTTTTATTTTGTTGGCTGGGGCCCTACCATTATGAAACTGATAATAGTAGGTTCTGAGTTTATTGGAGCAGTTGATCCAGTGGAGAGCTTGCCTTTGGAGGAGGAGCCTGTGTTTGAAGAATCTTAGCTTTAGTTTCTTTCTGCTTGTGAGAATGAGAGTTTCTTTTTCAGCTCTTTTAAACTGTTTAAAATTTGCAATAATACAGGAATAATTTTTCTTTTTCAGTATTTTATTTATTCTGGATTGTTGTATTATAAGGATGGATGTTGTACTTTATGCTTCCGCGATCTCTGTGTTACTTGTATGATCATTTAGTGAAGGATTCTGGGATGAATGGCAAAGTCCTTAATTAAGTTGGTTAGAATGTGTGTCTAATTCAATTCTAAATAGGGACCTTGTCATTTGGTGATTCCTCCACCGTAATCATGTTAACTTAAGGGTTAACAGGACTACGGCGGGGCAGGGCCGCCACAGCAGAGCAATAGCCTTTGCATCCAGGAAGCTGTAAACACATGAGAAGAACTATCTAATTCATGATCTAAAATGAGTTACTATAGTATTCATATTATAAATTTGGTGACATTATTTGTATGGTGCAAAATGTGGCATCTGTATGAATAATCAAAGCTTAAAGTATATTCTTACTTAGATAGAGCTGAACTTGAGACCACTTAATGGCTAGAGCAGATCAAAGGTTGTGATTTATCCATCCAATACCACCTTGGAAAGAATGGAGATGTAGTAGATGCTCTCTGTCAGAAGTCAGTCGCCAATCTTCATCTATTGACCTCTGCTCCATCTTTACTTCAAGAGTTGGAAAAGCTCCAATTGGAAGTAAGAATACGTGGAGAAGTTACATTCTATCAGATGACCATAGAGTCTACACTTATGGATAGAATAAAGCTAGCACAAAAGAATAATGCATAATATGCTCAATTAATTGCTACCATGCGAGACGAGGACCAACCATAATAGATGCACAATTTTGATCTATCAGGGGCTAGAGCCGGGCTAGTAGCAAGTTGTGCTAGCGAATTGGAGTGCGAAGAGGCAGCTGTTCTATTTATTTTGTTGCTTCGTATAAATACATATAAGTCTAATTTCAATTATATCTTTTAAATAATGCAAGTTAATAGTATCTTGTGCAATCCTTTTATTTTAATAATGATTAGCATCGATATACATTTTTTCTGATATAGTGTTATATTGTGCAGCATTGCAGGTGCTCTGATACTCCAGTTTACTCGGCCTAACATCGCATGCAGAGCAAACAAGGTTTTCTATTAAAGGAGTTGCACTTAACCATTAAATCAAAGCTGATTATATATATGCTTTGACAGCTGTAGCTCTAACTTTCTTAGAGCTAAACCGATCGAGTGACCAAAGCATGTACAGTCAACTATCACCTGGTTCGAGAACTCGTCGAGGAAGAAACATTATACCCACAAGCTCACAATTAGCGGACGTTCTGACCAAAGCTCTATCTCGTACAACACTGCCATGCAGCTCATACTATTTCTATGAATATTTTAAAGTAGTAATGATTATCTCAGTAATAATGCTAATTTTATTGGCAAAGTGAGTCATTAGTAGGTATGCCAAAGGATTCATCAACAATTTTTGGTAGGGCCAATCAAATCCTAATCATTAAAGCCATTTTTAGCCTCTTATTGCTCGCTTATTTTAAATGCAGAGGTGAGGTCAGATCCAATAAAATTATAAGCACTGCCATACATTTTGAGGGAAGCTTTGCTTTCTGCCGCTGTAACAAAACTTAAACCTTCCCAAAATTTAGCCACAGGAAAATCTTACATGAATTTACTTCAAAAGGAAATCATAAGGCTGGCATCATTGTATATATTTTTGACAACTTCTTCTTTAGCACATTAACAACATTCTTTAATTTAATATATTTTTTATTTAAATAAAGCCATTAAATAGTGTAAGATTTTAAGAAAAACATTTATCAGCAAGATGCCATTAAAGGAAGAGTGCTGCTGAAAAAAATACATATTTTAAATTTTAAATTTTAATTATTCATATTTTTTAAAATATATTTGAAAGCCATATAACATTTTTTTTGAAAAAATAAAAGTTATGTGATATGCAATGAATCCACGGGTTCGAGTGGCGCCGGAATACCATTTTAAAATAATCAGTCCGACTGGAACTAGGTTTGAATTTAAGTTCATGCCATAATGATGGAGACTTTTGGTCATATTACTAATAAAAAAGCCAGTTAGGACGAGCACGTGGGAGGGAGCGACACGTGGGAGGAAAGGGACGGGCATGTGCGTTATCTACATGTGTTTTCGGACGTCCAGCTGTTTGGCTTTGAATCGTCTTTCTCCGGTGAGGAGATGGTCCCCAAAGTCTTCATTTATGACTTCCTGAAAGTTAAACCTATAATAAGTAGAGCGTAGCTATACCTTATTCCTACTGCAATGTGCAATTTATTACTTTATTGTTTTATTTGAGTTCCCCTTCTTTTTTTTTCTTTCTTTCTTTCTTTTCTCACTGTAAAAAAATATACACAACAAACATACTTGCACCATAATCCAATGTTTTAAGGGATTATGATAGTTGATATAATTTGTGAATATTCTATTATTTCTCTTAGTCCAAATATTAAATGGTACTTTACTAATAAGTAAACAATCAGCCTTTGTTTCGAGAAAATTATAGCATGGACTATATATAACTCAATCAAGCAAGCATACATCAACCTGAGTCAAATGCAGTAGACTTATCTCTGAATAATCTTATATAGAGCTCTTCCTCCACACAAAACTCTTACAAACACCATTTATATCGGTGCCTTAATGCGACCGAATTTAGATTGTGCCATCAGATTAAACTTGGACTTATTGTTAGTCAATCCAATCACAAAATATGCAAATTCCAAATTATTCTAAAGAATTAAAAGGTCCAATTCAAGTTTATGATTCTTTTGAACAAACTATTTATAAGCATGTTAAGGTAACTCTTAACCCTGAATCATAATAAATATGACACTTCCAATTGCACAATGAAGCAATGAACATGATTTAAGGGTATTTACAAAGATAAATTTAAGCATTCAATATATAAACACCATACTTGAATGTAATAGAACAACATAATTGAAAAGTGGCTTTCTATGAACTCACAATTTGCAACTCTTTCAACACGATGCATACTTTCTAAAGCGCATGCAGCACTTGGACAGAACAATAACACATAAAAGGAGTTTTTGAAAATATCTTCTATTGTGTGCGGTGGTGTATATAGAATTTCTAGATATGTATGGACGCCCATATTGGTGCACTGTGTTGTCGAGTTGGTTGTACAGAGTGAAAACATGACTTTAACTTTTCCGGGTCACGCTTGGGTGCGTGGGGACCTTGGTTCAATGTACACAGCCCAGCCCCATTAAAATATCATTATATAAGCAAAAAATACTATACCAATAATAAATATTATTATTGCTATAAAAATAACTATTTTTTTTTTTGAATATAATAAGCCCACACAAACAAAAAAAAAAAGACATCATTGCAGCACTGTGAGAGATTTTGAGGCGTCTTTCAATAAGGAGGATCTAGACTCAGGAAGTGAGATTTGCTCTCAAAGCCGCCATGTCCAAACTTTGAAAATTCAAAGGCGAGCTAGATCTAGCTTATACGGGCATTGGCTCACGACTTATATTCTCAAAGGTACTTTCAGGCTTTTTTACCTTTCTCGTAAAAAAGCTTGGGATGCGAAGGAATAAATGATTTCTGATTTGTTAGTCGAACCTTCCATCGGTACTCCGAACTATTTAAAATAATTTATCTTTTTTAATTAACTGCTTTCGTTTCCAAAACACGGGGTAATAAAAAGAGAGCCCTAAGCCATTATAAAAAGAATAAAACAAAAGGCAAAGGATAGCAAAAGCGGATCCATCTCATTCCTCCTATTCATTCCATCTCATATCGTTATCAAATTAGAGAAATTATTACGCTTTAATGAATGGCTTATCTCTGAGCCATTCTACTCACGTGATCGTCCAAGGTTATAAAATTCAACACGCGCCGAGAAACGAGACTCCGCCATTGTCGCTCCTCGAAATGCACGCAGAGGAAAAAAGGCGATGACTTTCTTCTTCTTCTGCTGCAAGTAGCCCTTTCTTTTTCACCTTCGCAGTTCAAGGCATGGAGGTGAGCCAAGATTTAATTTTTATGCTGCTCTGTTTTGGAAGAAAAAGGGGGGAAAAAGCTGACCTTTGGTGGTTTGCAATGTTGGAATCAGAGGTCGAAGCATAGACAAATCCCGGCGTTCGGAAACTGGGATTACTGCGACGACATGCCCATCACACAGTACTTCGAGTCTGCCAGGCAGGCGGGACTGGCTAGAGCCGGTTTCTCAAGGAAGTGCTGTGAGGAAGGTTACTGTAACGTACCGGTTGCCATGCCGGTGAAGTTGGCGTACCAGGACGGCCTTCCTCGACGAAAGGTCTCAAATCTTCGCCCCACTTTTTTGTCACTCTTTGTTTGTTTGGTATCTTCTTTACTATCACACTTATTGGAAGCCGCAGAAGCAGAGGAATCAGGGGAAACAAAAGCCCAAGGCAGTGGATGAGGATTTGTACAAGATTCCGCCCGAGCTTCTTTACCAAAAGCCGAAGAAAGTATGCTCCCTCTCTTTCTGTCTTGCTCTAAGAATTTTGTCTTTCTGAATTGGCTCTGCTTCTCTTCCTTACTTGTAGGAGCGAAGCCTGAGGAATTTGTTCTCAGGATGTTTGGGATTTAGTCGAAGCGATTGAGCTTCCAATCCCTTCTTCTTTTATTTAGCAATTTGACTCTAGGGTTAACGATTTGTCTGTATTAATGTGTATTTAATTGAAGCTTTTGCTGATTGTTTTCATAATAAATTGATGGAGAGAATTCAGAATTATGTAGTTTCTATACTTTCGATCGTGATCTGAAGAAAATAGAGTTAATAATTTAAATTTAATAATTCAAATTCCTATTCAATTGCAGCAGGGAAATTGAATTAAGCATTCACACAACAGAGTTCTACTAATAACACAACGCAAAATAAAAATTCCATATAATTCTTATTGATTTAACATCCAAAATACAAAGAATTACATCAAAATACTAGTAAAGTTCTTACCATATAATACCTGCAACTGAGCACGCACACAGGCCAAGGTAAGAATGCTGAAGTCAACATTCTTTTTTTGCCTCAAGTTTCAGTGTTGCTTTGTCTTTTGCCATTGGTCTTAAAGTTTAAACTCTTGATATACAAAAATTCAAAATTCACTGCCAAATGTCATATTGAGCTCAATTTCTTCGATAATATATTTATATAAATTTTTTTAAAACAGTAATGACATTAATTTTCTAAATAATTAATTTCCTCTCAAATGACTCCCCTATCTTTCATCTTGGTTTCATTACCTCAGCACTGCAAGGAAATTTTATTTAAATTGTGATGTTTCTCTTATAAAAGGCACCATTCCAATAATCATGATAAAACTTTGTTGAAAAATTTTACATACAATTGGATTAGATAAAAGCTATATTGATAATGTGATATTTTTTAAATATAAAATTATAAATTTAATTGAAAAGAGGGTTAGCCCTTTAAATTAGAAAAAATAGAGTTGGGTACAACAGAATAGCTAAACCCTAAACAAGATAATATATACAACACATCTTATAAAATCAAAACTAGGAAACCAAGAATCTAAGCCTGGGGGGCGACTCTCTGGAGTTGCTTGCTCTAGAAGTATCCAGTAGAAGTATCTATTTAAGGTGGCTTAGATCAGTGAGCAAGCTATCTGTGCCAAAAAATATGGCCCCAAAATTGTCAACTTCCTTCTTGGTCCAAAAATCTTCTTCGAGGGACATATAAAGCCATAAAGATTTGAATAAAGTTGAATAACTATAGCAAACGCCAGAAAACAAACGTTTTAAGGCTCCCAATCATGACCCAAATGTTCTCGAATCTGGAGAGTAAAATTTCTGCATTGTGGAGGTTCCAGAACATCTTCACCCAGCAAATTTTGCTTGTAGACCTAAAAAAAATTTAGAGCAAATGAAAACCTCCAGTATTTCAAGAACCTTCAGCCATATAACCTCATCAAAGATCAAAAAGATTAACCTCATAATGTATGAGGAAACAGTCCTGAGTTATGCAAATAGCCACAAAACTATTTCTCCACAATCTATTCAGAAAATCTTCAGCAACATGAAATGATAAGAGCAACGAAGCCATGGATAGTAACTCCACCAGCCGAATAATATAAAAAAGAGATTCATAAAAGCCAGAGGTAACTCAAAAATATCCCAAGTAGAAAACTGCATATAGATAAGTAGAGAAATGAACAATGTCACCTGATGCAACAGCCCCAATTACCCTCAGGCGAAGACATCCTATGGGAGAGCATAGCCATGCAATAGAAGAGAAGCCTAAATCAAAACCATATCTATCAAATAAGTATATCATTAATGACCATCGACATACACATTCATAGGACAAAACTAAAGACAGCTTTCCAAAGTCCCATAACCATAGAGCAGACAACCTGAAAAGAGGCAGCCAAAATCAGAACCAACATTAGAGAGATACTAGGTGAGCCCCACAGTAGAGAAAGAAGAAAAAGAATCCTAAATCTATGCATTAATCCAGCCAAGTATGAATTCTAGTTTAGAATCACTGCTCACCAAGAAGAGGCAATAAACTTAAAATTGCGGCAGCAAGTAATGTCAAGGGTTTAAGGGAACCGAAAGCGATTTTGAAATCTTCTATAATTACGCTCGTTCCAAAGTTCATAGATCACCAATCTCACAGTTAGCAACAATAATTTAACACCCCATTTGCCAAAGTTTAATGCTGAATATCAAAGGATCTAACTATACGACAGCCGGTGTTGAAGGGGAAGGATGCTTTTAAGACTTCAAAAGAATAATGGCAATAAAAAATGTGAATGAGATTAATAATGGCTGAAACATAAAGGACAAGAAAGATTCACTTTCAGACCTCTAGCACATAAGACATCTGCTGTTTTGTAACCATTCATGAATCCTTTCCATGTAGCTAGCACATAACGCAATATTACCTTTAAACCAAATACTTTTGTGTCAATTAATGACAGCCAAATGATTGTAGCACACCCTTAGCTTTTGCAAGAGTAAAGGAATCCAGACCTTCAAATTTGATATTGAAAGTTCCATCAGAGAGCATATGTAAAGAGAGCGTAGATAGCATACTATTAGCAATGTTAAGAAGACTTTTGACAAAAGCAAGGAGGGAAGAAATTCTCCAGGCATGGAGAGTCGAGGGACCGAACATTACTTGCCACCAGTTGGAAAATAATAGTTGGAGAACGCATTTTGTGAAGCCTAGATAATGTAATCTCTATTAACATACATATCAAAAGCTTTTCGAAGATGATATTTGCGCAAAAAAGGATTTTTCTAAGAGTTGAAATCCTGAAGGACAGCATTAGCCATAATAATATTATCTGAGGCAGACCTCCCTTTTATAAAACCAAATTGAGCCGAGTTAATGAGTTTGGGCAGTAAAAGAGCCACTCGACCTGCAATAATCTTGGCAATTGTTTTATAAATGATATTAAAGAGAAATAGGCCTATAATCTTGGATAGAATTAGATTTGTTTGCTTTTGGAACTGAGAGATATGGCAGAATGTGCCAGCCATCTTGGCATTTGGCTAGTAACAAAAAAATTCTAAATGGCTTGAAGCACCATAGGACCCATCTCGTTCCAAATAACTTGATAGAAATATCTATTGAGTCCATCTGGACCAGGAAATGAGTTTTTGTTAAAACTAAAAATGACACGTTTAATCTCTACCACTGAGAGAGTATGAACAATAGACGACAAGTCTTCGGCAGGAACACCAGTTAGACAGGGCCCCGATTCAACATCAACATTGCAATTTGAATTATACAAGTTAAAAGTACCTAATAGCATGGACCAGCAGAGGAACATCAATTGTAGTAAAAACATAATATTTCTGTTTTTCTGCAAATTGATATGAGAAAATAAGAATTTTAGATCAGTTTGTCCCTGCTTGAGTCAATGAACCTTAGCCCTTTGAACAGCCCAGCTAAAGTTATTAAAATATTCATAAACTAAAGCATGAGTAAATTGGATCATCTCTGCATTCCCAATTGGATCATTTGAGTTCAATCTTAGATTATTGGATAGGAGTTGACAGTTTCGAAGACCAACCAGATAAGAATCTATATTTGATTCCCTCTCAAGAGATGTGCATTCCCAGACTTTAGTTGCCTTGAAAACGTTAAGAAAAATATTTATGGGCTTGCCCACATGATTTTGTAACCATAAATCGCAAATAATGTCATCAAAACCCGACAGCTTGGCCAATAGTTTTTAAAGCAAAACCTTTCCCAAAGGCATAGCGGAAGATAGGTCATGATCAGAGGTGTCGGGGGCAACACTTTTTAAGAACTAGGAAATTAGTTGAACCACAACAAATTACACAATATCGTATTCAGTTTCGCATAAATTGGGTTAGCTTTCTACTGATTAAACCAAGTGAAATTAGGCCCAGCGGCTTGAAGCTCAAACAACCTAGAGTCAGCAATAAAAAATTAAATGAATCAAGCTTCTGAATGGGAGGTGAAGGTCCCCCAACCTTTTCTTTATAGTACCTAATACAGTTGAAGTCCCCAAGTATGGCCTAGGGCTCATCCAGAATTTCAGCAATTTATGGGCGCTCCTTCCATAAAATGTGTCTCTCATAATCAGCATTACCGACATAAACAAAAATAATCCAAAAGCTATTTCTAGTAGACATGAGTTTCCCATATTCATAAATTGAGCATGAATTTGAATATGCTGAAAAAAAAACTGAGTTTCACTTTAACCATATCCAGCCAACAGGGTCAAAAGAGAAGCTATAAAAGTTTCTTTCGTTATTAAACAAAAGAAAATTGTTGAGAAAGAACGGATCTTGGTATTGGGCCAATTTGATTTTTGGCTTAAGAATAGCTATAAACTTAATGTTGTTGGACTTAATAAAGTTCTTAACATCAAGAAGCCATATGTGAGAGTGGAGGTCTCTCACATCCAAAAGCAGTGAGATTGGTCATAACAAAAAACAATAACAAGCTTTATATGAAATATAGAAAAGAGAAAACGAGCTTCTAGTGAAGCTTAGATCTTACCCTTCTATGTCTGTTAAGCATTATTGGTAGTAGAAGAGATGCTCCAGTTGGTAGGAGAATTTGAAGATGGTGGGATTATAGAAGCTGGTGGAGAGGTGACTATTGGTGAATGTAGCGAAGGAGTAGTAGGGACTGGACAGGAGATAACTAATGAAGATTGCAACAAGAAAATATTAGGGGGTGCAGTCAGATAATGAGGTTCACAGTGGGATTGAAGAAGGACATTACCGTTATCAGTGGCATTTGGCATTTTGATTGGGGAGCGAGTTTGTGGAGAAGGAGTGGAGTTGGGATTTGAGACAGCCGGTGGGTTGGGAGGACTTCTGAATGTTAAGAGTGGGCTCCTGAATGGGAGATATGGTTACAACTGAAAAAGAGTGGCATAATCGGGTTGTTGTGCTGTGAGTGGCTAGGTGCACAACTTAGTGAGGCAGAATAAGTCCTCTGATTTCTTCTGATACGACTTCTACTTCTCAAGTCTGTATCCGGGACATGTTTAGCACAATCACATGCAGCAGGAAAGAATGATTGCAAACCTCGCAACATTTGGGGATCCAATAGTAAAGAACTGATTGAGTAGTTGTCTTTCCATTGATGGTAATTTTAATGAATCAAGAAGAGTTGCACTGTTTATCAACCTCCACACATATCCTACCAAAAGCAATCCTGAACCTGACAGATGTGACGTTATTGGTCATTAAAGGTTTTCCTACCGCACTTGCGATTTTCGAAAGAGTAGCAGTGGACTAGTTTAAGGGGAAGTTTACCGAATTTAATCTTGAGGGGAAGGAAGAGAAAGATGTTAGAGACGGAACAGAATCGAGTCCAAGGCCGTTCATCCTCAGGACAGGTGAATCCGAGAAGAGAAACCACCCGACATTGTGAAGAGGGAGAAGGAGCCTTTTAGCTTCCAAAGTTTGGTCATGGCTTCAAGAAGAACTTTGTAGGAGTGTGTTTTCCCAAGAGAATAACCTATGAGACAATTTGTCCATATTTGAGCTCGTCGATATGGACATTCCAGTCTAGAAGGAGGGTGATAAGAGAGTGAGAGCATAATCCCTAGAGGAAAAGAGGGACTTCCAGTTTATCTAAGAAGAGGTCTTAGCGAAATATGAGCGAGGGGTAAAGACGAAGGAGATGTAGCACAGGAGAGATTTTGTATGTGTGGAAGCGGCGGTGGCCCCAGAAGAGAAGGGTCGCCATTTGCAGTGAAGGAAAACCCTACGGTTTTTCCGAGAACCAAAAGAGGAACGAGAGCAAAACGAGAGCTAACGAAGCTAGATAAAATTATTAGAAATGCTATTGCTACTATTACTCTAAAATATATAGATATGTATTAATTTAATGTGTAATGTTGAATATATTTTTGTGGGATTTATATTAAAAATAAAAAAAATAATTTTTTATTTTATTTTATAATTTTTTAAAATATTTTATAAATATTCTAAAATAATACAAAAACAAATTTTAATTTTATTTAATCATATTTTAGCATATAAATTTTATATAAATAAAATTTATATCCAAAACAAATAAAGAAAAAATTTAGAAAATAAAAATGTTTTTTATATTAAAATATAATTTATTGTTAAATATTTAAAAAAATTGTGATATGTATGTTATATTTAAAAAAGTTATGTTAATTTATAAATTAATAGGAAGTTGGTGATAATTTTTTTTTTATTGTGGTCATGAATAATTATTTTTTTAATTTTTTGAGATAAATACTTAATTTTTTATTTATTTATTAAAATATTTAAGAATTCTCAGAAATAAGCCCATAATTTAGGCAATTGGGTGCAAGTTCAAAATTTTACAGTAGCCGAAAATAAAATTTGGCTCAAAATCAAAGATCTCTAGTGCATGAAGAACTTGAGACTCGTTACTCTACCCCTTCATTCTGCGGTTTCTCCGCCATTTTAGCTGATCTCCCAACCATTTACCCCTAAAAACAGAGGAAGCCCCATAAAAAGCTATTTTTTCTTCCATTTTCTAGGGATCCTCCTTCCCTGTCTCTGTCTCGACCCTCTCCCCTTTCTCTGAAACGAGGATCACAGGCGGTTTTTTGAAACCAAGTAAGGACAAAACTATAGAGGGGAATGTCAACGCCCTCATCAAAAGAGCCGAGCGATTCCGAGATCGAGCTCAAAAGGAAGATGAGCAGTACCGCCTCTTTCTCCACTGACGGCGGAGAGGACGAAGAAGACGATACCGATGAAGGCGAAGATGACCCGAAGAACGTCCAATTGGTGCTTGGGCCTCAGTTGGGTCTCAAGGAGCAGCTCGAGATGGACAAGGTTCCTCATTTTTTCCTTTTTTCTGTTTTTTTAGGGGGAATGAAGATTTTTTGTTCTTTATTGGTTTATTTTGTGCGGATTAGGATGACGAGAGCCTGAGGAAATGGAAAGAACAGCTGCTTGCCGGCGTTGATCTGTCCGATGTTGGAGGCATGCCTGTTACCTCTTTTTATGTTCATCGTTGATTTCTGTTCCTGGTTTGTGTTTTTCTAATTTATGCACATCTCCAAAAGAATCCTAATAATCAATCTAATTTAATGTTAGAGGTTTTATTTGATGTAATGCAGTGATCAATATTTGTGCTGTACATTATTGCGCTGAGAATTGATTAAAAAAATCCCTTTTTTGCTGAGCTAATTAACAGTCAAATCTTTCGTATATGCACTTAC
The DNA here is from genome assembly GCA_016760335.1 of Gastrodia elata. Lineage (NCBI taxonomy): Eukaryota > Viridiplantae > Streptophyta > Magnoliopsida > Asparagales > Orchidaceae > Gastrodia > Gastrodia elata. The sequence goes on from CM028673.1 coordinate 15,548,610, forward strand.
TATAAATTTTCCCTTTTGTTATGTATTCAAACTTGTGGTTGTATTAAACTGATATAATAACATTGCTGAGCTAATTAACAGCCAATTCTTCATTTCCAGTTGTATTTTTTTGGGGGTTGTTTTTGGAGAGCTATAGGATTTTTCAAAAAAAAAAAAGCGTTGAATAATAAAATAAACAAAAACTTTATGATATACATGTAAAAACTTCAATCTTCCACTGTTATAAAGTCACCTAAATTTCTTTTATGAATTCGTAAATCAGTCAAGATTTTAATCAAAGAATTTTTTATAATGCTGAGTTCTTACAGAGAATCCAGATCCAAAAGTGACCATCCAGAGTCTCACAATCATCACTCCTGAAAGGCCAGACCTTGTTCTGCCAATTCCTTTTGCTTCAAACCCAAAGGGCTATGTATTTGCTCTCAAGGATAGCAGCCATTACCGCCTTAGGTTCTGCTTCACTGTCTCAAACAACATTGTATCAGGACTCCGGTATACAAACACAGTGTGGAAGTCTGGACTGAGAGGTAGAGCAGAAAAAAAAGGAGGGATCATATTTTATTAATCCTTATAATCCTTAACTTCTTTATCAAGTTGTTTCTCCATAATGTACAGTTGAGAACACAAAGGTGATGTTGGGGACTTTCAGCCCTCAGAAAGAGCCGTACATCTATGAGCTTGAAGAAGAGACTACCCCTTCTGGCATATTTGCAAGAGGATCTTATTCTGCCAAAACAAAGGTTAAGAGAATTCATATTTGGGGTGCCTTTGCCATTGTGTATCTCTTAAAATGATACAAGAAATCTTATGGTGTTTTTCTTTGTCAACGTTTCAGTTTATGGATGATGATGGCAAATGCTATTTGGAAACGAGCTACTACTTCGAGATTAAAAAAGATTGGTCATAGGCTTCTTTTTGCAGAACTACAAATCAGACTGACAGATTTCATCCTAGCTTACGCATCCTGCGGCACGTTTATGAATTATTTTGAGTTTTTTGCTTTTAGCGTGCGAAGTTAACTGCATTCTTATGTGTTGTTGGTGTGCAAGCTGTATAAAGATTCGTTTTTTTTTTTTTTTTTTCTAGAAAGGGATTTCACTTATTCTGTTCCTCAATTGAGCTCTTATGAGTTCTTTAAATGCTGTTATTCTAGCTGTGCAACTTTCTGTTATCCATTATGTTCATTTCGCTTTTTTCAATTTATTGCTCATGCTCTCAGAATTGAAGTTCTGAAGAATAAGTGATATGCTATTAGGAAGAGGAGCATACATGCTATTTATATATACACGCGTACATACTTACATATATATATATATATATATATATATATATATATATATATATAGATATAGATATATGTTTGAACCTACTCAACCTTTCCTTTTAATTTGCTTATCAAACTATTCAATTAGTATTTGTGATTAGTATTGAATTTGGTGGAGCATTGAGTGCAGCCTCGGCGGGATGCACTTAGATGTACAGAATGATGCGTTCGTGTAAGCAGAAACTGGAATGATAGTGGAGCATCAATTGTGTTTGGAGTGATTTTGGATTAGTCACGGGTCACTTGCAGCTTTGTATGCAAAATTAGCTTTAGGAGTTGAGTTGATTTCAGTTGGTAGCATTGGGCACGCTTAGATGGTTGCTACTAGGCACCTAGTTGGGAACTGGATGCGCTCAAGCGCTCCAGTCATTGGAACTGAGGGTTGGGCCCAAGTGTTTTTAGCTTAAAAATTGATTTTTGGGCAGCTTTGGGGGTTGGGTTGTGTGGGGTTATAAATTCTCTTGTGCATTTATATAAAATATGAGGCTTGAGAAGCTTTGGTAGCTGTGAGAAGTTGAGAAATATGTGCGAAGGCTGTGAAAAGCTAAAGAGAAAAACTAAAGGTGAGAGAGCTCCAAGTCAAGAGAGAGTGAGAAATCTTTTGTATATTCTTTTTCTTATTTATAGTGAGTTTATCTTATTCATAGTGAAAGTTTTTTGCAGTGCAAATTTGTATTGTTTTTTTAAATTTGGAATTTTCCACATGAATTTATGCGTGCTTCATATGATTGTTTTTTACTTTCATGCTTTTATTTGTTGTTTGCTCTGGTGTAGCGATTTTGGGTCCTTGGTGTTTTTGCTGCAAGATCTTCATCATTGCATGATAATGGCTAAGGGGGAGATTGAATCCCCAACAACTAGTATCAAAGCATGTTAAATTTTGTTCAAATGGGATCAATGGCGGACGAGACATGGTTTTGCATGAAGAAGTTCAACGATATAAATTTTGCACTGTAGAGGATGCATATTGAAGATTTGTTTTACTAAAAGAAGTTGTACGTAAAACAATAATTATATAATTGTTGCTTTTATGAGGATGTACGAAACCCTTTGCATCAAATAAGGTATTTTTGTTGTAAAAGACATTTAATATGAAGATGGCGGATGTATTACAGCTTAGTGATATGATATGTGAACAACTTCAATACCGTAATGAGTTAAGTGAGCTCATTAAATGTCATGTTAGATAACGAGGTCTAAGCACTTTTATTGTTGTCTTCATTATTGTAAAGTTGGGATGCTTTATTGAAAGTGACCAATTCTTTGGGGGCTATATAACCTTGAAATTTGATGATGTAGTTAGATTTATTTTGAATGAGGACATTATGAGAAGAATTGATGGTGAGCTGTTAACATCAGCCTTGAATGTTACAAAAACAGGAAAGAGTTAGAACATGGATCAAGCCATAGCAGCGAAGTTGATGAGCAAAGTTAAATATTGGTACTACAATAAAGAAGGTGTTGTGCAGTGAAGCATCGGGTATTTTGGAGTGAGCACAAAGATCTCGAATTAATTTGAGGCAATTCGGATGCGAAGAAGACGTAGTAATGGTACTTAGAGAACTCTGGGTTACTAAGTTGAGGGACTAGTACTTGATCATGGCCAATTGTCTTTGGATATTATGAAGATGTGCAAAGGGCTAAGTTTTGGGCGCTTGAGCTCCCCAAGCATCTTATAATCTGTAAGAATTCTTTGTGGGCCAAAGAGACAATGCTCGTTGTATATAAGTGCAACCAACAGTACTTGAAGGCTCGATGCTTGAGCTCGCCTCATCGCGGTTCTGTCTTCATCAATCTCTTCTTAATCAGAAGAGTATCCGGCAATTGTAGGATCATATTTAGAAAAACAAGTTAAAATAAACATCAGTAAAAATTATAAGAATTCTTTTTTTGAAGAATTTGAATCTTATTATATAAATATGTACAACCCATTAGATTTATATTTGTCAAAAATTGAAATCTCGACATTATTAACAGTAATAAAAAAATCACATAACTGCAGGGCAAAAAACGGTATTAAAAAACAATTAAATTTGTCGAGGTTTATCTAATATCTTCGAACAAGAAGTTTGTTGGCCGACAAATATAAGTGTCGAGGTCTAGCATTACAAGCAGCATTTCCACGAGCAAAGCCCAAATCTCGCCATGGTTTCACCCTTCAAAGAAGATAAGGCGCCGCAAAGTATTCTTCTATTCCCTCCTCATGCCACCCCTTCATTCTGTTCTTGCAAATGTGATTGAAATACCTTTTCGATTGGATTAATGCATCCGCTTGATCGCACCTGCGTCAATCTCGGCAGCTCATAGATGTCCACCACTAGAATTTCGCGGTGTTATCTGTTTTCTTAACCAACTCCTGGAAAAGGAAGGGGCTTCAAACTCGAAGCTGTCAGTAGATGCCCTTAAACGTCTATATATGCTCATGCTCACGATCTTCTATAATTGAATGAGCGGCTTGACAGATTAGTTTTCTATTTGGTACCAAAAAATTGTTTCATAAATTATGTAATCAAATTTTTTTACTATAAAATTCTAAATTTTATCGATTTGACCTACCTGGCTAAAGTGCAGAACATTGAATTCGCCTGCATTTTGTATAAGGGAACTCAGGCATCAAGCTTCAAATGTATATTGGGAATAATTTAGCCGGCATGCAGACATCTTGGTGTTATTAAGATCGTAGTGATATTAATATGTGATGCTATTTAGGTATTATTATTATCTATTGTTTCAGTGTTATACTATTATGTACATTTATATGATATATGTTATGCAAATAAAATGATATTTTAAGAATTTTAGCAGCTGGGCCTTGATGGCAAGGAAGAAAGCACCGCACAGAACTTACACTAGACTTTATATTGAGCACCCACAAGATCACCACCCTCCACCAAATTTTTGCTTCTGGTCTTGTTTATCATGCTCTTACTCAAAAGAGCTCCACCGCATCAGTTAGAGTGTGTAATCGCATGCAACAGCATTCTCAATTTCAAGGGACATATAAATTTAGGTGTTGAGCAGTAAATTGTAATTTTTGGGATTTACAATTAAGATATTTGCAAGGCAAACTCTGAAAATATTCTGATAACATTGCATAACATTACATAGCATCAATATGTTGGTGAACCAGACCACCTTTGGTATGTTTCCCGTTAGAATGGATAGAAACAGCTGAACTAGGAGAGCCTTTGTTGAAGTCAAGAACCTTCTTAGAATTAAACCAAAATGCTTGCTGATTTACCTTGTTAAAGCACAAGCGTCATTAGATGATGAGGTAAGTAATGAATTTTCACATAAAAATTATTTTTTCTTAGGACTTCATGCTACCTATGCTACTTATGCTACTTTAAAGAAGAAGCATAAGAAATTGAAGAAATCATTTAGAAAAATGGAATTATTTAATGAATCTTTTAAGAGGGAGCTTAATTTCTTATAAGAGATATTTAATAATTAGCTTCATAGGATAAGTTGAACCAAATGAAGTTGCCCATGGAGAATATCTTAGGTTGGTCAAGAAAATGAGTAATTTAAGTTTTTTTGTTAATCTTTGGAAATAAATTTGATGAATATGAAGCTAGATGTTTCTTTAGTTATTAGGTACCTTAGAAGAGAAGGAGATTTAAACTTTTTGGAGATCAATTCTTCCCAAGAGTGTGCTATACTTGTGGTAATTTATACTTTTCACCTATGTGTTGGGTAATTAGAGAACATTTAGCTGAAGTTCATATATGAACTATTCCCTTTAGAAAATAAAAGTAGGTTTGGACCTCTATCCTAATTTTTTATTTGTTTTATAGATAGCATATCTTTAGGAAGAGCAAGCGAAAGCATGTGAAAGAAAAGCATGCTTCATTTGGGGTTGGCACTTACTCTTTCTAGCATCTATAAATTTTCATTGCTTGCATTTATTTAGGGGGAGCTTATCCTTGAATTAATATATGGTTTCAATGATTAAAATTTTATCTTATAAGTTTTTATTACCTTAAAATGTCTCTCGAGTTGTTATTACCTTAAAGGAGCAGAGAATCTTAAGTTTTTTATTTATAGTTAATTTTCTAGTAACAATAAAATATATATTACAATTAATAAAAAATAAGTTTATTGAACTTTGGGTTTATATATTTTTATCTCATCTAGATTAATTTTGATAAATGCAAAGTATAATTTTGTTTTTGCATAGAATCAATAATTTTATCAAGTGAATATTTTAGGAAGCCCTTATTAAGAGATTGAAATCTTAATTGCTGGCTTTTGTAGCCCAAATGACACTACTAAGAGACGGGTAAATTGGGTATTGATTTGAGAAAAATAAAAAATTTAAACCTTTAGAATATTTTAATAAAAACTTAAATATAATATAGCACACAACACAAACTCAGGTTAAATAAAATAAAGAATATATACAACACAAAGAACTTTGGGGACCTCTTGTCTCTATGTCCGCTCTTTGGAGATTTGTCTTTTCTAAAATCAATTGAACAAAAAGTCTCCCCTTCGCACATTGATAGACGGAAAAGCCTTCACTCATTTGCAAAACTTTTACAGAGTAACGGGACAATCTCTCATTTCTAAATCTTTGCCTCGGCGGAGCTGCCCCAAAAATCTCTCTAGTATAATCCCAACTAGAGTTGGGTAAGAAATATTACTGAAATAACTATAGAAATGCATCTTATAAAACTCTTCTTGAAGATACTCTTAGAAAGCTTTATAATCTTTGAGATTGAGAAAGAGATTTAAGAGTTGTTAGATTTCTTTTGCCTTTTGAATTCTTTTGTTGTAAAGCCTCTATGATAGTATAAGAAGTTTTTATTTCAATCAAAGGTGCTTTGGAATGATGGGTTTAGTCTCTATTTATAGCAGAAGCGAGATGGTCCAAAATAAGACAATAGTTAGATTTAGCAATAGGCATGCGCCTAGGTGCTTGGGCATGATTCTTGGCCTAGTAGTTTTCTAAACGAGCCACTTTGGACGGGATCCAAAAGGCGCATCCTGCCTAGACATGTTTGGGTGTTCGCACTTAAACGCACCAGTTTATGCATGCGCATGGGCACATGACTAGCAAGTGATCATCTATATTAGTTTTCTCTTTTAGCTCAGTTGCTCAATATTTAGCCTCAAGGCTTAGTAGTTTACATATGAAAAACCTATGTCTAATTATATGATTACAAATGTAAGTATAAATTAGGTCTTCTAAATAGTTGTTGACTATTTATTTGATGGCTCCTTCTGCTAGTTGTTGCATCTAAGCTTTGTAGTGCCATCCAGCTATCTTTAAGTTTTCTTGATTATTTTTTCTCCAAATTTTCATTTGCTACTTTAAGACTTGAGCACTATCATCTCTAACTGTTGAGTAACTAAAACCGGAAGCTAGCCTATAACTTTAGCTTCATCTTAAACTCAACACATATATGATTATTGGAAGTTATGTTTCAATATACATCCACTAAGCCAAATATGATTGAACTCTTAGAGTCAACCTTAAGTTTCAACTCAAATGTGCTAATTCAATCACAAGCTAGCTCTATTCTTATATATGTTTTTTTATTGGAAATATAATTGATGTGCATATTATATTAGTGCTTTTATTTTTATAGGAGAATTTTGGCAGCTTCACGGAGAGATGACTTTGAGGAGGATAACTTTGTGGTTTTGTGGTCAAAGCATACGAGGGATAAATTTGTATGGGCTTCTCTGTCTACTTGGAAAAAACAAAGGATGACATTTTAGTGGAAATTCCTAGGTGGTGAATTTTTGAAAAGTGGATATTGAGTTTATGTTAAAATATCACAATTTAATTAAATTAAATGAAAGTTTCATAAATTTAATGTTATTATGTTAAAATTTAATTTGCCCTCCTTTTAGATAGTGTCATTTGGGTCCTTCAACACAACACTTATCTCCAAAGAATAGGTAAGGGAAAAATGAGGAGTTAAATAATCAGCTAAATGAAAAAAAATTTTTGTTCAACTGGCCAACAAATCTTTTGAGGCTCCCAAGTTGACTACGGATTATAATATCCTTGCCTACCTTCATAAGCTCCATGCTTTGCTCAATATTTGTGATGCGCACATGATGTCCAAGGAGCTTAGATAGACTTTGATAAAGGCATTATAGGAGATGGCATTCTTTTCTTATAAGAATTTAAAAGAGGCAATGTATGTTCAGAGTCATCATGCGTCACAAGGCTTGAAATAAAAGTACATGTTCTCATAGAGACCAAAAAGCTTATTAAAGCTGATTTTATCTAAAGAAAAAATACGCTATCTAGATCGCAAATATTGACCAAATAAGGTAGAATAACGAACAAATTCATGTATGCATTAACATTGACTTTTGATATCTAACTAAAGCATACTCTAAAGATGATTTCCCACTTTTAAACCCAAAACTCATGGTTGGTAGTGCATCGAGCCATGAAATGTTCTTGTTTATTGGTCATCAGGATACTATCAAATAAAGATCGCAACCAAAGATAGGAAACATGCCTTTTTGAACTCCGTTAGCATATATTGTTATACAACAATGCCCTTTGGATTACAAAAATCTCAAAGCCACATAGCAACTAACAATTACCTATATCTTTGATGATCTCATACACATGAATGTTGAATGATATGTTGATGATTTTGTGGTGAAGATTAAGGCTTCTAAAATCCGCACTAGTGATTTTAATATTGTATTTGAAAGAATTCAAAAATTTGACTTGAAGATGAACCCATTAAAATGTGCCTTTGGAGTTTTATCCAATAGTTGCTGGGATTCATAAGTGCTCCACAGAGGGATCATAATTGACATTTCTAATGTAAAGATGATTGTGGAATGTCCATCGCTCAAGACATTGAAGTAGCTACACTCACTATAAGACAACTTACAATATAAAGTTAATTTCTAATCTTTTTGGAATTTGTCAACTCTTTAAATTATTGAAGAAGAATGTTCTGTTTGTATAAGATGATATGTGAGGCTTTTGACAAGATAAAATAATGTATGTTGCATTCACCAACATTGGCAGTGCTGATTCTTGGAATACCTCTAATCTTATACACAATTGTCCTAGAGATTTAGATGGGGGCCTAATTGCACAAAATAATAAAGATGGGAAAGAAAATTCCATTTACATGTCATCCAACGAGTGATTTATGTAGAGATAAAATACTCTTCAATTGAGAAATAATGATCGGCTTTAGTTCTTTGCACAAATTTCGGTATTATATGTTACACGTAAAATTGCAATGATATTAAGGTTAAGTCCCTTAAAGTTTCTTATGACGAGACTAGTATTGACATGATGTCTGGTTAAGTGGGTGATGTTATTTATTATCACAACATATGTGCTGCAAAAAGCCAAAAAGGGACAAACATTACCAAATTTATGGCTGCATGTCATTCATTGTTAGAAGATTCATTCGCGGCGTTAACGCTCTAAAGTGCACAAATTCTAGAAATGATGATCATCAAGCTCGACGAGGCTTTCTTTACAGCTATAAAATTTAATAAATATTAAAAAATATGCATCATTCAATAACTCATTCCATTCAATCAATTATAGAAAGCTTAAGCTTGAGTTGACATTTTATTACAATAAGAGATGCACAACTTCTAAGATTTACTACATGTTCTTGTCCTACCCTCTCTACAAAGGGAATTTAGGCTACCATTACAATGAAAGTAATGAGAAAGCTATAGAAAATAATGAGCACATACGTTGCTCTTACAAGAAATATGAAAGAAAAAATGAGTAAAGAGTACAATACGTAGGAACAGCTGTAGGCGTTCTCTTCGTCTTCTCTTCTCTTCAATCTCTTTCTTCTCCCTTGCTCTTCGTGTTGTTCTCTCTTGAAGCTGAAACAGCCTTTTGGTTCACCTTGAAGGTTAGGGTTTCCCCTTACAAATGATGTTTTTCCAAAATGAAAATTAGAACCCTTTCTCAGCTTTTCTTCTTCTCTTTTATAACCTCTTTTCCTGCCTTCTCTTCTTCATGCAGCCATTATTTCCTCTTAAGAATTGGAGTTTAATCAATTTTATTCCCTTTATTTTTCTTGGAACAGCAGGTCTTCATTGCTTGCAATCAATTTTGGTGTGGGAAAATGGAAAAATTAATGTTTTTTTGGCCTACCCAAAGCTGATTTGAAACATGTATTTAAGGCAGACTTCTGGCGCACGCTACGGCCGGCTATGGAGTCGGGGTCTCGAGCAGATGGTGTGCTGTGGCGCATTGTGGCACCGGGGTTTCGAGCAGATGGGCGATGTGGCGCCTGAGACAATTGCTAGCATAGCACTGTGGCGCGTTGCGATGGCAAGGCTCGTACAGCCCGACGTTGTGGCTTTTGGCATCTTAGTGAGGTTTGGCGCTGTGGCGCACTGTGCGGCAAGGCTCGTACAGCCTGGCATTGTGGCGCGATGTGGCGTCTGACGTCTTAATGAGTTTTGGCGCTGTGGCGCATTGTAGTGGCAAGACTCATACAACCTGGCGTTGTGGCACGTTGTGGCGTCTAACCTTGAAAAGTCTAGCGCTATAGGGTGCTGCAGCGGCTTGGCTTGTTTAGCCCGGCGCTGTGGCGCACCGTATGCTGTAGCGCGCTGTGGCGTTCTTCTCTTCAGATTTCTCTTCTATTTGTAAATTGATCAGTTCAGAGCTGAAATTGCATAAAGCACACTAAAACTATAATTAATCTTAACAAAAACATATATTCTAAACTAGAAATAGACTATTTATTGGGTTCATCACATATTACAAAATATACCCATTATACTTTCAAGCATGATACATTATATTAAAATTTTTGTGACTAAATGTGGCTACAATGCTTTGGTCTGGGTTTGAAAATTAATTATGTCTGAAGTACTCATAGAATAGTGGTGTACATTAGTCCAAACACAAGATGAAAAGTGATGAATCCTATATTTATTAAAATTTTGTTGTTATTTTATGGGTATTTAGAAAAGATAAGTATCTATCTTAAGTTATTTTGTGTGTTTTTATATTTTTGTAGCAATTGTGAGAAAATTCAGCAAACAAAACAAAATTGCAATTCCAAAGAAACGAAGGGCTAGATGTACACTTTTCTTGCTTTAGTGTATTAATGTTGCTATTATAAAACTATTGCTTAGTTCTTATTGCCCTCCATAAATTGGAATCAAAGGAAATGATTTTACAATAGTCAGGTTATCTTAATATGATGTTGATGTCATGATTAAATTTGATTATATTACTAATTATAGTTTAGTAGTGTCTAAATGATTGGTTAGATAACATATGTAAATAGATAAATAACTCTTTACAAATCTAGTTGAATGAAAACAAATTGAAAGAAATCAAAATAAAATTTCTTTCTAATACAGTTGATGCACTAAACTAAGTGTGGGGGAAATGAGGCTAGGAAATGGAGATTGTGTAGATTTTGGACTAGGTGTGCGAGGTTCCACAAGTTCTCATAATGTATTATGTCATATTAATTAAATGTGTCTGGAAAAAATTAAAATAAAAAAAGTGTGAGATTTGTCACTCAAAATTTAAGGAAAAAGAAAATAAAAAGAGATGAAGAAAAGTGTCTATCCCTAAAAAATAAATTGAGTATATTTCTTGAGAAGGGGCACATATGGCACGTAAAGCCCCAATCCCTTAATTATACTTTACCCCATTGAATAACCAAATCAATTCCCATATTCAAATTCAAGATTATCATGAGTATTATGTAGAAATAATTGAGGTTGATTGATATGATTTTTCATAAGATTAGATGACGTCGGGTCACAAATCTGGTAAGCCTATGTTAATTTATACCATCCATTAGAGTTTTGCTAAACCCTTAAACATTTCAAATCATGTTATCAACACTAGTAATATACAATGGGTGTAACCTTATCAATCAAAAAGAAAACAACCTTTGATTCATCTTACTCGAGGACAAGCAAGAAATTACGCATGGGGTGTAATAAATCCCATATTTATAAAAATTTTGTTGTTATTTTATGAGTGTTTATACAAGATAAATATCTATTTTAAGTTATTTTTGTGCGTTTTAATGCTTTTGTAGCATAAGAGAGAAAATTCAGCAAACAGAGCAAAATTGCAATTCTAAAGAAACAAAGGCCAGGCGCGCCCTGACGCCCAGAAGCCAGGCACTACGGCACACTCACAAAGCCCCATCCCCGAAGTGCAGGCGCTACGACGCGCCCTGGCGTTGATTTCTGAGAGCCAAGCGCTGTGGCATGCCACAACGCGCCTTCAGACAAAACAGGGGCCAGAGCATTCAATGTAGAACAGAACCACAGGCATCTAGGCGTGCCTTGGCGTCCACTGTTTTGCAAACACAATAATCCTAAATGGTCAGAAGGTGGAAATGTTCAAGGGTTCTAATTAATTAACCCCTTCAACTCTCAAGGCTAATTAAAGGGGGAAAAAATTCAACAAATTAATTAATTAACTCCTTCAGCTCCCAAGATTGATTAAAGGGGAAGATAATCAAGGAATTAGAGGAGTTAACTGATTTAGCTCCCAAGGCTAATTAAATAGAGAAGATATTTAAATGAAAAAAACAGAAAGGAGTTGGGATCTCTTGGAGAATTTCAGAGGAGAGAAAACCCTAACCACCAAAGAAATATTTCTTTGAGTTTTTTCAAAAGAGGGCAACCACAACATGAAGAGAGAAGTCTAAGTATATGAGGAGGGAGCTTCAGAGTAAAGGAAGGAAAGAATAACTTGGAGAACATAAAGTGCAGTTCATGTAGTATTGTATTTAATGCCTTTAACCTATTATATTTATTGCAAGGAAGAATGTCTCTTTTATGCTTTATTTCTTATTTGGATTCTCATTTGTATTGGTAGCCTAAACTCCTTTGGGGAAGGTTAGGCTCAGAACTATGAGTTTGTAATTTTTATTGTGCAATGCACATAGGCGTTATTTAGTAAAATGTGAGTAAATTTATACTCAAAAGATATATCTATTTGGATGAAATATAATGTAATTCTTTTCACAAGAAAATACTCAGTAAGGAAATAATCAAAGAGCTTCATCTGCTCATTTCTGTACCTATGTCCAGAAATTTGATGCATGATTAGCTGTGAAAGACTCATGTTTTTGTAATTAGAATTAACAAGTAGTCTATTGCTTAGACATAAGAATAGATTTTATAAGAAGAATTTATAGCAGACTCATATGCACAACTCTTTTTATCACAAAAATGCTTATGTGAAATTCATGAACCACGTCGAGTTCAGAATAGAATTAAGTAGGGCATCACAATAAACACATAATACCATCACAATCAAGGCTGAGGTTTGAATTCAAGAGGTCCCGTAGGAGATCGGCTAAAGACAATCTCAGGGTTGAATGTGATGAGAGATCTATGCGCGTGAGACATCACTAATGGATTTACATAATTGCAACTCAATGAAAATAAAATATAAAAATAGTCTCTCATCAAACTAGATAAGAAATTGCATACACTAATATTTATGTCATATGTTTTGACCTAACACTCCCCTATATATTTCAACTGATCACAACAGTTTAGTGTAATCATAGCTGATAGATAATAGACAAAATCATTGTTTCGGTCGTTCATACGGAAAAAGTATTTAGTAGCTAAAACACACCGTTCCCTGATGACAATAATCTAGACTCTGTCCTATATTATTTCAGACCACGTGCACTTACGTATGTTTTCAAATACACAAATTTTAGGTTTGTCAAAAATGGAAATAAAAAAGGGATATTTTGACTAAGCATGGTGAAAAATTGCTTTGAACATACGAAGAAGTATCAACCAATGCCAAAGATATTGAGTTGTTCATATACCTCTAGACAATTGCATCCTATGTTGATTTCATGGCCCCTTTGAAAGTTCTTGAATAGATGTGATCGGCCTAACATATACATCATCATCCTCGGGTCATTGGTTTATTCTCATCGATATTGATTACTTTCTTAAATGGTTAGAGGCTATCTCGTTCAGAGAAGTCAAAGCTGACAATGTAATTAAGTTCTTATGAAATCATATTTTATGCCAGTTCAGAGCCTCTAGTTACATTAAACTTGATTACTTTATTGCATTTATATGCTTAAAGATTGATGCTTTTGTTGAGCATCATAAAATAATAAGGATATATTCTTCATTTAATAATTCAAGGGTCAATGGACTCACTATGATTTTCGACAAGATGTTGGTAAATTTGTTAAAGAAAGATTTTTGTTTAGAACAAGCGAGAATGACATGTCAAGCTGATAAAGTATTTGGGGCATATTGTACCGCATATAAGACGACAACTCAAGCTACTTCTACTTGTTGGTATTCAGAACAAAAGCTATACTATTGCTCGTGATGGAACATTCATCACTTTGCATTGCCATTCAAAATAAGCTTACTAATGAAGTAAATAGGTGAATATGTGTAGATGAATTCAAAGCGTTGGAAGAGATAAGACTCCAAGCCCGACAAAGCTCGAAAAACTACAGGGCAAGAATGATCAGAGCATACAATTGCATGGTCTTCCCTAGAAGTTTTAAAAAGATGATTTAGTTCTTGTTTTATGAAGGCCTATAATTTTTGTCGATAAATTGGATGTAATTTGTATCAAATTAGGATGGACCATTATTGTCTAAAGGATATATGTAGGATTGGAGTATCAACTTATTGATGCTAAAGGTTTAAGGAACATGCCTTTCATACATGGATAATTTTTGAAATAGTATTATTTTTAGCTGAAACATCTTATCATTTAAGTTATATAAACCACTGCCAACCTCCACCACTCGAATCATGCCCCTATTTAAGGTTTCGTACAATAAATTTCAAAAGAAAAAGCATGTTTTTCGATGAAGAAATCAAGATAAAAATAAAAAGTATATAATTAACAAAATGAAAATTAGAGTTAAACTAATGTATTCATTATGTATTTAACAAAAGTAGATAGTCATTTAACTAAGAATATAAATTTTTTAACAAATAGTATTATAGCTCAGCAGTTGAAGCTCAGAATTTATTATTCTATATCATGAATTCAATTCCACTAGCAACACAATTATTTTTTATTTGAAATGAATATTTTTTCAAAAAATATTGAAAATTATTTGACTAAAAAGCATTTATTTAATTTATGAAAGTTTTTAAATTTAATATAATTATTATATTAATATAACAATAATTTAGTTTTATTTAATAACTGCACTTAAAATACTATTCATTTTAACAAATTACCCATAATTTGTTTAATGATTTTTAATAGAAAATTTGAGTGATTTAATTTAATTTTAAAGGCAATATTGACACTATCATTTTTAAACTTATTTTGATCAAATCTAAGATCTTCAAAGCTTTGTTGAACTTTTTTGGCTTGATTAAATCTTAAATGCTTCCAATTCCTGTATTTGTTACTTAAGTGCTTGTAGGCTATACTCAACATAGCTGGGAGTTGCTGTGCCTTAACAAACTTCTATTATCAACCTTAAACATTCTCAAATTAAATGTTAGTACTAATTTTTCATGACTTTGTTTTCATCAAAATTTGAGCTACACATGAGCTGAATATCTGTGCTTATGCTAGTAATCGCCTCATGTCATCACATGCTTTTTGGGGCTTCCTAAGATGGAGAAAATTTACCTTTTTTTTAATTGATGGAGCATTGGCCCTTGCGGGTCCAAAAAATGCTCCTTATTTGAGCCAGAGAAAAGTTATTACTTTTACTAATTTATGGGCGAGGCTTCCTATGTACAAATTTAGGTTCATCTTGTGCGAGTTTCTAAAATACATTTTAAAGTCATGCTTGACATTCACGCACACACTCACCCTATGTATACATTTGTCTTTTCTTATTAATTTTGTACTCCTTTATACGTACAGTATAGTCGAGGCAAACCTTGATCACGGTGATGATGATGGGTTCATTTTCTATGATGTATTCTTTTCTATTAAAAGGCATAGTGGTAATGCATGCCAAGCACATAGCATGCAAAATTTGGTGATTGCTACTAATCCTTAACAAACTTTTTCATGAGAAAGTTGTGACGTGTAGTATGAAAGTGTGTTCAATTGAATGCAAATATGATTATAATGTGAAACTATTGATTTTAATTTAGTTTTATGATCAAATATTAGTTTGTTATTCTGGTAAACCAATGTGGTGTGTACGCTGCCTTTGTTTTGTTCATGGAATAAATGTGGAATAAATGTGAAATTATTCAAATGGATGCTTTCTGACTGCTAGCTAATGTTCAAAATTTTCTTTCTCAGAAACCGTTAAATCAGTTGCAATTGTTGGCAGCGGAGTCAGGTGTGCTTCTAAGAAACCTCATCTGTTCCTTTTTGTTTAATCAATAAGTTCTCATAATTTCAGTGTTTATAGCGTCTTTTTAATTTTTTCTGAAATGGTGCTCTTACTTTCCAGCATTAAATAATGGTGGGATTTATTTGCATATATTTTCTTATTTGCAGGATGATTATTTGAATAAGCATTTTGTTGATGAAGATTTGATTGTTTTTTTAGCTGTTTTATTTTTATAAAGAAATGCCTGTTTTAGTACTTCTATATGAAAACTTTCAATTACCTTAACGCAATTTATTTTAATGCAATAAAATTAATTGTGAGTAGAGTGTGCTGGGTGTGATGTCCTACTATGAATCGTAAATGCTGTGTATGCATCTCGGGAGATACATTAAGATGAGTTGGTGAGGATG
Organism: Gastrodia elata; assembly: GCA_016760335.1. Taxonomy (NCBI): domain Eukaryota; kingdom Viridiplantae; phylum Streptophyta; class Magnoliopsida; order Asparagales; family Orchidaceae; genus Gastrodia; species Gastrodia elata. Next base: position 15,564,611 of record CM028673.1, read on the forward strand.
GCCAGGGATTTAATACCACACTATACATCATCAAACTCTAGGGCTCTCATAATTAGTATGCTATTACTAAACCTAATATCCAGCTGCTTATTTGTATTTATTTCATATAAGAATTTAATTGATTATTGATGATGCATAGTACACTGGAGATTGGACCTTTAATTATTCCATTCAAGCCATTCGACCGTGCCCTCTTGGGTATATGGGCGTACTATTTATGATGATAAGATGGACGGACGACCTTACGCCCATTTTCAAGCTCAAGTTGAATTTTATAGCGTTTAAATGAATTTTTCCATAGCACTGAAGAATGCTTTAACCATAAATAACTAAATAAGTATGCAATTAGAAGATATAGTAGCCAAGAGATAGGTCCATTGTCATTTAGGACAGAGTTCATTCAAAATATTATTCTTTTAGACGAAGTAAGAGTATGAGCAAAAAATTATCTTTCAATCCTCTCCATTTATTTGTGTTATAGTTATAAAAGTATTGAACAATTAACAATGGTTCCAAATTGTAGGACGATGCACATCCATTGTAGGATGGGGTTCTGAAGGCATCCTAATAAACCAACATAAGCAAATCACTTGTTCATACTATGAATAAAAGATCTCTTATATGATAAACAACAAATGTCTTATCTACCTTCCTGTACACTTACCTACAGTTAAACATTACATGCAACTCCTCTGCACAACTGCACTGTGAGGCACTGCAAGCACTGAAACCACTCTTGCTTGTTTTATGCTTGTGGTTCTCTTGGTACTTCTGTATCTGAAGTTTGGATTTTGTTTTTTTTTTCATTTTTATTGTTACTTGTGAGAAAGCTTCTTAACTGTAAATATCAAAAATTGGTTTCCAGTGGGCTTGCTGCCGCATATAAACTTGAAACAAATGGTTTGAAGGTTACTCTGTTTGAAGTTGAAGGTAGAGCTGGTGGAAAAATTAGAAGTACGTCTGAAGATGGTTTTATATGGGACGAGGGAGCAACTACAATGGTGAAATTAAGATCAACATTATCTCATGCTTTGCTAGGATTGAAATTTTTTTAAATCTAAATTCTCATTATTTTATATGCAAAAATGCAACTTTTTCACACATAAACATCCCTTGAATCTCTCTTCTAATGCAGACGGAAGGTGAAGCTACAGTTTCAAGTTTGCTTGATGATTTGAAACTTCGAGAGAAGCAACAATTTGTATGTTTATTTTTGTATGATCTCTAAATATAAATGCGAAGCCTTACTTCAATCGCAAATTTGCAATTCATACATACAGAGAATAAAATTGTTATACAAGGCATTAGCTAGATTCTATTATGTCAAGCGTGGCGGTCCAAAATTATAATATTTATTGTCTTATTATTCCGAAAGGTGTTCAGAAAGAAGAAACATGATAATATTTGCTTTGTTTGATGATTGCTTTTGGAGATAAATGGAAGCTTAAATCATGCACTACGATTTAACCCTTTTTTAAGCTTTATTAGCATGAGCTCTAATTATAATCCTTAAGTTGAAAAGCAAGCAGTAAATTATTCACTTAAATTGAAAGATGAATACAAATTTATACACTTGTCCATAAACTTCTCAATAAATTGATAATGCAGAAAGAAAAATTGTCATCTCTCAATGTTAATAGGATGATCGTGTTCCACATGAATGTTTAATGATGCTCCTATAACTGCATGCTATTTTATTAAATATGTATCCTCTCACCTTCTAATTAATCAATCACTTATTAGGATTCTCTTTTCCATTATGCTAACATTTTTACTTACCATTGGGTGCTTAGATACCTCTATCTATGTTGCTCATAATTATGTCACTTGGTTAGATCAAGAATCTCACTAAGGAGCTATTTGGTATGTTGAAAAATAGGTGTAAAGTAAAATATTTCAGGAAATTTAGAATGACAGGTTTTTTGCATAAAGAAAAGGCAAGATAAAGTAAAATTTTGGGGTAAAAATATTAACCCACTATAAAAGGGGTAAAAGGATTTCGGCCAAAGCCGAAATCCAGTTTTAAGCCAAGTAATCAACTCACGAAGGCTCAGAGCTCCTTTGAACAAAGGTCGGAACTTTGAGCGAACACGACGATGAATGATGGAAGGCGACCGTCGCACGAAGACGAAGGCAACCTTCATTTGAAGACGAAGACAAGTCGCACGAATCGGTCACACGAAGATGAAGGTGATCTTCGTTCGATGACGAAATTTGTTCGATCACACAAAGAACAAATCAATCACACAAAAATGAAGGCAAAGACGAAGGCGAATTAGACGAATTGCACGAAAGCATGATTCAAACGCAGATTGGTTCGATTCGTTCAATTGATTCGACTCGTTCGATTCACAAATTAGTTCTCGCTGATCAAACTCGAACCGTCGTCGAATTAGACAAATCATTCGTCGATTAGATGAATAGTTCTCTCCTATTTACAGATTAGTTCTCGTTGATTAGACGAATAATTTGCTGAGTCGTTTGATTTGTAGATTAGACGAATCACTGACGCATATTAGTTCTTGTTTGATTCACAACGAAGAAGAGTTGATACAAAGGTTGGTTGTTCAATTCACATGGGGATTCCTGCATTCGATTTGCGGAGAAGAACATAAAATATTTAAAAAAAATTGGGAGATATTTTCAAATTACTCAAAACTCAATATTATGCATATTACTTCATTACAAATAGAAAAATTCAAACAAAATAAAATAATCAAATTACACTATTATTAGATTACTTTATTCCCACTTCTGCATTCTAAACAGCCCCTAGAAGATTTTTAATGTGGATCTTGTGATTTGATGACATGGTATCTTTCTTTCTTAAGCATATTTGAGAACGGTTAAATGATAACGTTTATATTAAAATATAAAAGCCGCTAAAATTCATTAATATTCTCATTTTTACATGATTTTCTTTGATGCATTTAGTTTCTTTCAAGAGGTACATAATAATAAAACTTTTTATCATTTAAAAGGTACTCGTTGCCACCTAAAGATTTGTTTGTCCTTTTATACCATTAAACTAGGGTAACTTTCCTCATAAATGTTAAAAATATTTATTAGCAATGGATAGGCATGCGTCTATTTAAGAACTAATGAAAGAGAACCACATGATACTTGTTAAAATTAAAGTACTTCGTTAAAATAAGATCACAAAAAATATATTGTAACTATGATGTAACTATGTTGTAACTGTAAAGTTGCACAAAATATCAGTTTAGCATTATTTTATTTTGTCCTACTCGCTTTGCTTTTTAACTTAGAGGATAACCTTAGAAGTTCTTGCACCTCATTTTGAGAGCTTGTAATTTCATTCGGATGCATAGAATCTAATATTTTATCTACACGACAGTTGTAAGCCATTACACATACAATACAAAACATAAAATTTCATTCATACATATTAAGTATAGATGCTGACATTTTGTTTGTTCAGAAGCTAACATGCGTGCAGGATAGCATATGTAGCTATGTTTTAGGAGGATAATTTGTGTTTGTTAATGAATTCTATTAAGTTTTTTAGTACTTTTTTCATATCTGAATATAGTTCAAATTATTACTCTTCTAGCTTTTCTAAGTATTAGCAAAAATAGATATTTGTAACAGTAAAGATGTGGATAGAAGGCTTATTCCTGAAATTTCATAATGCTAATTAAATAACATTCATATCTTCTTTAAAAAAATTTCAATATAAAAGCATCATGCCACTTCTATTGTCATGTAAAATGAAGTGTAATTCGACGACTTGCAACACAACACAAGCCAAGGAACCTTGAAAAAGAAAAATAATATATATATATATATATATATATATGAAACAAGTGTTGGATTTTATATATTCAAATAAAATGATTGCAAATAGACGTATAGGTTGGTGGCCTCCAACAATATAAAAGGAATAAAAGTAAAATAATGAATGAAAAAAAGAAAAATATATTAAACAGCCACCAACCACCACCCTTAAGAGATTCTTAAAAAAGAAATCTCAATGTGTAGAAAAATAAGGAAGACATTGATAACTCTATCTAGAGAGACCCTAATAGTTGCTTCTTTCTAAAGGTTCTATATTACCTTTCTACTTGAAGATTTATAGCTCTTCTTTTTTTTTTTTTTCTTTTTTTCGTTGTGAATTTTTCAATGTTATCAAAATCATCCTCCTATTCTGTTATGTCCCTTATTTGACTTCGACTTAGAATCCACTACATTTTCATTTAATTCCACTAGCGAAAGGGCAACGAAGTTAGTTTGATACATTCCATAAACCAACAGGAAAATTCTTTGGTTAGTGGGTTCATTGCCAGTTTCTCTATATACTGATCCTCCAAAAATTGCCCTCCTCAACCGAGACCATAGGGGAGGGAACACCCACATCAATGCTCTGGGTCGGGGAATTCTCCTACATATTTTTCCTATTTTGAACAGTTGATATAAGAGAACTATGAACTTGAATTAAGTAAAATATATTAAAGTTGATAAAAAAAAGTTCTTTTTAATAATGAAGATATTCAATATAAATAGATCTATTTTAATTTTGAGATCTTTAATGAAAGTTGTATTAATACAATTATTATGAGCAAGTTTAATGACACTATAAAATAATGTCAATTATATTTTCATTTAATAGTATAGTAAATTTGAAATTTGGAAACTTTAACGATTATGGAGAGTGAAAAAGCAGTATAATTAGATAATATTCCTTTCAAAATGTGAAAATATTTGGGTGAGGAAGGAATTTCTTGATTTTCCAACTTATTTAATGATATTTTGAAGGTTAAAAGGATGTCAGATAAGTGAAGAATAAGTATTGATGTGTATATTACCAAAATAAAGGCAATGCTCAAGGCTGTGAATTATATGGGATGTGAGTTGATGTATCATACCCTATAACTTCAGTAATAGAATACAGACTGTAGACAGACTATAGAGGGATACTCATATTGCAAAAATCAACTTGGTTTTATTCAGGTAAATCTACTATGGAAGTCATGCATTTACTGAGAGAATTAATGAGAAAATTTTAAAGAAAAAAAAAATTTAATTTTTATTAATTTTGAAAAAGCTTATGATAGAGTATTAAAAGTTCATTTGCAAGTTTTGAAGAGAAATAGAATTTGTGTACATATATTGATGCTATTAAATAAGTGTATAAATTGAATTGAAATTAATGTAAGCTAGCTTATTGTGAATACAAATTAATAATTTGTGATGATATGATTGTAATATTTGAGAATTTTATATGATAAATTAAAAACTGCTGAGAGATATAGTTATAAGTTAGCGAAACTAAGATATATAAGAAATAAAGACTTGACTCTAGTATAATTTCAAAGTGATGATCAAAATCTCTTTTTAGCAATGAATCAATATTTATGGATGGATCATTTTAATGTTGTGTAAATACAAGTAATATGAATAAATATAATGATTATTGTGAATGATTTTGTTGTCTAGTGGTTAGGAGTTTTAGGATTTTAAGTTCTTAATCTCTTGGTATGTCAAAGGTCAAAATTTCACCAGTGACACATATTTGCCTCATTGAAGCTCAAATTCTTCCTAAAATAAGTTTGATGATAATTAAAATAATATCAATTACACTTTTTTCTTATGGGTTAGTAAAGTTGAGTTTTGGAATGCTTTAAAGAGGATGGAGAGTGGAAGAAATGGTAGGATCGGGACATTCCTATTAATGTGTGAAAAATTTTGGGTGAGGAAGGAATTTCTTGTCTTACCAACTTAATTAATATTAGTTTAAAAATTAAAAAGATGTTGGATAAATGAAAGAGTATTAGTGTACATATTTATCAGAATAAAAACGATGAGCAAGACTGTGCAAATTATAAGGGAATTAAGTTAATGAGTCGTATGTTAAAGTTTTTGGCAAGAGTGATTGAATATTGATTACAAAGGAATACTCGTATTTCACAAAATTTTTTTGGTTTCATGCAGGTTGATCTATTGTAGAAGCCATATAGGTGCTAAGTGGTTTGTTGGAGAAATTTAAAGAATAAAATCTTCATTTAGTTCAAACTTATTTTAAAAAAACTTATAATAGAGTACTCGGAGAAGTTCATTTTAGAGTTTTGGAGAGAAAGAATCTGCGTACCAGTATTGATGCTGTTAAAAATACATATAATAGGGTTGTAACATGAATTTTATTGTAAGGTTGCTTATCTAATGATTTTCATGACTGGAAGTTTAGTAAAAAGAATTTTCTTACTTTGAGTTAATATACCATGTAGTGTTGACAAGATATGAAAAGGCTCATAAAGCCATTTAAATAGTTAAATAATATCCATGAATGATGTTGACTTTTGTATTTTTCCCATTCAGTTTCATCTATGCATCAATCTAATATTTTTTAAGAAGTTGAATATGATGATATAAAATCAACTTCTGAAATTGCTGCAATTTGGACAGCCTATTTCTCAAAATAAGCGCTATGTTGTGAGGAATGGGACGCCACAATTGGTAATGTTCTTTTTCATTATTAAAGTTGTTTTATTCATTTGAATTTTTTTTTGTAATATTCATTAATATCAAATATTCATTTTTTCGTGATAGATACCTTCAAATCCAGCTGCACTAATTAAATGCAATATTCTTTCCACAAAATCAAAGGTTTGTTTTGCTAGTAGACAATGTAATGTTGCATACTTTTGTTTTTTAAAGAAAAATGCACCCTAGTCTTGTCACATTGGTTTGTATCTATTGTCTATGTTTCGATTTTGCAATGCTAAAGTTAATTGGCATAACTATGCCAGTGGGGAACTAGATGTGGCATTTCACATGATTTATTAAGAATATATTGGCTGAATTGGTGTCTTTGATGTCACCTCTTTTAAAATTTTGATAATATATTTTTAGGTAGTTGCTTTAGGACAAGAATTGCAATTTTTGGTCAATCCCATGAGAATGTTCATACCCCCATCACCATGACAAAGAAGATATTAAGAGAAGAAAAGAACAAGTTCATATTAATAGTCTTTTTCGTGAAAAATTTCGTATAAATGATATTTCCCTTTAGGCAAGTATAGAGTGACATGTCATCATGAGTACATAGATAAAAAGTACTTTACAACATTGTCTATACCTTGAAATTAAGCAACTGACCAATTAAGCTTTCTATAGGGAAGATTCAAGATAAATGTTGTTTATAATTTTCAATTAAATTTATTCATGCCACTAAACAATTAACATGCTTCTTAATTGATTTAATTAAGAAATACTTGGAAATTTTTTTCCAACAAACCATTTGGACCGTTGGTCCTTTAAGACACAGGCTTTAGGCTCCTAAATATCCCTTGTATAGAAGCATTTAAATTTGATTTATTTTTGTTATATTTTATTTGTTTTTGTAGAAGAGACCTGTTTAAAGGGCCTTAAAATTATTGCAATTGGAGATTTTGATTAATTAAAATTTTGATATTTGTTATCTTTAAATCATATCTATAGTATAGTAAGGGCATCAAAGAGAAAATAGACCTGAACCTTTAAGGAGTTTCATTTGTAATAAAATTATCTCAATATTTAAATTTAAAAAAATATCACACGGTATTGTTGCAGCACTTGGATTTATGAACCATTTATTTTTGTTATAATTACGATAGAATTGCTTCTTAGTAAATTCTCATTTATTTAGTGTTGAATTAAGGAGTTTTTTGATTCAGCAGGCGCTAATGCGCGCCTCGGGTGCTCAGGCGCGTCCAGGCGTTGGCAGGTAGAAACATGTGCACTCAGGCGCGCTCAGGCACCCGACAGGCAGAAACTTAGGCTCTCAGGCACGCCTAGGCACTCGCTGTTTTCAAGACCCATCTTTGAGGACCTATAAAATCGAAAATTGCATGCTAGGATTAAGATCTTCTTGCTATTTTTCTGAGCCCCATCCAAAATTTAAAATAGGGTTAGGAATTGGAAGTCTGTAGAAGAACTAAGTTTAAATCTCTCTGTATGTCTCTAGTTGACGATTATAATTCTAAAACTATAAGCCCTCCACAAAATAATAAAATTTTCTCATCTCCTCTCTATGGACATAGGTGCTTTTCACTGAACTACATAAATTTATGTTTGTGCTACATTTTTCTGTTCTTGCAAGTTTGAATGCTTGAGAATACTTTGGTTTGATTCACATAACTGATCCTAACAAGTGAGTATCAGAGAGAGGCTTAAGGCTCTGTGATTTAATATTGTTTGGTTATTCTTTGAGTATCAAGTGACATGGAAGGAACCATGGAAGGTAGAGGAGAAGGGAGTTCAACATCATCGGTGGTGGAACAAATTTTTCACCAAGTTGTGCACATCCGACAAAATAATGTGGTCAAGTATGATGGGAAAAATAATTTCGGAATGTGGAGATGTGAAGTGACGGATGCATTATACGCCATAAATCTAGAAGTTCTCGATGGTGAAGAAAAACTCAAAGAAATTTCAATGAGGGATTGGATTAAAATGAATTGCAATGCATGTGATTTTATCAGAAATTGCCTCACTCAAGATATCAAGTATGTTGTGATGTCGGAGACTTCTATATTGAAATTATGAAAATTCCTGGAAAGTAAATATCTATTCAAAATCCAAACTTTTAACTTGTTGAATAATAGCCTTATTATGTCACTAGTTTTTTACAAAATATTTTGTCCCAATAATAACCTCATTATGTCACTAATTTTTTACAAGATATTTTATCCCAATAATAATCTCATTGTGTCACTAATTTTCTACAAGTTATTTTGTTCCAACCATAGTCTTATTATGTCACTAGTTTTCTACCAAGTATTTCGTTCCAGTCTATTTGTATTTTAAATTAAATGATTTCTCAATTATGGTTTTTATTTCAATTACTATTGTACTCTAACACTTCCAATCATACTCTGATACCAACTTTGATGACCCATGTTAGGTTGGTAGCAACCAAACTAACATCGGATGCATCTCTCCGCAGGATCATATTGGTGGTGAAATAAAATAGCAGCTAAACAAACATCCAAAACCATTCAAGTATAAGAACTAACATTCATTCAATTTGAAATAAATAGTATCCATAATTTATTACATAAATATCATTATACAAATATGATTATCCCTAGAAGGGGCAATTAGAATTCGTTAATTTCCTGCGCTATGCCTTTAAACTATATCAGCCTCCTCAATTGTATCTTGTCTGGCATTATAAAAATAATGCCTTATTGCACATTCTAAATACAAAGAATATTAAAAATATACTTTAAGCAAAAGCAGAAGGCAAAAAATGATAATAGTTGCAGGGAAATACAGTTTATTTCAAACAAACGATAATCATGTCTCCTGCAGAATAAATGTCATTTTGTCACATGCCAAATTTTCAAATGAAAAAACAATAATCGCATAACAATTCATGTTTATGTTTATGTCTATGATATTATGAAGCAATGATAGCAATTCTGATGGGTAAAGTCAGAACCATGAGGTTGGGTTCATATGCATTTAAGCATAACCTTCACCTAGACCCCCTTAAGGGCTCCACATTGCAATAGACATGCATTTAAGCATAACATTCACCTGGCCCCCTCAAAGGCTCCAGATGGCACTCTTATAGCTCCCGAGGACTAGCCCCGTCCCTAGCCTATTCATGCTCCATTTCGGAACTCTTTTGCAATATTCACAAGATACATAAACATCATTTTGTTTCTCTTACATCATTAGTAGTAAGAATAATGCATTAAGTAACAATGCAAAATAGGCTCAAAGCGTTACTTAAGCAGCAGTTAAAGTAAAAGCATATAAAGTAATATGCAGTGTAACTTTTGTGTTTGACTTAACTAGATGAACCACTCACAAACTTGATGTATCTGCAAAAGTTATAAATGAAATTCTATTAAACCTTGAAAGTGATGTTTTCAACGAATCCTATTTACGCGATATACTGCCTATCTTTTCATTCTCATATCCTTCCCAAACTTTGATTTAAATCTCATAAATAGAATGTGCATTATAACAATTTTACTTAAGAGTTCTAAAACTGGTGATTTAGAGATTTTATGACAATAATTTGGCGCAATATGTCAATATCAATTTAATCAAACCCTGTACAATAGTTTCTCAGCCTTAAATTATGCTAGAGCATGGTAAATATATATTGAATTGTTGAATCAATATTTACTTATAACTCTTGAAGTTTCAACTCCTATAATTAAGCAATAACATTCCGCAGGATGCATGATGGTTTAATTTTTAGGAAAGGGGATAATCGGTGACCCAACTATAGTTAAGAAGTTACATATTACTTATCTTTACACCAAATTCAGTATTTCTATGTTATTCTAATTACATAATTCACATTTAACTCATTTAAATTTATCATTCAAATATAAATTTTATTTTAATCCTTAAACAAGGGAATAAGGTGATTTGATACTTTTAAGTATTTTTGGATACCTCAAAGATCTATAATAAGAGCTAACCACATTAATTAGACAAGAGCACAATACTCCGAAGTTCTTGAGTGCAATTTGTAATTTATAAAAAAATTTTAAAGAAAATAATTTGACTTTGATTTGGAGCACTATTCACTATCATATACGATTCAATTTATTACTGCAATCCTATTAAAAGAGTCGAAGGGGAGGAGGGATCGTACCTTATACGATCGGTAGAGTGCATGTAGGGACCGAGCGTTGAGAGGGATCGAGTGCAGGGCTAGGCGATCGGCGCAGAGTCGATCGGTGAAGGAAGTCGCACGGAAGTCGAGGTCGCGCGCTACAATTCCGTCTCTCGGCGTACGGGGCTCGAGCGGAAGGAGGGATTGCGTCTCCTGGCTCGATCGACCGCCAGGTAAGTCCTTGCTGCCGCTGCGTCTCCTGGGAGGGCTCGATCACTGAGAGGAAGAGACGAGAGGGGTCGAAAGCGATGAAGAGGTCGAACGGCATACGCACACCCGTTTAGACCGGCTGGCGTCGTTCTTAAAACTCCCGTAGGTTAACGGTAATAAAATCTGGGAATAGCATAACTGTCGACCTGCTTTAATGGAGTAATTTATACTTTATTAATTTAAGTATAGGTTAATGACAGAATCTTAATTTTCTATTTCAGCTTTAAACAAATTTGACAACTTTCTAAATTAAGGATTGTAACTGAAAAATAGAAATTTAGCGGGAGTTTAACGGAAAACTGAAATTTGCGGGAGAATTAACGAAATCCAAATATTCCAGGACATTAATATTTTCCTTATAAATGACCTAGGGTCATTACATCATGTACTCAAAAAGCTGATATGTATGCAAAAGTTGTAAATGAAATTTTATTAAACCATGAAACTACCTATTTACAATATTAGAATTAGTATTCTTATTCCTAAATTTTAGCTTTACTTGGTACTTTAATCTATAACTCACATTGTTAATGATACAGAGTACCCCATTCCCCTTCCAATAATTTGTTCTATAGAAAACCTAATTTATTAGCATATTTTAGGATCATTACTTAACTCTAAAATATTATATTTTAACTAAAATCATACTTGATTAGACTTTAAGAATTTAGGCAACCTTATCTAAAATCATATTACAATGTTAGAGTAGGAGTCCAATTGAATTGATAATATTTTTACTAAACCTCTCTTTATCAACACGGAACTCATCTATTATATTACAGCAGCACTACATGCTTCATTAAAGCAAGATGGGAAAACTTCTTGAGTTATTATTTATGATAAAAAATTAGTATGAACTCAAAATATTAGTGTACATTAAAGCATAAGTAGGGACAGAATAATTATTGATTTGATATTGACAACATGTTGTTTTCAAATAATCAACCAAGCTTCAATATTACTGATATCATTTTTCAGTAACAACCACGTTATGAAAGGGATGTTGGTTTCAAACAATCAACCAAGCTTCAATGTTACTGATTGTATTTTCCAGTAACAACCATATTATGAAAGGGATGTTGGTTTCGAACAACCAACCAAGCTTCAATGTTATTGATGTCATTTTTCAGTAACAACCGCGTTATGAAAGGGATGTTGATTTCAAACAACCAACCAAGCTTCAATGTTACTGATGTCATTTTCCAATAACATCCACATTAGGAAAGGGATATTAGTTTCAAACAACCAACCAAGCTTCAATATTATTGATGTCGTTTTCTAGTAGCAATCACGTTATGAAAGGAATGTTGGTTTCAAACAACCAACCAAGATTCAATACAAATTTGGCTCAAAGCTAAGCTAAGCAGCAATAAAGTGCAAAAGGTAATACATGTCATATACTGGGTACCTTTTTTCGTTAAGTTCAGAGAGTGACAGTTCTCTCAATCTAGGATAGTGTTGTTGGAAAGCTGAGGGAGGCCGGACTGTTGCTGGTTGGCTGTTGGCCGACTGAGGGAGGGCTGCGGCAGGAGGAAACTAGCTGCTGGGTGGCCGGCTGCTGCTGGCGAATGGAGGAGCTAGCTGTGGGAGAGGTGCTAGCTGTTGTTGGGGAAGGGAGGAGCTGGTCGTGGGAGAGGGAGGAGAGGTGCTGCTGTGGGGAAGGAAGGGAGGGAGTGGGGAAAGGTTAAATAGGCGCAAGAGGGACATTCCCTGCGCCAAAATTAATTGGCGCAGGTTCCGGCGCCCCATGGATTTTTTGTTATCCGAATTTCTCTCAAACTTGGGCATGTTGATCTTAAAAACTATTTCTATCTATTGGTGTTTTTGTTTGCCTTAAATCAAACTTCCCCAGGTCCTGATTTCTGAGGCCGGAATTTGACATAATTTGAAAGATAATGACATTGGGTCATTACAACAACATTCAAAATCAGTTATAATTTACTTCATTATACGACATATAGATCTTGTAACTCCTTGTTCTCATTAAGAATTTATCAAACGGCTGATTTGTAGTGATTAGATCTTTTCCTAGTGTTAACTAGTCAGACCTAATCATTATACTACAATTTAGACATCAATTTTCCTCTACAACACAACTATGATTAAATTAGGATTGACTCACATCAAATTCCTATCCATAAAGCAATTAAATTACTTTAATCAATTTAATACCTCTTAAAGTATGATTAAACAACCTAGTCTTAAGTTAAATGATTAAATATGATTAATTTATTGATAAATACTAGGTTTAAAATATCACAATATTAAATAAAAGTACTTTTATGATATCGAAATGAGTCACTTAGTCTTTTTATAATGATTGTTTGCATACTAACCAATCTACTATTAACATAGTATTTCATCTTGATCTCAACATAAAATAAATTAAATAAATGAAGTCTTGTTGATATTAGTTAACAATAACTGATTCGTTCAGATATACAACTCTCCTATAGCCTAAAGGTATAGCTTGCAAAGAAGATCGTACCTGCAGAAGAGATCTGGCGCAGAAAAATCTAGCGAAAGAGAAAGGAGTAGTGCGAAAAGAGGTCATCCGCTAGAACGATCGAGGTCTTCTTCGTCTGCGTCTCTATCGCAGCCTTCGACTTTGGCATCGAATGTCTGAGTTGCTTCCGTAGGTTTCCAAAGTCGTCTCCATCGGCGGGTTGGATTGAGAGGCTCGCTCGGCTTAGAGGGGAGAGCGAGGAGTCGAGAGAAGCTTGCTGTGAGGGGTCGCTGGTTCTATGGAGGTTTAATAGGACATGCGTATGTAACACACGTCCGTTCTTGGTGTAAGTCACGGATGCGGCTCGTCGTTTCTCGCATACGTAATGCACCTTCCAAAACCGTCTGTGGTCCTGCGTCGATTACAGAAATCGAAGGTAGCTGCTCGAGTGAGTTCCGCCATCTTTCCTAATATAACTGTTGGCTTTAATTGCCGACGGAAGCGTTTTTCTGTATTGATTTCGAAGAGGTAAAAATATTAAAATACTTTACTAAATTGCATTTAAATTCGAGATTAATTCTATTTTAACATTATTTGGCGAACAGAAATTTATGACAAAGCTAAAACTTTTTCAATTTAATAAATACATAACATAAATTTGGCTAAAAGCTGGAATTTTTAACGGAAAACGGAAATTTGCCGGAAATGAACAGAATTTAGATAATGCGGGAAAATAACGTCTTCCTTATAAATGATCTAGGGTCATTACTTGAGGTATGTCTATACTAATGGTATCATGCATTAATTCAACAAACCCCACCCTCTATTGGAAATCTGTACAATCTCACTCATATAACGCCCTACAACAATTAATCAAAATTTGTTAACTTATAACTTTCAGATTTTGACCACCCTTCATAAAACAAGGTGCAACAACTGAAATGGGGGTGAATCCGCATCAAACGGTTGATGCCTAATCCTCACAGCACATGCTGAAGAGTTTACCATAACAATTGTTGATGATTTAGCCATACAGCAGTTGCTGAAATACTATCGACAGTTATCCATTTGAGCTACTAGCTACATCAATTCCTTGGAATGCAAAAAGGTTCAAATTTCAGATTTATGATTATTTGTGAATCCAACTACATATTTAGATGCTACTAATATCTATCCTAATTTAAATCCCTAGACAATTATTGATATTACAAAATTTAGCAGATTCTAACTTATTTTAGTATATAAAAATCATACAAGGATGCCTAAGACTTCCTTACTAAAGTGCTTGGTGCCTGAATGCTATTACTACTGAACATCTAAAATAATAACAGCCCTAATCGAAAGGTGACTTGATTAGATCCGTTATGATCCTTTGTAAGAAATCCACCCACAGATCTATAATTTTACAATAAGGAATTTAAGGAAATTTACAAATCAATAAGCTGAAATTAAGTCTTAAAGTAGAATGTAATAGAATTCGGCCAAGAAGATTTCAGACAAAACTTTATCGAGATTCATCATGACATGATTTTAATCCAATTGTTATCTAGATAATTTAGCATCAATCAAGCCTAAGCATTTCAGGTTTTGGCTTTATATCCTTAAGCAAAAAAAATATCGAAAAAACTTGAGATTGAGTGAAGAAGAAGAAGACCGTCCGGGAGAGAAGGAGAAATTGTCGAGCGATGGGATGTCCGGGATCATCCTCGCTTCTACCGTGAGATCCAAAGATTGTTGATCCCATCGGCTGGAAGAGTACGAGCAGAGAGGCTCTAAGGTGCTGAAGTTTGAGGCTCGGGAGATTGGGAGGGAGAGAAGACCGTTCGAGGGTTTAAAAGGGACTATGTAAGTTGTGGGGTTCCGGCGGATTAAATAGGATTGTCCGAGTCTAAATCGTCGCCTTAATACTTGCGATTTCAGCTGAAGGGAAAGAGGAAACTATGTTTTCTTATTTGGGCTTACCGTGCGGCATATGTGTCGATTTTTTCCTTGGAAACCATCGGTTTAATTACTAATGATTTCTGGAAAGGAGAGCGGTCGGCGTAACCCTGCATCTATCCGTTATGGGAAAAGACAAAAACAGCGCACGTCTTTTGCAAGGGAAATAGTTTGGTCATATGTAATTTTTCATTAAAAAATAATGGCCTTTTAATTTTAATAAGTTTGTTAACACCGTGAAACAAATTCTTTGGAGAAAATAGAAAGAAAACGATAATTAACGGGGACAATTAACGTAAAATGAAAATCGGCGGGTAACTTAACGCAAAACAGAATCTAGTAGGAAAATTAATGAAGAGATAAAATTTTGCGAGGTGGTCAATGTTTTTGCTAGAAATGACCTGGGGTCATTACACATACATAGTAGTGATTGGTAGTTGTATCCGCTTTAATGGCCAATGCATTCACTAGCATTATATATATATATATATATATATATATATATATTTTTTTTTTTTTTTTTTTCTTTTTTTTTCAATATAAGGGCTCACCATTCCATTTCACTCTCTTACTTTATCCCCTACTATCTTGCGATCTTGTCATTATCAAACATCTAATACTCTTAAACATATATACAATAGGAAATTCTCTTACATCAAGAACCAAAGTGTTAAAGCATTCCCACATTATTTAATAGAGTATCACATTTGCATGCAAAATTAAAATGAGATTTGGACCACTCAGTTGGTGGCTCACTATTCAACTATTGGAAAGCCTTCACATCTATGTTTTTTATCTCTTTCATTGTAAAACTGAATTATTGTAGTCACTTTTGTTGTTGTCCACAAAATATTCTTTAGAGCTCTCGGTTGAAAACATGCTAACTTGAAGTGGTGTAGGTGGCAAACACAAAATTGATTAGTTGCATCTGGTAAAACATTCTCAAATATTGGAATTAATTGTTTTTGTCTATCTGAAATGATTGTTAAATGTCAAGTGTCAACTCCAACTTTTGGCCTACATCATTTTTATAATTTTCCTTGCATGCAGCCAAACACATGCACTTTATTACATAGGCTTTTCTTCCATTAAATCTGAATCTCTTGTTGTATTCATTGAAAAATAGTTGATCTTAGATTAGCTAATAATTTCTAAATAATATCTCTGTATAAGCTCATATTATTAATCGTCTTTTGAATTCACTAAATTTCATAGCCTTGCTTGCTTGGAAGTTTGGTAACATATAATTTCATTTCCTCCATTACCTCTTAACACCTTGCATTTAATTTGTGGGTCAACTCACTTTATTCACAATTTATTGGCTAATATTGTAAAATTTAATGTTTTATTGTGGTAAGCCCAATAACAATTATGATCTGTTGTTGACCTAACTTGGCCCGAGTAACCCATCATATTTTGAAACATACGCAATTTAAGGACAATTATTCCTAAGAGAAATAGCCTTACATCTTCTATTTTTAAGTTTGTGAATTTTTTTTACTTTCTCATTAACATGGATGATTTCTTGATAGCTTCCTTGTACTCGTCTTTTGTCCTAAAAATCATCTTGTTTGAAATTCAATATTTTTCATGTTAGTTGATGGGTTGAAAATTGGCTATCTCATTTGGTTCTCCTTAGCATTACCATGGACACTAGCATTATCATCAGATTCCCTACAATCGTTTTCTTTTTTTTTCTTGAGTTATAATCAATAACTGTGGAGACCGGGGATCGAAGTTCGAGAGTCTCAAAAAAATGATTCATACAATGAGAATATATATTCATAGAATTAAAGAAAATAAAATACAATACATAAATGTCAATATTTACATTCAGAGCCATTCATATATGAATTTACAACAGTTTTAATATTTACAATAAAGATTTAATCACTTCTCATATCTGACATCTCTATCTCTTCTCTCTTATTTGGCAGATCTTCAAAGCTTTAATTTTTAAAACCTGAAAATTCAGTTACCAGTCAGGTAAGAGTACGCAAATCGTTCTTATAAGAGTAATTCTAGCATCCTATAGTAGGCATAAATCAAATATGGAAATGATTGAAATATCTGCATAACATATAGGAAAGAAAAGCAAATTTCTCAAATTTAAATATTGTCATGCATGTTAGCTTTGAAATTCAACATTTATGAAAAGCATGAAATATATAAATTTTAGCAAAAGTATTTGTAACAATAAGTCGAGTCCGTAGACTCCTAAGCCCAAATGGGTAAACCCATAGGCATAATCTGTAGAAAGCTTTTCTCACTACCCGTCGGTAGTTTATTCAAATTAGGAACTAATGATGTGTCTTTTCTCTGGATTTGCCCACTTCCTAATAAGGGCTAAATCCCTCCATATTACTCCCAGGGGCTGCCAGCAGGCCCAATCTGTACAGATTCTCAATATTGCTTTCCATCCTCCAAAGATAAATACCACAATAATATATACCACATTTTATCTTTTTATTACATGCTTATTTGATAACATTCTTTTGCAGATTTATAAGCGGTAAGCAGTTTTGGATAAATAATGCTCAAATGAAAATGGCTCAAAATAAGAATACTAAAATAAAACTTATAAGTAGATTTATGTACCTGACTATTTTGATATAATTTCAATCAAATTAATTTCTTTGATCTGCCAAAAATAATTTAATTCATTTATTTAATAGTTTATACTTTTAATATAATTTGTAATATTAAGTTTCTTAAAATAATAATAAAATGAATATTTTAATTAATTTATTAAGTTAATTTTGAGTAATTATTATGCCTTATAAGGTCAAATTAGGAATTTAACCTTATAAGGGCATATTAGTAATTTTATCCTTGATAAAATCTAAAATTTATATTAGTTTATTGTAGATTATGTCCTAAGGTTTCCATTGAATCTAAAATTATCAAATTTTGGTATGTATTGGCTAAGTTATAGCTTATACAAGTTCTAAGTTGAATAATTAGGGTTTAATGTGATTAGTGAGTGATTAGTGAAAATAGTCACAAAATTACTAAACTAATTACACAGCTAGGTTCTAATCTTCTTTATGAGTTCTCTGAAATTAAAATTACTTAATTTGGATCATTAGATTTGTTAATATTTACTAATCAAGTTTTTTAATGATTATGGTTAATTAAGAGATCTAATCGTTGAATCTTAAATATTTGGGTAGATTACTGTAAATTAGATTTTTCTGATCTAAATAGATATTTGAATCACCTAATTTAGAGTTAATTTGACTAACTTATGGCCAATTAAAGTTTTAGGGTTAAAAGGCTTAATTAGGGTTAGGTCCTAATTGTGATTAGTCTAAATTTAATCCAGACAGCAAAATTAACATTACTAAAATATTCCTTAGGGTTTTTTGAGTATTTTGAGACCCATATTGGGTGTGTTTGAATTAATGTGTACAAAGTTATAACTTAATAAAAATTTGTAATAATTTGGAATTATTTAAATATCCTAAAATATCACTATGTTAAATACCTATCCAAATTGAGATTTGATAGCCTCAGATTATTCCTTGATTTTTGCTGACTAATTTAGTATATTTATTTGCTATAATTGGACTTATATTTATTAAGATATAAGTATTTAAAGTTTTGATATTCAATTAATTAAATTAAATCTGTTTTAAAAAACATTTATTTAATAGATTTTATTTTTTATTTAAAACTATTATATTTATATATTTAATTCTTTATTTTCTGCAGAAGGTGGCACATGGCACTTCGAGATTTGCCGGGACAAAGAAGTGGGGCCCACAACTGTCTCAAATGAGACTATTTTGACGCGTTTGATCAGCTGTGGGCCCACACCGAACGCACAGCCAATTAAAACGTGCCACTTGTCATGCTCGATTTACGCGAACGCGCGCGAGCTTGGGTCGGGCCCGGGTCAACTCGGCCCGGCCCAAAAAGCCTTCTTCACGCGGCCGACCCGAGCGCTGATGCCTAGGGCATCATTTTTGGCGGCCGAAACGTTGTCGTCGGAGGTCCGATTGACGCCTAGCACGTCACCGGAGGTGACCGGCACTTGCCACAAAGGCTAACCCTAGATGCCTACTCACGGACGAGCTCGGGTTTAACTAATTGTACTGTGGACTTAAACCTTAATTTGCATCGATTAAGTACGATCGGCAAGATCCAAACCATGAAATTTTTAATCTGACTTATGAAATCAACAATCGAATTGATAATAGAAGAATTGGTAGTGTATATCGAAAGGTAAAGGTACCTAAAGATGGACGGCTTTGAGCGACTCTAAGAATTGCGATTGAAATCACCTGCACGAATGATGGAGGTAATGGAGTAGATGATAAAAATTTAAGCTAGGGAATGCCACTGCCTCTAAATTGAGGAGTTTTAGGCGGTGGAAGGCGACATCTGGGACGATGGAGTCGTCTGCGAATGCCACGCGTCTGCTGCTCGCGACACGTGCCGAGGCGCGACAGGGATGAAATGGGGATCGTCCGATCCCCGATCGAACAACTTAGGAAAGCCGTTAGATTAAGACGGCGTGGTCTTAAGGAGGGAAACGGCGGATGCTTACTCTGGACGGCGCCGTTAATACTTAAATAAATTAATATTATTATATAACTAATTCTAATTAATTTATTAATTAGATTTAGATAATTAAACCTATTCTAAATATTTTCAATAAATCACCCCTAGCTAATTGACGGGCGAGGAACGCAACGGTGCGATCGGATTTTTGATCCGACTAGTATTTAATTATTTGATTTTTTCAGGTATTTAAAATAATATTAAAATATTCGTCAAAAATTCAACGACTTCCAAATGCATTCAAAACTTCACCCCTAGCTAATTTGGGGGTGGTGAACACATTGGCGAAGTTGGATTTTTAATTTGAGATCAAAATTATTTAAATATTAATAAACAAATTTGAAAAAAAAATTCTGGTATTTTACAATAACTCTTATTGAATCATGCATTTGTTCTTCGTATTTCTCTTTAATTCTCACATTTGATCTCATCTACCTCTTTTACCTTTTCATTCACTCTCAATTCATATTCACTTTCAGTATAATCTTGATAAGTATCATCAGAATTATAAATATAATCATCATGAGTTCATGCACTTAATCATATAATTAATTAAATAATTATATACATACTGTAGATTAATGAGTATTTTTTAATTCACAAACTCTTATGGAGACAGCAACAACACTGTCAATTCGCTCTTGAGTGACTTTCAGTGAATCTGTGTAGAAATCTGTTAAGATAGTATATTATTTATTGTTCAAAGTCATCTTGCTAGACTAGAATGACAAAATCAATTAAAAGAATGCACATAAGACTATTTTATATTGATTCAATCAACTACCAAAAATATTATATTTCTTACAATGGTACTGTAAAAATTTATTAGCAGAGGAACAAAAATCACTAGTCTAGATGATTTATAATTAAAAAGATGTGTCACCTTTTTACCCACCACCACTGTCAAAACTTTTCTTCATCTAACAACCGTTAAGAAAATATTTTACGTATATAACACTCAAAACAATTATGTACTATAAAAGAAGTTGCAATTGAATCCATGCATAGACATACATATATATATATATATATATATATATATATATTCAGTAGAGGTTGTGAAGGAACACATCATAATCAGTGTCATTATAGCAACCAACAACTATGAGCAAACAAATGACTAATGGAATCCATGATAGTAGAGAAGCGCATAACTTTCAGTTAAACATCATAATCAAACTAGGAGCAGACGAATGACTATTGAACTTCATAATAGTAGAGAAAAACATACAAATTCAGTTAAATTTCATAAAAACATATGGAGAAGCTCGCAAAGGAGGCACAGTAGCAGAGAAGATCGTAGTTGGCAGAGAAGGTCAGAGTTTGCAATGGCAGGGAAGCTCGCAAAGGAGGTGCTGTTGGCGGAGAAGACTGCAGCTGGTGGAGAAGATCGGAGTTCACAATGACAGGGAAAACCACGGAGGGTCATAGTGGAGGCATAGTTAGCAGAGAAGACGACAATTGGTGAAGAAGATCAGGGTTCGTAGTGGTAGAGAAGCTCACAGAGGCGGAAGCAGAAGTATAGATTGCAGTGGAAAAATCTCACAAAAAAAGTCAGTTGTCAGGCACTGCAGAAAAAAAAATGCTTTAGGCGGAAGTGAAGTTTACGGGCTATAACAGAAAATTGGAAACAAAGCCCTTTTTTACCCCTCAAATTAACGGCAAGGGAGTGAGATTAGTCGTGTAATGACCTTAGGTCATTATAAGGTAAAACGTTGAATTCCCGATTCGCTAAATCTCCCGCAATTTCAGTTTACCATTAAAATCTCCCGCTAAAATAGCTTTTAAGGAAGTTTTTCAAATTGAAAGCTGGAATAGAAATTAAGGCTATCATTAACCCATACTCAATTTAGTTAAGCATAACTTACCTCTTTAAGCCGGAATCAATCGAAATAGACGGATTGTTTTAAGAAAGCGTCGGTACATTTTGTTGATGGTTTTGGAAGGATGCACGAGCCCAGTTCGTAACCCCCGCCGTAAGGAGCGGACATGCGTTACATACGCACGCCCTACTTAAGCACCAGAAAACCCTCAATTCCTCACAACTCCACTCGCCTCTCCCTCTTTTCCATAGAAGCGTACCTGAGCCAACGGAATACTACCCGAGCCAATCGTCTCCCCTGCGCTCGATTCTCCTCCCGCTGCAACGCCAAGAGACGGATCAGGAGTTCGTAACGCTCGCATGCAGTAGCCCTCACCAAATCGACGAAGCGTCGAACCTTCTTCCGCTCAGCACGCGTCGATTCTGCGCATCGCTCGATCCCCTTTCTGTGTGCTCAATTCCTCGTAAGGTAAAGCCTCTGCCGAGTCTCATAGGAAAAGAAAATGCATGTGTCTATATATAAATATATATATATATATATAAATATATATATATGTATAAATGTATATATATATATATATCACTATATATATATATGTATATATATTTATATATGTATATGCATATATATAATAACAAAAATATTAAAGACTATTTAGGAATTTAAAATTCGATATAATGAAATTGAGCATTTCATTTTATTGGGACTAATTCTGAATTTTTAGAATTCACTAGGTTTGTAGTAAAATAAATTATGTTCCGATTAATTGGAGTATTATCTTAGGATTTTAAGTCGGACTTTAATAAGAAATGTATTCATGAAACTCATTACTTATAACTCTATGTTTTGAAAAATATTCATTTGCTACTGTCTTAATAATGGGATTTGGATGAGTTAAATATGATTTGTAATTAATGATAATTGAAATACTGCGACATAATATTAGTAATGTTTTAAAACCTCTAAGTCAATTTTAGAACTCTTAAGAGGAATTATGGTAACGTACCTTCTAAATTATAAGATCTAAGTTAAGATTTGGAAAGGATATGAAAATGAAAAAATAGGTAGTATATCGAGTAAATAAGATCTGTTGAAATACAACATCACTTTCAAAGTTTAATAGAATTCCAATTATGATTTTTGCAGATACATTAAGTTTGCGAGTAAATCTTTTTGCTAAGTTAAAACACGAAAGGTACACTGGATATTACTTTATATGCTTTTATTTTCATTTGTTGCTTATGCATCGCTTTGAGCCTATTGCTACTTGATATATTATTCTTACTACTAATGATGTATGAGAAATTGAATGATGTTTATGTGTCTTGTGAATGTTGCAAGAAGGGTTCCGAAACGGAGCATGAATAGGTTAAGGACGGGGCTAGTCCTCGGGAGCTATAAGGGTGCCATCTGGAGCCTTTGAGGGAGGCACAGGTGAAGGTTGCTTAAATGCATGTTGCCATCTGAGACTCTTAAGGGGGTCCAGGTGAAGGTTTATGCTTAAATGCATATGAACCCAGCCTCATGGTTCTGGCTTTGCCCAACAGAACTGCTATTATTGCTTCATGATATCATAGACATAAACATAAACATGAATTTTATGCTATTATTGCTTTTTTTTTGACACTTGGCATGTGAACAGAACATTTATTTTGCAGGTGACATGATCATCTTTTATTTGAAAAACACTGTATTTTCCTGCAATTGTTATCTCATTTTTTCTTTGCCTTCCGCTATGCTGTAAGTATATTTTTAATATCCTTTATATTTAGAATGTGCACTAAGGCATTATTTTTATAATGCCAGATCAGTTACAGCTGGAGGAAGCTGAGTTAGCTTAAAGATATGGTGCGACAAATTAACAGAAAATAACTGCCCCCCTTCAAGGATATTTATTTTTGTAAAATGAAAGCCATGTAATGAATTCTGGATATTATTTTATTTTAAATTGAATTAATGTTGTTTCTTATATTTGAATGGCTTAAATATTTGTTTAACTGTTATTTTACCTAACTGTCAATATGATCATGCGAAAAGATGCATCCGATGTTAGTTTGGTTATTACCAATCTAACATGGGTCATCACAGTTGGTATCAGAGCAGGATTGGAAGTGTTAGAGTAAAATAGTATTTGACGTAGAAGTCATAATTGGAAAATCATTCAATTTAAAATATAAATACACTGGAATGAATACTTGATAGAAAACTAGTGACATAGTAAGGTTGTGGTAAGAACAAAACATCGTATAGAAAAGTAGTGACACGATGAGGTATTATTAGGGCAACATCTTGTAGAAAAACTAGTTAAGGTCATTATTCAACGAATTATAAGTTTGTGTCCTTAACAGATGAATTCCCCTAATCATTCGGCGGAACACTCGGAAATTAACTTGAGCCAAGAAGGACCTTGGCAAATGGACTTCAACGAACCTAATTTCAGCCCCCTACTCTTGAAGACCGGATTCGAGAATTGGAGGATAAGGAAGAGGCATGCGGTGAAAGCCTGACAAGGTTCATGTGTGTCTCTTACGAGAAGATGACTAGCTTCCAAAATGAGGTGCAAGAATTGAAGGAGACACTAAGGTGGGTGCTCCCTAAATTGGCCAAATTCACCTTGGAAAAAGAAGAAGAGCATGAGGAACGCATTTTAGAAGTTGAAAGAAGGTGCATCAAGCAAAGACTGCAGCCTCAACCTCCAAGAAGAAGAAATCAACCAATAAGTATAGGAAGCTTTGGGCTAAACGCTTTAAGAAGCTCATTTAGAATA
Source organism: Gastrodia elata (assembly GCA_016760335.1). Classification (NCBI taxonomy): domain Eukaryota; kingdom Viridiplantae; phylum Streptophyta; class Magnoliopsida; order Asparagales; family Orchidaceae; genus Gastrodia; species Gastrodia elata. Next base: position 15,589,000 of record CM028673.1, read on the forward strand.
TTATCTTAAGAGCGAAATTTTGTGTAACATGAAAAATTGATTGTATCTTTATTTCTGTTAACTTTCTTTGGCATGAAATATTAATTCTTTCTAAATGAAGCGTTCAATTCTTTTTTTTTAAATCGCTATCACCCTCCTTATAGATGAATCCGGAAGAGTACTCTCCTGAGTTGTTAATGGAAACTCCAGTAAAGGCCCCTTTGCCTTCAGGACCTTCGGAGAGTAAGACTGACAAAATCCTGGAGTTGATGGCTCAAATATTAGCCAATCAAGATAAAATTCATGAATCTCCTCCTAGCCAAGGTCACAGAATTGGCGGAGCTTTGCAAGCCTTCTTGAAACTGAACCCACCACGCTACGACGGATCAGCTCGGCCGATGGAGGCTGAAGATTGGATTCAGGAAATAGAAAATAAACTGGAGGATATAAAATGTCCGGCCAGAGATGCAGTCCGATTAGCTAAGAGCCTATTCAAGGCTGAAGCTGAGCGATGGTGGGGAGTCATCCACAAAACTCAGTTCATGGGCTTGGAGCTAGAGGACATATCCTGGGAAGAATTTGCGGAGGCATTCTGAGGTCGCTACATCCCTCTGTCTGCCCAAAAGATATTGGAGAACCAGTTTATTAAGCTGACTCAGGGAAATAGGTCCATCGCGGCTTATGAGTCTGAGTTCACAAGGCTCTCCAGATATGCACCCAAGCTAGTAGACACAGAGGCTGCTAGGTGTAGCAGATTCTTGGATGGTTTGAAGGACTCCATCCGGACCAACTTACTCCCGCTCAAGCACACCAAATTTGTTGAGTTACTAGACTGTGCGACCATTATGGAGCATAATGAGCAGATGATCGCCGAACGCCAGGTGAAGCGTTACTCCCAATCCCAAGACAGTCGTGAGACCTTTAAAAGGTCTCGACCTAGTCGGCAGGCCAATGTTTATCAGATCACCTCAGGGCCTGCTAGGGAAAGGGAAAATTCAGAATATCGCCGACCTCACCCAACGGGCAGGTGCTATCACACTGGCAACAGATGTTATCATTGTGGCAAGATGGGACACAGTTACCGACATTGTAGATCTTTCAAAACTATAGATGGGGATATTATTCAAAGGCCCAAAATGAACCCGGTATCTACCCCTCCTCGTACCCCGGCTCCAGCAAGTGTACCAGCCCCAGCAGCATCTCCTGCAACTACGCCAACTCAAAGGAGAGGTCATGCCCCGGGACGACCAGCTGCCGCTAGAGTTTACACACTTACTCCGGTTATGGCTCCCGAGGATCATGACGTACTGACAGGTACTTTTAAATTATTTTGATCGGCATTTCTTAATTTTTAAGAAATAAATCCTTAGCGTGCATTCAATATTAGGTACTTTATACTTTTCTGAGAACGCATGCATAACCTTATTTGACACGGGTGCGAGTCACTCCTTTATATCTGAAACCTTCATAAAAAAGCTACAACTGCCATTTATAGAACTAACAGAAAGATTAAATATGGGGTTACCATCTGGCGCCCTCATGAGCGCTAGAGAATATTGCAAGTGCGAAATCCCAATTAATGGTGGGACATTTAAAGCCAGCTTGATAGTTCTTCCAATTGCAAATTTTGATATCATTTTGGGTATGTATTGGTTATCTTGTCATCAAGCAGTCATCAACTGCCAGCGTAAAAAGGTCACCCTCAGAAGTGCAGGAAGATCGATGACATTTATGGGAACACTAGGCACTGCAGCGTCTCTCATCAATGTCTTTCAAGCAGCTAAGTTAATTCAGAATGGGTGCGAAGCCTACTTAGTAACAATGTTGGGGAGCAGAGAAGAGGTAACTACCCTAAATGATACAAGGGTTGCTAATGAGTTTCCGGATGTATTTTCCAATGATTTGTCAGGAATACCCCCGGTACGGAAAATAGATTTTACTATTGATTTAATTCCCGGTACGCAACCGTTATCGAAGGCACCATATAGAATGGCGCCAAAAGAGCTTCAAGAATTAAATGAGCAATTAAAGGAATTATTAGATAAAGGTCTTATTCGTCCCAGTATGTCACCTTGGGGAGCTCCTGTGCTTTTTGTCAAAAAGAAGGATGGAACGATGAGGATGTGTATTGACTACCGAGAACTAAACAAGGTGACTATTAAGAATAAATATCCTCTTCCCCGAATAGATGATTTATTTGATCAACTAACAGGAGCTGTTGTTTTCTCCAAGATCGACCTTCGATCTGGATACCATCAAGTAAGAATAAGGGAAGAAGATATCCCTAAAATCGCATTTAGGACAAGGTATGGCCATTTTGAATTTCTTGTGATGTCTTTCGGACTGACCAATGCCCCGTCACTATTCATGAATTTAATGCAGAGGGTTCTAAAATCATATTTGGATAAATTCGTGATCGTCTTCATTGACGATATTTTAATTTACTCCAAGAATAAAATTGATCATGAGATTCACTTGCGGATAGTTTTGAAAACTTTAAGATGCAGCAAGTTATATGCGAAATTTTCTAAGTGAGTTTTGGTTGAGCTCAGTAGCCTTCCTAGGCCATATCGTAAGCATTGAAGGAATTCAAGTTGATCCAAAGAAAATTAGTTCCATTCAAGATCGGACTCAGCCTTCAACAGTAACGGAAATCAGAAGTTTCTTGGGATTGGCAAGATATTATAGAAAGTTCGTACAGGGATTTTCCCATATTTCAGCTCCACTCACCAAGCTCACCCAAAAAGCTGCACCATTCATCTGGAGTTCTGAATGCGAAATTTCTTTTCAGAAATTAAAAGATGCTCTCACGACCGCCCCTGTTTTAGCACTACCTCAAGAAGGCATGGACTACCAAGTCTACACCGATGCATCCAAAGTATGACTGGGGTGTGTTCTAATGCAAAATACGAAGGTAATTGCTTATGCTTCTCGCCAGCTAAAAGTTCATGAAAGGAACTATCCGGTTCACGATCTGGAGTTAGCAGCCGTTATATTTGCACTTAAAATATGGAGGCATTATTTATATGGGGTAAAATATGAAATATTCACATATCACCAAAGCCTCTAGTATATCTTTACTCAAAGGGAGTTAAATTGTCGGCAAAGGCGATGGCTGGAACTCATTAGTGATTATGACCTGGATATCCAATATTACCCAGGAAAGGCCAATGTTGTGGCAGACGCCTTAAGCAGGAAGTCAGTTAGCATACTCAATACGATGACTGTTAATAAAGATCTCGTTAAGGAGCTGAATAAGCTAGAGATAGATCTGGTAACAACGAATCAACTGAATACCATTTCAACTTCAAAGGTTGCAGATTTAACGTTAGAGGAACGCATAAAACTATCTCAAGAAAAAGATTCAGAATATCAAAAACTGAAGTATATTATCCAGGAAAAAAGGAAAAGTTATCTTCAAGAAAAGAACGGTTACATATACTATAAAACTCGATTGTGGGTTCCCAACGACAAAGAATTACGAATTGTGATTTTACAGGAAGCGCATCATTCAAGATATAATATCCACCCTGGGACTTCAAAAATGTACCACGACTTGAAGAAAATTTATTGGTGGTCAGGATTAAAGAGAAGTGTAGGAGAGTTTGTGGCGCATTGCAATGCATGCAACTTAGTGAAAGCGGAACATCAAAAGCCAGGAGGACTCTTACAGTCTCTACCAGTACCAGAGTGGAAGTAGACTGATATTGTAACGACCCAATGTCGTTACTTTTCATATTAGGTCAAAACCCGCCTCAGGCATCAAAACTCCGGGGAATTTTAAATTAGGACAAACAAAAATACTCTTAGATAAGAATAATTTTTAAGATCAAAGTGCCCTAGTTTGGGAGAAATCCGAATGACGGAAGCTCCCGCTTTATTTTTCGAATTATTTAAATCCTAAAAAATCAAAACATTGAAATACGTGTCAGAATTCATCGATTTCAGTGTCGTTATGTTAAGTATATTATTTAAAGGTTGCTCGAGAAGTTTCATCAAATTCTGAGCGCTAGATTTATCGTGGCTAATTTCTAAAGTTTTCAAACTTCAGAAATTAATTAAAAATAAAATATTTGTCCGAATCGAAAATTTTCGGCGCGAGGGTGTTCGTTATGTTGTAACACACCTCGGTGCCAAGTTTCGTTGTATTTGGACGCCGAACGGTGGAAAATGCGAATAATTTACTCTAAGTACCATTTTTGGCGCAGGCTGGTCGGCCCACCTGGCCGACCCCCTCAGCCATCCCTCTCCTCTACTTAAACGCCCTGCCCCATTCCTTCTCCTCCCTCACACAACCCCTCTCCTCCTCCAAACCCTAGATAGCAGCCAGCTAGCCCTCTCCTCCCCCTCCTGCAGCCCCTCCTCCCCCTCACAGCAGCCCAGCCAGCCTCTCTTCCCCACGGCAGTCCCCTCCAGCAGCTCCAGCATCCACCAAACAGCTTCCGGCAGCCTTCGACGGCCACCAACAGCCCTTTCCAGCCAGCCCCTTGCTGCTGCCACCTCGGCCTGCCCTCGGCCTGCCCTCGACCAACCGCCCAACCACCCCATTCCGGCCAACAACCCGGCCAGCAACCCACTCCGGCCTCGCTCCGTTTTCCGGCAATCCTAATCCTAAAGGTAAGTTGATAAATTTAAAAGATGGAAAAAGGAGGAGAGAAAAGAGGAGAATTTTTCTATGTTCTTTTAATTTATACCTACTTAATACTTATTATTATGATAATAATGAGGATATAATATCGTCATTCACATTAATATGGTTCTCATTAATTAATAATGAAAACTATACATATGTTATAAAATGATTATAATTTCAGTTTAAGTGTTTTCATTTTAACAGTCATTTTTGGTTATGATCTTTCATTCTTATATTATTGTTATCATTAAAATAATGATAACAATAATATTGTATCAAATATGATTGCTATCATCAGCAAATTAATAAATGCTATAATAAATATAACTGCCATCGCAGTACCTTAAAGATCAGACTTCAATCATATTATGAAAGCGAAAGAAGGACATAACCGAAATGGAAATAAATGTTACTCCTAAAAATATTGGTTAATAACTAATTTAAAAGTATCCAAAACTTAAATGCAGATTGAGCGAACTGTCACTTATCAAAACTGTCGAACTGTTGAACATTTGAACTTAAAAGAACAAGGTACCAGATGTCTTTTATTACTTCTGTTTAAATATGCTTTTCTGCTCAGTATCGCATAAATTTGATAAAAGTGTTTTTTTTAAAGTCACATAAAATGATATATGAATAAGTTTGGATAAGTGAGAAGCAAGGGTTCCATGTTGCTTTATACTTTTTGTCTGATCAGACAACCGCTAGGACAGGGCTGTCCGACATCGGGAGTCATAAGGAGCCTATACTGATAAGCCTTTGAGGGGGCAGGTATAGAGGGAAGTTGAGATATTTGAAAACAAAAATTGAACCCCCCTTTTCCTCGATTTTGTACTTGCCCAACAAAATCATATTTTGCCTCAGATATCAAGCGCTAAAAATTCTATATTTATTTTTGTGACTGCAATTATTTTATGCTAAGTTTCAAGTGCAATTGAAATAGGTTTGCAGGGATAAGTTTGTACAACTTTTATTTCCTGTTAAATATTGATTATTTTGCTTATTATTTAACATTTGTAAAAATGACATCTATCAGTACTTAGTTTCACAACTAACTGGTATTCGAATGCCCGCACTTTTGAAACGTGCCCAGATCAGGAGTTCATTCTCGAGGTAATGTGCTAAAGAACTGAGCAGTGTTGATACTGCTATCTGCTGATCCACCGCTTTCTTTTTAACTCTATCTACTTTAAAAAGTTTGTAATTTTTCTTTTATTTTAATCTATGTACTCAAGACTCGTGAATTAATGAATAAATGAGTTATGTTTGATATCTATATATTTGTCTCTTAAACCACTCAATATGATCCTGCGGCTAGAGGACTTGTCATTACTTGTTGTTGTTGCTATTACTATTCCACAAGCAAACCGATGCTGGATTAGCTCCTGCTGACCCGGCATCGGGTCCTCACAGATATTGCCATGGATTTCATCGTTGGCTTGCCTCGAAGCAAATCAGGAGCTGATACCATATGGGTCGTCATTGACAGACTCACTAAGTCAGCTTATTTTCTTCCAATAAGACAGACAGATCCCGTGGAGAAGCTCGCCATAACTTATATCAAAGAAATCATTCGGCTACACGGAATTCCGAGATCAATTATATCAGACAGGGACCGAAGATTCACTTCTCGATTTTGGAAAGCTGTACATCTTGATTTGGACACTAACCTTGCAATGAGCACTGCTTTTCACCCTCAAACTGATGGACAAACTGAAAGGGTTAATCAAGTGCTAGAAGATCTCTTAAGACTTTGCATATTGGACTTCAGTGGGAATTGGGAAGAACACTTGTCATTAGTTGAATTTGCTTATAATAACAGTCATCAAGCCAGCATTGGAATGGCGCCCTACGAAGCTCTGTACGGAAGAAAGTGTCTTATACCTCTATCCTGGTCAGAAATTGGAGATGTTTAAATTTATGGATCCGACCTTGTTGAAGAAACTAATAAAAAGATTCAGTTAATAAAGTTAAGAATAACTGCAGCCCAGGACCGCCAAAAGAAATACCACGATTTAAGGCACAGGATGCTGGAATTCCAGGTAGGAGATTTTGCCTATTTAAAAGTGAGCCCAATGAAAGGAGTATACCGATTTGGCATATCAGGAAAGCTGAGCCCGCATTATGTGGGACCATTTAGGATGATTATCCGAATAGAGAACTCTGCTTACCGTTTGAAACTACCGGGGGATTTTTCCAGGGTACATGATGTGTTCTATGTATCATCTTTACGTAAGTGTCTACAAGAACCATCTCATCAACTAGTAGCTCCCGAAATGGTAATTCAGTCAGATCTGACGTATGTAGAAGAACCAGACCAAATTATAGAACGGGATAATCGCCGGTTAAGAAAGAGAATAATTCCTATGGTCAAGGTGCAATGGAAAGGTCACAGCGCCAAGGAAGCAACGTGGGAAAGAGAAGAGGATATGAGAAAGGAATATCCCGGACTCTTTCAGAACTCAGGTAATCTTAATTAAATCTTTTTGCAGTCAACTAAATATTCTCTATTACGGTGAAATGTCGATGACAACATTATTTTTAAGTTGGGGAGTTTGTAATGACCCTAGGTCATTATAAGGTAAAAACGTTGAATTCCCGATTCGCTAAATCTCCCGCAATTTCAATTTACCGTTAAAATCTCCCGCTAAAATAGCTTTTTAGGAAGTTTTTCAAATTAAAAGCTGGAATAGAAATTAAGGCTATCATTAACCCATACTCAATTTAGTTAAGCATAACTTACCTCTTTAAGCCGGAATCAATCAAAACAGACGAATTGTTTTAAGAAAGCATCGGTACATTTTTCCCCTGCCTGCGAGTAACGCATGGAGGAGTCGACGGTTTTGGAAGGACGCACGAGCCTAGTGCGTATCCCCCGCCGTAAGGAGCGGACGTGCGTTACATACGCACGCCCTACTTAAGCACCAGAAAACCCTCGATTCCTCACAACTCCACTCGCCTCTCCCTCTCTTCCATAGAAGCGTACCTGAGCCAACGGACTGCATCCCGAGCCGATCATCTCCCCTGCGCTCGATTCTCCTCCCGCTGCAACGCCATGAGACGGATCAGGAGTTCGTAACACTCGCGTGCAGTAGCCCTCACTAAATCGACGAAGCGTCGAACCTTCTTCCGCTCAGCACGTGTCGATTCTGCGCATCGCTCGATCCCCTATCTGTGTGCTCAATTCCTCGTAAGGTAAAGCCTCTGCCGAGTCTCATAGGAAAAGAAAATGCATGTGTCTATATATAAATATATATATATATATATAAATGTATATATATGTATAAATGTATATATATATATATATCACTATATATATATATGTATATATATTTATATATGTATATGTATATATATAATAACAATAATAATAAAGACTATTTAGGAATTTAAAATTTGATATAATGAAATTGAGCATTTCATTCTATTGGGACTAATTCTGAATTTTTAGAATTCACTAGGTTTGTAGTAAAACAAATTATGTTCCGATTAATTGGAGTATTATCTTAGGATTTTAAGCCGGACTTTAATAAGAAATGTATTCATGAAACTCACTACTTATAATACTCTATGTTTGAAAAATATTCATTTGCTACTGTCTTAATAATTGGATTTGGATGAGTTAAATATGATTTGTAATTAATGATAATTGAAATACTGCAACATAATATTAGTAATGTTTTAAAACCTCTAAGTCAATTTTAGAACTCTTAAGAGGAATTATGGTAACGTACCTTCTAAATTATAAGATTTAAATTAAGAATTGGAAAGGATATGAAAATGAAAAGATAGGTAGTATATCGAGTAAATAAGATCCGTTGAAATACAACATCACTTTCAAAGTTTAATAGAATTCCAATTATAACCTTTGCAGATACATCAAGTTTGCGAGTAAATCTTTTTGCTAAGTCAAAACACGAAAGGTACACTGGATATTACTTTATATGCTTTTATTTTCATTTGTTGCTTATGCATCGCTTTGAGCATATTGCTACTTGATATATTATTTTTACTACTAATGATGTAAGAGAAATTGAATAATGTTTATGTGTCTTGTGAATGTTGCAAGAAGGGTTCCGAAACGGAGCATGAATAGGTTAAGGACGGGGCTAGTCCTCTGGAGCTATAAGGGTGCCATCTGGAGCCTTTGAGGGAGGCACAGGTGAAGGTTGCTTAAATGCACATTGCCATCTAAGACCCTTAAGGGGGTCCAAGTGAAGGTTTATGCTTAAATGCATATGAACCCAACTTCATGGTTCTGGCTTTGCCCAATAGAACTACTATTATTGCTTCATGATATCATAGACATAAATATAAACATGAATTTTATGTTATTATTGCTTTTCCTTTTGACACTTCGCATGTGAACAGAACATTTATTTTGCGGCTGACATGATCGTCTTTTATTTGTAAAATATTGTATTTTCCTGCAATTGTTATCTCATTTTTTCTTTGCCTTCCGCTATGCTTTAAGTATATTTTTAATATCCTTTGTATTTAGAATGTGCACTATGGTATTATTTTTATAATGTCAGATCATTTACAGCTGGAGGAAGCTGAGTTAGCTTAAAGACATGACGCGACAAATTAACAGAAAATAACTGCCCCCTTCAAGGGATATTTATTTTTGTAAAATGAAAGTCATATAATGAATTATGGATATTGTTTTATTTTAAATTGAATGAATGTTGTTTCTTATATTGGAATGGCTTAAATATTTGTTTAACTGCTATTTTACCTAACTGCCAATATGATCATGTGGAAAGATGCATCCGATGTTAGTTTGGTTATTACCAACCTAACATGGGTCATCACAAGTCGAAAAATTAAAAATGGCTATTTTGGGAGATTATCTTGGGCAGTTTAATATATGCGGATTAAATTGTGCATTTTTCAATAATTGGGAAACTGTTTCAGAAAATAACTCATTTTTGTCTATTTTTGCAGAAAGTGCCTCTCAGAAAACAATTTTCAAGAAGTACTTTCTAAATTATTTTGGCTATTGCTGTCCAACATTGATGTTGTACGCAGCAGTATGATTGTTAGACATTCAAACAACAACAAAAACAATTTTCTTTGAAGCAATTTTATAACAATTTACTTTCTAGCAACCTCACAGTAAATTCTTTGATAGTTGCAGCTACCCCAAGCAGAGTCTCAAAACTAATATTGAATAATTCTATAATATAGTTTTTCCATTTGTGCTAAATTCATGAACCTTTTCGACAACGCTTCCCTTTCAAATAGTTAGAGCTAATTTTTTTAAAAGAAATCCATGTATTCTTTGATCGCTTCAATGAATCGTCATCCAAAACCTTGCCAAATGTGGGCTCGCTTACTCTTTATATAGTTTAAATAATTAGTGAACTGCTATTTAAGTTTCAATATAAGGAATAAATCTTTTTTCTTGATTTTTCATAATATTTTGACTATAATAGTTTTCCTCAAGTATTTTCTATTTTCTTAATCATGAAGAAAAATCTTCTTAACTTTTCCAATAAGAAATGCCCTTAAATTGTATTGTTAATAAAAAATTTGTCACTTTGAATTATTCTTGTCTTAACGTGTAACGACCCATGGTTGTTATTAAGAAAGACGTTAATGTTCCCGCCAATCCTAATTATTCGTTAACACCGTTATATTCTATCAAAACCCGCAATTTTCTGTTTTCTGTTAGTTTTTGCCGCTGAAATTGGTTTGGACTTTATAAACCGCCAACAATTCCCTATCTTTGCTATTAATCTAGTTTACAAAAAAAAAAAAAATTACACATAATTGTTACCTGTCAACCTCCAAGTTGCCGCCACTTGCAAGAAACGGCGCCTCTATAAGGCGCGAAGTCTCACGGAAGGAGGCGACACTTCGAGACTTCGAAAAGGAGGGAGAGTCGAATGCATAAATAGGCGGACATACCTGTTGGCACCCGCGCATTTCAGCTATCGCAGCTCCCGCTCTCTGTCTCTTCCCTCGCCTTTCTCATCTTCAGACGCAGCCACAAGACCAAGCTGACAGCGCCTTCGACGCAAGCAAGCGACGCTGTCGTAGCCTCGGAAGCCCCCAACGGAGCGGCAGCCATCGACGCAAGCAGAGACGACGCCACAGCCTACGGAAGGACACGCCGCAAGCAAAGACGCAAGCCTTCGATGCAGCTGTAGTCCTCGGAAGCCCCCAACGCAGCCGCAGTCCATTGACGCACGCAAGGACGAACCCAACCGCAGCCGCAGTCTTCGACGCCTTCAAACCACCCTGCTTCGTGACGATTCTGTGACGTCTCTCCCAATCGACAGCGGCGTTCGACGCCTGCAGATCCACTACCACCGAAGCTGCTCGACTTTTCTGCGCCGATTCTCGCTTTCTGGAGAGGCATCTGATTCTGTAAGGTATGCCTGATTTCAACTGCTGGGATGCAATTGCTGATAGACTTTATAATCTTTAAGTAGGGAGTGAGGGATAGAAGTAAACGATAATATTAGGAAATGCATCTGTCACTTTCTTATAGACTCCATTTATATACTAAATCTTACCTATAACTTCTATTGCGTATATTTATTTCGCCACAATCATTATTTGCTTATGCATAACATTGGTTCTATAATCAGCATTGGCTATCTTGAATCAAATTGGTTTCCATATAGGCATATTCCTAAAATCAAAATTTGTAGAACTTGCACAAACCTTTCATGAAGATTTTACTAAATCATCTTTTACTTAAGAGTACTGCACTTATGTTAAACGCAATAAAACTTAATGCTGACACAGCCAAGCCTTTACAGAGGACAACCATGCAAGAATAATGTGTTACCATGATTTTACCAATGAAGGAAACTGCATTTCACAAAAGCTTGCTTTTAGAGTGAAGTCACGCCAGCTATCTTGTAAATAAAGTGTCGAGGCTGTTTATTTAATCAATTTCAATTAGGATTTAAGTTGAATTTTGCCTAAAATTTCCGAACATTTTAAAAGGGGTTTCTAAAGTGATTCCTGGTTTCGGCAGCTATTGATTAGCCTTGACTCAATTCCAAAACTGGTAATCAGTTATATTTGAATTACTAAAGTTTATTCTGAAAACGATTAACTATGTTTATCTAAAATGCCATATATATCAATCGGGCAGCCAAACACTTTAATAGCAGGTTTTACTAGCCCTATTACGTATTACTTTAAGCACAACAGCTTCAAACAACTAGTTTTTCTGCAGTAGCTTCTTAACTAGTTAAACAGGTACACCATCATTGAAATCCACTGGATCAAAGTTCCAACAAAAGCACCCCATTTATGGATCACTCAACTTAAGTAATAGATTCTTTTGAGTTTGGCTGACCTTAGATAAGATAATTGCATTTGAGCCGATCTCTTTATACTAAATTTGACAAGATAATTGCAAATACTATGCACCAAAGCACTCCATTTAGATGTGCTTTGAAAGAATGTACATAGTTAAGTCAATCTGTGATATTCATTTCTCATCCACTAAAGATTACTAAAACGGATGTCATTTTAAGAATATAAACTATCATGTAGATTGTCAAGTACCACCCAACAACCTTAAGAGAACCTAAACTCTTTAGTCTAATTAGAGAATCTTGTACAAAAAAAAAAGAGAGGAAGTAAAGCAATAAGAAAAAGAATGATAATATATGTAAATTAATGCAATATTCATTATTAAAATCTAATATAGTTTACAAACATAACTTTTTGCAGACTCGCAGATTTTTGAGTGCTAAAATCAGGAATTCAAAATACCAAGGTACAATTGATTTTACTGTCTATACTTAAATGCCTTTATTGCTGCTTAGCACCGCTTTGAGCTTTGTTCTTATTGGTGAAACGCAATGTTTATTGAATGCCAGAATAGTGTCATGAATGAATTGTGTATGTTATGTCTTGTGAATGTATGCAAGGGTTTCAAAATGGTGGTTATTAGGTTAGGGACGGAGCTAGTCCATTGGGAGTTATAAGAGTACCATCTGGTGCCTTTGAGGGGGCCCAGATGAAGGAGTTGCTCTTACTTGAACCCAGCCTCATAGTTCTGGATTTGCTCAACAGAATTGCTAACGTTGCTTCGTGAAATCAAGACATATATACAAACAAGCATGCATGAAACTTATTACATGACAGGTGACAGTATTATGGCAAACTAAATTCTAAAATTGCAGGATTATATATTTTGCTAACCTTTTTATTTCCTGCAAAATTTCTTATCATTCTGCTTCCTGCTTTTGCTAAGTATAACATGTAAATATCTTTTGTACTTATTATATGTATTGAGGCATTATTCTTATAATGCCAGGTCAGGTGCAGTTGGAGGAAATTGAGTTAGCATAAAGAATATTCAGAGTACGGCGGTGTGGCAATGGCACATAATTTTTGATTTGTGGCTTAAAAGTTAAAAACATTATTTATATTTGATTTAGTTTGTAATAATCTGGATATTGTATTCTTTAATTTGAATGATTGGCAAATTGATTATGTGGAATGGCTATGTCGTTTAAATTATGTCAAAATACTATCTTTCTCTTAACTGCCAATATGATCCTGCAGGAATGTACCCAAGGGTAGTTGGGTTGATACCTAACCTAACCCAAGGGGCATTACATAACGTCTACTTTGTCTTTATTATATGAATGAATACATTCTTGAGAGTGATAAATATGCATTATTATTTTGCAACATTAGTGCATTTATTTGTTCTCCTATGGAATTACATTTTGATTGGCGACTATTGAGCTATGCTTGGAAAGCTTATATGAAATCTACTTCATTACATTTATGTTGAAGGTTTAATTATCCCAGATTGCTGCCAATCTTGGGACTGCTACTCAAGCTATCTCAGCCAGTGGGTTCAAATATTGCCTGCCAATATTTTAGGCTAAGAAATTGTTGTTGTGATTTCTTTGATCTTTTACCAAGTCGTGACTAACAATTACGCCCCTTTATATGGGAAGAAATAGTCAATAACACTTATGACTCCATTAATACTAGAGAAACTGACATTTCTTATTTAACTCAAAATTAATTGGAGTGACTTATAATTAAAAGTACTTCTTTGTAATAATTTTTGTGGGAAAAGATTTAATGTTTGGTTGAATTCCAAATCCATTTTGCAGGAAGGGAAATATTCATCAATCTAATCTTTTAAATACCTATCCCCGTTAAAATACTGTGAAGCTTAGAGAGTCAAGGCCAGTTTACCCCTTAAATTTAAATCTCATTTGACTTTTTGTTTGGCATATTTCTCATTGTTTTTATTTTTTGTTGTTTTTTTTTTTTAATTTTATGCCTTCTTTTCAGATGCTCAGACTTTCTTATAATTTTGTTGACATCATCCCAAGGACATTAAATGGCTAACAATGTCTTGATTCCTTCCATGTTGAATTAATATATTTCATATCTGAAACCTGAAATAGTATGTGCTGAATATCATCTGCTTATGATAAAAAAGATTTATTTATCATTTGTAAATAGATCATCGCGGCATAATGAAATATGAATATTGAAAATATCTGATTTATCTGATTGATAGATAAGTAAAACGATTACCCTAGGCAGGAGTATCATTAAGGTTGAAGAAATTGGTAAAATCACTGAAGATTGTTGTTTATGTTAGAGAAAAGGTTTGGTTGGTCATGTCGCTGTTGTTCAAGATTAATGAGCATCATTTGAACTTAAAATACCAATTTCTCCAGCAGTTTTAAATTACCCTATATGAATACGTAGACAATTTAGCAAAAGCTTAACGTAGTTTTGGAAAGTCGATTCACTTAATTTTATTGAACTTATTAAGTACAATCATCTTGTTCCAAATGTTGGTTGGTATGGCAGGAAGATTGAGCTCTCCGTGTTTATTGATGAATGGTATAGAAAAGCAATGAGCGGCAAGCAAATACACACTAGCAAACTAAAGACATCAGAAATATTCTGGTGAAAACTGCTGTATCATGCTACCAATTTGGCCTGTGAAATCATGAAAATGCTAGTGAAGTCAATGATGAAATTTTACATGCGACTATAAATATTGAAAACACGTTTAATTGCTACTTCAAGAATGTTGTTCCATCCTGATATTATGGTAACATATGAATTTTTAAAAGGTTATTTAGGTTGAAGTTTATCAGTGAGTTATGTGGTTTCTTGGATATATGATTATGCATCAGCTACTTTGGTGCATAACTAGTTGCCGGTGATTGAGAATGCTGAGGTATCGTATTCTATGCATCTACCGCTTTGGTGCATTTTATATTGTAGCATCTGCATCAACTTTAGGGCTATCATGGGCTCTATCATCAACAACTTTATTGTTGATACCTTCAAAGCTTTTTTTTTTTGATAAGCCGCATGCTTTTTTTAAGATTTTGATCCTCCTAAATGAATGTCCTCATATAATTTGATTTCATCAAGAATTACATCTTTGATTTTCATAATTATTCTATTTTGATATCATAATTTTTGTTATCCCATTACCATTAACAAAAAAGTTAAATTCATGGCTAAAGTGTTAATATTTATTTGCTTTGTTATCAAAATTTTCTGTCACATTAGAATCAATATTTGCATTAGAAAACAGCAAAAAAATTTCAATTTAGTGTACTACCTTACTCGACCTTTTCTCAAGTATCTTGAATCTCAAAGAAATTGTTGATAACCTCAGCTCAAACTTTCTTGGATAGATTAGTATATTATCAGCCTTTCAGTAAAATATTGTCCGCTCCACTTCTTTCAAGAATTGGTATTAGCATATGCATCCCATGCTTTTAATAGTAATCGTTGCATCTCAGCTCTTGTTTTCTCTACCAATATCAGATATAGAGCATTTAGCTTTTGGCCCTATGGTTTACAATTTCTTCCTTTTAATGTTTTAAAAGAAGCAAACATATCACACTAATTTAAAAAATAAATTTATCCCTTCATTGTGGCATCATTTAACTTAGAAATGCAAGCCTTTAAAGTAAAAAACTGGGCCTGTTTTAAAACATTTTAATGCACCAATTCCAATTTTTTGCCTTACAATTCTCAAACTATTTGAGCATCTGACTTTTTTTTTCAACGATGCATTTATAGTACAAGTTTAAGTAAACAAACCAGACTGGAAAATTTTCCCTTCAATGACTTGTTATATATATTTTTTTGCTAATGCTGCTAAGCCTTTGATGCCACAACAACAAACTCTATTGTCGACAACTTTTACTAGATCGTATCATTTGCAGTCTTGTGCTATATTTCTATCTTTATGTTTCTAGCCAAAGATTATAGCTCCCTTGAGTTTTCTTAGGGCCAACTGCCAAATACTGTTGTGCTGCATAATTCTTGAAATAGAACTTTGTGATCAATGTTCTTTTGAAATTTGGTGCATGCCTCAATCATCAAGCATCCATTATATCACAGCCCAGTTTTCAACTGAATTTCATCTTCCATAATTCCATGTGGTTTATCATTCACTAATTTAACTTTGTCATAATTCCTTATATACTATGTAATGACTCATGAAATTGAGCAGATTAAAAGAATGTGCTCCAGTTCAAGACTTTGGGCTCGATATGAATTTATAGAATAAACAAAAGCATTGGAAAGCCCAGCACTTATTGATCATGCCAAATCATCAATCTTCTGGTCATTTCTATTAATCTTCAACAATGCCTTGCAGTGATTTTAAAGTGCTCTTTTTGGTTGCAGTTTCAACAATTAATCCCCTTTAAGTTCTTCAATTAACTGTTTTTTCTTGACTTGGCTTTTATCTTGTCTTCTTGAGTGGGTTGCTCCTCTTTTCTCAGCATTTGGGACCAAATTATTCCCTCAACTAGGGGCTCCCTGATGAAGTATTCACCATAATCATTGTCGCCTCCTAGCTCACTATTAACAAGAAAAAATGCATTGTTTAACATCATCATTGAACGAGATCACCATGGATCCCAAGTGATTCATGATTATATTGAAATCATTTATATAATTAATCACAATTGCTCCTCCAATCTTAAGATTAATAAGTGGTCCTTGATGCCTTATGATGATGCTATTGATTACTCACACATATTTGGCTGCACCCTCTTTAATATTGAGATTCTCTTCATGTTAACAGTATTGAAGTTCATAATTTTTGCCAAAGCTTGGTGCACAACGCCAAGTGTTTGAGATCTATGACATTCTACTCTATTGATCCATCATTTTTACTTCATCTTGGATTAAGGCAGTAGAAATAACTTCTTTAAATATAGATATTTCTCTATTTACGTCATTTATATTGTGAAATCCCTCCGATTAAAGTTTTCTATCCTTAGTTTTTTGTCCTTGGCCTATATTTTATGAACTTTTCAAACCATGTAAATAGCAATCCTTGGGAAAGAGGAATCTTCTAATGATCTTCTCCCTCCTGAATGTTCTCACAAGGAAGCTAACAAGAAACAAAAAAATAGGAGTTCACAATTACAATGATTTACTTACGTTCATGAACTGTAGTAGAGTATTTTACAAGAAAGAAATGTACCTTTAGGGGTTTTCGAGATAAGAGACTACAATAATGAAAAGTACCTCTGGGTTCTTTCGAGATCCCTCTAATCTATTGAAATATTGATGCAGGGCAACACTAGGGTTAGGTGTTGTCGGGCTCTAATGCAATCCTAGGGTTCATGAATGTTTGTGAATGCAGATTTTTTTTTAAATGTATTCGAAAATTTAAGCCATTTTCGCCCAGTTGCTTTAGATCAGTTAAGCTTCAGCATTTGCCTACAGAAGATTCTACAATAATTTGAAAATAACTTTCGTTGGCAATGGGGTGTCGTGAGTTACAAACAGGAAGAGCGGTCGGCACCGGTTCTGGATCAAAGGAAAGGTTCCGATCCATAATGGTAACTCGCACTTCGAGTTGTACTTGTCATGCGGGTGTGTTCGGAGGCATTTTCGTTCCGAAACAACTCGTAGTGACCGGATTTAGATTTGCGCTGATACAAATAATTTTTACTTGAAAATAACACTAAAAATAATTAAATAAATTCAGTTTTAGGGTTTGGGATGAACAAACACACGCCGGTTTTAACCGGGAGCGAGAAGGGTGATTCGAGTAGATTTCTTGTGGAGGCTAAACAGCGACGGCAGCTGGGCAGCGGTGGCTGGGATGCGGCGCGGCTGGGCAGCGGCAACTGGGCAGCGGCGGCAGGGGCAGCGGCGAATGGCGGCAGGGGCAGCAACGGCAGCTGGCAGTGGTGGCAGCGGCTGTTCTGCATGGGATAAGTCCGAAGGCAGCAAGGGGAAGGGTCCGGAAGGAGGCAGCTAGGGTTTGGAGAGGGAGGATTTGGAAACTAGGGTTTCCTTGGGGAGAACATGAGCCGTTCTCGCTATTTGGAGAAAACTCGGAATTTTTATTTATCAAAAACTAAAATTAAATTTTAGATTTTAGGTATTTATAATATCCTCAAAGCAATCAAGACATTAGAGTATTTTTTTAATAAACGATTGGAGGACTAATATTTGTCCCTCCGATCAATACATGAAACAGATGAAAATAAATGCAAAAATAAAACTGAAACGGACGAAAATAAATGCATAAAAATAAAACTAAAACATCATGGCCAGTATGGGTCCGAGCGGGCTCGGCAGCGAGACTCGCATTGAAGATGGTCCCCATCAACTCTCCCCCGTTCAAAAGCACTCATCACCGGTGAGTGTTCTGCGCGGTAGCGGGCTAAGAGGTCAGCAGCCATTCTCTCGATCTCCTCTGCAAGTAATCAACTGTCCTCCGTGTCGGGTCATCCTCTCCAACGAACCAAGTATCTTTGGAAGCCACCCTCACTAGTGGCAACTGTCTCCTCATCCAGAATCAATTCTGGCAGTGAATCTCCTCGGGGCAATCTGTCCGTGGCCTCGGTATCGGCAATAGGTGCTCAACTGAAGCTCGGTCCTCTGGTGCTGGGTACCTACCATCAAGGGTGGTAGTAGTAGGGGGAAAAGTAGGCATGGCTGTTTGTGTAGATATATCCTCACCAACACTCTGCTCTCTCATACGTTCCGATTCGGAACTATCTACAGAAGGCTCCTTAGGTCCCAGTTGATGTCCATAGAATCGGGTCAGATCAGCCACATTGAACACTAGATGTACTCCCCAATCACATGGCAAGGCTAACTGGTATGCATTCGTACCAATCATTTTCTTCACCCTGTGTGGTCCCGTTCTTCTGTCAGCCAGCTTCTTCAGGCTTCCCGAGGGAAGTCTATCCGGACTCAGTCGCACCATCACAAAGTCACCTACCTCAAAAGATGTGTCCCTTCGTCTGGCATAAGCTTGCAGCTTATAATGATCGTAGTTGCTATGCAATCTACGTTCAATCTCCTTATGTAATTCATGCAATTGTAATGCAAGTTCTGATGCAAACTGACTCGTCCTATGAGTGTATGGTAGGGGAACTAAATCTAGAGGAACTCTAGCCCTATGGCCGTGAACTATCTCGTTCGAACCCAGTTGATCGGTTTAATGAGTTATTGTAGGCTAATTAGGCGTGTGGTAAGATCATATCCCAATTAGCCTTGTGGTCCCCAATTAGACATCTCAGCAGATTCCCTAGGCTAAAGTTGACAACCTCAGTCTGGCCATCGGTCTGTGGGTGGTAGGGTGTTGAAAACATGAGCTTGGTACCCATAAGACCCCACAAGGTTTTTCTGAAATAGCTCGTGAACTTGACATCCCTGTCAATCACTATCATCTTGGGTACACCCCTATGAGCTACCACCTCTCTAAAATAAAGTTTCGCCATGGAAGAGGTGTCATCAATTTTGCGGCACAGGATAAAATATGTCATCTTGGAGAAGCGATCTACTACCACCATGATGGAGTCGTACTGACGCTGTGTGCGTGGTAGTCCTAGCACAAAGTCTATACTGACATCCTCCCAAGGGGTGGAAGGAATGAGTAGAGGGATGTACAGTCCATTTGGTTGCTTATTTCCCTTTGCAACCTAACACACCTTGCAGCTTCTCACAATCTGGGCGATGAATCTCACCATCCCCGGCCAGTAAAATCTCTCCTGGACAAGATCTAATGTCTTGTCCCTCCCAAAGTGTCCTCCTAGTCCTCCACCATGCAACTCCCATACTATAAAATTGCGCATAGACGTATTGGGAATGCATAGTCGTGTGCCCTTAAATAGGCACCGGTCCCGAATGACATAGTCCGTAGTGTCGTGGTATGGGTCGGAGGCTAGGGCACCATAGATGCCACTAAAATCAGGGCATGTGGCATAATCCTCGATCATGCGCTTAAAGCTTACCACCTGGGCTCTCGTCTCTGTGAGGACAAGAGTAACTCTACTCAAAGCATCAGCGGGTGTGTTGTCTTTTCCTTTGCAATGTTTGAGTACGAAGTCGTACCCTGTAGGAAAGACACCTACTTAGCTTGGCGTGGGCTAAGCTTGTGCTGCAAGTTTATATATCTAAGAGCTTGGTGATCCGAGTGTAGGATAAACTCCTTCGGCAATAGGTAGTGCCTCCAGTGTCTCAAGCTCTGCAATAAAGCGTAAAACTCACGCTCATAATTAGAATAATTTAGCTTTGGGCTCGAGAGTTTCTCGCTGAAATATCCCACAGGGTGGCCCTCCTGGGTGAGGACTCCAGGAGGCATCGCAGGACACCTCAAAGGTCTTGCCAAAATCTGGCAATCTCAACAGTGGGGTAGATGACATCTTCTCCTTGATGAGCTGGAATGTTTTTTCAGCAGAAGATGGCCACATGAACTCGCCCTTCTTGGTACACTCTGTGATAGGGGCCACGATACCACTAAAATATTTTATGAAATGTCTGTAAAAAGTGGCCAAGCTGTGAAAGCTACGCACATCATGGATGTTCTGTGGCGTGGGCACTCCATGATAGCCTTCATCTTCTCGGGATCAACGGAGATTCCTGAGGAGCCCACTATGTAACCCAAAAAGATGCCAGACTCCACGAAGAATGTGCACTTCTTCATGTGGATGTACAGCTTTTCGGCTCGCAGGAGCTCGAAAATGGTGCAAATATGATCCAGGTGGTCATCGCTAGAGCGGCTATACACTAGAATGTAATCAAAATAAACAACGACGAACTTACCCATGTAGAGCTGGAAGACATGAGTCATCATCCGAGCAAAGGTGCTCGGGGCATTGGATAACCCAAAGGGCATCATTAGCCACTCATATAATCCCTCATTCGACTTGAAGGCAGTCTTCCACTCGTCTCCCTCTCTAATCCTAATCTGGTGGTATCCGCTCCTCAGATCTATCTTTGAGAAGATAGCGGCACCACTTAGCATGTCCAACTTGTCGTTTAATTGCAGATTGAGGAATCTATACTTCACAGTGATTCGGTTGATAGCTTAGCTATCAACACACATGCGTCATGTTCCATCCTTCTTGGGGGCAAGAAGGGCTGGAACAACACATTGACTCATACTGTGACAAATGAATCCATGGTCTAATAGCTCAGTGATCTGCCTCTGCAGCTCAGCGTGCGCTGCGGAGTCTAAACGGTAGTGAGGCAAATGGGGTAAGGAGGAGCCAGGGACTAAATTAATGGCGTGCTGGATCGACCTCATGGGAGGTAATCCGGCAGGCAACTCCTCAAGGAGCTTCCTGGCAGATTCAGGAAGGTGGGTGGTGTCAGGCACCAGTCCAGATGACTGGAGTACCACCATGGCATAAAGATGTCATTCGCAAAACTCTTTCTCTCTAACTCAACTCCCCGAATAATATTCAAGGCCTTCTTCCATTCTATGGGCGGAAGGGTCTCCTTGGTGGCTTTCGGTCTTGGGTGTGAGGCTAAGGGTCTGACGGAATTCAGAACCACCTTCTACCCATTCATCATGAATGAACATGTGTTGGTCCTGCCATGAATAGTCACGTCTCTGTCATACAATCATGGTCTCCCTAAAAGAACATGGCAAACATCTATGGGCATGACATCACACCAGATCCGATCGGTGTAGGGTTCGATCGTGATGGGTACGAGACATCTGCGCGTCACAAGAATAGTAGTCTTGGTAACCCGAGCTACCTGAAAAGGTGACGGGTGGGGCTCAACAGTGACCCCTAAACGCGCAAGTGCGGACTCGGCCACAACATTCATGCAGCTACCACTATCAATCGCTAATCTGCATGACTTCTCCCCGGCTTGGAAGAAGGCTTGGAAGATGTTGGTCCTCCAATAATCAGTAGACTCTCGGGATGTGGGCATCATACATCTCACCATTAGGAGGCTCGGGTCAAACTCTTCATCACTGGGGGCCCCTAAGTCAAGTTCATTCAACACAACACCAACATCATCAATTCCGGCTGGAGCAGACTCGTCGTCACTAGCCTCCTGAATCAGTAATGTGGTGAGCTGCTTAGTGCAGTTCCTGGCATAGTGCCCAAATGTACCACATCTGAAGCACTTAATGTGTGCCAGACTTACAGCTCCTACGGGGGCCTTCCCCTTATCCTCTCTTGTGACCACACCCGTCGTCTTGGCTCCATCACCTCGAGCCTTTGGGTCATCCCGTCTATTGGTCCTAGTCGTCCCATACGTCTTATTGCGACTCTTTTGATATGTCTCTATATCAGTTGCAATAGACACAGTGCCTTCCAAATTATATACTTCATCTGTCTCTCTTTTTCTAGCCAAAAGGTCTTCGCTTTCAGGGTGAGTCTCATCTTGGCGAAGCGGACTTTCTGATCCTCGTACATACCGTACCAGTCAAAATAACTATTTATGTCGAGAACCTAGTCTGCGAAAATCTTGGGGTCCATCGTGCCGTCATAGCTAGGAGGGTCTAGCTTGAGGACACGTGTCAGGTCTGGGCGTCTGTCTCGCACAGGTCTATCAAAGTCATCCTCAAATCGGGGGTAGTCATCTCGTTCCCGGGTGGGAATCCGCAGCGACCATCCCGTCCTCTGGGAGGTGGTCCGTAGTAATCCTCTCGAGGGGGGGGCGAACATGACGTCTCACATCTCTATGCCCAGCAGGTATGGGTCTCTCCTCCTCCCAGCACTGATCCCCAAAAGGGGCATCAGGTCGGACCCTAAAGGCGTCATCATATCTAACGTCCTGAGGTCCAGCAGTTCTAGGCCTCGGTGTGCGCGCTCTCTGATCTGTCTCTGAAGTTAATATATCCTCATCTCGCTCGTGGTGTAAATCATATGAACCTTGATGTGGGTCCAAATCCTCATGAGGGCATCCACTCGAGTCAGGAAATGGTTCGTGGATGGTTCACCTTCTGAACCTGGCGGGTTAGATCCTCTACCCGTGTGTTTCAGTTGGTTCACCCGTCTTATAACTCCTCTTATATCCGCTCTCAATGTGTTCATTTTGTCCCTTATGTGGTGTTTCTCCGCTTTCCATTCCATGCTAAAGTTCCTAAACCAGATAGGTTCGTCAGGGCTCAAGTGCGGTGCAACATGGGACATCTCCACACCTCCTGTAGTTGGTGCATCTCAGACTCTATGTGCTGACTGTACCCATACTAATTGTCCTACCACTCCTCAAATGCATGAAATGATGAATGCGATTTTTTTTTTTAAATATATGTATGCATCTAAACTTCTGACTTCTATGTACGCAGTGATGCGAACCTTAGGAGAATAGGATTCCGAAATTTGAGAAAATTTGGAGCCTTCTCTGATACCAAAATTGATGCAGGGCAACACTAGCGATTAGGTGTTGTCGGGCTCTAATGCAATCCTAGGGTTCGTGAATGTTTGTGAATGCAGATTTTTTTTAAAATATATTCGGAAATTTAAGCACTTTTCGAGCAGCCGCTTTAGATCAGTTAAGCTTTAGCATTTTCCTGCGAGATATCCACAATAATTTGAAAATAACTTTCGTTGGCAATGGGGGGTCGTGAGTCACAAACAGGAAGAGCGGCCGGCACCAGTTCCGGATCAAAGGAAAGGCTCCGGTCCGGAAAGGTAACTCGCACTTCGAGTTGTACTCGCCATGCGGGTGTGTTCGGAGGCGTTTCCGTTCCGAAACCACTCGCAGCATTCGGATTTAGATTTGCGCTCCTAATAATTTCTACCCGAAAATCGCACGATAAAATAATTAAATAATTCAGTTTTAGGGTTTGGGAAGAGAACAAACACACGCCGGTTTAAACCGGGAGCGAGAAGGGTGATCCGAGTAGATTTCTTGCGGCGGCTATGGCAGCGGCGGCGGCTGGGCAGCAACAGCAGGGGCAGCGGCGGCTGCTGGGCAACGGCGACTGGGCAGCAGCGGTAGCATGGGCAGCAGCGGTGGTGGCTGGGCAGCGGCAGCAGGGGCAGCAGCGAGTGGCGGCAAGGGCAGCGGCAGTAAGGGCAGCGGCGGCGGCGGCTGGCAATGGTGGCAGCGGCTGTTCTGCAGGGGAAAAGTTCGAAGGCAGCAAGGGGAAGGGTCCGGAAGAAGGCGGCTAGGGTTTGGAGATGGAGGACTTGGAAACTAAGGTTTCCTCGGGGGAGAACAAGAGTCGTTCTCGCTGTTTGGAGATAACTCAGAATTTTTATTTATCAAAAATTGAGATCAAATTACAGATTTTGGGTATTTATAATACCCTCAAAGCAATCAAGACCTTAGAGTATTTTTTAATAAACGATCGGATGGCTAATATTTGTCCCTCCGATCAATACATGAAACGGACGAAAATAAATGCAAAAATAAAACTGAAACGGACGAAAATAAATTTATAAAAATAAAACTGAAACGTCATAGCCGGTATGGGTCTGGGCGGGCTCGGCGGCGGGACCGCATCGAAGATGGTCCCCATCAAATATCCTCTTATATTTTTCTTAAGATAATTAGAACACCATACATCGAATTTTTTTTTTTTGAAATTCTTCTAGAAATGAAATATGCTCCAAAGCTTTCAAATTTAAAATAGGTGGGTAACTTGAAATGAAGTGCTTTGAAATATGCTCCAGTGCTTTGAAACGGGCCTTTGTATATCTCTCTGGGATTTAGTGGACCTAGCCCTGGGAGGGAGGGAAGTGTAAATTGACGAGTTGGCTTGAGAGGAACTTGCAGTGCACGATGATTTGTCTTCTTCAAAGGTTTACAAAACTTGTGTTGCAACAAAGAAATGAAGAGCAATGATTGTTTTATCAAAAAAGTTTGATTGTTTTTCACCATGCATTTGCTGATGCTTATTGGAGAAAGGTATACATTATAAAGTTGGAGCTCAAGTTCCTAGGAGTGTTTCAATTCTGGTGGTGAGCTTGTTATTGAGTGCACCAATAAACAAACTATAAAAGATAAGGCAAACACTTAATTTGTATTTGGCGATTACCTTCCACAATTTAGATGGATATAGAATTTGATCAATGAGTGATAGATGATGTATTGAGAGGGACAAAAGGAAGGATGGGCAGATATGGAAGAATGTGAGAATAAATAACATGTTATTTTTGTCTGCTCTTACACAGTGCACTGTATCCTTTTGTGAACCTATTATATAAGAACGGATGCAGGAAATTAGCTATAACATTGCAACTAACAATCCTGTGGATAACTGTTTCACAGCATTCAATAGAATGTTTCTTGGATTCTGGCCTCAACACAGTCCTATGATAAATGGCAACAACATTGTTATTTTTTGTTAAATTTTAGTCATCAGTAGGTTTGGATGATTGTGTTGATGTTACAATGAAGGTTCCTATTTAAAACTTTCCTTTTATTCTAATTGTGGAGCTTGTAGTAATGAGTGACAATTTTCTTTTCTTAGTTTTGCAACTTATTGGCAATCCTATCCTCCAAGAAGAGATCTTATTCTCAATTTTAAATTAATGAAAAAGAAATTTCATTTATTTTGTACTGATTGTTCAATATTCTTTTATTGTGAGTTGTATAACAAATTTTACATTATAGCAGTTGATGATCTTACTGGAACCATTTTCATGGCTGCTTACTGATAAAAAAAGTTTCACAAAGGGGCTTGATGAGCGAATACAAGAGAGGTGAGTGTCACTCTTTGGAATTTGTCTGTTATGATTTTAGGTCATATTCTTATGGTTTAATTCTTTGCATGGCTATTATTTAGTGACTAGGTGGTGTCCTTGTATTTTATTTCAATAACACAGATACAATGACGGTTAAATACATGTTGAGCTTTTTTTCTTGTTTACATATAGATAAAGAGATAAGAAAAGGAGAAGGAAGAAGAAGATTTATTACGAAAGCTTCCAGCTTGTTTGAGCTCATATGTTGCTCGAGCTTCCTACTCTCCTACACCAGCCATGTGCATTCTATCTACATTCTTTGTAGCTCTAACACATACATGTGTCCATCATCTTTAGCTATCGCTGCTCACAATTCGTTCCTTACAGAACCGTCTCAACTCCCCATCATATTATCTCCACTGATCAATGACTCGAGTCTCTTACTCCACCTTTCATATTCAAAATCCACAGCACTCGATTTCTCTTGTTTGTGTTATTGTCATATAATGCACCCTCATCCAGCTCGGTGCTACCCATGGATCATTTCCTTTGTCTCTCAGATCTTATCATTTAAATTTCTCTCCATCAACCATTCAAGTTACTTTTAGTTTCATGGATTGAGCCATCCGATCCCTTCTCCTGATTTAAGCCAAACAAGTTCTTGGGAGACAAAATGCAAGACCTTGTGTGCTGCAGAGCTAGAATTTGGATAGGTTTCCACTTCCCTCCGTTGATATTAATTCAGATTTAAGGAGAACTTGATTCTTTATTTACTATGTTAAACCTTTATCTAATCATGATATAGTAAATAAATCATTCAGGCGTTATGATATTATTTTTTGTCTTATACTGCCAAAATATTGTGAAGAATAATTGACAAAATTAGAATGCATTATTTTACCGTTAGAAAGTCATATTGACTATAGTTTGCAAATATACCACCAAAAATATAATTTTATTGGGTTAACACTTGAGCGCATTCATAATTTGTTATTGCAAATTTGGCACCTACTTTAAGATTTAATCCTTATACTAATTGGAAGTTCTCTTAAGTTGTTTTTTTTAAATAAAAAATGATTTAAAAAATTTTGGTGTAATGTTGGATTAATTCGAAGTATCAGAATTTAAATATTATGAAACCAGACACTTATTTTTTTATTTTGACTCTTAAAATTCAAGTTTTAAATTTCATTAGAAAAAACCTATATTTGGAAATTCTATTCTCTCGAAGGCTGTTCTAATGTGATTATTACTAAAGGTTCATGTATAGAATTCAGTATGTATTAAAGAGCTAAAATAAAATAAAAAATGAACCATTTTTTTTGCAAGTTCAATATATTTTAATGTGTAATGAGCACTCCCAAATAAAGGGAAACTTGCAATCTTTGCAACATACAATTGTAATATTTGTAGCAAGTTTCAAACATGTAACAAACTGCAATTAGTACGATCATGAAATGAAATACACACATAAAATCTAGATAATTTAAAACATTTAACAAACTGCTGTGGGCTTCAAATATTTTTAAAGCTATGATAGAAACATATTTTTTCAAATTAATTTTTTTCATTTTTATTATTGCAGTCTTACTTTCTAATATCTGTGATGTCTTCTTAAGGAACTAACCTTCTATATAATTTGAGCCTCAAAAAACTATATTCTGAGAATTTTATCTGATTGATCTGCTAGAAATCATGTAAAGGAAAACAGTTAATTGAACACCTATCTTTTTTTTTACTTCCTACAGTGTGAGCCAGTTCTTTGAACGCCACTTTGGAAGAGAGGTGAGAAATTTTTTGGGTGATTAGACAAATATCAGCTCTTTTTTATTGCATTAAACATTAATGCTGTCAATTTCACAATTAAAGAAATTTGTCCAACTGATGGTCTCGATGTTTTTCTTACCCAGTATAGGTGGTTGACTATCTTGTTGATCCTTTTGTGGCTGGTACCAGTGCTGGTGACCCAGAATCTCTTTCTGTGAGAATCAATTCTTTTTCATTATTAAAATGATTAATTTCAGTAGAGTTTTGTTGAAGATATTCATTGCTTTTGAATGAGGCTGGAGTTGAACTTTTTGTATTCTATGAATATTTTTATGTTTGTTCATATAAAGTTAGTTTATACATATATTCTTGGTTAATTGGACATAATTTAAGAGATTGGCATGTAAATGAAGAAGCTTGGACATTCATTTTTGTTATCATTCTATATTCAACAAATATTTTATAGAAGCATGATAAATTATTCATTTAGGGGCTGTTTGGTTTTGAGGTAAAACGAGGTGAAGTAAAAAATTTTCAGGCAAATTGAGATTACCGGCGTTTGGTATGAAGTAAACGGGGTGAAAAATTTTACACTGTAATCCAATTTTGCGTTAATATATATATAAACTAATCTAGTTACACTCTGAATCGGGCGTAACTCGCGATTACGTTAAGTAAGCAGAGAAGCCGAGCGAAAGCCCCTTCTATGACACGAGAGCTCTCTTCCACGACGATCGAGCTCCCTCTTCTCCTTCGACGTGAAGGAACTCCCCTTATCCAGCTTTAACAAGACCTTCAACATTCGAACAAACGATTCGAACGAATTCGAACAAAATCATTCAAACGAAATGGATTTCGTGAAATCGATTTCGAACGAACAAAATCACGCCAAAGTTCGACCAACGGATCGAACGATTCGTTCGAACGATTCGTTCGAACGATTCGTTCGAACGATTCGTTCGAATGATCCATAATATAGAAACTCTAAAAAATAATTTGTACGGTAAATTTACGCCCCCAATTTATTCAAAATACTATACTCATAAATTATTTCATGCCAAACAAAAAAATATTGAACTTTCTATAAAATTATCAAACAACAGTAAAGTAATCTGATTACACTATAATCAAATTTTACTGTAATCAGATTATTTTACACTCGAATTTTTCATATTATCTCATACCAAACAGCCTCTTATTGATAAGTCAGTTGCTTTTATAATAACTTTGTTGATATGCTTGTTTCAATTTGTTTATATTTTATGACATTTGGAAATTGTACAAATATTCTCAGGTAGAAGATGATGAATATTTTAAGTATATAGCTAGGTGGTTATATATTTAAATCTGGTTTTTTTTTCTTACTAATTGTAATATCTACAAAGAATCATAGCAACAGCTGTGTCTGTTTTAAAAATTTTAGTTTCTTTTTTTTCTTAAACCATTAATTTTGTGAAAATCTTTTTTCCATGAAAACCTAAACCGTTTGGTTTTTTTACATGTAATTTGTGGGTCTTGGTTACACCTTGATTAATGAGAAAATATGTAAATATGCTTGAACAAGATTTTAAAATTCGTGATGTTTTTACCTCATCTTGAGCTATATACTTCATGAATTTAATGTCCTGGATTATTTTCTTATTTGTTTATTTATTTTATTTCTTTTTCATATAATTTTTGAAATTCTCCAAATTTTGTAGAATTCATAAATGGAGTGCTGTTGTAAGCACCTGTTAATTGCATTCCATTATTATTAATTTATTTCATATTTGCAGATGCGTCATGTATTTCCACTATTATGGGATTTAGAAAAAAAGTAAGCTTCCCTTAAATATTGTTTTAATTGTTTTTCTTGTGTGGATATGAGACATCGAAATATTATTTTCTCCATGCATCACACCAGATCATATACTAGTATCACTTGTACTTGTAACAATACGGCAATGATATTTCAAGTGTATATTCTGCTGTCTTTTTCTTGTTAATATGCTACCTCTCAGTCATAAATGTCGTTTCAATGTAATCGACCTATCATCCTTTACTTTCTATTAACCAACCCTATAAAGCATGTTTATGATGAAAAACTACAATTGTTCTAAACTTATGGAGTTCATCAATGTAGAATGGATCAAGATTAGGATTTTACTATATACTTTTGGTAGGTTCCTTAAATACTTAGGGATTATACAAAAACTGATAGAAAAGATGCTTGGATGTTGAATAGGAAAAATAGGATTCAAAGACATCATGATTTAAAAAAATCTTAAAATATAACCCTTTTGAATTCTTAATTTCAATAACAAAATTTTATGATGTATTTACGAAGATTAAGCACTTATAATTTATGAAATCGTAATAACAAAGATTAAGCGCTTATAATTTGTGAAATCATTACAAAAATGTTTAGACATTTCAATAGTTTTCAATGTAAAGTACAAATATCCTAATAATTTTAAAATTGTAGTGTTTGTGAACAACTTAACTGTATTAGGAAAACTAAAAACTAATAGTTTAGTAGAAAATAGAAATGGAAAGATGCCTCTAGAGGAATGTAAACCCAAGCCTCACCAGATATAAGTTTTATGTTCCACAGGTTCGCTCCCGTTGCTGACTCGCTCACTCCCATCGCTCGCTCCCGTCATGTTCACACTCATGCTAGCTGGAAATCACCGTCTCCCATGCAATACATGAGGATGAGTAAAAGAAGGGATGAGGGAAAGGAGCAGCCCCTCTCTAACCCTAGAGGGGGGTTGTCGGCGGCTCGAGAGGTAAGGGCTGTGGATGGCGTGGAAACTCCTTTGGCGCCGAAGTCTCAAGCATGGAGTGGCTCGAGCTGCTCTCAGGCCTGATGGAGTTGGAGCATGCGCATAGGCGGAAGATTGACGGTGCCCTTGCTTCTTCGGGAGCTGACGCGAGCGGGCAGATCTCGCCAACCAATGTACCGATGGCTATAGCGCCTCGCCGCGATCTATATGGCAAGTTCGTAAAATCCTCTCATCATTCGCCAAGACGAACATAGGCTCAGTCTCGGCCTCGACTGAGCCGTTCGAAGGCTCAGCCCTGAGTGCTGCTTTTGCAGCCTCGATGCCTGCACACAAGGAGGTTCTGATCTGCTTGGATAAGAAAGATGGGGAAGTTGAGGCCTGCTCAGGTGAAGTGATGCATATAGGAGAGGATGCAACGGCGCATAACAGGTCAAGCGAAATGTCCTCGAGTGCTGCTGCAAAAGGATCGTGCAGGTTTGGAATCGGACTTGGAAGCCTCGTCCAAACAATTCCTGAGGGACCGACGGAAATCTGCCTCGTCGATGTGAATGCCAACCGCTCGGTAACTGCAGTTCCTCAAAGCCCGATTTTGGAGTTTCGGCAAGCAGGAGACCTTTTGCGATTTATGGAAATAGCTAAAGTTGTTTTCTTTAGCCCCACAGACGCCGAGCCATCCAATCGTGGACCAGGGCCGAAAGGTTCGGCTACTCAACCTTGTGTGATTGTAGATGCTGGAAATGAATCTGTGATGGCTATCCTTCTTGGGAGCACATCCAATTTATAAGGAATTGCTCTCAAAAAATAACTCTGAAATATGCACACAAACCGTCTGTGGAAATGCCCCAAAGGCACAATTTCTGCACAATTTCTGCACAAGAAAACTTTGCAGCCGCAGAAATTATTGAAATGGCTGCAACTGCTTGTGAAAATGCCTCAACTGAGATTGCAGGAATTTCAAATAAAATTGATTATCAGCCACAAAAATTTCCTTGCCCGGCCATTGAAAATTTAGCAAGTATCATAGGTTCTCAAGGAGAAACCATTATGGATATTGAGACAGAAAATGAGCAAATCAATTACTTCGAAAGTGCTCTTATTGTACGCTTGTTTGGCCAAAAAATTCTTATGCTATACTTGAGAATCAACTAAGGATGCGATGGGAAAAGTTTGGCAAATTCTTTTTTCATCTTCTTTGAGCCGATTGTCTACTTGTGAAATTTGTAAATGCAAATGCGAAGGCGAAAGTTATGGCAAACGGCCCATGGTTTGTTGGCTGCCAAGCCCTTGGCCTTGCAAATTGGGTTCCAAACTTTACTCCCAACTTGAAGGTGGGCTACACCACACCTTTGTGGATTAGATGGCCGGAACTCCCACTCAATCTTTGGCATGAGAAAAACCTTACACGAATTGTGGCGGCAATTGGAGCGCCGCTCTACAGTGACGGCCCAACATTGAAATGTGAGCACTTTGAGTTTGCAAGGTTGTGTGTCCAAGTGGATTTCTCATCCCCCCTCAAACACACCATCATGATTCATTGCAAGGATGGTATGATCTCTCAACTAGTCTTATATGAAGGCCCTTCTGTTTTTTGCAACACTTGCACTATGGTGGGACCTAAAGATAAGCATTGTTCCACCAAAAAGCCCACCCCTACCATTACCGCCACTATCCAACCCACCTCCACCTCCACCTCCACCTCTGCCCCCTGCCTCTATCCCAACCCCCGTACCCACCTCCTCCTCCGCCCCATTCTCACCCCCATTCCCACCCCCACCCCTACCACTGCCAAGGATACCGATTTGATCCTTGTCCAGCGCCGCAAGCCACCACAAACCAAGAAGCCCCAACCATCCATGAGGGGAAGGGGTTTCCCACTGCAACGCAAGCCTTTCCATCAGCCACACTCCATAATGGAGGGGCCGATCTGTGAGGATGATCTATTCCAGCCTACCGCTAGCCCAACTCCTCGATGGGAGGTCATTTCTAACTCCCTGCTTGACCTCGGACCGGCACACGATCCTCCAGCCCAATACAGATAGTCTCCTCCAGACCACCAAGACTGCAGGTGGACTATTGTGCGATCGGAGTTCAATGAACGGCATACTTGCCTGAAATTGTCACGGTGTGCGGAAACCAGCAACATGACACCACCTTCCGCCGCTTATCTCGGAGCGTAAGTCGGGTTTGATAGCACTTTTGGAGACTTGTGTGGAGTTGTTTACAAGGAAACGCCGACCATCTCTTTGGGAGGTACTGGAGCTTCAATGTTCAGCCTTCCTCAGGTTGCTCAGGATACATTATTCTTGCATGGCTGGCTGACTTTTTGCAGTGCAAGGTCCACCATTGTTGCAGACAGCTGATCATCGCCCCCATCACTTTGAGATCCGGGATCTGCTTTCAATTTGGCGCTATCTATGCATTCACTGATCTTTATACGTGGAGGGAGGTTTGGAGGACAATCCTTGCTGTGCGGGTGGAGGGTTGCCTGCTTGTACTCAGTGGGGATTTCAACTGCATTCTCTCCTAGCAAGAGCAACGCTGTGGGAAGCCGTTCAGATCGACCGCTACTCAGACGAACTTCCAGGAGGTTCTAGATGCATGCCACCTTCACAGCTCAGTCTTTGTTGGCCTACCTTACACGTGGACCAACAACAGGGATGGAGCTCAACGCATTTGGGAGCACTTGGACCAGTTCCTTCTCAGCACAGAAGCGATGGACCTTCTGGCGGATGCAGTCATGCACCACCTCCGGGTAGCCTCTGATCATTGCCTGATTTTCTTTATGAATGTTTGTCTCAGGTTTCAGAGTATCGGTGCACAGTACAAATTTGAGGATACGTGGCTTCAATACATGAAGTCCTTTGTGGTGGAGAGGACTTGGGGGTGGTCGTCCCACGGCTCGCCGTCCTTAGTCCTCAATCACAAATTGGCACTCACTCTCCGAGCGCTATGGAGATGGAGACGGGATACGCTTCCAGACTTGCGGAGGAGGGAGGCAGAGCTCGCGTCGACTTTGACGCAGCTCCAAGCGGCTGACATGGAGACGGACAGGGGCGGTGACCCGGAGCTTGTTCAACAGTTTCGGGCACCACGAAGGAGCTCACTCAGGTGGATGCAAGATTGGCGATCTTGTGGCAGCTGCGTGCCAATGCACGGTGGCTCCCTTAGGGTAACCGCTGCAATGCTTGCGACGCATCATCGTAAGTCAAACACCGTGCTCGCACTCTAAGAGGAGTCTGGGGAGTTCTCTTTTGACTTGCAACGGATTCGCCAGGTATTCTTTGAGTTCTTCCAGGGGAAGTGATGCACCTCTAGTCCCATTAAGGGATTGCCCAAATGATATAATTCTTGATCATATCCTTGGAGACGTAGATTCTGCCTCTCTCCAAGGTGTGGTCACGGACGCAGAGATCTGAGCAGCCCTGAGGGACTTTGGCCCCAACCGCTCCCCTGGGATCGATGGTATCATCCCCTCTTTCTTCTCTAGTTACTGGAGGATTACCCAGGTTGACACCCTAGCAGTCATCCACCATTTCTTTGATGGTGGGCATATGCCACAGTGCTAGCATGATACCCTAGTAGTTCTCATACCAGAGGATGGGGGCTCCACTCTGAGGCAGTTCCACCCTATTAGCTTGTGCAATATTGTCTATAAGGTGGTGGCCAAAAACTTGGTCATGCGCCTTAAAACAGTGTTGACTTCTTTGATCTCTCGAGAACAGGGTGCATTTATTCCCGGGAGAGATATCAGTAAGAACTGCCTCACGGTCCAGGAGATCCTCACGCAGCTCTCATACTCTACTTCGACGACAGCTCACATGGCCATCAAGGTGGATATGGAGCAGGCTTATGACCAGATGGAGTGGGGGTGCCTACGCTTAGTTCTAAAGAGATTTGGTTTGTCACAGCATTGGACGAACTGGGTCATACAGTGTGTAAAGTCTCCCAGATTCTCTGTCTTGGTTGGTGAGCGCAGGCTTCCTTGGATAGTACGGAGGGGAGGCTTCAGGCAGGGATGCCCCCTCTTCCCTTACCTATTCATCCTGTGTTTGGAGCTCTTCTCTCTTCTTGTCAGGAGGCAGCAGCAGATTGGTTGCCCGATTGGCATCAAGTTGAATCGAGGTGGGCCCAGCTTCTCCCACCTTATGTATGCAGATGACTTAAATTTTGGTCTCCCCAGCTTCTGAGGCGGCAGGCCGAGAGGTACAGCGGATCTTGGCAGATTATGGGAGCTAGACCGAGCAGCCTGTGAACTCGCATAAGTCACTGATTGTTTTCAGCTGCCATACCCCATCCTACCGTCATGTAACAACCCTAGGTTGCTACCCTGCTAATCTAGTCTAAGAAACCATTAATTTTGATTCCATTGCTTTAAGAGCATCAAATGAATTATATCCTGAAAATTTAGAGTCCATTGGATTCCTCTAAGTTCGAAATGATATTTTGATCAGTCTAAATGTCCTAGTTTAGACCTAAAATATTTTGATCTCAGAATTAAATTATGATTGCATTTTTGAATTCCTCACCCCCAAATTAGCTAGGAGTGAAAGTTTGGTGCAATGGAAACCATTTAGGCCATAATTCATATTTAATTAAAATGGTCCAATTGCATTAAAGGGTTCCTAACATTTCAATTTTGCATTTATACCCTTTAAACTAATAAAACGGTCGGGATCCGCTATGCGGACCGCGGGTGATCTGTTGCGAAGCCCGGGTCGCGCGATAGCGGCGTCCCGCAAATCTAGCCGTCGCGCTTAAGGAACCAACGACCAAGATCAAATCCCGTGGGATCGCGGGTCAGCCATCGGATCTGCCCGACCGATCTTACGGCCTAGATTGCCACCGCGATCGGCCGTTATGATCCAAGCGATCCCAGCCGTAGCGCCATCTGATCGATAGATCAGACGGCATCCGAAGGTCCCGCTACTGTGGACCTTCGTTTTCCTCTCGCCCGTGCCCGACGGAGAAGATCCCCCTGTACTGCTAGCTGCCCAGCCTGTCCCCCACTCCCGCATCCACCTCAGCAGGTCGTTATGACCTCACCCATTTATGCAAGTAACCCAATTAGGGCCTCGTGGCCCGGCCGAGCTCGAAATGGAATTTCGAGAGCTCGGCCATGGCCCGACCTTTCGGGTCCTCCCCATCCCAATTCAACTCTCTGGAACCTTCCCCGCACTCACCTGAGGCTATAAATAGCCTCTGCACTTCTCCATTTGATCCTTGCTAATCAATTGAGCTCTCTGCAACTTCCGCCATTGCTGTCTGTCCGAGCTTGCGTAGGCGATCCCAGGAGCTCCCGAACCACTGATAGTAGGCTCTCCTGGTGTTCAAGATCTTTTGCAGCGTCTGAAAGCTCAGCCAAGATCAGTCGGATCCTCAATCGATCGTCCCGAGCTCCCCCGTCAAACCAGGTACCCCCATTTGCCGGTTTCGAGCCAATGAGGCTCGAACCTTCCTCCTTTTGGTTCAATTACAAGCGTATTGTCAAAACGAACTCACTGGTATCGAAATTGAGCCCTAGGCTAGCCCCGACCGATCAAATCGATCGATCGGGTTAAGTCCCTTAAGGAACGTCTCGGGTGAGTAAGGTCTCGGCGTTCCAGACCATCTCAGGCCCTCAGACCAAGGGGCTTCGATCCGTCTCCCCTCCCTGAAGGTGTAGGGATCGAGCACTGGGTCTGGCATGGCCTCTGTGGGGATAATTGTCTCCCCACAGTAGCTCCACTGCGGGAGCTCTCGGGTGAGTAGGGTCTGGCCTATCCAGACCACCTCACAGAGGGCTTCGGGTCCTGTTCGGTGCACCTGACCACGGTGAACATGTAGCAATCGTTGGTTGGTCGTGCCGTGGTCGGGATGCGCCGGAATTAATCGATTATGGTTTCCCTAATCGGGTCCTTCCGTCGGGACGAAGGCTCGAGGACGAAGTCCCAGTGCGGGTCGGACCGACCCGTGACCCGCGCGATGCGACAGTCCCATGTCTTCAGGCCCCGGCCGACCCGCGCCTTTTGATAACAGGTCGAATCCATTTTAATTATATTTGAATAATTGGA
Organism: Gastrodia elata; assembly: GCA_016760335.1. Taxonomy (NCBI): domain Eukaryota; kingdom Viridiplantae; phylum Streptophyta; class Magnoliopsida; order Asparagales; family Orchidaceae; genus Gastrodia; species Gastrodia elata. The sequence goes on from CM028673.1 coordinate 15,625,091, forward strand.
ATTATTTTTCTTAAGGAAAATAATTCAATTATTCAAATTATAGGAAATCATTTAAATAAAAATACATAATGTATTAATTGAATAACTTTTAATCCACTGGTCCAAATTCTATAATATTATATATGAAATTGATCAAAAAATCCTTAGGGACCTAAATATAAAATAATATTGAACATCTAATGGTTAGATTTTCATTCTTACCTAATTATTGCAGATTTTGATTAGGATTGATTAGCAATTATACTTAATCAAATTGCATGTTTAGGGTTCCATTAGTCTCCTTATGAAATGTAGAATGAATGTGCTAAGTGATTTATTTTTCTGATCTTTGTATTTCAATTTATACCCTAATCTTGTTAAATCATGATTAGTGAAAATTAGGGTTTGTAGATAGTGGATCTTAGCAAACTTAGTCTCTAATTAATTGTATGATTAAATAGGAGTTATGTGCCAGTTTGTATGAAATTCTGATGGCTAGATTTGTAATTATGTGCTAATCTTTTTGGATTGATTTAGAGTTGAATTAGCACTAATTACTTTTTATTTTTATAAATTTTTCTATTAATATGCTTCATAACAGTAAGGTAAATATATGGAAACAATGTATGCTAATTTATGATGTATAAATTGAATAAATCTAAAATTGGAGAACTTAATCACCTTAATTAACTTAAGAAGTCTTAAGACTTTGATCAAGCTATTAAGACTTGATCTATGTCTAAGATTGCCACCAATAATACATACCTAATTCACTGATTTGACATTTAATATATAAATGAATCCTTGATCTCAACTAGATATGAGTATGGGTCAAACCTTCTTCTACTTAGTTAAGATCCAAACCCTTAAATCTTAACTAAAGGGGCTTGATTGTAAGATAATGTAATTGACATTATTTCAATAATGCATCTAATTTGATATTGATCTTAAACATTTGGATTAGACATTAAGGTTAATAATAAACCTATGAGATTGCTTGATCTGAATTTGAACCTTAAATCCTTGATTTTCTCCTAAATAAGACTATTAGCATAATAAGATTAATAGAACTATATTGATTGAACAAGTGATCTTTACTCTATTAACATCCTTGATTTAAGTCCCATAATTTTAGAAAAGTTATGATCAGATGACTTAATCATCTGATCTGATCGCTCTAAATCTGAATGATAAGTAGAACCTAGAGTGTTAGCATTAGAGTTAAGAGTGTGAGATCTTAAGTATCTCAACACAAGATCGTTTCTGAAATATTTTAAAGATTTAAATTTAAATATACATTGAGGTAGGAGGACTTTGCATAACTCATTGAGGTAGAAGTTTAGATGATCCCTTAACCCAAGAAGTTGATCTTAATCCCTCGTGGTAGGAATCACTTAAGATATTAGAATGATACCTTTCCTTGTGGTAGAATCTATATTGAGTGATACTTGATCACATTTTCTTAGAACCTTGTATAGGACTTATTTAGCATAAGAATTTAAAATTTTGATAAATCCTTGTTAATTAAATAAAGTTGTGTGAATCCAGATTATTGGTTGGTGTAGTATAGCATACCCATAGTGCTGATTTTCTTCAGTAGTATTCAGGATTGGTTGATTCACTCCAATGTGAGCTTATAAGCAGGTGTTATCCCGAGGGATTAGACGAATACAGTCCCGTTAGAGCAAATCTTCCAAGACTAAGAGTGTATTAAACAGATACTCATTCATTAGTTGATTGATATACAAATCGCCAACGGGAGATGCCTCCTAGCGAAGGCCGCTTCAATAGGTATGGCTCAAACAAACTAAATAATTAGAATCACCTTCTTTAAGACACTGAGTGTGATTGTGAGTTAGGTATCTTAATAACTTAGCTTGAGATACAAATCGCCAACGGGCGATGCCTCCTATCGAAGATCACCTCGTTAGGGTGGCTTAATCAAACTAAGTGATAAGAATCACCTTTCTTGCAAACATGCTAAATATGTGTATACGATCATCCCACCTAATGACCTTTAATTAAATCTTCAACTTTAACCAATTATCATTCTAGAAGCTAGGAGTCAGAATCTTTTTAGCAGGATTCTGCACAGTGGAGACCTAGAATTCATTATCGGTATTCAAAGTTTTGTGAATTTTTGAATTTTACTCATATATAATAGAAGCATGGGCATAAACATGAGCATGAGTTTGAGGAATCATTTCAGCAGTGATGTATGAGTATCAGTGATAAATTATGGGTTATGGAATGTTACATACATTGATTGGGGAATTTTAGGATGCATCGGTATCACCATACTGTCTTCCCAACTGAGTGTATGTATACATTGGACTGTACAACTCATAGCCTTTCAGTGATAGTTTTGTTACATACCGTGGCATACCGTGTTGTGGCATATTTGAGTGCATCATTCCAGTGACATATAGTACAGCATTGGACATTTCACATTGATTTCTGAGCATTTGATATTTTTGTTTACTTTCAGTATTCAGTTTTGATGCAGTTTTACTTTGCTTAGTCTTTACAGTTTTAGTTACATAGTGTCATTACCATGATTTTCTACAGTCGTGTTTATTTTATTGTCCATTGCATTTACTTTAGAACTGCTTTGTTAGTTGAGATGTGTTAGACTAGAAGTCTAACACGGGGTACTTTTGGGATCCGACAATATGCTAGATCCCGAGCAGCTTGTGGAGACAGGGTAGGAGGACTTACAGGGGATACAGGAGGAGTACGTGAAGCCTTAGTGGTTCAGTCTTCCACTTTTTCTTACTGCTTATTTCAGTATTTTAGATAAACTTTACATTTCATCTTTTAAATAAATTTGTAATAACTCTGGATGTATTTTTTTTTTTTCTGAGATGAATGTTTACTACTGCTCTGTGATGAATGTATTCTGAATATTTTGCTTTAGCTTTCGCTCTCTATTATACTACTATACTTAGTATTGTGATATGATCAACATACTAGAAATGCTGATATATTGATAACATATATTGGATTCATATTTATCCTTTTAAATTCAATATACGTATTAGTCTAATACTTAAGATAAGTAATCTACTCTTATTTTAAGTATTGACTCTCGATCATACTCTCAGGTTTGAGTCAGCAGCTTTCAGTGTGGCTCAGTCTGTTAGTCTATTCGGGAAGATGGGTTTTGCAAGCTCGTCCATCCTGAGTAGTGCACCGCTCCGCCGCTGATTATGATTATACTTGTCTTTTGCGCACGGCAACAGGGTGGGGCGCTACACGTCAGCTTAGGATCGTGATTCAGTTGGGCTTTCAGAGATGATCTTCACTCAGATACTTGGGTGTCACGGTTACAGGCTGACCTCTGCAGAGAGTAGACTTCTCAATGGTCACCGAGCAGGTACAGGGCAGGATTGGTTCTTGGAGCAGTTCATCTTTCTCTCAGTGGCAGATTGTGTCTAATTAGATCAGTGCTCGCCACAATCCCCATCTACCAGATGCTGGTGGCCTCGATTTTGGTCTCCTGCCTCTCGAACATTGAGGCTACCCTCCGTAAGTTTCTTTGGTAAGAAGCGGATGGTAGGAGTCTACACTACGTGAGGTGGCAGGAGGTCTGTCGACCGCTTGAGTCTGGAGGACTCTAGATCAGAGATTTGAGGCTATGGAGTATAGTCTTAGTTGCTCGTCACACTTTCATCTATGTCAGTAGAGAGGATCTCCTCTGGGTGAGAACCATGGAGTTCCTCTACCGTCGCCGGGGTGAGGACTTTGTAGCTCAGCAAGCTAACTCTGCAGTCTAGAGGTTACTGGGATACGGTTGGCCCATTGTCCGACATCACACTCTACTTGAGGAGGGGAGCAGGCAGTGGTAGGTTGACGACTTCATTGAGAGTCGGGCCAGCCAGATCTACAAAGTAGAGAGGGGCGGTCGGCCGTGGCAGTTTGCGGCCATGTGGGAAATGGACCAAGGCCCCAAGGAGGCTTGTTTTTTGTGGAAGTGGCTTAGTGATGCTATCCCAACAGGTTATTAGCTGTCCAGGAGAAGGATCACTTAGTCTACAGCTTGTGTCTTGGGCTGCGATACAGAGGAGGACAGAGAGCACTTTGTGGTACACTACAGTTATACGAGGGCCATTCTAGAGAATTTTATACGTTGGGGCTTGCTCCTAGCCACTCTGTCCTTTTGGGACTAGTTCACTGTCTTGTTCTCGACTGTTACTGCATCACATCGCTTCAGCTGTCAGATTGTGGCATACTTCTTTTATTAGGCTTGGAGGAGCAAGACTGAGTGTTCCCATGGCCATCCACACCCGACTCCGTTGGTTTGTGCTTGTTTGATTCTCTTTGCATTAGTCAGTGTCGGACTGCATGACGGGTCTGACTCCTGTGGTTCAATGGTCACTAGGGCCCCTCAACCTTCTTCAGATGGTGCCCCCCCTCGACTCGTTGGCTGAAGGCCAACATTGATGTTTCTTACGGTTATGGAGAGCCTGTTGCTTTTGGTGGTGCTGTGGTTCGCGACTCAGGAGGACACTTGCTCGCTGCTGCTGAAACCCCTCTTCAAGCCTCGTCTCCCCTTCAGGCGGAGATACAGGTGATTGCCATTCTCCGTCGGGCCCTCATGACCAGAGATACTGATATTGTTGGACTTATCATTGATAGAGAATGCTTTTGAACGCTCAGGAAGCTTCGAGGTCACTGGGAGATGACTCTCCGTTCACGAGGCGGAAAGCGTCATGCCGATCACTTTGCTTTCCTGTTGGATCTTCCTCGTGTTATTTTTGTCCATCGATCGCACAATGCGAATTGGGTAGTTGATTTCTGTGCGATGTATGCCCGACAGGGCGATTTTTGCTTTGTTATGGGAGATATGCTCTCCGGGAGGCTTTTGGACCTCCTTGCCGCAAAAATCGTGGAGTTTGATCCCGATATTGATTTTGTATTGATACTCCATATTTCATGAATCTCCCATATCTTTTGTTACCCTTTCTCACAGTTAAAGTATTTTTTAATCGAGATTTGTGCACATAATAGAAAGGAAACATATTTTAATGATCTCAAACAATAATGCTTAAACAGTACATTTCTCTTATTTATAGGATTTTAAGTTTAAACACATAATAAGAGGGTGAATGAAACTTCTATTAACAGACTTTAAAGTTTTCGCAGTCCCATAATTGGATTATATAGAAGCAGCGGCCTGTTTTCACGTGGATTTGTAGTCTCGTACTCCTTAAAACCATAGGACCAGGATAGTTGCGGCTGAGACTTAATCTCCCTCAAATTTCCATGGATCTTCATGGAAAAGAGCTTTCTGTTCAGTGCTAAGGGGTCCTGTGAATGTGCTTAGGATTTAGTTAACTTGTTCATAAATCAGCTTCAATTTCACTAAGTTTGTCTACTCTTGTAAAAATACTTGCTTGTGTCTGTTTCTTCAATGCATTTCTTGTCTGACAAAACTAGAAAATATTAGACAACTGGGCCCATTATATAGGATATTTTAATGGAATTAAATTAAATTCAAATTTGACATGGTTAGTACCATACACTTCTAAACAAGTTTTATTTTTCTGACCCAAAGAAAATAACGGGGAAAATATAAAGGAAACAACAAACTCTTAATTTTGTTGGAGACTATGATGTCTGGTTTCACTATTTTATCATAACCCGTAAGCATGCTAGTATGTCAAAATGTTGGTAAGTGTTGAAAACTACGCTATACCTTTACCAACACTTGGATGCTCCCTAGAAGCACGCAAGAACCAGATGCAAAAAAACAAGTAACAAAAGATAGCACGGGGAACACAATAATTTACGTGGATTGTTGATATCACGAGGAGGGGAAGATTTTACTATATTTGAAGAAGTTACAGATCCTTATCCCCACATGATCTCTCATAGTGCCAAGGTGGTTTTTAGTAGAAAACTTAAGTTGCAATTACCATAAACCATAAATGACGTGTATTTATATTTAGGGTCAAAAGTTACCCTTTAAAACCCAAAAATGAATAGTAGTTGCATTATTGGCATTTTAGTAGTGTTTCTATGTTATTTCGCGTTCGTTTGGTGCTTGGGTGATCCTGAGCAACCACTCGTTGGCTTAGATTGTTGAAATGGGTGCCTGGGCACGCCAAGACATGAAACACTGTCCGTTTGACCCGACGGGAGCCAGGGCGCCCAATTCACTGTTTCCATGGCTGGAATAGGCGCATGGGCACGCCTGGACGCCCATCCCAAATTAGGTCATGTTCTGAAGCCCATTCTTGAGCTGTTATGCCTCTAATTCATTTGTAACTCTTTCAAAGTCATTCTAAAGCTCTGGAGACTTCTCCAAATTTGGTGAATGAGTGCAAAACTTTGTCATTCTTCAATCTAATCATTTCTACAATAAGAGCATATATAGCTATCAATTTAATTAAACAATTAAAAATACAAAGCCTGACGTCCAAGTCTGTTGAAAATAGACCACTTGATTAGTCATTTTTGTTATGAAAAAATGTGTAAATGTTGTGTAAATACTACACCATGTTGACCCAGCTCTGAACTGAGCTATAACTTTCACAATTTCCCTGTTCGCCAAGGCACAAGGTTAATCAAGCCTGTGCAGCTGCTTATCTGCGCTCAACTATTCAAGTCTTTTTTGAGACTTATCAATTTTTAGGAATTTTCATTGAAGAATACGTATGCTTGATTGATCATTCAATTGCCTACTTTATTGCAAAGCGTGAACCCTTAAACTGAGCATCTGGTTTATTTTGAGATAATACAATGGCATGGTGAATGACTCGTATCCAGAAACTTAAACAAATTCGCCAATGCTTTTTCAGGTATGGTTCCATTATACTTGGGGCAATTCTGTCTAGCGCATCTCGTAAACCCAAGGAGAATGCTTCCAGTAAAGCTTTTTTGGATAAGAAAAAGCATCAGAGAGGCTCATTTTCATTTTATGGTGGGATGCAGGTGAAGCTTACCAATTTATTAATATTTGCATCCTTTCTTGATAACCAGAGGGAATCTGACTTTTTTTATTAGTGATTATTACCAACATTTTATAAAAACTCTTTTGATTTACATATTCAATGCCCAAATTTTGAAAGTTGATAAGCTAACACTTAATCCTTTACATTTATGGATTTGCTATTTTAGATTATCATATTTTGACTTTGTTATTTATTTGTTGAACGAGTTGCACGTAGATCATCTAACTATTTTGTGCAGACTTACTTTGGGCACGAAAACAGGATGATATTATTTCTCTTCCTATCTTAAATTTCAACATTGATTTTCAAAACTGAAAACTTTTCTGAAGAGCTCCAGGCTATTTTGAAATAATTTATTATATAACTAAGCATCCTTGTTTGCACTATGGTGAGCATAAATTGGTTATATACGGTCAGTGCCAAACTTAAATTATTAGATTAAACCCTAATGTTTTTTTTTTTTCAAAAATAGTAGTCACATGTCATGAATTCTCGGCACAAATTATGCTGAACTGAAGCAATAATTAGTAGTGGCTAATTCATCGCTCAAAATAACTTACTAGTTCAAGGTTTTACAGCTTTATATAACACTTAGAAATAAGCGTTGTTTGGTTTAATAATTCAAAATGAATGTTGAAGTAAAATAAATCCAATATAGTATTATGTTTCACATGATCGCATTTAGCATCTATTATAGGTTCTAACATGTTACTATTTTCTTTGTAGACACTTACAAATACGCTATGCTCCAAGGTTGGTGAGGAAAATTTGAAATTAAATTCTAAAGTGCTGTCATTATCTTATGACTGTGGTAGAGATCCTTCATCTAATGGCTGGTCGATTTCTTATACTGCCAACCATGTTACTGACTCAAATATTGTGAAAAAACAACCTTTTGATGCAGTTATAATGACGGTATATGATCTTGCTATATATAATGACAGCCATCTTTTATTTTATTTTGTTAAACATTGCTTCTTATATCTATTTTTAACAAAATTAAAATCTTGAAAAAAATAATTTTATATATGGACATTTGCATTCATTCAAACTTTTTAGCTGATTATAAAGTTCTTTTTTATAAGCATATTATACTAATCTGATTTTTATTTGCATTCATTCAAACTTTTTAGCTGATTAACTAATAAACTTAATAACAAAAGAACTTTATTATTCTGCTGTGGTTCTTGCTTTGAAATACATTTCTTTTGGCAGGCTTCATTATGTGATGTTCAAGAAATGAAATTCAGACAGAGCGGAAGCCCTTTCGACATTGATTTTCTCCCCAAGGTTTTTTTTTTCATCTTGATTATTACTGTTCATGAATGCATATCTGTTGAGAAAAGGGTCATTTTAAAAGTTGTTTTAACTCTGAAAATTGTTAATAATGCCTCCAGCTACTTTGGGTTCTTTAGGAGCGGCTTCAGCTATTTAGAAAATATTCTGGAATCTATTATGTAAAGTACAGTTGCCTCTAGATACTTTTAAAGAAGCAGTTGTATCTAGATAATTTCAAAAGGAAACCAAGTGTGCGGCCCTCGGCTGTTTTATTCAAATCCTGTTTACTCTTCACTTTTACTCTGAAATGATGGTTTGCTCATGTTATCACTTGCTATTACTGTGCAGGTAAGCTATGTGCCAATATCAATCATGATCACATCCTTCAAAAAGGAGTGTGTAAAGAGGCCCTTGGAAGGATTTGGTGTTCTTGTTCCTTCCAAAGAACAGGAAAATGGTTTGAAGACCCTTGGTAGATTATTGAATCCTGGATAAATTAGTAACTTTAGTTCAGCTAATTTCCTATATAGTTATTGTAGCTATTATGGCGAGTGTTTCTATCCAAAGGTACTCTTTTTTTATCCATGATGTTTCCGGATCGAGCTCCAAAGGATCGGTATTTATACACAACGTTTGTTGGGGGCAGTAGAAACAGGAACCTAGCTGGGGCTTCATTGTATGAGCTATGAATTTTCTTATATATATATATATATATATATATATATATATACACACACATATATATACATCATGCCTCATTTTTTATAAGCATATTATACTAATCTGATTTTATGTAATTATAATCTTATATAGAAATGAGATACAAGAAGTTGTGGCTGCTGATCTTAGGAAGGTTTTAGGTGCTGAAGGTCAACCAACCTTTTTGAGGTTTGGAGTTTATTCATAGCACTTTTCATTTTAATTTTCTTCGCGGTTTGAATTTTTGTAAATGCTGGCATTTATTCTCTTCATGCAAAATTTCAGGCATATCTATTGGAAAAAAGCTTTTCCCTTGTATGGTTTGGATTATAACTTAGTTCTTGAAGCCATAGAAAAGATGGAAAAAAATCTTCCAGGATTCTTCTATGCAGGCAAGTTGTAGTTTCACCCGTTTCTGAAACTGTGCTGACTGCGTTCTATTGATGATCTAGGTTTTTTGCAAACGAAAAGCAAAATAATCATCATGAAAAATTAATGTCGAGATATATATTGGGTATAACTTGTCTCGCAAAATACTTTCATTCTCAGAGTTGTCTAGTTTTGTCTCAAATTTTTGAAGTTAAAAAATCAATATAGACTTCTTGGATTTGTTTCAAATTTTTTGAGAAAAAAATTTGTTCAAGATGAGTTTGCCAATCATAGTCTACTTTGAGATGAGTATGTGGCAGAGCCAAGAATACCCTTGCTCGCAGGTGTTGTTTAATCATGTGTCTTAACTGATCTCAACCAAACCCAATGATTCTCTCACACCCATATTTGTAAGTTTAGGTTAAATATCTTTGGAAGCGAAGTTTCTTTAAATTATATAATGGTAATTAAAATTAAAGGTAATTTTATTATATTATATAAGTTTTATTTAATAAAGTGTTTCACTAATCTCAAGCAAGCCTATGACTCTCATCTTTATAAAATTTAGGCTAAAATATCTTTTGGGTAGATGTATAAGAAAATTTACAAGTAAAATTATTTATAATAGCTGAATTTTTCTTTTAAATTTTGATTGAGAGTGCCCATCATTAACTCCACCAGAATGATTAGTGAAATGCAAGTTTTGATTGTTCAATCATGTGTTTTGTTATACTCTAGCGAATCCATTGCTTCTCTTACTCTTCTTTATGAAATTTTGGTTAAAATATCTTGTGTTTGATCTTTTTTTTCTTGTGTAAATTAATTGGTTTCACTTTCACAGTGTGTTTCTGTTCCTCCATTCTAGAGGCTAAAATCTTAATTTGTACATGAACATTTTTGCAGCAAATGGAAGGTAGATTATATTTCTTGGAAGATTTATTTGATTTCATGAACAATATTGGAGAGGAACTTTTTTGCAAGTCACTCCCCCTTGCTATTTGGGCTTGTGATGGCCCGAGTTAGGTTAGTAACAGCTAATTCAACATTGGACACATTTCGCAGGATCATATTGGCTATTAAGCAAAACAGCAAACAATTAAATATCCAGAGTTATACAAATATACAGTAATATCATATTGATTCAATATAAAATAATATCATCCAGAATATTACAATAATAAATAAATGTTTTCTTAAAATAAAAATCATCAGTTGTTTATAATAAATAAAAGTTTAAAATTTGTTCTTCCAATTTGCTCCAAAATTCCTTTCTGCGTCATTAAGCTATTTCGGCATCATCTAATTATACCTGGTCTGGCATTATAATAATAATGTCTTAGTGCGCAGTCTAAGTACAAAGGATATTAAAGGGTATACTTTAAACAAAAGGGGAAAGCGAAAATAAAGTGGTAATAAAATTGCAGGAAAAATATGGTTTAATGTGAATAAAAATAATCATAATTCCAGCAAACAAACATCTTCTGCTATACTCATATCACATGCTAATTTTAAAAGATAATCGCATAAAAATTCATATTTGTATTTATATTTTGGTATTATAAAACAACGTTAGCAGTTTTGATAGGCAAATCCAAAATCTCGAGGCAAGGTTCAAAATAAAATAAGTTCATCAACTAGGCCCCCTCAAATGCTCCAGTTGGCACCTTTATAACTCCCGATATACTAGCCCCGTCCCTACCTAATTCAGTCACCATTTTGAAAACCTTGCATACATTTACAAGGCAATAAACATTATTTTGTTCATTGGCATCATTTGGTATTAAAATAAATAGCACATTTAACATCAACATGAAATAAGCTCAAAGTGATGCAAACGCAGCAATAAAAACAATATAAGTGTTAAAAGAATATGTCGGGTGCCTTTGTGCTGAATTAATATGTATTCACAAATCTGAAAGGTCTGCAAAAGTTATATTTAATTATAATAGCCTTTGTAAATGACCTATATATAGCATTAAAAATATAAGCTCTCATCTCTAAGCCTGAATTTGACTCTCAGGATTTGGATAAAGATTTGACTTATAGATTTACGGAGGTATCAAAATCAATTTCTTAGAAAAGTTAAATTCCCCTTAGGTTAACATTTCTTATATCAAATCTTAAAAATGAACTACAATTGTAATCCAGTTGTCATTTATTGTCGTCAACATGTTGTGTTCTTATGGTGCAAGTTCTAGAACAATATATATGGTGATAGTGATGTGCACAATGTTGCTCTTTGGGTGTAGAGTTAAGTATAATAGCAAGTTGTTGTAAAATTGTTTACTAGTAACTTAAGAAATATCATGTACTACAAGGTTGTTTAAATCAGGTTAGAACATTTCTTCCTCTAACTGTTATCATGTACTACAAGGTTGTTTAAATCAGGTTAGAACATTTCTTCCTCTAACTGTCTAAGTCTAATTAGTTCTTCTTGAAGAATTGGTTGTTTCACACAGTATTAGAACTCTCTTGTACTTATAAATAATCCCTTGTTTAGTATAGGACAGAACTTGAATATAATATTGTAAGCTTACAAGTTTTAACTAAGGCAAGTTTCATAAGCTGATACTTGGAGATATCATCCTCAGCTTACACTATTATCTTTTGATGTTTCCATTTCAAGTTATATCCAACAGCTAACATTACAATTTTAGAATGCTAATTTCGATATTATATGATTGTTGAATTAATTGAGGAAGTACTTTAACAGAAAGTTAGGATTTACAAAAAATGAATTCATCTAAATAGGTAGATTAAAGGTGGCATCCCTTACCTTCTGACATCATTGTTTTGCTGAAGTTAGGGATCGACGGTGCGTTAGTTCCCCTGTTCTTCGCGTCCTAGACCGCAAGGGTTTGCCATGATTTTATCAAGATGTCGGGAGAGAAGGAGAAGTTGTCAAGCGTTGGGCTATCAAGGATCGTCTCGTTTCTGTCGTAGGTTTCGTCAAGATGTCAGGAGAGAAGGAGAAGTTGTCAAGCGTCGGGCTGTCATGGATCATTCCGTTTCTGTCGTAGGTCTCCAAGGTGCGTTGCTCCCGTCGGCTAGGGCGTGAAATCGAGGGAATGTCAAGAGTTCCACGGATATTAGACGGATTCAAAGACTTTTCCCACTATTGCAAGGGTTTTGAGCCCTAAATAGAACTCTTTGCCGGGATTGGAAAAGCTAGCTAGTTTTGGAAACAATCAAATTCATTGTTGACGGTTTCAGCTGAAGGAAGACTGAAAATAGCGATTGTTTGCAGAAAAACTCTCAAGTATATAAACTATTTCGTTTTAATGATTTATAATTATTATAAGTAATAATAATATTAATAATAATTAGTATTATTATTATTATATATATACATAATTAAGACATTCTAAAATAATTCCTTTTAGCTTAAATGGCTCTTAATATGTTTTGATTAGTCCTGTCATGAGGGTTATTACAAGTCGAAAAGAAAATTGGAGGGCAATTAACAGAAACAAAAATAGCGAAAAATTAACATAAAACAGAAATGAGCGGGTGAATAAAATAAACAAATTTAAATAGAAAATGACATTTTGTGAAAAAATTAACGAAGAGAAGAAATTTTGCCAGGAAATCAATATCTTTGCTATAAATGACCTAGGGTCATTACATGGCCACAATCCTTGTTTTCTTTGCAAAGAAAAGTAAAGGAAACTCTCTATATTTCAACAGTGTTACTGTATGGGAGTTTAATTATCTCAACCATTATTGAGTCCAAGTCCCAATGAGAAAGGAAGGTTGTATTAGCTAGTTGACAATTAGTGTAAAGGTTTGTCACCTTGAGAGTCCTTTAAGAACTTGTGGAATATTAGCAATAAATTAAGAATAAGTTGGAATATTAAAACTATTACTAGTAATCTCTTATAGCTAATTGATATTTTGATTGACAAGAGGATAAATATTTTATGCTTCAAAAAACAAAGTGGGTATGTGACATAGCAAAAAGAAATCAATGATTAAAAGTCCTAAACTTTAGTGATTTTGGTAAGAATCATTGTAGAAATTGTAGGGGTAGCATCTTGAATGATTATTTGATTAATGATGTAATGGAAATTAAGTGAATTGGGGAGAATTATGCTATTTAAAATCATTATTGATATATAATTTTCATGAATGAAAGTGTTTATACCTCTAAAAAAGGATTGGATAGGGTATAAAAGAAAAATTTTGTTATAACTTGGATAATCTTGTTCATACATACCCTAAGAGAAAATGTTATTTGTAGGAGATTTAAATGAATATAGTGAATGGTGGAGTAGTATTCGTGATTTGTTTGGTTTTGGAGAGATTAATAAAGAATGAATAATTTCCTTGAAGTTTGTTTTACCGTATATTTTAATAGTTATTACTAATTTCAAGAAAGGATAAATCACTTTAAAAATATATCATATATATTGCTATGATTACAAGGTTATTTTGAGTGATAGTTTAATAGTCCAACATACTTATTTGTTTTAAATTTGAAATTGAGTAAAAAATATTACTAAATTTAAGTTTTTATTCCAGTACTATCTGGTGAGATCTTAAAAATATAATATATTTTTAGGGGTGAAATTTAAAGTTTGGATAATGGGATTTTGATGATGAATTTTACATACAGTTTGATTAGTAGTAGTATTTTTATTTGCTTGGTGATTTAAAAAGGAGCGCATCTAATACTAAAGATATTTTTTAGTGGAAAATATTTATCATTTATCATTCTAACATGTATCATTTACAAAGGTTAGTTTGAATGTTAGAATGATAGAAATTTTTTTTTTAGTTTGAATGTTAGTTGTAACATTTATCATTCTAACATTCAAACTAACCTTTGATAAGCTTAGACAATGTCATCTTATTGATAGTTTGGGCATATTAAGCAGAAAAAACAAGAATATGATAGAAAATTTGAGTCTATAAACTTAGGCCTATTCTAAAAAAGGAAGATCGGCCAAAGAAGATATTGGGAAAATCTATTAGAAATTATCTTTATTTGGGAGATTGTATTTTTTTTCATATGCATACTTTATTATAAATATTTGTGTTTTATTTTGGTGCAGGTAATAACAAGGATGGGTTGTCTGTTGAGAAATGCTTATTTTCAGGTCTGAAAGCAGCTGATCGAGTAATATCCTATCTGAACTCTTCCTAAAGCAAAATATAATCTAAAAAGATATGATTATGAAAACTAAACCAGATAGTGTGCTCATTTCCATCATCACTCGTGTCTTTAAGCTCTTGCATAAATTTGTTTCATTCAATTCAGATTGTCCTTTATGTATCCCAATCTCATATCCATTAGAATAATTGTCTTTACATTTTAAAGTTAAAGAAATGTATTTGACTTTACATTTTAAGTTTTTGGTATATTGTTATTTATTCGAGTAATATGGCTAGTTTCGAGTTGAGTTTTAATAAGTTGGATTAGTCGCCAACTGAATCAGATGGTTGCTTAAAACACTGCCAAAAACTATTATCAAATATTTCCTTGAACACATTTCATATAAACATAATATTTCATTGATAGTTAAGGGAATTGTAATCATATAACTCCGGTGCATATTTCTCCTATTTGTGTGTACTGTGCTTCACACTCGCTTTTGTAAAGTGCACAAAGGATCACTTGAGCCAGTGCGCTTTTATATCCTTTTTATGTCTCATATTTATTTTTATCAATAATATAAGTACCAAAGTAATCATCTCTAACCTATAACACCATTTGAAGATTTTATACAAAAATAATATATATATATATATATATATATATATATATAGAGAGAGAGAGAGAGAGAAAGAGAAAAATAATAATAATAATAATAATAATAAAGAGCACACTCTAGATCATGCCAAGCAAGAGAGACATTAACCCATGAGTCAATCTTAAAAAAATGAGCAATAATCCTCCTAAGAAGTTATTATAAGAATTTTCATTCAATGAGTGTAAATCAAGATTGAATGCATGCATGAAAATATGTAAGATAGTCGATATCATGAATTATCGTCGAACATAGACAAACCTCCTGCACCACCATAGGAGCAATGTAAAAAAGAGTGGGATCACAAAGATCATCTAATTTGGAACTAAGCAATAAGTGTTGTAGTAGCTAGACAATCTCCAACATCTAAAGGTGAAAACAATCAATTTAAGATCCGGGGCACCTCTCACCGCAATTTTTGATGATGAATAGAGACCTGATTTAATCTCAAACCAAGATTGAATGCATGCTCTCTTTTTTAAGATAATTGTATTTAAAAATACTTTTTAAAATAATCTTTTGTTAAAGCTAAATTCTTTTATCCAAACTAAACCTTATTTGGATCTTGGTATTAAGCTCAAATAGGATCGGAGCTACTGGCAAAATTGTGTTATTTGCATAATGGTGCAATTTTTTGTTAATTATGAGCATCTCTCACATTATTTTATAGACATCACTCACATATTATGTTATGAGCAAAATTATGCTATGAGCATCTCTCATATATTTTGGGTGTGCCATCCTTATTGCAAGGGATGCAAATAAAACTCTTTTTTGATAAACAAGCAAAATTGCATAGTTAATTTTTTAATGCTTAGGAGGGTGCAACTACATCCTCATGTTGTACCTCTGCCCCTAATCCTAGGTATAGATGAGCAAGAGTCGGCAATATCATCCAAAATAAGTAGTTGTGCCTAAAGTTAGATCTAATGATCATAGGATAGCATGATTATCAAACTGAATGCAAGGTTTAGTAAGTGTAATCTAAACTACCTTGACTAGGTATTCAAACTTCAAATCAAATCTAGGAATCATTTGAGAATGTGCTTATGGAAACCTTCTATTTGAATAGAGACAAGGGCAACAATCTCACACATTCCATGTTCTTATTAATATCTTGACATAATTTAACCCCATTGACCGATCAAACTTAAGCTTTTGTAGCAACACTGTCTAAAAAAAATGATGATGCCTCTAAGGGTGCAATCATTAGTATAGATGCAATAATGCACACAATTACTTTAATTTATCTTACAAATATATTAAATTTAATACTTTAAATATAATTTGTATATTTAAAAGGAGAAATACTATTTAGACCCGATAACTTAGCATCCAAAAATACTCATCCAATAAAATTTAGATATATAATTCAATACAAACTTTAAAAATAATATATATATTATTTTAATATAAATAAATAAATACTAATAAAATAAAATCCAAATCCAAACACTAATCAGCATGTCTAAATAGCATTTCTCATTTAAGAAAGAGCGCAATTGCATTTTTATAATAATTTAAATTCGATGTAAGAACTGTAAACATCTAATATTTGGCACCCAGTAATTTATAAATAACACAAAAAATATTAATTAAGATTATAATAAAAAGTACACGAATTATTACAATAAGTGCCACAAAAATTAAGGGAAAACTTTTTGCTATTATTTTATCATTTTAACAAAATTAAAATAAAACAAAATAGTTAAATAACAAAAAAAAATAAAAAATGATCCATGAGACCCATATTAGGCATCAACCTCCCTTCCCTTGTAATATTGTCATAAAATCCTTCAAAAATAAATAACAAAAGACAACTGAAGAACAAACCGTTGCAAAACTCCACTGCAGTTCTGCATGTGCCCACATTTAAAAAAACAAACTATTTTCATAATTGCAAGAAGTTTGCAAATTTATGAGTAACCCCGAAATATCTCCCAAATATCTCCCAAAAATACAACTTATTAGTTGCAGTTTCTGCACGTACTTTTAGATGCACTCCATATGCATTTCCCTACTAACATGATGTTGTTTAATCCAACATAAAAGTAGGTGTGAAAATATAAGGAATCCTCACTGATATCAGTTGAGATATATGAGAGGAAAGATGTGAAAGCTAGAAGTCCACTTTAAGCTCTGCATCAAGCTGAGTGAACTCGTTGAAGAAGGCCTTGAAATGTTCATAGGAATGCTTAGCATCATCCACGCCGCACATCTCCCTAATGCTGTGCATGGATAGTTGGGGTGCACCAACATCAACAGTTCGGATTCCGATGCCGCTTGCAAGTATGGGCCCGATGGTAGAACCGCAAGAAATGTCGTTCCGGACAACAAAGTCCTGCATTGTGAAGCATCATCATAATTATAGTTACGAACAAGAAAATACAAGATCGCTTGGACATAGTAAAATGAGCACAGGAAGAACCATAAACAAGAGAATGAGCATAATCTTGTAGGCAACATCTTAAAAATAGAATAGCAGTACAAAATAACATCATTACCTGAATGGGTAAGTCATGCCTTTCAGCAATCTCTCTGAATATAAATGATGAAATGGCATTTGTGGCATATCTTTGATTAGCGTTGTGTTTAATCACAAGTCCACCATGTAACTTAATTTGATGATTATCCTCGTGTTTTTCCTGAGAAGAGAATCATGAAGCTCAAAAGGTAAACAAAAGGGAAAAAAAAAGGTAAGCGGGGTAGTTTGCTAGCATGACATTGAAATATGGCACTCAAGCATCGTCATTTACGAATATTACACTCAGCCTTACTCCTGTGTGGAAGATCTCCCATATTTTGGGGTGTAACGATTATATGTAAGCAAGATAAGCATAATAAATAGGAAGGCATGGGCATTAGATCCCATATATAACTAAAAGGAACAAGTGTTATGTATGAAACCAAACAATAATAAAAAAAGTGATTCAAACAGTAGCAGCATACTCGGTGGCAAAAACAATCACAAATACTACTTTTAATTGAACGCATGACAAAACATAACAACTAGAAAACTGATAAAAATACCACATAGTTAGGATGCAGGGCATGCGCCATGTCTGCAGAAACGAGGAAACTTTGCTGAACTGCCTTCTCGATTAACTGAAAAGAGATTGGTCAGTGGACTTACAAAACCATGTAAAAGCAATTATATAACAGCTTAATCCGAATATCTAATAAATAAAAAATCCAATTTAAGTATTTGTTTTATTACATAGCATTAAGAAAACTATGAGATGTTTGAGAACGTGGGAGAAAACAAAAAGTATTATTGTAGCAATATTAATATGCATTCCAACTTATCATTTCAAACATTAAGTATAATATAATTACATTTGTACCTTGGTGTTTGAAGAGCTGAAAGAGTTTGTTATTCTGGATAAGGCATCCAGCAAAACAGGAGAAGCAGCACCTTGAGCTGAGTTGGATCCTACCTCTTCGTGATCAAACAGTGTTACCATTCTCACACCGGTTTCTTCATTCAGAGAACTTTCAAAACTTGTTGAGTCTATCAATGCCTGGTGCAAGAAAAATAATTACAACTTTTTAGAAATGGTTTTACAGGTGTAATATAAAATCATAAAATTAGTTTTGCAAGCATAAAAATAATCTGCAATAAATGAGATGAAAAATAAAACGTGGTAAAGAGGCCAATCATTTATTCCATAAACTAAAGATAATTAAATTTTTCGACCGTACACAATAAGCTAGCCTTTTAGCCAAAAAAAATAAACAAGATGAAGCTAACTCAACAAATGGATATTAAAGGCAAAAGAAAATTATAGCCGAAAAGGCAAGAGATGTATTTAACTCAACAAATGTACTTTGACAAAATGGCTAGATTGACCAAACAATTGTGTTATATACCAAAACATTAAGCCAGAAAAAAAACTAACAAGGAAAAGGAAATAAACAACAACAATAGAGTGGGTTTTGTTAGCTATGGTTAAGGCTCTACTTGGGCTCAACTTTTGGTTGTTAGTTAGTCAGTTGTATATTATTTTGGCAAAGAAACTTTTTTGCTACTGAATGATCAGCCCTCAAAAAGTTGCTTCTTAGAAAGCTATAAACAAGATGCTTTTTGTTGCATTTACTGTTTGCATAAAAAAAAGGATTTTCTTAATCCATTGCTCTTTACTATAACCAATCCCTGCTTGCTCATCAACCGATGGTCTCCTGCACGTTGACCACTCGATGACCGCTAGCTGCTATCAACATCAGACAGAATTCGCTCCGGTAACTCCATCCCCAACAGTTTTTTTCTCTAGCAGCCATTACAGTTACTCTCCAGTAGCTTCTTCTCCAACAGCTATTTAGCAGCACCATCAGCCAACTCCAGTTGCACCAAACAGGGCCTATTTAACTATTGAACTACCAATATAAATAATGCTAAGACTAAATCATTTTACTAAAGCAATAATCCCAACGTCTCTTCTTGACTAGTTCTAATGCAATGTAGTTCATTAATTTCCTTCATTTCTGTAAATATCCAGTACTTGTTATCATCTTGGCTATGCATGATGAATCAATGACGTTGCAAAACAACTATAAAGAAGTTCAGCCAAATTTGATCTCACTAGAAATTTGGAAGAATATGCAAATATGCCGATACAACAAAAATCAAATCAATAATGATTATATGCCACAATAACACTAGCAATAACAACACTACCACCAAGCCTTAGTCCCATAAAGTGAAGTCAGCTTATATAAATTATGTCTCCAACATGCATGATTAAATAACAAGCCTCCCTAAGCTCTATGTATTTGAGATAATTCCTAATAATTTCTTGGACGTCTTTTTTAGTCTTCCCCTTCTTATTTTAACAATGGAAAAAATCCAAATTCAACTTTCCTAATCGAACCATATTAAAGGGCTATAAGTAATATTTTCATATCATCTAAGACAATTTTTTATAAACTTATCTTCAATTAATGCTACTCTAGTCTCACTAAAAATGAACTCATTTTTTATCATATCCTTTCATATATACCCACTCATCTTCCCTAGCATACTCATTTCTGCAACACTTATTTAATCAATGTACTTTTACTTTATTGGTTACATTCTACCCCATATAACAAAACTTGTCTTGCAATCTTTTTTTATAAAACTGCAAGTGAAAATTTTCAATTGTACAATACCCTAAAAGCATTCCTGCATTTCATCAAACAAGCTTGAACTTTGCTAAAAACATCATACTCTATTTTCATTATTTTGCATGATTGAATAATGTTATAATTTGAACCACTTACCTTCTTAACAACATGGTCTTTAATTGTTAAATACTCTTATTATAGCTTCTATTATGATTAAACGTACACTCTATATTTCTTTATTTGAATCTATCAAGATAAATCCTTTAGATTATAAAGTAGTTTTTTATACCTCAAGCTTTGTTTTACTCTATCCCTAGTTTTATGAATATAAAGAATATGATCTGCAAATAGTATGCATCAAGGAAACTCCTCTTGAATGTGTTTTGTAAAAACATCCATAGTTAATGCAATGAGATGCAAACTAAATGTAAGAGTTAATACATTTTTAATTGAAACAAGAAAATTAATTATACTAACTCTCATGCGTTTGAACATGTATTTATTACTTAATCATACATGCCTTATATGACTTCAATATAGGCCACACAAATCTCTCTTTTTTATAATACCCTCCGATAAACTTCTCTTGGTTATTTATTATATGATTTCTCTAATTGTTTCCTAAAAACCTTCTAGTATCTACCAAGCAAAAAACCAAATTCATTCTAGAAAATAGTAATATCTCATCGTTATACATTTTCAATCTCTCATAAAGTTTCAAAGAATGGATCATTAACTTATATCTCCAAGAGTTGAATTAAATACCTTTGATAGTCAAGAAAATCTTTCATCGGCTAAACAGTTCCACACATTAATACAAATGTCATCCAATTCTACAACTTTACCACTCTTCATCTTCATTAAAACATCTCAAACCTCAATTTTATTGACTAATTGAGTGAAATAGCAATTAACATTATCTTTGAAGACAGAAAATCACTGTATATTATCACAACCTTCATTAAATTGATTATCAATATAATTCATCCATCTATGATGAATATACTCACCTTAAAAAATATTTTCTCATCAACATCATTAATGCACTCTACTTGGAACAAATCTTGGGTTTAATATTAGAAATGAACTATAACAGTTAAAGAAACAACAAGTTAGCATTTTAAACATATTTACCTGCCAGAAATACATAACATAGAAAATGAACTACAGCAATTACAGAAAAAAAAAAAAAGCAGTGTTTATCACCTTTAAGGAGCAGAATGACATACACAAATTGTCAAGCCTTCCTGAGAATATAAATTCCTTCAGAGCGCCACCTACAACACTTGGTTGAGTATCACAAAGTTGCAGCTCAAAATCACAAATTTCATCCAGCTTACAAGAAGCATTGTCAGCAATTAGCTGTAACAAAAAAAAACAGATAGTATTCAGATAAAGACTTGTTATTCAAAAACTTATTCCCATTTTGATGCTAAGTAAGCCATTATCAAGTCGCTTAAAAATAACTGGAACCACAGTGTAATGTACCTGGAGCAAGACTGAGTGATGCTTTCTGTTATCAATACTTTTCTTTTCATGTGATTCTATTTCATCAGTTTTGACCTTGGTATCGATGGGACCATTTTGTTCTCCCAGCTTCTGAAGTTCAGCCTATTTAAAAAATAAAAGCTAGAAGAAATAATACAGAATAATAACAAGTACTTGACCTTAAAAATTAATTTTTAAGGAAAAAAAAATCTCCCAACTAACAGATGTTTTGCCCCCTCTAACAAACAATCTACATTCAAACATGGTATGCAAAAGCGTCAAGGAATTATGCAAAATGAAAGTTTTCAACGAAAAACAAAATAAACAGTTGAATTTTTAAATGTGCACAAATAAAAGAAGCAGCCGATAACAACTATGCAAATCTTTGCAAACAATTAATTTGTTGTCTTAAAGACTAAAGACGCCCGAGTAAAGTTGGATATTACTACCAGAATCTACTTCAGGGTCGGAAAATATCATGCTGCTATAATAAGAATACACTACCATATTGAAAGATGTTATGCTGGCCATTATGTTGAAATCAGTTCTCTCAAATTAGCATAAATTGTAAGAGCTCTTTTATGTGGGTTGCAATGTGCCTACTTTTGTTTTTGTTTTAAAACTGTTGCATATAGTATAAATCTAGAAGGATATGAGTACAACGAGAAAAGAGTTTGTGATCTCAACAAATGGGGAAAAAAAAAAAAAGAACAGAAAAAATTAAAACAGAAAAAAGAGAAAACGGTCACCAGAATCCACGAGAGATCTCAAAAATACTCGAAAACTCAGCAAAAGCTAAAAGGCGTGGTGGTACCTTTGCCTTTGTTGAATTTGGAGCTTTTGTTTTTTTTTTCTTCTTTTTTCTTTTTCCTTTGTTCCTAAAAAGGAAGTCAAATAAAAATTCCGAGATCGACATATTATCCTTTACCTCACATTTAAATCTCTCTTAGAGTTCTTTCCATAATCACTTTTGTCCTTTGGTAAAGAAGTAGAATAGGTCTTTCCACGCACAGACGGATAACACTCTTCTGTATGAGGATTCAAGTTTGAGTGACCTTCCCTATTCAGAGCCCCCAAAGAAGAATTTTTCGCAGTATGAACAATGTGCCTACGTATAGGTACATTCCATATCAAAGTGGTAACAAAGTTTCTGTCTAATCCCCCTAGAGATTGAACACAAGATACAAGACAATCAGGGGTGGGGCTAAGGTTCACTATATATTTTAGGTATGTTATCTATGGGCCTCAGCCTTAAGCAAAAAGTTTAAAACAGAGATACAAGTTGCAAAACAAATAAGGACAAAAAATAATAATGAGAAAATCACCATTCAAAATTCCCAAATAAAATTTTTAAAATTTAAATACAGCAAGAGTTTAAAAATCAGAAATAAAGGCCAAGCGTAAATTTTATAAAACCATTGCAAGGAAGTTGGAATATTTAGAAAACTTTCAATGTTGAGTATTAACACAAATAATATTTCAAGTTGCATTGTCTGCTAACAATGCCCCAAACCTCAAGCAAAGACTAATAAAGAAAAAGAGTGCAAGGATAAATAAGGTACAGTAGAACCTGTCTAAATTAATAATCTTGGGACCGCCATTAGTCTATTAATTTATGGAAGTTATTAATTTATGGAGGTTATTAAGTAATAATCTCGGGAAGCTTGCAGGATGTCCAAATTAATAATCCCGGGACCGCCACGGTGATACATTTAAAAGTCATCAGAAATCGTCCATTTTTCACACGCCCAACACACCCAGAACCACCAACAACGATGCCGCTTCAAGGAGCAAAGCACACCACCATGACGGATAGCATCCGCATCGATCTTTGCAAACATCACAGAGACAACCCAAAGCTGACGCAAACCGAGCTCGTCACCGGGCTTCAGGAAACGCACAACCTAATAGTTAGCCAAGGTACCATTTCCAATACCCTCAAACGGAAAGCAGATTTGCTCAAGCATGACACGGATGAGGCAAACCTTAACAGCAAGCGTCAGCGGGCAGTCAAATATCCGATGACGGAGACTGCACTGGTCGAATGGTTCAAAGGCCACCAAGAGCGCGTCAATCTGAGCGGTGACCTTGTGTGTGAGGCTGCCCAGAAAATTCTCGACCGCCTTTATCCAGGCCACAATCCATTCAAGTTCTCCAACGGCTGGCTGGAAGCGTTCAAGAAGCGACATGGCATCCATTCGTACAGGCGTTTTGGAGAGAGCGGCAGTGTGAACACAGATGTCATTGCGAATAGCCTTCCACGCCTAAGCGAAACGATCGACAAGTTCAAATGGAAAGATATTTACAATATGGATGAGACTGGTCTCTTCTTCCGGATGCAGGTAAGTGCATTTGTCCGCACTTGCGCCTTTGATGGCTAATGCTGACCGCACCGGCAAATGTCAGGCAAATAACTCTCTCGTGACTCGGCAACTCGAGGGTCGTAAACAAAATAAGGAACGGATCACCGTCGTTGTCTGCTGCAACGGCAATGGTAGCCACAAGCTTCCCCTCTGGATCATCGGAAAGTACGCCAATCCCAGGTGCTTCAAGAACGTCAATCGGGCAAACCTTGGATGCGAGTATCGGTACAACTCCAAAGCTTGGATGGCCCATATCATCTTTTTGGAATGGCTGAAGTACTTCGACCGCCGTATGGCCAACCAAAAGGTGCTGCTGATTCTCGACAACTGCAGCACTCATGTCCCCATCGATGGGCTTTCTGACCGGATCACCCTTCGGAACACAACGGTTTTGTACCTTCCTCCCAACACTACGTCAAAAATTCAGCCGTGCGACCAAGGGATCATCCGCAACTTTAAAGCTTATTATCGCCGTCGCTTCAACCGCCTCCTTCTTCAACATCTGGATGACAAGGTTGAGCAACCAGAGAAGATTGACGTCCTGCAAGCCATTCAGATGGATGTGCCAGCCTGGGCTACGGAAGTCAACCGTGAAACTATCCATAATTGCTTCCGCCATTGCAAGAATCGGTCAGAGCCAGTTGGCACAATGCCAGTTCAAGAGGACGAGCTTATGGATAATGGCATTGTTGAAGAGCTGGTGTCGCAGATTCGCAAGGTTCGCTATCTCAATCCGATGGACATCGGCAACCTGCTGGATTGCCCCGCTGAGCAGGAGGTGGCCTTCGTCCCGGACATCGACGACGTCGTCGAGAATCAGCTGACGACAGGGGAAGCCGACGACGCCGATGACAGCCAGGAGCACCCAAAGATATTCCCAGCTGAGGCGCAGAAAATGCTTCAGACACTTAAAAGATTCTGGATGCAGCAGGAGGCGGACTCCCAAGAATTCATCCTTTCTCTCCAGCGCATGAAGGACAAGCTCAGCAAAATCTGTGTAAACCAGATGGTCCAGAAGGATATTCGCCAATTCTTTAACAATTCCTAGGCTATTTTCATAGTGTTCTTTCACATTTTCATAGTACCTTATGTAAGGAATATAAAACTATGAAATTGTCGGGAACGCTCGTTACAATTAATAATCAAATAACAGAGGTTTATTAATTGATGCAAAGGACCGAGCTCGGGACCGACCCATATAATTAATTAACAGAGGTTATTAATTTATGAAGGATTAATTTAGACAGGTTCTACTGTATTACCCTATTAATGTAAATACAAGCCTCGCATCAAAATAAGATGATAATCCCCGAGAAGTTGTCATCCAAGAGCATCACATTTACTAAAAACACAAAGGTTTGAGAAAATAATGATATTATTTTAACAATCATTTTCTTATAAAAGAAAATTTGAGCACTATTTATAGAATTACAAAGCTTTGAAATAAAAAAACAATGAATCCTAAACAAAAATGAAATGATCTAATGATTATAACTGGCGATCTATAGGTTTTAATCTGATGGTTTGTGAGTTTCTAATATGAAAGTTATAGCTAATGACACATTGAATTAAATCTAATAACTGAGATTTATAATTTGTATGCTAAAATCTAGTGGCTTAACTGCTAATTCATAAGCTTGAATTGAAGACTGAATATAATGATCTATGGAATCAATTTGATGATTGAAAATAATGATCCATGAATATAATAAAGATTGCTTGATAAAAAAGACACTAACAAAAAAATTTCCAAATATCTATCAAATTAAAATAAAATAAAAAACACAATGTTATTTTAAGCATCAATTAGAAGGATGCTTGTGTTTTGTGTAGATGTTATTCCTATGAAATCATCCTAGCTTGAAAAAATTCAGCTCTAACAAATTTATTATCTGATATTCATCAAATAAATATGAGCAAGCCCTTTGGGTTCCTTGCTAAGTAAACCAAAAACCACCAAGTTCTAGCCTTGCTTTCTAATGAACCGGGTATTTCTGAAATCCTTCATCAACAATAAACACCATGTCATCAAGTGTTACATTGAAATTAATTGTGCGGACCAAAGTAAAATTTACTACATTGAACACAGTGTGCAACTCCTTGCATCAACTTCCTTGTACTTTAAAATGGAAACTACCTAGAGCTATACACATCATCACATTATCCTATTTTTAAATTATACATTTCAATTATTTAAACCGATAAAAATTTTATGTTGGCTTTATGTTGAACTTAATTTTCTACAAATATCCTATGTATATCATGCATGTGTTGTGTAAATGATTGCCCTAGATAACAAAGTTGAGATTCAATAAGTAATTCCACTAGATAAATGGGTTTTTTAGGTTAAGATCCAGTTACTATTTAAAATGAACTCATGCCTATATATTATGTGCTAGCTCAGCCATAGGTAAATTTATATCCTACCTCAAAGTATGATCTTTAATCAGATAATGCAAGAGATCCCCCAAGGCTTTTATTTACCACATCATTTTCCCATCAATTTGTAAATGATAAGCAGTGAAGAATTTTAAGGTTGTTCCCAATTTCTTCCAAAGGATTTTCTAAAAATGACTAGCAAATTTTACATCCCTGTCATAGATTATATTTTTGACTATTTAATAACTTCTTGAAACTTTAGCGATATAGAATGTATCAGCAATTTTATATCATATAATGAAGTGAGCCATGTTAAAGAATTTATCAACTACCACAAATATTGAGTCATGTTTTCTTAAGATGTGGGGCAATCCGAATATAAAATACATACTAACATTTCCTTTTCTTATGGAGGCATATAAAACCTTATATTCTGTTTTTTTCTTTAAATGTTTGACATACTCAACATTAAGTAATAAGTTTAACGACATTCCTTTTAATATTAGGCCAATAATATATATCCATGACCATAGCCACAATCTTAACCCTACCAAAGTGACATCATATTATGAAGTGAGCCATTTTAAAGAATTTATCGACTACCAGAAATATTGAGTCATGTTTTCTTAAGGTGTGGAGTAATCCAAATATAAAATCCATACTAACATTTTCTTATGGAGGCATGTAAAACCTTATATTCTGCTTTTTTCTTTAAATGTTTGACATACTCAATATTAGGTAATAGTTTTAACAAAATTCCTTTTAATATTAGGCCAATAATGTATATCCATGACCATAGCCACAATCTTAACCTTACCAAAGTGACATTATTCTGCAAGCAACTCATTAACCAAAAATTCCTTGAGAAGAAATAAAAATACAAAGTTGTGTGCCCTTGGAAATATATCAACCCTTAAATGTGAAGTTTTTATTCGGTGTAAGCTCATCATCATTCGAATCCTGATAAATTTTCCTAAAAGCCTTGCAAATACTTCTTACATTGTGAATTGTGAGTGTATGTCATTCTCAAATTGCTCTCACCTTGTCGGCGTCTACTTCTAAACATTTTCTCGAGATCATAAATCCTTAGAGAACCATAGTCGAGGTCATGGAATTACATTTTTAAGACTAAAATATAAGTTTCTATTTTAAGAATTTCATATACCTTTTGAAAATGCATCAAATGTTCATTCCTAATCTTGTTATAAATTAGTATTATCATCGAAATAAACAACCAAAAATCTCTCAATATAAGGTTGCAAAATATGATTCATTATTCTTATAAATACGTTTGGTGCATTTGAAAATCCAAAAGACAGGAACAACCATTCATATAATACATCCTTAGTCTTATATTTTATTTTCTATTCATCCCTCTCTCATCTTAACTTGATGAAATTCATTTTGTAGATCTATTTTGAAAATACTTTGGCATCCTCCATATATATCATGTCATCCAATCTCAAAATTGAAATATATTCCTTACAGTAGTCATATTGATTACTCGATTGTCTACACACATGCACTAGGTACCATCTTTTCTTAGAAATCAGAAGGGCAGAGATGACACAAGGGCTAAGTTTTTATTATTGTCTCCTTTCCTAATTAATCTATTGACATGATGTTTTAATTTAGTAAGCTTATGCTCCTTAGATTAAATATATGGCATACTAAATATCCCTAAGTAGATCAATTCATCATACAACTTGTCAGAACATTTTTTTTTTAATTCATCTATGACTGCTCGAACATCCTCAAGCAAATCAGCCTCTCACACCAACTCAACCTTAACTACAAGTAATGCATAGATGTTCCCCTTCTATTTACACTCCCTCTCAAATGCTTGTTCGCTCAAAATGGGTATTAATTTATTGATCTTATTAAGTGGATTGGCTTTGCAGTGTAGTCATTGGATTTTTTGGCATAGAGAGCTCCAAAAATACTTTTCAGTTATTATTTAGAAAAGAATGTTTTCTCTGTGTTTATGCTCTATTGTATTATGATCATATAACCACGGCCTTCCCAATATACTGTGAGTTACATCCATCAGCACATCATCACATTAAACATTCACTAAGTAGGTGGATCACTGAATAGGCACTAAAAAGCATTGGAGCACAAAATAGTAGTTTTATCTACCCAAGTGACTTTTTATGTTTCTGGGTGTCTTCAGCCTCAAGGTATTCGTACAACTACCATTTATTGCCAGCTAATCTTCATGCTATAGTACGTTCGGAAAATTGAAGTGTGTTTCCTCATCTTTGATATTTAGCATTGAGATAGTGCATCTCTTAATGCTCAAGGTGTTGTTGCACTCTTCTTCACTAATCTCCCTTTATATTCATAGGCATCATCACACCCTGAGTTTTCCCTTCTCAATGCTTGATGCAAGCTTCTAGCAAAGCATTTATTGACATAGTGACCAAACTTGGTTACATTTAAAACATGACCTACTAACTGATTTTGGATCCTAAAGAAGATGCTACTAATTTTTCCTTAATGTCTTTATTGATAGATGTGTGGTTGTCTCTCAAAGTGGTGGTATATGTTTCGGATTAGTTTGAGTGTTAGTTTAAGGTGATGTATCATTTATGAAAGTAGTGAGTCTCCTAACTGTTGAGGCTCAAAACATAGAATTTAGATCCAAGACTAGTTGGTAATCATGTACTATGGACACAACTGTGTATCAATCATCTCACTTTTGATGTTTAGTTTAAGGCCACTTCTAAACCTACATAACATGGTCTTAGGATTCTCACAAATATCTGAATCAAGCTGCAACTCTTCAAATTGGTTCATGTACTCGTGACGGTTATAATCCCATGTTTTAATAAGTTTTACTCATCTAATACATGATCTCTACAAACAATGACAAGAACTTCTCTTTCAATATGGATTTCATTTCGACCCTAGTGATTTAAAGTTCTCTACCAAATCTCTCATATGGTTTCTCACTCCCAGCTAAATATTTTGCCTTGGCCTACTAACTAAAATTTGGAGAACCTAATTAAGAATTCTCTCAGCATCGCTTGCTAACAAAAAAATTATCCATGCCCATTATGTAACGGCCCAAATATTGAATCAGGAACTCAATCCAATACTAAAGTGTTATCATAGCACTTAGCACTGAATTAATAAGAAGCTAACTCACTATTAAGTGTAATGCGGCCTATAATCTTTTGAGGCAAATGAATTAGAAATTAAAATGAATAAGTAAACAATGTGAAAGAAGGAACATCCAAATTCATCATTCAAACTAAGCAAGTATACAAAAAAGAAAGTACATCCATCACAGAAATAAAATAAAAACATCATAGAAATTAAGTTATAACAAATTGAATTAAAAGTTATTTAAAATACACTCATACTCACTAAAAAGCAATAAAATGAAGCAAATCTCCAAGCCACTGATGGTCGGTACTAGTCCTAGCTCCAAGGTCCAGATGATGCTCCTAATCTATCGTATTTGGTTTATAATACGGTAGGGCACAGCCAACAAAGTAAAACAAGTTATTAGACTTAAAAAGACTAAGCACATTTTAAAGCTACACTAAATTTTATTTGATTTTAAGCGAATATCACATTAGCTTTTTAAATTTAAATAAGTAAGCGGAGCACTAAACAACAAAGGTGGGATATGAAAGTATGTAAGAGCAGTAAAGTAAAAGAGTAAGAATTCACTAGTAGTTTTCTCTAGTCTGCAATAACAAGGAAAAATATACATCCTATAAAGGCTAAAAACTACTAAAGTACATATGAAAGCATGTAAGGATACATAAATATTGTGAGAACCCGGTGCCGGGTCAGCGAGAGCAGATCCAGCACCGATTTCTTGTGGGATAAAACAACAGCAAGTCCTCTAGCCGCAGGTCATAGTGTGTGATTTAAGAGACAAATATATAGACATCAAACATAATTCTTTTATTCAATAACTCACAAGTCTTGGATACAAAGATTAAAATAAAATAAAAGTTACAAATTTTTTTAAAAGTATAGAGTCAAAAAGAAAGCGGAAGATCAGCAGGAAGCAGTATCAACACTGCTTGGTTCTTAGCACCTTTCTTTAAGGACGAACTCCTAATCTGGGCACATTTCAAAAGTGCAGGCGTTTAAATACCAGTTAATTGTTAAACTAAGTACTGATAGATGTCATCTTTACAAATGTTAAATAATAAGCAAAATAATTAATAATTTGATAGAAAATAAAAGTTGTACGAACTTATTCCTGCAAATCTATTTCAATTGCACTTGAAACTTAGCATAAAAATAATTGCAGTCACAAAAATAAATATAGAAATTTAGCGTTTGATATCTGAGGCAAAATATAATTTTGTTGGACAAATACAAAATCGATAAAAATGGGGGTTCAATTTTATGTTATATATCCCAACTTCCCTCTATATCTGCCCCCTCAAAAGCTTATCAGTATAGACTCCTTATGACTCCCGATGTCGGACAGCCTTGTCCTAGCAGTTGTCTGATCAGACAAAAAGTATAAATCAACATGGAACCCTTGCTTCTCACTTATCCAAACTTGTTCATATATCATTTTGTGTGACTTTAAAAAGCACTTTTATCAAATTTGTGCGATGTTGAATAGAAAAGCATATTTAAACAAGAGTAATAAAAAGACATCTGGTACCTTGTTCTATAAGTTCAAAAGTTCAATAGTTCGAATGAGTGACAGTTTGCTCAATCTACATTTAAATTTGGACATTTTTAAATTAGCTTTTAGCTAATATTTTTAGGAGTAATATTTAATTTCATTTCGATTATGTTCTTCTTTCGCTTTCTCATTATGATTGAAGTTCAATTTTTAAGATACTGCGATAGTAGTAATATTTATTGTAACGTTGTTAAGTCACTGAGGATAGCAATTATATTGATATATAATATTATTATTATTATTATTTTAATGATCATAATAATAAAAGAATAAAAGAACATAACAGAAATGACTGTTGAAATGAAAATGCTTGAATTGAAATAATAATCATTATATGTACTGTTTATCATTATTGATTAATAACAACAATGCTAATGTGATAATATAATCTTATATTTATAAAGATAATAAAATATATATAATAATAAAATAGCAAAATAATTTCTCCTCTTTTCTTCTCCCTTTTTCTTTCTCTTATACTTCTCTTCCTACCTTTAGGATTAAGATTACCGGAAAACAGAGGGAGGTCAGAGTGGGATGACTAGCTGGGCTGCTGGCCGGAATGGGGTGGCCGGACAGCTACTCGTTGGCTATTGGCCAGCTGAGGGAGGGCTGCGACAGGAGGAAACTGGCTGCCAGGTGGCCGGCTGTCGCTACAGGAGGCGGGTTGGCTAGGAGGGAGGACTGGCCGAAGGCTGGCTGGCTGGGGGAGGGAGAGGGCTGGGCTGCTAGCTGTGGGAGAGGGAGGAGAAGAGAGGGTTGTGGGAGGAAGAAGATGGAGCGGCTGGGAGGGGATAAATAGGCGAGAGGAGGGGGAGGGGGTCGGCCCACTTGGCTGACAGCCTGCGCCAAAAATGGCGCAGGCAAGCGGAAGGTTCCGCTGCAGGCTCTGTTGCAAGACAGAGCCTGTGATCGCATGCAGGAATCGGCGAATGGGGATCGGGCGAATGGGGGAGAAGGAAAAAAAGGAAAATTAAAAAAACTTACTTAAATTTAAATTTTTCGTATTTTCCGCCGTTTGGCGTCCAAATACAATGAAACTTGACATCAATGTGTGTTATGATATAACGAACACCCTCGCGCTAAAATTTTTTGATTTGGACAAATAATTTATTTTATATTAATTTCTGAAGTTTAAAACTTCAAAAATTAACCATGATCAAACCGGCCCTCAGAATTTGGTGAAATTTTTCGAGCAGCCTTTAAATAATATACTTAACACAGCGACACTAACATCGATGAATTCTGACACATATTTTAATATTCTTGATTTATTGGATTTAATTAATTTAGAAAAATAAAACTAGAGTTTTCGTTATCCGAATTCTCCCAAATTATGGCACTTTGATCTAAAAATTATTTTTATCTAATGAAAATTTTGTTTGCCCTAATTTGAAATTCCCCAGAGTCCTGATTTCTGCGGCAAGATCTGACCTAATTCGCAAAGTAACGACATTGGGTCGTTACAAATATGTCCAATAAAATTATGCGAAGTAGTAAATGAAAGAAAGCAGTGAAGCATAAAATGTATGTAAAGTAACATACATTGCAAGTAAAGTAAATACTGTAATGTGAGATAAACAACAATAAGAAGTAATACTAAACAATTAAGTGAAGTCAGACTTAGTCACATAGACTAAGTAAACTTAGTCAAAGACTATGACAAGTAAACATAGCTAAAAAACTATGAAAAGTAGCTCAGAATCAACAAGACTGTGATAAAAATATGTTAAGTTATTTAAGTTATAAAAGGTTTTGTTCCGCAGGCATAAATTACAGAATAAATGAGAAGTTAAGCACGTCTGCCTAACTAAGTAAAGCGGAGTCTCCCCAAAATACACTCACTCCTCTAGGATGTGTGAGGTTTCCTTATTATTCCGTAGCCTGCCCTGGCTTATAGTTCACCATATGAAACCCTATAATTAATATTTTAAAGTTTTATTATATGCACAATATCTTTATGAATGTATAAGATTGTAGTCTCAAAGCAAAGCAGCATTCAAGAAATTCAAGTTAATTGTAAATCATGTGATATTCATTATTGTCTAAATAGTATCAAATTTAATGATTGGAGCTAATTAAGCTCCCAATTGATTTAGATACATCAATCTCTAAGTCAATTGAAAAATAATACTATAAGTAATTGAGGTTTGGAAAGTAGTAGTTTGATTAAGATTTACTTGTGGCAAAATAATTTATAAGTATATACATGCAACATGACTCTAGTCCTATGCTAATCCTAAGCCAAATCAATTTTCATTAGTTATTAGACTTAGGGCTAAGGTTCTATAATTAGGAGATAAAGGTTGTATGTTTACTACCTTGAAACTCACTATGGTAACTTAGATTGAGGAGGTTCTAGCTCATAGGTTCACTAAATTAGCTAAAAACTCACTTGAGAGGTACTAGATGTAGAGTTAAAGGAAATGTTACAATCTAGTAATTCTAGGTTTGCTTAAGCCCATAAGAATTCTAAGGCTTTCTATGAAGCTAGATTAGGAACTAAAGAGGCTAGGATGTGATTTGCACTTGAAGGGAAAGGCTCACCAAGCCTAATTCTAAGTAGTAGCTATTAGTCCTAATAGGGTTATATCCTACTAGGCAAAGGCAAGCTCTTAGCTAACATTACCTAAAGTATAGGTTCACTACACATGATTGGTGATTTAATCAAATTTAGGGTTTCCAATATATACTATCTCTCCTGTTGTTGAAGGTTTGAAATCGTGTTTACTAGGCTACTCAAAGCATCTAACCAATATTTCCAAGACCTAAGCTCACTTCCTAATGTGACATAAAAGTCCAAATATGAAACTAAGCTTGCTATCCTAGGGTAAAAGACCCAGAATATGCAACCTAAAAATCATGAAAATTTACATTTAATAAAGATTAGAGGAGCCAAAATTCATTTTCTCCAAATGATGTCCAATCAAAACAAAATCAGTAAATATGAAATTCTCACATTGCAAGGAGTAAAAATACATTAAGTGGGTTAAATTTGGACAACATTGAAAAATTAGGATTTTTATAACTCCTAATTGTAATTAAAAAGTGATTAGTAAAATTAGGCATCCAATCCTAAATTTAATCTCATATTATTATTCCTCTCATTTTTCTGATCAAAATAGTATATAATTTTAAATTATTTGGATAAGTATAATTAAAGTTATTAAACAAATAACATTTTAATTAATTAATTTAAATAATTATTTTATTTAAATTTAGGGCTTATTGTTCCCACCGCGTCTCCCATGCGCGCCACATGCGGGTCGACCTGCGCGCGCGGCTCACAATGCGCACTTAACGTGTGAGGCCCGGGGTGACATTAGTCGAGTCGAGGACGACCCGACCCAACCCAAGAATCGCGGCCTCGTCCCCGACAAGAACCGCAAGGGGCCGCGCCAGGGTTCAACTTCCCAGTCGAACCCGGGGGTCCCACGACGCGGCCCGCACGTCGGCGTGAAGGTCTCTTCACAGCCGACGGCCGGGCCCAAGAACAGGGGTTGTCAGCGATCAAACCGCCGGTAAAAGTGATGTCCTGGCCTTAATGGGACGGATTAGGGCATAACACTGTGCATCACTATAAACGTCGTTCGAAATAGGGGTCAATCGAGCCCTATCGAGCTCAATTGACCCCTCGATAATGATCTCGACAAGATGAAATAAGTAAACGAAATGAAGTTAAAGGAGAAATTGTAACTAGCAAGGGATATCGGGCATACCTTTCTTCAAGTTTGCCTACTGGAATTAGGGTTAGGGTTCGGCCAAATCGCAGACGAAGCTCCTCGATAGCCTCCCAGTTCCAAGCTCACCGAAGACGAATTAGAGAAAAGTAAAGGGAAGGGAGTAAGGGGTAAAGAAGGAGTTGGCTGAGGGAGGGAAGGTCGACCGTAGCACGGCTTGCGCTGTGGCAGGCGCGCGATCGCGGGAATGGCAGGGACATGCAGGAGACTGATCTCGATAGTCGGATCAGAGTGCTGATGTAATGACCCAATGTCGTTATTTTTCAACTTAGGTCAGAGCCCGCCTCAGACATCCAAGATCTTGGGGAATTTCAAATTATGGCAAACAAAATTTCCATTAGATAGAAATAATTTTTAGATCAAAGTGCCCTAGTTTAAGAGAATTCGGATAACAAAAACTCCTGCTTTATTTTTTTGAATTAATTAAATCCAATAAATCAATAACATTGAAATACATGCTAGAATTCATCGATTCCAGTGTCGTTGTGTTAAGTATATTATTTAAAGGCTGCTCAAAAAGTTTCATCAAATTCTGAGCGTCGGTTTGATTGTGGTTAATTTTTGAAGTTTTAAACTTCAGAAATTAATTAAAAATAAAATATTTATTCGAATCGAAAATTTTTGACGCGAGGGTGTTGGTTATCTCATAACACACCTCGGTGTCAAGTTTCGTTATTTTTGGACTTCAAATGGCGAAAAAATGTGAAATTTTTAACTTTAAGTTTTTTTTTTTAATTTCCCTTTATTTCCTCTATTTCTTCCCCCTCCCCCGTTCACCCCCCCTTTTCCTGCGACTCGCTCGCCCGACAGGCCTTTTGGCGCGGAACCGAAAGGGGCCGCCTGAACCATTTTTTGCGCAGGCTGGTCGGCCGACCCCCTCTCCCCTCCTCTCCCTCTACATAAACCCTCCCCCTCCCTTCCTTATTCCCCCACAGCCCCCTCCAAACCCTAGCCAGCCAAAACCTGCAGGTCTCTCCTCCCCCTCACAGCAGCCCAGCCAGCCTCCCTTCCCCTGTCGGCAGCCACCCTCAAGCTCGTAGACCACAGCAGCAGCCCCTCAGCCTGCTGCAGCCCCCTTCCAGCCCAGCCGCCCCTCAGCCTGCTGCAACCCTCCCTCGGCCGGCCAACAGCCTGCAAGCAGCCGTCCGGCCACCCCATTCCAGCCAGCAGCCCGGCTAGCAACCCCACTCTGACCTCCCTCCGCTTTCCGGTAATCCTAATCCTAAGTAAGAAGAAAAGTATAAGAGAAAGAACAAGGGAAAAGAAAATAGGAGAAATGATTTTTTGTTATTTCTTCGTTCTTTTATACATACTTAATAGTCATTATTATGAAAATAATAATGATATAATATCGTCATTCACATTAAATGGTTCTCATTAACTAATAATGGAAACTATACATATGTTATAAAATGACTATAATTTCAATTCAAGCATTTTCATTTTGGCAGTCATTTTTGTTATGTTCTTTCATTCTTATATTATTGTTATCATTAAAATAATGATAATAATAATATTATATCAATATGATTACTACCTCAGCGACTTAATAAACGATATAATAAATATTACTGTCACCGCAGTATCTTAAAAAATCAGACTTCAATCATAACAAGAAAGTGTAAAAAAAATGTAATCGAAATGAAAATAAATGTTACTCCTAAAATATTGGCTAAGAGCTAATTTTAAAAATGTCCAAAACCTAAATGCAGATTGAGCGAACTGTCACTCATCCGAACTGTTGAACTTTTGAGCTTATAGAACAAGGTACCAGATGTCTTTTATTACTCTTGTTTAAATATGCTTTTCTGCTCAGTATCGCACAAATTTGATAAAAAAATGCTTTTAAGGTCACATAAAATGATATATGAATAAGTTTGGATATGTGAGAAGCAATGGTTCCATGTTGCTTTATACTTTTTGTCTGATCAGACAACCGCTAGGACGGGGTTGTCCGACCTCGAGAGTCATAAGAAGCCTATACTGATAAGCCTTTGAGGGGGCAGGTATAGAGGAAAGTTGAGATATGTAACACAAAAATGAACTCCCCTTTTTCTCGATTTTGTGCTTGCCCAACAAAATTATATTTTGCCTCAGATATTAAACGCTAAAATTTTGTATTTATTTTGGTGACTGCAATTATTTTTATGCTAAGTTTCAATTGCAATTGAAACAGGTTTATAGGAATAAGTTTGTACAACTATTATTTCCTATCAAATATTGATTATTTTGCTAATTATTTAATATTTGTAAAGATGACATCTATCAGTACTTAGTTTCACAACTAACTGGTATTTGAATGCCTGCACTTTTGAAACGTGCCCAGATCAGGAGTTCATCCTCGAGGAAAAGTGCTAAGAATTGAGCGGTGCTGATACTACTACCTGCTGATCCACCGCTTTCTTTTGAATTTGTTTTTAAAGAAAAAGTTTGTAACTTTTATTTTAATTTTAATCTTTGTATCCAAGATCTGTGAATTAATGAATAAATAAGTTATGTTTGATGTCAATATATTTGTCTCTTAAATCACTCAATATAATCATGCGGCTAGAGGACTTATTGTTGTCGTTATTGCTATCCCACAAGCAACTGGTGTTGGATTAGCTCCCGCTTACCCGGCACCAAGTCCTCACAGCTGATCCGACGATCAAATGATCAACTTCGAACCATCGGACAAGCCATAATGGAACGTGCAACGATTCAGATTGGAAGAATTCGTTGTCCCATGCGTTGGCCACACACACGGGATCGGCGCCTTTTTGGCAGAGGCCGTTGGAATTAATATAATATTAATTATTTAAATTGTAATATTTAATTAATAAATTGAATTTTTTATTTTAATCAAAATTAAATAATCAAACGAGCTCCAAAAAATTTTAAAAATTTATCCTTAGCTAAATAAAGGGTGAGGAAATAAAAAATAAAGTCATATTTTAAATCAAAAATTTATTTATTTATCTTAATTTTCTGAGCACTTAATTAAAATATTCGAGAAAAATTCAACGACTTCCAAAAATCTCAAAATATCACCCCTAGTTAATTTGGGGTGATGAGTTCAATGAAGAACTCTGATTTTTTATTCTAAGGTCAAAATAAATTAGGTATTTTTCATGTTAATTAAATATTTAATATATTTATCGAACACAAATGATCTCCAAACCATACTAAACTTTAGATATATGTTTCTAATGCTATTATAAATGCACTAGTAGTGAAAATAAGTTGATTGGACTACTCAATAATGAATAACAATACTAGGGTTGTTACACATTATCTAATCAGTAAAGATATTTTAATCAATTTGGCCATCATACATGAGCACATTTAATTTAACTTTGAGTTATATCTTCAACGATATCATTTTGATGATGACAACAACTTCCACAATTGTTTGGGTTAGGTCTTTGATATAGATTAGGTTTAGCTCACCAAGTCATTTTGAATTTCTTTTGGGAAAATGATTCATTGAATGATTAGAAGCCTTTAGAAATCGTTGCGATGAGTTTAATTAGCTTCATATTGATTCAACCTAGTACGAACATTTCAAATGATTCATCTCAGTTAATTGGGATTTTAAAGTGGCATTGAATCTTTTTGATATAATTTCCTTGGTACCGATACCCACTTATAGATGTTGTATTGACTCAACTAAAAGAATTAGGTAAAACCTAAACTCTAATAACAATCTAATGTAGGATAACCAAAATTGGGCTAAGTTAAATTATATGCTTTGAATAGGTTACCTATATTCCTCAAGCTTATGCAAGAAGTTTCAAAAAGAATATGCATGATGAAAAATTCTAAAAATAACTCTTCAAAATTTAAATGGAGCAATAAAATTAAAAATTCATAAATAAAAATCTTGCGCACTTTTTTGTGAAGTCGCTATGATGAAGTTGGAATATTTAGAAATGTTCAAATGTTTGAGTAATAGCACAAATGATTTTTCAAGCTGTAGCGTTTGCTAACAATGCCCTAAGCCCTAAGCAAAAAACCAATAACTAAAAGAAAGACAACAAGAAAATATAAAATATTACTCCATTAATGTAAATTTAGGCCTTGCACTGAAATAAGGGGATAAATTATCCAAAAGTTTAGTAGCTCACTCAAGAACACCATATTCTCACACATAAGTTTGAGAGAGTAAAATTTTTATTTTCAAAAATAAATATTTTATATTAAGAGAGTTTGAGCATTGTTTATAAAATTACAAAGCTTCAAAAAAACAAAACTATGAATCCTTGAGAAAATTATCTAATGGCTATAGTTGGTGGTCTATGGGCTTCAATCTAGCAACAGAGCTGGTGATCTGCAGATTTCTAATTAACAATTTGATGACTTAAAAAGTTATCTAAGAGCTGAAATCTGGTGGCTAAATTAACAATATGTGGCTTTGCATATGCAAACTTGCACTCATCCTCTACAACTTACGTGAAGACACTGTTGTTTTGCTAGTAAATCAAATCACCAACCTTGAGAAGTTTTTCCACTGAATCTGTCACATTTCCTGTATTGCACTCGATAGCACCTTCATTTGCATTGTTGTAATTACGCACTTGACTTAGCCTTGATGATCTAACAACTTATAATATTGATTCAAGAATTCTAGACCTTGACGGTGAATATGATCCAATGTTCTTAACTAAATCATCCATTAAGGATCCTCAGCAAGCCCATGACCTAATCTGACGGTCTCTTTGTTGAATCATTTTTATATTTTCCCATGCAATTGCTTCTTACTAGTCAAATGTCACTCACATATTTTAGATTTTAGACTATTGATTAATTCCATATGACTGGTAATACGATTTATTTTCTTCTCTTGTGACAACTCTCCTAGCATTGTAACTAATGGATCTCTTTTTCTAATATTTGAGAGATTTGAATTGAATTATTTGGATATCATTTCTTCTTTTATCTTGTTTCTTCCCTATCCTCTTGCTATTGATTTGCTTGATATTTCAACAATGTCTTAAAAAAGTTAAGAGTTTTTGGGCATTACACCTCTTATTGTGGGTTCCAAATCAACAATTTTATTTTCGAATAACTTCAATTTACTTGGTAAAATCTTATTTTCCATTTAAAAATCCACAATTTTTTCTTAAATTTAAAAGAGAGATTAATAATGATAATATTTGATTTTCAACCATTTTCATAAATTCTTCTATATGCTTTCAAAAGAAAAAAACCTTCCTACCCCATTCTTAATCCTTATGATTAGTATAGGTAAAAGAGATTTAAAAGAATCTAGCTAATTTTAAGCTCATGTGGGTGAGGTAGCAGAATTATTTTTCGAGCATCATGTACCATGTTTTCTTTCAACTTTTTCATAGATCTCATTACAACCATAAAAGCCACCCCATGCATGCCAAAAATACATATTTTGATCCATTTGTAGAAGTCCTAATAGTAACTCCTGATGAATGAGTCTGTCAGGTATAAATATAAAAACTAGTATGTCCCCACTCCTACCCTACTCTATTTGTTATCCTTCCAACATTAGTGCAATGGATTAAGGAGAATGCCAAGACCTATAAGAGTTTTGATGACCCTAATGTGCTATATAACAAATCAACCAAATATTTTTGTCTTCTTGCGGCTTCAGCATTGCACAAAGATTTCAACAAATAAATGTGTTGAGACATATAGTAAGTATTGAACCTATACGCTAATCCTATCAAAATCAATGCATTACCAAAGTACATTATTTGGATTTATATTCATAATGAATACAAGGAAGTCGTATATAATCTGCTACCGCATGCTATACAAATTAAAATTATTTCGAATCGTTTAAGAAACTTAAAATAATGCCTACAACACTGAAAATATGCATTACATACCTTAACAAACGTTGCAAGCACAGGGACAAGATGATTATGTGTATTAAATTTGAATCCATCTGCTCCCCTGTAGGGATGTAGGAGAAACATTAAATTAGTGCCAACATAATAAATGAGTGGTTTCTGTTGAATTAATAACATAATTAATAATGGATACATCCTTCAAGAAAAATATTGCTGAAAAATACTATAGCTTTAATTTTCAAAAGTTATGCAAAACATTGCACAAACAGTTATATAATCACAACCCATAAGTTATTGAAAGAGCACCTATCGAGATGAATAGCCAGTGTAGGTATCCGCATGATTGGCTCTTGAACTCTGATAAGCTTATGCATGTAAGAGACTGAACCATCCTGAGCTTCTTTTATAATAATCCGTCCTGCTACTGTCAAGTCACGATCAAACCACGTGTGCCACAATCCACCACCATATAGCTGCACGCCCACTTCCAGACATCCTCCTTTTACAACCTAAGAAACAGCATAATATGGTGGACAACAACGTCATTCTTAAATGTTAACAGATCTCCTTACTTCTGGAGTTTATCTATTTCAGTTTAATAAATAAAATCATGCCAAAAATACGTGAACCAGACAATCATATCCAAAAGAAAAAATATGCATCAAAATTAGCTAAAAAATATTGTATAAATTATTAAACAGAAGTTATATAGCTATACGAAATTATAATGTTAATCAAATTTTGTCAGAAAAAAGCATCAAGATCTTAGTTCGATAATTCGATTAAATAAATAGAGAAAAGAAAGGCACAAAAGAAAAGAGTCAATTTTCCATTAATCTACTGAAGATATATACCTACAATAGAATCAAAGTAGGTGGCAATGTCCGAAGTAAGAAAATGATTTGGTTGAAAAATCTTAAAAGAGTTGAACAAGAAACAAAACAGTGCCATGTTTGTGGCCAACAATGCCATTCATCTAGCAAAAACCAAGTTATTAATACAAGAACAAAGCACATACGGCAATCATATATCCAAAAGCTGAGTGGTGATTAAAAACTGCCATTAAATAAAATTTTAGCGACAAATCATCATTATCCAAAAGCTAAGATTGTGCACAACCTCAATTGACATTCAAAGCACTTTTTATCAAAGGCGTCATACCAAAAATGAATTATCATGTTCTACAAGCCAAAGAATAATAAAGGTGACAAATATTGTTTAGAAATATATCCTCCAAGTGTATTGTTGGTGTGGAAAATGTTTGGGTCCAAAGAAAGACATTACACATCTAAAGCTGCAGAACGTGTGAAGTCACCGTACTTTACACCGCTTTGGGAAAGACCCACTAATGTTAGTAGCTTGTAGTTAACCCTTAGCAAGATCCTCAAACTTTGAGCAGATGTCCTAGAAAATTCATCACATGTTTATAGCAACCTATTAGCTCTTAATAGCCTTTTACTAAGTCGCTAATATACACACAAATGCTGCAATTTTGAGAAAATAGTCATCTTAAAGTGGGACTTTGTAGGAATCCATATATGTAAGCCTATAATAATAGAACAACATTTGAAATTATTAACTAATGTTTAGTATTTCTAGTAAGCTTTAATCATTTTTCTCAGGGTTGGTTTCTCTTTTGCATTTATATCTTTTTTGGGGAAATAAAAGAGCATTCCGATGTAGATCAAGGATGAAGTTAATCATCACCAAACTATATAAATATGTCTTCATGCATGCATATATGCTTTACTTTACACCTTTGTTCAATGTTTTCTCATTCAATCTTTCTGTATAAAAATATTTATAAATGATGACAACCACTTCTTCTCTCCCGAACACCGAGCTCTCGATCCCTACACATTCACAGTGAGCTCAGTGATCTATCCCAACCCAACTTGCAAAGTGAATTCATGGTTCTCTTAATTAATCCACAAACCCAATTTTGACAAAATTCAATCCCGCCTTCTAAGTTGTTCGATGGATCTCCAATGGCCAATTTTGCAACAAATTAATTCCCATGGATTAACCGACACCCCACGTGCTCAGTTAGAGCCACAAATTGAGAACTATTATTTCTGCATCTTGGCCCTTGCTTCCTAACGCTTGACCCTAGTATCAAAATATAACATCAAGAACCTAATTAACCACCCCCTTACCTTCGATAACTACCCAACTTGGCGAGTGCAAATCTGTAACCTTTTCAAAGCCAAAATCTTCAACGCCGTCTCAACGGTACCTTGCCAAAACCACCATCTTACCTTTTTAACAGTGTCGGAAATCAACACATCAATCCATGTTCTGAATTATGAACCTCCACCGATCAAAACTTGATCTCAACTCTATTCTCCACCATCTCTTCCTCCAATTTACCCTACATCCTCACCAAGCCACTTTCAATCTCCTGATTAAACTACCTACAAGATAAGCTGACAGTTCAAGCGTTCATCGTCACCTTACGGGAGATATCATAATATAACCGCAACAGTGAATGCCAAACATTAATCAGAATTAGAAACCGTTATAAATTACAGAGATTAGAATGTAACTGTCGGCTACTCATTTGACATTGATTAGAATTAGTAACCGACACAAATTCTTCTTATTTCAATTTACCATGGATGCTCTTCTCTCTTCCTCTCAACTTTCATCATCTCAACACCTAGCCCTTAGTCATCTAATAAAATTGGACTAGAAAAGAACAGCCAAACTCACTATCTAAGTTCTCTAAGCCTAGGGAAAAGGTTTGAATCATTTGCAAGCCAACAAGAGCCCTAATTCCCTAAAATTCCCAATATCCCCCTTCTAGGCCAACTCAATTGTTCAGGGTTGTTTGAGCTCATTCAATTTGCCTCAACCATCCAATATCCTCCTCTAGCCTTCTACAACAATTACCAACCTTCCTTTGAGCTTCTAGACCTGAGAGGTGAGAGTTTGCAGCAATATAAGCTCAGCTCAATCAAGTGAACCCAACAACTTCCACTGTTGATCTATAATTGGAATTCTTGCAGTTCATAGCTTGAATCTAGATTGGATCTAATCTCCACAAACCTATAGTCCAACTAACCCATCTTTGAAGCTTCAAGGATCTTGGTATGCTTTTTAAATATAAAGTATTGTTATGCTCCATTTATGCTTCGTGTCCAACAAAATCCATGCTTCCTACTATTCAAAATAGCATGTTAGTAATTAGTTATGTTCAACACTTTATCAAGAGTCAGAATAAGACTT
Source organism: Gastrodia elata (assembly GCA_016760335.1). Classification (NCBI taxonomy): domain Eukaryota; kingdom Viridiplantae; phylum Streptophyta; class Magnoliopsida; order Asparagales; family Orchidaceae; genus Gastrodia; species Gastrodia elata. The sequence continues at coordinate 15,668,896 of CM028673.1, forward strand.
GCTCCTAAATGTCTGAATAGATCAATTGCTTTATGATTAATGATTCAAATGAAGATTGAAATTTCAATGCTACATCCCATTTTTCACAAAACTTATCAAATTCTCAAACCAATGCCATATTGGTACTCCTTATTTTCCCAAGGAGATAAAATAAAACTTAATTTTGAATGCCATGTATAAACCTAATGTTAAGTCACTTTTGAATCCATTAAATATTGAATGACATTGTTTAAAAGCTTAGTTATTCCTAGTTATTGTACATACTTGTAATTAGTAGCACAATTATAAATACACTTACATGTTCATACTAATAGCACTGTTGTAATTTTAATTGCATGCATAACTCACTAAAACCTTAAACTAGGTTTAAGACTAAATGTATATGACAAGATAATAACCTAAACACCTTGGATTCACTTAATGTGCACAACATGATTTAGAACTTTAGCTTCCTTAATCTATGATCATGCTTATAACTAATGGCATTTTTTATAATTCCATGGCTAGATACATTCTTAAAATGATGAGTTAAGATTATTTCATGTATTAAATGTTCAAACCTAGTAAGTAAAATTCACATTTGCCAATTGGAAATAGAAGAGATGGCTTAGATCTCAAGATCTGTGGCTCTCCTTAAGACCTTGTCACCTCACGTTCTTATCTGTATCCAATGGCAACTTTGTGAACCTCAAGCTCATTGATCATCATAATTAGCTAATTAAACACTTCACTAGTTATAGTAATAATGTGTATTAATTAAATCTCAACTTATATGCCTGAGGAATAAGATTGAGAACTTGCTTGTAATATGCTTAGCCTTATATGGTAAAAGGTTCTTATGAGTTTATATGAATCATAATTGCTACAAGTACTGCAATTAATTTTTAACCATGAACTGATTACTTATCTCCAATGGTATTATTAGCATGTAAAAAGTGAGACTTGCAAATTTAGTCTTCTATTTTCCATAAATGGTTATCTTCATAAACCAAGTATGTGCATATTTGCACCATTTCATTTATGGCATGATAAATATGAAACAGCTTTAATCCATGCTTAGGCTTTGTTAATTTTATTTATAATTTAAGTCATTTACCACTACATTCATTGATTAGGACAATTCTTTTATCAGGAAACTAATATTAGAACTTGTAATGAGTTAATACACCTTAAGATTGCTTGTACCTTCACTCACCTTCACCATTATGATCATATAAACTTTTTGTAACCAAATCCAATCAATTTAAAACATTAAATTGTAATTATTAATTAATTAATGATTATTTTATAACCCTAGATCAGATCTTAAAATCTTGAACCATCAATTGAACTTTGACCTTAAACTTGAAACTTAAAGTCCCAATATGAGAACAAAAGGATGTCTAATATTCATCTTGAAATAATGAAGTTTCAAATCAATTAAACATAGTTTAACCAAAATATACTTTTAAAATTATAACTTATTTGACTCTAAATTCACATAAAATTCATTTAATCATAAAATTCACTTAAGGCCTTACCTCTAGGTCCAAATCCAATATGATTTCTCTTTAACCTATCATGGCTAAATTCATGAGAAAACTTGTTGGTTGCCAAAAAGAGTGAATCTTCTTAAATATTTAAACCCTAATTTAGGATGTTAACAATAAATTAATGCATTTATTAACATTAGAATCAATATTTACTTAGCATAGAAGCTTAAGACTTCAATCAACCCCAATTAGCCTTGATGCTTTACATATTTTGGGAATAGGTCATTGTTAATCCAAACCTTCCAATTAATTTGATTAAAAGTACTGAATTTATCTTTAAAATGAACTAATCTTACTTTAGAGTTTGAGAAGCTCATCCTACCATCAGCATCTCGTAGATGCACTTAAAGCCCATAAGAAAATATTTATAGCCCATAGCTCATACCATCCCTTTCATAATAATCACTTAAAATTGCTAATACATGACCTGGAAATATCAAATTGTTAACATCCATATTCAAAGATTTACAATCCAATAATAAAATTATATATATATATATAATAATTATAAGCACCTAATTAGACCTGAAAATATCAAATTGTGGAAAATTAACTATTTATTAAACCATTGTAAATTTTCAATCTTTGAAACTTCGTAATTTTGTGAGCTATTTTATGTTGCTCAAGGAATTCAGGTATGCAGATATCATCCTATTTATATTAAGTTTTGTTGTTATTGCTTTCTCTATAACATTTGTTTTTGCTATAGTTTTAGTACTACATTTGTTAAGCTTTTGGCACATTTTATGTTTTATAGGAAATTGTATATTGTAATTCGATATGTATTTTAGATTATGAATCTATACAAATACTTTAGATTGGGCAAGCCCATTTGGAGGTACAAGGAGACATGTGCCATGCCTATGAGGAGGATGGCACAATTTATGATATATATATATATATATATATTTCATAAACTAAGTCAAGCAAATATGCTTGAATTTTATCTCACATTCTGTTATTTGTCTGACCAAAACAATATTTTCGGTTATACATGTGACATAATGCAATTAATGCAAGAATGCTATTTAATTTGAAAATTGCTTCTAGATAAAAAATTTATGAAAAGTTTTAATAATTCTTGATGAAATTTGAATAGCGACATTGATTCAAGTTGAAAATGCCCATTTATGCAAATGTGATTAATGCTTGAATATTTGCATGCTCGTAATATCAACATGCAAAGCAAAACTATTTATTGCTTCTTTAATCAATCTTATATGCACCACTGCTTTACCGCATTTATTTTCTTAATATAATGTTTGATATCAAAATAATTAGAGAAATATAACTAATTTTGATTCCTCTGGCATATTTCACATGTCTATCAAAAGTCTCCTGCTTGAGCAGGACCAAAGCTAGCTTGATAATCATTAGAAGAGGGAAGAGTTTATGTCGCTGCTACCTAAATAAACATTATAGCCTATCATATAATATTTTGCTATGATTTTCATCTTCCTTTTCTTAGTTTGCATTTCAATTTATTTCAAATTTGCATGAACATTAGATAGCTCTATATTTAACGGTAACAAAGTTATGGTGTTATCACAAATTTAATATTAATGAAAATTGTACTTTTTAATTAATCCTTTTCAGTATTTTAATTAAACATCTAAATAGACTTCATGCGCCAATAATAGCTAGTGTCAGAATTATTACTATTCTAATATTGTGGCTTACACACTAAATCACAAAAAATGAAGAAAATTGTAAATTCAAAAACCTTATATTTGGTATGTTTTAATATGCGCAAATAGGTATTAGAAAAATAATCCTAAGTCAATAATGGAGAATAAGGGGAGGGAGATCGTAAAGTTCACGAAAAAATAAAACATAATCGAAGGAGGATAGGAAGAATGCAAAAGAGCCTCCCATAAAGTTTGATTGAGGATAGGAGGTGTGTTGTTGAAAAAAAGTAAACATAACTAACTAAAAATATTAATTAAAACAAAGTTTCTCAAGTAATATTAACACTATTAATGTCATTTAATTAAATAGAACGTGTTAAAATTGTTTATTAGAATGTTAACAAGAAATTTTGTGACAATAATCAATCTCATCAATTATTTAATTCTAATTAATATTTAACCTCACACAGATCAATTGCATATCTTTTATCAACTGCATATCTTTGTTGATATGAATCACTTAATTAACCAAAACCCTTAAATCCTAGGATTTTGCAACCAAACGAAATATCAACATTTATCAAATGATGCACTAAACAGTTTTCAAAACTTAAGGATTTCAAAATTTAGTAAAAGGCTATTTAATTTGCTATTATTATAGTACAAATAAATTAAAATACTGAAAGTTGAAAATTTTGATCATTTGCTTTGAGATGATAGTATTACAAAGTAATTTTTGTGGGGACAAAAATTCCTCCTCCCTTCACAAAACTGATGCAATTGCAATGTGATTCTCACAATCTCGAATAAAAAATTTGTATCATCCGATTGACACATTTCCTCAGTGGCCTTTCATTCACAGGAGCCATTCTTTGCTAGTTCTTGCTAGCAGACAGTTGGTCTTCGCTAACCTCCGCTACCCCCCAATAGGTGTTCCTCTACCCAAAAATCACGTCCAAACAGAGCTATGGGTGGACTTCCCCAGCTCTTGTTTTTACCATCAACCAGCTTCACCGGCTCTTGCCAATCACCTTCAGGCCTTCATCAGCCATAGCCAACTGATCTTTGCAAGAAATGGGAAGTTCCTTACTTCCATTTTCTAAGGTTGAACCAGTCCTTTACTAATTTTTTATTTTAATTTTTATAAGATAATTACATTACACAATCAAGTTTCACATAGCCAAACATCAAAATTTTATATTCTAGGTAAATTTTACAGCAATGCAACCACTACCAATTGGATTACACTTTAATCCAAGTCCTTAAAATTGAATTACACTGTAATCCATTCATTACCCAATAAATTAATATCAGCAAACCAAGCTGCCTCTAAAACTTAAATTCCATGATTTAGTGAATCAATAAATCTTGGATACCAAACAGCCAATAAAGTTTCTAATAATAAGCTTTAGCACTCCCTGTAGATGTAACAAAAAAAAGCAACAGCAGCAGCAAGAAGGTATGAGATCAGCCACCTTTGAAATGGGCTTCAGTTTGAGGCAAGGGCTATCCGTGTGCGCTCCGATAATGTGGAATCCATTCCCAGAAGCATATCTGAGAAATATAAATGGTCCCTATAGTTCTCTGTAATTTAGAAATACAAAAAACACTAAAGAAAAAAGTTCACTAGACATTAAGTGATCACAAGGATATACTTTTTGCCAATCGCGAAAGCCACGATGGTGGAATGATTCCTCGTAAAGAAGTACTTCTTCCCAAGCTCCAGATTCCAGTCCTCTCTCTCTAATACCTGCTCGAATCCAGCCTTCTTCAAGCGCCTCCTCGCCTCATCTAAGAATATAGAACATGCAGATGAGAGCAGTCTTTTCCCACGACAACGACATAGCAAAGTGAAAACAGTATCACAATGAGGCTGGAAAAAGTGTCATTACCGACGGCATGGAAAGCAGTGGGAGATGCGTTCAGGAATTCAACAAGTTCGGAAGCGACTGGATCGACGGCGGCCATTGCTGTTAATCTGCAATCTGGCTTTACAATTTGGGCTTCCGTGGTGTACTTAGCAATAGCCACCAATCACATGGGCTTCCGTGGTGTGCTTAGCAATGGCCACCAATCACATGGGCTTCCGTGGTGTGCTTATCATAATACTATACTATCCACTCTAATACTCTGTCAATTTATAGATGAGATGCAGTTGACGTGGCAATTCAGGGCACGTTAGCTTTTATTCATAAATATCTTCGAACCTAATCGTCCGAAGCCTCGAAAACCTAATCGGCACGAGCAGCTTTCCTTTCTATTTTCCCTGTTTTGCTCCGGCTAGGATTTGCGGTGATGCCATGCCTCAGATCTTTTCGGTGCCAACATTGCTTGCTTATCTTCTTCTTCCAACTAGCAAGCTTTTCACTTCCTTCACATCTTGTCCCTAAACTAGGGCAACAATCCATTAGATTTATTTCGAGAGTTTAGAATTTCGTTCAGCGACCACAGCTGTCGTCGATCAGTGTTAGGGTTTCATTCAACTGTCATCGCTGCTGTCGATCGGTGTCGACATTAGGGTGTCATTCAACCCCTAAATTTATCCCCAATTGGAGCCAACCACACATCCGCCCTCTTCTGCCCCCGCTAGGATTTGTCATTTTTTCTTTTTTCTATCTTTCCTTTTGATTTAAGGTAATGTCAATTATTATTTTTGGTGCTGCATTTATGATTTTTTGTTGTTGCATTTATAAATTTGTGCTCTTTGGTCCTCTTGATCATTCAAAAATGTAGATTCTTATAAGATACTCGTACACGCTATTCAAATGTAAAATAGATGCATCCGTTGAAGTTCGTTTTGAGGCATAACAAATAGTGCATAAATCTTGATATTAATGTAGCTGTCATATTCATTAACAGGCATAAGATAGACTTGTATTTGGATGTAGTTACTGTATTCGTTAACTAAGAATGCACTATACGAAGCTATTTTTATTTGTTATGCTTATATCGTATTTTAAATTTATATTTATTATGCTTAATTTGCCTAATTTTTATCTTAATTCTCAAATACATACATATAGATGCTACAAATATCACACCTCATTTCATTGATGATATTAGCAATTTTAGAGAACGAGCATTGCCAATGATGATCGAATTTGAGATGGAATGTAACATCCCTAGGTTGTTATTCCATCTAATCTAAGTTTAACTAACCTTTAATGCCCATTTCATTAGTTTTAGCAAGTCATTAGAACATAACCCTGAAAATTTGTGGCTAATTAGACATCAATACAAAGAATTGACAATTTTGATAATTTTGGAACATAGCCAAAATAATTTGATCTCCAAATCAAAATCTGATGGTATTTTTAAATTTCTCACCCCCAAATTAACTAGGGGTGCAAGTTTGGAAATTTTTGGAGGTTATTTAGGTTATAATTTAATTTATTTAATTAGGGAAAAAATGCACATAAGTAATCTAAACAATTTAAATTTTCACATTTAACCTCCAACGGTCGTCAGTCGCTCAAGATTCGTTGTGCGGACCGCGAGCGATCCACTGTGGAACCCGAGTCACGCATTAGAGGAGCCCGCACCATCCCATCGTCAATCCACTTCGATATGATAGCACGGATTAGATCCAAGCTGTGAGTATTCATATACATCGAATTGCACACGTAATCAGACAGTCAATTGGTGGTTATGATCCGGGAGATCAGAATCATTGCGTCATTTCATCGATACATCAGATGAACACCAGAGCTCCTGCAATGTGGATCTTCATCTCGGCTTTTCCTTCGCCCCTGATAGCACAAATCCTCTCGTACACCCGCGCCAGGGCCTGTCCCCCACTCCTAGTGCCATATCTATGAGCAGCTAGTTTTTTCCTCTTTCCGGTTAGGCATCTCCGGCGGGCTAAGCAGGCCAAAGCCTTTCCATTCAGCATTCAAACGTTGAGCTCCCAACCCGAGCTCAACTCAGCTGTTCAGTCTATCTGCCAAGCAATAAATAGCTTGGCTAATGCTTAGTGAGCCTCTTTGCTCATTAAGGATCAGTTGAATCCACCCAATTTCTTGGTTCAATCTTATTGTGTCCCTACAGACTCCTAGCTTCCTGGCACCTTCTGTTCCAGTCATCATCTACAGTCCTCTGAGCATCGTAAGGATCCAGTCTGCACTCTACCTCCGCCAGTCCATCCAACCAAGTGCATCCTTGACCCCATTGAGCCATATGGGCTCACTGTCTCCTTTGAACGCATCTAAGTTCGATAGGTGCAAGGTAAAACATCGATTATCGCATTCCATATTCTGAACCATATTCATCGATTTAGGCACCGATGAATCGTTGTCTAGACAGAACTCCTATCAATGAACACAAATTTTGTTCCAGTAGCATTGGAACTCCATTTCAATCCAATAGGATGCGATGTATAAATGAATGCTAGGACCTTTGGAAGTGGTTGTAAATCTCCTATCGCTTGGGCTAAGCCTCGATCAATCGGTTCGATAGATCGGGCTACAGCACTAAATAGTGCTGAAGCCCGAGTAAGCCCCCGACATTCCAGCCACCCTCGGGTCGAGCCAGGAAAGGGCTTTGATCCGCCTTTACACCATGATGGTGTGAGGATTAAACTCTGGTTGTCGCTCAGCCTATGTGGGGAGAATTTTCTCCCCACAGTAAACCCTATAATCAAAACCCGTCAAAAAATAAGGCTAGTAGCTCCCCACCGATTCCAACCTTGCCACTTAGGACTTTAGAGTTCATGACATAGGGTCATTACAATATGGACCTTCTCTCAGATTGGTGACAACAATCTTGAGCGATTACCTCCTCATGCCCTTACCTCCATTCCCTCGCCATAACTTAAATTGGGGCTTAACAATGTAAGAAAAAATATATTGAAACTTATCTTGTAATCTTTCTATGTTTTGGATTTTTTGAATGTAATAAAAAATTGGCACTTAATGCATAACCAGAGGAAAACCACAATTTGCAAAAGGTGTTGTTGACATATAGAGCTATATATATGTGGAGACCTAGTGTTCGGGTTAGCTCTCTTGCCCTGATACTAGATGCCACTACAATACTTAATAATGAATCAGTATATATCAATCCACTATTAAACACTGCTACAGGCAAATGATCTACAAGATAGAGAAACATAGATGTATTTTTAAATAATGTTAATAAAACATTCATTTCATTACAATCATCCAGGATAAAATAAAAGAAAATATTCATCTCAGAGTCTAATAAATGTCATAAACTTAAATTATTATATAAATATTTATAAATAGATAAAAATCACCCTCCTTCTCACATGCTAAATAATTAGGTAAAAAGGGGTCTTTGTAGGTCTTCAAATTTGTCCCTGGAAATTCAGCTCCTCTCCCTGTTGGTCTGTTAGCTCCCCTCCAGGCTCTTGATCTATCGCGTTTAATTTTTAACACGATAGGGCACAACCAATAAAATAAAAATCTAGTTAGACTAATAAAGCATAAGCACATTTTATAGTTTCTACCATATTTAGTTTAAGGATATCATATGGGTTCAGGCAGTAGGGTGCACAATGCATTTAAGGGAAAATAAACTAATAAATAAAATATACATTATTAACATTTAAAATAAATAGTATGTGTGCTAAGGCACGCTAAGTAGCCCTGTAAAAGAATGATTAAATATGAATAACATCTATATGAAAGCTAACTAAGGTAAAGGCTATCATCCTATATACGAGTAGGGGAATAAGATAAATTCTAACATCCTATAGCAAATATAGCAAATGAACCAACTGAACTGTAATATGCAGAAATAAGTGTATGAACATGTAATGCAATTGATTTATATTTAATGTATTAGTTAAGTTATGTTCTGTGGGCACTATTAGAGCAAAAGAGGAGTTAGGTACGTTTTCCCAACTATCTGAGATGGGGTTTCCTGTATAGCCACACACATTCCCTCTCAAGAATATGTGTGGTCTCCTGATCTCTCCATACCTAGCTCTGGCTCAAATTGTTTGTACAGACTGATCTATCATTAATTGAAATCTCTTATTTAATTATATTTGTTATTATGCAATGATTATGATTAATTGGTTAAGGATTCAAAGCATAGCAGCATTTAATGGGAATGCCAAGTAAACTAAACAGTGATATCTACTTGTAATCTAATTTTAATTATATATATTAATGATTGAGGTTAATTGAACCCCCGATTGACTTAAGATATTGATCTTAAATCATTTGTTAGATACTTATATACATAAAAGTATGGTTTTATAATTTGAAAATAATTTATAATAATATACAAACTTAAGACTCTCTAACCTAACCTTAAGGTCACCATCTTCAACTTCATTAATTTCATTCCTTAAGCTCCTAAGAAAAAATGTACTATCTTAATAATCCAACCTAAAGTCTAGGTTTAATCTACCTCAAGAATTTTTATGGATGAACCTCATATGTGCTTACTCTATGCTAAACTCACTTCAATAAATAAGATATTACCAACATCTAGATATTTGCCCAAGAATCCCCATACAAAAACCTAAGAAGCTAAAACCATAATTCATAACAATTCATATATAAAGGTCTAAATTGTTATTGACTGGCTAATATTACATACTTTATAAAAAATATAATTCTCAGTACAAATATACATATTCCAATGACCTGACTTTCCCAAACATTCCCTATTTCCAATCCTCCTTAATTTCTCAAAGGGTTCATCATTATTGCTCAATCGCCTATGATGATTTAGTTGATATGTAGAGGCTTAAGCTACTCTACTCTAAGATTTGAGATAACTTTCATGATAATATTCTCAAAAATTCAAAATCAACAAGTGTGTTGGCTCCTAAATAGCACATTCTAAATTTATTATCCAATCTTAGATAAAATCAGTTACATAACACTCTCTATCACACAGTAAAAACTAAAACAGAGAGTATATTCAATTTAAAATTAAATTGAGCATTTTAAGATTTTGACATAATTATTAGAAATACCAAAAATATGATTTTGTAAATATATTTCAAATTGTAATTTAAATATTATCATAATTTTCTATATAATTTTCTGAATATTTTAAAATATAATTTCAATAAATTCTGAATACTAATCACAAAAGATACAAGATATTTAAGATTCGCTTAAATGGATTAATAATTCCATCAAAGAATTAATTCCGAATAATTTTTCCCCGCTGTTTCCTTACTGCGTGCGTGCGGTCCTGAGATCATTCGCATCGCACTCGGGCAGGCGCAGGCGCTCGGCTCGGCTCGGCCTCCTTCGCTGCTGGGGACGTCAGGAGTCGATCCGGAGCTTCTTCATCCTCTTCCTGTCCGACGGTCCTAACTCCATCGTGACGCCCTAAATACCTTCAATAGGCGCCAATTTCTCCCTGATCAGCTCGACTGAAGCCGATCAAGATACGATACTTACACGCAAGCAATTCGAAGGGCATGAAAGGTAAAGGATTGTAAGGAAACGAGGTACCTGTCGAGCACCGTCTGAAAGTCCTTCTTCCGTCGCTCTGGAAATTCTTCCGCTTGAATCGTTCGCCTGCGTCACCTTCTATCTTCGGCAGCACCTGGGTTCGTTCTTCAGGTAAGCAAACGTATGCGTAGGAGGGGTCTAATTTTGAGCGACTGAATCGACAGATTTGCCGTCGATTCAGAAAGGTGTTCGCGTCATTCCCGTCTCTGGGAATGACGGTCCAGATTTAAGCTGGACCGTCCGATCCTTTCTGAGGATCAGTGGAGGATCAGTGGCTGATCTTCTAACGGGTTTAGCACTTAATTAATTATTGAATTAGTTAGTTAATAGTACTCTTTAAGTGAAAGGAAAGGCATCAACCAAACCTCCTCCAAATCTTCTATACGGGTTGTCACAATATGCTGTTGATTTGGATAATTTAATTGATCGGTTTGCAAAACTGTTTGAATTTGGTTTTGATATTTAAAAAATCAAACCGCCCAAACAATCAAAGAAATTGAACCGAATCAATGAAACATTTATTCCGGTTTTTCAGTTTTATTTCTTTATGATCAAGTTTTTTATTTTTGTGCACATAACAAAATGCCAAGTTGGTATTCTAAATCGCAATTGCTCATGTATTTACTGAAGGTCAAAAATTATTTATCTTTTACAAGTTTCTTAGAACCACTTTGATTCTCAACATTTTTTAATAAGCTATATCTTTGCACTTTAGGAGCTACACAGCTTTAGGCTGTGTGTGATCATATTGCAAGGCTAATTTCAAGACAACTTATTATGACATTACTATAATATATTTTTATTAATTGGGCATAATTTGCTATCTCTTTCGCTGGCTTGTTATATGTATTTTCTCACATGTCAAAGATTGCAATTGCTCATGTCTCTATTGAAGACTAAATATCATTTATTCTTATTAGTTTCTTGGAATCACTTTGATTATTAAAGTTTCTAATAAGCTAGATCTTTTCACTATAGAAGCTACAGTTTGAGGGTGTGTGTTATCATATTGCAAAGCTATTTTTATGATATCTTTTTATTTTGAAATTAGTATATATTATATCTCATGAATCCACAATAATTATTTTAATATAAAATGGAAATGATTTGCTACTCTCGTTTTTGCTGGTTTGTTATATGTAGTTTCTCATATATATAAATCTCTTACTCTGTCGTATGAATCAAAGATTGATAATTTTAATTTAACAGTAGATGTGTATGCTCTATATGCAATCAAAATTCTCTTACTGAAATTACTATGCAATCAAAAGGATTGGAAGTTTACCCCTTCATTACTATGCTATCTAAATTCTTTTATTGAACAGGCGAATGATAAATGTGGTGGATGAGCAAAGTGCCTTGGAAGGGATGGGATTGGCCCTTCCACAAAGGATCCATCGTGCTAGTAGTGATGCTCAGCTTAAGGAGATCATACAGAACATTAGAATCACCAAAGCACCCGTGAGTCTTTTTTAATTGGAGTGGTTATGCAATAAATTATTATTATTATTATTATTAACATTGAATTTGTTTATGTGCAGGCAGTCATCAATTATGGGGCTTCATGGTATGACCTAATTTTGTAAAAATGTTAAAATATGTCATTTTAAAATAGTTTGGTTAGCATAACAAACTATGATAAGAATCCACCCCGCCCATTATCGTTATGGGGGAATGCCATGTAAGCATCTTGTTTCATATTTAAGAAATCCGTACAATGAATAATAGCCATTTAGTAATATGAAAAATCTTCTTAACTGGTGTACAACTCATACTAGATGGTTTTAAAAAAAGTGAAAGGTTTCTTTTTCACTGCCGTTGTGAGGAAGAGAATTTGATGATATTATTCAGTATGATCTGTCTATGTATATCGGTGTATAAGTTGAATATGGAGATTATTAAGAAAAGAGTTAACATTACTCTGGGGGTGCACTTATATGAAGAGGTTTTGATGCGTTCTTTACATTTCTTTATTGGAGAATGACAGTGTTGTTCGAAAATTTTGCACATTTTAGGATTTGGTATGCCTGGAGAACTATTCTGGCGGTAGATTACTTGCCAAATTGGTACAAACATAGACAATACATAAGAGAAAACAGAATTTATAAAAAATTAATCTAAAAGGACTTACATTCACAATGGGATTTGTATGAGGCGATGTAAGTGCAGTTTGCTCCCAAAATTCTTGTGGTCACTTCATTAGAACCTCTTGTATTTGTTGTCAATTATTACAATTAACAACATTCTAAGGAGAAACATTTTGAAATGATGGGTTTGTAATGCAAAATAATTGAATTTCAGGTTATTCATGATTTTGAGTGTTTAGTATGTGGGATTTTTGGCATAGTTTAATTCAGATAAATTTGAAAGTCAAATTCCCTTGCTAATCACAAATTTAGTGCAAAATTTTTACGCATAAAATAGGACAAACAATTTACATTGTTTTGTAGCCCTTGCCTTCGCCTTATAGCCCTCACCTTCTCTAACTTATGTTCAGCTATCACAATCTTCGCTAGGCACCATTGTGGTATTACAGGGCACCGTCACTTGCAATCCTCCTTTTGTTCATTCCAGTTTGCCAGCTGGCCATTAATGATTTACTCAAGTCACCGCCGGTCTTTGCCAGAACCCAACATATAAGCTCAGGTTTTGCAAAAATTTTCAAGGTTTTTTTAAAATATTAAAATAATTAATTTGAAATTTGAATCAAAATACACTCAATCAAAATTAATTTGAAATTTTTGTCGTATTTTATAAATGCTATTAATTGAATTATAATGTAATATAAAAATTTGAAATTTAATTACTGAAATATAATATACAGTTATTTAATTTCACAGACCAAACAACCCCTAATTACATTGAACTTTAGTCTTTTGGAAAAATAACGATCTATTAAAATACATATATCTTTTTTCTTTTATGGTCAGAGATAAATAAACAATTGAATTCCTTGATATGGGATGACTAACTTTTACGGTTTCTAGACCTTGAGTTTTATGTGGGTTACCCAAGCAGGTTTGTAAGAATGTCTCCCAATGGTCAAGATAAACTTCTTGAGCATATATTATGACTTTCCAAGCAAGTTTTTGTTATTCTTTGATATATTATCTAGTGCTGTGCTATGGTGAATTGTTTCTAAAGGCATAGATTTTATCACACTTTACATAATATAAGAATGAGCGACATGGAACAAAACGAAACTTTGATCTTTGCAGTGATGACAGGAGTAATTTCACTCAATGTAAAATCACTACAACTACCCTTTATATATGTCACTTGAATACTTAATTCTTAATGATGACATTGAGGTGAAATTATTATCAATATGATTTTCTTACATCATTCTCAGCATTAAATGTAAAAATAAGATTATTTATTAATGTTCTTGTGAGACTGGTTGTTGGGCTAGTGAATTAATCCAATATTAGGTACTACTCCAAGATTCATATTGGATGGTTAAGCAAAATATTACACAAGATTTATCATTTACCTAGAGCCATAAAAATAGAGAATGAATTCCACTCAATTAATATAAAAACTTCCAAAATAGTACATCACCAAAAATAAATGTTCCAAAATAATTAAACAATCCTCTTATTCCTCGCAACATTTTAGGGGTTGTTTGGCATGAGAATTTGAAAAATTTGAGTGTAAAGTAATATGATTACAATGAAGTATGATTAAAGCATAATTTGATTAGCTTACTATTATTTGTAAGTTTTACAAGAAATTTAATATTTTTTTATTTGAAATAAAAGAATTAGCAAGTGTGATGTTTTGAGTAAATTGGGAGGTAAAATTACTCTTAAATTTTTTTTAAAAGTTTTGTTTGAGCGAAATGAAATTTGTTCGAATCATTTTGAATTTTCTTAGGATTTCATTTGAATGAAAAAAGAACGAATCGTTCATTTGAATTAAGGGTTTGCCAAAATCGTTCGTTTGAATTAAGGGTTTGCCAAAATCGTTCATTTGAATTAAGTATTTGGCATGAGAAAATTTGAGGGTAAAGTAATTTGATTACTGTATAATCTGTTTACAGTGTAATCAGATTACTTTACTGTTGTTTGATAGTTTTATTATAAATTTAATATTTTTCTGTTTGGAATGAAGTAATTTGTGAGTGTAGTATTTTGAGTAAATTAGAATGTAAAATTATCAATTCGTTCTAATGATTCGTCATTCGAACGATTCGTTTGAATTATCAATTCGTTCGATCGATTCGTTCGAACGAATCGTTCATTCTTTCGAACGAATCGTTCATTCTTTCGTTCAAATCGATTTCAAATGAAATCGATTTCTAATATTGATTTTCGCCAGAGAAGACGACCAACGATCTAGTTCGCTGAATAAATCGATTTCGTAGGTGTTCGCCGGAGATGACAACGCTATAAATCGCCCGTTTGAATGAAAGAAATTCGTTCGTTCAAACAAAAACTAAGAGCTCCGTTGCTTCGTTCAGCCCCCGTAATTTCAAGTTAAGCTCGATTCAGGGGTAACTCAAATCCTCCGCTCGTATATATATATATATATATATATATATATTAACTCAAAATTAAATTACATTGTAAAAGATTTTTACTTGTTTTACTTCAAACAAAACACAAGCAATCTCGCTTTACCCAAAAATATTTTATTTTACATTAGTTTTACTTCAAAGCAAACTGCCCCTTAATATGATGCATTGTGATGATTAGTAGATCTATTTATAGTGGACATTACTTTTACTTGCTCTATTCACTTTTGTAATGATGCTATCAATTCTGACTCCGGGTTAGTATGCGTGAATATTCTGCATTTCCATAGACATCATTTGTCTTGTTTTGACTTTTTAGTGCGTGGATTCTCAGGATGCTTTGTTAGCCAAAATGAAGTCCTTGATGTGCAAATGATATGGTTCTGCAGTTCTCTCTTATTACAGCTGGTACCCTTCCAGATGCCTCACCTTTGCCCCCCCACCCACCTCACTGATGTTCTTGTTGTTTGTTTGTCATTGTGAAGCAACGCTTGGTTTAGCTTCAACCTTATCATTCCAAACATGTTCAATTGTCTTTAGGACTTCTGAAGACCTCAACATTTTTTTATTTGCTGAGACACCCAATGATAATAATGATTGGGCTTAAGAGTGAGTGAGTTCTCAATGGCATGTGATGCTCAATAGATTGTTGCATGTTGTTAGCATCTCTTATTTTGCTAGTGAATGAATGGAGTTGGTGGTCTGGGTAGACATCTGATCATTTGCTATGAGGCCTATTTAGGAGATTCTGTGGACATAGTTCGTTGCCAGTTTCAAAGCTTAGTACATTTTGCCATCCCCGTCTTGTTTACATCAGATGGGACAACATTTATCTACCTGATTCAGGATATTTATGATCCATATGCCGAAGAAATTAACTGCTTTTCTCTTCTTGTACCAAAGATAGTTGCAATGACAGAAATTTGATACCGTAAATTTTTTGTGGGTTGGTGTGGCTGTTGAGAATGCAACTTTCGACTTAATGCATAAATGGATTTGCTGCACTGGCAGAGATGGAAGTATGAAAGAAGATTCTCTTCCTGAAATTTAATTTGGAACAAGTTCTTTTGGAAGAAGGGATAGTTTGGTGATGGTGGTTTTTCGCACCCCTGATGAAAACTTTTTCTGTGGCTGGTCGACTCTTGCCTCACCAACTGCACCTTCAGTTCAACAGAATTTTTGTAGTGCCTTTTTTGTGGTCACTTACACATTGAAGTCTTTATTTATTTTAGTTGGGCCATTACCAAATGCAGCCACCCTGGCCACAAGATTTGAGAGTGCCTTCTTATATTAGCTTATCATGTTCAACCTTTGGTCACCCATCAATGCTCTGTGCTCTTATTGCTACATTTGTTAGACACGGTGCTCGTTGAGTGAGTGTCTGTAAGTGTTCTGCAACCTAGTTGTACTTTTGATCATAGTTGTTAAAGTTTCAATCATCACTCAATAGGAGGGCTGAAAGACCAATATGGTGACATGTTACTCTTCATTGTTTCTATGCCTTTTAGAGCTTGTTTGGTTCAAGGGATTGGCATTTTTTTTCTTTGTTTCTTTTTTAGTTTCTTTACACATTCTAGTTTCAACCCTACCTTCTGAATCATCTGTGATTTTATCTATGAGTTCATGCATGCTCGCGTATCATTTTTAAATCATTGTGATCAGAAGTTTTCTAGGAAAAATTAGAAAGGGAATTTAGTTTTGCCACTCAGGATTTGGTAATCTTTAGCATAGACTGGCTCAGTTTTTATTCATCATTTGTAACTTAAACAGAGTGTGATGCTTTCTGTTGAAGATGTTGAGCTGTCTTTATTGGATTATGAGGTGCATTATCTTTCTTGGTTTCGCTTGTTCATCTAGAGTCATTGGGGAAGGAAAACATTGTTTCTTACGTCTCTTTTTTGTCCTTC
This sequence comes from Gastrodia elata, assembly GCA_016760335.1. Taxonomy (NCBI): domain Eukaryota; kingdom Viridiplantae; phylum Streptophyta; class Magnoliopsida; order Asparagales; family Orchidaceae; genus Gastrodia; species Gastrodia elata. The sequence continues at coordinate 15,685,921 of CM028673.1, forward strand.
AAGCCTAAATAAACTTTTAAGAGCACACCAGTTTGTGAGTTTTTGTATATGTTTGTTAAGAATTTAACTAGACTATCTCTAATTAAGGATGCTGACTTTTATATTGATTTAGTGCCATAAGTTATAGTTTTGAGATTGCTGTATTTCCTTGCACTGAAGGAGTTGTAGTTGAAAGCTTAGCTTGAGAATCTAGGTGAGTGGATTTTTCTACCCTAATTATTTGCCATTAGAAACTTCTATACTCTGTGTAGATGGATAGTTAGCCTCACATGTATTTTTTTTACTAGGACCTGATTATGGTCACCATTAAGAATAAATCCCTTTCATATATTTACAATAACTTGGTTTGTGATTTGGTTATCATTAGTTGTGAATTTGAGACTCGTATGTGATTAAACTGTCTTCCACTCGAGGTATGTCCATGAAAAATTTCTTATGATGCAGTTGGCATTACCAATGCATGTTCGGTATATATGGATTTGATGAACTGAACTTTTCTGAAATGACATTTTGATATATTAATGTTTTAAGAAAGATCATGCTATGCTCTCAAAGATTGTTCTAAGCACACTTTGAGATCATTAGTTGTATGTCAAGCTCTTCAATTGTGAGTTTTGGTTAGAATTGGTTGCTTTTCTAGTTCCTATATTCAATTTTGCTGGTGTTTTTATTGACTCGAAGGCCAATGCTATTTTGGATTGATCTCAATCAACTGCTGTTTATGAGGTTTATAACTTTTGGGTATGGGTGGATAATATTAGGAGTTTGTGAAGGAGTTCTCGTAGATTGTAATTCCTTTTACTTTATTAACTTTGAAGGTTGGGCCATTTGCATGGGATTCTACTTGCGAAGTAGCTTTTGAGTAACTGAAGCTTTACCTTGTTTTAACTTCAGTTTTGGATTTGCATTTCTGACTCAGATTAATTTCTGCTTTATAACCTGAAGCTCTATGTTAAGATTGTATCTGCTCAAAAAAGTTATTCTGAGTACAACGATGCCATGGATTCTATTCATTATGAGAGGTGCTCTGATCCCCTTATACATGATTTCTTGGTGATTTTCAAGGCCGTTGCCTAGCGTTTCTCTTGATAGTGACCTGCGCTAGTTAATTCATAAAGAAACTCTTTATTCCAGGCATACTTTAGCCTGAATCAATTAAAATATTGGGATCTACTCTTGATATTTTTGGTAGTTGAACATGAAGATGATTATTATAGAGTTTTTCTGTGTGTTCAGCTTCTCAGCAAGTCAAGGCTGAGCATCTAACGTTCAGTGACCTTCGGCAACCATTACTGATTCCTGAGTTGAAGTGAGCAAAGATGAAGATGAATTTTGTGAGGAGGTTATTCATTAAAGTGTAATTTTCAAAGATTATTATATTGAGTGTAGATTGAAGATTTACTTTGGCTCTTGGAGAGTGATCTAACAGGATTTCGTTGCTCATCTGCATCTACGTACAACTTTTCATCCTAAGGTAATGGTTAAACAAAGAGAACTATTTGTTCCTCAAAGAATTTTCTCTGATTACCAACCTTGAATTCTTCTAAACTGTGGGAGAATCATGTTTTTTTATCAAGTTTGCGTACAACAGTAACTTATAAACCAATATTAGAAAGACTCAGTATGAGTTACTTTATGGATTCTGCTTTTTTGTTTTGTCCATTCTGTTGTGTAAAATCAAATCTATTCCATTGTGCTGTGACTCTCTTAATTATTTTGTGGCAATATTGAGAACAATAATTTTTGAGGGGAGAGTTGTAAGATATTCTTTTCAATGGGTGACCATTGTCATGGACTGGTCCCTCCGTGATGCTCACACTGCGGATTACCGTGATAATTGAACAGCACTTACCCTTTTTTGCACCCCCAATGTCCTACTTGAGAGCTTCAGACAAAATTTGCGTTGGATCATGCAAATTGAACTTGTCCCATCGCGATTGCAAACAATTATTGTGAGATCTCAGGTTGATATTTTTTATTAGGGGCATTTACAAAACAAACACCTACCATTACCATTTTCAAAAAAGTCATCTTATACAAGTGGGCATGAAAACCCAAACTCTTTTTTCCTTAGTTTTGTAAAATTTATTATAGCTTGATCATAGCACCTTCAAATACACTAGGTCGTTAGTTCATGTTTTTTAAGTGAGTGCTTGTTTTTAAAATAGGATTAGTTTGGATGCTTGCTATGTAATAAACTTTAGTTATTGTCTCAGAGAGACATTTAGCAAAATTTTTTATTTCATTTGCTGTCTTCCTTTTAGTTTCTGTTTTAAGATAGTGCCTGAGGATTGTCAGATAGCTACAAGACCACATTAATCTGAAGAAACACTCGTTTCTGTGTAGCTGTATTTGCGCCCTTATCCAGAAAAGGCTTATTCGGGATTTTGGAGAGGTTTTTCCAAATATATTGGAATTGAAGCAGGATGATTCCTTTTTTATTCTTTTATGTTCCTTTAGCAAGACTTTGAAAAAAAAGGCAGTAGTCATTTTTCTTAATCTTAGTTGATAAGATAGTGAATAGTATGTGGCTGATTCATTTTTTGTAAGCTTAATTTTCTGATAGCAGGTGCCGAGTTTGTAATCAGATTCTTCCCGCTTTTTGCCACCTGAGCGATACATTCAAGAAGCTCTCTTTTTTCTATGCCGACATTGATGAATGCCCCGAAACAACTCTGAACATCCGCTATACACCAACTTTCCATTTCTATCGAGATGGGGAGAGGGTCGATGAGATGTTTGGAACCGGAGAGGAGAGGCTGCGTGATCGGCTGTGGCTTCATTCATAAAAGGAGCTCTTTTGCTTGCTGCCCTTCTCCTCTGTCCTGCTGGCAGCCAGTAAGCCTCCTGATGCCCTATTTATTTTGAATTTTCGAAAGTTTTACTTTGTTGAAGCTCTGTTGAATACCTTCTCGGAGTTGGCATCATATTTTTACTCTTTTAGCAGGCTATCACAGTTTTCCAGAAAAATTAGGGTCATGAATTGCAACATATTATGCTGACTATAATAACTGACTTTCAAGCATCATTTGAGTTGATTTTAATGTCATTTTAGTCATTGTGCAGGTTCAGAAAGTGTTTTGAATCTTTGTAGATTTCAACTTGTGTTTTTCATTTTACTTAAAAATAACTGTCTGCAAAAAAGAGGGACAGCATTATAGACTTATCTCCTTCGTAAGCGACTGCAGCATCGGAAATAATCCTCTTGAACAGCAAACACTCCTTCATCTTTGAGCTTTTTTTGTTGTTTAAACAGCTGCTATTAAAATGACAATCTAAAACATTTTCACCCCTTTTTACTGCTCTTCATTCAAATTCCACTCTCCCACTTAAGATGTTAATGACAGCATTATAGACTTATCTCCTTCATAAACGGCTGCAGCATCTACAATGATCCTCTTGATGAGCTTTCTTTGTTGTTTAAACAGCTGCAATTAAAATGACTATCTATTCCATTTTTACTCCTTACTGCTCTTCATTCAAATTCCACCCTCCCACTTAAGATGTTAATGATGCTTGCATCCATTTTAGCTTAAACTCAGGAATGTTTCATTGCTATTATTATAGTATAGAATACAAAGCTTTATTATTGAAGAATATACAACTGATAGAAATAGAAGTGATCCAAAAAAACTGAAAGACACTTTAAAAGGCGCTTAAGAGCTTAAATATTTTTATTGCAAAGTTTCTACCATGTTGAACAACCCTTGTAGCATCAAGCTAGATTGTCTTTGTGGAGAAGTAAATTAGATGAAGAGTTTGGTGGGCACAATCGTTTACACTGCAACGAAAACTTTAAATAGAACACTGGCAAAGCTAAAGTTGGGGGTGAATATTCACCAACCACAATTTAAAGTCACCACAGCAAGCTACCAACTGCAAAGCACAAGAGAGGAGATAGAGTGATGGAATCCAAGAGAAATCTAAGGGTGCTCCTTTTTTATTTTCTTAGGAGCTCTTTTCTTAGTTTCTTTGGAGAAATAACCCTTTTTGGTTCCTTTTGGATGGATTAAGTGATGCAGACCTGATGATAGCGAGTAAGATATTGCCATTATCGTAGAAGATGAGCACAATGACACAAATATAAGGAAGATGATGGATAATGAAAGAAAAACATAACTATCTCAGGCTAAAGTACCCTCAATACCTAAAAGTTAACCACAACAAGCGAGATATTTCTGCACCATGACAATCACAGGGAATACAATTGTTTTTCATTCAACATTATCTTCCATGAAACATGATTCAATATCAATACATTCACGACTGAATTGGTCTGAACCAAACTTAAACATTAATAAAATTAAAAATATCATCCTATTGTTTTACATCATAATAAAAATCATGATGCCATATATAAAATTTGATAGCATTTGTTAATTATTTGGATAATTATTAAAAGCTATTTAAACGATCAGCTTCTATTCATCAAATATTCATAGGAATCACTCGAATAATTTAGTTTAATGAAATAAAAAAATAGGTTTTATGTTTTAGAACACATGTGCCAAAACGTCAAAATCCTTTAAACATAAAACTTGAAGATAAAGTCAAATGAAATGCTCAAAATCCACTTAACGAATCAAAACATGATCAAGCAAATTGAGTGAGGGTTACTGAAATAACATTAAAGAAAAAAGCATAAATGAATGTATAGATAGTGAAAAATGGTGACAATTGAACACTTGATTTATGTTTGTTTGAGCTCTAGTAAAACTTTTATCCATTTCAATTTTAGTCTAAAAATGTTTAACTATATAATTACAATGCATATTACATGCTTTGTTACTCAAGAATAAAGAACTTGCATATTGGAGAGAAGAAAATGTAATTTCAAAGAATGTAAAAGAGAAATTGAGGAAGTCTTTGCTGAAATGCTTTGACAATGTGTAGAGAACTCAAAAATGTTAACATTGTTGAGTTTAGAGCTTCAGAGTTTGAGGATCTTTATTGCGGTGCTTCTGCTGCATATTGCCTATTCATTATAGCTTCTTGAATGGCATTTTTAAGGAAAAAGTCTCATATAGGCATCTGGGCTAGAAGTTTCTTGGTGGTTGTTTTTTCGCTCAAGTTGTTGCTGGTATTAATCCTTGCCCACTTGATCCTCTCCAATACTTTCTCTTCCAAGTGTCCATCGTCAATGGAGGTTAAGTCAGCCTTATTATTTATTGTAGAGGAGATTTGTGCATTGGCTAATTTTAAATTATTTGAAGTCTTTCTTTTAGTCAATCATCAATAGCTAGTATTCATAAACATTTGTCTGAATTCCCATTTATTGGATTCTGGTTGTTTGGTCTGATTTATCATTTACATGTTTTCTAAGCTATTTAATGGGTCAGGTTATACTCAGATCTTATCATGGGTTTCCATTTTGGTGGAGAGCTTCCTAACTCTGAAATGGAGCTTGAACTTGATCCTGATGTTTAATTGTCCATAAAACTGGTTTGGGTGGCATTTTCTAAATTGCACATTCATTTTTGTAATCAGTTGATTTAGTGGGCACCTAGTTCCATATTTGGTAAGCTGCTTAAAGTTGATGATGTCACTGTCAATCTGATTCGCCCTTCGGTTGCCCGCATTCTTGTTGAGCCGAATGTTATTTTAAAACTCTCTTTTCAAATTTGGATTGGATCTAGGAATGACAGGGTTTGGCAATTGGTGGTGTTTGGAAACGTTCCTAAATATTGCTCAAATTATAAAACTATTGATGTGACTCCCCCGACGCCGGTTCAGCGAAAACCGTTCCGACATTGGGTGTTCACTTACCGCAGGATCATATTGAGTAACTTGAGACGAAAAGAGCATACACATACAAAAGCCAAAGGATATTATTCATTTATTTCAATGTTCACTTTACAAGGTCTTTTCAACACTCCTCGTACAAAAGTAAAAATAAAGAAAAATATAAAAGATAAATAAAAATAAAATAGCGCTGTGGATTTTATCGACAGTTGAACTTTTTATAGTTCTTGCGCATAATCCCCTAGGAGCACATGACCTGGTATTGTACAGAAAATAATACCGGGATTTGAATTCCCAATAATTAGAGAATACTCTAAGTACTGCAGTACACAATAATAATTACATTCTTAAGATATGCGATTAGCAGAAGTAAGACGGAAATAAAATGCAGGAGAAAATAAGGTAATAGCGTGAAATAAACAATTTCCTGCAACAAATATTATTTATCAAATAAAGATTACTGATGTCATTTTCCAGTAATCAACCCCGAATGTTACCGATGTTATTTTCCAGTAACAACCCCGGATGTTACCGATGCCATTTTCCAGTAACAACCCCGAATGTTATTGATGCCATTTTCCAATAACAACCTCGAATGTTGCTGATGTCATTTTTTTAGCAACAATCCCGAATAAGAAGGATGTTGGTTTCTAGCAACCAACCAAGCATTAATGTTACTGACTCAAAGCAAAATACGCGAAGCTAAGCAGTAGTAAAAGTGCAAAATGTAATACATGTCATGTACTGGGTACCTTAGTCTTGAAGTTCAGCAGTTCAATAGCTCGAATGAGTGACGGTTCGCTCAATCTGCATTTAAGTTTGGATATATTAAGCTTAATTCAATATTTTAGGAGTCATTTTCATTTTTACTTTCATTATGTTCTTCTCCTATTTTTTTATTTAAAGATATGAAGTTCGATTTATTCAAGCTGCTATTAAAGCATTTATAATCATTATAGCGTTTAAGATTATTGAAGATAGCGATTACAATGATACAATATAATTAATATTATTATTTCAATGATAATAAGAATATAAGAATGAAAGAATAACATAGTAGGAGTATGGTCAAAATGAAAATGCTTAAATTGAAATAATAGTCTTTTTATAATATTTGTATAGTTTTCATTATTAATTAATGAGAACCATATTAATGTGAATGACGTAATCTTATCTTCAAAAAAATTATTAAGTATAGAGAAAATAGCAAAATAATTTCTTCTCTTTTCTTCCCCCTTTCTCTTTCTCTTAAGCTTCTCTTCAAACCTTTAGGATTAGGACCGCCAGAACGGGGTGGCCGGAGGCTGGCAAGGGCTCCAGCTGGCTGGCGGGGATGCCGGGCTGCTGCTGGTCAGCCGGCAAGGAAGAATTGGCTGGCTGGCAAGGAACGGCTGGCTGGCAGGGCTGCCGGCAAGGAATGGCTGGCTGGCAGGGCTGCTGGAGGGGTGGCAGCTTGATTGGGCTGAGAAGGAGGGGCTGGAAGTTGCTGTGAGGGTGGCTGGGTTGGCTGGCAGGGAGGGGAGAATAGGCTTGGAGGAGGAGGGGGCTGTGGGGGGGAATATGGAAGGAAGGGGGGGCGTGTAAGTAGGGGAGAGGGGGGTCGGCCAGGTGGGCCGACCAGCCTGCGCCAAAAAGGCGCAGGCAGCCCTCCCTGGCGCGGAACCTTCCGCGCCAGAAGCCATGTCGGGCGAGCGACGCGGAAACAGGGGGGCGAACGGGGGAAACGAAATAGAGAAAAAAAAAAGAAAAAAAAATTATATATTTACTTGAACATAAATTATTTGTATTTTTCCATCGTTTGACGTCCAAAAATAATGAAACTTGACACCGAGGTGTGTTACGACATGATGAACACCCTCGCGCTGAAAATTTTCGACTCGGACAAATATTTTATTTTATATTAATTTTTTGAGGTTTAAAAACTTCAAAAATTAACCACGATAAATCCGACGCTCAGAATTTGACGAAACTTCTCGAGCAGCTTTTAAATAATATACTTACCATGTCGACACTGAAAATGATGAATTCGGACACACATTTCAATGTTTTGATTTTTAGAATTTAAAGATTTCAGAAAACAGAACGAGAGCTTCCGTTAATCGGAATTTTCTCAAACTAGGGCACTTTGATCTTTAAAATTATTTCTATCTATTAGTAATTTTGTTTGTCATAAATTGAAATTCCCCGGGGTCCTAATGTCAGAGTCAGAAATTGACCTAATTCGCAAAGTAACGACGTTGGGTCGTTACAATTGGCTATGTAGTTGACAAATGCTATAAATTACATCATAATTGTCTACCTGTGAATTGGCTACTCCCAATGATGGAACCAAAGAAAATGAGTTACAAGTGGTTGTGTCGGAGGTTCTTTCTCATCATTAGTTGAACTTTTCTCAACTTCTGAATTCATCCAATATAGTCTCAACAAAACCACTGATGAGCTACATTACTTCTCGAAGTTTATAGATAAAAAATGAAAAATTTTGAAATAGACTATTGGACTAATGCAAATTATGATTCATAATGTCTCAATCACATTGCAAGCAAAAACTATATCATAGATTCAAAGAAATGCATGAAGAAAGGCATTCAATTTTTATGTGATGGCATAGTATGTTGAGTGTAGGCACTTTTAAACTATAGAATTGATCAAGATCTTGTAACCATATATCCTGATTTTTAGTCTATTCAATATCTTGTGTTAATTTTTTAATCCTTTCGTATCTCTTTTTATTTCCATAAAATTTTAGTGTGCGTGTATGTATGTACATTTCAACAATATTTTGTGGGATAGTGTTATAACAACACAAACATATCATGTCGAGTAATCGACTCATGATCAATTTGAACCATACACCAATACCCTCAGGTGAAATAAAACCCATGTGCAGAACACTCTTACATATGAATAAAATCACTTATTATTTCTTGCTCCAGTCTAACTACCGCTTCCTCACTCTCGAGGGTTGCTTATCTCTCACTCATCTTGTACATGGTATCAGAGTGCCGCTCTTCCTCGACGAAGCCCCGATCACTTCTTGATCATTTAGATCTACCCTCCTTCAACGTATCTGAGCTCGCACTTATGATCTCTCGCCAGATTCAGTAGGTTCCGTCGAAGCCGCTTTGTATCGCTACCTCCCGCAACTCCAGCAAGCCCATCTTATGGAATACACTAATGCGGATTCTCAATCCGACAAAATTCCAACACCAATCGCAGCACCTTCATCAATCTATTAGAATCGACGAACTTCAAATTCTTGATGTCCAACTTCAAGAATATAATTCATAACTCTCTAACCTTCGAGAACTATCCCATCTAGCAGGCACAGATAACCCAATTATTCAAAGCCAACAATATATACAGTCATATCGACAGTTCAAAACCACTTCCCATACCAATGATGCCAAGTACCCAATCTGAGTCTCCACAACGAAATCTAATAGCTGCCCTTTACTGCACAATTTCCCCTTCAATTCTTTCTTATATCCTAGAAGCCAACTAATGCTCTGAAGTTTGGCTTACCTTGAGAAAATGCCTTCAATTTTCAAATCAATCCAGGGTCTTCCATCTCAGAAATGAACTTCACGATGTATCCCTAAAGGACTGGACCATGAGCGAATATGTAATGACCCAATATCTTTATCTGCAACTTAGGTCAAATTCTCGCCTCAAAAATCGGGTTCCGGGGAATGTTGATTTAGGGCAAACAAGAATACCAATAGGTAGAAATAATTTTTAGATTAAAGTGCCATAGTTTGGGAGAATTCGGATAACAGAAACTCACGCTTTATTTTTCTGAATTTTTTAAATCCAATAAATTGAGAAAATTAAATACATGTCCGAATTCATTGATTTTCATATCATTATGTTAAGTATATTATTTAAAGACTGCTCGAAAAGTTTCATCAAATTCTGAGAGTCAGTTTGATCTTAATTAATTTTTGAAGTTTAAAACTTCAGAAATTAATTAAAAATAAAATTTTGCTCCGAATAAAAAATTTTCAGCGCGAGGGATATGTCATAACACACCTCGGTGCCAAGTTTTATTATTTTTAGACGTCAAATGGAGGTAAAATGCAAAAAAATTTAAATTTAAGTATTTTTTTTTTAATTCCTTGTTTCCTTCTTCTTCCCCCTAGGCCGCGAACCCCCTCCCCAGGTCGCGAACAGATCGCATAAAGGATCTTTCGCCTCTGGCGGAAGAACCTTCCGTGCCAGAGACCGCAAAGGCCATGCGCATTTAATTTTGGTGCAGGAATGTTTCCTCTTGCGCCTATTAATACCCCCCTTCCGTTCCCTCCACTCCCACAACAACTCCCTCCTCTCCCAGCCAACCCTCTCCCTCAAGCCAGCCAGCCCCCCATCCCCTGCCAGCCAACCCCACCAGCTGCTGCAGCCAGCCACTCAGCCGGTAGCTAGCTAGCCTCGCTCCTTCGGCCACGTTTGACCTCCCTTTGTTTTTTGGCGATCCAAATCTTAAAGGTAAGAGAAGATGGAAAAGAGGAGAAAAGGAAAGTAATTTTTTTTTATTCTTTTTATTCTATTATGATAAAAATAATAATAGTTTTTTTATCTCAAATACATCGTTCACATTATCATTATTTTCATTTATTACATAATTGATAATAGTGAAAATGTTATAGGATGACAATTATTTTCAATTTTGTCAATTTCAATCCAGTCATTTCCATTTTGTCTTTTTCTTTCTTACATTATTATTATCATAATAATAATGCTATAATTGCATTAACTTAAAAACCAAATTTCAATAAAGAATAAGGAATAAAAGAAGAACATAATGGAAATGAAGATAATATTTATTCCTAAGATATTGGCTAAATGATAACTTAAAATATCAAAATTAAATGCAGATTCAAAAATCGAACTGTCAAACTTCGGATCATAAAGAACAAAGGTACTTAGTATATGACAAATATTACTTTTTGCACTTTACTGCTGCTTAGCTTCGCTTTGAGCCAAATTCATATTGAAGCTTGGTTGGTTGTTCGGAACCAAGATAACGTGGTTATTACTGGAAAATGACATCAGTAACATTCGGAGTTGTTACTAGAAAATAACATCAGTAACATTCGGGATTGTTACTAGAAAATGACATCAGTAATATTCGGGATTGTTACTGGAAAATGACATCAGTAACATTTGGGGTTGTTACTGGAAAATGACATCAGTAACATTCAGGGTTGTTACTGGAAAATGACATCGATAACATTCGAGATTAGTTACTGAAAAATGACACTGGTAACATTCGTGGTGAGTTACTGGAAAAATGACATCAGTAACCTACATTTTGCGATAATACTTTTCACAGGAAATTGATTATTTATTTTACGCTATTGCCTTTTCCTGCATTTTATTACCTCTTTATTTTTGCTAATTGCATCTTTAAAATGTAATATTACTGTTTATTGCGGTACTTAGAGTATTCTCTATTTATCGGGAATTTCAATCCCGGTATTATTTTCTGTAGAATACCAGGTCACGTGCTTCTGGAAGAATATGCACAAAAACCTTAATTCTTAAAATTTCAATCTTGCTGATAGATCCACGACACTGTTTTGCTCTTTTTTTTGTGTACGAGGAGTACGATGAAGGATCATGTAATAATAAGAATATTTTTTTGTCTTTACATGTGTATCTATTATCTCTCAAATTACTCAATAGGATCCTGCTGTATGTGAACATCTGAATACCGGGACAGTTCTCGTTGAGCCGACATCGGGTCATCATAGAATACCTCTCCGATATTAAGTCGTTGGTAGACAATTGCGGTAGCTTGTTCCAAAATCGATAATGAAGATGCTATCCACTACACATTGAATGGACTTCCCTCCACTTACCAAGCTTCAAAACAGTTGTTCGAGCCAAAGTCACATCAATCAGCCTAGAGGATCTCTACTCCCTTTTATTTAGTGAAGAAATTAATGTCCAACAAGACTTTTACAAGGATATTATGCTCACAAATCTTCCCCCTGTCAGCAGCAATCAGCACCTCTCCCTATTCTCGGGCCATTTTCGAGGTAGGGGTAGACAAAGCAAAGGTCTCCGGTGCCAGCCACCACAACACAAAGGCGCCTCTCTCGGGTAGAGTACTGCTAGATCTCCCTACATTGAATGCCAAATCTGGTCACTCAGCTAAAGATTGCTGGCATAGGATGGATTCCAACTACTATCATTCACCAAATCAATTGTCGCATCATCCTGCTGCCCTACGCACAGACGAGTTGTTTGACCAGAGCTGGTACCTCGATTCAGGAAGTCACCAACGACTTCAGCAACCTATCCATGCCAAAACCTATCAGGGTAATGATCTAGTAACGATCGGAAATAGACAGGCTGTTTCGATCTCCAACATTGACAACGACATTCTCCCTACACCCAACCGCAAGTTTCACCTAAATCAACTCCTTCATGTTCCACAATACCAATATAACTTCCTTTTCATTCACAAACTAACATATGATAATTCTTGTTCCATCTCATTTTACTTATACGGGTTTACTATAAAGGATCTTCATACAAACATCCCTCTTCTTAAGGGTCGCTGCATTAATGGACTCCACACAATTCGAGTGTCACTAGAACCTCTGCATACAAGGCAATTATGCGATCCACAACTCCAATTGATTAACAACATTCATCTGCTTCTCATCATGCATTATTCAAGCTTCGTCAAAAGTACCACCTCATCTCCAGGCTCTACTTGCGTTAAAGCAAAACACTACAAATTTTCTTTTCCCAAATATTCCCATAGAAATTATGATATTTTTGAATTCTTACATACTTCAGTATGCGGTCTTGCCTCAATTATTTCAGTTTTGTGGATGATTTCTCACGCTTTACTTGGCTCGTCTTACTAAAGCAAAAATCTGAAACCATACACAAATTTATTCACCTCCAAAAACCCATACAATACCAATTTAATAAATGGATAAAAATACTCTACTCTGATGAAGATGGAGATTACAACTCAGCTATCTTCAATAATTTACAAAAGAACTTCGACATACACCATCAAATATCATATCCATATACTCCCCGACAAAACAAAGTTGCAGAATACAAATATCGGCGCATACTAAAAGCCACATGTGCTCTCCTCCAAACGGTTCAATTATCCAAAAGTTTATGGGCTCATGCCACTCTCACATCCATTTATCTAATCAACTGACTACCCTCTCCAAATACCCTCTCCAAATGCCTGCAAAATCTCACCCTTGCAAATTCTATACAAAACATGACCCGACTACAATCAGCTCCGGGCCTTTGGCTGTCTATGCTTTTCCCTTCTTCCTCCCACAAAAACAATCAAACTCGGTCCAAAAATCATCCCTTGCATTTTTCTAGGCTGCTCCCAAAATCACAAGGGCTACATTTGCTTCAATCCAAAAACCTCTACCTCTCTAATCTCCTGCCATATACAATTCATCGAAACTATATTACCCTTTCCCACGTACAATCAAACCACCGTCACTACACTCTCTACCCATCATCCAAATCCCACTCCGCACACTCTAGTCCCAATTTCAAACTCCTCATCCCACAACTCCATTGACCAAGAACTTCTCCAGCAACCAATCCCCTCCTTTCTACCTCACAATCATCTTCCCTTAACCAAGAACCTACTTTAGCAAAACAATAATCTACTCTCCCCACACATCTAATGCTCACTTGCCTCAAAACAGGCATCATAAAACCCAAACCATTCTTTAACCTCATCCACACAAAAACTCCCCCGGCACTTTAATCTTCTGCAAGAAAAGGGGACAATTTTATTGCTGCCAAACGATTTGAGTGGAAGTATATCACTTAAGAACATGAATAAATCATTTTAAACTACAAACCTTATGATATTTTTTGTTTGATATGTTCTTAAATTATACATATTAATCATATGGATTAAATTTAACATATTGTTTGAACTCACCCTCTGTAATCATCTGTCTCCGTGTTTACTCAAGTATTCTATCTTATTATGTTTGATTTTACTTTCCTATGCTGATAATTTTGTCACTGAATTTACTAGTTTTGTTAACGTACCTCTTTTTGTGTTACGCTGTACCACCACCAGAAAGTTTTAATCCCATTAATGGGTTGGATGCATGATTTTTTAGCCTATGCTCTTGCATGATAATATAAAATATTAACTCCTAAGCTTCAAGAATTTGAGAACCTTCCTATTAGCTTTTTCCATATAGTTTGGTCTTTTTCTCTTTTAACAAGGGAAATTTTAAAGCATCTAATGGTTGTATGCGATATGCCTAAACTATCTATATTGATTTTCCCTTAGATTATCATTCTTAATTGAATTGATTTCAGCCTTACTATGAAACCATTTCTCATCGTATTTTTTCATTATACCACTCAACAGCTTCAACATCCTCATCTTTGCAATACTTATTTTATCAATATGCTTTTGGTTTGCTGGCCAGCTTTCCGCCTCATATAACATAGTTGATCTTATGAATGTTCTATAAAACTTTTATTTAAGATTGTGTAGAATTTTTCGATAGCACAACACCCTATAAGTGCTCTTCCATTTCACCCAATTAGCTTGGACCGCATTAATCACATCAACTTCTTTTTTTCCTTCATTTGTATGTCGATTCGGGCATAATTCTTTTACCTCATTTCTGCAATATTAACGCAAAATTGAATCGCAGTGTAACAGTTTTTCACCTATTTTACTTCATGCCAAACACTGATAATTTCAGTTTACCCAAATTTTTTTTACTTTATACTGCTTTTATCTCATGCCAAACAACTTTTAATGAAACAAGAAATTTAACTACTCCACATTTGTGCTGAGGAGCAAGTTGCTGACATCCTAACCAAATGGCTCTTCACAGCTTGATTCAACAAACATCAGTCCAAACTCACACTTCAGCATAGGATGGCTTGTTTGCGGTGGGGGGATAATAACAATACAAACACATCACGATCAGTAATCTATTCACGATCTAACTGGACCATACACCAATTCCATGTACAGAACACTTTTATATATGAATGAAATCACTAATTCTTTTCTGCTCTTGTCTAACTCCCGCATCCTCTCTCTCTCTAGTGTTCCTCGTCTCTCGCTTGCCTTCTACACAGTGCACTCTCGTTCCTTGTTGCTATCCAGCTCACATACTATTGATTTAGGGTTTGGCGGGGATGCCCACCTTTGGTGGCCTTCGCTGTTTGGGTGCTTTTATGGTTCTTAGCGGCTACCTAGTGACTTCTTTCATTTCAATCTTTCTTTATATAATTTTTTTTCTGTTTGTTGGTTTCGCATTCTGGTTAGAATTTTCCTTGTAGCTTAACATGTCCTTATAGCTTTCTTGTTGTTGAGGATCTATGCCAAGCCCCACTCAACCTAAATCATTTAGAGAGGCCTTAGTGGTTTACGAGAACCCCTCGGCATCTCTACGGGTAATCCGGGATGCATCAATCTTGCTTGACTGTCCTAGGATCCTTTACTATGATGTGGAAATTGATTCTGTAATGACCCTAGCTCATTTATATGGTAAGAATTAATTTTGCAATATTCAAATTCGTTAAATCCTCCCGCAAATTTCAGTTTCTCATTAAAACTCCCGCTAAAATTCGATTTTTTAGTTTCAAATCTTTAATTTAGAAAGTTTTAAAATTTGTTTAAAGCTGAAATTGAAATTAAGACCTGTCATTAACGCATATTTAAATTAGTAAAGCATAACATCCTCATTTAGACTCATATTCAAGGCAAAAAAATCAGCTGTCTCTTTTTGAAACTGTTAAACCAATAACTCCCAGCTGTATTAGGAAGGAATGAATAGAGTAATTAAGAGTAATTGCCCATAATTTGCTGCTAATGAGCCTGAATAAATCGGACGTGCGTTACATTTGCACGTCCTATTTAATCGGAAGGAGCCGAAAGGCTCTCACCACTCGAGCAAACCTCCTCTCCTCTCAGTCGTTTGATCCTCACCGCACGGACGAACCGCACGGACGAACCGCACCCGACGGAAGCACTTAGCGGGAGAGCGAGCAACGGGTATTCGATCCTTGCCTGCGATCGACGACGGAAGCAGCAGTAGTGCCGCCGACGCCCCAACGCACTCGCACGATCCCTCCGTCTATGCGCCGATCCTTCGTCTCCTCTTCAGCTCGAGTCGGCGCCGATCCAGTGCATCCGATCGAGAGAAAGGTTCGATCTCCTTGCCCTTCTTCCTTACCTTCAGCCGATCGAGTGAAAATAACTGCCCCTCCAAGGGATAATAATCTTATGTATAATGAAAGTCATGTAATAAATTTTGGATATTGTTTACTTTAAATTGAGTGAATGTTATTTCTCATACTTGAATAGTTTTGGATGTTTGCTTAACTGTTATTTTATTATTTTATCTAACTGCCAATATGATCATGCGGAAAGATGCATCCGATGTTAATTTGGTTGTTACCAATCTGACATGGGTCATCACAGATTCTTTCTTAAAAGATTTTGATCTTATGCTCATTAGGAAGTTAACTGTGATCAGCCTGTATTAGAGCTGTTTTTGAAGATCATTCACCCGTTAAAATTATCAGGCATTGTTTATCTGAAACACCATGATAAGTGCAATGTTATCTTTCTATTCTCTAATGAATATGATTATGTAAGGGTGTTTGCTAGAGGGGACTATAATATCAATAATTTGGCTATTAGATTTGTCAAACGGTCACCTCTTCTTGATGTCCCCGTTAACCCCGTATTATGCATGTTTGGATCTTTTTGTTTGGGCTGAGGTTGCACTTTATTAACCTTTCTACTTTTCGTCCCATTACTAAAGTGGTTGGTAGTTCGCTGCACATTGACAGAAACACTGAAATGAAAAACTTTTATGCCCCTTGGATGTTTGTGGAGTTGATGCAACTCCTTGTAAGGCCTAAATACAGCATCAGGCAATGTCGAGAATAAAAAACTCTAACTTCCTTGTTGGAAAACATGCTAGCCTAACATCTAAAATGACATTCCCCATAATGCCTAAATTGCTAGGCGGGAGGTGGGCTCAATAAATCATGTGGTTTCTGTTGTAGATACATTTTTTTAAGGGGAATTGAATATTGTTGCATTCGATGTTGAGTCCTCCAATGTAAAATCTTATAAAGCAGCTGTGGAGCTTACAAGAAAGCTAAAGTTTCCTCAACCTAATGATTATCCTGGGCAAGACATCGGGTGGCTATTGCTCCTCCCAATTCTGAATTCTTTCAATGGCTGTCTTTGTGCACTTGAAGGGGAATTGAGATCAAATTCTGCTATTGAAGTTAATTTTTAGTAATGAGGATTGTATTATTATCAATCAAACTAACTCCAAAAAAAAAAAGGGAAAAATAAAATTCTATTCCAAATCCATATAACCTCAGGAAATCTCAATTCCCCAATTGTGATCCATATTTAATATGCTCATATAAAATTATAAAGGTGTTAGCAACGGCTCTTCAATCAATAAGCCTAAACCTATAATTATTTATTATCATGTTAGCCTGGTTGTAATCATTGAACCTAAAATGTAGTATAAGTTTTGTAAGAAAATCAAAATGTTCAAGGGGATTGGCTAATTGCAATAAAGTAGTCTAAACTTTATGGAATAATGTTTGGCAATTAGAGGTCTTGACAGACTGCAAACAAATTTTCCATTAAAATTCTTTGGATTTCAAATAGATTTGAGAGATGATATGTGAAATTTCCTTAATGAATTTCAGAATGAGAGTAATCCTTTTTTTAGTTGGTTGGAGGAGATTTCAATGTGCCTTTTGAAGTTTTGAATCCTCTTTGCGGAATCTGGGAGGCTAGGCACCAATTTTTGTGTGGTCTTAATGGTAATAAACTTGCTCTTCTATATAGAATCCTCTTCACACATCATTGGTTCAAATATTTTGTTGATAGCACGGTGTTTGATTATAAGCCTAGTTTGAGAAATTTAGAACTATGGGTAACTAGTTATTCATATTCCATTATGCGTCGATCAATCATAAAGGATTAGATACAATCATTTATGATTCTTGGAATTTTTTTGTTCAAGACTTTAACCTTTTTAAGTTTGGTAAGGAAGAATTTTATTATACTTTGAATAAATACAGTTGTAGCAATATTTTTTAAATGGTTTTTTGCGTCTGATTCATCTGTGGAAAACAAATGTAATATTAAAGCATCTCAAGCCAAACTTATTTAACCTCATGATTATAAATATTGAAATCGTTGTTTGAGGACAAGTGCCATTTGCATTGAATTCGAGAAGGGGATAAACACCAAAATTTTCTATGCCTGGATTCGCAAATGTTTGAGTGCTTAACAAAATTAATAAAGGAAGATGCTACCCTCGCTGGTGATGAGATCGATCGTCTCTTTGCCGAGAGTCAAGTGTTTTGATCATGTGAGCTATCATTCAAACCTGGCAGGTATCTTGGCTTTAATGAGGATGACTACTGATTGGAATATGATTTTGATTTTTGGGCATTGATTTCAATGATTTTATTTGTAGAATAAAAATCCATAAATAGGGAATACATGAAATTCAAAACTTCTATTCCAAAACTTAACTGTGTGTGCCTCGAAAAGAGATTGGTTGGTCTATACTTGGGTGCTTCGTTTTTGTTTTTATGAAAATAAAAAAGCATGGTGAGGCAGGGCTTTGAATGCGGTAGTGCGGCATCATGTGGCAATGTTGGAAGCGCATCATTAAGTCAAGTAATATACACTATGTTCTAATCACGAAACTGTTTAATTTTGATCAAGCATAGGATTCTTTTCTTCATATTTGTTTGTGGCACACAGTTTTACCCCATCTCTCTCGACTGCAGTGCCAATTTTCTTTTATGCATAAAGGGCAGAGACTTCGTCATATAAAAGGAATTCATTTGTGCGTTAGCATGATGAATTTTGCTACACTCTTAGTTCTTCTTATATTCTCCCAATATTCTTACTCCATCTCTGTTAGAGGCAATGTTGATGTAGGGCGAAAACATTCACTATTGGCAGCATCCTATATAAGATTCGTTACATCATTTGGGCAGCCATTGGCTGTGTGAGAATGGGGTTGAGAGATGCTATTTATTTGATAAATTTTGAAGACTTGAATGTTTAACAGTTAAATAATAATCCCTACCTATAAATTTTTAAAAGTTTTTAAATGATCATGAAATGACGATGATTATCAATAAATATTCAATCCACTCTTTTAATTAATCTAATTATCATCTTATCATCTATTTTGAATAAAAAATTTAATTAATCAAAGATATTTTTGCATATATGTGTGATTATTAAATTTATATTTTTATCTAAAAAAACAAAAATTAAAATAAGAATAGTTTAGATATTTCAAAATAATGTAATGCAATAATAAAAAAAAAATAAATGATTGTACAATCTTATGCAGTACAAGTCATAATTAGTAGAATATGTTTTCAAATTTCTTCTAAAAATTATTAGTTGTATCAATATTTTAAAAACAAGAGCATTAAATTAGATATTTTTATGAGAAATATTATTTAGATTTGTTGTTGTCACTTAAAAAATTTAATGAAATTTGTGTATTATTTTAATATAAAATTTAAAAATAATATTTATTTTTTTAATATAAATAAATAAATATTAATGAAATAATATTTAAATTTTATTAGAAATTTTTTGGAATGACATACAGTAATTATTTTCTCTACTTTTATAGCCTAAAAAAATATAAATTCTCTAGTTGACTGTATGAAACGGACTTCCTTTTTTTTCACTCCAAAGCGTGCGTGAAAAACACCGAAACGGAGGAAGAGGCCGTTTCGGAGGCTCTCTTCCTTCGTCTTTCGTCTCAAAGCCCTATGTATTTATATATATCGACCAGCCGCCGCGGAAAATCATTAGTCCACTGCCATCGCCATGGACGCAGCAGCAAAGCTCCCTCGTCGCTCATCTTCAACACCTCGCTTTTTTATTCTACCCCCGACCTCCTTAGCCTCTCTCCATCATCGTAAGCACCATCATCCAAACTTACGGATCTTCTTTTTCGCCGCCTCCTTGATCACATTCTTCCTCTACCTTCTTCTGCTTTCGACAAGGATCGGTCCCTGTTTAAGCATCGTCATCGACGCCGGGAGCACAGGAACTCGGATCCATGTCTATGGCTACACGATTTCTCCGGAAACAATGCTTCCCTCGATCGATCGGTCGCAGACGTGGGAGATGAATGTGAGTCCAGGACTTTCGTCTTACTTGTCAGACCCGGCGAGCGCAGGATCTTCGCTGTTAGAACTTCTGGATTTTGTAAAGAGCAAGGTTCCAGAGGATCGGTGGGGCGATACGGAGATCACGTTGATGGCAACTGCAGGCCTCCGATTGCTTGACCCTGAAGTTAGGGAAATGATTCTGAATTCCTGTAGGAGAATCTTGACAGCTTCTGGATTTCGGTTTAGAGACGAATGGGCCAGCGTGATCTCGGGCTCAGATGAAGGGGTTTTTGCCTGGATTGCTGCTAACTACGCTCTGGGAAAGCTGGGAGGAGATCCTCAGCAGACCGCCGGAATAATTGAACTCGGAGGGGCTTCTGCTCAGATAACGTTTGTTACTTCTGAAACCTTACCATCTCAATTGTCGCACATGGTAAATTTTGGGGGAACTTCTTACAGCCTTTACAGCAACAGTTTCCTTGGTCTCGGCCAGAATCTGGCACATGAATCCGTCAGGAAATTGCTTGGTTCCGGCAAGCTGAAATCCACTGGAAGGATGTATCCTGATCCATGCTCTCCTGGCGGCAACTTTTCGGAATGCAAATATGCTTCGTTGATGCTGTTGCAAAAGGAGAAAGACGGAATTTATATTCCTAAGCTGCAAGGTAGATTCTTGGCAACTGAGAATTTCTTTTTCACCTCAAAGTTCTTTGGGCTGGGTCCTGGGCCAATTCTATCAGATTTTGAGTCAGCCGGCCGGCGTTTCTGCGAACAAGATTGGATGGAACTCAGAAGCAGATACCAAATGCTGGAAGAGGAAGATTTCTCGAGGTATTGCTTCTCTTCAGCATATATTGTGGCTCTTCTTCATGACAGTCTTGGGATTTCCATGGTGGATAAAAGGCTATGGTTTTCAAATGAGGTGGGAAATATCCCACTTGATTGGGCTCTCGGCGCTTTCATTATGAAGGCTAAGGAGCGCCAATTGGGAGCGCATAGCGAATTTCTCGCACTGCCTAGCTTCTTCTTATTAATCTTACTCTTGAGTTTTGCGGTTTGGTTGATTCTGAGATTGAGAAAACCACCAGTGAGAACTGTTTTTGATTTGGAAAAAGGGCATTACATTGTAACTAGAATCAGCAGGTGATGCAAGTGTCTAATGCCCATTTTTATTGAAAGGTACGGTTTTTTTTGGTTGGAGATTATAAAAAGAAGGAACTCTAACTAGAATAAATAGAATGAGAGAAAGAGCAATAAATGGGGAGGTTGTTATGGTATCTGAAAAAAAGGTTAAGATCCTTTGGGTCACTCTGTAAGATTAAGAAAAATTATTGTGGATGCATACTCCTCTCCTCAATTATCAAATAAATGAAGTTCTGACCGGTCAACATGATTTGGCTCCTAATGCACAATAAAACCTATGTACGTGTCTCCTTTTCACCCTCTGATCGAACTATGCACCATCATAATTGCTCTACAGATAACCCACTGAAAATTCCATTTATTCAAACCCGATAAAATTTATATGCAATATGCTTTCAATTTTGGAAAGCTTATAATAATTCAATACAATTATAACAATTTTTATACTTTAATAAATATCACATATCAATTACTTGTGCCAATATAAAATTAAGTGAAATTTGAAAATTTAATATTTTAAATAGAAAAATATTATACTTATACAAGAATATATATAAAAAAGTATCAAGATTAATATATATATTTTTTTATATATAGACTTCACCAAAAAAATATATTCATCAATAATTTACTTATATATTAAATATTTTTGTGTATATGAAACAATAATCTTTTAAATATTTTAATGATTGAATATTGATGTCTCTATCTATTTCTTTGACATGCAGGAAGACGGGTGAAATTTTACAATTTTACAGTGTTAACATTTTACGCGACTTTGAGCCTGTTGCGTAACGAATTTTCGGCCAAATTGACCGAAATTGCATTTTTAGAGAAGGAAGGCAGCATTTTCGCCAACGCGTTGCCGAGCCAAGAGTAGTTGGATCTGCACGCGGATCTCCCTCAGCAGCATGCTGACGCAGCTCCGGGGAATGAATCCCGGTAGGGCGTTCAAACTGAAATAAACAACTACTAGTTTGGTGAGATTGAGGATGGATCGGGGTAGCTTGTCGGATAAATCATTGAACGAGAGCTGCAAGATCCTCAGATCAGGGATTTCGGTCAAGGTCCCGATAGGGTTCTTGCCGAATAAATTATTTTTCGAGGGATTGAGATCTTGGAGAGAAGAGCAGAGGGAAATGTCGCGGGAGAGGGGTACGACGAAATGGCTCGAAGGAGGCTGAGAGCGGCGAGTCGGCTGCATCGCGCCAATCTCGTCGGAGGAGAGATCAAGAAAGCAGATGCTGGCTGGGTTCAGCGAGCATGAATCGTTCGAATCAAATGAAATAGGAAAAAAAAAATCAGGGGGTGGCTTGTCTAACTAATGGATTAGTTACTCAAAATACCACATTATTTAATTCAAAAAATAAATTTCAAAGTTATTTAAAAAAATTAACTAACACCAGTAAAATAATCTTGCACTTAAATTTTTAAATCTCAACACAAATGTCAAATTTATATCAACTAATTAGTATATGGTTGTAACAACTTGAGATTGTTATTACTGTGATAAGATTAGATCTTAATTCTATTTGATTAAGTAAGAAATCAGAATTCTTGTCTAAATCAAGTAGATCAAACAAAAAAATATCATTAATAGAGCATAATTTAAGTATCATATTGCATAAATTTAAGTGCAATTAAGATTATAATTTATGGTAAATTATTTATAAAATTTTAACTTTCAAAACCAATATAAAATAAAAAAGTATTGCTATATAGCTCCTAAATATTTCATAAAATATATTGAATATTAGAATTTATGGAGTTAAATAAAATAAGTTTTTTTTATTAAATTTACTTTTATTTATAGTGCTCATAAAAATATATTTTTTAAATCTTAAATTTTAATCATTCATATTTTTTGGAAGGTATTTTGGAGTTAAGTAATATTTTTCAAAATAAAATATGATTTGAAATCCAAAATATTTTATATAATTGATTTCAGCATCAAATAAAAATGATAAGTTTTAATATTTAAGTTACCTCATTGGTTTTTAAAATAATAAATAATGCATTATTTTTCAAATAATTATATATCTCAGCGTCTCAGCACAATTAAAATATCTAAATTAAACTGAATAATTTTTCATATATATTTTAGCATGCAATAGTTATGTTTTAAATTCTTAAAACCATCATCTAATTATTCCTTTTATAACAACATGCCAACAAAATAATTAAATATAGATCATTTATTGTTTGATAAAAATAGGAGCAGAAACTTAAGTAAAAAAATAATACTAGCTTAGTAAGAATCTAAAGCTTAACTGTCATACGGATAATTAACCAAAACATTTTATTATTATTAATTTTTTGTTATTGTTCTTTGGAATCTTTCAGTTCTAACAGACGTCCCGTTTCTTTCTTTTTAACTCTAGTAAAACTGCAAGTCTTTGTCACAGGGGAAGATAAAAAAGATGAAAAAAACAATGGCAAAGGGCGAATCCGTCACGTGCGGGTTCTGGTGCTGTAGAGAGGCTTCTCCTCCGTTTTATTCCGATTCGTTCCATTAGAATTTCTCAGAGTTCAATGAACGAAGACGTGTAAAACCTGCCAGGTGAGCGCCGCCGCTAGCTCGCTGTTCTTCTTCCATCTCTCTTTTTTTTTTTCTATCAATTTCTTTCTTTAAAACCTAATCTTTTTTGGTGACCAGATCCGTCAACTTTAGTTGCAGCTGTGAGTTAACTTAGTCGTCCATTGTAATATTGTTTGGGGTTTAGTTTGATAAACTGTATACAATTATTACTTGAAATCTTGCGTAGAGTATTATATTTCCTTTGAATTGTGCGTACCTGCCTGTGTGGTCGTGCTATTGATTGACTTCTTGCGCCCTCTTTATTTCAACGTTTCTTTATTGAGATTCACCAAATGCAGGTTTAGAATATTTAGGGGATATGGGCGGATGTGGAGGTTCATTCTGCTGCCGCCGCCGTCTTTAATTCTCATTTGTAGTTCACAGCGCCTCTGCCAAAATACCCTTTTCTTGATTTTCTATCCTCTCTTTCTCCGTTCAATGTTCTCAAAATCGATTTTTTTGGGATAAGCTTGCGAAGTGATTCCGTTGCTGGATCTCTTTTTGGTGAGATTCTGTTACAGTACTTGATATTGATGGGGGGCAAAAATTCCTCAGAGTCAAGGAGAAGGGCCATCAGCCGCCCCTCTTCTTTCAGTCATCAGAACCACTCCCAAGATCACCAAGGGAGTTATCCCTACTCCAGTGAAATGCCATATTCTCAGAATTATTCTCCTCCTTTTGCTCCTCCTCAAATTTATCATACTTCAGCTGAGGCCTACCCTCCCAACCAGTCTTTTTCAGCTTCACATGCATACCCTCCAGAAGGATACCACCCAAAGCCTTCGAATTATCATCAACCATCTCAGTCACAATCCTCTTCTTCTGCTTCGTCAACCACAACGCCTCAATTGCCCAGGCTGGATAGACGGTATTCCAGGATTTCTGACAATTACAAGTCCTTGGATGAGGTATATGTCTTCTTCATAATTATTTATTTATTTTTTAGTAGAATTATTTTTTATTTTTTTATCAAAATCTGGGAAAATACCTTTGCATTGTGCTTCTTTATACTGTCTTGGCCAATACTGTTTAACATTTTGTGGTTTTGGTTGTGAATTCAAGTAGTTTACCGTAATGCTTTATCATTGTGTGTTTTGAGATGTTTGTGGAAGGCTAAATAATTCTTCTTCCTAAATGAACTTGATAAAATGGAACAGTTCGAAAAAGATGTATATTTATACTATGCCGGACTCAAGACACAACCTGTGCCATGTGCTTGGTACTCTATGCTTAGCCAAGAATAGTGATCTTTCCCCAATGAATGTGTTTTAGAAAGACACTCTAATGCTTGAGTTTGTATTAGTGGGTTTGGAAGTATGAGGAAAAATTATGAAAGAAATTTGTCTCCGCTCCCTCTAAACATATGAAAATGAAGTGAAGAATGAATTTGGCTCTATGGGAGTTGGCATGAATTTCAAAAATATACTTGTAGTAAAGCATTTTGGATGATCTGCACTATATCGATTCCACCCGAGAAATGATAATTGCTCAAGATCCAATGCTGCGGCACAGTCTAGTAGATGGCCTATTCAAGTAATGAAATGAAGCATAGTAAGCAACTCACGAATGTCATATGATAGAAGGAAAGTTGCAATGCATGCATAACTCCACAAAGTATACTAGAAATCATCCTACTAGCTGTTCAATATAAATGCATGAATCGAACATGCTAGTTTTAATTTTTAGGAAAAGCACAAACATTGAAATTAGATATATAAAATTATAAAAAATTTAGTTAATAAATGATTGAAGCAGTAATAAACTTCTTAGGATTTTTCGAAGAGACATTAAAGTGATAATCTCTCTTGGTTGGAGAGAGGATTCTGATCTGAGAAATTAGTTACTATGAATAATGTGATGCAAGTGTATAGTATGTGATTGGGCAATCTGGATTGTATCCCTGTCGGTACATGCAACAATTTTTACATTATAATTAAGAGATACAAAATGATTAAATGCACCCCAACCACTAAAATAAAAAATGGTGTTGCAAAGTGGTTAAAATGTTGAAATGAGAATAATTATTTGTGAAAAAGGTATAAAGATGATATCTTATGTATTAGTTGGATAATCCACAACTGCCTGAATGGGATTAGGTTCATTCTAGGGTATTTCTAGTTTGGCTGATCTAGGTGATGCTGTAACTGATAAAAGCTGATTTATTGGCTATGATTCATACTCCATCTGATGTCTAAAGAAATATCTAAAAATTGGAGAAATTGGCTGATTCTCTATCAAGGGGAAATTGGCTGATGCTCTATCAAGTTCTGTGTAAGAACGTAAAGCCAATAATGCAAGATATTTCAAAGAATGTAATAGTAATAATAATAACAATAATATTAATATTAAATAAAATAAAATGCATATTCTCATAGTGAGATGAAGAGCAAACATTAGAGGAGACATAAGGATATTTGATAATTACCATTGCGTCTAAGTATTTTATGATAAATTGCACCATCGCATGAAATGAGGAGAATGTGTATGTAATTCAAGAGAGATGAAGATATTTAGTTCTTACGGTGCTAATAGAGAAGCAATATAAAAGAGATAACTTATCATATGTTTGTTAAGAAAGGCCTAGGTCATCGAGGCCGTTTTTAAACAGACTCTAAGAGAGAGGGAGAGAGCTCAAGCTTCTGACTCTATGAATAAGGGGAAGAGCATCTATGGGAGTGGTCTAAGTGAAACCAAACTTTCTAGCAACCATGTTGGAAACTACCTGTTCAAAATCACATGCTCATAATGCTAATGACAGTCATCCAAGTTTGATATTGATCAAATTTTCAATAATCAATAAATAAAAGCTCGAAACAATAATGAAGGTCAACCCCCATCTCAACTGAAATTGTAAAATAATGTCCATACTATGAGGGATCTGTAGAGGTCTTTGAAGAGGTCAACAATTTAATAAGGCATAAAGAAGAATATATGGATTTGATTCTTATCTATAGTAACTATAACACATGCTCTCTACAATAATAGAGGAAAAACTTTCTTTTAGTATGATATAAAGTTTGCTTAAGGTAACTAATTGCGCTGACTATTTGATTATCCGGGTATTCTTGAATATAACATTATGGAACATCTATGTCCTGACATCGTAAGATAGGGGTCGTACTGCCATCAATGAATTCTTGAAATATGCGTGCCAAAATAGTAGGTGCTTATGAAGCCCTCTCTCCTTGGGCTATCAGATTAGTTATTAGCAGTGTGCTAGGACAAAAAACTCTACTCCTAGTCAATAAAACAAAGTAACATACTCACATGAAAATGAAACCAATCATGAACATTTCTTTATTAATGCCCCCAACCAAAATAAAATCAAGCTCTTTATCTAATGCAAGCTTAAAGAAGACCCTACAAAATTTTAGTCATATGTACACCAATGCCAAATGGGTTTTGAAGGCATGCAAAGGCTATAAATAGCTCTGCATAGAAAACCTTACCCAAAAATTTAGTGATATAGTTGTGCGACAATTTCTATTCTTATTAAGATTTGGAACAATACCCTCACCGTAAGGAATGCTATGATGTGGTAGACTAGAATTATACAGGGCCTGATTGATTTGAGTTTAAGATTCTTAAAAATTTTAAGAAGTGCTAACCTAAAATAGATTGATTATTAAGCTTGCTATGTTGATATAATCCTATTGTGCTAAAAATTGTTTGGTTCATGTTTAAGATTACTATTTATGTAAGATTATCAATATAATTAATTAATTAATTAATTACATTATAGTTACAATTATAATTAACTAGAATTAATAATTAATAAAAGTAATTTTAATTAAAATTGATAATTAATGATAATACTTTTTTACTTACTAATTTTTAATTGATATTACTATTGATAATAATTAAAATAATAAATTATTAATATTAATATTGGCTAATTATTAGTAAATTACATTTAATTTTTATTAATAATTCATTAATACTTTCTCATTAATATTAATAATTAATTACAAATTACAAATTAATAATTAATAAGTAGTGATGAATAACTATTTTGTCAAAATAATTTCAGGCTGAAAGTTACTCTCGACAAGTACTTCTCTCCAATTTGCTGCAACATACCCACTATTGATTGGTTAGTCAACAATTGTTAGTTGATGAGGTGGCTCAACAACATAATAAGCCAATTCTTGAGCCTTAAACTTCTGTGGTTTCTCTAGCTTCAAGTAAAGTTTAAAGCAGGCAATGATGCCATGACTCAAAATTTTGTAATTATTTTAAAACTTGGGAAGGTTTAAATGCACAACTTTCTGCTAGTGTGTATCAATCCATAATAAAAAAACTCTAAAGATGGATACAATTTTGGGACACGTTTTTGGTGACAATGCAAACATAATTCTCATTTGATGATAAAAAAAAAAAACATGTAATGATCAATCAACATAATGGATTATGCACTGCTGAGGCTGAAAATATGCGAGGCCTTGTGAATGCATACCATAAAAGGTTCACCAAATGAAATTTTTTGGATAAGGGAACTTTCAAAAAGGCTTGACAAGCTTTCAAGTTTTTATCTTCGAAAAAAGTAAGGCCTACTTATGGAAGAAGCAAAGCCTTGCATGCATGATTAGTTGAATAGTGATATGGTGAGACCAAGGCCGCTATAGGGAGGAATGTCATGATTTTTATCTAAACATGGAGAATCCTTAACATCGAACACCTTGTGGGCATCAACAATGCCAAAGGAGAAGAATTTGGAGTTTCCCCTGCCAATGCATCACAAGAACCCAAATGATTACCAAAAGTTCCCTTGTTATAGAGATTGCCCAAATACTTTGCAAGCTTTGGAGGGCCAAAAATTGAGAAAGCCTAACGACATGCTAGTGCTAGTTTGCAATGAATTATGGATGTTTACTTCTACCTTAAAAGCTATCAAATTGGCTGGAACAATCATTAATGACGATGGGTATTGTTCGAATGAGGAATCAGAAAAGCCATCATAATATGTTTTTACATGTATATAATATATATATATATATATATATTTATATTTAAATACACACACATGTATATGTATATATTCGGAATATAATCATTTGGATTTTATACAGATATGGAGTTTGGTGACATCTAACAAACTAATATAGAAAAAAGAAACAAAACAAAAGGACAAATAGAAAAAAAATTAAACGACCAATAAAATTTCATAAGAGAATCTTACAACGAGGTCTCAATAGATGCAAATAATACTAAAGGAGAGAGGAAGAGACGCGAAGCTAGTGATCTCCCATCGATGAAATCAACGTCAACTTCTTTTTCTAAGGTTGTAATTTGGCCTATTTGAGTTGGATCATGTCTTTTTTTTTTCTTTTTGTCCATGAGAAGTTTTCAATATCATCATAGATACTTTGTAGTCGTACCACCCGATTCATAATTTCCCCTAGAGCCACCCCCATCAACTGAGGAAAGGGATGGTTGAAGAATCCTCCAACATAGCTCTTCTACCTAGATCTATTGGAATTTCATATAGATTTTATTGGAACAAATTCGTAGATGAAGGCATCATCACCCTGACGTTATGAGAAAGATCCTCAGGGTATGCCCCCTCGGCACGTTTTCTCAAAACTACACGTGCAGACAAGACCTCACCTCAAAGTCTATATGGTGAGACCACCTCATAGTCAGATAAATCTGCCCTTGAGCAGGTATCAATGGTGCCCGACGACATAACAACATCCGCATGATTAGGAGGATCAGCCATTGCTACTGAAATCGATGGAACACCCGCAACATCCCCCTTCAATTGGACATACACTTGTTTCTTTGATGTAAACACCCCAAAACATGATAAGTCCCCGCCTCTTTGCCGATATCAATGGTGTCCGACGGTAATGCAGCCTGACTATCAGCCACTACGTTGGCCCATGCACCTGTTGCAGGGCTAGGAGGATCAATCATTGTTAATCTCCCACTTGTATCATTAGCCTAAATCGTGCCACCCGATGTTCCATCTACATTGACTAGAGGATTTAAGCCAGTGTCAACCACCCCCGAAATAGGTGGAACATCCACCACATCCCCAACAAATTGGTTGGAAGTGCCTGGCCCATTCGCAATCAAATCTTCTACCAAGGGTGATTGTTTCCTTTTTGAGATGTACACTTATTTTTTCTTTACTACTTTAGGAATGTCCTTCGTCTGTAGAGTTTGTTTCTAAGCTGGGGTGAAGTTTGAAACAATGTGCTCATTATGGCTAATAGTAAAATGATGTGAAATAAATTAGAAGATTCTCAAAAATACATTCTTGAAAATATGAAGTTTAAAACACTGTTTCATTATAGCTAATAGTAAAACAATGTGAACAATAAATAAGAAGATTCTCAAAAACACATTCTTGAAAACAGCCCTATTCTTTCCAATTCAAATTTTAGATTCATACTGTTCAGTTAAATTCATTTTATTAATACCCGAGCACAGAAGGTCGAAGTAAATTAGCTGTTAAAGAATCAACTCTTGAAGACTTACCAAATTATGTTTCCAATGCAAAAAGAATAGTGTGTAATCAAGTGGAACTTAAGGAATGAAAAATTAATCCATATTGGAACGATGGGAGGTTCTCATTCTGGATCAAATGTCATTGTCCATTTTAAAACTTTTATTGGACAATTTTCAATGAAGTAGAATCCTTTAGTGAAGATTCAAGAGTAATTTGCTTCATTAGAGAGCTTGTTAAGCACATGAAGTGCATCAATTAAACCAACATGAGGATCACCAAATAAACCTATATTATTAATAAATTTTCTAATAGCAACTATGGGAGGTTTGCCATTTGAAAATATTTCCACAAGGGCATACTCAAAAGGCTTAGCTAGAGTTTGTATTTTCGCTTCAGAGAAGGCAAGTTTACCTTGTAGAGTAACAATAGGATTGATACCGATTAACTCTCTCGAGGAGGTGTTTGTGAAGGTATCACAAAAGGATTTTGGAGCTGAAGAGCACGCCACACGCCGGGGATGGAGATTAGGAAGCAGCACACCCTGGCAAAGAGGGGGTCAGACTTGCTCCAGACATCACCTTAGCCATCGACGAAATCGCTCGACGTCAACAACTGCATGGGTTTTGTCACGCTCCGCATCGTTCTCCGAGATGTATATCATCTGATAAATAATAAAAAAAGATACATATGAGTTGATGGTTACATTTATCATTCTAATCTTACAAATCCAAAACCCAATCCCAAAAAAAAGGGTCCCAGGGTTATCATAAAAGGTTTGTTAAATAAAAAATCACAAACAAAATCAAAATCATAAAGAAAAAGGATTATGCTAGTAGTGTTGCTGAAAATAATTTGATCACAATCAAAAAGGCCGTAGTATCTTCAGAATTGAGCATAAATGGCTAAGAATTTAAGCATGTCAACAACCTGGAGCGTCAGGTCCATATAGCAGTAGGTGGTGAGCTGCTAAAATTTTTAAGCCAAGGAAGCAGGCATTGCATAGAGAAATTTAGACAGGTAAGCATTTTTCCATACCAACATCAATAACCATCTCTTTAGTCCCTCGGTGAAAATGCACTGAAAATTTAAAATATCCATATAATCGAAGGTAAAGCAAAAGAGTGAGCCCAGAATTTCCAACAAAGCCATCCAACGTAGGACTCCAACATCCAACATTTTTGGGTCTGATACCAAATGGACAGGTAAGGTCCTTTCAGATGGCACGATTCAAAATGATACCATAAAAAGTATGATAACCAAACATATTACTAATTTCAAGCCCGAGAACACAGTTAACATCCAGATTATAAAGGCTACTCAGCGTTTTAAACATAGATATCATAATACCATACCAAACTCAGTTCACGTCAACATTAAAAAGGAATCTCAGCATTTTAACATTAATGACCGACAAATGCATCATAAAAGTAGCAGAGTTATTGCTATAGAACCATTCCATGCACAGATCACAGACTAAGATTAGAATAATTAAATAGCAAGTTAAAATTATTTTTATGAATGTTTCTCCAATTAAGATGTTTAACCGAGCTGGCATTAATAAGCAAGGCAACTTCAAGAAAAATTTTATTTGTGATTTTATAAGTATTAAAAGCATCTTTGTTATATTTCGCTTTATTCCTAGCATTCCTAATTTTCCAAACCCTTAAAGCATTACTAAGATTACTTACATGTAGGTTTTTAGAATTATAATTATCGTTATTCTGCCTCTGCCACAGCACATTAATACAGGAAAAATAGATTGGGTCTTGATAGAGATTCAAATAATTTCAAATATAAAGACTATGATGATTGAAAATCAACACATGATTTAAAGATTCAATATTATTGTAGCATTGGCATTTAGAGGATAAATGATAACCTCTTATTTGCATCACTTCATTAATACTAATGAAGTTTTTCGTAATTCTTCAAATGAAGATGCTAAGATAAGTTGGGATGAGATTATGCCAATATCATGGAGCGATGTTACACAACATTTCTTCTGCAAATGTTCCTAGCAGCCTTAAGATTGAATTTATTATTAACTACAAGATCAGAGGAAGCACTCTTAACATTGTTGATTTTGGGTGTTATAAAAAGGATAGTGTTGAGGATATTATTAGGGAGGATGGAGTTAAGCATTCTTTCATTCCACCCATTATTAGAACTAAAGCATTCAATAATGACCAACTTGGGCTGAGTGGAAGCACAAAGGTAACCAATAACATCAAGGTCTGACCATGATTAAACCAAAAAGATGAGTTATCCAAATTATCCCAAAAAACAGATTTTTTATAGTTTCCCTAAGACTTAGTAATCTTTTCCACAATATGGAGTTAGTGATTTTAGAATTTACTAATATAGGGTGTATAGTAGCACAATTAGCTTTAAAAATGGAAGTTCAAATAGTATTGGAGGTTCTGAATTTTCACTATAGCTTTAAGGATAAAGCAGAATGGAGGTCATTTAACCCTCTCAACTCTAACCCACCTTCAAATGGGAAAAGAAATATCATTCTAAGAGGACCAAATCATTTTAGTCCCTCTTTCATTTGCGCATAGGAATTTGTTAAAAGTGTTTTAATACGAGTGAAGATCTATTTGGTAAAAGAATTGACTTCCAGCCATTATAAGGGATAGTATTTAAAACATATTTCAGCTGAATAAGCCTACTCCCTTGAGAAAGAAAATTATGCTCTCAACCCCTCAACTTAGTATGATGGAGTCAAAGAACTCTTTGTAAACCAAATTTTGATTGTCCTTTGAAATGAGGGACTCCAAGATACTTAAGAGGGAATTTACCTTGCTTGAAATCCAAAGTATTGGTGATGATAAAAATGAGGATGATAGGGGCTTTGCCATTAATAAAGAATTGGGATTTTTTGATATTGAAGTTTAGGCCCGAATCTTTTTCAAGCCGAGTAAGAATGTTTTTAATTTTAGTGATGTTTCTTTTTTCCCATTAGTAAGTAAAATGGATAAGATTATCAGCAAAAGCTAAATGAGACGGTATGAATTTTCCACTAATATTAAAGTGAGTTTTATTTTCATTCGAAATTTGGTTGTTAATATCGACGAACTAACAGTTCATGGCCAAAATGAAAAGAATAGGAGAAAGTGAATCACCTTGCCTAAGGCCCTTAATTTTTATTGGTAAAAGCCATTCGGGGACTCATCAATCATGATAGAGAACCAATTATTTTCAATTAAACATTGAATTTTGTAAATAAAAGTTGTCAAAACCATAGGGCTTGAGGACTCTGGCAAGAAAATTCCAATCAACTTTGTCAAAAGCTTTTTTCTGATCAATTTTTAAGACCAGTTTATGGCCTCTCCTTTTTTTTCTTAAGACTGAAATATTTCTTGGGCAGCCAATATATTGTTCTGAATGTTTCTATCTGGAATAAATCTATATTGATTAGGTGCAATGATATTGGGGAGCAAATATTTCAATATATTAGCCATAATTTTAGAGATAATTTTAGAGATTATTTAGAGATAAATCAAGATTGAATTGAGTTCATCACTTACAAATCTGCTCATTGGGTATAAAAGAAAAGGCAATGTGAGAATTTTTGGAAGAAGGAAACTGCAAAAAATTATTTGATGTCATTAAATATCTTCTTTGATGATGTGCCAACATTTTGTAAAGAGCTCGCCAGGGAAACCATCAGGACCCGGGCAAGTGTTAAGCTTTAACGATTTAACAACTTTTCAAATTTCATTTTCCTCAGTAAGGTCATTAAGCATAAAATTGTTAGCTTCATTAATAGTGCATGACGTATTTATGAGATTAAAAGATGGAAAGACATTGACATATTTGTTATAAAGCTTTTGATAAAAGCTGATAGCACGATAAATGTTCTCATGGATAGTATAGTTCACCCCTTTATGGGTAGTAATATCATCAATTTTATTAATGTCGCATATTATTGACCCAATTATAATAGAATTTAATATTTTTTTCACAATTTAATTTTCAATTAAACTACACTTTTGCTTCCAGAAATCTTCAATGATGTTATGAGTTTGGATTATAGATGCTTTGGCTTTGGAGAAAGCAATCTTGTTGTAATTTAAAGGGCATTTCTCAAAAATGTTTTCAAGATTGGCAAATAAATATTATTGTTTAGAAAGATTATTAAATATGTTACCAATGGAGTTCTTGTTCCATAATTTCAAATGTTTTCTTAGTCTTTTTAATTTGATCGACCACTCTAAGAAGCCCCAAAGTGGAGCAATTAGCCTCCCAGGATGAAGTCACAATCTCCTCAAAGTCAGGTCTATTTAGTTAAAAGAGTTGGAACCTAACGGGTTTAATATGAGGATTAGTGGAATTTCACGACTTCAAAGTAATCGACTTGTGATAAAAAACAATAAAGTTTAAGGATTTATTCTTTATGTTGTGAAAGATATTGCACCATTTATTGTTGATAAAGAATCTATCAAGCCTAGCAAAATTGCGATCGTTAGACCAAGTAAGAGGGGACCTAGTGTATTTAAAATTATCTAAACCACATTCAATGCTTGCTTAGTTAAAGTCTAAAGAAGATTGAGAATGATTTAGGGTGTAACCTTTGTATTTGTTGTGATGAAGGACAACATTGAAATCCCCCCCAACTACCAAGG
Source organism: Gastrodia elata (assembly GCA_016760335.1). Taxonomy (NCBI): domain Eukaryota; kingdom Viridiplantae; phylum Streptophyta; class Magnoliopsida; order Asparagales; family Orchidaceae; genus Gastrodia; species Gastrodia elata. The sequence goes on from CM028673.1 coordinate 15,720,647, forward strand.
ATGGGTATCACTGCAATTTTTAGAAAACCCCGAAGTCTAAGCCTATTGCATTTAAAAGATTAGACACATGGACAAATGTACAAACAAATTTAAGATTATCGTTATAAAATTTTAAATGAATGGCTTGGTCCCATTGATCTAACATTTCCCCCTTTTAATCATTAGTTCAAAAGACCCAAATCTCATTAGTGATAGAAGATTGGAATTATCAAATTTGAGAAAATTACAACTTTTAGAGCAAAATATAGTTCAAAAATAACCGCATTATTAATTTTGTGCTCCACAATAATGTGCTTTTATTTATTATCAATACCTCATATTCTAGCATATAATATTTGTTAAATGATACTAGAAGGCCCAAAGTGAGCCACCTGACTATTAATTTTGTATCTTGCTATTCTTTTGTAAGGGATATTGGTAACACTCTTTCAATTAAGCATAGGACTAAGATCAGAAGCAGTCTTCAAATAATTTACTTTTGTGCTCCACATTATCGTTGTTAATTTTGTGCTCAACATTATCGTTATAATTTTCATCAATATCACCATTTTCATCAACAAGTGCATTCTTTAAGATAGCAGACCCCAGATTGCTAAATGGCTTATTAGCTGCAGATCTATCAATCTCAGAGCTAACAGAGACATCCACTTTATCAATATTTTCAATGTCTCTAAATGTTTCATTAGACAAAACTGTATCAGCTCCCAAGCTAATAGAAATGGCGTAAACGTTGGTGGTGTATGATGGCATTTGGAAGCAAATACCCGCAGTTCTATCTGCAAGGCCTGCTGTTGAACAGAACAGCTATCAGCTGCGATCTCTGACCCAACACTAGAACCTGCTACTATAGATTTCTTATTACAGGATGCAATCTGTGACAAAGTCATGTAAGGAGTAAGAGTTTCAATAGCTCCACACATCAAAATCCTCCAGCTCCCTCCTCAAGCTCACAATCCTTTTGATTCGGAGAGGCCCTATGTTCATTAGGGTACCCGAAGGCAGAAGGAATGTCGGAGAATGATCTAGACTGCACAACATCACTGAGGCCAACATTTCCCAAGAAGGGGATATTAGTATTGCAATCTTTAATATTCACCATAATAGAAGCATTGCCTACAACAAAAGTGTTCATATTAATGGAAACATTGCCCACAACATAAGGGTTCACGTTAATCCGCAATCATGATCATTTAAACTTTCATGATCGCCAATGTTCAAATTATCAAGAGACAATAGACAATAGGGGTCATATTATTAATTGATGTGACACTATTGCTCAAAATAATGATGGTATGACCATCCTTATTAATATTGGAGACCTCATTAACAACATTGGTGACATCCCCAACTATGATTTCAACGTTAACATTAGCATTGTTTTCTATAACTCAACCAACATTTACATTAGCATTGTTTTCAAGATTAGCATTAGTGGACAGAATAACAGTATTGATACTGGATGTAATAACCAGTGCTAGATTGTTGCTAGATCAATTGCGGTCAGATCATCCCTAAAAGGGTTGGTTTTTGTGTCGTGACCAAGAGCACAACACCAAGTGCAAATAAATCAACTTTTGAAAATAGCCTCTACCGATAGATCCCAACCATATTTTTTTGAGAAGTATAGAGGAAACATCAAATTCCACTAGCAACATTGGAGAAGCCAAATTAGGATGAGTAGCCGTGTTTTTATCTAGCTGCAGTAGTATGTCAAAAGCTTGAGCAATATTGAATAAATTTTTTTGGTAATATATTGTAATTTAAAATCCGAAAGATTGATCCACATTAGAGCTATGGGAGCATCCAAATCAATATGTGGATCCCATTTGCATAGTCTCATGGTTGAACCACTTAGATCGTAAGATCCTTTGGCAAATAATAGAGCGTAATCGAGATAAGAGGAAAATAAAAAAAAATTGTAAAGAGTTAAAAAGTCGAAAAGAATTGTTCCCACCAACTTAAGCTTATTGATGAAACCAGAAATCAGTCAAAAACTTTGCTTTGTTCAAGTAAATTTTCCAATGAGGTTGAGTTCGTGAAGAGCAATCGTATGGCTGATCTCCTCATTAAATAACAGAGCCGTAAAACCATTGTGGATAGATATCAATTTTGAGATGCTGGAAGTTGAACCTTCTACAACATCTCGAAATGATCTAACCGATGGTTGCTCGACTATTAGGGAAAATCTAAAAGAAAATTTATAAAATGAGAGGGAAAGTAAAGAGAGTGAAGAACGAAGAGAACAAAGAAGTTAATCGAGAAAGCAAGTAGAAGAAGATATCACTCGGAGTAAAAGCTTCCCAACACGTGAGAAGACACTTCCCACCACGATTCCTGCCTCAGCACGCTGACCAGAGGCCAACAAAATAAAACCCTTGAAATCGCCTTCAAGGGAGTCATCGCTCTCTCTTGCTGATTATATATATATATATATATATATATGTATATATAATGTTAGTGGCATCATTGCTTCTCTTGAGTTCATAATCACTTGTGAATATTAGTTGCCATTAGGTTTTAGGTGATGGTTCTGAAACATAGTGTCAATTCTCTCTCCAGTGCTTCTTTCTTTTTTCTCATCGTCATCTAGAGTTGGTCACAACTTTGCTTGGTTGGCGCCATTGCTGTGTTGTTTGATGCTTGTTACCAACGCGCCTTCCAGCAATGGCGCCAACCAAGCAAAGTTGTGACCAACATAATTGGTCATAGTGCGGAGACCTGCTTTAGACTTCATTTTGATCTCTGTTTTTGTGATCTTATTGATCATGTGGCTAATGTTCTAGTAACTTAGATATGACTTACTGATGATACCATTGTTTAATCAGATTTGTCCTTGTCTCTTGGATTGAGGGAAAAGGATTATTGGTTTGATCGAGAGCCTGATTTTGGGGTTTTTATAGATGTGATTGGCCGTGCCAATACTATAGCGTCTATAGGATATAAAGAGATGGAAATAATTCTAGGTATGTTTAGTTTTTGACTTCAATTAATTTGGTGAAAGATTTACTCTTCAGGAGAATGTGCCAATATGTTGAGCATATTATCTATTAGGTTCTGTTCAATGTTTTTAACTATGCATTATGTTGTCACCACTCTTAATCAATCTGTATAAGTACTATCGTGTAAAGTTTTCCATTATAAATGGAATTTATTGGTGGAATATTTTGATTATTCCAGCTTAAATTTGGGAAATTTTATAAATTTTTATACACATGGCATAAAAAATGCCACATGTTCTATAAAATGCATAATTATATAACTAACACTCAAATTTTAAATATTCATTGACATACACCTAAATTTATAGAGCAACTATACGACCAACTATATTATATGGGGAAATAATGGTTAAGTAGAGAGATATGTGATTTATAGGATCCAAGTTAGTTGGATGAAATGGAGGGGTGCTTTTGAAGTGCTATGCGATACAAAAATTCCTCTCAAAATTTAATGAAAGTCTTTAGTTATGTTTTACGGGGCTAAATGTTGGTCAATAAAGAAGAAACTTATCAATATAACAGGTGTTCAAAGATGAGGATGCTTAGGTGGATGAATGTGTATACTTGTTAAGGATAGAATGACAAATGAGCATATACATAGTAAGGTTGATGTGGCCCCAATAGTTGATAAGATTAGATAATGTTTTTTTAGATGGTTCAGGTGTATTTAAGTGTAGATCGATCGATGCCCCTATCAAAATAATTGAGTTTATGAATTTTGCCTATATTATAAAAGGAAGAAGAAGACCAAAAAAGACATCGGAAGAAATCATTACAGAGCATCTTCACTATTTGTAAATTAGGGAGGGGATTCTATTTGATCGTGTATAGTGGAAACAAAAAAATCATATAGCTGACCCCACCTAGTGGGATTAAGGCTTCGTGGTGTTGTTGCTCTTGTATTAACATAACACTTAAATTTATTAATTAGAAAAGTGTTTCCTGAATTAGATATTTTAAATTCTAATTTTTATTTATTATATCATGGTTAGATATATTGTCAAATTTTTTGTCTTATATTAATAATCATTTGAAATAAGTGTTGTATTTATTCAATTTCATGGGTCAAATGGTGCTTTTATATGACGTATATATAAAGATTTTCTTACCTACTGTGAATAAAAGAATTTTTTTTCAGTTTGACCCAATTTCTGTTTGGGTCAGTCCTACTGATCAATTTAGCGTTGGATCTTTATCAGTTCTTTGGTTCTTAGAATCTGATATAACAAATAATTTATTCTATTTGAAAATAGAAGAAAACTTTATCACTGCTATTAGTACAAGTGTCTGTGCAGGTCAAACATTTAGCTTGTAAATCATTATAAATTTAGTGTTGACATAGCGAAACCTCATGTTTTTGTACAGATGCTTATGATACACTTTTCATATCAGTTTTATTTTCCAGTAATTAATATTCTTATGGTGTATTGTACTCAGAATTGAAAGTTTGACCCAATCTCTGTTTTGGGCCAATCCTACTGATCAATTTAGCGTTGGATCTTTACCAGTTCTCTAGTTCTTAGAATCTGATATAATAAGTAATTTATCCTATTTGAATTTGGAAGAAAAGTTTATTATTGCTAGAACAGGTGTCTGAGAAGTCAAACTCTTAGCTTGTAATCATTATATATTTATATTATAAATTTAGTGTTGACATCACGAAACCTTATGTTTTTGTTCAGATGCTTATGACACTTTTCATATCAGTCTTATTTTCCAGTAATTAATTTTTTTATGGTGTATTGTACTTGTAATTGAACGCTGTTTACTTTGAAGGTTACTGAAGCTCTTTCTCAAGCTGGCCTTGAATCTTCCAATCTTATTGTTGGTATTGATTTCACCAAAAGCAATGAGTGGACAGGTTAGAATTTGTTTATCAAATCTTATTACTGTTACCCATAAACTGTAAATGATTCGATTTAACATATAGGTAAGCACTCATTTAACCACCGAAGTTTGCATCACATCAGTGATGGACCAAATCCTTATGAGCAAGCAATCTCAATAATTGGAAAGACGTTATCAAAATTTGATGAAGATAACTTGATTCCTTGCTTTGGGTTTGGAGATGGTCAATTTTCATATTATGCTTTATTTGGCAAACTACCTAGCTCAAGATCTTTGCAATGATTTTTTAATGATGGATATATTTTACCAGCATCAACACATGATCAAGATATCTTTAGTTTCCATCCGTATGAGAGACCTTGTAATGGGTTTGCTGAAGCCCTTTCAAGATATCGAGAAATTGTTCCACACCTGCGGTTGGCTGGTAGCTGACATACTATTTATTTTTGGTAAGCGCAATTATGATTATTTTGTCATGAACTTCTGCTCTCTCTGCTTTTGTTTATAGGACCGACATCTTTTGCTCCAATAATTGAAATGGCAATGACCATTGTTGAAGATAGTGGTGGGCAATATCATGTTTTATTGATAATTGCTGATGGTCAGGTAATAGTCATTTAAATTTTTGAACTTTACCTTTCTTCATTTCACAGTTTCTGTAGAGAATAATGGAGGATTTAGGAGGTCTGCATTTTTTAAATTAATTGAAGAGACTAATCTAAGTTTTTGGCTGATAGTCTTTCTTTTAAATAATCTGGATTACTGTTTATGTGGCCCATCAGTAGGTATTCTGTTTTCAGTTTTTGGAGGGTGTTTGTGGAATGTGTGAGGGAGATCGTAGAGTAATGAGGTAGGGGGTAAGAAGAAAGATGCCTTTGGTTATCACCAAACATGTACACCCAATTCTGGCATCACCATATGTATCCTTTTACCCTGTTGTAAGGGCAATTGGCATTCTGCATATACCATTTGTAAATGTAAGGAATGATTTAATTCTTTCTCTATTAAATTGCATCATTACATATGCTAACATAAGTTGATGTATAAAACCTTTGAAAGGGAGCTGACTTACTTCATGTTAACTGCTCCATATGTTTTTTGATTTAAATGCTTTTATGGATTAAACTCTCATCTTATGTAAATAGCCATGAGGTTGAGGGTGCATTTCTTGTGAGAAAGAAGATCATGCCACTTATAAAATTTTTAGCTTATGCTTGCATGCGTCATCCCCATCTGTGTGTGCATGTATATATAGAGAGAAAGCTTGCCATCTTCTTAGAAAGTTAATGCATTTTTACACGTTAAAAGATAAAATTTCACATTGTGTAGTGTAGTTTTTGCCCTTCAGCATGTGTTAACCTGACTTGAGATCAAACGGTGTATGGTGTATGATGCATGTGTATGTAGGTATGCGAATATTCATTTAGAAGACTAGAGAAGCTTTTTCTCTTACATCTCTCACTATTATTAAAAAAATTAAATTAATTAATTTAGAAAAGATTAAAAAGGAAAAAATGATTTGAATGTTTGTCTTTTAGGTTCTTTAATTTGAATAATTAAGATAGTACGTTCTTATATATATATATATACATTTAAATAGATGATATATGTTGAAGAGATCTGTAGCTGGGACGTGGATCTGCATCCTCCTTCTGCTTGGAGATCTTATGTGGGGAGAGTTCGAACTGGGAGGTGGCTCAAGCTGAAGCTCTGCTGCTGGGAAAGACACAACCACCTGCTCTTTGAGTTCTGCATTCAAGTCTACATTTGAAGACTGCTGTTTGCTTAATACGCCTGAAATTGGATCGTGCTGCTACTATTAATTCCAAAGTCTTTTTTAAGATTTTGGCTCAAAAAAATTATATATATGTATATTCATGTGTGTATGATCTTTGAAGGCCGTAACTCATTTATTTATCAACATAAAAAACTGCACATCATATGGCCTTTGTCACATGTTTGTTTAGTTCTTTCCCTTTTAAAATCATGTCTTGCATCTACATCTAGTTAAATAATTGTTCATTAGGCAGGAGGAGGTCTGCTAACATCCTATAATGCACAAGACTTAACAACAATTATTTGGGATGAGCAGAAAAGGATTATTGTGATATTTGAAAGCCTTAGTTATTATTATTAGATTTCCTTTAGTTTGTAGAAGTTAATTCATAGAAAGGATTAAAATTCTGAGTTTTTTTTATTTTCCTAATACAATTCTCTTAAACTTTTTTTGTGGCAGGATAAATTTAAACTTAATTTATTACAAGAGGAATGATAATGTTCTAGAACTTGATTAATCTCACAAGGCACCAAAGGGAGTAATATTATATCCTAGAACTTGATATTTGAAGCCCTTTGAGAGGCTTGATAAATGGAGTAAAATCCAATCAAACCCTACAAGCCTATCCCTAACCAGCAAAATAGGAAATATATAACAAACTTTCACAAACTAAAAATAAGGAGACGCACACCTTCTAAAGGGACGTTTGAGTTATTGCTGGTGGGTTTCCTTCGCATTGTATTGTTGCTCTTGCGTGCATACTGTTTTGGAAGTGACCACATTCAATTATTTTCTGCCGTTTTAGCTATAAAAATTCTCGAGGTCAAATCTGCTTTATTTTTAGAAGATGGGCGCATGATTTAGCTCATTCATTTGAACTCTCCGTTGAAAATTTTTGTATGGATAATTGACCATGGTTTGCATTTGCCTTTCTAAACAGAAAATTGTTTTTGTGGTTTGAACAATTGACTTTATTGACCACAGGCGCTTGTTTATCAAAGCATTTAATGGACAGTATTATGTGAGATTGTTCTCCAACTCTCTATCCACAGGGAAAGATTTTTATGAGATTGCTTAAATGGCCTCTAAATTTTGATTTTGTTTTTGAGTCTTCTATCAAGTCATTATGAGTTGCATTTTTCAATACGCAAATGCGTTTATGCAATAATTCAATTTTGTGGTTACTTGGCTTTATATTGGAAGTCAAAAAGTTATCGCATTCATCCATGGCTTGAATCATGGCTGAGTTGAACATTACTTTGGATTTGCCAAGGTTTGGATGCTTGGATTTTGGTAAAATGTCATTTTTGAGTGTGTAACAAATTTTTTCTTATTATAGAGTTAATCCTCTGATTCAGTGATGTGCTTTATGCTTATTCTAAAACAAAATATGCGATGTTCCCAACATGTTTGTTGGATTTACTGGCTTTGATGAGTATGTGGAGGCTCGTCAATTTTTGTAGATGGTTGTTTACTCTTTACCACCTTTTTCTTGGTTAGGGAAAAACTCTTTCTATATCTAGTGACATGGTAGTTCATCGACCTAGTGCTAGCAAGGTGTTTATTGAAGGAAACTTTTGGTTAGAAGTTGTTCTTACTCCGATATTGATTTGAGAGGCCATTGGGGTTTATAATTTTCTATTAAGCTTTGTGATTTGTGGCTCCGCACTATCCTCCGAGTGTGCTTGCTGCTCAATTTTTTTTGAGCTTAGATATACTCTGAAATATTCCCATTTGGAGTTTTTGATGATGACCATTAGTCTTATCACAAGTCTAACTTCAGAGCCTAGTCTTTTGTTTCTACTCAGAAGTCTTAGTACGTCATCTTTTATAGAGGCAAGGGTAAACGAAAGCGATTTAACATTATTTATCGTTATAGGGTTGCTCCTCCTACTCATTGGATAACCGAGTAGATGCACTAGATCAATGTTAAGTACATTTAGATTAGTAGTTCTATATTTACTTTTTGTTCTTGTTGTTAATTGAGGTTCTGTTTTTTGAATCATTCTTATTGTATAATTTTATATAATTCCATAAATATTCACTAGTGTGTGTGTGTATATATATATGTGTAAATTTTTTTTTTTAAGATGTGGGTTAATGAATAATAGTTAAGAGAGGTATTCACCGGGCATAATTCATTGTATTTTAGGTGGTAACCTGGAGAATTTTATTTTACAAATATATCCTTCTATTTTCATTCTCGTCTCTATCTAAACTACGTGTTAGTATAATATTACTCTAAACTGAATGTTTTGTCAATAGAAAATGATTAACTCAGAAATATTTTTGAAATTGATAGATGTTAGGGAACAAAGAGTACACTACAAGCAAGTATTAGATTACTCAAATCACTAACACAAAGATTTACATGAAAAGCTCAAAATAGAATAGCCGCAAGAGATGGGTATCAGTATATAGAAGAAACAAGATGGAAAAATGCAAACATTTGCTCTAGGACGTCTTTGCAAACATATAGAGGTTATAGAAAAAGGCGTTGAATAAACAGACATTCATTCCCAGAACACCCTAAGAAATAATTTTTGTTTCAAGGATGCTACCCCTTTGACTCATCAGTTCGATTGACAGACCAGTTCTCATGTAGGACCACAGTGAAATCTGCAAAGCGTGTGTATATCAAGCCCAAAAAGGTTAAATCAGGTATGAGGCACACGGCTAACAATAGAGAATGGCCACCTTTTCCCATTCACATACTGTGTTTGTAACTTTGATTGAAAATTGAATATGTACGTTGTACTCATCAAAGGGACCTAATCTGGTGAAAAGAATGCTGAATATCTGCTTTAATCAAACGGTGAAGCAAAAAAGTACATGAGGGATAGCAGAAGAAAAGGCATTGCTGCTTTTTATGCCTTTGTTTCTTGTTTTATTGGCAATTAGGATGCAGTGTATTATGGACATATTCAACTTTGCATTGGTAATGTTAATTTTGAATCTTCACTCGTGACCTTGACAAGTAAATTTTATTACCAACATAACCCAGATTACAACTTGAAATTGCCAAGCGATAATTTTGGCAAGTTTCGTGCCACGGTTATAAAATATTTCTCAAAATAGCGCATGACAAAAGTTGCATATTAAGAACTCCATATTGTGATATTATTGAATTTTACTAACATGACAATCTTTTTTTTATGGTATCAATTCTCAACTGTCCAATAATAGTCTAAATGACTTTTCAATCAGATAATATCACCCTGTATTCATAACTTATGTAGAGATGTTTTTTACATAATATTAATGTGATTATTGGCCCAGGTCACAAGAAGCGTTGATACTGAAATGGGGCAGCTTAGCTCTCAGGAAAAGAAGACTGTTGATGCTATTGTTAAAGCTAGGTGAGTTTACATATTAAATACCTATGTCCTGTGATTTTCTCATGTTGTATCATGCTTTTCATATAAAGCTGTGAATGCAGTCATTAAGCATCATGTGTAGACCAGCTTATTTGATTTCATCCAAACAGCAACCCTACTGAATGTCATGTTAGTTATTATTAAGACATCAATACTTCATAATATGTATAATGAACGCAAAAATTTTATACACGTATCTGGGTGATTTAGTGAATTCCCTTTATCTATCATCCTGGTTGGTGTTGGAGACGGGCCTTGGGACATGATGAAGGAATTTGATGATAATATTCCTGCTAGATCTTTTGATAATTTCCAGGCAAGTTCTTTATCTTAAAAAATTAAAAAAATGGTAGAAACAACGATAAAAACATTGCTTTTTGATGCAGTTTGTGAATTTCACTGAAATCATGTCGAAGAACATAAGTCAGACGAGAAAAGATACAGAGTTTGCTCTTGCAGCTCTGATGGAAATCCCTTCTCAGTACAAAGCAACATTGGAACTTGGGATATTGGGGTATGACATACCACTTTGTTGTATAAATTTTATCTTACTGTAATTTTCTCGAGCTGTTTTTTCTTACGTTCTTATGTGATTGGCTAGTCGAAGGAGCTTTAAGTCTCCAGAAAGGATCCCTCTTCCACCACCAACTGGAACTTGTAGTAGCCCATCTTCTACTGGCTACAAAACTTTTCATTCGACTTCTTTTCCGCAAAGGGAGCCTTCTCCAGTTGCTTATAAACCTCAACCAAGCACAACTACACCTGCTTATAGTTCCTTGTTTGATAACCAGGTATGAATCTTGAATAACTTTTATGAAATTTGCTGTGTTGATATGTAGAAAAATATAACTATATATGTAGATGATGTGATGATCCCATTTGTAAAAACTAAATTAGTAGAATGCGCTTTTACATGGGTCGCCTGTAAGAAAAAAAAATGTAATTAATGGTCCTGCATAGTTATTTGTGTTGTTTTATGCATAAGGATAGTATTTTGGTTAGTGTGTTTCCATTTTTTAATATTTGGAGACATAAAAACAATGACAATAACATCAAGCCTTAGTCTCCATGTGAGCTTTTTCTCCAGCATGATCAGTTAAAACTTTTTTTAATTTAAAGTATATGAGATCGTTTCTAATATTTTTTTTCCATATTGTTTTAGTATCTTTTCCTTTTTAAATATTTCAAAATTCATTAATTAAACATTTATGATTGAAGTATCAAACTGTCTAACTTTTGAGACATGATAGATATTTGAGAGAGAAATGCTGTAAGAGTTGAAATTCGTTGTCGAACAACATATTATGAAATTCAAGGGTTTAACTGAGTTAAGCCATCTAGTGAGCTACTTGAGCTCGAATTTTGATAAAATGGTTCATGCACCAAGCTCAAAAGACTAACGAGTCAAGCTTGAGCCAACTTCGACTAACTAATTAGCTCATGAGCCAACTTGTTTAGAATGTTAATATAAAATACACATAAATTTATAAAAAGAGTATTGCTACACTTACACACTAGTATACAATAAAATATATAGATAATGTGTCAATCCAATGTGTAAGTAGATTATTGGTTGAATACATTTTTTTTGTGGGATTTATATACAAAAATTAAAAAAAAAAAGAAATTTTTCTATTGATCATAGATTTTTTTGGTGTATATTTTTGTGATAGCATAGTATTTTTCATATAAAAATCCAATGAATTTTTTATTAATTCATTAAATATGATAATTTTTTTTTCTCTTACATTTTGATTAAGCATTAAATGATTTCCCCTTTTATCATTAATTATTTACATAATTTTTATTTGATTTTTCTTTGAAATGAAATTTCTTAACTTCAAATATAAATTTTTTTCTTGTAATTTGACTCACGAGTCAATTTGTAAATTTTAGCTCGAGCGCAAACTCAAAATAATTGATTAAAAATAAGCTTAAGCTCAAGCTGGGGTTGACTTGACCAACTCAGCTCATTTACATTTACACTCCTAATGAAACCTGCAAATATTTTGAGGCATTGACTTTTATGCACCACCCCTATCATATACATAAATTCATTTAAACTTGGCTTTCTGACCCACTCGGCAAGCTGAATTTTGGAATGTTTCTGTTGCATTTGAAGTTGCTTTCTTTTGTTGAATCTTTTCTGCTTTTTTTTTTAGGTTGTAATCTTTTCTTTATGGATCGGTTATTTTGTTTATTGCAATTTTTGTTTCCAACTTTTAATTAAAACTGCCATAGAAAGTTGTGAAGAAACTTCAAATTATTTTTAGTTTTGTATCAGTTTCATATACTATGGTTTCTTGGCCAGGTGTGTCCGATATGCCTTACAAATCCTAAGGACATGGCTTTTGGCTGTGGTCATCAGGTGAAAAAGCATCAGCACTCTTATCAACTTCGTCTACTTGTACTGATTTTGATTTCTAGAATCTTTTTTTATTAACATATCTAACACCAAGACACTATTTTTAAATAAATGCTGCTTAATATGCTGCCATGTTATCTCCGACTTTCAAACATTCAAATAAATGCTGCAATTTAGCGACATCTAGATGTCCATCCAATTTGGCTGATGTCTAGATGTCAGTGCTTACATTCCTTTGAGCCTCCTGACGATGTTTGAGATAATTGAGGGATTTATAGGAGAACAATGAGTTTGAGATGTTAAACAGTTGAGTGTTATCGGCGAGTTCACCTTGATTTGATAAAAAGAACAGCGTTATTAAAGAGGTTATTTTCACTGAAAAAAACAACATTAGATACAAAAGCACCGAACTAAACAGATGCTGTAATAGCACGAACATCTAATAGCATGGCATTTCAATAACACTGACATTGTAATAGCATCAAGAACTATCCTAGCCCTTGAGTGGTAGTTTTATAAATGTTGACGTTGGTATCAGATATGAAAAAATGTCTATTTATTTGGATGATTGTCTCCTCTGCAGACATGCTGTGAATGCGGATCGAGCCTTCAGACATGTCCAATTTGCCGCAGCGAGATCCAAACCAGAATAAAGCTCTACTGACAACAGATGATTGAGGCTTCAGAAGAGCATGGCATTGGATCACAGAAAAGATGTACAGCTTTAGTGCCTATTGCTCTTTAGTAGATGATTTGGTTTTTTCTTTTCATGCAGGCTGGTTTGAAATATAAGAACAATTAGCTGTTGCAAGGATGGATTTTCAAGGAATCGAGTAATAGTTTTTTTACTCTTAATTTTATTTTATTTTTGGTTATGCTGTGAAAAATATTGTTTTATTCTTATGTCTGCTCAAGTGAGGTTCCATGGCATTCTATATCATTCTCTTCTTATATAATGTATTATATAGAGAAGGGGGTAAATGACTTTAAATAATCACTTCATTTCATTTTATTCATGTAATAGAAACTTTATGATACCCCATCATGAAGCAATAAGTAGTATGAAATAGTAATTAATGGATGAGGTGATAGCTGCCTACTTTTTAAAAAGAAGATAAAATTTGAATTCAAAATTCCTACTTGTCATTTGAAGGTAGTGGCATTTCCAAAGAATAAGAAGCTTGTCTAAATTTTAAAAAGAAAGAAGGTACTTCATGACTGATGATTGTTTTATCCTTCATTAATTATGAATTTGATTGGTGGGTTGACCCTGTAGATGTGTTGGCTTGCAAGTTTCCATTTTATCAGCTTTTTACAAGGTAAATGTATTTTTTGCTGAAAATAGTGCCATTATGTTGTATCAGGCAATTCAAATTGGTATGCATTATACATAATTAATAATTTTAAAGTGAGCACAAGTCATAGCATGCTGTAATTAATTATTTTATTTAATTTATTTAGCACTATTTTCCTTAGTTGATGAACTAAATATAAATTTTTGGAGAGGTGATGGATGAAAAAAGTCATAGAGACAAATCTTTGCATGCATGCCCATGCGCACCTGTATTTCATTTGAGTTTTGTTATATAGTTTTTATATATTTCTTAAAAAATATGGATGATTATAATTTAGAGAGTTAAGTATAATAAAAAATTATTATTAAATCTACTTTTGTTCGTGGGGGTAATAAAAATATATATTTCAAATTTTAATCATTTATATTTTTTGAAAAATATTTATGAGTTAAGTAATATTTTTCATTCTATTTATGAATGTTGTTTATTGAAAGTATTCATTTATTAGATCATTGTAATCGTTTATTAAGCCTATTCGAACATTTAATGCTGTATTAATTTAGTGGTATTTCCAAAATTTTAGGGAAAATCCATAAATTATGCTTAATTTATTGGTGTATAAATGTCCCATACATTTTCAAACTAAATATAAAATAAATTGAATGAAAAATGGCTAGGGCCTCTACGAAGAGATACTATGGCTAGTAGCAGTCTGCTCGTGAAACCCTAAGGTGACGAAGAGACAAGGAATGATAAAATGTATGGCATTCACCCGAACTCTACATAGAGTACCATATAATATCCACCTGTATTTCACATCGAGAGCCTCTTCATATAAATTTGCTTGGGTTAAGAGAATATAAAAAAAAATACGATTAAATCATTTGTAGGGGTAGGATTAGCTCTCTAAATTTGTGGACAAATTTCTTTTAAATATCCACTCTTTCTCTTCCCTAACTAGATATATTGGCAAAAATATTTTTTTCTGATTCGAACAACCTTGGTCGCCGAATCAGTCCCTTCGAAAGAATCGAAAGTACTTCGGCATTTGAAGACGAATCGAGCTGAACAAATCTCCGACCGGTTCGTTGGAGCTTCGTGCCTTTGTGCGATTCCTGGCTCCGTGTGTTGGATTAGCGCCTGTGTGAGCTTGATTCATGCTTTCAAGATGAACGAATCAACCTTATCTATATGTTATTCGTGTTTCGTGCAATTGTCAGAGTTTTAAATGTCTGCGAATGATTCGTGGCTTCGTGAGAATGAGCTTCGAACGTTCGCTTCGGCCGATTCGTGCCTTCGTGTGATTCGTTGGGGCTTCGTATGTAGGCGAACGATTCATGACTTTGTGAGAACGAGCTTCGAACGTTTGCTTTAAATGACTTGCCTTCATGAGATTCGCCGGAACTTCGAACAATCTCTTTTTTCGAACTTTAACGAAATTCCGTTGTGTTGGATCCATGGGGTTTATGATTTATGATTTTTCCGAGTAAAACCAAAAAGCGGGCAATTTGGCTGAAAATAATTACCTAGGCCTATTTATATCTAGGTAAATTTTTTACCTCAAATTGTTATTTGGCCTCGTTTTTTCTTGTTATTAATCATCTGAATTTTTAAATTTCAGGTAACAAGTGTAAAACAAAATACTTTTGAGGAAATTGAGATTATCCGCATTTAACATTGATGGGTGGAAATTTCTTACATTTCAATTTTGTTTTATTATATATAGAATGAGAGTAAATAGAATGCCCATAGAGTTTGGCAAATTTGGAGAATACTAGAAGTAAAATAGCTGAGGCTTCTTAGCAGCGGAGCTTAGGCTTCAATCCAAATTTAAGTGCAGCATCGCATAGGGTTCGAACAAAAGATTTTGTTCGTTTGTTTGTTCGCTCGAATGAGATTCGTTCGTTCGTTTGCTCATTCCAAACGAATCAAATGTTTCGTTCTCTCATTGGAACGAATGAATCGTTCTTTCGAAAAAACTCGAAAATTTTTCAAACAAAAATTGGATAAAACTTTAATAACTAAATTATTTCGCACCAAAATTTTCAAATTTTTTTATCAAAATATAATACCAATGCAAAAGCTCACTCAATGAGTTGAACAATCAGATTTCAGACATGCTAACCTGCTGACCCTCTAAGTCGTTATAAACTACCCGTAACCCGTTAATGAAACCGAACAGCCAAGCAGAAATCAATCTCATTTGTTTCCTTGTAAGCAAAAGCAACCGCTTTCCTTCACTCATAGTTACTTGGCGTAGAGGCAATCTGCTCTTGTTGGCACCTTTCTGCCTAAGTTCTAACGTACATATTTCATTCATACATACATAATTGTCTTAAGAAAATTTAAATATAATAAAAAATAAACTTCATTCCATCATAATCATAATATTTATTTTTTATTTTTATGAGTATACATAAAATAAATGTTGCTTGATAATCTTTTATATATATATATATATATATATATATATATTTATTATTTTTATTATTTTTCTACGTGTCCGGTATAATATTTGGATCCGTTAATATGGAACTCAAAAAATTATCTAATAAAATTTGAATATTATTTTAATACAAATTTTAAATATAATATTTATATTATTTTAATATAAATAAATATTAATATATTATTATTATTATTATTTTTTTTTTTTTTTTGAATGCCCAAATCAATAGTGCATTTCTCTTTTATATATATATATATATATTAAGTGCTTACGACAAAGCATCAAAAGTAACTCAGTCTCTCCCTCCAGGATTCCTCCATTGGATGCTTGCACAACGGAAAGGAACTGAACAAAGGTAAGAGATCAAAGATGCAGCAAGATGATCCTTATGGCGTCAGACTGACAGATGATTTACTCATAGAAATCCTGACCAGGCTTCCGGTGAAGTCTTTCTACCGCTGCAAATGCGTGTCGAGATCTTGGCGGCGGCTCATCGGCGACAGCTATGTGTCGGCGAGGCTTCCGCCGATTGTGTCGGGGGTGTTTTACCGGCGTAGCGGCTGCAGTGAGCAGCTGCGTCTTGAGCCGAGATACGGCTGCAACTCCGGCGGCAGTTTTCTGGAGGCGGACCTTAGCTACCTCCCCTTCCGCGGCAGCTCCAGCATCATAGACTTCAGCGACGGCCTCCTCCTCTTCTACAGCACCATCCCCTCTGCTTACCATGTGTGCAATCCCACCACAAGAAGATGGGCGCGACTCCCCCGCCCAAGCAACAAGAGCACCCTCTCAGTCCTGGCCTTCGATGCTTCCCGATCGCCCCATTACAAGGTGGTTTGCTTTGGCGGTTGGCAGGTAATTCATATCAGGTGTTGTTTAGAGATTGATTCGTATTCTCGCTTGGTTTGCAAGATATATGTGTATTGCTGTATTATATTAATATTGAAGCTGTTTGATTAAATGCTATCTCATTAATGACATCTCAAATTTTCAAAAGTATTGTTGTCTAATGTTAACATCTTGACATCTGATCGGGTGCTTCGCCTGTGAATCGGCAACGGTGAAGGCGAATTGGCGGTGATGATGGTGAAGGCGAATTCCTCCTCTTATCGAATCTTCTTCGCCGAATCAAGATAACCGGCGATGGCTAAGCTCGGTGTTCGCGAAGAGGGCCGAGATGCTCTGAGTTTGCGAGGAAGACGCCGAAGTTTTCGCATTCGAACCGAGGATGACGACAAAGACGAACAACCTGATAAAATTTTCTTACCCTTATACCTGTAGGGATAACATGCTATCCTAATAACTTTTCACCTGACTCCCCATAGTATTTATACAATATATGTCATGATTGTTTAGTATTCTTAATGTATAACTATAGTGTGTAGAATATTGAGGTTAATGGTTGATCTATCATTCTCAGGCAAGAGGGGGGCGGCTAGAGATTTTCTCATCGGAGACGGGCGGGTGGATGGAGCACGGTCCAATCGATTGGGGGACGGACACCGGGAAGCTCTCGGCCTCTATGCATTACTTTGGGGGAGTTCTTTATGTCATCGCCTATCCCGGAAATGTGGCCTGCATTGATCTTGAGAAGATGAGGTGCAGTGTGATTGAGCTGCCGGAGGAGATGAAGGATGCTACTTTGGGGAATTCCGGTGGGTTTCTCCGCTGCGCAATGCGAGATGCCGAGGAAATGAGGATCTGGGCTCTGAGGGATTCGAAATGGGAGTTGAAGAGCAGGGTTGGAATTAAGGGGATACTGGAATGGAATCGCAAGGCCTTTGGGGATGTTCTGAACCATGGCCAGCTTAATTTTTTGGCTTTTCATCCCAAGGAAGAGGTGGTTTACTTTTGGGTTATGGGAAGATTGGTGTCTTTGGATCTCCGTAAGAAGAGATTGAGGATGGTTTGTGAGATGGGAGCAGAGGAGGAGGAGGAGGAGAGGGTTCAGCTGATTCAGATTTGGCTGTTTCCGTTCTCAAACTGTGTTTCTGATTCCTTGGCATGACAAAGTATACTGCTCAAAGATCTAGAGAAATATATATAAAAATATGTCCAAATTTTAAATTTAATAAAAAACTATTAGTGCTTATAGATTATCAGTGTTTATTTTGAAATAAATGAGTTTTTCATTTAAAATTAATTTTGTGTTAATATATAGAAAATCGATGAAATTGAGCTACTCCCGAATTGAGCAGCCGAGCAAAAAAGAAGGAATCCAGCGGCTTACTCAGCGTCTTCTCCGGTGAAGTTAGATTTGTTCGAACATGCGTCCACAGTGAAGGAGTGGAGGAGGTGTATCTTCTCCTTCCATTGGAAAAATAGAAATGATTTTGTTAAATTTAAAAAATTTGAAAAATTTGTAGGAGTATTGCTACACTTACACACTAGTATATATTAAAATATATAGATGATGTGTTAATCTAATATGTAAGTAGATTATTAGTTGAATACATTTTTTGATAAGACTTATATTCAAAAATTACAAAAAAAAAAAATTTTAATTGACCTGAATACTTTTTGGTATATATTCTTGTGTAACGATATCATTTTCCAAATTTGTAGGGGTTAATTTTATCATAATATTAGACTAATTTATGATGTATTTTGATTCCAATATAATTTATTTTAAAAAAACTCAAAATTCCTAAATTAAAAATTAGTTATTAAATATGCATATTATAAAAGGTTTAGTGCATTATGAAAGGTTTTAGGGGAATATATCCATCAAAATTGTCTTTCATTCAAAATTATTATAAAATAAATATTATATATTAATGAGTATTATTAGTGAAACGTTAAATCCATTATTATGCTGAGATGCTTTATACAACTATTAAAGCAAACAAATTCTCTAAAATTAATCCATTTTGAATTTTCTTAAATTTTAAAAATGTTTGATTTTTTTGAAATCGGGTTGCCAAAATTATTTTTAATTATGAAAAATAAACTAATATACATAAAATATATATATATATAGATAATGTGTCAATTCAATACGTAAGTAAATTATTTGTTGAATATATTTTTTTTTGTGGGGCATATTACAAAAATTAAAAAAAAAAATTTTCTATTCATTCTGAATATTTTTTGGTGTATATTCTTGTGTAAATATAGCATTTGAATTTTATTATAATTCTAGACAAAAGAAAAATGCTATACCAATAAAAACATTTTATTTTTTTAATTTTTACATATAATCATTACAAAAAATTATGAGTACTGCTACATTTAAATCACTAATCACAGTGGTGTAAAGATATACCGGTGGCAAATAGCCACGTCACCTAAAAGGTCATCGCAAGAGAAATGCTATTTCAATTCGTTGATGTGACACTCAAAAAAATCCACAAAATAATATTTGTATATGATTTCAATATAAACATTAAAAATAATATTTATATTATTTTAATGTAAATAAATAAATACTAATAAAATATGCTCAAATCCTAT
This sequence comes from Gastrodia elata, assembly GCA_016760335.1. Classification (NCBI taxonomy): domain Eukaryota; kingdom Viridiplantae; phylum Streptophyta; class Magnoliopsida; order Asparagales; family Orchidaceae; genus Gastrodia; species Gastrodia elata. Next base: position 15,740,207 of record CM028673.1, read on the forward strand.
TGGGTTGGACTTTTTTAGGTGCCACGTCAGCGGTACAAATGACATTTCTCGCAAAGAGAAATGCTATTTCAACCGGATGACGTGGCACCCAAAAAAGCCCACCCAATAACATTTGGATATGATTTCAATATAAACATTAAAAATAATATTTATATTATTTAAATATAAATAAATAAACACTAATGAAATATGCTCAAATACTATTGAGTTGAACTTTTTTGAGTGCCACGTCAGCGGTACAAATAGCATTTCTCAAACCTAAATACATCTCTCGTTTTTCTCCTCCGCCTCTCGGGCAATGGCCGCGTAGACGCACATCTCTCGTTCTTTCTGGTCGATCCTGCTCTCGTTCTTTCTGCGGCGACAGCAACTACAAGCACCGGCGCTATCGACGGCAACGACGCAGATGACATTGCCGTAAAGAAGGAGATGCACCTTCAATTGGAGGACGTCACAGAGTCCCGCCGTGCCGTGCATCGGGATTTAGGGGCTGTTTGGTTTGATGTTATTGAGTGTTATGTGATGTTATTTAAAACTGTTCATAAAAAAATAACTGTTTGGTTTGATGTCATTTGAGTAATGACATCTCAAAAATTACAAAAATGCCATTGCATAATGTTATCTGAATGTCAGTTGAAAATCAATCGACATTCAGATAACATTACGCTAATCTATCGCGGGAGAGGTAGGGTACTTCGCGCGCGACTTGGAGAATCGACGCCGAGCCTTGCCTGCCGTCGACGCCGTCGCTGCCTTCGCCGAGACGCACGGAAGGGTTGCTTTGTTGCCTTCATAGAGGTTGGAAGAGTTGCCGAGACGCACGGAAGGGGTCGCCGAGACGCCGAGACGCATTGGATATGAAGCTGTGCTTCATCAACACAACCATCGTTGGCTTTAAGTGGTGCAGAAGGAAGGCTTGACGTTGCTGGAGAAGGGAGGCAAACCAGCTCTGATACCATGGTAAGGTGAGATTGGCAGTGGTTGTAAGAAAACATCGAGCTGCAGAGAAAAATGGAAAACGCAGCTATGAGCGATCGAGAATGAAGTTGCAGGAAAGTGTATTTTCTTTGTGTTTCCCATTATTGCACAACTGCATTTATAGATATTGATAGTACACGAAATCAAAATAGTAATTTTCAGCATAGAGTTGGGTTAACTGGATTATATTGCTGGAAAAGAATTGGTTGGTTGGGGATATGAGTCAATTATATGATAGAATTACTATGATTTATGTTTTCATTAGCAATTTTCAGCACTAATATTTTTAAATGATTGTCGATGTCTTCCTTATTATTATGTCTTTGAAGATTGTAGATTGTATCCATATTTTGGTGCAGTTTGCTTGCTGTTTACTCATTAAATATAGTACTTTTATCTCACACACACACACACACACACACACACATATATATATATATATATATATATATATATATATATATACTTCTTGGAATGCAATTGGGTACCTAGCCCTCAAATCTTGAAAAAAATTATAGTATGTTGTCATCTTTCAAATGTTCTTCTTTTTTTTTCTTCACAAATTTTTTTTTATGAAATGAAAGTCTTATTTAGAGGTATTCTTACCTTATGTGTAATATAACATGAATGACATTAAACCAAACAACATATATCTGAATAACAATGACATCTGTTATTTAAATAATACTAAACCAAACAACCACTATTATCTGAATAACATGCTATCTTAATAACTTTTCAAAACTGAACCAATGCCCCTTACTCTCGTATGCGCTCTACTATTTGCTTACATCTCTCCCAGGCTCGAAACCTCCTGTCGTCTCAAGATCACCCTCACTGGTCGGTCCTTGCCTCCGCTTCCTAAGCCAAACCCTAATCTTAACCGCAGCGGCATCTCCAACTTGAATCCCAGCGCCAGAACGCCTTCGGATTCATGTCGTCGCCCTCTTCTTGACCATAAACCATTCCCTCTTTCCCGCCGGAAGACCTCTCCCACTCCTCTTCATCCTTCATGTGACCCTCTACATTCCGAGCATGACGAAGGAAATAGCTGCAGAGTCGTCGGAGATAGGCTTTCAGTCTTCCGTACCCTTGTGGCTGTGTGCCTGCTCGAGCTTGTTCTCTTCACGGAGATTGACTCGGCCACGTTGCTCCGCCGTCTGGAAAGCGACCAGTTGTCGGCCACTTTTGCTGAGAAGGCTGCCATTGTTGACCTTGGCGGAGAGTTTGGAGCGATATCTGCCATCAAGATGGCTCTCCGTCGCATCGCGGAGGACACATGTGGAGTGCAGCTGGGTTGGGTGAGGCCTTCGCTCTCTCCGTTTGCCCCCCTTTCCGACGATAAGCGCGGCGGCGGAGTCACCAATTTCGGCATACATGCGCCGCCTTCACAGCGGACATCACTCTTTGTCTCATCACTGCCTGAAGTGGTGCTGCCTCAGCTGCTTCCATTGTCTCCTTTCTCTTTTGGCTGCACGCCATCACCTAGAATAGCTGCTGCTTACCAGCTCATGCTATCACCAACTTTGTTGTTCCCAAGTTCATCGGGAATGCCGATACCAAGCCCCAAGTGAGGGTTGCGGCATCCATATCTAATTTTCTTTTTGGGTTGGACATGTCTCCATATCTTGGCGGTAAGGTAAGCTGCTGACCCTGCTTTGGAGATTCGCATAGTTTCTGATAATTCACTTAGGTTTTGGTTTTTGCTGACAAGCTTTCTTTATGGTTTGATTTTTACTTTTCAAGTTTTTTATATATGAATTTGTCTGGTCAATCAGCACATGATTTTTCTTAAATGTTAAAGTTTTGTAAATCCATCTCTTAATTATAGAATTAGATGTAACACCCTTAAGTTGTTTGTTATTCAAATTGTTGTTTTTAATGTTCAGAAGATTGAGTTTATACGTTGAATAATTCTCTAAAACTATGTTGATGGACAATTTGAATTCTGCATTGCTTTATGCTGAAGAAAGGTTAATGGAGAACTTGACAGTAGTATTGCAGATTTTCATTTCATAGTGAGTGATAAGCTAAACATAATAAATTTATGTAAGAACTTGCATGTGTTCATTTTTTTCTAGATGTTGTTCCTTTACAACTTGAGTACTGAATTGATTGCGACCTTTGGATAATATGGGACTGATAAAAATAATTTGAATTGTGTTCCGGGCAGTGAAAATTTAACTCCCTAAACTCAGTAACAACAGAATTGCAAATTCAAGGAGAATTGGTGGGAGAGAATTGATGCAAAAGAAATAGAAATCTTAACACTAGGCAATGAACTCCCATGACTCAATAACAGCAGAAATACAACTTCAAGGAGAAAATGTGGGAGTGAATTATTGAGAAATATGAAGTCCAGCAGCAGCTCGTCCAAAATTAGAGAAGAGTCAAGATTTGTGTTTGACTCTTTTCTTCTACTTTTCCTCTTTCTAGCTATGAACCAAGGATTATGTGAGGGAAAACTTTAGCTTTCTTATAAATAAGAATTGGGAATCTGTTCAAGTCAAACTATTTGGCAAATTATATAACAACTTACAACTATGCACTTGTGAGCTACTCATTTTTTTTTTCTTTTGATGTTCAATTGGTATCAGAAAAGTGTTTGTATAATGTTAAAATTATTTCAGTTGGTAGAAAGGATGTGGTAAATAATATGCTCTGGAATTTTTATGTGGTTAGAGTGCCTCGGAATTATTTAATTTTCCAAGTCATTTTTAGTAGTAGATTTCTTAAGAACCTATTTTATCTTTGAAAACTTATTAACAAAATTGCAGAGCAAGTATTGACTGATTTGTCAATTGCTTTAGCACACTTAATATATTATAGCTATGTTTTAGAGAAGATCTGATAATATCAGTTATATCTAAACTTTTAAGTCAATATAAAGAATATTTTTTTTCTTTTTTTCTACTATTTTTTTTCAGCTAAACAATGTTCACTATTTTTAGTTACTACAAGAAATAAAAGGACTATGATGTTATGCTTTTTCATCCCCTAATTTTTATTATTTGTTGCAATGTATTTATTATTTAATGCTACATTTTTACTTTTATTTAGACTGTTTTTGTCTTAATTAACATTACAATTTCTTAAACTTTTGTTCCATAAATTTAAACACTTCCTAACCTTGTTGAACATGTAGATTTGACTTGGGGAATTCATACCTTGTTTGTCACTCTGCACTTTTAATTTATGTAGCTAAGAAAAAATTGGTTGTAGCTGAACTTAATCTAACTTTGTAAAAAAATGATTAATAGCATTGACCTAAATTGTTCTCTTAAAGGTGCAGATTCACTTTAGCTCTGAAATTTTGCCAATTGTTAATTGTTAGTTTGAATGCTCAGATAGAATGAAGGTAATTGTATTTAGAAAATTCAATATGAAGTAATTGTATTTAGAACTTTTCTTGATAAACCATTTTGGTCTTGATAAGAATCTGAATGTGATGTAGCTCAATTGGCAGAGCGCTCGTATGGTATACGATTGAGCTCATTTTAATTTCTTGAGGATCAGGGTTCGATCCCCTGTATCACCAAATAAGAAAGTGAAATAATTAGAACTTCCAAAAAACTACAAAAATTGAGCTCATTTTAATTTCCTCAAATATATAGCTGCAGCACTCATTTTAATTTTCTCAAATACAGCTGCAGATTATAAGTTCATTGCAGTTGCTACCACAAATATTGAAATCTGAAAATACTGAAGGATGATTGAAATAATATCTAATCATCTTGAGCAAATACATGAAATTAATGAATAATTTAATGCATCATAAATAAAATAGATTAATGCACCACGCATCACTAAACTACGAGAGGATATAGAAAGCAAATGTACACTAAAACTTCAGCTCAATTTCATTTCATTTTAATATGAAGAAAAATACATTATCTGAATTAATACATTTATTTCTCAAACAATAAATAAAAGTTGATACAACTCAAATTAAAATAAAATTGAGCTCTTTCGAAAGTGTAGATAGCCGTTCTTTGTTAGTTTGCAGCTATCGAAAGAGAGCTTCTGGGATTGTTTAAATGCTGCTGTCTAAGCTCCATTGTATTCTTGAGTGAGGAATGGTAGAGAGTTACATCTTGAGTGAGGAATGGCTAAAGTATTGCTGGCATCATCGCTGGATTCATTGGGGATAATATCTTCCTTGAAAGGACTGTATATCAACTCCAAAACAATTTGGCCGCGTGATTTCTCGTCAGCCTCAAGGGCTTGAGGCATTGGGTCTTTGACTACCAATCTGAATTCCTCATTCTATTCAGGATTGAGGTTACTGCACTTCACTGTCATTTTCTTTGATGGGATCTTTTCTTCTGTAAGCTTCAGCTTTACATATGGGTCTGATTTGCCCAACAGATCCTTCTTTTTCAGTTTACATGCTCTTATTACTTTCACATGAAGTATTCCAACAGGCTTTTTCATGGAACTAAAATACCCAGAAAAAAGAATGCTGGTCAGAATTTTGATGGAGTTCACAAAAGAAACAAAGTGTTTAATAGGTAAATTACCTTGAAAGATCCATAATTGGAATTGCAAGAGCTTTTGGCCAAAGATACATGCTTGCAATCTTAAACTCATTTATTCTATAATCAGCACACTTATTAATTATAATTAGCACACTATAATTAGCACACTTAACCCGGCAGAGACTGCTTCGACTGAGTCCTCCAGCAAGGAAGCCTCCTTCGAGGTTCACCAGCCCAATACCTCTTCCTCTTTGCGCCCAATACTTGCTGACTGCTCCTTGCTGGGGACTGCATAAAACGAGCAGAACGTCATCACCTAAATATGCCTTCCTGCTCGCATCAAAAGTGTTCATCTTCGAGGTTCACCAGCCTCCACCACTGCTGGCACGATGCTTGCCACGGCCAAATCAGGCATGCATTTGCAAATTTGCCGAATCGAGGCTTCGCTGGCCCACGCCACCACCCAAATTCTTTTTCTGAATAAATTGTAAGAGTGTAAGGCTGTTTTAAGCACTTAAGAATTTTCTGGGGCTATATTAGATTATTGCAAAACCAGGAATATTTTGAAAAAATTAAATCAGTAAAGGATATACGAGAGGGAGTGATAAAACGAACCTTAAAGAACAAAGCAGATCTAGCTCTAGAGGCTGATAACACTCCAATAACAAGTAAAGCGTGGGACCATCTGATTTTAATGAACAAATTGCTCCTAAAGAGGCCAAGTTCAAAAGATTATTAGTAAATAAAAAGTTTACCCTGACTTGTTGCAACAGTTTCAGCGGTTGTGGCATTGGCAGGTGGATCCTGTAGTTCATTAAGAAAAAGAGCAATTAAATAGTTACAGCAGCTTTGCACTTGATCTTCACGTAATGGTTCCGGTGTTATAAATGGTAATTTTTGTTGATATTCATAATTGAGCAAGTATTTTGACAAAATTAAATCAGTAAAGGATATACCCTAAGTCCTCTAATACCAGCAGCTTAACTGTGACGATTTTGGCGATAGAAGCACTAGAAGCGACAACAGCTTCTTTTTTTATAAAACTCTCATATCCCATCATAACAACACAACAATATTCACGTCTCTACCTTTCTATATGCATTTACACACAAAGCAAACATCCTAATATGCAGTTGAGAATAATATAGTGATGTTGCAGAATTTTATTGGACAAAATGAGGTAGCATCTCATGTCATCCTCAGTAACATTTATCTTACAATAAAATTGAAAAAAAAAAACTGTATTTCCCAATTGATCATTGTCAAGGTAGTAATGGTGGCATCGGTTGCTTGAGGGTATCAAGCCATCCTTGATGCCATTGAAAACTTAAACTAAAGAAAAAGAAAACTCAACAGCTCCCCAAAACTTATTTGTGATACATATTTGCATTTAAAACTCAACAACTTTAAAAAAAAAGTTAAATAAATCAAACAAAAAATTGCATACTTCTCCCAATCCTTCCTTCCTGCTCCATCCAGATCTCTAAGAAAACCAGAAAAAGCATTCAAAATAGAAAAAGTATTTAAACTAACTTTGGAAGTATTAATGTGAAACAGGCCTATGAGGACATTAAATAATAGCAATACTATCTTTCGGGACTAAAAGGAATATTCATAAAATCATCCTGCATAAGTTAAGAGCATGATAAAATCAGAAGCATGATAAAGCAAAAAAATATTACATTAATGACAAGCAAAAAAATATTACCTGGATTCTTTCACAGCCTTCATACTTCCAAAAAAAACATGCGCCATTAGAATTAACAAGAAGACAGTAAATTTTAGCACTGTATTTCCCAATTGATCACGAAACCAAGAGTAAGATTGCCAGTGTGTGGGAGTTTAATGAAAATTATATATATATATATATATATATATGCAATCTTTCGTATCTTCCAGTTTGATCAATAAGATCGATCTCAACGCCTGAGACTTTTTCTCTTAAAACCTCACAATTTAATCACATGCCAAACATGTTTCAAGTTTTTATTGTAAGAGACAATAAGTGCAAAGCTGATAAGTCTCTCTTTATCACATGAATAAATTTTCTGAGAGCAAAAAAAAAGTTTTAAAAAATTCTGATAGAAACCCATTTGATCCATATTCTACCTTCAGAGCTTCAAGAAATATATAAGCACTTTACTCATTACCAAACTTTGGAAATATGTATTGAACTTTGGAAATATGTATTGAATCTAAAGGATTAACCATTTCATCGAATATTGTATGATGTGATTATAAATCAGCAAAATTTGAACCATAGAAATTGCGGCTAATCTCATTCAAGTCAAAAACATTACATGGATTGTCAGCATCAGCATATCCAGTTAACAAATCATTTAACAGAGAAGTTAATGAAACAAATCAAGTTAAAATGCATACCTTCCAACAAATTTAAGGGGAGAGGCCCCATTTCACATGAAGGCTTGCTAACACAACTGAACACAAACAATAGCAAATTAACGCAAAAAAGAGTGTACTTGCTGAGTTAAGAACAATGCTTGTAATTTAAGATGGCTTGCTGCTTTAAGAACAAGGCTTCCTGATTTAAAAATTAGTGCAAACAAGGATTACTGAGTTACGAAACAAAAACTATTTAAAGCACAAAGTCATGTAATTTAATTGTTTGTAAACAAAAACTATGGACTTATTCCGATTTCTACTTGTAACCAATATTTTAAAGTGAAAACTGTACTTGGATAAAAGCAACAAAAGAAACGTCTCCAAAACTTCGCAGCACAAGCTTATCAAGAATTTCAAAATAAAAAAAGGAATAATTTCACAATGAGTTTTTCAGTCAAAATGAATCATTTTCAAGTCAAAAAAGTTCAGCTTGTTTATGCTTATTCACTTGGACAATTATAAAACATGAACACATTTGCATACTTAGTACAAATGCAATTGTTCAAAGCAAATAAATCAAAACACTGATAAAGAATATATCTTAAAGCACAAGTATTTTGGATACAGCCTTAAGCTATGAGGACATCAAATAAACTATGAATTAATATCATTAAACTAACTTTGCAAGTATTAATGTGAAACAGGCCTATGAGGACATCAAATAACAAATACTATCTTTCGGGACTAAAAAGAATATTCATAAAATCAGCCCATATCTATATTCTCAGCTGCAATGCACAAATGCTCAACAATTTCCATCATGAAATAAATCTTGCCCATATATTCTCAACTGCAATGCACAATTTTTTGGTGTTTTATTTTATATTAAACAATTACTAAGCAACGGATTGGATAAAAGGGAGAAATGCTAGTACAACAATTTGGTGTTTCAACTTGCAAGCTTATTATTCTACTAACAAATTATAATTTTTTGGCATTTGATTGGATGTGGCTTAAAATTGTCAAAAAAATGCAGTCATGGATTTTATTTCCTTAACTTGTACATCTATCATTCCCATGAAAGCCTCAAAATATTTCTGATCTAATAATATAGTGTATCACCATTATCACCAGCCATAAAGTTTAGCGTACTACCATATACTTGGAAAAGAAAATAATTTTCAAATGTATAGGCAGTGTCACCTTCATTTTTTGAATTTAATATTCTTGGCTTGTTGTAGCAACAATGGCATATTTGCAAAAAAAGTAAAGACATTTGAATTTGTAAAGTATAAAAAAAAAGTAAAGACATATTTGCAAAAAAACATTACATTAATGACAAGCAAAAAACATTACATGAATTCTTTCATAGCCTTCAGACTTCCAAAAAAATATTACATAAATGCAAGCAAGAAAATATTTTGAGATTTATAAAAAAGAGACAAGTAAGAACATAATTATCTTTGTTCCATCATGATATAAATCTAGCCCATATCTATATTCTCAGCTGCAATGCACAAATGCTCAATAATTCCATTCATTGGGACAACATCAATAACACCATTCATCTCAATAGGGACAACAATAAAAGATAACAAATATAGGGTAAAGATAAAATAAGATCTTCCCAGCCTTTATTTGAATTTGTTCTCAGGCTCAAATTTCTAACCTGTAAGAAGAACATACTAAAATTTATACAAACAATCACAATATAGGACTTCAAAATAGAAATAATCCTAAGATTCGTCATTATTACATTTTCTTTTTCGTTTGTCAGTATGGCTCAACATTCTATTTTTTGGCGGTCTCTCCTTTGGGTGTGCATGAATTGGATCTTTGATTACGCTTGATTGTGTGCGAGAGCAATATTCATGAATCTTATGTTGAGCCTCCTGCAGTATCATGAGTGTGTATGCCTTAATTTCTTCATTCATTGAGCCAGTCTTAATTGCATTAAAAGTGCACTCGTATGCTTGGCACCAGTACTCATTATCATTTTCATAAGCAAAGGACGGGGTGGTGATCGATGGTATGGCTGAATGCAAACGTTTGAAGTCTTTCCTCCATCTTGCCTTGATGAATTGTTCTGGGATAACACTTATTTCTTCTTGTCGCCACACACACAGCATATGACAACAAACAAGCCCCTTAAACTGGAATGATCGGAAGATGCACCACGTGTATTCCATCATCGAATTATAAATAACACGATATTCATGCCGATGCAATCCATTGTGCTCTTTAATATCATAAGTTTTGATAGATCCGTTGACCTCTGTCAATGAACATGTACAATTCATAAGTTTATTAACCTCCACCTGAAATTTGTAAAAAATATTTAGTATGTACTGTTTTGATATTTGCTTCTCAAATATGAGGGGTGATATTAATTGTGGAATAATATGAAATAACTTGAAATCTTCTTATCTTTTCTTCTCAAATTTATTACGAAGTGCATTTACATACTGATCAAAGAAAGTCTGTAATGTTGTTTTTAAGTTCACGTATCCATCAAAAAATGCGTCATACTGTCACTTCTTTGAGTTGTTGACATCCTAGCCCAAAACATGTCCTTAAGATATATTGGCACCCATTTCTCTCGACAATTATAGACTGTAGCTAGCCAAATATTTTCAGTTATGCCATATTTTTTAATGGCACACATCCACTCTCTCTCAAATTCGACAGTGCTCATAGAATCATAGATTACCGTACTAATATCAGCAATTATGGCTTGACGGTTGACGTTGTTTCCCAATTTCTCTGGAAGCTTATGCATGATATGTCATAAACAAAAACGATATTTAGTTGAGGGGAATACTTTTGCTGTTGCAGCCTCCATTGATTTGCATTCATCAGTTATAATTTTATCAGGATATTTGCCCTGCATACACACTAACCATCTTTGAAAGAGTCATGAGAATGTTTCAATTGTTTCATCTGCTAGCAAAGCACACCCTAAAAGAATAGAATAACAATGATGGTTAACCTCAACAAATGGAGCAAAAGGCATAGCATATATATTAGTTAAGTATGTAGTATCAAAAGCTACAACATCTCCAAAATAGTGATAAGCCATCCTAGAGCATGAGTCAGCCCAAAATACATTTCTAAAATAACCCTCAACTGATAATTGAAAACAATGAAAAAAATTTGAATCATTATTTTGAAGATTTTCAAAATGTTTCAGCAATGAATTTGCATCACCATCGACTAATGCCAAGACCCTTTGATTCGTAACATAATTGCGACAATCTTTTTCAATAAATTTGTAATTTTTATGACCCCCACTTTTTGTAAATATTGCGCTGATGGATTTGTTCAGTGGAACACCAGCATTATCGTTTATTATAAGTTGTCTCTGAACTGTTATAAATAGTTCACGAAAACAACGCATGAAGCGTACCCTTTCGGGATCCAAGTCATAGTTATGCTCTAAATTCACATCATCCACCACCCAATTACCATTCAAATATCGATCAACGATAACCAACATTGCTTCGCATCCTGTGCGTACTATAGGTTTTTGGCGTAGCTTAGAAGGACCAACGTTGTTCTTAGGGTGTCCTTCTTTAGAGTAAGTAAATAAACAACGTGACTTATGACCATAAAAATTATAATTTGATTTTTTCTTAACTCCAAATCCTATCAAATAACCATATGATTTATAATAATTGAAAGCATCATCAATCAAATCAAATTTTATTCCAATTTGAGGAAGTTTCATGTAGCAATCTTCTGTGCCACTACAAATATTGCCACGTTCATCGATATACTCTTATAATTAACAAATCCAGCAAGTAAAAAATATGGATATGCAAAATATTAATTCTTTAACAGGAATACAAACTTCTAACCTCGATAACTACGTCCAACGTGATCAACTCATTGTTCACAATGTCTTTATCACAACACAATAATTCTGCAACATCTAACAGGTACCATAATTACTTAAATAATATGAATAAGTAAAATGTGATAGTTATTGATAAATAATACTTGCACTAGAACTGTAAATTTATAAAATTAGAAAAGTTCTGAAAAACTGCAAATATAATCGGCATGCACATTAAATCAGAAATTATATGATATAAAATGATATGATAGACATGAGTTGAATTATAAGATAGGTGCCCATGGTGTTTCTTCCACAAAAATCAAATGATATCTCTTTGAAAGCATATTTTCATGATTTTGAATTCACTAGTTGTTTGCTTAAAATCATAGACAATCACATTTCAAGATTTAGTGAAGACTTTTACCACAAAATAATGTCTAAAATGACTTTACTTCAAACCAAATACATAAAAAAATTACAAATGAAGTAATTACTATAATTTTACTTTAAACCAAACTGCCCTTAAAGAATGAAACTTTTTAAATATCCTTAAACCAAACTGCCCTTAAAGAATGAGGCTTTTTAAATATAGTTATTAACAATAATATTTTTAATTATATTTGCAAACAAGTAAGTTCCAACATGTGGGTTTGGGAGAACCATTATCCTTTCTACACTAGTATCTTTTTCAATTCTATAATGTGAGACAAACACTTTCACATATCTTAACAATATCTCCCCATGTAAGACCTATCCACATCAACCATCACTCCACCTCAAACGAAAGTTTTCAACACCAACAAGAACCATGTGCGAGTATCAACTCAATCAAATAGCAACATAATGAGAGTTATTGAATATTAGACATTGCTCAACAGACACCAAAGCAGAAGAAAACTACGTCACGACAGACGCGACGACAGACGCTTAGCCTGCTGGCGCCTAGAATTGATATACAAGTGATCGTCATCCAACCAAGGGGTTGCGTTGATGAATATTAATTCCAACAGATTTCAGTGAAAGTTAAGGAAAGTGTAACCAAACACCCATCGTAGCCCATCTATGAACTAAATTTCAAAGTGAAATAAAAATGAAACTGTAACAAAAGCCCACCCCCATCATGTGAAATACAACGATAAAGAACCCCAATATGAAATAAACACAAATTAGAGAAGTTAAAGACATTGTTGAGATGGGAAGTGTATGTGCTCACAATACTGACAATACTCAATGCACAAAAATTAGAAATTAGGAAATGTATATTGTTGAGAATGAACCTGGATGAGGCTGAGGGGGTGGAGGATTTAGAGAACCGAGGTTTCCTTGCGGCAACTGTGAAGAAGGTGAGGGGCCTTGAACTTCTTGAAGCAGCGGCGTCGGGAAGAAAACGGGCCCTTCCAGAGGCGGCGGTTGCGGTGAAGGGTGCTGAAACGACGTCATCCTGAGTCGATCGAGGAAGGGGGATGCTGTGAGAAACGGTCGCCGAGTTTTAGGAAGCGACTCGAGAAGCGGGTTGCTTCTCGATGGGAGATTTCCAGCGAGCGCGCGGCTGGGAATGGAGGACGAAAGCTAGCGGCTGAGACGAAGCGAGAAGCGACGGGAGAAACGAGAGAGCGGCGGCGAGAAGGTAACATCTCCACCCTTCATAAAAAACCTAATAATCATGCGCCATCTCCATCTCCTCCTCTCGAAGTGTTCTGCTGCTCTTCGCATTTTCTTTCCTCCTCAGCATTGCGACCAAGCCCTTATGTTGCGACGAAGTTATGTTCTTCACCATTTTCTCCTCCTCTCTGCGACGAAGTCCTGTTCTTTGCCATTTATTTCCCCTTCTTTGCTTCGAGAAGCGCCAATTTTCTTCTTCTCCACAGGATATCTCCGTTGCTTGACGAATCTCCGATTCAATGCAACGCCAATTCAACGCATCACAGATTCGAAGTAGCACTCCCTTTCTCTACATTCACTAGTCTCTGCTCGAAAAAAGAAGGTCATATCCAAGTTTTGCTTATACCGCCCTGGCTTTGTCATTACCAACTCTTTTTCTTTTGTTAAATATCCAAAACCTGTCATTTATGTCTTGTATTGAAGCTGAATCCGAAGCTTCTATTATAAGTATGCAATTTGTTCAAGCTCAATTTCTGACCGATATATCAAATTTTCTGGCTGATAATTTGTGATACCAAATCTTTGGCTGCAATTACCAAGCAACAACTTGCATGAGTCATCCAAGCTCTAGCCCCAGAAAGTGAAAGATTTTATTTAGCTTGTAAACACAGCTCATCTAGATAATCAATCATGTTTACTCTATATTTGTAAATTTGAATATTCTTTTAGGGCAAAATCTTGCTAATTTTGAACTAATCAATATAGCTGTTCATGCTTGCTTTTGTTTGTATTTGGATTTCTTAGAAACACACTAAAACATTCATTTTGCTTACTAGCTTTTTTGCATCGTTGGTAAAATATTTATATTGAGTGCAGCAAGAGTTTTTTTTATCAAGGTTTAAACAATAACAATAGTGGATTTCTAATCTTACCTTGGACATAACCATTTAAAAATTATTTTTTTTCTTGATTGAATATTATTGTTTTCAAAGTGTTGGCTCAAATTTCAAAATTTTGAGCATATGTTTATGAGTATTGCTACACTTACACATTAGTATATACTAAAATATATAGATGATGTGTCAATCCAATGTGTAATTAAATTATTAATTGAATGCACTTTTTGATAAGACCTATATATAAAAATTACAAAAAAAAAAAATTCTAATTGGTGCTAGATAGTGTATATTGTTGTGTAACTATAGCATTTTCCTATGTTTATTAAGGCTTAGGGTTTATTAATTTCTAAGCAGTAAATGCTACAATATTTGTCTAACTGATTCGATGCAAAGCTAGTTCATCGGAAACAAACATCAACTGTAAATCATCTTATTATTGCAACACTACAATTCAGAGATGATCGTAACCACAATTTTAATTGCAATGATTATGTAATATTAGAGTGTTGAACATTTCTAATAAAATTTTACATATAAATTTTTCATTTGAATTTATTTTATTCTCGTAATGTGTATAATGATGGCCGCATATAGAATTAGCTATTAATATTGACGATGATGAACTTACTATTTAAATTTTGAAATTTGCATACATTTTACTTCTGTTGATGATGTTCTTAGCTCTTACAAAACTTATAAATTGCACATATAATTCGTTGTAAAAAGGAGATCAAATCATAATTATCATGGTTTAAAAATAATATATATTGTAACAACCGAAGATGTTACTAGATCAATTATACTTAAATTCAAATGGATTAAATCAAATTAGGATCTCAACTAAGTTAAACGAAAATCAAAAGGAGTATGCTATTAGATACAGTGCAATATAAGGATCTTAATGAGAAAGAATTGAGTGTAATTTAATATAAAATTAAAAACATAAAACCAAATTTAACAACTTTGACGTGAGGTCAATAAGATGCTTAATCAGTCAATTTTCATGAGAGAAATGCTTCCCTCACCCGGCTACGTGTAACCCACTTTAACTCGTGTATACGTGGCGCCACGGAGGAATATATTTTTCCGCTTGCCTCCCTCGTTCTTCACTGCATGAGGAATACATTAGGCTCGCTCGCCTCCCCCATTCGCATCGAAGGCCCTCGCTGGCGAGGTCGCACGAGAGGAGATGAATCCCTTCTCCTCCGCATAGGGCACACGACGGACGAATCCCTTCTCCTCCGTCGGTTCTCCGCATAGGGCGCACGAGAGGCTTTGCGTCTTTGGAAACGTATGAGCACTATAAAGAAAGGTAGAGGAAAAGCACGAGAAGCAGTTCAGTCCTCTTGGCGATTAGTATTGCTGAGAGCAGTCGAAGATGTTCATCTCAAGAATGAGGGTTTGCTTGACTTTTATGCGAGCCATCTTATATCGCTTAAGAGTTCGCTCTTTCATATCGCTCATTTTCTTTTGAGCGCATGCTTAAGCCCGGGTATGCTTTTATTTTTCTTCTTCTTTGTTGTCTTATCTGTTCAGCTTTCGAATCTTCGTTTAGGTTATTCAGTGCTGCTCAGACATTTTTTCTGCAACAAGTAAGGAAAAAATATCTTAAATAAGGCTAGAAACTACTAATATGCATATGAAAATTTGAAATGGAAACATATATATGCAATTTATCTAATATGTTGCTTTGGAAATCTCATTTAATGTTATTTGTTGTGCTCGGTGAACTGGTAACTTAAGTTTACAAGTTTTAAAGTTGACTTGCTTTGGTGGTTCTGCCAATTTTATACGCATAGCCTTAAACTGTGCTTGAAGTTGTAGAATCAGCTCGACAAGATTAAAGGTTAAACTTGACTCTTAATCTTTCATCCTAGTGTTGAGCTATTTTGATGATGCAACAATGAAGTTGAGTATTGGCAAACTAGAATTTCTTTAAGTATAGCTTATACCAGATTATTTAAATGTTGAGTATTGAATATATTATCCCATGTTTTGAATTAATTATGAATCCAATTCGGTCTAATTAGCCTTTTCATGTGATGATTTAATTTGCTTTGCTTTTTAATTTATGCAGTATTCATATTTGATTTGCTTTTCTTAGTTATATTTGAGAGTGATGTTAGAGTGGGGGATAATTCGATTTTGGAATGTTCAAAATCACGAACTTTTATCTCTCCTATTTTGTATTCATAGCGACTATTTCTGTAACAACCCTAGGTTGTTTCTAAGCTTAGCCTAAGCTAACCAACCTCTAATTATAATTCTATTGCATTCACTTAATCATTTTAACATAATCATGAAAATATGGGGTAAATCGTACCTCTAGAGGTTGAATGAGCATTTTTGCCAAATTAGGAACTCAAAATAATAGTTAAAATATTTTGATCTACAATTCAAAATTTGATTACATTTTTGAATTTCTCACCTCCAAATTAGCTAGAGGTGCAAGTTTGTGAATTTTTTGAGATCATTTAGGCCTTAATAGAATTTAAGTTAAGATTGGGAAATTGCACATAAGGGTTTAGATTAATTTGTAATTGCAATTATACCTTATAACGGTTGGGATTCGCTGTCGGGACTGCGACAGATACGCTGTGAGGCCCCGACAACGGCTCAACCTTCCATGTCCGCTAGATCGCTTAGCACACATCTTGGCGCCTCCATCCTTTGATCCTCAGCGCTCCGTGTTCTGATCGCCCATCAGCCGCTGCATCACTCTTGAAGATCCGACGACTGACGATCTTCTCGCGACCGTCTGTTAAGTAAGCCACATCAGAGTCATCTATCTCTAATGACTGATGCATCTGATGGCTCCCGTTCCCCAGGCCCTGTTCATCTCCATCTCGGATTCCCTGAAGCGGCCCGACAGATCCTGCAATGGCTGCTGGTGTAGCAGTACAGGTGTAACAACCCTAGGTTATTACTTAGTCGAATTTTTAGTTTAATCACATCCTAATTATCATTCTGTTAAGCTTATCAGGCCATTAGAACTAAAACTTGAAATTTTGGAGTGATTCGGAACTCAATCCAATATTTGAAATATTTTAATATTTTAATTAATTGGAAAATTGAGATATTTAATTTGACATCAAAATTGAAATTCAATTTTGCCACTGCGCTCGTCACATTCAAATTAATTAGGAGTGATGTTTTGGAAGTATTTGGAAGTCGTTGGATTTTCGCGAATATTTTAATGTTTTTTAAAAGCCCCGAAAATTAGGATAAATAAATTGATCTCCAAATTAAAATCCGACTTCACCGTTAAATTCATCACCCCGAAATTAGTTAGGGGTGGATTTTTGGGATTTTTTGAAGTCCGGTTATTCATTCAATTTTTAAATAAAAAATTTTGGTTAATTAGAAATTAGAAATTAATTTATTTATCTTTTAAAAAAGAACTATTTTTCTTCTTTCTTTTTCCCTGAGCTGGGACCCGTTGTCTCCGTCTTCTCCCATTCTTGCATTCGACCTCTTCTCCCCTATGCACGTAAGACCTCGCCCCCTCCCCTCTCCTTCTCCCCATACTTGTGATGGGATGGTTCAAGCTCATCCCATCCAAAGCCATGCCTTCATTCTTCTTAAAGATAGCCCCCTTATCCTCCATTCTTTATTTTGCTCAAGCTGCTGGAGAAACTCTCAAGCTCTCAAGCTCCCAAGGATCCCTAAAAGTAACTTCTATTCGCAAGCCAATGTACCTCCCATTTTCTCCATTGGTTTGATCCAATGGCTACTTCATTTTGTTCATATGCTTATTTCGCATCTTTAAAAACTTGTGGCTAAGATATGAAGTTCATTAGAGCTCATTAAGATTGTAAATTTTAGGGTTGATGATCAGTTCTGCAAATAGGATTTTTGTATAACTAGATCTTTAGTTTTATTATTTGCGTTGTTAAAATAATTGTTTCGTGTCGATTTGGTATCAATGGAAAGGCCTTAGAAAGATCTTTCCATCGGTATATGGCACTACACGTTTCGGTTTTCGCACAAACAAAATCACAGTCGAGCGCTATAGTGCGTCGTAGCGCATGACTCTCGACCAGGAGGCGCTACATCGCACCACAACGCTTGCATCTCGAGTTGACTACGCCATAGCGTGCCGTAGCACGCCACCGCGCCGTAGCGCCTGACTCTCGGCCAGAGGGCGCTACAGCGCGCCGTAGCCCCCAACTCTCGGGAAATCTAGCACCTGAAAGGGCTGCAGCGCGCCACCGCGTTGAGATCTGTCACAACACACCGTAGTGCTTGTCTCTCGGCCAGGGAGAGCTCCAATACGCCGCAGTGCCCGAGTCTCGGGTTAACTAGAGCCACAGCGCGCCGTAGTGCCAGGCTCTCGGCCAGGGGGAGCTACCGCGCACCGTAGCGCATGGCTCTCGGACAGGGGTGCTATCGAGCTCCGTAATGCTCAGGTCTCGGATCGGCTAGCGCCGTAGCACTTGGCTCTCTGCCAGGGGGCACTACAGCGTGCCATAGCGCCTAGGTCTCGAATCGGGTAGCGCCGTAGCACTCCGTAGCACTTGGCTATTGGCCAGTAGGAGCTACAACGCGCCGCAGCGTGCCGTAGCGTGTAGAACTGCCCGGTTTTGTCCAAATTGCATATTTTTTGCATTTTAATGACTATGAAACTCTAATAATACAAAAATATACCAAAATCAAGCTTTATTATAATAAAATCATGCATTGAATAAATATATAGGTGAATTTTAGAATCCATGCTTAGAATGCTTAAGAAAATTATTTGTTTAATTAGATTTAAATTCCAAACTTCTTGAATTGTTAATTAAAGTGCAAATTGTCATAGTTCATAATTAGTTAATGATAGCATTCATTTTTCAATTAACAACATTAATTTATCATGTGATCTAGATTTCTTAAGGCAACATTTATTTTGACCTTAATCAACCTTAATTAGCCTCAAAGAAAAGTTGATCTAAATTGAACTTCTTGTTTTGACATTTATTAATCTGCATGAATTCATTTAACACTTGCTGATTTAACATTTGAGTATATACTAGAAAATCATAAGTTCTTAAACCTTATAATAATTTATGTGATTTACAATCGTAACTTAACCTTAAGTTCTTGGATACTTAGAAGTTCATCATTTTATAAATCCAGTTTGAATTGAATCATTCTATTTTTGAAATTCTTAATAAATTGAATACTTTGAAATCCTTGTAGTGGATTAAGGTTAATTTAACATATAGAATAATGAGATTATTTTATGGATTGAGTTTAAATTTTAGATTCTTAAGTTCTTATTTGATTATTTTATCTTATGACAATTAGATTTAACCTTTTTATAAGATCATAGTTCCTTTAATCTTTCAAGTTTTAAGATCCTCTACTTTTAGAATAAGTGTGGGTGTGAACCCTTAAACCCCAATTTGGAGTTTGGACTCAGAATTCTTAAATCTTGATTGACATAATCAAGATTGGGTTTGTGCTATCAAAATATAATAATTAAGTCATTGATTAATTACTTAGTTGTCATTCTGATTATAAATTAGAACTTATTAAGTTCTAATGTTAATTGTAAGGTCATAAATTTGGGTTTGTACTGGATAAATAAATATTGAAGATCCTAAGTATGTACTATCTCAGATTTGATAGAACGAATTAAATTATATAATAACATATATCACATATATTTAGTTAGTCTCTTGCTCACTTTGATTATTATTATTTTGCATACCTTGTATTTTGAGCATACATTGGACATAATAGTTGAACATGAGATATTTTGATGAATATCTTATGTCAGTCTTGAATGCATAATACATCATTATTTAAATCAGTTTATTCAGTATATTTCAGTATATTCAGTTCATTTACTTTTTCAGTACTCAGATCAGTATATTGTATTCTATTTAGTTTGTCTCTTCAGTTCAGTACTTTTGTAATAAAATAGGCCAGACCTAGCTCTATGGTTGGCTAGGATGGTATTCGTCTGTTTCTATAAGTCTAACTAGGCTTAGCTCTATGATTGGCTATGATGGTATTCGTTAGACTTTTCAGTTCAGTGGCTTCGTTTAGCCCATTTCTATTATGACTGTACTAGTTTAGATATATTTCTCTGTTATGATTTCTTAAGTCTAACCAGGCCTAGCTCTATGATTGTCTAGGATGATATTTGTTAGACTCTCTTTCAGTTCAGCGGCTTTGTTTAGCCAAGTTATATATATTATCAGTTATGCATATTTTCTATTCTCAGTTTATTTACAATTCATTTTAGTATAATTATTTTAGCTCAGTACTTTTCAGTTCTGTACTTGCATGTTTTAGTATGCTAATTTTTATTTCAGTTCTTTTATGCTTCAACATAAATTTTCTTTATGCAAATCAATCATAAACAAGATAGGATAAGTTTACTTTCAGTTCTTTCTGCTATTATATTTATATATATATATATATATATATATATATATATATATATATATTTGCTACCTAATCATGGTTGTAGCTTTGGGGTGAGGTATGTTAATTTACATAATTTATTTTGCTCAAGTTATAAATGCTTAGTTTATAACTATCATGTTTATATTGCTTGTTGCACATTAAATACTTGCTCTATGATTGTCTAGGATGGTATTTGTTAGACTCTCTTTCAGTTCAACGGCTTTGTTTAGCCAAGTTATATATATTATCAGTTATGCATATTTTTTATTCTCAGTTCATTTACCGTTCATTTTAGTATAATTATTTCAGCTCGATGCTTTTCAGTTCCGTACTTGCATGTTTTAGTATGCTAATTTTTATTTCAGTTCTTTTATGCTTCAACATGAATTTTCTTTGTGCAAATCAATCATAAACATGATAGGATAAGTTTACTTTCAACTCTTTCTGCTAGTATATGCAAATCAATCATAAAATGTACTAGCTCTATGATTGTCTAGGATGGTATTTGTTAGTCTCACTTTTAGTTCAATAGTTTTGTTTGGCCAAGTTATATATATTATCAATTAAGCATATTTTCTATTCTCAGTTCATTTATAGTTCATTTTAGTATAATTATTTCAGCTCAGTGCTTTTCAGTTCCGTACTTGCATATTTTAGTATGCTAATTTTTATTTCAATTCTTTTATGCTTCAGCATAAATTTTCTTTATGCAAATTAATCATAAACATGATAGGATAAGCTTACTTTCAGTTCTTTCTACTACTATATATATATATATATATATATGTGTGTGTGTGTGTGTGTGTGTGTGTGTGTGTGTGTGTGTATTTGCTGCCTAATTATGATTGCAGCTTTAGGGTGAGGTATGTTAATTTATATACTTTATTTTGCTCAAGTTATAAATGCTTAGTTTATAACTATCATGTTTATATTGCATGCTTAGTAAAATGTGATATCTTGAATATTTAGTCTCATTTAATCAGCTTAAAATATACATGCTTAAAAAATTTATCTAACTATAAGTTTTTCTCTTTCTTTGCTCGGGCCCTGACATTGTGATACCGATAATGTCAGATTCAGAGCTATTCGTTGATGTTGCTTTAGGTGAGGAGTTAGGTCAGGAGGAGGATCTTCCTACTGCAGAGGCTTAGCTAGTTTCTATTTTTTACTTGTGAGGATGAGAGAGTTCTTTTTCATTAAGCTTATTTGTAATAATTAAATATTTTAGATGTATTTATTTTTCTGTATTTTTATATTGAGCCGAGTTACTGTCTTTTCTTTCATTTACTATGCTGTGATGTGGATGTTATACTTTTATCTGCTTCCGCTACTTTGATATTTTGATGCTTGACCACTAGTTCCAGGTGGCAAGCCTCTCAGCTAAGGCAGGTTGGGTTTATACCTGACTCGACTATAGTTGGGAGGGTTGTCGCACGGGGATCGTACTCTCCGTAATCATGTTAATTTTAGTATTAGCATGAGCACAGAGAGTGCGGGGCCCACAATGAGGGCCTCTCCTACTCTCACTATCGCCCCAATCATAACGGTCTAGTGCCGCCAATTCCCGGGTCTGCCTTCGCCTGGCCTTGGTTAGATTATTTGAACCTCGGACCAGCCATGGGTTGTAGCCCGAGCCCTTCCCTGATCCCCCTGACTAAAAATAGCCTGGGAACCCCATTAGTGAAGCCTTTGCTCACTTGACTACTCGCCAATTCTTCTAATGAAACTCAGCAAGCTCATTTGTCCTCCCTGCCAATTCCACTGAACCCGGCATTTTGCAGCTCGAGTTCCAGGCGGTGCTAAGGGTTAGGCTGGGTGTTCCAGCTCCCTATCAAATTCTTTGAGGCCTAAAGCAGATCTGGAAGATCAATTCGACTCTCAGTTTCTTCTGTTCGGCCTCACCACTACTGTCAAGGTACCCCTTTTTTCCCTATAAGGCGAGTGGGCTCACAGTCGATTTCTCTGTAGTTTATTGAGGTCCATCATTAATTAGTAGTATATTAAGGATCTCTGAGAGTCGATGTAAGCTCAGACAATGCTGAGCATTGTCTGAATTTAATCGCATTAGGCTCGGCGACTGAATTCAATCTCATCTCGGTCCAGTGCTCATCTTGATCGCCTGCGGGGTGATTGGAAAATTATCTATCCATCCGTGATGGATTGATAGGGTCTGGTTAATTAGGGTTTGACCCAGTAGCTGTACCGCACTCGGGCTAACACTGTGTTCTGTAATGTATAGTTTGAGTAAGGACTTAGAGATCCAGCCACTCACAGGCCTTACTGGCAGAGGGTTTAGGTGCGCCTAGTCATCCTGATGGTGTAACCATTGATGGCATGGCCTCTGTGGGGAGTACTGACTCCCCACAGTTGTAACAACATAAGTTGTTACTGTAACAACCAACCCAGCTTAATTTTAGCTCAATTATATCTTAATTATCATTCCATTAAAGTTCATCTAGTCATTAGAACAGAACCCTAAAAATTAGGAGCAATTCAGAGCTTAATCATTTATTTTAAAATAATTTAATATTTAATTAATTAGGAAATTGAGGTTTTTATTTTGATCTCGAAATCGAAATCCGACTTCGTCGTTGCGATCGTCACCCCCAAATTAGCTAGGGGTGATGTTTTGGACGCGTTTGGAAGTCGACAGATTTTTGCAAATATTTTAATATAATTAAATACCCCAAAATTAGCATAATTGAATATTCGTCGGAATTGAAATCCGACTTCGCCGTCCAATTCCTCACCCCCAAATTAGCTATAGGTGAATTTTTGGGATTTTTCAAAATTTTAACTAACTAAAAATATTCGAAAATAAATAAATAATAAGTTATTTAAGTAAAACCATTTCTTCTTAAATTCCTTTTTCGGCTGACCATTCCCCCATTTCTCCCCATACTCAAGTAGTTGAGGCTGCCCACTCCATCCCTCATCTCCTCCATGCTTGATGAAAGAGCTCATGATGGAGCCTTCCTCTCACTCTCCTCCTTTAAAGAAGGATCACAACCCTTCTTCTTCTGCTTGCTGCAAAAGCAGAAGCTCTCTCCCTCTTTCATCCGTTGCTGTACTTTGAAGAAGAAGCTCTCCAAGTCTTGAAGAAAATAAAGGTTTCTTCTTCCTCTTTTAAGGTTAAGGTACCCATTTGCTCTTCTTCCTTGATCATTTCATTTCTCTGTATGCTCATTTGTATCTTTAGAAATCTATGTTTGAGTATGGAAGCTATGAAAGTTCATTAAGGTATCAGTTTTTCTTGCAAAATAAATACTCTGTTTTTCTCCATTTTTGTATACCCGAACGTTTATATCCATTGTTCGTATAGTTAGAATGATTAATTTTTGCCAATTTTGATATCAATGGAAAGGTCTCGGAAAGACCTTTCCATCGGTGTATAGCACCACTCGTGAGGTGCCCAAAATTGGGAGTATTTGGGTTCGAAAGTAGGCCATTTACGGGTTTCACACAGGTGAAATTACCGTCTGGCGTTGCAGTGCGCTGCAGCGCCCGAGTTGCAGAAACTAATTCGCCATAGCGCGCTGCAGCGGACTGCAACGTTATTTCAGGGAAACATATAGGAAATCAAGAGAAAAATTAATTGAATAGTAACCCGCAAGTTGGACCGCTGCCGCTCGCTACAGCGGGTCGCAGCGTCATTTTAGAAAACTATATGAAACCAAAAGAAAACAGTGTTTCCACAAGTTGATCATCCACAGTGCGCCGCAGCGCTGCAGCGCGCCGTAGCATCCAGCTCTCGGATTAGTCCCGCCATAGCGCGCCGTAGCATCAAAAGCGTTGCAGCGCGCCACATCATCGTTTTCCGTCGTAGCGCGCCGCAGCGCTCAGAATTTTTTGAAAATGCCCATAAATGGCTAAAATGGCCGAAGCTTTACCGTTTTCGCATTTTAAGGTCCCTAGGATCCTAGTGGGACAGCATGGCATAAAATTCTATGTTGAAATTAAATTTGAAATTTTATTATTTTTAATAAGTACTCAAAGCATATTATGTATTTTAACTGTCTTGTGCCAAATGTCAAAGAATAGGATCATTGATTACTTATATAAACTAAAGTATATCTCAACAACTAAATGACATAAAATTTAAGTCCTTTAGATTTGTAATCAAGTGCTAACTCCTTTGATTTGATTTATAATTTTGTTAGCCTTAATTATCTTCTATTTTATGCTAACTTTATATTTCTATGCTTTTATAATTTTAGGATGTATGTTAGAGAACCTTAATATTTATTTGGACACTTAAATGTGCTTAGTTGATATTAAACTAAAATTGAACATAAAAATCTTGATAACTTGATTAAATAGATGATACTTAATCAAAACCTGAAATTATCATCAACAATACACTAATAATATATTGATTTGTCATTAACCTTTAAATTAACCTTTGGTCTTAATGGTAGAAAGGTTAGGAGTTAAACCTTAACTTGTCTTAATTAAGATCTAAACCTTAATCGCCTAAATTAAATAACTTCGATTGAAAGATAATTTAATCAACATGATTCCAATAATATATATGATTTGACATTGATCTTAAATCATTGAATTAGAAGTGCTAATGTTAATATATTAAATCTGTGTGATTGAACCATCTGAATCCAAACTCATATGATTTTGAATTAGGACTTGCTAAATTCTAACATTAACACTTTAGACTCAATCTGAGATTTTACTCAATAGCTGGATATTGAAGATCCTAAACTTGTATCTTCTCAGAATAGTTAGATTGGATAAATTAAATAATAACAAATATCACATAAGTCTAGATTGAGTCTCTTGCTTACGTTGACTTGATAGCTTGGCATACCTTGGATATTATGGCAATCGGGGATCGAAGTTTGAGAGTCTTTAAAGAATAATTCATCTTAATATAAATATTTTTATATACAAAAAGGACATAATAAAATAATAATAGTCCACAGTCCTTTTATATATAGAGCCAAAACATATATGAAAATTTACAGTCTATGAAATATGGAATATGAAATATCTACATTCTTCTGCTCCTTTAATTCTTCTTCTTTTAATTTGGAAGATCTTCTAAGTCTTTTTAATTATCAAAACTTGAAAAATTCAGTTTACCAGTCAGGTAGGAGTATGCAAATTATTCTTATAAGAATAAGTCTAGCATCCTATAATAGGTGTGAATCAAATATGAAAATTACTGAAAATCTGCATAGTAAAATAGAGCAATTTACAATTTCAATTTCTGCCCTGCAAATTAGCTGTGAAAATTCAACATATATGAAAAGCATGAAATTTTTAATTTTATCAAAAGCATTTGTAACAATAAGTCGAGCCCGTAGACTCCTGAGCCCAAATGGGTAAACTCATAGGCATAACCTGTAAGAAGCTTATCTCGCCACCCGTCGGTAGCTTACTCAAAATAGGAACTGATAGTGTGTCTTTCCTCTGAATTTGCCTACTTTCTATAAGAGGCTAAATCCCTCCATATAACTCCCAGGAGCTTGTTAGCTAGCCCAATCTGTACATATTCTAGTTTTGCAGTCCACCCTCCAAAGACAAACACAACAAAAAATATATATATACTATGTTTCATTCTTTTTGTCACATGTTATTTGATATAAATCTTTTACAGATTAAAATGCGGTAAGCAGTGAATAATACTCAAATGGAAAATTGCTCAAATAAGAATATTGAAATAAGACTTATAAGTAAATTTGCGTACCTGACTTGTTTTGATAAAATCAACCAAATTTAATTTCTTTGATCTGCCAAAATAATGAAATTTATTAATTTTAATATTTTTATCATGATTTGTAGTATTATGATTATAAAATGACTATTTTGATTTATTTGAATTATTTTAATTAAGTTATATAATTATTTATGCCTTATAAGGTTAAATTAGGAATTTGACCTTATAAGGGTATTTTAGTAATTTTACCCTTAGTGAAATATAAATTTTCTGTTAGTTTATTGTAGATTATGTTCTAAGGTTTTTATAGAACTTGAAATTATTTAATTCTGATATGAATTGGCTAAGTTATAGCTAATCTAATTTCTAGGGTTAATAATTAGGTTTAAATATGATTAGTGAGTGATTAGTGAATTTAGCCAAAAAATTATTAAACTAATTATACAATTAGGTTTTAATTTCTTTATGAGTCATTTAAAATTGAAATCACTTAATTTGGATTATTATATTTGCTAATATTCACTAATCAAGTTTTAGAGTAATTATGGTTAATTAAAAGATCTAACCGTTGGATTCTAAATATTTTTGCAGTTTACTGAAACTTAGAATTTTCTAATTTAAATGGATATTTGGATTATTATATTTGGAATTAAATTGGCTAACTTATGACTTTTTAAAGTTTATAGGGTTAAAGGCTTAATTAGGGTTAGGTCCTAATTGTGATTAGTTTAGTTTTAATACAAACAGAAAAATTAATACTTCTAAATTATTCCTTAGGTTTTTCTGAGTATTTTAAGACCCATATTTGATATATTTGGGTAAGCGCATTCAAAGTTATAGTTAATCTAAATTTTGTATTATTTTTGTAATTATTTAAATATTCAAAAATATCATTATGTTAAGTATTGATCCAAATAAAATTTTGATAGTTCCAAATTAGTCTTCTATTTTTGCTGATTAATATAATATATTTATTTGTATGATTTGGATGAATATTTTAGGAGTTATTTAAGTTTAAAGTTTTGGTATTTATTTGATTTAAATAAATTTACATTGATTAATATGAATTCATATATATATAAATAAATGTGATTGTTCAGAAAATATTTCTCTATTTACTTAATCATCTAAACAATACTTAGTATATATATATATATATATATATTAATTAATGATATTTATTTTTCTGTTTTTATGTATAAATTTTTATTTATTTTTATCTATTTATTTTATTTATTTATTGATCTAATATTTATTAAATTATATGTTATATTTATTTGTTTTTTTATAACTATGTTATTATTTTATTTTATAAAATTTTCTTGTTATTTATTATTTATTATTATTCTGTTATTTAATTATATTATTTGATTTTTATCTTATATAATATTTTGTTTTATTATTTACGTATATCTATATGTATAAGTATAGATATATATAACAGATTTATATTTTATAAATATATATATTTTTATTATAATTATTGTTATAATTACTGCAGGTGGGGGCCACAGAGGACACGTGTCCTGCTGTGATTGGCCGAGACAGGCGAGGGGGACCCGCCGCTGTCTCGGAAGAGACAAGCTGACGCGGCTGGTCAGCTGCGGGCCCCACTGCGACCGCGGCTCAAATGGAGGAGCGACGCGTGTATGCAGGGGCCCACCGGTTCAAAATCCGGAAGAGTTGAACCGGCCAGGCTGAACCCGGACCGGCTCAGGACGCGTCGGGCGTCCCTTCGTCTTCCTCTAAACGGTGCGAATTTAGGGTTTAGCGATGGAGGCAGACGGCCACGATTCGAACGATCGTTCGATCGATCGATCGAACAATAAACAATATTAGGAAGCATACTTAATGAATAAGGAAGAGGGTAGGAGGTACCGTGAGTTGTAGATTCCGGAAAGTTAGGGTTTACTTTTGTCGACACCTTTTTAATTTGCGTGCTTCGATCTTAAGGCATAAACTCTTGCTTTGGGATCCATTTGGGATCTTAAATCTAACCCTAAGCGGTGCTCGGCGCGTGGATTTGCTGGAAGATGCCGCGCGGTTTAGGGTTTGGAGCGACGCGTGGAAGCCTTCGCCGCGTGTCCTCTTCGCGGTGAGGATGATCCTCAGCCGTCTGATCGCTCGATCAGACGGTATAGGTGATCCGTCCAAACAGACGGCGCTCCAATTAAAACCAGATGACGGCGTTATCATAAGTAAACGTCGCCGTTAAATGTAATTTAAGAAATAATTATTTTATTTATTTTAATCAATTTAATTAATTTAAACTTAACTTAATAATTATATTCCAAAATTTTTAAAACTATCAATCCTAGCTAATTGAGGGCTTCTGAACACAATGACGCACTCGGATTTTTGATCCGATGAGTATTTAATTACTCGAATTTTCAGGTATTTAAATAATATTAAAATATTCGTCGAAAATTCAATGATTTCCAAATGCATTCAAAACTTCACCCCTACCTAATTTGGGGGTGGTGAACGTAATGGAGAAGTCAAATTTTCAATCTGAGGTCAAAATTATTTAAATATTAATAAACAATTAGAATGAGATTTTTAGTATTTTACAGATATTGAGCCTTATTTCTTGAGCATAATAGGAGATCTCAGGATATGGATGATACATCATAAGTTAGTGTTTATAGAGCATATCATTCATCTAGTTCTTGCAGTGCTTTCAGTTAGTAGAGTATGTCCTAGCTTAGTCTACCTCTTCAGTTCTTGTATTGTTATAGAATAGTCTCAGGCCTATCATATTGGATGTCTAGGATGGTTATAGACTTATTCTATGAGTTCAACTCATGTCTAGCGTATTGGATGTCTAGGATGGTTATAGTTGAACTCTCAATTCAGAGGCCCTGTATGGCCTATTGTCTGGTATAGCAGTACTATGTCTTAGGCTTACTGCTACTCTAGCTTAGTTTTCAGTCTTTTTTTTGCTTTGCCACATGTTTCAGTGGCCTTACTTGCAGTACTGTCTTGCTTGCCATATGTCTCAGTGGCTTTACAGTGCATTGATTGTTTTGCTTTTTGCCACATGTCTTAGTGGTCTTTCCTTTTCATAACAATCTGCATGTTGTATGTATACTCTTATGGATTAGCTATATATATTGGCATGTTTAAGATGTTAGAATTTCTTATTATATTCAGTACTTGTGTTCTTTTATAATCAGCATATTTTAATATGATCATAATCATATTAGGATTAGATTTATTACAGTAGTTGCAGTTACTTTTGCTTTTAGCTTCACCTTACTTACTTTCATATTTTGTATGTAATTTCACATACTTATTGATTGCTATAAATGGTTAGTTTATAGTTACCCCGTTTCTTGTATAGCTTGGTGCACCCCATAATTGCTTGCATGTTAGATTAATCAAATGTGATATCTTTAATTAATCAGTTTACTTAAATAGCCTAGAATGTACTTAGACAATTGTCTAACTGTTATTTTTTTATTTTATTGGTTGGGGCCCTGACATTTGTGATACCGACAAATGTCAGATTCGAACTTGTTTGTGGGCAGTGCTGCAGGAGAGGAGCCAGTTCAGGAGGAGGATCGCTCTGCTGCAGTTTAGATAGATTTTGCATTTTTATTTCAGTGAGATTGAGAGACCTTTATATTTTCTTTTAAATTCAATTTATAATAATTAAATTCTAGATGTATTTTACTTTTTGCACTTGAGCTGAGTTACTATTTTGTTCTCTTCTCC
Organism: Gastrodia elata; assembly: GCA_016760335.1. Lineage (NCBI taxonomy): Eukaryota > Viridiplantae > Streptophyta > Magnoliopsida > Asparagales > Orchidaceae > Gastrodia > Gastrodia elata. Next base: position 15,770,135 of record CM028673.1, read on the forward strand.
TATTATGTTGTGCTTGTGGATGCTACGTTATATTTTTTTTATGCTTCCGCCACTTTGATATACGTATAAATATATATTGATGAATGTTTATCATATTCAGGTGACAAGTCCTTGGCTTAAAGCAGGTTGGGTTTCATCTGACTTTACTTAAGTTTGAGATTTGCCACAGTTGGAGCACCGTACTCCCTAGTGTTAGTACGAGGGGCCTCACAGAGACTATACTAAGATCACGTTTTTCGCTCTAAGTTTTATTATTTTTGTTCTCATAACAAGATTGTGGTCATTTATATTTCCAAACTTTTAAAGTTTCTTCGATGATTCTTATATATTTATAAAGGAGAGATTACAAAAATTCTAAGCTCAGCTGGACATAATATATGGCTATCTAAAACTTATGATAAGAAATTTTGCAATTCTCTAAACTTGTTAATTAAAAGAGCTATAATTTTATTTATAACAATAACACCCAAATGCTTCATAGCATATGCCCATAAGATTCATGATACAGCTTTAATATTCTAGTATTAAGCATACTTTACTTGATGATAAAAGCCCATTTTAATATTATTTTTGTGATAAAAATCTGATTTGTGACATTAATATGTATTTCTTACTAAATTTCTAAATATCCCTACAAGACGCTAAGTTTAGAGGTTATGGGAGCCAATTTGTCGTTCAGCATTGTGCCTTTTAACAATTAGTAGTGGAAGGGCGATAAGTAGATATCTAAGACAAGTTGCTAGAGCATTGTGCATAAGAGCAGCATAGTGTATCAAGGGACGGCTCAAAAAGCATTGATATGCAATGTTTTTACCCGCTGCGCGAGTAGAGTTTTCTCTTAGGCCTTGGCGAACTTGTACTATGCGAGGGAATGGGGATGTTATGTTTATAAAGAAATGAGGAGTCTAATTTCAATACAAGGTGGGTTACAAGCAGCCTTTGTGATCGAAAAATCACACAAAATATCATTCAAGCCATGCATTAGATTGAATCAACTGGCTTGTTGCATACAATGTCGCGTAAATTAAGGTTTTCTTTGATCGCGCTAATAGTCTCTTCACGCATGCGCAGTATTCTCCATGATTTCAAGAGAATTAACATCGAGAAAGCATTGAAATGAGTGAAAGAACGTGGGACCTGTGATTGATGACGATCACGTGAGCATTTTGCGGACCATGGGTGGTTTGGATTGCTTGGCCCACACATATAAATAATTCCTTAGCACATAAAGTCACGCAAGCATGCATACAATCGCAAGCAAGAGGCAAGGATGTGCGACAAAGGTTATGGAAGAAGGTGGTTATATGCATAAATGTCGGAGGTGTGGGGATCCAATCACAATTATACACGTAAATGGCAAAAGTGAAGTGATTTAATTAATCTAATTTGATTCACCAACTATTCAACATGTCCAGTTTGGTAATCTACTCCAAAAGTTATTCAATCACCTTAGTCATTTACAAATAAGTAACCTACAACCATCTCATCTGCACGACCAAAATATGATAAATTATATATGCATAACATCAGTTTTAATACTACATTAGATTTGATAATATGGAGAGAACACCTAATGGAAAGGTCTGAAAAAGAAAATAGTTTGTCAAGATGTTTCTTTTTTGTAATTCCTTTGTTGAATTATGTTCAAGATATCTTTCAACCACAAACATTCCAGTTCGTCTCTCACACTTCTTCACAACTTTAGAAAAATAGAGCTCTTGCTGTGAACTTCACATGAATTATAATCAAGTATTTTTCAAAATTAAAATTTATACTCCATGGTCTTTTCTTGTGAGTTAACTAAGTATAATACCGCAAAATCATTTAACACTAAATTTGGGTTATAGCTTCAACATCCTCAATCGTTGATTAAAAAGTGTGAGTGTTGTGATTTAGAATTTAAGATTGCCGAGTTGAAGAACATTAAAATTCTTATTGCTCACGGAAGTACAAATATTAAATTTGGAGTCAATTATGAATAAAAGCACTGATCACCATAACCGTTCGATGCACTGCTATTGAATTTATTTGTATAGGCGATATGACCGGATATTAGTGTTTTGAAGGTTGTAACACCAGATGCTGTTTGTACGACATGTGCAAGAGAGTCATTACTTTCCAAACACAATATTAGTTGATTGTACAGCAGATCAGAATAGAAAGATAACAATAAAAAGAAAGTTGAAATAGATATGATTCATATATCTTCAAAGCATTCGGACCATACATAACAACTGAGAGGTGAATTCTAAACTCCATTTGATTGTATAATCATCTTAATACATTCATCAAAGAGATCGCAAGGAAATCTGAAATGAAGAAATTAACGGGTGAAGTGGAGTATCTTGACGGCGCTTAGGGAGATCGGCTAGGGAAGGTGTCGCTTGGCACCACATGCGCTGAAGGGAGGAGGAGGAATCGAGCACCGACAATGGAGGTGAAGAGGAGACCGACGCTTGACTGCAAGGAGGAAGAGATGCGGCGGCTCCTACTTGCGACCGCATAAGGGAGGGGCTGCGCCTCGCGTCTGACATGCGGATCTGGAAGAACCGGTGGTAGAAAGGAGGGAATGAGAGTGACTGCTCTCGGCCTCCTGTCGAGAGCGAGGTTCGAAGGAGCTCGGCCAACGCATGGAGGAGCTCTCGGCGATCCTTGGCTGCGCCGAATGGATGAGAGAGGTGGAGAGGTGGAGTGGCGAAGCCACTCGAGAGATGGTGTCGGCATTCGAGAGTCCTTGCGTGTGAATGGGAGGAGGGGTCGAGCGATTGGGATTTAGGGCTGGAGTCGACGGAGAAAATGAGGAGAAGGGAATTAATGGAGGTAATAAAGAAGATTAAAATTTAATTAATTAGTTTAATAATTACATTTCCTAACTTTTTTATTAATTGATTAAATGATTTTAAGAAAATATCACCAAATATTCACCCCTAGCTAATTGCGGGGTAAGGAACGCAACGGCAAAGTCGGATTTCAATTTCGACAAGTTTTTAATTTCCCAATTTTCAGGGTATTTAAATATTATTAAAATATTCAACAAAATTTTGACGATTTCCAATTGACACGAAAATATCACCCCTAGCTAATTTGGGGGCAATGAGCACAATGACAAAGTTCATTTTTCGATCTGAGCTCAATTTAGATAGGTAAATTTCCAGAGTTTCAGGATTTCCCAAAAATCAGGTTTTGATCTATTTGACTCCTGATTTGGACTAGGTCTTAGAGGATAATTCCTAATGACTTGATTAACACTTAGGATCAAGATTAGAATTGAGATTAGTCATAATTGACTAAGGTAACAACTTGAATTGTTACAAATCATCTAGCCACATGATTATATCGAGTGATTTAAAAGGCATAATACGTAGGCATCAAACATAACTCATTTATTCATTAATTTAGAAATATCATAAGATTTTGATCACAAAGATCTAAATAAAATAAAAAGTTACAAATTTTAAACATACTCAAAAATAGTAAATCTGTAGGTAGTAGTATCAGTACCGCTTGATTCTTAGCGCTTTTCATTTAGGATGAGCTTTTGATCTGGGCACATTTTAAAAGTGTGGACATTTGAATACCAACTAGTTATGAAACTAAGTATTAATAGATGTCAACTTTATAATTGTTAAATAATATGAAAAATAATCAATAATTTGACAGGAAATAAGTTGTATAAATTTTTCCATACAAACTTATTTCAATTGTAGTGAAGCTTTAGCATAAAAATAATTGTAGTCACAAAAGTAAATATAGGATTTTAGCTTTTGATATATGGCGCAAAAATATGATTTTATTGGGCAAATACAAAATTGAGGAAAATGGGAGCTATATTTTGTGTTACATATCCCAACTTCTCTTTATACATGTCCCATAAATGGCTTATCCGTATAGGCTTCTTATGCCTCCCGATGTCGGATAGCTCCGTCCTAGCAGTTGTCTGATCAGATTAAAAATAGATTAATAGTGAACCTGTGCTACTCAATTATCCAAACTTTTTTATATATCATTTTATGTGATTTTTATAAGTAAATTTATTAAATTTGTACGATGCTGGGCGCAAAAACATATTAAACAAGAGTAATAAAATATATCAGATACCTTTCCTTAGTGCGTGAATCAAAAAGTCAAAAATCAAGTATTTGCACAATTTGTATATGATAATCAATTATTTGAAAACTTAATAGTTAATTTATTTAATAATGATAATTATTGTTATAAAATACTTATATGAAAACAACGATAAAAGAAAATAATATTTATTATATAAGAGCGAAGTAATCCTTCATTTTATTTTAGTAAAAATATCAATAATAATATTAGTAATAATATTTGTGATGACCCTTCATGCTGGGTTGATATCAGAGAATCAACCCCGCATGAGACCTCTTGTCAAAGAATCCGATTGAGCAGTTTAAGTAGTACAGCAAGTAAGCTGAAATAAAATCATACATTCATTTAAAATAAAATTACATCACATAGTTTAATTTATTACAACAACATAATGTAAAAGAAAAAGAAAAATAAGAGATATATGCTAAGCGAATTCTCCTCACTTCTCAGCTACCTCGATCTCCACTAGCTCCTGACCTGGCACATAAAAGTGCGGGCGTTGGAATGCATGTTAGTCCTGTTGACTAAGTACAAGATATCAACATACATTTATAAAAGCGTTAGTGGTAAGCAATAAAGGGATAAATACAGTAAAATATGTAAATATTTTATTCTACAAAGCAAATTGTTAGGTTCATATAAAAAAGTTCTGAAGTTTATCATAAAATGACACAAGAATTAGTATAATATGATATGTCTTTCATCAGTAAGCATAATCATAAACAATTTGTTCTGTTGGGCAAACACAAAATCTTAGGGTCAGACAGAATGTGGGTTCATATCATAATAGAATACCGTACTGTGCCCCCACGTATGTTACAGCACGCTCCCTTATCTCCCCTCTTGGCTAGCCCTGCGATAATTCCCACCCAAGCCATTATTTAGAGAACCCAAAATAATGCATGTATTCTCAAGACATTTCATTCAGTATTTATAGTGACAGTAATTGATAACTTAAAAAGGAAAGTAAAATTGAATTTAAGGCGCAAAGCGGTGCTAAGTGTTTAAAAGAAAGTAAGTAAGAAATACATGTAAGAAAATATCCGATACCTTTCTTGTGCGATCCTCGAGTTACCTACATGATTTAGTATTTAGTCTAGTTAGTGGTTATTTGATTAATTCTCCTGATAAGGCTATTTAGTTTAAATTTGAGTTTGGACACACTTTACGAGACACAAAAAGGGGCGTACAAGTTTAATTTTTTTAATCATTGTTTATTTAAGTTATCCGGGTGATTACGGGCACAATGGTAATGGTTTTGTCAAAATCTAAAAATGTCACACTTTGCGAGGTAAAAATAACTTTTTTAAATTCAGATACCAAATCTAAAATCTGATTATATTTTCAGAATCCTTGAATTTTTCTGATAATTTTGATATATAATTTCACTATATTTGGGCTCCTATTTTGAAAGATATCAATTTTTGAAGTTTTAGAAATTTTCTGATTTTTTTTTTAATATTTTTGGGTTGACAGAATATTTCGTTACCGTTAATGGTTCCCATTAAGTTACTGTTACCGTTAAGGGTAACGATACTATAACTGACAGAAAGGGACAGAAATATTCCCTTTCCGTTAACGGTGGATGGCGGGTGCCATGTGGCGACCACGTGGCTGACACGTCGCTGCGAACGCACAGAAACCTGCCATGTGGCAGTCATATTCTTCATCTTCGGCGATGAACAGTAACTCCGGCAAATTACTGTTCATCGCCGGTGATTTTCTGATGATTTCTTCATCATTTCGGGAAATTTTTCGTTCGATCCTACTCTACTTATCATGAAATAACATTTCGAAAAAGAAAATAGGAGAAAAGAGGAGCGGTTGAGGTGGTACCTCGTCGGGAAGTTACGCCTTCCGTAATCTTCAAGCGCACTTTCCGGTGAACTTTGGCGATCCGATGGTGCCCTCCCCTTGGCCTCACTGAGGCCTTAAAATAGGCGGGGGCGCCCCCTCGTAGGCTCCACCGCCGCCGCCAAATCTCAGCATGACACGTGGATCCGATGAGTCGCAATGCTGCTGTAATAACCCAGGTTGTTACTTAGGTTAATTAAGACTAATTTAAGTCTTAATTAAGGTTCTAAGTCACTAATTAAGTAATTTAGAACTTATCTCTAAAATCTAGGTCAAATCAGAAGTCAACTGAGTCAAATTATAAATTTTGGAAAATTCCAAACCCTAGAAAATTGGCTTTTTAACTAGACATCAAATTGAAAATCTGACTTCACCATTGTGTTTAGAACACCCAAATTAGCTAGGGGTGAAGTTTTGAAGTCATTTGGAAGTCGTTGGATTTTCGTCAAATATTTTAATATTATTTAAATACCTGAAAATTTAAATAAATAAATACTCGTCGAAATGAAAATCCGAGTGCGCCGTTGCGTTCCTCACCCTCCAATTAGCTAAGGGTGATTTATTGGAAATTTTTGGGATGCAATTAATAGGGTAAATTTGATTAATTAAATCTGTATAATTTAATTTAAATAAATTAAATAATTAATTAAATTTAACGGCGCCGTCATAAGTGAAGTAACGCCGTCCCTTCTTTTATGTTCTGCCGTTTGATGTAACGGCAGCTTCCGACCGTTCGATCGGTTGGTCGAACGGTCCAGGTGTTTCATCCCCCGAAGACCTCCGCGTGTCGCCGAACTCGCACGCGGCATCTTCGAGCCCTTACAGACGTCGATCCGCCACTCTAGGAGCGCAATAAGTCTTCTAATCAGCATCTCCATTCGAAGTTTTGCTTAGATCAAATTTCGTTTTGCAAAAAAATAGAAGACCTCCGTTCGAGCTATCGCTTCAACCGTCAAACTTTAGGTACGAACCGTTCTCAATCTACTTTATGGATTATTGATTTCAATCTTTGAAGAGTTATTTCAATGCTTAGATTAAGCTTTGATTGGGTTTGATTGAGTCTGATCAAACCCGATCGTATCGATTCCTTCGTATCGCTACAGTACTTACCGTTAGAGTCGAATCGTCCGCGATAGGGTCACCTAGGGTTGTTGATTTCGCGAAATTTAGGCTGCTATAGATCCTGAACCAACCACCCACGAAAAGGTCTCATCAATGGCTGTCCAACGCCGTGCGGGATGAGTCCTTCCGTTGCTGGAGGCCGCTGGAAATTCTAACCCTAACTTCCAGTCGAAGGGTCGAGCGCGTGAGGGAGAAGAACCTCCGGGTCGGCCCTGGCTCGTGGCCCGTGGCGCTTCGGCTGCCACCGCGGGACCCACCCAGCGTCGCTCAGCCATTAGTGGAGCGCCACGTGGCCAGCTCTGAAGCTTTCTGATCTGTGGGGCCCGCTGCAGTCTGCCCAGCCAATCAGGTTGCGCCACGTGTCCTGCAGAATTAAATAATAAAATTTATATATATATATAAATAAATAGTTAATTATAATCGAATTATAATTATATATATATATATATATATATAATAACAGATTTAATTAATTTAATTAAACAGTATTAAATAATTAATTAAATACCAAATTTCAAATATTAATATCTTGCAAAATAAACATCCAAATTATGCAAATTTATATATCATTGGATTCAGCAAAAATAGAGGAATAATTTGGCACTATCAATTTTGTATTTGGACCTATATTTAGTAAAGTGATATTTTAGGGTATTAATTAAATTCAAAAAAATGTCACAAAATTTCATTAGCTCATAACTTTGCACCCATTGATCCAAATATATTGAATATGGGTCTTAAAGTGATCAAAAAACTCCAAGAATTAATTTGGTAGTATTCATTTTGCTGTTTGGATTATTTTGTGCCTAATCACTTTTAGGTCCTAACCCTAATTACCTTAATTAGACCTAGAACTTCAATTGACCATAACTTGGTCAATTGAGCTCCAAATTGAATGATACAAAAGTTTATTTAGATCAAAAAAACCTAATTAACAGTAATCGGTAAAAATATTTTAGATTCAACGGTTAGATTTGCTAATCACTCTTAATTACCATAAAACTTGATTAGTGAATATTAGCAAATTTAATAATCCAAATTAAGTGATTTAAGTTTCAGAGGACTCATAGAGTTATTTAGGACCTAGCTATAAGGTTAAATGGGTATTTGAGTGATCAATGTTGCTAATCACTCACTAATCACTCTAAACCCTAATTAAGTCACAACTTAGTCAAATTATGTCCAAATTGAGCCTAATACATGTCATTGTGATCAATGAACTATTTATAAACCATAGCCACTGACTTTACTCAATTTGGATACTAATTGGAAAAGTTAGGATTTTTGACCCATAATTAAGAATTTCTTAATCACCCTTTTAACCCTAAATCTTGTATTGGCCATAACTTGGTCAATACTTATCAGAATTTAGCAAATTTAAATTCTATGGAAAGCTTACACACTAAAGAATAATAATCAGAAAGAAAATTTAACTTTCATATAGCCAAATTACTGATTTGCCCTTATGAGTCAAATTCACTAATTTGATCTCATATGGCTTAATAATAACCAAAATTAATTTAGTTGCTGTTTAATCTTATATTATACAGTAAGAAACATAATCCAAAAGAAAATTTCAGAATTAAAGCCCTAGATCAAAATTTGATCTTTTGAACCCTTAAGTAGGGGCAAAATTTAGGGTTTAGCATCTTAAAGCCCTAAAATCATCTTTATAATCATTAGAAATAGTAATATAATGATTTAGAACAAAAATTGTATAAGTTCAATCATTAATTTAATTTTAACCAAAATTCCAAAATTAGCTCCTTAAAGAAAATTCCTAAGTCTTAAGTGGGTGTTTCTCCTTCCTTAATCATTCTTAGATCTTTCCTTAGGTCTTTATAACAATTAGTTAGGATGTGTATCTTGAGAGATACTCTTAGAAATTAAGAGCTTTAATTCCTAGGATTAAGAATAGATCTTAGGTTAGAATTCATCTATTGAGTAAATTGGGTTACTCAATAGGTGAAACCTTGAGTTTTCTAGTTTATAGATTTTCTTAGTTTATTAAATGATTATTTGATCTTTAAACCCTAGAATTAAGAATAGAGATCTATCATAATAAATTGATTTATCATTAGGACTTGCCTTAACTTAATCTGTGAGGTGGGATTCTAAACCTTAGATCTTTAGTTATACCTTTGAATTAAGTGATTAGACCCCATCATTTGGAGTCTAATTCTTAATCTTTTCATCTTGATTTGGCTAATCAAGATGAGGTTTGGGGTAAATTAAATTACAAAATTAAGTCGATGATTTATTCATTTTAACCAAATAGTCATCTTTTGATTAAGATATAGCTAGGACTTGGCCAGTCCTAACTATCTTCAACTAGTAGGATTCGTGATTCTAAGTTACAGAATGTGTAAGAATTCATGATTCTGAAACTTATGTAACTTAGAGTAGATAGAACGAATAAAGTAGACAATAACGGATATCACCTGTGTTTTAGATAGAGTTTCTTGCTCACTTTGATTTGATGTCGCATTTCTTGATTTTGAGTTTATTACCTTGAACATATATTATGTACTTAAGATATTTGATAAATATCTTATGTCAACTTTGAATATTCATAAGCAGCATTATGTTTTCTTTTTTATAAGTGGTTTGTAAGGTGTAGCTTGATTAGTATACCTCTTCGATCAACTCGTTCGGGTCGGCAACCTTGTCGAGGGTTTAATGTCCGACAGTCTATGACCATGCCTAGTCTATGAGATAGGATGGATAGACTCTTGACATACTGACTATAGAGTCAGGATTCTGATATGGTTATACTAATTCAAGTACACTTATATTTGGTTCTGTCTTAGCTCATTAGGCTAAGAGTTTTCAGTGATACTCAGTTCAGAGTTTTTTTTTCTAGCCATCAGGCTAAGATTTGCTGAGTATGTTTTCAGTTGAGTGGCTTGGACAGTCACTGCAGTTTTCAGTTTTCAGTTATTACTTTTACTTGTATATTTTGCATTTCAGCACTATTTTACTTACAGCTTTCCTGCACGTGTTTCTATATAGGATGCTAGTTTTACTTACTATTTTCATATGTACACCTAGGATGTTAGTTGCTTTCAGATTTATATTGTTCAAGTTCTGTATGTCACCTAGCATAATCTTGTTGATCATAAGCATGTTTAGGCTGTATTTTCTTTTTAGCTTTGTCTAGTTTTCCTTTTTGCTTTCCTGTCTTTGTTGCAGTTACTTGGAGGAGGTATGTGCTTACTTCCTAGTTGCTTTAGTTATAAAATATTTGTTTATAACTTTATAATGTTCTTTTTGTATGCTTTTCTGCACCTATTTGCTTCAGTTACTAGTTTATGGTGATATTCAGTTAACTTAAATAAACTTTTACCCTAAAATGTGCTTAGATAATAGTCTAACCAATTTTTCTTTTGTTGGCTGGGGCCCTACCATTATGAAACTGATAATGGTAGGTTCTGAGTTTATTGGAGCAGTTGATCCAGTGAAGAGCTTGCCATTGGAGGAGGAGCCCGTTCCTGAAGATATATAGTTTTAGCTTTCTTTCTGCTTGTGAGATTGAGAGTTATTTTCAATCTTTTTTTTTAAACTATTCAAATTATTGTAATAATACAGGTTAAATCTTTACTTTCAGCACTTTACTTATACTGTATTATTGTATTTATACTGTATGGATAGATGTTATACTTTTATTACTTCCGCACTCTGAGTTCTTGTATGATCATTTAGTGATAGTATGTTGGGTTGATTGGCAAAGTTCTTAGTTAAGTTGGATTAGAATGTGTGTCTAATCCAATTTTTAAGTGGGGACCTTGTCATTTGGTGACTGACCCCTCCACTGTAATCATGTTAACTTAAGAGTTAACAGGACCACGACGGGGCAGGGCCGCCATAGCTGCTACGTGGCACCCACTGGTTTGCTTCGCAATCAGAGGCAGACACGGAGCACCCTGGTTCCGCAAAGTTGCCGTGTGTCTGCCATGTGACATCATCGGTGACACAACGAAATGGGATGCTGCCACGTGGTCCCGGGGACGCGGCCAACGTGGTGCAGTCACGTGGCATCCGCGATTGCGACATGGCACCCAGTGACACAGTGCAACGAGGTGCTGCCACGTGGCACCCAAAGCTCATGCACGCTGCCACGTGGCACCCTGAGGCTCCGCGCGCTGCCACGTAGTTCCCGAAGCTCCGCGCTCATCTACGTGTCACCACGTGGCACCAGATTTCTGAAAATTTTGCCACATGGCACGGTGTTCCGTGTTTTGTCACGTGGCAAGATCCTAATGGTCCCGCGTGATCCGACGACGCGGATTGGCCGGATCCGGTGTCCACTGTTCGAACCCGGAAGGCGGATTTCCTGCCGTTTTAATTAATTAATTTTTAATTTCCAAAAAATACAATTTTAATTAAAAACTTTAGAAAAAATTTAATTCCAAACGTTTTATGCGCATTTTTCGTCCGTTCGAACTCCAAAAAATCTGAAAATTTCCCTCATAGCTAATTTTGACGTTCCAGACCTAAATTTTCAGTCAAAATTTGAATTTGAGGAATAAAAATAATTTTAAATTTCGGGGATGGAATATCATATTTAATTCATTTACTTATTTATTTATTAAATTAAAATTTTATGATATCATAACTTTAAATATATTGATCCAAACATATCAAATATAGGTCTCATTTTACTTAAAAAAATAAAAGGAATAAAATGATGTAATTCAAAAATTCAATTCGGGAATTATTTAACCTAGTGACATTTTAGGTTATAAATAAACCTCATAATTTTTTACCTAGTTATCCAAATATAGGCAAAATGGGTCTTAAAATACTCAGAAGAACAGTCTCATCTCTGCGGTTGTATTAGTTTTCTTTTTTGGACCTTAGTTTGTAAAGTGACATTTAGGAATCTCTCCCAAAATGATCAAAATGCTCTTGATCTTTAATTAACCATAACTTAGTCAATTGAACTCTAAATTAAGAAATACAAAATGCTACCTAGTTTAGAATTTTAGTGTCAACAGTAAACTATAATTTTCTTAACAGTAATTTTATTTAGTGGCGACATGGGTCGTCACAATATTGTTTATTTATTTATAATATATATATATATATAAAATGACAAATAAAAATTATAAAATTAGGAATAATATATATATATATATAGAAAATGACTGAAATAAAAATTGTAGAAATTAGAAATAATATATATATATATATATATATATATATAATAAAAATGTAAATAACATAAATAAAATTACTAATAATAATAATAATAATAATGACAATGACATTAATAATAATACATAATAACATTATTATTAATAATAAAAAAAGAAAAAAGAAATGATAATAATAGAAAAATATTCACCTTTTTCTCATTTATTACTGTTATTGAGTTTTTACTGAAGGTCAGCGAGAGAAACCGATGGTGGCCAAGGAAGAAGAGGATGAAGTGGAGGGGTGAGAGGTGATGAGAGGGGAATGGGGGAGATGGGAGAATGGGGGGGGGGGGGGGTATTTATAAAAAAAATTTCATTTGCTCTCTCCTCTTTCTCTTCCTTTCATTATTCCAATGTGAACAATTTGGATTTTTCTCTCTTAAATTTTTTTTCTTCCTCTTTCATCTTTCTCTTCCTTTTTCTCTCTCTTTTTTCTCTATCCTTTTACTTCAATCTTACATTTACTTAGCTAATAAGTAACTTTATATGACATATTTTGGATGAATAATGCATTAATATGATGAATAATAAAATTTTTGATGAATAATTAAATAATTTATTTTGAATAAATGAGTAGTAATTTTAATTAATACATTTTTTCTTGTGCAAATTTCCATTATTTTCAAAAATAACGAAATTTGACATAGATGTGTATCTTGATAAGACGAACACACTCGCACAAATATTTCTTGATTTGTAGCAATATTTTATGTTATATTAATTTTTGATGATAAAAACTTCAAAAATTAATTATGATCAATCCCGAGCTCTAAATTCAACTAAACTTTTTCAATAATATTTTTATAATATTCTTAGTACAACGACACCAAAATTGCTAAAATTGGGCATGTATTTAATTATTCTAATTTACTGAATTTAAATAATTCATAAATTAATTTAGAAGTGTCCATTATCCAGATTGCTCACAAACGTGTGTATTACGATCATAAAAATATACTATATCCAACATTATTTTTGGTTTGCCCTAATTTTGAAGTCACATAAGATCCTAATTTTTGAATCAATTTTAGTCATAATTTGGATGGTAACGACTTTGGTCGTTATATATTATATGAAAAAATTGCTTGTGGGATTGCAAAAATAATAAATACTCGCAAAAATTATTAATAATATAATATAATCAATTGTATCATATACAAAAATATCATTAGTATTTGTATCATTTATAAAAAGCTAATTGCAAAAATTTAATCCATCATTGCCTTACTGTTTCCAATAGTAAGAAACGTTCATTGGGACATTATTTTATTGGAATTTGACGGATCTGACGTACGAGTCACAGATTATATTAACTCTATATACCTATGAGAACTGACAAAATGACTTTGAAAGCAACCGGAACGGATCAACAACAATTGTGTCTGCGTGAAGTGTCCCTATAATGTTGAAAATAACAATCAATATATTCACATAATTATTAATATAAATGATTGAAATAATTATCAGCATAAGTATAAATAGTAGCATTTGGATGTTGCCACATAGCCGATGAAGCTAGCATGCTCGGAAAGTAATAATGCAATAGTTAAGAAATGTATATAGTTGTTGTCACAAATTGAATATGCAAATAAATCAAAGTAATTGAGATACAAAAAACCACAATAATACTTAAAAGTATTGCTTCTTATAATGATATGAAATTACAAAAAAAAATCATATGAGATGCATATAATTTAATTTTACATTTGACATATTAGTAAATGAATTTATATAAATTTTATCTCAATCATAACTCATATATGAATTGCTTGTATACTGAGCTTGTAAGATGCCTAGTATAGTGGTTGGCACGATACTTACAATAGATGTAGTCTGTACATTAAACAAGTGATAACATATCTCCAATTAATATGTTGTAGTATAAACCTCATATTCATATGTTGCAATTGAATAATTTAATATCTTTTTGGAATGTTTAGTTTTCAATATATCCAACCTATATTCCTTTTGCATTTTGGGGGTCTACCTTTTCTTTTTGACTGCATAAAGTCTATCAATTTGTCAAATTGTGTCTCAAGCACTAAATTACTTTTGTCAGATATCAATTTCTCTTGCAATCCCTAAAATGCTGACTTTTCATACTCAAATTTCTCAATATTTGTAACAACAACCTCAGCAATTTCTAAACTCAAGTTAATGTATGCATCATATCTATCAATTTCTATTACAATTGGATGTGGGTGTTGATGCTCTTTACGTGCATTGAACCTTTTAAAATCCTTGCGCCATTGATCAAGAATGTATCTGGTTGGAATACCATACACATGATTGACTTTTGAAGTTAAAAGTGCATGCTGACATAGAATCTCCCTTAAATTAAATCGATGGCAAATTCATTTGACATGATTGTTGTATTTGTCAAAAAGTACCTCATACCTTCTCTCCCATGATGTAGAGATATAATTTGGTGTTTGATAAAAGTTGCATTCCAAAACTTTAACTCTACAAAATGTGCTTCCAATTGAAATTAATGTGATAATACAATTAATTGTAGCCCTGAGCTTCTCCTGAAAATGTTTTGAAAATATTGAACGTATATAAATTTGCAACAGTTGCTTCCATTAGAAATTTGTAAGAAGCTTTGCATCCTTATGAAATGATTCAAAATATGTTATCTTCTCCTTCTCAATATTGTCTTTTAGTGCAAGTTCATATTTATTTACAAATTGGTGTAAGTAAGTTTTTGAATTAATGTAACCATCAAAGAAAAAATTCATGCTCTCGCTTCTTTGGGTGGTTGGCATGCTCGCCCAAAAGGTATCACATAGAAAGATGGGAACTCAAGCAGATCTTTGTTCATATAATGAATTCAACCATTTGTGATGCTCGAGATCATAATCCACACGCATTTTCATCCAACTCTTTTCAAATTCACTAATGTTTAATGAATTATACAATGCTGATTTCAAAGCTTTCTTAATATTTTTGTATTCTCTCAAACAGCCTAATTTTCCTGATATTTTTTTCATTATATGCCACAGACAAAGCATGCGCCTTCTGTTAAGAAGTACAATCTCAATTGCACTTTGAATTGCAGCATATTGATTTGTTATAATAGCATTAGACGATTTCCCTTGCATACAAGATAGCCAAGTATTGAATAACCAAATGTAATTCCTGGTAGTCTCACTAGAAAGTAAGCCATAGCCAAACAAAATTGATTTGCCATGATGATTAACACTAACAAAATGTGCAAGCGGCATATCATACTTATTAGTGAGATATGTGGTGTCAAAAGTAACGACATCACCAAATAATTGATATGCCGATCGACATCTTGAATCAACTCAGAAAATATTTTGAATATGAGATTCTTGGCCAACATCAATCAAATAATTTTTTTTTGGATCTTTTTGCTGCATGCACGAGAAATAATCTAATAACACCACAACATCCTCATCATTCAGTGCTAATCTTCGATGTTTATCAACATAGTTTATATATTCTTTTTGTTCAAATATTATATTTTCATGCCTCATTCTTCAACAACAAAAGATCTAAAAGAATCGTAAAGTCTGATGTCAGTATCATCATTTAAGTCTAGCCTTCTTTTAATATGTATTAAAAGTTTCCTATTGCATTTAAAAAACTTATCCTTTGAGGGGTTAAGAGTGTGATTATGCTTAGTTACCAATTCTATTATTCTAAGATTTTTTCGTTGCCACCATCTAGCTATACCTTTCACAGGACAACCAATTTTTGCTATTTGATTCTTTAAGTTAGATTTCCATGTAGTGGATTATATCCCCCCTTGCAGCAACCAATATCAACACGCTTATATATCTCATCACTAAACCATGACTTTATTAGAACTATAGCAAAACCCTGTGTACTAGCATATTTTTTGTAAATCCCAAATAATTTTTTCATATGATTCAAATAATATCTCAACTATTGGCTTTTCAACCTCATCATCATTAGAATAAAATTTCTCATGATCAATATTGCTCTCTGCATTAAAACTTCTCCCAATATCTGTACCATTGTGTTCACTTTCCATATGGACTAGTTTTGTCACAATACATATTTAATATTAAATTGACATAGAATAATAAATATAAATTCAATTAAAAAAAAGCATCAAATCTTCTGCGGCTGCTTGTGTTGTTTCAATAATTTTCTTTGACGGTAAATCAAATACCTCCAATAATTTTCTTTATAGGTTGGAACAAGAAAAGTATACACAAGCACTATGACATCTGTTGACACAAAAAAAAAACTAGATTGAGTTAAAAAATAGAGTTCAAAACTAAATTGAACTGTTAGTGAAAAGCTGAGATATTTTATTTGACATTGAATACTGCTTTTGGGTTATCTGTGCCATACATTAGACAACACAATGCATAGATGAACTACTAACTACTCAATTATAAACATCATTTTCAGTCATATAAGAGTAGATCAAGAAGAATGATATAAGAATTTCTTAGAAACTATATAGCGTTGGAAAGAATTATATAAACTTTTTTTCTATAAATTTGTTTATACAAAACTACCGCTCGATTCTTATTTGTATATAGATTTATTCATTTAGATTTTAAATGAATAAAGTGGAGGAGTTTTTGGGTGGAAACAAATCCTTCCTTTTCTTTTTCAAGATTTTCTTTATAAACTTGAAAAAGAAACTACTTCCTTTTCTCTTAACCTCCTCAGAATGTGACAGTCACTTTTCTTCCAAGTACGGAATCTTATCTTCTCCTTCTTAAGAAACATAGCACACCAAGTTCTCTAAAATTGCAGCATGTTGTCTACATAGCAAAAATCAATGTATTCTCATCATGCCCAAAAATAAACACAACAACTCAGCCAAATTTGTTCTCGCCTTGGGCCTGAGTGTAGGGGATTCTCACGATCTTCCCCTTTTTTGCTTCTCAGAAGCCATTGCTTCACTTCTTTACCATGCCAACCCTTCAGAGATGCATTGAGAGAGGGAGAGAGAGGAAATGGTAATAGGGATATTCAGAAAGAGAAATGCTTCCCTCACCCTAATGCTGCGAACAACATGCGTCAGGAAGAGAGTAGAAGGAAGGATGCAAGCAGGAGGTAAACCTGATGCTGTACACCTCAGTCATCAACGTTTAAAGAGAGGGGAACGGAATGCCGGGATGGCTCCGAACGACTTCTTGGATATGAACGGAAGTGAGCCCTAATGAACGGAATGCCTGACGGACGGCTTCTGAATCCTCACACAACAAAAGGGGGATGCAAACGGTGGAGATGAGTGAGGCCCGCTTGGAACGGGCCGTTCCAATTGGTTGCTCTCAGCAATACCAATCGCCAAGAGGATTGAATTGCTTCTCGTGCTTTCCCTCTACCTTTCTTTATAGCGCTTGTACGTTTCCAAAGATGCAAAGCTTCTTATGCGCCATATGCGGAACACCGGAGGAGGAGAAGGGATTCGTCCGTCGTGTGCCCTATGTGGAGAAGCGGCGGAGGAGAAGGGATTCGTCTCCTCTTGTGCCCCCTCACGCTCGAGGGTCTTTGATGCGAATGGGAGAGGCAAGCGAGCCTAATGCATTCCTCGCACAGTGAAGAACGGGGGAGGCAAGAAGAGAAATGTATTTCTCCATGGCGCCACGTATATGACTACGTATACAACACATATGCATGAGTTAAAATGAGTTACACATAGGTGGGTGAGGAAAACATTTCTCATGAAATTTGGATACTAAATGACCGCCCATCACAGTTTTGAAAGTTGCTGCCATTAAAATTGATCCAACGGCCCAAAACACGTAGCTTTGGCTATAAACGGCCAAAAACACGCAGAGATCCTTCACCTTTTCCACTAGGCGCTGGGAGCTGCGATCTTCTCCACTCGACATTCCATTTCTTCATTCGCGGCAAGAGACGCCGGGTCCTCCGCCTCTCCTCCCTCGCAAAAGGAAACGCGATCCTTTCCTTTGAAGACACGCCGATCCCTTCAACTTTTCCCTTCCTTACTCGCCAACCTGAACCCTCGTCGATCCCTCACCGGTTTCCTTCTACCATCGCCTTATTGTCGAGCTCACACCCTATCTTGCGGGCAGCCGACGACTTGAATCGGAGCAACCATTGTGTCTTGACCAAGGAACGCCATCAGATTTTCTTCAGTTGCCGAAAGACGAAGCCATCCCTTGCTGAGAAGATGAAGGTCCGCTGATCGGCAACCTCCATTGCCGTCACCGTAGATTGATCAAGAGGAATGTAAGGATTTTCTCCCATTGTAGGTTCCACCTCTTTTTTGGGCTTAAGATCGATTCCTTGATCGTTATATGATATCTATGCGTCCACTTGTTATTTCGTTGCGATTGGATGCTCTCTGATTAAAACAACTTGAATGAATTTCTTGATCTGATTAGGATTGGCTTGTTATTTTTATGCTGTAAGCATACTCTTTAGACTTTTAAGATCAATATGTTGTTCTTAGGGTATAGCATTCCCTGGTTCCATGTCTCATATAAGAACCACAGTATCTGCTCTGCCATTCTTATTGTGTAAAAATTAACCGATAAAATGAACTGTAGTTTGATGGATGATAGATTGACTCCCCATTTATGCTTAATATTATATATATCATGCTGCATTAGTGTGGTTTGCATCATTAAGTTTTACTTCAATTATTGTGATCAAGCACTAGCTCCTTTACCAAGCAGCCAGTGCCCTTAAACAAAGCAACTAGTAAGATTAACCACAACTTAGCTGTTAGCGCATGCGGAAACGATAGGACGGGATACCGTTGATGGTTACCAAGCAGGAAACGAAATTATCCAGCACAAAATAATAAAATCACAATACCATCATAGTATAAACCACACAAGCATCCAAACACATGAAATTTTATGTGGAAAACTCGATGATGGGAAAAATCACGGAGTCACACCACCAGAAAAATCCACTATGAACAAGATGATTATAGAGTTACAGAGAGCTTCATCTTTACAAGAACAAGAAGGATTTACCGTTTACGAAGCCTCCTGATCAACTTCTTCTCAAATCTCCAACTCTCACTCAGGTTGAAGGAGGCCAATAGTAGCCGCCAAGCCAAATTAGGGTTGATCTCACTTTCTTCACACAAGGAAATATTCCCATATGTTTCCTTATGTACCTAGGTTTCACTTTGACCTCAAATGACCCAAAATGCCCCTAAAAATACTTAGGGAACCGCCTAGATCCTTAATTGGGTTCCGATGAGTGCTACGACGCGTCGTGACGTTGTAGTGTTGAACCATGGGGCGCCACTGCGCGCCGCGTCGCCTGGCCCTTGACTGTAAAAACTACAGGACGCGTCGGGGCGCGCTGGAGCGTCCGAACTTCCCCTGACTTGTCCTAGAACACCCCTGAACCTCCTGGGAACCCACTAGAGCTTCATTGGCACATCCATGATTATCTAAATGATTTCCACATCCCAACATTAACGACTTTATTTAATCTTTTTTTCTTATGTTTAGACCATGCTTAACCTTTTTATGCTACAACTTAGTTTGAATGATGGGAATTATCATTTACATTCATATGTTTATTTATCTCCATCACCATATGAGATTCTTTAATTGCATGCTTTTGCAAATTAGATTATTTAAAAGGCGGAGTTGAATATTCATCATAATCTACTTTTTAATAATAATATTTTTGAGTGAAATGATACATTAAATTTATTCTCTAATATGCATAAACCCCCATTAGAAAGTCATGTGTTGCCTGTTGACATCCCTGCTAGTGCTTGCTAATACTGTTTCAAAATTGGCTTAAACTTGTGAACTTTTCTTGTACAAATACACCTATTTGCATACACATACACTTACTGATTTGTACACATACATAAGTTTAAATGTATACACACATGTATTGGTACTCCTATGCATGGTACTCATACGCACATGTACGTATACTCACACACTTATAGATGTGGGGGTAATGGATACATACAAAAATGTAAATAACTATATGAATTGTGCATAAATATCAAATTAAGCACACAACTACCAAGTGCTAATAAATGAGATTAACTTAAATGCATAAATACATCAAAAAACTCTCTAAATAATAATGATTGATCCTCATGTACTAACAAAGATAATATGGCAAATCTTGTAGATACATTCAATTTTTTGTCATGATTGCCATATAAGTAAGATACCTGGATACCTCCTTTTACTTTTAAATTGTGCCTCTTTTTTCTTATTTTACAGGTTTGTGCAGGTAGCTTGGCAAATAGTGTCAAATGTGACAAAATATATATGCAAGTGTGATTAACATTTGTTTTGTAGGGAAATTAATGTTGTTGCATCAAAAGAGGCATGACAAATTATTTATTTTATGTAATAATTTTATTTTTGTATTGCAACTTCTTGATTACTTGTTTTCACTTACATTGTGTAACCGTCAATTTAATAGTAAATGTTGTTATTCGTGGTACTAAAGAAATTATCTGATACACTAAATCAACAGGTATTTTAAAGCAGATCATCACTTATAAAAGACGAGTCCGTCACTAAGAGTTGCTTTTATAACTTAGTTTAATGCAAATTTTAATTCTATTAAAGCCTTGCAATAATCTGAACAATTTTATAGTTTGTATTTTTTATTTTAACTTGAATGGAAATGATTATTATAATTCTTCTCAAATGACTTTGTGGTTGCTTTCATTAATTTCTTTTTTGCCACTTTGCTTAATCACCAATAGGATCTTGGGTAGTTAACACCTAGTATCGGTTTAGTTTCCCTAATGCGACATCAAGTCATTGCAGTTGATATCAGAGCAGGATTGAGCGACATTTAAGTAAAGTGGTACGAACACAGAGCCACATAGATTCATTCAATTTAATTTGAGAATATCAAATTAACAAATAGTTGCAATTATCAAACTTAGCAGTACCAATATAGATGACACTTAGTAATATTAACTTAAATATATGACAGGTATGTGATATTCTTCATCCACTCATTTTGAATTGAAAGCTTTAGAATATGAGATACAAATAATTGACATCTACAAACCACATGTGCAAACACTAGTGTAACAATAACATCAACATTAGCTTAAAAAATATTAATGACATTTGAAAACACCATATGAAATTAAGACATTATGGTTTAAATCTTAGATGCCACATAAGAACATCTTTAGAAAGTACACAACAAATCTGAAATTTAGTTTAATCGTAAGCGTAAACTATCAGGATATCAATAAGGTTTTCTTCATCTGAGTACTATTTCGTTACTAATAGGATACATAGCATTTATTGGAGCTGAAGTTAAATTCGATTAAGAAATTTTTGTACATTTCAATCTTAGTGAGCTTATCATTTTTGGAACTTTTTATCAAAAATTTGTTTTAACTGATTTCTTGTAATCCATGTTCCTGGGACTTGCAATCTAAAATAAATCTCAGATGAGATCTAATCAACACTTGTTAAGGTTTTTCCGTAATGTCAATGTCACTATATATGTCAGCAGAAAATCTATTTTTATCCTACTGTTATTTACAAAATTCTACAACAAAATTCTAATTCTGAATTTGAATTCTAAATCAGAACTTTAAATCTACAACTTTGCATGTAGTATTAGAATAACTTGATTTATGAATGTAGACTAAATTGGTACCTTATTCAATTGAGGTTCGAAAATTCCGACATTAAGGACTGTCAGCAATTCTTAATATTGTACAGTCTTCAAGATTTCTAACGCTTGTACAATAGATCTAAAAATATATATTTATATAAAATTAAAACTTTTGTTTCCTACAATTAGAAATTCAGTTACAATATTAAGTTAAAAGATTCAAGATTTATCCATATATTGCTTCTTCGCTTTGAGCATAAGTCTATTTGAACATATAAAAAGGATTGAGCATCATGCTCTGTATTGCATTAGGACTCAGATACAGTCTCCAATGATTGTTTAGTTACAACTTCCAATTTGGTTGTTATCGTTTCTATTACCGATTCCAGTTCGACTGTTACGATTCATGTTACATTTCTGTCACAATTTCTTTAGCAGAAACAATACAACTTACAGTTGGCTATTACTCTTTTTGTTGTGACTTCTAGTTTGGCTGTCATAGCTTACAGTTTGGCTGTTAAGATTTTTTGTTACAGTTCTGTCACAATTTCTCTTGCAGAGATAGTTACAGTTTTTCGTGGCTGTTCAATTCAGAATTAGGTACAGTCCTTAGAGACTGCACAACTCGGTCAATTATTAGTTAGTATCATAATGTTGAACTTAGAATGGTTAGCAGAATATAATTAGTAGTAGAATTCAAAAATTTCAGTCAATCAAATTTGATACTTAGTTGGTGTCATTACATATACCTTTACTTGTTCTTAAGAAAATCTCTAAAGCACATGCACAGCTTCTATGTAATGATGAAAGCCTATTATTTGAACTGGATGTAAGTTCATGATTATTCTTATTGACCGATGTTTGAATGATACATGGGAGGTACATGATGTTATACTTGAGCATGATCATAGCTTAAACCTACAAATGGTTAGATTCATGAGGTGCTCTCGAGAGATGACTGCTATTGTCCAACGACAACTTATTAAGGAGGTTGGCGTACTTTTTAATAAATCTATAAATACAATACAAAAGATGGAGGTTTAGAGAACTATACATTTACAGAAAAAGATGTAGAATTTTATTTCTAAATAATGGGCTCAGATTCTTGCTGGGAGTTATACAGCTGCATTAATGAATTATTTTGAGACTCTTCAAAATGAGAATTGAAACTTGTTTTACATATTTGAGTTATTTAATAATAACCAGTTAAGAAATGTGGTTTGGTCCGATGAACGATCTAGAATTACATACATTATTTTGGAGATATTGTAACCTTTGATATCACATATTTCATTGTGAGCTTATTGTTATTTGAGTAAGTATTGTAAAATAAATTAAATTTAATAGTAATGTAATGCCATTTGCTTGGTCTACAAAATTGACATTTTATAATGCTATCATCCCTATATTTCGTTTATATTTATTAAAAAAGTTCATTTTCACCCCTCAAACCCTATTGCGCTTCTTCACCAATATCGACTCTCTTTCTCGCAGGCTTCCCTCTCCTCCAGAACACCCTACTCTTCGCGCTCTCCTATGCGCAGAGGAACAACGCTTATCTGCAGCGAGGAAGGCTCGTTCACAAATTTAAATAACAGCAGGTCAGACAGGCGAGGATCTCTTCGTTTTTAATCAAATAGCCGTTGGCCCCTTTTATCATCCAGATCTGGAGTTCTTGATCCTTGCTGATGCCTGGAAATCATTATCACCCAAATCCAGAAATGCTGTGGAAACACTGAGATCGTAAATATTTTTGAGTGATTGTGACAATATTGCAAAAAGCCTCCTTTTGGTATGAAAATTGAGCATTTTATTTTAATCCCTTTAGTTTGATAGAAAGTCTTTTTTTAGTTTCCATAATCAAACTTGATTATTACAAAATTAAGTATAGGTTCCAAGACATGGCTTTAATCAAACTTTGTTTTATGCTTATGATTTTGTATGGTTATTTTTACTACATGCCACTTTTTTCTTGTGTGTTCTGTTTCCCCTTGTACTTTAGCACAATCTCCTGCTCCTTGAGAAACAATGATGCTGGTTTCAACACAGTTCATATTTTCGGTTCCACATCAAAAGAAGGTCACGAATTGGCACCATAAATGTTATGCTAAGGGGCCTATAAAGTTTGATCAAACTGAATGTAGTGATACTGTCAGACATCTCAAGGGGAGGAGGTTTGTCAGATATATCTTTACTCATGTTTTTTCTTCTTTTCTTTATAATCTTTCTTTAATTTGCAGGTTTATTTCATTAAGTTGCTTATTGCAACCATTCTTGTTATTTTATGTTACTTAAAAATTCTACCAAACATGTTTTGAATTTTAATTGATGATATTTGGCTGCTAATGGCCTAAACAAACACTGACTAATTCATCGTGTTCATTTGATATTATTATCTATTTGAGTTCTTTGCAACAAATAAATGCACCATTGGTTCATCATTTTTTCCCCCTGCACTGTAGCTATTTTATATATTCATTACTTCTCTTTTAAAGAATTTTTTTTTTCGCCAGTTTGGAAATGAGTCGACTTATCAGTGATAAAAAACATGCTTCGTTGCTCTTTCTAGCATCAGCCCAAAAAAGTAGAACACAAAAATAGAAAGTTCTACCTTGCTTGGGTGGATCAATCAATGCTCTTTCTAGCAGCATTTTTTTATTAATGTTTTCTGCTTATATATTTGGCTCCCTTTTGAAGTTCATAAATTGATATTTTACAAAATGATATGCTTTTACCTATCAGATGATGTCCACTTAATTATTTCATATATGTTCTGGAAAGGTGTGAATGCTTTGATTTTTATGAAGATCTTATTCCCTATAAAGATGCTTGGTCTTGGCAAAAGTCCATAGTTCAAAAGAGAAAAATTTTGGTAGAGAGAGGTGAAGATCACTCTGATACCTTGATCGTTCTTCAACATCAACCTGTTTATACGATGGGCACTCGGAGCTCGGAGAAATTTTTGAAATTTGATATTAAAAATGCACCTTATGATCTTTTTCAAACAGAACGTGGTGGGGAGGTTACTTATCATGGACCTGGGCAGGTATGCTCATTGATCCGTTTTTTTTTCTTAATTCGTTTTATCTGTTGGCTCGGCTTAGTTTGATGTACTACTAAATTATGCTTTTTGAAGTTTCGTTTACTCAAATTTCATATTGTACAATGTTTCTAAATATTTGCCTTACATCCATTTTTCTTCCCTTTTTTCTTCATTAGCTTGTTATGTATCCTATTCTCAATCTAGTCCACCACAAAATGGATATACACTGGTACTTAAGGTCGCTTGAAGAAGTCATTATAAGTGCCCTCTTAGCAACATTTTCAATAAGGGCATCGAGGATTGCCGGCCTCACAGGCGTCTGGGTTGGTACGCTCACATCTCCTGCAAATAAATTATATCTCTGACTCTTATGAAATTACAATTTCCAGGGAGTAAGAAGCTCGCTGCGGTCGGTATCAGGGTATCTCGGTGGATAACGTTCCATGGATTGGCCCTCAATGTGACCACAGACTTGACTCCCTTTCAGCACATTGTCCCGTGCGGCATTCATGGCCGCGAAGTTGGCACCCTCTCCGAACTCTTGTGGGGTTCAGCAGTGAGAACTGGGGCAGCTGAAAGCAAGGATCTTATGAATGCTATTCAAAACTCTATACTCAGAGAATTCTCTCAGGTTTTTCGGCTATCCATTGAGCAGAAAACATTTTCGGATTTGGAGAAGCTCTTGGTAGAGTAAAATGCCCAACACTTTTCCAGTTATAAATTCTGTGTTTGGAGACATTATTTTGTAAAGCAGGTAAATGTATCAACTGATGGAGAAGTTTAACTGTACATTTGTGTTCTCATTACTTTGGAAGGTACTAAACATTAAATTTTCGGCTCTTTGGTTTAATTTCTTGGGATTACTTTTCTATGAATTATTAGAGTATTGATGTCTTTCTTCAGTTTTATGTCAACTTTACAGGGTGTTCAAGAACTTATTTCTTGAAATAATTTATTGTGCAGGATGGCTTTTAT
Organism: Gastrodia elata; assembly: GCA_016760335.1. Classification (NCBI taxonomy): domain Eukaryota; kingdom Viridiplantae; phylum Streptophyta; class Magnoliopsida; order Asparagales; family Orchidaceae; genus Gastrodia; species Gastrodia elata. The sequence goes on from CM028673.1 coordinate 15,796,001, forward strand.
TTTAAGTAAATTCAGGAGAAGAAACGCTTGTTCATGAAATTAAAGAATGATATTGGTTTGTTTATTCCTCAGTGCATATAAAAGAAGCAAAAAGCAGAAGAAATTGCCATTATTTGCTTTCTCCAAGGTGCTTTTGTTGGGCATATATCTATGTATACATTGAGAGTCTTTTAGATTATGGGTCTTCTCGAATATAGTTTGATTATTTTCCTATAAAAAGGTCTATAATATTGTAATGATTATAAGATTATTATAAGAGAAACATTGGGCATCCCAAGCTATATTGAAGGCTAAATAATGATATTTCTTATTATAAAAATATAAATATTTTTAGGAGTTGATTTTAATGCTGGGATAGTAAGATAGAGGTTCTAAGATAAAAGATTCATAGGTTAACTCCTTGATTTTGATTAACATTAGTTTAGTAGTTCAAAAAATTGTTATTTGATGTTTTATTTTATTGGCAAGATTGAGGTTTAATATTTTATAAATAAAATGCTGTTTCGCAAAAGATGTATGATTGAATGGCTTCCTTCCTTGTGGGTGGAAATATTTCAATAGTTTTTGGCTCAGCAATGCAATCTAAAATTATTTTGAACATTCAAAAGCTTATAAAAGTATTATTGTGCGACTTTAGAAGAGCAAAAACAATGTACATGATTGTATCAATTATATATAAATTAAGAATGATGCATAGGTGCATACTTTCAAACTTTGATAGAGTAATTGAAGAACATAGATTGCAGTGAGACATTTGTGTTTTTTAATATAAATTTGGCTTTAAGCTTGTTGGATCAATAATAAAGATCATATGTTTATGGAATTCTAATGAAAAAAGAAATAAAGTGTGATCATTTGATAGCATATGATGAAATAACACTAGTAGTTCTTTGGAGAATATTGAATAAAAGGGATTTTTGTTGCTCATATTGAGGTTATTAAGATACAGTATGGATTATTAAATGATTACCTTCATTCAATGATTGATCATTTAGCTCATTTGATGAGAATAAATAGCTATAGGGAATTAATGTCTTGAGAAAGACAATTCAAGGATCGATTAGTCATTGAATGACTAAAAATGGAACACAAAATTAGATACAATCGTTAGATGATAAAATCAATGACCCAGATCATTACATGCAATTTCCTAGCTTATATGAATTGTATGGGTTAGCATGGGCCTCTCCCCCCAAGCATGAACTCGATTCCCTCCTTCACAATCAAACTCCCTAGCCTCCAATTGTGCTATTTGAGCTCACGACAACAACATTCTCATTCTGGATTAATATAAACTCAAAAAGCTCAGAAATTATTATTATCGGTTTCATAATGATATGGTTCCAGTCAACAAAAGAGAAATTTTATTAGACAAAATGTCCAAGTACATTTTATGTTAATAAGTTTATTTAGTTCTTTAGATATCACCATTAATTAACAAATAAGCAGCAATATAGGTGCAAGAAAGTATATGAAATGAAAAAGGAAGTTATAAACAATAAGTCTATCTTATAAAGAGAAAAAGTAAGCACATACCTCCGAATCCAACGTTGCAACAAGGTTAGGTAATAAAAGAAAAGTAAACACTAATAACTGAAATGAAAACTCACCCTAAACATGCTTATGATCAATGTAAACTTATGCTAATTTACATAAAATAAAAGAACATGTGAAGCATTTAAATAATTGAAAGCAAAACTAACATCATATATATATAATCAAATAAGCAAGACTAGCATCCTAGAATATAAGTAAGCTAGCAACTAAGTAATACAGTATGCAAGTGCTGAAATACAGTAAAAGTGAATTGAAAACTGTAAATATAAACTAAAAAATTGGACTAGCTAAACATTCCACCTGAACTGAAAATATACGAACTCACTTACTGCCATATCAGAACCGGGCCAACAACCACGAAAGAAGTCTATTACTGTGGCACCCCACCCCTCAATCCACTAGTTAAAGCTATGGGGAGGTGTGCCACTCTAGCAAATCCCTCACTTATCATTAGATTAGGTATAATCCACAATTCACTAATAAGGGAGAGATATGCTCATAATACATACAATATGAATCAATCACTAAGAAAACACAAATTCAGAGTGCAAAAGCAAAGTAAGTAAATAATACATCTAATTTATAATAATACATAAAGAAGATGCAACATACAGCTCAGAACAAACAGTACAGTAAGGAAAAACACAGTATAAAGGTACATGTATTATTATAGCATTTTAAATGAGTTTAATAAAATAAAAGAGCAATCTCTCATCCTCACAATAAAGCAGTAAAAGAACTAGATAGCTTCTAGTTCACCCGGCTGCTCCCCCTCAAGATAAGGCTCCACTTCAGGCACGAGCTCCTCAAAACAATTCGGATTTGACATTATCGATTTCACAATGCCAGAGCCTCAGCCAACAAAAGAAAAAAATCTTATTAGACAATTGTCTAAATACATTTTAGGCTGATAAATTTTCATAAGTTTATTAATGTCACCATTTACTCTAAACTAAATAAAATATATTAGCATAGAAACAACAAGCATACAAAGGAGGTGATAAGTTATAAATAATAACATTTATAACTAAGCAAGAATGAGATAAAAGACATACCTCAAAATAAGCTAAAACAAGGCTAGGCATAATGTATAAGTACAGTAAATAAAAGTACTGAAAGGAAAGGCTAAACTTAAACATGCTGATTATCATATGGCATATACAAGTTAGAAATAAATAATCTGACTATGATACATATAGTAAGCAGCAACAAAATTTGTCATCTTATGACATATGAGTAAGAAGGTAAAGTAAAGTAAGGCTAACTGAAGTATTATGCATCAGTAAAATAGTAAATAGAAAATATGTATGTACAAACTATTATATCAGAAATTGGCCAATCGAGCCACTGTAATATTCCCAAAGCCTTTCTAGGCTAGGACAGAATAGAACTGAACATGCAGGACTAAGGAGGCAGTAAATACAAATACAGTAATTTTTAATTATTTTACTTTGCTCCTGTGGACATGTCCATAAGCAGCTGAGGAGTCAAGCATGTCTGCAAGACTATACGGGTTCTAAACTTAACACAACACTTCTCAATGAGTAAAGCTAAGTTATCCCTTATTTCTCCTCACCCCTTATTCATTAGGATAAATATGTACTAGAATTAACCTGAATACTGAACCCAATACAAATGTTATCCTAATTATTATAAGTTTTTATTTCATGCAACAATGTTGTCTTATATGTCATGTTTAAGGTAATGGCACAAAATACAAGAAATGTGAAAGCACAAGTAGTTAATAGTGAGCAAGGGGCTTTTCTATACATGATGACACCATTGTTATCTAATTAAACATTCTAACTAGTTTAAGTTACATAAGCTCAGGATCTCTAATTCCTACTATTGAGTGTAACTTAGAAGCACAACTTTATAAGTTAAAGCAATTAGAATTGATCAGGTTCTAATTTAATTTAATCAGATTGACTACAAGTTAAATAGTAAATCATCACGTCCTAATTGATGAATTTAGATATTATAAACTAATATTTGATCAAGATCTACTAAGCTAGGGATTATAAATTAAACATCATGAATTATAGAAACCACATAATCCAGAGGTAGAGATTATGTAGTTAACCACATAATTTACATGTGAACTAGTAATTGAGGCAAATTTTATTAAGCATAATCAAGTTTAATAGAATGATTCTCCTATTCTTAATCTAAAGTTGAAAGATAAAATAATCAGAATTAAAATATAAAAATTTAGAAACTAATAAAACTAAGGTTCCATTCATTGAATAACCCAATTATTTAATGAATGAAATCTAACTTAATATCTATTCCTATTCATAAAGAAAAGATCCTAAAGTGAAGTGAAGATTCCTAATAAACTCCTAGGGGAAATGACTTAAGAAATTTTAGTAGTTGATGGAATTTGGTATAATTTAACTTCATTTGCTTTTTTTATTCAATTAAAAGAGTTAGGGATTGATTTTAGCTAAGTAAGATTTATTATCCTTAGGGATTTTCAAGCCTTTAATGGAATTTTGATCAAATTACTCAATTTATGAGATTAATAACCTAATTTGATCCTAAATTAGTTTTATTACTATTTTTAATGATTTAAATATTATTTTAGAGGTTAAGGGCACTTAACCTAAATTTTGGGCAAAATGATCATTTTGCACTTACTTAAGGGTCTAAAGAGCTACTTTATGATTTAGGGCTCCAAATTGAATTTTCTTGATACCAAATGATTTCTTATTATTTAACATAAAGATAAACAGTAAGTACACTCAATTTGGACAAGAATTGAGTCATATATATTCAAACTAAGGAATTTGACTTTAGGGGTAATTAGTAATTTTTACTTAATGAAATCTTAAATTTTATACAGTTTATTATTGTTTACTATTCAAAGATTTCATAGAGTCCAAGAACATAGAATTATGATATCTATTGGATTAGTTAGGCCAATTCAATTATAAGGGTATTTATATAATTTTCCAAGGTTTAAGAGGAGTCAAAAACCTAATATTTCTATTTGAGATCCAAATTTAGCAAACTCAGTGGCTATAGATTTCCTATAATATACTGAGTACTTTAATTAGGAATAGACTCAAATTGAACCTCATTTGGTTAAGTTATGACCTAATTAGAGTTAGAGATATTTTTATCAACCATGTAATTCTAGTTGTCAAAAATCTAATTTTATTTCAGTTTATTGTTGGCACTAAAATTCTAACCTAGTTAGCATTTTGAATTTCCTAATTTGGAGTCCAAATGACTAAAATATGTGCCTTTCAATTTCTAGGGTTTTAAGGGTAATTAGAAAGAGTCCTAAAAGTTATTAGTCAAACTATTTATCAAATAACAAAACTAATACTATCAAAGTGTTCATGATGTTCCCCTAATTACTTTAAGACCCATATTGACTATATTTGAGTGAGTGTGCAAAGTTATGAAAGTTTGAAATTTTAGCACAAATGAGTGGATGCCCTAAAATGTCACTATGTTGTCTATGCTTCATATGGAAAATTTGATATTACAATTAAATTTCTCTCATTTTTTTTTGATAAAAATGAGATATATATATATGCTATATTTGGACTTATAGTTAATTAATTATGAGCCTCTAAAGTTTATGTATTAGTTTAATTTAATCTGATTTAAAGGATTTTACTGTTTGAATTAAATATAACAAATAAACATTAATTTAACATAATTAAGGAATTAATAATTATAATAAAAAGGCGGCGGGACCCATCAGAGACACGCGGCAGCTTCCGGTTCGCTAAGCAGAGCAGCGCGGGACCCAAATATAGCATATATATATATATATATATATATATGCCTCTAAAGTTTATGTATTAATTTAATTTAATCTAATTTAAAGGATTTTACTGTTTGAATTAAATATAACAAATAAACATTAATTAATTTAACATAATTAAGGAATTAATAATTATAATAAAAAGGCGGCGGGACCCATCAGAGACACGCGGCAGCTTCCGGTTCGCTAAGCAGAGCAGCGCGGGACCCACTGGTCTGGCGGCAGAGGGACACGAGGCCCGCGCTGGACACACGGCAGCACCGCAGAGGACGCAGAGACTACAGTGGGACCCACGTGCTGGCGTGGCAAACCTTCAGGGTCAGCCGAAGCGATGGCGGGCCCCACGCTACGACAGCAGTGCAGGAGGCGGAACTCATGGCCACGTGGCGCCTCTAGCGTGCGCGGAGACGCTGTGTGGGACCCACCACTTAGACACGAGGACCCAGACGCTCTTAGGTCGGGCTACCCGACCCAGACCCTTCATCTTATCGAGAGCTCCCCGATGGCCAGCACCAAGGGCATGACGTTGCTGGCCCTCCCGACGTCTGCTCATCATGGCCTGTATGGCTATGGATAGGCTAGGGCAGGACCTACCCAATGGTGCTTGAACCAGTGGCTAGGGTGGCCTGAGCCGGCGGGGTATACTGTGGTTCATAATCAAAATTACTTCGATCGAGTGAGTTAGGACTCGATTGGACCATCTATATTACAATCAACATTATGGAATAGGCTTGCGAAATGATATATCAAAATGCGAATCGAAGGATTATGGGATCGGGGCGTACCTGGTATCGACGGTCAACAATCTAGGGTTTGTTGGGATCACGTCGAGCTCCTAATTTGCACATGAGAATTTCACAGTCGCTAGCTTGAAGTGATTCAATGCTTAAGAAGGCTAAGGCAGAGTAGGCGAGGTGCCGAGCGCAGTGGTTGGGTGAGTGGGGCGGCGCGACGACGCTTGGCGCTCGGCGGAAATGACAAAGAAGATAAGGCCTGGACCGTTCGATCGACCCGATCGAACGGTCCGATCCCAACGTTCGATCAAATGGCAAATCTTGACGGCAGGAACAAACAGAATGGCACAGCAAATAACGCAGTATAATAATAATATTTAAATATTGAAATTAATTGAAAATTAACTAATTTATTATTTAAAGTTAAATAATTAAACACATTAAGAAAAATTCCAAATATTTTCCTCTAGCTAAATGAGGGGTGAGGAACACAACGGCGAGGTCGGATTTTCAATTCGATGAGTATTTTAATTTCATAATTTTTGGGGTAATTAAATATTATTAAAATATTAGACAAAATTTTGACGACTTTCGATTACCACCAAAACATCACCCCTAGTTAATTTGGCGATAATGAGTGCAATGGCAAAGTTTAATTTTTGATCTGAGGTCAAAATAATTAGGTCAAATTCTAAGGTTTCTAGATTTTCCAAGATCAGAATTTGATCTATTTGACCCCTGATTTGGACTAGTCTTAGTGGTGAACTCCTAATGACTTAATCAGTGCACTAAGATCAAAATTATAACTTATATTAGTTCTAATTGGCTTATGTAACTATTTGGGTTGTTACAATTATGCACCATCTTGGATTATGTCAGGCATAGAATAGATAACAAATCAGATCAGGAGGAACCAAAAAGCAGAATCACTGAGTAGAAGTGTACCTAAAAGTAGTACTACCATGTCGGAATCAGGCCAACAACCACAAAATGGATTATAACAGAAGGAATTGAGAGGCTGACTAATTAGATCACACTCTATTGAATTGAATTCAGTAAAACCTATGCAAATTCAAAATTTACATGAGATACTTATCAAATATCATATGTCCACAACATATGTCCAAGGTATAGAGCTCAATTACAAGGTAAGCAAAGCATCAATGTTCAAAGTGAGCAAGAGACTCTACTAAAACATAGGTGATATCTATTATTATCTAATTTATTTGTTCTATCTACTCTAAGTTACACAAGTTCAGGATCTCCAATTCCTTATATCAAGTGTAACTCAAACTCACAACCTTACAAGTTGTAAACAATTAGGACTAGCCAGGTCCTAATTTAATTTAATTAATGTCAACTATAAAAGTTAAAAAGTAAATCAAATCGACCTATTTTGATTGATTTAAGCAATCCAAGCCCATCTTGATTAAGATAAATCAAGATGAAAGAATTAAGAATTAGACTCCAAATATTGGGGTTTTAATCACTTAATCCAAATGGCGATCCTAATGGACTAAAGCTTAAAACACAATCTCATGGATTAAGGATTAAGGCATATCCTATAAAGTAAAATCAAACATAATAGGATGAATCTCTATTCTTAAATTTAAGATTGAAAGATTAAATAATCATAAATAAACTATGAGAAGCTATAAATTAGAAAAACTAATATTTCACCCATTGAGTAACCCAATTTACTCAATGAATAAAATCTAACCTAAGTCCTATTCCTAATTGCTAAAGGAGAAAATCTTAAGGAAATAAGATGAGCACTCAAGCACTAGCCATAACTATTAGTGAAAAGAAAGTTTAAATACTGAATTAAGGACTTAGAGGAGACATAATGTGAGATGAATCTCACATTATGTCGCTTAAATTACTACTTAAGAATGACTTAGGATTTATCATAGAAATCTAATTAATAGCTTAAATTAAGAGAATTTGATCACCCAATCCTAAACATTTTTACATATTATTATTTATTAGGTCTTCCTGATCAAAATGATATATTAGAATACCTAATTTGGAGCTCAATTGACCAAGTTATGATCAATTGAAGTTTTAAGGTTTAAGGGTATAATTAGTGCCCAAAAGTGATTAGTCAAAATACAACTCCAACAAAGAAATTAACCCTATCAGCACATTCCTGAGAGTCTCGCGATTAAAATGAGACCAATATTGGCTGTGTTTGGGTGAGTGTGTGCAAGATTATGAGCCTTTGAAGTTGGGGGCATTTTGGTAATTAATCAAAGGTCCTAAATGTCACAAAGTGAAATATATACCATGTAGGAATTTTGACAATGCCAAAATAATCCTCTAATTTTACTGATCAAAAAAGTATATAATATTATCATGATTGTATCATTGGTTCATAATCTATGGATGACTAAAGTTCTAGCTATTTAATTAATTATAATTAATCAATTTTATTTAATTAACATTACTGTTTTAAATCATATATATTATAATTATTATTCTGCTGGTGGGACCTACTTCAATCGACGGCTGATAGAATGATAGGTCCGTAGCATTTTGATCGACCAGACACCGGGGCCCACCGACCGAATCCGGAGGCGACGTGTGTCAAGGAGGCAATAGCAGGACCGCAACTGTGGCGCCTCGCTCCCTAAGCCCCCAATTATTAGGCTAAGGAGCGGAGTGTCACTCGTGCAATTCCCTCACTAGACATTAGATTAGATGAGATCCATAATCCACTGCTAAGGGAAGGATGTGCACATCATAAATAAGAGGATCGGTCACTAAATAAGACATACATACAGAGTGTGGAAGCAAAATGAAATAAACATCACATCCATCCACTATGCGTCACATAATAAATAGTACTATAGCTTAACAAATAATAAAGTGCAGAAAAGTAATCACAGCCACATTACCTGTATTAATACAATATTAAATAAATAGTTTTAAAGACTGGAAAATAAATCACTCATCCTCACAAGCAGCTAAAAGGAACTAAGAAGTATCTGGCTCTCCTGGCTAAAGCTCCTCCTCTAAATAAGGCACTTCTCCTTCAGCACCCAGCTCCTCAAATATATCTGAATCTGACATTATCAGTTTCATAATGCCAGGGCCCCAGCTAATAAAAGAAAATCTTGTTAGATAATTGTCTAAGTACATTTTAGACTGAATATTTTTCATGAGTTATTAATATCACCACTTTAACTTAAGCACATAAAAAGGTAAACTGAAAGCAGTAGGAGCAGTAGGCGTACAAAGGACAGGATAAGTTATAAATAAAGCATTTATAACTAAACAACAAATGAGGCAAAAGTACACCTCAACAACTAAGCAAAGAATGGGCATATACATATATATATATATATATATATAATGCAGTAAGTAATTGTACTGAAAGTAAAGTATAATCCTAAACATACTGATGATCATGTGACATATGCTAGTCAAAGGCAAAAATCTAAAAATGGTACATATAGTAAACATTAAAGTCTAGCATCCTATAAATATGTACAAGCAGTAAGTAAAGAAACATAATCGACTGATATATGCATCAAAATATAGTACATAGTAAGCGAAAATTGAGACTGGTATATAAAGACTGCCATATCAGAAAATTGGTCATCAGGCTGGTGAAATCCCCAAAGCCTTTCTGGGCTTGGGCAGACAAAAATTCCCATAGCCTTTCTGGGTTAGGGCAGACAGAATCAGCAGCAGACTGAAGAGGCAGTAAATACAAATGTAGAACTTTTAGTTATTTTACTTTTGTTTCTGTGGACACATCTAGAAATAGCTGAGGAGTTAAGCATGTCTGCAAGATTATACAGGTTCCAGGATTAACACACACTCTTCAATGAGTAATGCTAAGCATCCTTATTACTACTTACCCCTGTCCATTAGGGTAAATGTGCACCTGAATCTACTAAAATATACTGAACCCAAAGGCAACTGTTATCCTAATTATTCTAAGCTTTCATTTTATGCACAAAGTTTTCTTATATGATATGTCCAATGGATTAAACACAAAAACAAGGAATGCGTAGCAAAAACATAAATCAAGTAAGCAATGGACTCTTCTATACATGGTGACACTGTTATTGTCTAATTTAAACTATTCTAGCTATTCTAAGTTACACAAGTTCAGGATTTCTAATTCTTACTATCGAGTGTAACTTAAAAGTACGGCCTTATAAGTTTAAAGGATTAGAACTGATCAGGTTCTAATATAATTCAATTAAGCATGACTACATGTTTAAATCAATAATCATAACGTCTTAATTTGATGAATTTAGACGTTCTATCTAAGATCTGATCAAGATCTATTAAGCTATAGATTATGGATTAAACGCCATGAGATTGGGCTTATTCATATAATCCAGAAAGGATAAGACTAAGGATATATGTTTCATTCTAAAAGTGATCTATTAATTAAGGCAAATCTTATTAAGCAAATCAAACATAATAGGATGAATCTTATATCTTAAATCTAAAGTTAAAAGACAAAATAATCAAAATAAGTTGTAAAAAGTTTAGAAACTAATAAAACTAAAGATTCATTCATTGAATAACCCACTTATCCAATGAATAAAGTCTAACCTATGAGCTAATCCTAATCGCAGGAGTAGTCTTTAATGTGAGGTGAAAAGATCCTAAGGAAAAGACTTAGAGAATTTGTATGAATTTTAACAGATTCGACCTAATAACTGATTTTCTTACTTAAATGATTCTAATATAATTCTAATACTGGTTTTAGTGATTTAAAAGAAAATTTAGGGTTTAAAGATGTTTAACCTAAATTTTGGGCAAAATGACCATTTTGCCCCTACCTTAGGGTCCAAAAAGTAAATTATTGATTTAAGGTTCCAAATTGGAATTTCTTACTTCCAAATGATTCCTTACTATCTAACATGAAGATAAACAGTAAGTATGCTCAATTTGAATAAGAAACGGGTCATACAGGTCCAAACTAAGGTTTTTGACCTAAGGGGAAAACTTATAGTTTACTCTTAATGGAATCTATATTTTTATGTAATTTATTGTTGGTTACTGTTCAAGGATTCCATAGAGTCTAAGAATATTGCATTCTGAGGTCAAATGACTAAATTATAGCTATTTTAATTTATAAGGACAATTCGGTAATTTTGATCGGTCAATGGGTAACAAAAATAGAACTTTTCCGTTTGAAGTCCAATTTTAGCAAACTCAGTTTCTATGGCTTCCCTATAGCATACTGAGTGTGTTGACATGGAGTAGACCCAATTTGGACTTCAAATGATCAAATTATGACCTAACTAAAGTTAAAGGTATTTTGGTCATTTTCTAATTTTTTATAGCTTAGATCCTAAATATTTTTTCCATTTATTGATTATATTGAAATTCTAAGCTAGTTAGCACTTTGAATTTTTGAATTTGGAGTTGAATTGACCAAGTTATGGTCAATTGAATTCCAGGGGCATTTTGATCATTTTTCCTAAAGTCAACTGTGGGGTCAAAGGGTTGACTTTTTATCCAGACATCTAAATAGAAAAACTAATACTACCACAGTGATGAGACTATTATGCTGAGTATATTAAGACCCATATTGCCTATGCTTAGACAATTAGGCTAAAAGTTATGAGGGTTTAAATAGATCCTAAAATGTCACTACGTTATACGTACCTCGAACTAATTTTTGTATTATGCCATTTGATTCCTTTTATTTTTTTGAGTAAAATGAGACCAATATTGACTATGTTTGGATCATCCTATGAAAAGTTATTAAACTCTTTAAAAATTTTGAATTAAATAATTAAATTAGGTAAATTTTACTATTCAAAAGTATAATTTGAATTAAATCACTATTTAAACTTATATGAATAGTTTCTCTATTTTAATCTAATTAAATAAACTAATCACTAATATTTATTTATTAAATCATATTAATTAGTATCTAATTAATTAAATCTGATTTAATTATTTAATTAATTTGCTATTCATTTATAAATGATTTTACTGTTTAATTAATTTAATTAGCTAATTAATACTTATTGTTAATTCAAATTAATCATTTAATTAATTTCTATTTATCATCAATTAATTACAGTAAGAATTAATTTTACACATTAAACTTCTGTTACTATTTAAATGCTAACCTATTATCACTATCTAATTTAAATTAATTAATATCTATTAATTACTGCTTAACCATTAATAATAGTTATGATAATTATACTTATATAATTGTATCTATGTTCTATATGAGTACTTGAATGTATATAACTATAAGTAGCTTAGTTCTGTTTAATGTATAATCATATAATTAGAGTTATACTTATATATATATATATAAATATAAATATATATATATATATACATATATATATATATATATATATATATATATTTATATATGTTTTCTGCAGGTTAATAATGTGTGGGACCCGCCATGGCTATGTGGCGGCTCACGATTGACCGTGGCAGAGACAGTGGGGCCCACTGCAGACAACTGAGGCGACCAGTGGGGCCCACACGGACGCGTGGCCTCACGGGATTGGCCGTTGCCACGCGTGGCGAGGCCCACCTGCGTCAACCGAAGGACACGCAGGGCCCACGGCCTCGGCTCCTGTAGCCCACGCGGCCCGCACGCGCTCGTGTCGGGCCCCGGGTCGACCCGGCCTGACCCAAAATTTCTTTACCCTCGCGACCAGCCCGAGTCGCCCCTTCTAGGGCACGTGAAATGGGGGTCCGGCCGGCCTCGCCGGGGACTAACCTGCATGGCCGGGGGTAGGCCTCGACGGGACCTACCCAACGGCGGGTGAATCGTCTCTTAAGGTGGTCGGACCCGGTCACAAACCTCAACCCTAACACTAGGACTCGGGTCGGCGCCGGGTAATGGTAAGTACTGTGGACCTTACCTTAAATCCAGTCGATCAGAGCATAGATCAACGGATCGGAGCCGACCACATGACAATCATGGGTATGCAATAACTATACGCAATTGAATCATAGCAAACGAGCAAGAATCGGGAGGGTTCGAGTGTACCTGGAACGGACGGTCTGCGAATCGGCTGGTCTTGCTGCTCCTGAGGCTCAATTCGTGAAAATTGGTACCTCAACGTGACGCAGGGGGCTAAATGGAATGTAGGACGGAGTGTGCGAGGGTTCGAGGGCGTTGGATTGGCGGGCGCGGCGGCCGAACGCCGCATGTCTTCGCTCGACACGCTAGCAACGGATTCGAGGGAGACGACGAACGTGGGCCGTCTGATCTTTGATCAGACGGTTCGGATTTGCCGTTTGGTTCGGATGGCATCCCAGACGGCGCGTGAAGGAAAGGGAGAATGACGTTACTTGGACTGATGGCGCGCGGAAAAAAATAAAGAATTTAAATATTAACAAGTTTAATTAATTATTTTAAATCATAATTTAATTAAATTAATTCTAATTAATTAAATGATTTCCAAAAATTCTCAAATACTCACCCATAGCTAATTGAAGGATGAGGAACACAATGGCCAGGTCAGATTTTTGATCCGACGAGTATTTTATTTTCCCAATTTTCGGGTTATTTAAATATTATTAAAATATTTGTCAAAATTTTGACGACTTCCGATTGACATGAAAACATCACCCCTAGCTAATTTGGGGGCAATGAGTGCAATGACGAAGTCCGTTTTTTGATCAGAGGTTAATTTAAATAGGTCAAATTTTAAGGTTTTTAGATTTTCCAAAAATCAGGATTCGATCCATTTGACTCCTGATTTGGACTGGGTCTGAGAGGTTGACTCACATTGACTTGATTAACACTTAGAATTAGGTTTAAGACTGAGATTAGCCCTAATTGACTGAGGTAACAGCTTGGGTTGTTACAGTAGCATTCCTCATCTCAACACATGGCGATCCAACAACACACGGATCGGGCTCGATCAGACCCAGCTTGCGACGAGGGCGATCCGGACGCGAGGAAGACAGATATCCTCGCCTAGGGCATCAAGGTTGCCGGAACTCCTGCTACTGAGGAATGACGAACCATATACCTATGAAGAGCTCTCATAGAGACCTCTCGATTGGCATCTGACTCAAAACTAGGGGTAAACAGGATCGACGACAATACTCAACCCTAAGAGGTTACGTGCGGATGCGAACGGGAGAACACTGTATATAACTGTAGCTAAATGTCTAAATTCGATCGATCGATGATGATATGCTTCGATCAATTCACTCCATTCAATAATCGAGAGTATGAAATAAATTTAGGAATGATCACCATTTGAATCAAATGAAGAATGAAGGTATTCGGAAGGTACCTAATGGACGGTTGATAGGGTTCAAGATCGATCTGGTTTGGCTTTCAACTTCATATGACCCCAAAATACACAAAAAGGAATAGAGAGGTTGATTAAGGTTTTAATCAAACGCTGAGCGATGCCATACATTGGCGGTTCTACCATCTGCGAGCGGCGGCAGATCGACGTGTGCGCAGGAGTGCCACGCGCAAACCTCGCAGGGGAAATACAAACGGATCGTTCGATCGACCAATCGAATGGTCGATAATTGTCATCAGATCTGACGGCTTGGTTAAGGAAGGAAGGATGATGAATAGTGTCGTTACGCCTATTTTATATATATATATATATATATAAAGCCAATTTATTAATTGTATTTAATTAATTTTGTGAATTCCAAAACTTTCCAATAAATTGCCCCTAGCTAATTCAAGGGTAAGGAACGCAACAGCAAAGTCACATTTTGGTTTCGATGAGTATTTTATTTTCCTAAATTCTGGCGTATTTAAAATATATTAAAATATTCGTCGAAAATCCAATGACTTCTAAATGCTTCCAAAACATCACCCCAAGCTAATTTAGGGGTGATGAGCGCAATGACAAAGTTAGGATTTTAATTTGAGGTCAGTTTAAATAGATCAAATTCCAGGGTTCTTATAATTCCCAAAATTAGAATTTGATCTATTTGACTCTTGATTTGGATTAGGTTTTTGTGGTGAACTCATAATGACTTAATTAGATTACTAGAATTACAATCAGGACTTGATTTGGTCCAAATTAACCTAATTAATAACTTTGGTTGTTATAAAGGTCCAGATGATGCTCCTGATCTATCGTATTTGGTTTTTAATACGGTAGGACACAGCTAACAAAATAAAAATAAGTGATTAGACTTTAAAAATCTAAGTATATTTTAATGTTATAGTAAGTTCTATTTAATGTTTTAAGAGGATATCATAATAGTCATTTACAATTTAAATGAGTATGCGGAGCATTAAACAACAAAGTAAGGTACGAAAGTGTGTAAAAGCAGTAAATTAAAAGAGTAAGAACTCACTAGTAGTTTGCTCTAGCCTACAGAAATAAGTAAGGGAAAATATATATTCTATAAAAGCTAAAACTATCAAAGTGCATATTATAATGACCCAAGTTGTTACTAGGATAATTAGGACTTAACCCAACTCAAAAATCGGGATCTTGAGTGACTTGAAAATTAGGGCAACCTAAAATTAATGCTGGATAGAGTATATTTTTGTGATCGTAATACTCAAGTTTGAGAGCAATCTAGATAATAAATACTCATGAATTAATTTTTGAATTATTTAAATTTAAAAAATTGGGAAAATTAAATATAAGTCCAAATTTAGTGATTTTAATATTGTTGGATTAAGAATATTATAAAAATACTACATAAAAAGTTTCGTCAAATTTAGAACTCCAGATTGATCATAATTAATTTTTGAAGTTTTTATCTTCAGAAATTAATAAAAAATAAAATATTGCTCCAAATTTAAGAAAATTTATATGAATGTATTTTTCTAATCAAGATACACATTCATGTCAAATTTCATTAATTTTTGGAAAAGAAATGGAAGAGAGAGAAAGAGGAGATAAGAAGGAGAAAAAGAAGATCAAACTAAACACTCCAAACAATTATGACAAATTTTCTCTCATCCATCTCATCCAAAAAATAGATGAGAGAGAAAATTAATTAATTAATTAAAAAAATATATATAAATACACCCCCACCCCCCACCTCCTCTCATCTTCCCAGCCTCTCTTCTCCCTTATTTATTACTAGTTTATCCACTTGACCTCCAATAAAACCTCATCAATACCAATATAGGGTAAGAAATAAGAAATAGAGGAAAACATGTTTATTCTTTTTTTTTCTTCTTTTAATAATAATAATAATGTTATTTATTATTATTATATTTTCCTTTATGCAAATTTTCTTTTTTTTATATATATGCGTATATTTTCTAATTTCTATAACTTTCATCTCTATCATTTTCTTATATATATATATATATATATATTTCTTAATTTTTATAATTTTTATTTTTATAATTTTATTATTTTTCTATATATGTATATATTTCATATTTTCTGCAACTTTCATTTCTGTCATTTTCTTTTTTTCTATATATGTATATATTTCATAATTTTTATAATTTTCAATTTTGTAATTTTTTTTTATTTTATATATGTATATATTTCCTAATTTATGTAACTTTTATTTCTATCATTTTTTTTTTCTATATATGTATATATATCATAATTTTTACAACTTTCATTTCTAATATTTTTTTTTCTATATATGTATATATTTTTTAATTTCTGCAACTTTCAATTCTATCATTTTTTTTTGTTTCTATATATGTATATATTTCTTAATTTCTGCAACTTTCAATTCTATCATTTTTTTTTATTTCTATATATGTATATATTTCTTAATTTCTGCAACTTTCATTTCTGTCATTTTTTTTTCTATGTATGTATATATTTTCTAAAGTTTAAAACTTTTATTTTTGTTATTTTCTTTTTCTTTATATATGTATATATTTTATAATTTCTAAAACTTTTATTTCTATCATCTTCTTTTTCTTATATATGTATATATTTTCTAATTTCAGTAACTTTCATTTCAATCATTTTTTTTCTATATATATATATATATATATATATATATATATTTTATGTGTGGCCCAGCAGTGGGATTTGAACTCATGACCTAGGATAACAAATCTTGAGCCTTAACCACTAGGCTACAACACCATTTATATATATATATATATATATATATATATATTCTAATTTTAGTAACTTTCATTTTAGTTATTTTTTTTTTCTTTATATATTTTTAATTTCTACAACTTTCAATTTAGTAATCTTTCTTTTATTTAATATATATATATATATATATATATATTACTTATAATATTAATAAAAAAATTATTATCTTAAATATATAAAGATAAATAACCAAAATAATATTAATATTTATATTCTTACTAAAATATAATGAAGAATATTATTTTTTTCATTTAATTATTTTATTTGCAGCTTTTGCATCGCTATTAAGCTTTGACCAACTTTGATATATTTATATTAGATTTTGAGCTCAAAATTTGAAATAAATGATCAGAAATCATTATTATGAGTTCATTTAGGTTGATCTCAAGTTTGTACAGATAATATGTTAAGCCAAGACAGGCTAATATCTGAAGAAATAAGAAGACTAAACATAGCCTTTGAGAAAAAATGTGCAATTAGTCAGGAACCCACATCTTAGATGGTTAAATAGATGTATCTAACTACTTGATTATTTTACAACTTTGTCTAACATAATAAATATTATATATTACTGTATTTTCTTTCAAAATAAGCACATATCTTAAATATATATATTGTATTCATAATCATTATAATTTTGCAAGCATATCATACTTAAATATCACATTTTATTTGTATACACTTCTCATGCATAATCATGTTGCTTAATATTATAGGAAAATTTTGATATTATATAAACCTTACTTAGACCTTTGTGTCTACTTAGGTATTTTTTTTTTTCTTTTCTTTTCTTTTTCTTGATTTGCCTTATCATATATATATATATATATATATGACAGTTCAGGAACAATCTCTAGATTAAGTCTTTTAGGCAGAGTTGATGCATAATAGAGCAACTTAGATGCTGATTTTCTTATAGTTTTAAATTTTTGCTTAGTGTGTAAGAGATTTTGTATAATTATTATTATCTTTATAATTAATATATTTGCTTTATTATTCTGGTATTTTTGAATGTTGAAATAAATATGGAAATGTGTATTTTATACGCCTCTAAATATATTATTATACTAAACCCTTATATGATCATAAGGAGTGAGCACCTAATGCTGGATTAGCTATGCTGACTTAGTGGTAGGTCACCACACATATGTAAGCATGAAAGGATATATGAATATGTCCATGAAATTATGGTAAGCATTAAATAAAATAAAGCGGTGAACCATATAATATAAGAAAAAAGCAACATATATTGTAAGTAAAGTAAATACTATAATGTGAGGTAAACAACAAAAAGATATAGTATTGTACAATAAGGTAAAGTAAAGTGAAGCTTAGTCATATGAACTAAGTAAACATAATCAAAGACTATGATAAATAAGCATAACCAAAAAGTTATGAAAAGTAGCTCACAATCAATAGGATTGTGATAAAATTAATGTTAAGTTGTTTATATTATATAAGATATTATTCTGTGGGCATACATTACATAATAAATGAGGAGTTAAGCATGTCTGCCTGACTGAGTAAGAAAAGTGAGGTCTCCCAAAACACACACACTCCTCCTCTAGGATGTATGAGGTCTCCTTATTACTCCGTATCATGCCCTGGCTTGTAGTCCAGCATATGAAACCCCTGTGCTTAATGTCTTAATAATATATTTATCCACATTATCTTTATGAATGTTCAAGGTTGTAGTCTCAAGGAAAAGCAACAATTTAATAAACTCAAGTTAATTATAAATCATATGGTATCCTTTGTTATCTAAATTAGTTATCCACCTTAATGATTGGAGTTAATTGAACTCCCAATTGACTTAGACATATCAACCTCTAAGTTAATTGAAAGATAACACTATAATTAATTGACATTTGGAAAGTAGCTGTTTGATTAAGAATTACTTATGTGGCAAATTAGTTTATAAGTATATACATGCAATATAAATCTAATCCTATGCTAATCCTAAGCTAATCAATCTTCACTAGATACTAGACTTAAGGCTAAGGTTTTATAATTAGAAGATATAGGTTGTATCTTCTATAATTAGGAGATATAAGTTGTAGGTTCACTATTGTATAACTCACTAAGGCAACTTAGATTGATGTGGTTCTAGCTCATAGGTTCACTAAGTTAGCTAAATACTCACTTAGAAGGTACTAGATGTAGAGTTGAAGGAAGGGTTACAATCTAATAGTTCTAGGCTTACTTAAGCCAATAAGGATTCTAAGGCTTACTATGAAGTTAGATCACTCTTAGAGAGCCAACTAGTGCTTAGTTAAGAATTGAGAGGTAAAAGTGAGGTTTACACTTGAAAGAAAGAGTTCATTAAGCCTAATTCCAAGTAAGAACTATTAGTCCTAATAGGGTTTTATTATACTAGCAAAGGCATTCTCTTAGCTAACAATACCTAAAGTATAAGCTCACTACACATGATAAGTAGTTTAAATTAAGTCTAAGTTTTCCAACATATACTATCTCTCTTATTGTTGAAGGCTTGAAATCAAGTTTATTAGGCTACTCAAAGCATCTAATCAATAGTTCCAATACCTAAGTTCACTTTCTGATGTGTCATAAAAGTCCAAGTATGAATCTATGTTTGCTATCTTAGGGTAAAAGATCTAGAATATGCAAGCTAAAAATCTTAAAAATCACATTTAATAAAGATTAGAGGAGCCAAAAATCATTTTTCTCCAAATGATGTTAAATCGCAACAAAATCAGTAAATATGGAATCCTCATATTACAAGGAGTAAAATGACACTAAGTATGTCAAATGTGAACAACATTGAGAAATTAAGGATATTCTTATTATGGATGCATGGATGTTAGCATTTGATACTCTATTCTTCCATACTCTAATATTCTTATATACTCATTTAATGAAAGTTTCAGTTGCTATATATTGGACATCCTTCCCTTATTAGTGGATTAGGGATGAAAAACCTAATCTAATGATAAGCGAGGTGTTTCCCCGTGACGACCACCACTTAATCCTAGTTGATTAAGGGGCGACTGCTACAAAGTCTCTGGTCACTCACTAAACATGGGAGAACATAATTATGAGGTTAAAATTATTTTTCTATAATTAATTTCACTTATCATTCATTAATCACCCTAAATCATGATTAGGGCTTAGATTAACTAATTGAAGTCTAAATTTAGCATACTCACTGTCATTATACTCAATGTGCTAAAGGGAATTCATGATCATTGATTTTACTTGATTTTGACATCAATTAGTGAAAATGAGATTTTGACCCCTCCCTTAATTATCATTTTTAGGATTTTTTATTGATTAGCTCATAACTATGCTATTTGACTTCAGATTTTAGAAAACTTAGTATCCATGGATTCCTTAGACATGATGGAACTTAA
This sequence comes from Gastrodia elata, assembly GCA_016760335.1. Lineage (NCBI taxonomy): Eukaryota > Viridiplantae > Streptophyta > Magnoliopsida > Asparagales > Orchidaceae > Gastrodia > Gastrodia elata. The sequence goes on from CM028673.1 coordinate 15,816,480, forward strand.
GTATAACATATAATTTATATTTCCCTAATTAATTTTGCTAATAATGTAGGGGCCACCTCTATTCCTATCTACCTAATTAATGGTTCTTAGATATATGTGCGGATATTAACGAGGACGCTACTTAAGTTGGGGAGATTGTAAAGACTCACTTAAGTAGTAATAAGTGAAACTCTTAAACATCGAAGTGTCTTTTCAGATCATTGCAGAGTCCATGATGAGAACTCCAAAGTTAAGCGTGCTCAAGTAGAAGCATTCCTAGGATGGGTGACCTGCTGGAAAGCTATCTTCTAAGGGCAAAACTGAGATGTCTATTAGGCCAAAGCGAACAATACCTTGGTAGCTTAAGAGCTTGGGCTGTTACACATAGATATACCAAAAATAATTCCATATATATATATATATAGTGAATGATGTTGCAGCTCAATGGTTGAGGCTCAGGATTTATTATCCCAGGTCATGGGTTAAAATCCCATCAGCCTCACATAAGAACAATATACATATATATATATATATATATATATATATATATATATATATACTCACACACATATGAATATACAAACATAAACTCATGCATGAGCGCACGCACACACAAATAAATATATGTATATATGTATGTGTCTGTATGTATGTATATGTATAGATATATATATATATATATATATATATATATATATAATAAATGTACATGAGTATATGAGTATATGAATATAGCATATCTGATCCTTGGGTAGGCCTCAAATGATTAATCAACATCAATAATGCCAAACTCTGACTTCAGTATTTACTTCTCAACATTAGTAATCTTCTAACAAATATTGAAAGAAGGTGAAAGGAAAGTTTGGTGGTAGTCCTAATAGCCTTGGAAGAGATGCTAATTTCCATATGTAAACATGATCAACATATGCCCTCAGTGCAATTCCTATTCATACACCTTATGTGGATTTATTAAAATTCCAAGTTTTATCCCATTATGACCATTGACATAATGATGGGAGGTGTTCATTACATACAAGTGCATCTTGTCATTGTGGTTTGTTAGACTACATACAATGATACTATTAGATGACTACTTCTGTTGCTAGCCATCTTCCACCATGCCTAACTCTCAGGAACCTTCTATAATTTCCATAGAAGTGATAATGGGTGCTTGGTTATGCTACCTAATCCACTTATAAGAGTTTATATTCTTTCCCAATCTGAGGTATATGTATTTTCATTTTTATCGCTTCTACATAATATGTACAATTATTCATTTAACATTTAAATTTTGGCATGCTTATTGTCATTCTAACCAAATATAGAAGTTAGTACATTGTTATTTTTGGTGTTGTTTAGAGTTTATTGGTAAGTGTATGCACACTAATAAAGTGGTGTCATGCCTTTTTTAATAATATGCCATCCTTAGCATGAATCAACTTGATACATACTGCGCACTAATAGATTGCGAAAATAAAATGGTGACATTATAGGTTGATGGTGATGAGCCTATTTTTAAGGGATTACGTAGTGTATTTTTCTCCTTAATATCATCAATCATTCTTAGAAGGTTGTTGAAAGATGGATTGGATTCCATGCTTTACTTTTGGTCAACAAAGTTATAGTTCATACTGCAAGGTCTTTATAGACCACAAGAGTTTGAAATACATTTTTATCAAAAGAAGTAGATTCTTTATCAACGTCATTAGATGGAGTTGATTAAAATTTTTAATCTAACTATTCAATATCAGCTATGCAAAGCTAATGTTGTGGCAAATGTACTTAGCGACAAATCTTTTTTTCTACTCTAGCTTTAAATCTCTTCCCACTCCATGACAATAAGAGGTTGGAGCTTAAAGTCCTTCCATATTTCGAGGCTTTAAATTAAGTAATTGTGTTTTTGATCAATCACACATTCAATGTTGTATTATTTATATTTAGTTATAAGATCAATAATATTTTGATATGGTGGATTATTTTCACTCAAGTGCTTATTTGATATCCATGTTGATGATTTTAAATTATGTACTACAATAGTCATCAATGGGTATAGCATGGTGGCAACATTTGGAAACTGATTTTACATGAAGCGCACTACTATGGATATACTCTTTATCCTAGGTCTACTACTATGATGCTCAAAAATAAAGAAAGCTAATAGAAATTGTCTTAGTGCACTATGTGCCAATAGGTTAAGCTCACATGACCACAAAACAGTATGGATGATTAGGGTAATATTTAAGTAAGAATTCAAGAGCTTTTAGGAAGGTTAGTTATGGGTTTTAAGGGGGCTAGTGATATGTATATCAAGACTACTAAAGATCGAATCTTATTTTAGTTGAATTTAAGAATATATCTTGTAGATGAGGTTTTCGTGGGATGATATAGCTGGAAATACAATTTTAAAGCTAGCTCAAAATGCAATTTTTATCTAGAGTAGGTGACCAAGTTTAGAGGGGGTTAGATAGATGAGGAGAGGCATATAACAAGACTAGATCTTGATATTTTTAGTTTTGGATCTGAATATTATGATGGCATTTGGAGTGGGTTTGAAGGCCTAATTAATAGCTTAAGGGCTTTAGATGGTTCTTAAGAAATTAGACAATTTGTGTGGAAAGATACAAGGGGCTTAGAGAACATGTGAGTTTGAGGTTAAGGGATTAAGAGATTAGCAAGAAAACTAAATGAGAAAATTAAGTAGCAAGTAAATACACATAAAGTAGGCAACAAACTTAACAATGCAATATCTTACAATACACCACATTACACTGATTTTAACAACACCAAGCAAAGTAATTCATTCAACTACCACATGACATTGTATTTTAGAATCTATAACTATAAGCATTAAAAGTCTCTTGTCCTAAGAGTTCTGGAGGAAAATCTTAAAGAGAAAACATTGAGGGAAAGACAAGTAATTGACCATTAGTGAGGGAATAATTTCAACTACTCAACATTATATTATTTCACTCATGTAATGGCTAACCAAGCATGTGCTTTGGCTAATAAAAAACATTACATTAATAAACACAAAATGTATAAAGAAACTCCAAAAGTATGAACTCTTTATTGGGCTTCAGATTAAACATTTGTAGTTGGGCCTATCTTCAAATCATTTTCTTAGGCTTTAACATGATACACTACATCAACTAATACTAGGACAATGATACTACTGTAAGCTCACTAAAATGTACTTTTAAGAACATGAAAGATTGTTTTTTAACAATAATTTTTCAATGGTAAGAAACCAATTTACTCATTTGCATTGCAGTTGTTCTTAATCTATGTCACAATTGCCTTTTTTAAAAATTAGAGTTTCAATTCATTTATCTAAACTCAACATGTGATGCAATTATACAAGGGCTTTAGAGAACATTCTTGAGCTATATATGGATTTTATTCAATTGATGTCTCAAGAACAAATGTGGCACAACACAGCATTATTCTCAATATAATTTTAGAATGAAATTTCAAAAACATTCAACGCTTAATAATTTTGATTCTTATCTTTAGTTTACATGTGAAAGATAGCCCTTAAATTTAAAATCCGAGTTGCAGTTTTACTTAATTGGGGACTACATTATGCTTCCTCTTGAGCAGCAAGATTTTTTTTTATGCTATAAAATAATGGACAACAATATCTATGAAATGGGCTACATTAATAAAATTGATAAGGAATATTCTCACTATTCCTATAATAACAAAAGTTTCATCATCATCGTTTTGTGGTGAAGAGTGTGTGTTGGATGAGGATCAAAGTTCATAAGCTTTGAGTATAAGTTAATGATTTTGTTTGCATCCCAAATTGGCTGGTTGGATCATATATATTCGCACGACAACAACCGAGGTTTTATTGTTGTATATAACTTTAGCATATTATTGTATTTGATAAACTCACTTTTAGTTATATTAAAATCGAATGATCTCATTTTAATTTGTTATATGCAGAAAGAACATCTCACTATTAATATATCAAATGACCTGTTAACATTGACAATCTCTTTGAGCCACATTAGAGAATAAGATGATAATTAAACAAAAAATCAACCCAAAAACAGAAGTTGCTCTGACACAAAAAGCAACAACTTTTATGATGCATCTTGTAATGTGTGACTTTATAAGATCAGTATTTATTTTAAAATAATAACAATAATAGTAATTATTATTATTAATTTTATTTTTTTAGAAAATTAAATCAGTAGTAGTGTTCTGCTGAAGAGCCTTCAGCAATGGAGAAATTTGGAGTATGCTCAACAATGGCTAATGGAGGAAGCTTCCCAATACAGATCTCATGCACAGTTGCCAGAAGCGGAAACATGCCTCGCCATTCCCTGTGGCTTAAAACTTCGTATACTTCCTTTGCTGTTGAAACTCCCTTCAAAATTATAATATATATGATATAATATATATATATATATATATATATATAGTTATTAATGATCTCAATTTGAATTTACCATTTATCTCATGCACACATTCATAACAGAGATTCCAGCATACCTGAAGCTTTTGCCCTTGTAACAGTTCTTCTTCTAACTGATCAAAAGATCTGAAGGATAGAAAGATGTCAGAAACAAAAAAAATAATTGATCCCTTTTTGGGCTAAACAGATGCTTAGTTGGAAACGCACTTTTTGCCACTGCTCCTTGCAAACGCTTCTGCAACTCTCCTGTTCCTTCCTCCAACTGCATAAACCACAACAATCTATCTTTATTTTTTCTGACAGCACTTTTAACATAAGAATGGAGGCTCGTAAGGGTTATAGTATAGCTTCCTTACGGCATGTTGTGATGACATCGGCCACACCGCAGCTCTCAAAGAAGGTGCTGTCTTTGACTGATGAGAATAAGAGTTTGGAGAGTGTGCGAATCTCTCGCAGCCCAATCCTCATGATTGCCGCCTGAAATGGCACTAAAAAAGCTATTATTTCTGTAATATTTTACAAAGTGACGGCAGTCTTCAATTTTTTCATTATATACAACCTTGGTGTTATTTCCCATGTCCAAGCCATCAACAAGGCCTGCATCAATTATGTGCATCATTTCTTTTTGTTTGGACAATGTTCCAAACAAAACAAATTTAAAAAGGTGCGGCAAAAGCAAAATTTATTTGTTAAACCTGCGGCAATGGCGACTATGTTCTTCAGCGTCCCGCATAGTTCGACTCCTTCGATGTCTTGCACCTGCTCATAGTTATGGATAGGCAGCATAAACAAATTGCCTTACATTCCATCATTACACATGTATGCGAAAATTTTCAACATGAACTTACAGTGGAAACTAGAAAATATGATTGGTTAAACAATGCAGCCCATCTTTGTGCAACTTCCTTGCTGTGCTTATAGCCAATTGTTGCTTCGCTGAACTTCTCGGCTGCTATCTGCAATTGCAAGAATAAATAAATAATCAGTGAGATTAAATATAGCATTCATGGAAGAGAAATACAGTAAGATGATAGGTGAGAGAGCCCTTGCCTCATTAGCAATGTTAGCACCCATGAGAACACAGCAGTTGATACCCAGTATATCTGTGATGAGCTTGGAGATCAAGCATGGTCCTTCTTTCTTTACTTCCATACCTTTAATGAGAGAGATCCCCTCAGCATCAGACCTTATCTTTCCAACCAGCCGCTTGCATATTCCCTCCATGAACTGGTGCGGAGTCACAAAAACCAGCATATTTGCCTCGCTTACTAAAGGGAATAGAATTCATAATTATGGAAGGCACAACGCTCAGAAATTAATTCCGAAACTAATGCATAGGTAGATAATACGGTAAGAGTGCGTTATTGGGGATAACTGTGCAGCTCGAGTTAATAGGGGAGTAAAATCATGAGGTGTAAAAAGGTTTATAAATATAGCATCAAAAATATGACTAAAAAATTGAGATGGTTCAACAAGGTTCTCCTGTGTCTATGGTTGTACGTAGAAAACATTCAAAAAGCAGTTACATGGCAGAACATTTGCACACTATAAATACATTTATTTTCTATATTTTCTCGTTTTTCCATATGTCTTTCTCTTTTTTCAAATCCTACTTTTATGGCATTTGAAGCCATCTACTTAGTACCAACTATACTTTAACAAGATATCAACATTTGTGCATTCACAGCTTCAACATGCAATTTTACAATCTGCAAGATATAAAAATATGCCAATTTGTTGGTCTTTAAGACAGTCAAAAGAAGCACCTTTACAGATTTAGGGTATATGTACAACTAGAGAATTTATATATATAACAGTGAGAGCACTTCACGATATTAAATTCTTTCTCAAATATAGTAAATTTTGAATTCTAAAAAAAAAATGGTTGCATCACCTTGCATTCTCGGCTTGATTGTACAAAAATCAATAATTATGCATATTACACATCTTTCAATAATAGACACTTAAAGTTTACATATATGTGACAAATATTTTCTTATCCAAACGTGTGGTGTGAATAGATTGAAATCAAAATTCATTCACTTTATGTCCTTAATCATTTGTCACCAAAAAACATAATTATAATTATTAAAATTTGCAGCAAAATATGCTCACTAATCTTCTTTGTAGTCATCTTCTGCTTTTGTCTCTCTGACCTTTAAGGCAAAATAATAAATTTTTAAAATTTTCTTCTTATACTAAAATTAAAAGCATGTTATCTCCTTGAACTTGTCTCGGGATTTGCTTCTTTCGGAATTTGTAATAGAAGACAGCCCATGTGCAGATCTCCCTCTAGATTGTAAGAATCTTTCATATTGGTTGTTGTCTCCCTGGAGTTTAATAATCACTATATTGGAGAGAAGTAAGCTTTTAACAACATCTGCACTTATTGTATCAAGATCACGTTTATGATATCCTATAAGTGCTTAAAATCAAGTGATAGGCTAGTCAATAGGTCAAGTTTAGATCAAGTCTTCCCCAACCAGAATTCAATTTGAATCATTATCGGAGCGACTCATCTCTTAGATAGGGTCGAGGTCAGCCCAGGATCAATCATGACCTTCTTCGAGTAGAAATATTCGAGCCAATCCATACACACGTTCAGACAACAAAATTATTTTTATAAAATGAAACAAGTATGACCATTGCACAATAGAAATAAAGGATTGATATCACTGAATCTAAGTAATTGGATTATGAATTGACATTGTTGGTGAGAGGCGCATTATGCTTATATGAACATACAAACTTATATATGCGTAAATATATATATATATATATATATATATTAGATATATATATTCATATAGGAGAGAGAATCTTTGAGTGAATGAGAGACTTTCTTTTTAGAATAGCATCTTTTTATCAAATGATTATTCCTCTTCTCTTTTTCGGCTTCTTTCTCTGATGCGCCTAAAACGTAAGAAGTAGGCACCGATCTCCTTTTCTCGCTTCTCCGCCAGACGTAGCATCGATCTCCTCCGCCAGACGTAGCGCCGGTGCTCCAGCTTGGCTTTGTCTCGTCAGAAGCGCTCGCTTCTACGATGCCTCGCCTCGCCTCGCTGATGCGAGCAGGCGCCGATCTCCTCTTCTCGTTTCTCCCGAAGCTCACCTCTGCCAAACGTAACGCCGGTGCTCCGCCTTGGCTTCGTCTTGCCAAAAGCGCTCGCTTCTACGATGCCTCGCCTAGCCTCATTGACGTGCTCTCTCACCTTAGTCGCCTCGCTGATGGGCTCGCCTCAATCGTTCGCCTTGACTCAATCACTCGCAGAGGTATAATTGCTTTAAATGAATATTTTTTTTCTCTAAAAATTTACTTGATATTGCAATTTAAATATGAATAATTTAAGATTATATATGTTCTGAGATTTTTAGTGTTTATTAGAGTTAATTTATAACTAATTTATGATAGAAGTTGGCATATGTTATCATTAATATCAGCAAATAATGATCTTAGCTGCTTATGTAAATTTATGTGCTGTTTACATATTTATCTTTTTTATTTATTATGTTTTTCAATTTATATTTAAGTCTCGGTTGGGATAACCTTGGCTTATGCGTAATATAACATGAATGACAATGAACAAAACATCATACGTTTGAATAACAACATTAATTATTATATTTAAAACACTGCTATCTATCTGAATAACATGTTATCTTAATAAATTTTCAATTATCATTGAACCAAATAGCTCCTCCAAACAGCCTCTCATTCTACCAGATATACATCATTTAATATAAGTGTAGTGCAATCATCTCTTTTACTATAACTTGCTTATGCTCTAGATTGTATTTCAAAGAGTTTCAAGATGAGCTAGATATTTTCTCATATTTTCTTTTTTTTTCATATAGTCTGTATATTTTTATATTGCAAAGAGTTTCAATATGAGCTAGATAGAAAGAACAGTAGCCAGCAGACTGGTTGGCACATAATAGCATATAAGGCTTGATTATTTGTTCAACTACTCATGTTTATTCAGGCTCATAATATTCATTTTAATAGCAAATAAGCATCATAAATTAGACTTGACAATAATTAAAGCTTTGACATACCTCATAAAAGCTACTATTTGGAGATGCATTCACTTGAATTCACAATCTCTCACTTGCAAGCTCTAGCTATTAACATGCTTTTCCAATAAAAAATATGTTTGTATTCAATATATTATTATTAATGATTATGTGATTTATGTAGTTGGTGATTATGTTAAATTCCCTATTTCCTTGCATTTGTGATTTGTGTTATGAACATTTCATCAATTTTTATATTTATATGCAAAAAGATTAGCACCGTATTTTATTATATATATATATATATTAATTATTTTTATTATCTATATAAGTATATATGTATATAGGAGAGATAAAAATCGTGTGAATCTCTCTGCGTTCACGAGCTGAGAATATAATTTTCTCAATTTTTTGTATTTTTAACAGGGAAAATACAGAATTTTTGTCTTTTTTGACTCTTCACATTCCTCCATTTTCTATAACATTTTTGTGATAAAAGATAAAATAAAAGAGCTTGCAGGTAAAACAAAAGCCAAACGCTTCAATTCCTTCACTCTCTTTACTATATAGGCTCTTCTCTCTCAATTGCTTTTCTCCTTTGCTCGATGACTCTTCCTCAATGATCTCTCTTTTTCACCTCGGTCAATGTTTGCAAATTGTTATATTGGTGCAAGGCATTTGCGATGGGTAGAAGCGATGACTAAAGAATCAGCAGCTTCTCTCTCATGCATTGAGAGAGGTGTTTGATAGGGAATTTGGATGTTTGAGGTCATGTTGAAACACTGACAATGGTCGTGATTGCTTGAGAGGTTCAATAATGGGAGCTCATTCATGCTAGGGTACGATAGACCTCCTTCAACTACACATTATTTGATTATTTTAACTTAAAACTTACTGCAGTTTTGTTGATATGGTGAATATGATAATTCCTATGTTTATTTTTCCTAACTAAATCTCATCCTCAAAGATGACCACAAATTATATTATGTAGACAATGTGTTGCTTTTATTCTCTTTTCTTTTGAAAATACTTTATATGTAATATGATATTGAAATTTGAGCTCAATAATATTTTTTAAGTCTGCTTCTCTGTTGCTAATGATGAGTTGAAGGTGGGAGGGCATCATAGAATTTATTTTCAACATGATAAAATTTGCAGTATTGCATATAGCAAAAGGTTACACCATGTGCCATTTGGGTTTTCTTATGGCCTCAAAGCACATATTTGATTCGAACAAATAATTTGAATTTCTTAAAAGGGTTGAGTAGGTAGCAAGCACGAGGTCGTACCAACCCAACTGCCAGGTTTTCACCTCAACCTCCACACTTGATCCAAGCCTCGCTTCTTCATGCTTACAAACAAAAAGGTATTGAAATGCTATGTTAATAATTATTTGATTTTAATTAGCAGTACTTTGCTCCTGTACATTTGAATTATTTTAGATAATAAATTGTGTTTACATATCTCATACTCTAAGGTTTAATTATTGCAAAACCAACTTCCAATTTTACTTTTACATTCATTTGCAATGATTAAATTTATAATATTTAATAATTGATCAACAGTACTTGCAAAATATATACTTTTTGTACGTGCTTACAAAGGGGCAGACTTTTTAAAGTGTGTTGTTGGCTTTCTAAATATTTTTTTAATTATTTTTTATTTGTATTAGTAACTAAAAAATTTTAATAATATCATATTTATGTACATAATGTCCAATTATAATAGCATTATATGACAATATTTTAGCGATTTTTATTTTATTTTAATTTTTTTTCTTTACAGCTAGAGAATGACAATAAATCTTTTAAAACAACTCGCCAAATCCCCAAATCTTCTGTTCTACGATATTACCTCATGTTATTCACTCGCTGACACTCTTCAGAAAATTTATAAATCATTCCCATATTATTAATGTAGCTAGGTAGATTCTCTTCATCCACTACTCTCTTTTATTTTTTTTTTGCTCTTCATCCATTATTCTCTTTTTCATCGGAGAAATTTGACAAGTACAATCGATGGAATCTCTTCACTTTCTTATTTTTTTATTATTATTTTATGTAGTTAATGAAGCATCATGCATAAGAAACAAACACGCATTTTTATTTGATGTTAATACTTTTTTTAATTTGTAATTTATATTGTGTTAGTATACACTTTGCTTAAATTTTTACCTCTGTGATTTTGCATACCCCTATATGATTCCATCTGTCGGTATAAATTTTTTTATAAGATCAATTTTGAGTGTAGTTCGTTTATATATAATTTATATATATGTTCAATTTTGAGTGTAGTTAGTTTATGTGTAATTTATATATAGATAGATTGTGTGAACTTACTTTAGTTGTCATTATGTGAATTTTTTTTTCTTTTTATTTTATTTATTTAATATTGAACTGCTCCTTTGCCATCTGAATCTTTTTGCACTTTTATGTAAGATTATCATTCTTTATTATTTTTGTTATTTGATTTTTGTTATGATATTATGCGGTGATAGGCTTAAAAAGGCTAAATAAAATTTAAAGAAATGCAATGTATAATTTACATAATGCATACAAATCCTAGAATATGAATTATCTTTTTTTATTATTATTAGTAGGCAAAATATATTTTTGACTATATTATGAGATAGTTTGAAAAGTATTTGAAGAGTTTCCCATAAAAAATTATGTTTATAATTCTTTTTCTCTTTCAATATGATAGCGTTATTGTGCGGGTTTCATGTGACTGTTATTTGTTTTTATTTTTTATTCAATATTGTGATGCATCAAGATTATTATTTTTATATGCTAATGACGCTCTTCAATATCTAAAGCAATTTGTTTTGTACACATTTATATTATCACTAACGCAATTTGTTTTGCATGCATTTATGTGATGGCCCTGATGCTGGTTCAGCGGAAACCGTTCCGACACCGGACGTTCACTTACCGCAGGATCATATTGAATAACTTGAGAGAAAATGACATACACATACAAAGGCCAAAAGATAATATTCATTTATTTTAAAGTTCACTTTATAAGGTCTTTTCAATACTCCTCGTACAAAAGTAAAAATAAAGAAAAAATAAAAGATAAACAAGCAAAAAATAGCACCGTGGATCTTATCGGCAGTTGAACTTTTTAAGCATTATGGTTCTTGCGTGTAATCCCCTAGGAACACCTGACCTGGTATTGTACAGAAAATAATACTGGGATTTGAATTTCCAGTAATTAGAGAATACTCTAAGTACTGCAGTACACAATAATATTTACATTTTAAATGATTGAACTAACAGAAGTAAGAAGAAAATAAAATGCAGGAGAAAATAAGGCAATAGCGCAAAATAAGCAATTTCCTGCAACAAAAATTATTTATCAATAAAGATTACTGATGTCATTTTCTAGTAACAACTCCGAATGTTATTGATGTCATTTTCCAATAATAATCCCAAATATTACTGATGTCATTTTTTCAGCAACAATCCCGAATGAAAAAGATGTTGGTTTCTAACAACCAACCAAGCATTAATGTTACTGATGTCATTTTTCCAGCAACAATTCCGAATGAAAAAGATGTTGGTTTTTAACAACCAACCAAGCATTAATGTTACTGATGTCATTTTCCAGTAACCCCCGAATGAAAAGGATGTTAGCACTAACAACCAACTAAGCTTCAAATGAATGTAGCTCAAAGCAAATACGCGAAGCTGAGCAGCAATAAAAGTGCAAAATATAATATTCGTCATGTACTGGGTACCTTTGTTCTTTAAGTTCAGAAGTTCAACAGTTCGGATGAGTGACAGTTCACTCAATCTGCATTTGGGTTTGGATATTTTAAAGTTAACTTTTTAATCCAATATTTTAGGAGTCATTTTTCTTTATCACTACTTCGATTCTGTCCTTCTTTTGCTTTTGCATAATGATTGAAGTCCGATTTTTTTAAGATACTGCGATGGCAGTAATGTTTATTATAGCGCTATTAAGTTACTGAGGATAGTGATTACAATAATATAATATTATTATTATCATTGTTTCAATGATATTAATAATATAAGAATGAAAGAAGAACATAATAGGAGTGATGGTCAAAATGAAAAATACTTAAATTAAAATAATAGTCATTTTATAATATTTGTATTGTTTGTTATTATTGATTAATGACAACAATGCTAATGTGATGACATAATCTTATCTTCAAAAAAATTATTAAGTATATAAAAAAATAAAATAACTTCTCCTCTTTTCTACCCCCATTTCTCTTTCTCTTAACTTCTCTTCAAACCTTTAGGATTAGGACCGCCGAAAAATGGAGGGAAGCCGGAACGGGGTGGCCGGAGGCTGGCAAGGGCTCCAACTGGCTGGCGGGGCTGCCGGGCTGCTGCTAGTCAGCCGGCAAGGAAGAGCTGGCTGGCTGGTGGGGCTGCCAGGCTGCTGCTAGCCGGCACGGCTGTTGGCAGGCTGCCGGAGGCTGGGAGGAGCTGCTTTGGCTGGTTGGGAGAGAAAGGAGAGGGGGAGAGGGCTGCTGTAAGGGAGAAGATGGGAGCTGCTGTGAGGGGAGGGAGAGGGGGAGAGGGGGGTTTATATAAAGGAGGGGACGGATGGGGGCGGTCGGCCAAGAGGGCCGACTAACCTGCGCCAAAAACGGCGCAGGTAGCAGGCGTAGGTTCCAGGCGGAAGCCTGGCGCAGAAGCTTTTTCCGCCCTTTTGGCGGAAGAAAAAAATCGCAAGTTGCGATTTTTTTAAAGGGGGGCGCGTAGGGAAAAATAGAGGAAAATGAAAAAAAAACTTAAACTTTAAATTAATTGCATTTTTCCGCCGTTTGGCGTCCAAATACAGCGAAACTTGACACCGAGACGTGTTATGACATAATGAACACCCTCAGGCCGAAAATTTTTGATTCGGAGTAATATTTTATTTTATATTAATTTTTGAGGTTTAAAACTTCAAAAATTAATAACGATCAAACCGGCGCTCAGAAATTAATGAAACTTCTCGAGCAGCCTTTAAATAATATACTTAACACGCCGACACTGAAAATTGTGAATTCAGACATGTATTTTCAATGTTTTTGATTTTTGGAATTTAAATAAATTAGAAAATAAAACAGGAACTTCCGTTATTCGGATTTCTCCCAAACTAGGGCACTTTGATCTACAAATTATTTCTATTTATTGGTAGTTTTGTTTGCCCTAAATTGAAATTCCCCGGGGTCCTAATGTCAAAGTCGGAAATTGACATAATTCGCAAAGTAACGACTTTGGGTCGTTACAATTTATTATTTTTCTAATTATTTTAATTTATATTAAGCTTAACTATTTTTTCTTTGATTTTCAATTTTGAGGTTGAACTGATTTATATTATATAAAATCTTAGCTAATGTTCATTTTCTTAGGAAGTATTTTTGTTTGATAACTTTAATATAAATATGAGGAATATCCAAAAATCAATAATATTCCAGATCTTAGCAAAATTTATTCATAATTGTAGAATATATACATTAGTATGTATGCACTACATTGCAAAATTCAAAGGATTTGCAAATAATTTATTGAAATTTTAAGTTTTGGGTCCTTAGTTTGTGTTGTTAATAAATTCAAACTTTATATTCGACTCATTTTTTGTCTGTCTTTTGCAAGTTATTATCGTTCCATATGGGTACATATTTCTTAGAATGTTTTGTTTATCGAGTATATGTAAATTTATTTAATCTCTTTTCTTACTTTCCAAGAGAAACTCATTGTGTTTTTATAGCACATATAATATTATATGATCTATGTGTTGTATGATGCAACTGATAGTCTTATTTTCTTCTATTGAAATTCAAAGTAATAATATTTATTTTATTTCTGTGTGTTGTCGTTCCGCAAATTATGCGGATTTCATGCTTGTATATATATATATATATATAGATAGATAGATTTTATTCTAAATTATTAAATTTAGCAATAATTAATACATGAGATTGACTCCATTTCAATCTCAATTTTTCTTAATATTTGGAAAAATAAATAAATATAAAAAATAACCTATAATTTAAAATTGTTTATCTCATATACGTAATTTAGCACGAGTAACATGCGTGAGTACTCACAATTTATGTAGACGACAGATCAAAATCAATCACTTATAATATATACCGGGACATGTTGAGTCAAGCCTTAATTTCACCTCTTTAAAATAATTGGAGTGGGCCAATGATGGGGACCATCTTCGACGTGGGTCCTGCCGCCGAGCCCGCCCGGACCCGTACCGATCTTGACATTTCAGTTTCATTTTATGCATTTATTTTTGTTCGTTTCAGTTTTATTTTCGCATTTATTTTAATCCGTTTCAAGTATTGATCAGAGGGACGAATATTAGCACTCCAATCATTTAATAAAAATACTCTAAGGTCTAGATTGCTTTGAGGGTATTATAAATACTCAAAATCTGTATGTTAATTTCAGTTTTGATATATAGAAATTCTGAGTTTTCTCCAAACAGCGAGAACGGCTCTTGTTCCCCCGGGAAAATCCTAGTTTCCAAATCCTCTCTCCCCAAACCCTAGCCGCCACCTTCTTGGCCCCTCCCCTTGCTGCCTTCGGACTTCTTCCCTGCAGGACAGCCGCTGCCACTACCCGAGCCGCTGTTGCCCAGTAACAAACTGTAGAATACACGTCTGCGCTTGCATGCAAGTGTACGTTGTCTGAAGTAATAATTTGGAAGGTAAGTTCTGAGATTTATCGTCCTCAGGGAACGGCGTGTTTTGTTACTAAAGTATATATATATTCAATAATGTTTAAACGGTATGATTTCAATTTTGATTTGGTTCCATTAATAAGTAATAATTTTGATTTAAGAAACTGTTTGATTTAGAGAGGAGAGTTGGGTTTCCTTCATGTGAATTGATAGGGACTCATGTTGAATTACTTCTCAAGCACTTCTCATTCTTTCATGGGCATGCTAAATAATCAAGTGCATATTGCATTCCTTAAAGTTGACCTCTAATTCCTACAGGTTCAATTCTTATGTATAAAATGAACACAATAGGGTTCGATTTCAACACAAAGATCATCATGAGATCGCAATTAGGGCATCTCAATTTTCCTACGTCTAAGTTGCCAAAATAACAGTCTTAGTTAGGCGATCTCATGAGCATTGATTCCACTAACGAGCATCACAAGTGTCATGCGCAGTTCAGATAAGGAAGTGGTTTTATTGGGCTCCATGGACTATGTCACATCATCCATGAGCTCTCAATAAATCCTCTTCCTCCTTTCATGTATGCTAAGCAACGGAGCTCCGTTAGTGGGTCTTAGCTCACACACTTTGACTTCTTAGTTGAGCTTAGAGCAGGATGCAATTAGGCTCAAGAACTTCTCACATGATTCTAAGCACCAATGCATGCATGTCCAGCTTTAAACTAAGTAATGAGCTATGGAGCACAAGACATTAATTTTGATGTTCATATTTATAGTTATAATTACTGAATCCATAGTGATCTCATTAAATCATTCAAACACAAAATTTTATTTCAATGCTTGAAGTTCTCCAACATTCATTAGGTCCCTTACATATCACAATGAATTTAGCCCAACCCTCCCCAAGGGAGTCTAGCCTTCCATTACAGCTGAGACAAGAAGAAAAATATACAAGGCTGAAGACCCTTTCATGATCTACTAAAAAAATCAAAAGTAAAATTTAGAGTGTACTAGGAACAGCCCTCAATAGAGTTCTCTGGATCTCTCCTCTTCTTCCTCTCTTCCTTTCCCTTAGCTCCTTAGTGCAGCTTGACTTCGTTCTCCTCTAGCAATAGTCTCTTCAACCTCCCTTAGAAAGGTCTCCTTCTTCTTCTATGCAGCATTCTAAAAAGCTGGAATTTTTGAGTAAAAATTGGGAACCCTTCTCTTGTAAAAAGAAGCTGCATTTATAGAGGAGTCAATCTCCTCCCTTGTATTCAAATTCTGCTTTTTTCCCTCTATATTTCTATTGTCATGAGTGCTCAACCCACTTGAGGTATGAAATGACATCTCCTTTTTTATTTTAAAATCTCATAATTATTTCAAAACCTTCCTTTTTCTTTTAAAAATTATTCCGTTGCAGAAGATATGGTAGCTGGGAGACAAACAGCAGGCTGGGGGTCTTGTCTCAATCGCAATTAATGCCTTGAGAAGACAGAAATTCAGCGCCCGCTGTAGCGCACTGCAGCGGTTTAAGTTCGTAACTCCGTTCGCGGTAGCGCGCTGTAGCATTTTTTTTGTCTTTTGAACTCGATTCGCGGTAGCGCGCTGTAGCGGTTTAAGTTCAAGAACTTACCCGCCGCGGCGCGCTGTAGCGGTTCAAGTTCGAGAACTTACCCGCCGCGGCGCGCTATGGCGGTTCAAGTTTGAAAACTTACCAGCTGTAGCGCGCTGTTGTGGTTTAAGCTCGAGAACTTATCCGTCGCGGCGCGCTGTAGCGGTTCAAGTTCGAAAACTTACCCGCTGTAGCGCGCTGTAACGGTTCTAGTTTGAAAACTTACCCGCCGCGTTGCGCTGCAGCGGTTCAAGTTCGAGAACTTACCCGCCGCTGCACACTATAGCGGCTAAAGTTCAAAAACCTACCCACTGTAGCGCGCTATGGCACGCTGTGGCGCGCGGTAGCGGAATCGCTCCAGATTTTAGAAATCCCCTTAGGTTAGTGCTTTCTACTTGCCAGTAGCCGGAGCGCGCTGTGGCGCGCTGCACGATTTGCTCCAAGAAATTGCAGAAATACCCCAGATTCTCCCAGAAATTGCTGAGCTCACACTTTACCTGAAAATAAGTAGAATTTGATCAAAGTTAGTTGTTTCTAATAAGGATTTGTATGAGAGTTTTCCTTTATTTATGATTTAAATTATGGATTCATCACACCCCCACACTTAGATTCTTGCTCATCCTCGAGTAAGCTCAAAAAATGATTTTTCTGTTTTAAGGTATGAGTCAAGATGTAATGTCAATGTGAAATTGATTGCAGTTTAAAACTTATGCTGAACTGAAATGACTAGCAAATTTTTCGCCATTAAACTTTTCTAACTCCGGTTATGATCCATGGTTGATTGACTAGTCTCCAATTTTAAGTTTTGTAATGCTTAATGCTACATGATGGGAGATATTCTTTAGAAATTCACTAAACTAGTGAGGCAGTAAGTAACCAAGAGTTTTGTACCATATATGCTTCTTCTTATGAATTACAAAGAAACATAATATTTTATGAGAGATATTTTTCATCATCCTATTTCATCTTTTTCTTTGGGAGAGATATTTTTTTTTATCCCTATTTTTGTTTTCTTTTTCAATTTTAGAGAGATTTTTTTTCATCCCAATTCCAATTTTTTGTGATCATGAAGTCCTACAGGAGCCTAGCACACTCTTTAGTTTACTCAATTGTAATCACTAATTTTGGCTTCTAAGTTTTCCCCCACACTTAGACCTTAGCATTGATCTTGTTAAAAATTGGAGACTAAATACAACCTGAGATCATTCCTTTATTTAGATGATTTAATGCTGTCAAATAGTTTTATCATCTTTCGTTAAGCTAATTATTGTTGACAATTAATTTCCAAATGATATTTTCTTGACATTCAAAGCCTTGAGGAATTTAGAAAAACTTGTCATTTGCGAATAATAGAAAGAATTTGAAAATATGAAAATCCATAACTTATTTCCTTCAAAAAAAAAAAACAAATACAAAAAAGCAAAACTAGAAATGAGAATAAGAAAAATACTACCTAATTTATTCATCATCCTCGCCTTCCTCCTCATCTTCCTCTTTCACATTCTGGTAGGTGTAGTCACAAGGCCAACAGGTGTCCAGGATAGGGTCGCCGACAGGTGGTTGTAGTAGCAAAGAGCCATCCGGTCCTCCTTGCAAGCTCCAATCTTGGAACATCACTCTAATGGCTTCATGGAATTCCGATTGGAACTCACGCTGCCGAGCAATTTCTTTCTTGCAAAACCGCATGCGGTGGCCATAGCCTTACCCAAGTCAGTCTGTTGAGCGTAGATCCGCATCAACAATTTTTTCGAGTATGTACGGCCGGTGGAAGCTGAAGCTTCTCCTTCTTCTACCCTCCTTTTCTTAGCCTGCTTCCGTTCTTGGGAGCGGACATTTAAATTTGTTCGCACAAGAGGGGCATTAGGAGGGACGATGGTGTCAAAGGAAAGGATCTTGACCCCTTGGGCCACACAGATGCCTGAGATTAATGACCCAAACGCAAGCGCAGTGCAGGACCCGTTCAGGGCGTTCCAGAGCTGCTCAAGAATGATGCCGGAGATACGAATTTCTCCGGGCCTTTGGAGCGCACACATGAGCAGCGCCCTCGAACGGGTCACTTCGCTAAGGTGTCCCGTCGGCATGATGAAGCTGGAGATGAAAACCAGCCAAGCATCGCTCGAGTCCGTGAGGAGGGCTCGAGGAATGTTGGTCAAATTTCTTCTCCAATCCGCATCATTGCAGACGAGTTCACTCGCGAATGTAGCAGGGTCATAGCGGGATTCCATGAGGGTCAAGTAAGAGCATTCCTCAACCTCTCTCAACCAGTAAAATTGCTCGATTTGCTCGAGCCCAAAAACTACTCCTTTTCCCCGAACTCTACGCCCCACCAAGATAATGGCGTTGGCGTATACTTCCTGAACAATAGTCGGGTAAGACACGGTTGGAGTGGTCACCATCTCCCTCCATCCCCGGGGGTCAATTTGCTCGGATGGTACCGGCAAGACCCCCCCGAAACATTTTTCCGGGATGAGCTTCCATCGGGAAGTAACTAAAGTGAACCTTTGCTCGGCCTCGGCGGAGGAGAAGTTCTTGTTATTAAAGGCTCCACCAGATGTGGAGGCCTCGACATCCTTTCGTGGGATGGATTTCCTTCCAGAAGACATGCTGAAATTGAAGAGATGCTGAAGTTTTCAAGGAAGGTGGAGAATGAGTAAAATAGGAGCAAAAGAAATCTGAAGGTGCAAGTTTTACACCCCCCCTTAAGCCCCTTAAATAGCCACACATGCATGAGGGCCAAGGAAAATCTAGTCAAAGATGCTCCCCCATGCCATAAATGTAACATACTTTAATTAGGAAAGGGAAGAGGGGGGGCAGGTTTTCAGCACCTCCCATTGACTGCCTAAGAATCCCAAATAAAGCAATTATTGACAGCATTGGATTCCCTAAGCAGTCAAAACTGCTACAGCTGGAGCAAATGGCTATAGCGCGCTGTGGCGCGCTATAGCAGCTACAACTTGGAAAAATTTTGAATTAAGCCAGTGCACGCTACAGCGCTTCACAGCAGCAATTTTCACCGTAGCGCGCTGTAGCGTGCTATGGCGCGCTGTAGCGATTCAATTTCGAAATTTTACCCGCTACAGCGCGCTGTCGCAGTTGAGGTATGAATGCTTCCCGCCATAGCGCGCTGTGGCGTATCTGAATTCTTCAGCTCCTTTTTTTTTTACTTGGGTTGCCTCCCAAGAAATTCTCAGTTTTATGTCGTTAGCTCGACTCGTTTAGGATCTCTTTGTTGCCAGAAAGGTCAGGAGATCTCTCCTTCCAAACTTTTGAGGTATTGGGGTGAGCACTAATATGAAGTGTGCTCGAACCCACACCCTCATCAATCCTTTCACAGTCCACGCCTTTAGTTTTGGAGGAAACTTTCTTTTTTCTCTTTCCCCTCCTCGTTTTCTTCTTTTTCATTTTCTCTTTATTTTCACTTTCGAAAGATGTGCTAGAGCTAGCCTTGAAGTTCCTTTCACTTAAATTTAAATTTTGCAGGTTGCGAGTTTCATGAAATTTCTCCTCCCTAGCCTTCATTTTCAATTCTAATTATATAACCTTTTGTTTGAAAAGGGTAGGCTTAAGATCTATCAATTCAGTCCTACCCTGGATTTTTATGCTCATTACCCCTGGCACACATCTATGATGGCTTTAGTGCTCATGAGGAAAGGTCTTCCTAAGATAATGGTAGAGTTCACGTTCCACCTATCCCACTCACAAATGACAAAATCGGTGGGGACAATGAAGCTTCCTAACCCTACAAGAACATTCCTTACAATACCTAAAGGAGTTAACGATTCCAAATTAGCGAATTCAAGAATTATCGAGGTGTACTCCATCCCTCCTACCTTGAGATATTCATAAATATGGTAGGGCATGACATTAACCGAGGCACCAAGATCACACAGAGAATCTAAAAGTACCTCGTTCTTAATCACGCAAGGAATGCATAACCTCTCTGAATCTTCACACTTAGGGGCTGTGAGCTTTTCAAAATCAGAATTCCTACCCCCTTCTCTATCCTCTAACTCATTTTCAACAGAATTACTACCTTCAATATGGTCATCACTTTCCACCACTTTCAAATAAATCACTCACCAATTCCCGTGGATTCACTTCTATAGAACTAGGCAATGCTCCTTGCTGCCGAGTGGTCAGCTGCTTGGAGATCTGTCCTAGTTGTACTTCAATGTTTCTGAGGG
Organism: Gastrodia elata; assembly: GCA_016760335.1. Taxonomy (NCBI): domain Eukaryota; kingdom Viridiplantae; phylum Streptophyta; class Magnoliopsida; order Asparagales; family Orchidaceae; genus Gastrodia; species Gastrodia elata. Next base: position 15,837,336 of record CM028673.1, read on the forward strand.
ATGCCTCTATCCCTTGGATTGAGGCATCGTGGCGGGTGATTGTTGCCTCAGTTCTACGCATAAACTGGATGGTTTCGTCCTTAAAGTGTTAAAAGCTACTTCTAAATTTGTAGGTTGATGATTAAAATTGTTCCCATTGTTGTAATTCTGTTGGTTTGATGAACTACCCCTATTAAGATTTCCATTGTTGTTATTGTTACTCCAAGAAAACTTAGGATGATTTTTCCACCCCGAGTTATATGTGTTAGAGTAAGGGTTGTTCATGGCATTGTTGTTCCTTAAATAGTTAACTTGCTCGGTGTTTGATTGCACGAAAGGATTGTTTAGATTGCAGTTTTCACTAGCATGCTTTCCCCCGCACAACTCACAATGAGTTTCTTGAACAACATTAGCATTCATTTTTTCAATTCGTTAGTTTAATGCATGGATTTCATTTTGCAGAGTTGTTATTTGGTTTGATTCAATCATTTGGATTGATTCCTTTTTCAACCGTTCAGAAGGCCATTGGTACGCATTGTTTGTCATTTCTTCTAAGATGTCATAAGCCTCTTATTGGGTTTTGCTACTAATTGAGCCACCGGCGGCCGCATCTATGAGTGTCCTTGTTGGAGCGTTCAAACCATTGTAAAAGGTTTGCACTTGCATCCATATAAGGAACCCATGATGCGGGCATCGCCTTAGGCATTCCTTAAAGAAATCCCACCCGTCATATAACGTCTCCCCTTCAAACTGATTAAAGTTGGTTATCTTAATTCTTAGCTGAGCAATTTTCACCGAAGGGAAATATTTCGCTAGGAATTTCCTAGCGAGATCATCCCAAGTACGGATAGAATTACTCGGGAGAGAGCTGAGCCAACTCTTGGCTCTGTCTCTTAGGGAAAAAGGGAAAACCTAAGTTTAATGGCATCTTTAGAAACACCATTAAACCTGAAGGTATCACATATTTCAAGAAAGTTTGAAATGTGTGATTTAGGGTCCTCCTGGCTAACCCACCAAATTGATTATTTTGAACCATATTGAGTGTAAGAGGTTTGATCTCAAAATTGTTGGCTTCAATGTTTGGCCTAACAATTGCATGAGGAATGCCCTAATAGCAGGCAGGGCATAATCTCTAAGTGCTCTACCCCATGGTTCTCCTAAAGGCTCTCTAGGAATTTCATCAAAGTTTTCCATAACAGCTTGTTGGTTATTTAAGATGGCTTGTTCTTTTCTAGCTCGTAGATGAGTTCTTTCAATTTCTGGATCGAAAAAATATTAAGTACAATTTCTTCTACTCATATAGATTTAGAAATTAAGCTATGAAGAACAAGTATAGCAATATCATTCAATAGTTCAGTAAATGAAAAAAAAAAAGTAAATGGTCAGTCTAAGTTGTAAATTAGAACAGAAATAAATACAAGAACAAAATAAACTATATGCAAAAAGATTTATTTAAATCACTGTTTACTAGTAGATTATCCTTAATACAAAACAATTACCATTCCCCGGCAACGACACTAGAAACTTGACAGACTGTAGAATATACGTCTGCGCTTGCACGTAAGTGTACGTAGTCTGAAGTAATAATTTGGAAGGTAAGTTCTGAGATTTATCGTCCTTAGGGAACGACGTGTTTTGTTACTAAGATATAGCTATATTCAATAATATTTAAACTGTATGATTTCAGTTTTGATTTAGTTCCGTTAACAAGTAATAATTTTGATTTAAGAAATTATTTGATTTAGAGAGGAGAGTTGGGTTTCCTCCATGTGAATTGATAGGGACTCATGTTGAATTACTTCTCAAGCACTTCTCATTCTTTCATGGTCATGCCAAATAATCAAGTGCACATTGCATTCCTTAGAGTTGACCTCTAATTCCTACAAGTTCAAATCTTATGTATAAAATTAACACACTAGAGTTCGATTTCAGCACAAAGATCCTCATGAGATCATAATTAGGGATCTCGGTTTTCCTACATCTAGGTTGCCAAAATAACAGTTTTAGTTAGGCGATCTCACGAGCATTGATTCCACTAACGAGCATCACGCGCGTCATGCGCAGTTCAAATAAGGAAGTGGTTTCATTGGGCTCCATGGACCATGTCACATCATCCATGAGCTCTCAATAAATCATCTTCCTCCTTTCAAGTATGCTGAGCAACGGAGCTCCGTTAGTGGGTCTTAGCTCACACGCTTCGACTTCTTAGTTGAGCTTAGAGCATGGTGCAATTAGGCTCAAGAACTTCTCACATAGTTCTAAGCACCAATGCACGCATGTCCAGCTCTAAACTAAGTAATGAGCTATGGAGCACAGGACATTAATTTTGATGTTTATATTTATAGTTATAATTACTTGATATATTTTTCATTTAGTCCACAGCTTTATTTTTTAGTGATCTCATTAAGTCATTCAAACACAAATTTTTATTTCAATGCTTGAGGAAGTTCTCCAACATTCATTAAGTCCCTTATATATCACAATGGATTCAGCCCAACCCTCTCCAAGGGGGTCTAGCCTTCCATTACAACTGAGATAAGAAGAAAAACATATAAAGATGAAGACTCTTTCACGATCCACTATAAAGAAATCAAGAGCAAAATTTAGAGTGTACTAAGAACAACCCTAATAGGGTTCTCTAAATCTCTCCTCTTCTTCCTCTCTTCCTTTCCCTTAGCTCCCTAAAGCAGCTTGACTTCGTTCTCCTCTAGCAATAGTCTCTTCAACTCCCTTGGAGAGGTCTCCTTCTTCTTCTATGCAGCCTTCTAAAAAGCTGGAATTTTTTGAGTGCAAATTGGGAACCCTTCTCTTGTAAAAAGAAGCTACTTTTATAGAGGAGTCAATCTCCTCTCTTGCATTCAAATTCTGCCTCTTTCCCTCCATATTTCTGTTGTCATGAGTGCTCAGCCCACTTGAGGCATAAAATGACATTTCATTTTCCATTTTTAAATCTCATAATCATTTCAAAACCTTCCTTTTTCTATTAAAAATTATTCTGCTGCAGAAGATATGGCAGCTGGGAGACAAGCAGCAAGCTGGGGGTCTTGTCTCAGCCGCAAATAATGCCTTGAGAAGACAAAAATTCGGCGCCCGCTATAGCGCTGCAGCGCGCTATCGCCCGCTGCAGCGGTTTAAGTTCGTAACTCCATCCGCGATAGCGCCCTATAGCATTTTTTTTGTCTTTCGAACTCGATTCGTAGTGGCGCGCTGTAGCGGTTTAAGTTCGATAACTTACCCGCCGCGGCGCGCTGTAGTGGTTCAAGTTCGAGAACTTACCCGCCGCGGCGCGCTGTAGCGGTTCAAGTTCGAAAACCTACCCGCTATAGCGCGCTATTGCGCACTGTGGCGCGCGGTAGGGGAAGCTCCAGATTTCAGAAATCCCCTTAGGATAGTGCTTTCTGCTTGCGAGTAGCCGGAGCGCACTGCATCGATCTGCTCCCAGAAATTGCAGAAATACTCCAGATTCTCCCAGAAATTGTTGAGCTCACGCTTTACCTGAAAATAAGCAAAATTTGATCAAGGTGGGCTGTTTCTAATAAGGATTTGTATGAGATTTTTCCTTTATTTATGATATAAATTATGGATTCATCACCCAGCCGCCGCCGCTGCCCGGTCGCCGCTACCCAGCCGCCGCTGCTGCCCCTGCTGCTGCTGCCAACCGCCGCCGCTGCTCCTGCTGCCCCTGTCGCCACCCGACGTTGCCCAGTCGCCGCTGCCCAGCTACCGCTGCCAGCCGCCGCTGCTGCCGCTGCCCAGACGCCGCCGGATCCCAGCTACCGCTACCCAACCACCGCTGTCTAGCCGCCTCCATTACCCAGCCACCGCTGCCCGGCGGCCGCTGCCCTATCCGCCGCAAGAAATCTACTCGGATCACCCTTCTCGCACCCGGTTTAAACCGGCGTGTGTTTGTTCTTCCCAAACCCTAAATTGAATTTATTTAATTATTTTTTTGTGCAATTTTTTGGTAGAAATTATTTGTAGGAACGCAACTTTAAATCCGGTCGCTGCGAGTGGTTTTGGAACAGAAACGCCTCCGAACACACCCGCATGGAAAGTACAACTCGAAGTGCGAGTTACCTTTCCGGACCGGAGCCTTTCCTTTGATCCGGAACCAGTGCCAACCGCTCTTCTTGTTTGTGACTCATGACACCCCATTGCGAACAAAAGTTATTTTCAAATTATTGTGAAATCTTCTGTAGGCAAATGCTGAAGCTTAACTAATCTGAAGCGGCTACGCGAAAAGTGCTTAAATTTCTGAATACATTTTAAAAATCTGCATTCACAAGCATTCACGAACCCTAGGATTGCATTAGAGCCCGACAACACCAAACCCTAGTGTTGCCCTGCATCAACCACTAAATGGGTTAGTTTGGTAGATCAAATTTCATACTATTAAACATTTAAAACAGATCAAAACTAAACCGGGTTAGTTCAAGATCCACTCTATTTAAAGGCTTATAAAGAGGTGAAGAAAACAATAAAAGTTATGGCGGATCCTCTTCAGCAATACAGCAATTTTTTTAAATTTCAAATAATTGAATTGAGTTTATTCAAATGTGATCTACTATGTGTATCTTCTCATATTCAAATAAACTAAAATCATTTTTAGTACAATTTCTTAGAGAGGTTTTTTCGTCGTGTGAGAGATTCCAAATTAAGCATTAATAAACATAATGTAGTCAAAATCAAAACCTCTATAAAGAATTTATCAGTCATATACAATTACATTATTGAGAAAGCTCTTTCATTCAACTCAATCTTTTTTTTATAACTTACATATTTAATAACCCTTAAGTACTTTTATCAAACTTTGTCCAATAAAACATTTCTTTAAGAGCCCAAAACTCTTTGAACCAACAAACTTTTCAATTTCAAACTTCATGACAATTAACCTTTATGTGATTTAATGAGATTCATCTATATTCATAGAACATAAACAAAAAAATCTACTTGCTTAGAGATGAATTATAGGATAAAATTTTTGCACTCTAAATAATTTTCCTAAATACATATTATTCTACTTTTCACAGAACTCTCTTTTTCAAGTTCAGTGTATTATCCTTAAACTTGATCTAAAGATGAGTAGCCCAATAATACAACCAAGTTCACCCACTTTTTTAGCAATTACATATCAATAAAGCCCATCGATGCCAAGCTTGAGCCTGCCCCAGACATATAACTAGGCTTAGGCTTGGCTAGGTTTGTGAGCTATTTTGGGACATTTATTTGTATGTATTTGAGTCAATCCATATCCTCAAACACTTGCACATACCCATTGTAAACCTCTGATTTTTATTTTGTGGTAAACTTCATGCATGCACACAATATCCTCAAAAAATTTGATGCTAAATATGTTCATATGTAAGATTTGGTTGCTGTGCAAGAAAGTATTTTTTACATACCCAAATCATAAATAATCTCAACGCTGCCGGGCCCAAGCCAACAAAGCATGCTAATGGGCAGATTTCTATAATTTTAAGGTAACAGTTACGGACACAGGCAGGACTCAGGTCCAACAATAATAACCAAATGTTCAGGAAAGATTTTCCCTCCCATTGATCAGGCCTGGTCATCAGTCACCTCATCGATCGCTAATGAAGGCATACCAATCTACCTTACATTATCTTTAGACCAAATTTCATCAGCTATCCATCCATCTTTGCTCGAAGTCACTTTTGCTTGATGGCTACTACTTCCCACTTTTTTTGGAACTCTACTGATCACCTCCTCTTGAGCAGCAAAGAGAGTTGTGTTCTTCTTGACTTCCTCAAGAAGAGAAATCACACAAGGGAAGATCTATGAGAGTGACTTATTACCCTTTTATAAAATTGTGGAAGGAGCTGCAGTAATAGGTTGAGTTAAAATATAAGTATCAAGGGAAGAATATTAAGTGTAGACTTTGACTAAGAAATGTAAGTATCAAGAATATTAACTTGGGTAATTAATTTTGACCCCGTTTAAGATGTGATTCTTAGCAAGTAAATGCTGACTTTGCTTGATGGCAATTAATCTCCGCATCTATCATGCTTAACATCACTAGTTCTCTTTTGGATAAAGTACGTGTCATTTAAATATTCTTTTAAACTTTGGATACACAAATAACATGATGGGCACAACAAAGGTGAAACACTAGTGTCATGAATGTGTGAGGCAAGCTTCAAAATACTTTCTATATGCCAGATTGTCAGCGTATTTCATCATAATTCTTTTAATTCTCAAATCATGATCGTGCATGCATTCGCTAAGAAGTTTGTAATAAAAGCACACTGAATGGAGTAAGACTTATGTGTGGACCAAATACTGAGGGCTTTTAACAATCTGTTGAATGATGAAAATAGAGGCCTTGCTCTTAAAATAAAAAGATAGCATCATGCAATTTCTTCAACCATAAACCCGCTGCAAAATCTAAATTGTTTAATAGCATATTTGAATTATTTTGGGAAGATAAACATAGCAATTTTATTAAGCTAATATTATTATAGAGGCTGTTACAGTAATCAACCAGGGACCCAAAATGTGTCTACGGATTAACAAAAAATTTTGAACAGCTACAATTCACTTTTTGCACTCGAATGAGAAAAATTATGAGGCTGAAGCACTATTTCCCAACGCGTTATAGGCAACGCGTTAGGAATGGTAGCTTTTCCCTATTATTATATACCAACTACTATTTGCTTGCATCTATCCATAAGTATTGATAGTGTTGTTATGGTGTTGAGATCAATCGGATCATCAAGGGAAGTGAAATTAGAGTCCTGATGGGTTTCAGGGCAAGACTACATCAGCCAGCAAATGGATAGACGCCCAGGCATGCTTCTGGTCACCCAGTAGCAGCTGGTAGGCACCCAGGCAAGCCTCTGGGCACCTAGCAAAAAAAGCAGACAGTAAGCCAGGGGCTCAGACGCCCAAAAGCAGCAACCGACAGTACAGTGGGCACTTAGACTGACCCTGAGTGCCTAGCAGCGCCCTACAGACAGCAAGGCAAACGCCCAAGTGTATGCAGTGAATCAACCTATTTGTAATGTGTCGCATGAGCTGTTTAAAGCATTTTAGGGCTTTGTTTAGTCTCCCATTGTAGCGACCCTATGTCATTTTTGAGAAAGACTTTAATTTCCTCGCTAAATTTAGTTTATGTTAATTTCCTGTTAAAATTCATTTTATGATAGTTACCAGCAAATTTTTGTTGATTACTCATCGTTTTCAGTAAAAATTTCTACAAAAATTCATTTTTGTCAAATTCCCATTTATTTCTGATACGTGCTATGAATGCTAATTAAATTATTGTTTTAAGAGTTTTGGGATTTATCATACCCATATATTGCTGAAATAGAAGTTTAATTATTTTCATATTTCAAGTTTTTATTTTATGTTGTTAAGAAACAATTGATGATTTTTATATAGAGAAACATTTATCTATTATTGTAATATTCTGATGGTTTTATTTTGAAATTGAATGAAATGATATTTTTGTATGGCTCTAGGTGTTTAAATATTATTTTGCTTAAATCGCTCAATATGATCCTGCGGAGATGCACTCAATGTTTGATTGATTGTTACTAACCCAATATTGAGCCATCACACCCATATATAAGCCTAAAGTGTTTGGTTGGTTGTGTGTGCCATTTTTGTGAGAGCTTTGTGTAGAGGCTAAGAATCCAAAAACCCTAGAGTGAGAATGATGGAGAAAATTGTAAAGAGAAGAATAAGAAACTCAAAATTAGTGATTCCTTCCTCTAAGTGTTTGATAAGTTTCCTGTAACTCTGTATTTATCTTTTTGATAGAGTATTTTTTGTAATAGTGTGGCTCCATGGTTGTTCTCATTCTTGAATTTTTCACGTAAAATTTTTTGTGTTTGTATGCTTGTGATTTGTACTTGGATTATTGTGCTGCATTTATTTCTTGCTTGTGTTGGTTGATATTTCGGATATTGCTTTGGTGGCTCTCAGCGGTCAAACTTCGGTTTTCATTCTCTAACAAGTGGTATTAGAGCGTGGTTTTAGTGTTTGTTAAGTTTGAGTGAGAGCAATAACAGAAGAAATGAGATACAAGAATGAAAAGTTCAGCTGCACAAACTTTTCTTTCTGGAAGATGCAAATGGAAGATTTTATTTACTAGAAGAAGTTGTACTTGCCACTAGAATGAGTCGGTAAGAAACCTGAAAGTATGTCTGAAGAAGATTGGAGAGTTCACGACAGGACGGCACTAAACTTGATTTTCCTTTCTCTATCCTCGTCTGTAGTGTTCAACATTGCAAATGAGAAAACAACAGTGGATCCCATGGCAGCCCTGATAATAATGTATGAAAAGCCCTCGGCTTCCAACAAAATTTTCTTGATGAAAAGGTTATTCAACATGAGAATGGTAGATGGCGATTCAATGGCAGAACTTCTAAATGAGTTCAATATTGTGACAAGCCAGTTAAACTTCGTTGGCATCAAGTTCGATGACAAGGTGAGAGCCTTTTTGCGACAATCTTCATTGCCAGGTAGTTGGGACGAATTGGTTACTGCAATAAGCAATTCATTAGAAAATGCAACATTGAAACTTGATGACATTCTCGGGCTGGTGTTAAATGAAGAAGTACGAAAAAGATCTAGCACTAAAGCATCTACTTCATCCCTAAAATTTGAAATTAGAGGAAAAAGTGTAGACCATAAATTCAACAAGAAAAGGTCTAAATCAAGGCGTGGAAAATCAAAGTTGGGAAAAGGGAAAGCAGGATGTTAGAAGTGTAGGAAATCAGGACACTTCAAGAAGAATCATTTTGCCTTGAAGAAGTCAAGAGGTGGTAATAATGATAAGAACGCCACTGTGAATGTTTCAGCAGAAGAAGATCAGGATGCATTGATCTTATTACTTGTCAGCATGGAATCCTGGGTTGTGGATTCAAGTGCGTCATTCCATGCAACTTCAAGCAAGGATTCATTTAAATGATATACCAAAGGCGATCTGGGAAAGGTTTTTCTGGGAGATGACAAAGCCTGCAGTATTGTTGATAAGGGTGATGTGAATATCCAGTTACCAAATGGATTAATATGGAAGTTGAAGAATGCCATATGCATGTTCCTTAATTGAGAAAAAACTTAATTTCCATCAGCCAGTTAACTTGCGAAGGCTATAGTATAAGTTTTACATAAGACTCTTGGAAAGCAACAAAAGGTACACTAATTATAGCCCGAGGTAGTATGGATGGGACACTTTACCTAATCAGTAAATTGTTCAATTCTATTGCAGCAGCAGAGCGGATAGATGCAAGTCTATGACACCAAAGAATTGATCACATGAGCGAGAAAGGGTTGAAGTCATTATTTTCCAGAAGAAAGATTCTAGGGTTGAAATTTAATGACTTGGAGTCTTGTGAAAATTGTGTTTATGGAAAGCAAAAGAAGATCAATTTCTCAAAGAGTGAGAGAGACATGAAGTCTCAGAAGATGGAACTAGTACACACAGATGTGTGGGGTTCAACTCCCACCTCTTCTCTTGGCAGAGCCACCTATTTTGTTACATTTATAAATGATCATACCATAAAAGTATGTGTATACTTCTTGAAATGCAAATCTGATGTGTTTGATGTATTCAAGAAGTGGCTGGATTTTGTTCAAAATGAAACAGGATTGAAGCTTAAGTGTCTCAGATCTAATAATGGAAGGGGAATATTGTGATAAGAAGTTCAAGAAGTTCTTTGTTTTAAATGGAATCAGGCAAGAGTTCATTGTTCCTAGAACACCTCAGCAAAATAGTGTTGCAGACTCATGAACCGAACTATCACAGTGCGTGCCATGAGCATGAGACTACATGCATGGTTGCCAAAGTAGTTCTGGGCAGAAGCAGTAAATACAAATGTGTATTTAATCAATAGGGTTTCTTCAGTTCTTTTGAAAGAATAGATACCCGAGGAGGCTTGGAGCGAACAAGAGGTAAAACTAACTCATATAAAGGTATTTGGTTGTTCATCTTATGTGCATATTAATGCAAGTTCTATGAGCAAACTTGATTCAAAGGCAATCAAGTGCACTCTCATAGGATATGGAATATAAGAGTTTGGCTATAGATTCTGGGACTATCAAAATCAGAAAATTATCAGAAGCATGGATGTCAATGAGAATGAGATGTACAAGGACAAAATTGAAGTCCAAAATAATCCATAAGGAACTTCAGATGATGCGTCAAAGCATATTGAGGTAGGTGACAACATTAAGCAAATTGAACAAGTACAGCAAGATGCTCATGATGGTGGAGAGCAGGCAGTTCCTCAGACACCTACTACTAAATTGAGTAGATCCACTAGATTTTCATGGCCCATACAAATGTACTCTCCTTCATTATATTATTTATTACTAACAGATTGTGGTGAACCAAAATGCTATGAATAAGTGCTTCAAGATGATGACTCAATCAAGTGGGAGTTAGCCATGAATGATGAAATGAAATCACTAAAGTAAATAATACATGGGAGTTTGCTAGACTATCAGATGGAAAGAAAGTTCTTCACAACAAATAAGTTTACAGATTGAAGGAAAAATAGGATGGAAGCAAGCATTATAAAGCAAGGCTTGTAGTAAAAGGATTTCAGCAGAAAAGTGGAGTGGACTACAGTGAGATCATTTCTCTAGTAGTGAAGATGACTATTATCAGAGTAATGCTTAATATTGTAGCAGTGCAAAATCCACATCTGGAACAAATGGATGTGAAGACTGTATTTCTACATGGTAATCCGGAGAGGAATTATACATAATACAGTCGCGAAATTATGAAACACAAGGAAATGATGAACTAGTCTGAAGCTCAAGAAAAGTTTGTATGGCTTGAAACAGACACCGAGGCAGTGGTACAAAATATTTGACAGATTTATATCAAACACACGGTAAAAGAAATGCCAGACAAATCATTATTATTATATAAAGAAATTTGAGAGCTTTTATATCATTCTACTTTTGTATGTAGATGATATGTTGATAGCAGAATCTAATATGAAAGATATCAAGAGGCTAAAGAAGCAGCTATCAAAAGAATTTGACATGGACTTGGGCCAAGCGAAGCATATACTCGGGATGTGAATCAGTAAGGAGAGTAGTGCAGGAACACTGAGGCTATCTCAGGCAGAGTATGTTCAAAAAGTGCTTAAGAGGTTCAACATGAATGAGGCAATGCCGGTTTGCACCTCCCCCTAGCAAGTCAGTTCAATTTGTCAAATGAGTAGTTGCCTAAGGCTAAAGCCAAAGGGGAACACATGGAAAAAGTTCCTTATACTTTAACAGTTAGGAGCTTGATGTACAACATGATATGCATGAGTTCAATGAGAGTGGTCATCAGTTTCACAAGGAACCCCAGAAATCCCCATTGAGAGGCAGTCAAGTGGATACTCAGATATCTGAGAGACGCTGTGGACAAAACCCCATGCTTTGGAAAGTTCAAGATAGAGCTACAAGGATATGTAGATTCAGATTTAGCTAAAGACATTGATAGCGTGAGAAGCACAATTGGATATATGTTTGTATTAGGTAGTGCTACAGTGAGCTGGGAGTATAAGCATCAAAAGATACTCGTACTATCTACTACAGAGGCAGAGTATATCGCCATCACTGAGGCGAGCAAGAAATGATCTAATTAAAGGGTTTTCTAGTTGAGTTGGGCAAGGAGCAAGAGGATGAAAAAATACAAAGTGAAATATGAGTGTTATTCAACTAGCTAAAAATGCAGCATTTCATGCCAGGACAAAGCATATTCAGTTATCGTACCATTTCATTTGATCGTTACTGAAAATGGTCAATTGGCTTTGGAGAATAATCACATGTTGAAGAATCCAGCCAACATGCTCACAAAGACGATGACAACGGAGAAATCAAAACTGTGTGCAGCTTCAGTCGGTCTCGAAGTATAAAAAGAAGACAGTGCAAGCCATACAAAGTCATTGCAAGCATTGAAATCAAGATGAAAAAAATCCAGAGTTGAAGATGGATATATCGTAATTAGTCTCCAAGTAGGAGATTGCTATGGTGTGGAGATCAATTGGGTCATCAAAGGAAGTGAAATTGGAGTCCCAATGGGTTTTGGGGAAAGACTACATCAGCCAACAGCAAGACAAGCGCCCAACAGTAGCTGGCAGAGAGTCTGTCACACTGGTGCGCCTCTGGGTGCCTTGCAGCAAGAGCAAACAGTAAGACAGTAAGCAAGGCACCCAAGCGCTCCCCTAGGCGCCCAAAAATAGCAGCTGACAGTAACGCAAATGCCCATACACGCCCTTGGACGTCAGGAAGCACCTTGCAGACAGTAAAGTAGGCGCCCAAGCGTGCCCTTGGGGGCCAAGCAACATCCTGCAGACAATATGATGCATGCCCAGGCATCTGCGGTGAATCAACCTATTTGTGACGTGTCACATGAGCTGTTTATGGCATTTTAGGGCTTGTTTAGTGTCTCATATATAAGCCTAAAGTATTTTATTGGTTGTGTGTGCCATTTTTTGTGAGAGATTTGTGTGGAGGCTAAGAATCCAAAAATCCTAGAGTGAGAATGCTGGAGAAAATTGCAAGGAGAAGAACAGGAAACTCAAAGGCGGTCCTTCCTCTAACTGTTTGATAAGTCCCATGTAACTCTGTATTTATCTCTTTGATAGTATTTTTTTTTGTGGTGTAACTCCTTAGTTGTTTTCATTCTTTGGCTTTTCATGTAAAATATTTTGTGTCTGTATAGTTGTGGTTTGTGCTTGAATTATTGTGTTGCGTTTATTTCTTGCTTCTATTGGTTGATATTTCGGATATTGCTTTGATAACTCTCAACAATCAAAACCCAATCTTCATCCCATAAAAAGTGACCATCAGGATATGAACATCATTTCTATTAATCCCCTAAGATTTATTAAAGTCCCATTTAAATCCCTTCAATTTCAAAAAAACTCTAACCATATCTATTTCTCCCTCATCGAACGTGCCAATCTCTTGCTCCAAGTTGAAGTATGCTCCAACGACGACATTGCGAGGGTCAGCTCTAGCCAGGACATTGCATGAGTCAATGCCAACGATGGCCTCGTTAGCTTTAAGAAATTTCATAATAGTAACACACTCATGACTAATATCATACCTAAACTTTATCAAATTTATATGATTTGTTAATGAAAATTTTTTATTTAATTCCTATAATTTTATCAAAGTCATAAATAAAATTTATAATTTTTTTGTATCAAATAAATTCTTATAGAGATTAAAATGAGACTTTAACAAATATTAAGGATTTATTTGATTAAATAAAAAATATAAAGATTAATTTGAGACTGATGAAATTATAAGTACTAAATAAATATTCTCTCAAGAAAACCTCATCATCTTTTTTTTTTGTTTTGACAAATACTAATCATGCATTCTTGCATGTGCTATAACTGAAAAGTCTTCTACTGTGAACAAAAATCGAAGCTCCAAAAAACTCGAATGGATAAGCACCCATAGTTAAGAAAAAAAAAAAGGAATTGTGTTCACAATTTCTCCAACTCCCTTGTCTTTATCCTCTTTGCACTCTATAACTGGTTCTGGGAAATCATTTTGAGCACTTCTACTAAAGTTCTTTCTTAAACACAATTAATAAACAATCTTACAAACAAAGATTCAAACAGAATAGCTGAAGTTATAAAAAAAGGGTAACACTACAATAACATAAAAAAGTAAAGCAAAACAACCCTAAGAAGGTCAAGAACAGACGCATTACCGGCATTCTCGAGGTCAGGATCAGCTACAACATTCTTCCCAAGCTTCACACCATGAAGATACTTTACATTTTCCTAAACGCAATCAAATGAACTTAACTTTTTTACATTAAACAGCGATTAATCCTTAAAGTAGTCCAGCGAGCAGAAACTACTCACATTAGTCCTATTAATGGCGTCGCTGAGTTTATCACCGCAAGGGAGTACTTCCTCAAACACCCACATCCTAACTTCATCTGGAAGCAATCGTTCTCATCAATCCAAATGTAGGCGCATTTCTTTTGAAGAATGAAAATGAGGAAGATAATACCTTGAAAGGATGGAAGCTTAAGGGTGTTCGAGGCGAGGAGTTTGGCGGCGACGCTTCCCCAATTCCCGCTTCCGACCACCGTCACTCGGAACGGATTCGCCGCCTCAGCCTCCTCGCCCATTGTTCACGGGTGGCGCTGTGCAAAGCTGATTATGGGGAGAGAAAGAGAGAGAGATGGATGGAAATATGGGATGGAAGAAGATGAAGAGAGGAAAAATGGAAAGGCAGAGAAACGAAGAACGATCGAAGATTTTGAGGCGGAGAGCTTGCTGCGCTTCGTTTATACTGTAGCTGCCATAGGCAATATTATATTCATATAAGGCTCAATAACTAACGGAAAATTAGTGGAACCCACAAACTTTTTTTCCACAAACTTTTTTTTCTTGATGATATCAACAAATACTTTTCAAAAATATTATTTAACTTTCAAATATCTCCTAAAAAGTATAGATGATTAGAATTTAAGATTTAAAAAATATATTTTTATGGCCCTATAAATAAAAGTAGATTTAATAAAAAAAATTTATTTCACTTAACTTTCTAAATCTTACTCATCAATATATTTTGGAAGATATTTGTGAGTCATTTTTTTTTTTTTTTTGAGAACCCACATACTTTGAAGGCGCATACAATCTCTCAATAAATTGAGTATCAATGGAAGCTGAGAACTTGATCTTTGTGTAAGAAATGTTGTTCTTCAATGAAAGTATGAGAGCTAATTCAATATTTATACATTTAGAATGTGCACTTTTTATTATAATAAATAAAGCATTTTGATATTATTTATTGCTTTTCCTTAGTATTCCTATAGCATATCATAAATTGAAGGTTATGGATTGTGTTTAATTGGTTGAATGGATGGATCGTGATGTTCTTATCTTTATGGTCGCTTGCAACATTTCAAAACGTCAATTTGAAAACTCTTAAATAATATGGGAGATACTTTCCATATCCCTTCTGCTACAATCAAAATCTGTAACAACCCAAGTTGTTATCTTAGTCAATTATGACTAATTCCAATTTTAATCTTGATCCTAAGCGTAAATTAAGTCATTAGGAGTCAACCTCTAAGACCCAGTCCAAATCAGGAGTCAAACAGATCGAATCTTGATTTCTGGAAAATCTAGAAACCCTAACATTTGACCTATTTAATTTGACCTCCGATCGAAAAACAGACTTCGTCATTACGCTCATTGCCCCCAAATTAGCTAGGGGGGATGTTTTCGTGTCAATCGGAATTCGTCAAAATTTTCGACCCGGAAGATGTACGCTAGTCCGGAGCCGAGAGAGGATTTAATTCCGCGAGCAATTCAAGCTACCGACTCTAGATCTGCGACGAATATTTTAATAATATTTAAATATCCGAAAAATGAGAAAATTAAATACTCGTCAGAAGCAAAATCCAACTTCGTCGTTGCGTCCCTCACCCCTCAATTAGCTAGGGGCGATTTACCGGAAATTTTTGGGACAACTTGAACTATGTAATTTTAATTGAGAAAATTTTGAATAAAATTTATTAAATAATAAATTTAAGTTAATAAAATTAAAATCATAATATAAATAATTCTTTTCCTAACCCCTCTCTAACCTAATCTCTCGCATATCACTCGCCTGAATCATCCCCTCCCTCTCGATCGCACGGCCGAACCCCTCATCTTTCTCGTTCGCACAAGGGACTGCACGCCTCCTCCCTTCGTGTTTGACACACGTCGCTTTGCCCTCGCAGCCTCCGCCTCCCGGCCCTCAAAGCCTCCTCGCTGGTTCCGCACCTCTTATCTTTCTCCTTAACCCTCAGCCGACGCCCTCGTCGCTCCCCCTTGTCGAGCGCATCAAGCAGAGCCTGCGTCTCCTCTCCACTAGGCCGGCCACCTCTCCATCTCCACGGCCGAGCTCCATCCAGCCAACTGTCGCCTCCTTCCAGGACGGCATGTGGCCGAAACTCGCCCCTCTCCTCCATTCAGCGTTCGACAGCGAGGAGTCACCGAACCCCCTTTAACATTATCAAGGTACCTCCTTACCATATGGTTTGAATGCTTTGAAGATATGGTATGATCAATCTTCATTCAAGTTCATTTTCTAAAATTCTCAATATGTAATGTATTGCTTTACCAGTTTAAAGAGTTAAGCATTATCCTAAAGTCTGTCTTGAACAAATTAATGCTATCAGTTTTTTTTTTAATATTCTAGTTTGGATGTTGATTGTGTCGTATTGCAAGAGATAATAATGTGAATTTCCATTTGCTTTTCGTCACAAAATTTACATCCAATTCTTTTATAATACTAAAACTAAATCTTTTATTGCTGATTTGAAAATCTGTATGGAAATAAGCTTTCTTAATCTGTGGTTTCAACTTGATGCCTTTGTTTCCATTAGATGGTCTTTATGAAAAAATTTTGATTTGGTTGTTGGTTATGTGAGATAATAATATAAAGTTCTAATATTTTTATATCAAATTTACAACCAACCCACAAGTATATATTTGGGAACTTCGTGCCATCTTTACAGGTGGCAAAAAGGGCATTTGTTAGCTATTATTATAAACCCCTTCTCTCATATCATTAGTCTCCCTATGTTTTTCCCAATTTCCACAAGTTCAAAGTTTTCCTAATTGCTACCATAACCTGTACAAGTACCAAAACAGCAATTAGTTGCTTCATAACAGCAATTATAATACTGTAAAAATAAAAATTATAAAAATTACCAAATGTAGTTGTAAAAGCAACTAATACAATAAAATAGAAAGCCATACCATAATAATTATCCGTAAGAAGATTGCATAACAATTTAATTTTTATAGCATTGGCCACAACAAGAGAAGAACAAGAAAATGTTGTAATGAATCCTAAAGAAGCATAATTAAGAGAAGGATAGCATGGCAAGAACTTTTGGTTAAGCGACCAGTTGGGAAGATTGGTGACAAGCCATCTTTTACTTTATTTAATTTTTTTCATATTGCTGAATTTTTGAAATTCAAAAAAAAAAAGAATTTGCAATTTTGGCTCTCCAATATATTGAAGTGTATTCTTAACCACAATTCAATTCAAATGTGCAATTAACTCTGAATTTTAAATTCAATAAAGTTATATGACTTAAGTCTCATCAATTAAGTTGCTTAATGCATTCCTTAGATTTGAATCGTCGATCACAAAAAATTCCAGGGAGAGTTGGAGATATACTAGATTGGAAAATAAGTTTTAATCCTCCTTAATGATAACCTAAAGCATATTCTAAATGATTGCCTCTTGGCATATCTTATTTTGCCCAACTTGTTAAAACTGCATATGATAACTACACCAATGTCCATATTAAATTCCATCCGTGCATGATTTCCTCTAATTAAAAGTTGATTATAATATTCACAATAAATCTTATGAAATAATATTTGTAAAAATATTGAACGCATGTTTAAATGAATAAATAGTATTCTAAACACTTATAGTTTTGATTTGGATGCATTTGTACATCTTATTAAAATTATTGAGCATGCTATAAAGCTATTTAATTGAATGCTTGTATGAAGTCTTGTAGTAAAAAATAGCGAATTGAATAGCAATGAGCGGATTGAATAGTAAAAATAGCAGATTGAATAGTAATGAGCGGATTGAATAGTAAAAATAGCGGATTTAATAGTAAAAACAACGAATTGAATAATAAACAGAATTATAAGTTAAATTACATCTTTTCTTCTTAAGCAAAATAATTAAGTAATAGGCTTCATGATGTGAGATTCATCTCACATCATCTTCTAATCATTACAAAAAGCTTCCAATTAAGATTAATTAAGAGTAGGCTTGAGTGTTCACCTTAGTTTCTTTATGATTTCTCCCTTAAGGACAAGGACTATAAAATTAGATTAGACTTCACTCATTAAGTAAATGGGTTATCCAATGAGTGAAATCTTGATTTTTATTAGTTTATAGTTTTCACCTCTTAGAGAGGCTAGTTTGCTTTTAGCTTCTAATTTAGAACCTTAATTCAAAAAATTGACTTTTTGAACCCTATAATAGTGGCAAAATGACCAAAATTTTAGTTTAAGGATCCTTAACCTCTAAATTATCTTTTAAATCTCTAAAACCAATATTAAAACTATATTAGAATCATTTAAGTGAAAAAAATCAGCTATTAAGTCGAATTATTAAAATCCCTACAAAATTCTCTAAGTCTTTTCCTTATGATCTTTCACCTCACAGTAGGACTACTCCTGAGATTAGGACTAGCTCATAGGTTAGATTTTATTCATTAGATAAGTGGGTTATTTAATGAATAAATCCTTAGTTTTTATTAATTTCTAGACTTTTACAAACTTATTTTGATTATCTTGTCTTTTAACCCTAGATTTAAGATAGAAGATTCATCCTATTAAGTTTGATTTGCTTAATAATATTTGCCTTAATCAATATATCACTTTTAGAATAAAACCTAGATCTTTTATCTTATCCTTTTTGGATTATCTGATTAAGCCCAATCTCGTGGTATTTAATCCATAATCTATAGCTTAGTAGATCTTGATCAGATCTTAGATAGAATGCTGAAATTCATCAAATTAGGACGTTGTGATTTATTGATTAAACTTGTAGTCGTACTTGATTAAATTAGATTAGAACCTGATCAGTTCTAATCCTTTTAACTTATAAGGTTGTGCTTCTAGGTTACACTCGATAGTAGGAATTGAAGATTCTGAACTAGTGTAACTTGAAATGGTTAGAATGTTTAAATTAGACAACAACAGTGTCACCATGTTAGAAGAGTCCCTTGCTTATTTGATTTATTTTGTCGCTACGCATTCCTTGTTTTTGTGCTTAATCCCTTAGACATATCATATAAGAAAATTTTGTGCATGAAATGAAAACTTAGAATAATTAGGATAACAGTTGCCTTTGGGTTCAGTATATTCTAGTAGATTCAGGTGCACATATACCTTAATGGACAGGGGTAAAGAGTAATAAGAATGCTTAACATTACTCATTGATGAGTGTGTGTTAAGCTTGGAACCCGTATAGTCTTGCAGACGTGCTTGACTCCTCAGCTATTTCTGGATATGTCCACAGAGACAAAAGTAAAACAACTAAAAGATTTTATATTTATATTTACTGCCTCCTCAGTTCTGTTGCTGGTTCTATCTGCCCTAGCCCAGAAAGGCTATGGAAATTTCTGTCTGTCAAGCCTAGAAAGGCTTTGGGGATTTTATCGGTCTGATGGCCAACTTTCTGATATGGTAGTCTTTATATACCTGTTTTAGTTTTAGCTTACTGTGTACTGTATTTTGATGTATATTTTAGTCAACTGTGTTTCTTAATTTACCTACTCATTTGTACGTATTTACAAGATGCTAGACTTTACTGCTTACTATATGTACCATTTTTAGATTTCTACCTTTAATTAGCATATGTCATATGATCATCAGCATGTTTAGAGTTACTTTACTTTCAGTACTTTTATTTACTGCACTATATATGTGTATGCCCATTCCTTACTTGGTTGTTGTGGTGTGATTTTGCCTCATTTATTGTTTAGTTATAAATGATGTATTTATAATTTTGTACGCTTACTACTCCTACTTCTTTTAGTTTACTTTTTGTTGTGGTTAAGTTAAAGTGGTGACATTAATAACACATGTAAAATATTCAACTTAAAATGTACATAGACAATTATCTAACAAGATTTTCTTTTATTGGCTGGGGCCCTAGCATTATAAAACCGATAATGTTAGATTCAGATAGGTTTAAAGAGCTTGTGCTGAAGAAGATGTACCTTATTTAGAGGAGGAGCTTCAGCCAGGAGAGCCAAATACTGCTTAGTTCCTTTTAGCTATTGTGAGGATGAGAGGATTATTTTTAATCTTTAAAACTATTTATTTAAATATTAATAACTTAACTAATTTACAATCATCCACATTTACGACCTAATAATTAAAATACTCAATATTGTGTATATATGTCCATCATTTGACTTTGACATCTTAATTAAATATGATAAACTAAAGGTACCAGATATCTTCCTTTAATATTGCTTTTATATACTTTATGCTCAATTTCGTACAATTTTGATAAAACTGCTTGTCACACAAAATGATATATGAAAAAATTTGGATAACTAAATAGTTTTAGTTCACTATTGATCTATTTTTAGTCTAATTTGATAACTATTAAGACAAGGCTATCTGACATCGGGAAGCATAAGAAGCTTATACTAATAAGCATTTGAGGCGACTGGTATAAAAGGAAGTGGAATTATTATGCAACACCAAATTTGAATTATATATTTTTTCTCAATTTTATCATTGCCCAACAAAATCATATTTTTGTGCCAAATATCAAAACTAAAAATTCTATATTTATTTTTGTGACATCAAATCTTGTATACTAATATTTTTGTGCAGAAAGAATTTGCAAGGAAAAACTTTGCAAGTCTTTATTTCTTGTCAAATAATTTATTTTGCTTATTATTAAATAATTATAAATTTTGATATCTTTTGGTACTTAGTCTCACGATTAATCGATTTTCAAATGCCCACACTTTTGAAATGTTCCCATATCAAAAGCCCGTTGGGATCCTAGAATAAATTATGTAAGAGCCCTGGAATGCTGAGGTGGCGCCCCGCCCCATCGCCGCACGCAAAAGTGATAACATGGTCAATTTGGGCGGTGAAGTGGTGCGCCACTTGGGAAGGAATATCCCATCTCCTCGAATAGCTGAAACTACAATACTGAAGGGCTGTTGACTCAACCCCAAAGAAGGGTCAGGAGCTAATACTTAAGATAATAGTAATATCCTTATTCTAAGTATTAGACAAATACATACATTTAATTTAATATACAACATGAGGAATCCAATATATATATATATATATATATATATATATATATAATATCAGTATTTCCAGTATGTTAATCACATCAAAATACTAAGTATAAAAAGTATAAAATAGAGTGCAGAAGCTAAGCATATATCCAGAATATTCATCACAGAATTGAATAGAAACATTCATCCCAAAACAGAAAAATAAATACATCCAGAATTATTACAAACTGTTTACTAAAATAGTACTTAAATAAAGTCTAACTACTGAATTGAAATAAACACAGAAAGAAAATAACAAGGCTAAAGGAGGGTCCACTAAGGCTCTACGAACTCCTCATGAATCTCTTGAGAGTTCTCCTGACCTGGCTTAATATGCTACTCAAGATCTAGCAAATTACTGGATCCCAAAAGTATCACATGTTAGACAATAAGTCTAACACAACAAAACTAATCTAATAAGTTTTAATTACTTACATTCAATAGTAAAGTAAACAAAGCTACAGAAAGATTGCAAAAGTAACTTAATAACTAAAATAGTATAAAACTGAGTAAGGGAAAGCTGAATATATACTGAATTCTGAAAAGCAAACAAAAATAATATCTGATCTGAAACTGAGTAAATAGTATGCCAAACTACACTGTATGCCATTAAAATTATGCATATGAATATACCACAATATTATATGCAACTAAACTATTACAGAACTTCTATAAGTTATACAGTTCAATGTCTACATACATCATGTTGGGAAATACAATTTACTATAATGTATGAATATCCTAAGTTTCCCTTATTGATGTATACAATATTCTATAACTCATAAATTATCACTGATACTCATACATCATGTTTATGCTCATACTCACGCTTCTACACTACATGACTTAAAATCTAAGAAATCCAGAAATACTTTAAAATTAGATTATGACTCAAATGTTTCCATTGTGTATAATCTTACTAAAATGATTCTAACTCACTGATTCTAATTTCAATAATTAGTTTCTCTTATTTATGTTTTTTTTCTTAAGATAATCAATTGGAAATATTGTATACACATGGTTGTATATTCCCAAGAGGGTGAGTTTAGCACTTAGTTTGCTTATAACTGCACTTATCGAGGTGCACATAAGATAGTAGGCAAAACCCTATTGCAGTTATTATTCCCCCAAACTAAGATTCTAGTTCACAATCTTAAGTTTGGATAATTTACTATAGCGGGACTATATTCGGCTTATCCCTCAGGAAAGTACCTGGTAATAAATCCACATTAGGGTGACTCATCCAAACTTGAATATTAATGAAGTGACTCAGCACCATAGGCATGCATGATCATAAACAACCAATAATCTGAGCCCAGTCAATTCTATTTAATAACCAAGGATTTATCAAGACTAGTAATCCTTACTCTAATTTGGTAAGTTCTACTTAAGGCTCCAAGGATGTGACCAAAATGCCACTCAATATGTGTGAAGACCCACTTAAGTAGTAATAAGTGAAACTCTTAAACATCGAGGTACCTTTTCAGATAACGGTGGAGTTCCTGATAAGAACTCCAAAGTTAAGCGTGCTCAGGTGGGAGCACTCCCAGGATGGGTGACCTATTGGGAAGTTATTTTTTGAGGGCAAAACCGTGATGCCTTTTAGGCCAAAGCGGACAATACCTTGATGTTAAAAGTTTGGGCTGTTACAAATAGTATCAGAGCAAATCATAGGGTGTCAGATATGAGCTAAGTGTCATACAGGGCAAAGTACCACTTCATGTGAATGGCCTTTTGAACCCATGGTGGTTAAGGTGCTACATAGTTGTGGGTACCTCTTGAGGCTATAGTGGTCACCTCTAGTTCTATCTACCCAATGGATAGTTTTTGGATCTGTGTCTGGATACTGACGAGGACGTCAGTTACTTAAGTTGGGGAGATTGTGAAGACCCACTTAAGTAGTAATAAGTGAAACTCTTAAATATCAAGGCACCTTTTCAGATAATAGTGGAGTTCCTGGTAAGAACTCCAAAGTTAAGCGTGCTCAGGTACTCCCAAGATTGGTAACCTGCTGGAAAGTTATCTTCTGAGAGCAAAACCGTGAGGCCTTCAGGCCAAAGCACACAATACTGGGAAGTTATTTTCTAAGGGCAAAACCGTGATGCCTTTTAGGCCAAAGCGGACAATACCTTGATGTTAAGAGTTTGGGCTGTTACAAATAGTATTAGAGCAAATCATAGGGTGTCAGATATGAGCTAAGTGTCATACAGGGTAAAGTACCACTTCATGTGAGTGGCCTCTTGAACCCATGGTGGTTAAGGTGCTACATAGTTGTGGGTACCTCTTGAGGCTATAGTGGTCACCTCTAGTTCTATCTACCCAATGGATAGTTCTTGGATCTGTGTCTGGATACTGACGAGGACGTCAGTTACTTAAGTTGGGGAGATTGTGAAGACCCACTTAAGTAGTAATAAGTGAAACTCTTAAATATCAAGGCACCTTTTCAGATAATAGTGGAGTTCCTGGTAAGAACTCCAAAGTTAAGCATGCTCAAGTACTCCCAAGATTGGTGACCTGCTGGAAAGTTATCTTCTGAGAGCAAAATTGTGCGGCCTTCAGGCCAAAGCACACAATACTGGGAAGTTATTTTCTAAGGGCAAAACTGTGATGCCTTTTAGGCCAAAGCAGACAATACCTTGGTGTTAAGAGTTTGGGCTGTTACAAATAGTATCAGAGCAAATTATAGGGTGTCAGATAGGAGCTAAGTGTCATACAGGGCAAAGTACCACTTCATGTGAGTGGCCTCTTGAACCCATGGTGGTTAAGGTGCTACATAGTTGTGGGTACCTCTTGAGGCTATAGTGGTCACCTCTAGTTCTATCTACCCAATGGATAGTTCTTGGATCTGTGTGTGGATACTGACGAGGACGTCAGTTACTTAAGTTGGGGAGATTGTGAAGACCCACTTAAGTAGTAATAAGTGAAACTCTTAAATATCAAGACACCTTTTCAGATAATAGTGGAGTTCCTGGTAAGAACTCCAAAGTTAAGCGTGCTCAGGTACTCCCAAGATTGGTGACCTGCTGGAAAGTTATCTTCTGAGAGCAAAACCGTGAGGCCTTCAGGCCAAAGCGCACAATACCTTAGTGTTAAGAGTTTGGGCTGTTACAATATGGGTTACTACCACATGGAACAAATCTCATTCTAATATTTTAGGTGAATGCTACCACAAGGCTTAAGATCAACTTCTTAAGGTTAACAAGGATCATCTAAGTTCCTACCTCAATATGTCGCAATAAGCCTTTCCTACCTTAATATATTAGCATTAATTAGGCCTTTTAGATATTTCAAAACACTCTTATAGCAAGCTCATCAAAATATTACACTTCTAATAATTAAATTAAATTCATGAGGTTCACTTATTGGGTTTTGGTTAAATTGATCAGATCATATGGTTAGACACATCTGATCACATTCTTTTCTACAAGTATGGGATAAAATCAAGAATATTATTAGGATTATATCATTCCATAAATCAATATAATTTTATTATAATTTTTATGCTAAGAGTCTTATATAAGAGAAAATTAGAGATCTTAAGCTTAGATTTAGATGTTTCAATCACACAAATTCATTATTGACCTTAGCACTTCTACTTTAATAATTTAAGGTTAATACCAAATTAGATACATTATTAGAATAATGTTAGTTGAATTATCTTTCAATCAAATTAATTGATTAAGTGATTAATAGTTCAAGATTTAATTAAATAGGTTAGGGTTTAAATCATATTCTTACCCAATTAAGACCAATTGTTGATTTATAGATCAATAACCAATCAATGCATTATTAGTGTATTATTGATAGCAAATTTTAGATTTAGATTAAGTATTATTTGCTTAATTAAGTTCTTAAGATTCTTATGTTCAAATATAATTTAATATCAAATTAAGTAAATCACGGTGTCCAAATCAATATTTAAGTTATTTAACATACATAAACATTACATTGATTAAAATAGCAAGTAATTAAGGCTAATCAAATCTCAAATCAAACACAAAAGGGATTAGCACTTGATTATAAATTTAAAGTAATTATGTTTCATGTAATTTGATTATTAAGATCTACTGGGTCATACAAGCAATCAAAGATTCTAACATTAATATTTGGCACAAAATATTTAAGTAAACAAATAAGCGATTTTAGCACATGCTAAAAATGATAAATTTTCACATTTGATTTCACATAAAATTTTATACAATGCTTAATTTTACTAAAACTATGTTCAAATTTGATATATTTCGGCCCCATTAGGGTCCTAGGGCCCTTACAATGCGAAAAATATGAAGTTTTAGCCATTCCGGACAGTTCTGACAGTTCTAAATAGTTCTGGGTGCTACGGTGCATTGCAGTGCTTGGCAGTGCTTCAGCCGCCACGGCGCACTGCAGTGCTTGGCAGCACTTCAGGCGCTACGACGCCTGTTTCCCTGAGGTGCAGACGTTACTGCACGCGACAACGCTTTTAGGCACTGCAGCGGGCTGCGATGGATTTAATTTAATTTTATCAAAAAAATTTATGCTTCATCGAATTATTATATCGCTGCGGCTCGCTGTAGCGCGCTACGGCAAACCCAAATTCGAAACTTCGGGCGCTGCGGCGTGCTGCAGTGCCTGACGGTGATTTTGCCTATGCAAAAACTGCAATGGGTCTCCTTTCACACTCAAATACTCCCAATTTTGGGCACCTCATGTGTGGTGCCATATACCGATGGAAAAGTCTTTCTGAGACCTTTCTATTAATACCAAAATCAGCATAAATGGATTATTCTAACGAACAAAAATTGATGCACTAGCAACAAAATATAGAAATTCTTTAGTTTTCTTAACAGAAATAATAATGGAGGGATGAGCTTCAATCAGACTCATTTGAGTCTTATTGAGGCTCTATGATTACACCTAGACATTATGCAAGAGCTAATGAAAGTATCATCCACAGTATTTTGATAAATCAAGGAAAAAGTAGTCACAGAAGTAGAGCAAATGGGTACTTTTAACCTTGCAAGAATGGAGGAAGAAGATCTTAGGAGCTTGAGCTTGAGACTTGAGGGCTTCTTCAACAGTAACTCAGTAAGAGGAGGGGAAGAAAGGGAGGAGCTTCAACTTTGACAGCAAAGGTTGGAGGGAGGGGGGCTGAGCTCTATTTAAAGGAGGAGAAGATGATGGTTGTAAGCATGGCCTATGGGAGAAGGGAGAGGGCCTCATTGTGTACAAATGGGGGAGGTATGGGGCACCGAATGAAGCTAGCCATGGGAGAAATAAAGGAAAAAAGAAAAAGAAATAGGAAAATAAAAAATAGGAAATAAATATTTCTTTTTTAACTTTTTATTTATTAAAAAGTTTAGCTTTGATAAACGCGCTCCGAAAATTTTCAAAAATTAACCCCTAGCTAAATTGGGGGTGAGGAATTCAATGACGAAATCGTATTTTTATTCCAATGATTATTTAATTATTCTTTTTTCTGGTGCATTTAAATACATTAAAATATTTGCAAAAATCCGACGACTTCCAAACACGTCCAAAATATCATCCATAGCTAATTTAGAGGTGATGATTGCAACGGTAAAGTCAGATTTCAATTTTGAGGTCAAATTAAATACCTCAATTTTCTAATTAATTAAATATTAAAATAATCCAAAATATTTAATTGAGCTTCGAATTGCTCCAAATCATCAGGATTTGATTCTAATGGCTAGATGAACTTAACGAAATGATAATTAAGATGCAATTAAGCAAAAATTAAGTTGGGTAATAATATTGGGTTGTTACAGCTGATGCTGCATAATTTGTTTTTCTTATTATTATGTTATTTCTTTCTATTTTCTTTAGTGTTGTAATATTTAAGATCCTTATGATCAAGATAATATCTCTGATGTATTTTATAAATGAATATATCATATTTGATGCATATATATTATTTTTCTTAAATCACTCAATATGATCATGCATTTAGGAGAATACGCCTAATCTTAGTTTAACCTACGTTAAACTGACATCGGGTCCCCATACTTAACATCAAAACTACATTCTTATATGAAGATTTGGAAGATTAGGTTTATATGTTGTAGCCTTAAGGTTCAAGGAGATAGGCAATGAAGACTTTGTGTGTAAATTGAACAAGTCCTTATACAACTTGAAGTAGTCACCATGGCAACAATTTAAGAAACTGATCAATTTATGCAAAGGGAAGGATATACTCGAAGTCAATACGATGACTATGTATTCTTCAAGAAATTACCTCATGGAAACTTTATTTACCTGCTCATATATGTGAATGACATGCTGATTACACATCGGATTAGTCAGAAATGGACCACATAAAGCATTTAAAGAGGCATGTGGATAAGAGGGCTACTGAAGGATTTGGGAGTGCAATAGAAAAATGTAGTAATGTATTGTGATAGAGAGAGCGTTATATTTTTTGTTACTAATACGGCTTATCATGCTCACACAAAACACATAGATGTGTGACACCATTTTGTTCGAGATATCATCGAAGGTGATAAGATCTTACTGAAAAAGATTGACACTAATGACAATCTAGCATATATATTTACAAAAATACTCATTGTTCAGAAATTCACTCATTGTATGTGGCGCCCCGCTCCCTAAGCCCACAATCCTTAGGCTAAGGAATGGAGGTCACTTGTGCAAATTTTTCTCTTATCATTAGATTAGGTAAGATTCTCAATTTACTAATGTAATGACCCTAGGTCATTAATAAGGCAAACATTGAATTCCCGATTCGTTGAATCCTCCCACAAATTTTAGTTTTTCGTTAAAACCCCGCTAAAATTCAAATTTTCAGTTCAATTCTTAAATTAGAAGGTTTTAAAGTCCATTTAAAATTGAAATTAAGATTTAAACCTTCATTAACGCATATTTGAATTAGTAAAATGTAACTCCTCATTTAAAATCATATTCAACAAAAACAAATCAGCTGAAACTGAAAATAATTAAATCATCGTTATTTTATGAAGAAATGTTTAAGGTAACTAAGAGGATTACCCGTAAATTGCTGCTTAATCCCGATTAAATCGGACGTGTGTTACGTACGCACGTCCGATTTAATCGGGAGGAGCCGAAAGGCTCTCATCATCCTCAAACCCCACTCGCCTTTCTCCTTTCCTCTCAACGTGCGTACCTGAGCTGACCAAAGTGCGCAGCAGGCGAGCAAGCAAAAGCACGTCGATCACTGCTGCTGTCGACGGAAGTCGACACGAGTGTAGTCGAGATCCTAGCGCGCACAGCCCAGCCCTTCCGCCTCTACGCCGAACTCTCCCAGCTCAACTCCGTGCCCGATCCTTGCCGCTCTGCCCTCTGCATCGACTCTCCTTTATGCGCCCGATTACGTGCTCAGTGCCAGGTAAACCCTCTGTCGACCGAATCTCTTAGGAAAAGTAAATGTATACATTTATATATAGAAATATATATATATATATATATTTATATATGTACAAATGCATGTATATATATAACTATATATATATATATATATTTACATATGTATATGTATATATATAATAACAATAACAATAATAATAATAATAATAATAATAATAACAAATAATTGTTATAAATAGATTAAATAACTTATTTTGATATCATTAAAAAAATAGTTTTAATATTATAATGATTTGAACTTAAGAATTATCAATAATTAGTCATATTTAATCACTTAACCTAAGACTAGATTTTTGATTATTTTGTTTTATAAAGTATTAAAATGATTAATAATAATATTGCAATACTATGATTAGATCTTACTAGCCAACATTAGGAAGACCTCTAATCAGACCAAATCATCTATTTGATAAATTATAAAGTCAGTTATAATTTTAATCAAATATGAATATTGTCAACCTCCTATCCTAACTTATACTTTAATGAATATTAAGCCTTGAGTTCATACCAAATTAGATCATAAATAATAACTCAAGAGGTTTTAAAATCTTGCTTGAATGAAGCATGTTTTTCTGCCCTAACATAATAGATGGGTTCGGTGTTGATAAAAGAAGGGTTTAGTTGAAATATTAACAATTCAATTAGACTTTTCTTTTCTCCAACTCTGTAATATGAATCTTTTAGATAAGTTTGCCTATGTTCTTAAAGTTTAATAAAGGATAATTTTAGTTTAATTATAATAAATAAGAGTTATGAATTAGACTTTCTCATTGCATAATCTACTCTTATAAGATTTAGATCTAAGTAATCATCTAAAGGTAAACTAGGGAATACGAATACTAGTTCTAAATCTTATAAATAGATAGTTTCATAGATTAATAAAATCTCAATTATAATTTTTGCAGACACATCAAGTTGTGAGTGATTCATCTAGTTAAGTCAAACACAAAAGGTACACTGGATATTACTCTATATGCTTTTACTTTCATTTGCTGCTTATGCATCGCTTTGAATCTATTTTGTATTTAATACGTTATTCTTACTACTAATGATGTAAGAGAAATTGAATGATATTTATGTGTCTTGTAAATGTTGCAAGAAGGGTTCCGAAACAGAGCATAATTAGGTTAGGGATGGGCTAGTCCTCGAGAGCTATAAGGGTGCCATCTGGAGCCTTTGAGGGAGGCACAGGTGAAGGTTGCTTAAATGCACGTTGCCATCTGAGACCCTTAAGGGGGTCCAGGTGAAAGTTTATGCTTAAATGCATATGAACCCAGCCTCATGATTCTGGCTTTGCCCAACAAAACTGTTATTATTGCTTCATAATATTATAGACATAAACATACGTTATTATTGCTTTTCCTTTTGATATTTGGCATGTGAACAAAACATTTATTATTGCAGGTAACCTGATTATCTTTTATTTGAAATACACTGTATTTCCCTGCAAATGTTATCTCATTTTTCTTTGCCTTCCGCTATGCTTTAAGTATATTTTTAATATCCTTTGTATTTAGAATGTGCACTAAGGCATTATTTTTATAATGCCAGATCAGATACAGTTGGAGGCGGTTGATATAGTCTAGAGGCATAGTGCGAAAAAATAACTGCCCCTTCCAGGATTAATAGTTTGATGTATATTGAATTCCATGTAATAAAATTTGGATGTTGTTTATTTTAAATTGAATGAATATCATTTCTTTTATGTGAATGGCTTGAATGTTCGTTAACTATTATTTTACTTAACTACCAATATGATCCTACGGAAAGATGCATCCGATGTTAGTTTGGTTCTTACCAACCTAACTTAGGTCATCACAACTAATAAAGGGAGGATGTGCCAGAACTCTTAAGAGGATCAGTCACTAAATCTGACATACAGATAGAGTGCTGAGCTAAATAAAGTAAATAATACATCCATTCATCATGCATTATATAAGAAACAGTAATAAGATAGCTCAAAAAATAATAAAGTGCATAAAGTAAATCACAGTTACAGTACCTGTATTATTACAACATTTAAATAGTTTAAAAGACTGACAGATAAATCACTCATCCTCACAAGCGGCTAAAAGAAATTAAGCAATATCTGGCTCTCCTAGCTGAAGCTCCTCCTCTAAGTAAGGCACCTTTGCTTCAGCACCTAGCTCCTCAAACCTAATTGAATCTGACATTATCAGTTTTATAATACTAGAGCCCTAGCCAATAAAAGAAAATCTTATTAGACAATTGTCTAAGTACATTTTAGGCTGAATATTTTGCGTGTGTATTTTTATACTTAAGCACAACAAAGAGGTAAATTATAGCAGTAGAAGCAGTAAGCGTACAAAGAATAGGATAAGTTATAAATACAGTATTTATAACTAAACAACAAATGAGGCAAAGGCACACCTCAACAACTAAGCAAGAAAAGGGCATATACATATATTTACTACAGTAAGTAAAATTACTGAAAGTAAAGTCTAATCCTAAATATGCTGATGATTATATGACATATGCTGATTAAAGGTAGAAATCTGAATATGGTACATATAGTAAGCAGTAAAGTCTATCATTCTATAATTACATACAAATGAGCAGGTAAGTAAAAAAATATAGCTGACTGAAATATGCATCAAAATATCGTACACAGTAAGTTAAAACTGAAATAAGTATGTAAGGACTACCATATCAAAAAGATGTCCATCGGGCTGGTGAAATCCCCAAAGCCTTTCTCGGCTAGGGTAGACAGAATCCAGCAGCAGAACTGAGGAGACAGTATTTACAAATACAGAATCTTTTAGTTATTTTACTTTGTTTCTGTGGACACTTCCGGAAACAGCTAAGGAGTCAAGCACGTTTGCAAGACTATATGAGTTCCAAGCTTAACACACACTCCTCAAAGAGTAATGTTAAGCATCCTTATTACTACTTACCCTGTCTATTAGGGTAAATGTGCACCTGAATCAACTAAATATACTGAACCCAAAGGCAACTGTTATTCCAATTATTCTAAGTTCTCATTTCATGCACAGAATTCTCTTATATGATATGAATAAGGAATTTAAGCACAAAATACAAGGAATGCGTAGCAATAAAAATTAATCAAGTAAGCAAGGGACTCTTTTATATATAGTGACACTGTTGGTATTTAATTTAACTATTTTAACTATTCTAAGTTACACAAGTTCAGAATCTCCAATTCATACTATCGAGTGTAACTTAGAAGCACGGCCTTATATATTAAAAGGATTAGAACTGATCAGATTTTAATCTAATTCAATCAAGTATGGCTATAAGTTTAATTAATAAATCATAACATCTTAATTTGATGAATTCTCTAAGATCTTATCAAAATTTACTAAACTATAGATTATGGATTAAATACCACGAGATTAGGCTTAATCATATAATCCAAAAAAAAAGTTAAGACATAAAATTTAAGTTTTAGTCTAACAGTGATCTATTGATTAAGGTAGATCCTATTAAGCAAATCAAACTTAATTGGATGAATCTCCTTATCCTAAATCTAGGATTAACAGAAAAAGTAATCAAAATAAGTTATAAAATTTCTAGAAAACTAATAAAACCAATGATTCATTCATTGAATAACCCACTTATCTAATGAATGAAATCTAACATATGACCTAGTCCTAGTCTTAGGAGTAGTTTTAATGTGAGGTGAAAGATCCTAAGGAAAAGACTTGGAGAATTTTGGGGAATTTTACTAAGTTGACCTAATGGCTAATTTTTCTCACGTAAATGATTCTAATATAGTTCTAAAACTAGTTTGAGTGATTTAAAACACAGATAAGAGGTTAAGAGCACTTAACCTAAAATTTATGCAAAATGACCATTTTACCCCTACTTAAGAGCCCAAAAAGTTAACTTTTGAATTAAGGATTCAAAGTAAAATTTCTTAGTACCAAATGGTTCCTTAGTGTCTAACTTGAAGATAGACAGTAAGTATGCTTAATTTGGACAAGAAACAGGTAATATAGGTCCAAACTAAGGTTTTTGACCTAAGGGGCATTTTAGTAAATTGCACTTAAGGAAATCTAAATTTTTATGGAGTTTACTATTGGTTGCTGTTCAAGGATTCCATAGAGTTCAAGAATACTAAATTCAGAGGTCTAATGAGTTATTTATAGTCATTTGAATTCCTAAGGGTAAATAGGTAATTTTCTAAGTTAAGAGGGGCCAAAAAGCTAACTATTCTATTTGGTGTCCAAATTCAGCAAACTCAGTGGTTATAGTTTCCCTATAGCACACTAAGTATTTTAATTGGAGTAGACCCAAATTGGACTTCAAGTGGTCAAGTTATAAGCTAACTTTATTTGGTCATTTCTTCTAATTTTCTAGGGTTTAAAATCTAAATATTATTTTAAGTTATTATTGGCACTGAAATTCTACCCCACTAGGGTCCTAGGGATCTTAAAATATAATAGTATTTTGGTCATTTGATATAATTCAATCGCACTAGGGTCTTAAGGACCTTAAAATACAAAAACAATAAAGTTTTGGCCATTTCAGCTAAAACAGGGCAGTTTTTAACAAATTCTGGGCAGTTTTGTAAGTTTGGGCGCCACAACGCGCTGTGGTGCGCTTGGTACGTTGCAACGTGCTCTGGCACACAGTAGCGCTTCTGGCGCTGCAGCACGCTATGGCGCTTCCGACGCTGTAGCGCACTGTGGCGCTTCCAGCGCGGCAGCGCGTTGTGGCGTTTTTCGCGCTGCAGCGCGCTGGGGCACTTTTAACGCTGCAGCGCGCTACGACGCTTTTAGCACGGCAGCATGCTATGACGATTTTAGTGCTAGAATGCGCTGCGGCCCGCTACGGCATGCTATGGCACACTGTAGCGGTTCAACTTGTGAAAAAGATTGTTCAATTAATTTATTTTTGGTATTTCCTAAAATTTTCCGAAAATTCTGCTACAGCCCACTGCAGCGCGCTACGGTGCGCTGTAGCCGTCCATTTTGTGAATTTACTGTTTAAATAGTTTATTAATATTGTTATATGATTTCTCCAAAATACTGCTGCAGCGGCCCGTTTTGCAAGTTTGGGCGCAGCCGCGCGCTGCAGCGCCAGACGGCATTTTTCGCCTGGACGAAACGTGTAAGGCCTAATTTCAAGCTCAAATACTCTTAATCCAGAGTATTTCATGAGCGATTCCATAAATCAATGGAAAGGTCTTTCCGATACCTTTCCATCGACACTAAAATCGGCACAAACAGAGCATCCTAACTATACGAAAATTGTGGATAAATGACAGGGTATACGGAATGCAAAAAAAAACAAAGCATTAATTTTTAATCTCTTAGAGAACTGTAATGGCTTGCATACTTAAACATGGATGTCTAAAGATGCAATAAGCATAATAGAGGAGCAAATGGATATAAGGAGGGTGAGCAGACGGGTACCTTAGCCTTTAGAAAAGGAAGAAGAGGAAGTGAACTCTGTTTTCTTCAAGTCCTTGGAGAGAAGCTTCTTCCTTCAGCACAAGGGAGCAATAGAGAACAATAAAAAGAAGAAGATTCAGCAAGAAGAGGAAGAGGGCTGTGCTTTCCCTTAATAAAGGATGAGAGGGAGGAGGGAGGCTCCATCATGACCTATGGGAGCTAGGGGAGACATCATGAACTTAGGGGCATGGAGGCATGGCTAAGAGGAGAGGAATGGGATGGCTAGCCAAAATTGTAAGAGGATCTGACATGATGCATTAAGAAATTAAGGGAAATTACAAATTAGGGACTCAATGTTTACTTAATTGTTTTCCATAATTATTTAAAAATTCAGATTTTAAAAACGTGCTCCGAAAAATCCCAAAAATTTACCCCTAGCTAATTTGGGGGTGAGGAATCCAACGGCGAAGTCAAAATTCGATTCCGACGACTATTTAATTATTCTATTTTTCGGTGCATTTAATTATATTGAAATATTCGTGAAAATCCGACGACTTCTAAACGTGCCCAAAACATCACCCCTAGCTAATTTGGGGGTGACGATCGTAACGATGAAGTCGGATTTCGAATCCGAGGTTAAATTAAATACCCCAAATTTCTACTTATTCAAATATTAAAATATTCCAAAATAATTGATTGAGTTCCGAATTGCTCCAAACCTGATGAACTTAGTGAAATGATAATTAAAACATGATTAGGCTTAAATTAAGTTAGGTAACAACCTTGGGTTGTTACATTGTAAGACTTTGATGAATATGGAGAAGCATCAGTAGACTTCTCACTGGGATGAACTACATGCTCCATGATTCCATTTGGAGGAAAATATGTATGCAACAATTCTAGGTGCAGTTGTTATGCTACTATTGAGAACATATTGGAGTCAGCTCTAATATAGTCCATATGATATATGAGGTGGACAATTATTAATTTTGAAAGGAGCTAGTTAGGGGCTTGGATGCTCAGGTGCCCCATTGAAAAAGTTACGGGCACTCAGGCGCGCCCAGGCTCCCGAAAAATAGATACATGGGCACTCAGGAGCCGGTGAAGCCGAAGTAGACCCAAGGGATGGGCTCATGTGTGCCCAGGCGCCCACATATTTATAGGCCTGGTTTGAGATGCCTATAAATTTGGTTTTAGCCTATTTTTAGGATTAATCCTTTTTTTTTTCTATTGTGTATAGTGGTTGATCTTAGAAGCGGCTAGAGCTCCAGTGAGGCTTGGTTAAGGGTTTTTAAACCCTATAAATTATAATCCAATCCTATAATGAAAAATTATGCTCTCCTTTCCTCGTAAACATAGGTGTTATCATTGAATCATGTAAATCTTATATTGTGCTAGGTTTTGCTTTTATTTATGATTTTTCCTTGCTTTATTGTGTGATTTGCTCAACAAAAGCATGATTATTCCGCATTTGCCAAACCCTTTTGTTCCCAACAAACTACACAGCTTAATTATGGGATCTTTTGGTGGCTAGTATGGGTAATTAATAATGGGACCCGGATGGTCCTAATTGTATTTATTATTAAAAAGAAGCCAAAACTATCTTGCATGCTTTTCTAGATCAGTAAAAATTCATTTTCAATGGTGGATTAATTGGTAGTTGCAAAAAAAACTGGTTATTATAAGCCATCTGATTGCTGAAGAAAAACTATGGATATTCTTAGAAAGTAGGGTATCCATTTTGATATTAGATACTAAATTATGATTATGTGAGGAGTGAAGGAAAATTAAAGGAAATTAATTTCCCTTTATTACAGAAAAATTAAAGAAAATTAAATTTACTTAATTAAAGAAAAATTAAAAGAAATTATTTTTTCTTTATATAGAATTAAATCTCTCAATTATGGCATTAAGAAGCTACCGCATTAATAACTTCCGTTTCAGGAATTATAGTGGCCAAATTTGGAAGTTTTCTTTAGGCCATTTTAATGCCGTAATTATTGATATTGGGAATTTGTAACTCTTGGAAATCAAGAATGGCTTATAAATAGGTCTTGATATACATGTTAAGAGGTAGAAAAAAAAATCTCCAAGAGAAAGGTTTTGTATGGGTTCTCTAACCCTAAAACTATTTATATTTCTCTCTGATTTTAGTGAAACTTTGCATTCCTCTCCTTGGACATAAGTGTGATCACTAAACTATGTAATTTCTGTCTTGTGATTGTGATTGTTTTATAAGTTTGATTTTCTTGCTTTAATTTTTGATTTCTTAATACTCACTCAAGTTTCTTTTTGTTCTGCTTTTGGTTTAAACCCTAATCGATCTCAACAAGTGGTATCAGAGAGAGGTTTATTTTCTCTTATTCATTCATAAGGGCTAGGGTTTTTTTTTTTGCTTGGACTGCTTGTTAATTTGTGATTGAGTTCTATTAAAGCAAGAAGATAAACATGGCTGAAGGAGAATAAGAGGTGGTTGAACCTTCATCGTCGTCGGTGGCGGAGAGGACTCTCCACCAAGTTGTGACACATCCAGCTAAAATTAATATTGCCAAATTTGATGGGAAGAACAACTTTGGGATGTGGCTGTGCGAGCTGACAGACGCACTGTGTGCCCTAAATCTTAAAGATGCTTTGGATGGCAAAGATAAACCAGAGGAAATTTCAGAGAGGGACTGGATCAAGATGAACCGCAGTGCATGCGATTTGATCTGAAATTGTTTGACTTAGGAGATCAAGTATGCAGTTATGATGGAGACATCGGCATGATAATTGTGGAAATTCCTAAAGGCTAAGTATCTAATGAAGAGCATGGAGAATAGACTACACATGAAAAGGCGGGTCTATATGTAACAACCCTAGGTTGTTACTCTGCTAAAATTATAACCTAAGTAGTCATTATTTTGATCCCATTGCTTTTAGAACACCAAATAAAACTTATTCTGAAAATTTGAAGTCAATTGGACTTCTCTAAGTCCAAAATGATAATTTGATCATTTTAGATGCCCCAGTCTAAACCCAAAATATTTTGATCTCAAAATTAAAATCTGATAGCATTTTTGAATTTCTCACCCCCAAATTAGTTAGGGGTGAAAGTTTGGTGCAATTTGGAAATCATTTGGACCATAATTCAATTTAAATTAAAATGGTCCAATTGCACTTAAGGGTTTCTAACATTTCATAATTGCATAAATATCCTTTGAACTAAATTAACAGACGGTCTGTTGCAGAGCTCGGGTCACGCAACAGCGGGGTCCCGCTGATCTCACCGTCGAACCCTTAGATCCCAATGGTCCGGATCTGGCTCCACGAAACCACGGATCTGCTGTTAGATGCGTCCCGTTAATCCTACGGCACGGATTTAATCCGAGCCGGCCATTAGGATCTGGCGGATCTGGAC
Source organism: Gastrodia elata (assembly GCA_016760335.1). Classification (NCBI taxonomy): domain Eukaryota; kingdom Viridiplantae; phylum Streptophyta; class Magnoliopsida; order Asparagales; family Orchidaceae; genus Gastrodia; species Gastrodia elata. Next base: position 15,874,336 of record CM028673.1, read on the forward strand.
CGTAGCGTGTTCCCTTCAATCCATCGGACGGTGTCTTAAGGCTCTGCCACTGTGGACCTTCGTCCCGAGCATGCCCGTCCCCGATAGAAGAAATCTCTCGTACTGCCAGCTGCCCAGCCTGTCCCCCACTCCTGCATCCACCTCCGCAAGCCGTTGAGGCCTCTCCCAAAATGTTAAGGACCTCCGATCGGGCCTCGTGACCTGGCCGAGCTCAATCTGGAAAATTGAGAACTCGGCCATGGTCGATCAATCCGATCCTCCCCAGCCCAATTTCCCCCTCCAGAAGCTTCTCTAAGCTAGTCTAAGGCTATAAATAGCATCAGTAATCCTCCGTCCGCCATTTTGCTGCTCAATTGCCCTCAATTCTCCACTTTCTTCTCTTCCGCCATTGTCGTTTGCCCAAGCTTGCGTAGGCAATCCAGGAGCTTTTGAATCACTGATAGTAGGCTCTCCTAGTGTTCAGGACCCTTTGAAGTGTCTGGGACCTCAACCAAGGCTAGCCGAAGCCCCAATCGACCATCCGGAGCTTCCCCGACAAACCAGGTACCTCATATTGCTGGTTTTGAGCCAATGAGGCTCGAACCTCCTTCCATTTGGTTCATGTGCTTGCGTATTGTCATTTTGAACTCAATTGTATTATAATTAGGACCTAAGCTAGCCCCGATCGATCGATACGATCGATCGGGCTAAGTCGCTTAAGGATCATCTCGGTCGAGTAAGGACCCGACGATCCAGACCATCCCAGACCCCCAAATCAGAGAGCTTTGATCCGCCTCACCTCCCTGATGGTGTAGGGATCGAGCCCGGGGTCTGGCGTGGCCTTTGTGGGGAGAATTGCCTCCCCACAGTAGCTCCATTACAGAAGCTCTCGGGTGAGTAAGGTCCGGCCGATCCAGACCGTCTCACAGGGGGCTTCGGGTCCCATTCGATGCGTCTGACCACAGTGAACGTGTAACAATCTATCACCTGTCGTGCCGTGGTCCGGATGCGCCGGAATTGGCCGATTAAGGTTTCCCTAATCGGGCGACTCCATCGGGCCGAAGGTGTGGGGACGAAGCACTGTGCGGGTCGGGCCGACCCGTGACCCGCGCTGTGCGAGAGTGCCGGGCCATCGGGTCAAGGCCGACCCGCACGTTTTGTAAATGGGTCAGGGCCTATTTTAAATTAAAATAAAACCTAATCTAATTATTTTTTGTAAGGAAAATAGCCTAATTAAATCAAAAATATATAGAATGCATTTTTAAAATAACAATTAATCCACTGGTCCAAATCCCTTAATATTATATATGAAAATGATCAAAAAATCATCATGAATCTGAATATAGAAAAATATTACACATCTGATGGTTAGATTATCCATTATTTCCTAATTACAGTAGAATTTAATTAGGGTGATTTAGCAATTATACTTAACCAAATTACATATTTAGGATGCCATTAGTTTGCTATTGATGAGTAGAATGCATGTGCTAAATGAATTATTTTTCTGAGTTCTGTATTTTAAATTATGCCATAATCTTGTTAAACCATAATTAGTAAAAATTAGGATTTATACATATTAGATCTTAGCAAACTTAGGCTCTAATTAGTTTTACAATTAAGTAGGATATGTGTGTAAAATTGCAAATAATTTTGATGGCTAGATTTATAATTAAGTGCTAATTCATTTGAATAGATTTAGGGATTGATTAGCACTAATTACTCTCTATTTTATGAACTTTTCTATTATTATGCTTCATAATAGTAGGTTAAATGTATTAGAAATCATTCATATTGATCCATAATGCATAAGTTGAATAAACCAAAAGTGGGAGATCTTAACTTCCTTAATTAACTTAAGAAGTCTTAAGACTTTGATCAAATTATTAAGACTTGATCTAAGTCTGAGATTGCCACCAATAACACGCTCTTAACTCACTGATTTGACATTGATCATTAATCAAACATATGATCTTAATTGAATAAGAATAGGGGTCAAACCCTAATCTACTTAATTAAGGTCCAAACCCTTAAGAACCTTAACTAAAGTGATTTGATTATAAGATAATTAACTTGACATTCCTCCAATAATACATCTGATTTTATATTGACCTTAAACATTCGAATTAGACATGATAAGGTTATTAATAAAGCCAAATGATTTCTTGATCTGAATCAAATCTTTAGATCCTGAATTTTCTCCTAAATAAGACTATCAATATAAGAAGATTAATAAAATCATATTGATTAAATAAGTGATCTAAACCTTTAATAACATTCTTAATTTAAATCCCATAATCTTAGATTAAGTTGTGATCAGATTATTTAATCATCTGATCTGATCATTCTAAACCTAACTATGAAATAGAACCTAAAATGTTAAAAATCAGAATTTAGAATGGGAGATATTAAGCATATCTTCATAAGATCATCTTGAAATAGTTAAGAGACCTAAATTACATATACCTTGAGGTAGGAGAACTTGTATGACTCATTGAGGTAGAAGCTTGGATGATTCTTTAACCTTAGAAACTGATCTTAATCCCTCGTGGTAGGAATCATTTAAGATATTAGAATGATACTTCTCCTTATGGTATAATCCATGTTGAGTGACCTTTGATCACACTTTTGTGAAACCTTGTATAGGACTTCCCTATGTAATATAGGCCTTTATAGTCTTCATCATTCCTTGATTCATTAAGTAGACTTATTTGAACCCTGATTATTGGACGATGTAACATAGTATACCCATATTACTGGTTCTCCAGTAGTATTCAGGATTGGTTGATTCACTTTAATGAGGACTTATGAGCAGGTGCTATCCTGCGGGATTAGACGAATATAGTCCCATTAGAATAAATCACTCAAACCTAAGAGTGTATTTGTGGCGGCCATCCCCTTTAATCATAAGGATTAGGGTGTGGTCGTCACTAAGCACATACCTTACTTAATATTAGATTGGAATTTAATACTCCAATCCAATCTTAAGAGAAAGATGTTATTTTCATAATAAAACAAAGGATAGCAATCACTTAATGAGTATACTGTAAAATCAGAGTGCGGAAGAAAAGTACAAACTAAAGTAATCATCCATTCATCCATATTACAAAGTAAAATATCCATCTCATAATATATAATGTAGGAAAAGTAAAGTACAATTTAATCATGTATTATTATAAATATTAAAGTTTAAAGACTAAAATATTAAAATAAAGACTCTCATCCTCTCAGATATATAAATAAAGTGAACTAGGAAGCATAATCTAATGATCTTCATCAACATGCACTTCCTCCTGGACATATTCCTCTAAAGGCTCAATCTCCTCGAAAAGCTCAGAATCTACCATTATCGGTTTCATAATGGTAGGGCCCCAGCCAACAAAAGAAAAATCTTGTGTTAGACAAAATGTCTAAGTACATTTTAGGGTAATCATTTTTATGTATTTTTAAGATATCACAACTTACTTAAGCAAGAAAATAGCGGTAAAGCAAATGAGAAAGGAAGGACAAGTTATAACTTAAACAAAAAGTGAGGTAAACACATACCTCAACTCAAGCTGCATAAATGTGATGGCCCTGCCCCGCCGTGGTCCTGTTAACTCTTAAGTTAACATGATTACGGTGGATGGGTCATCTAAATGACAAGGTTCTCACTTAGAATTGGATTAGACACATATTCTAATCCAACCTAACTGAGGACTTTGCCATTTCTCCAATTGAATTCATCACTAAATGTAAATACAAGTAAACAGAGTGCGGAAGCATAAAAATATAACATCCATTCATCACAATATAAAAGGAACTAAGCATCCTACTCAGAGTAAGTAAAGCAGTAAAGTAAAGATAACCTGTATTATTACAAACTTTAAATATTTAAAAAGAGCTGAAAAGTAAAACACTCATCCTCACAAATGCAGATAGAGAGCTAAGTCTACAAATCTTCTGGTACAGACTCCTCTTCTAATGGCAAGCTCTCCACTGGATCTACTGCCCCAAGAAACTCAGAACCTATCATTATCGGTTTCATAATGATAAGGCCCCAGCTAACAAAAGAAAAATCTTAGTTAGACTATTGTCTAAGTACATTTTAAGGTAATCAATTGATTATGTTAATTATATATCACCATAAACAACTAAGTACAAAAGCATAATAGGAGCAGAACACGTAAGAAAAGAATAGGATAAAGTTATAAACAAATAGTTTATAACTTAAACAACTAGGAAGTAAGTACATATCTCCTCCAAGCAATTACAATAAGGTCAAGTGAGTATAAAACAAGTGACTATAAATAAAATACATCCTAAACATGCTTATGATCAATACAATTATATGCTAATCGACATAAAGTAAGAAAACATGTGAACAAGACTAGCATCCTATATAAATAACAATAAGTAAATCTAGCACCCTATAAATAAACAAGACTAGAGAATGTAGTAATGACTAGAAGTAAAGTAGTACATACATGCAGGAAAGTAAACTAAAAGTAGTAAACTGAAACTATACTGGCTACTTAAGCTAACTAGCTGAAAGAAAATATCAACTCTCTTAGCTTGATGGGCTAAGGCAGAAGGATAAAAGTAGATGCAAACCTAAAATTAGTACTGTCATATCAGAACAAATGACTCCTCAAGTCATAATAAATTCAATATATTCTCATTATTCAATAGCTAGTAAATGAAACGCTAGGTGGCTTCACCTACAAACTAATTTTCATTCTACTAGGTTGAATCAAAAATGTTATCTCTCTCTGACAAACTAGTAAGTGAAACACTAGGTGGCTTCACCAACAAACTAGTGTTTCCACTATTAGGCCGAACCAACTGAAGAGGCAGACTAATTAGGTCACAAAACAATAATGAAATGAAAATGATATTTATGCAGGTTCAAAGTTGACACAAGATACTCATCAAATATCCTATGTACATAATATATGTTCAAGGTATAAAGCTCAATTACAAGGTATGCGAAGCATCAAATTAAAGTGAGCAAAAAACATGATTAGGACACAGGTGATACCCATTATTGTCTACTTTATTCATTTTATCTACTCTAAGTTACATAAGTTTCAGAATTATCAATTCTTACACAGTCTATAACTTAGAATCACGTACCTATAAGTTGAAGATAATTAAGACTGGCCAAGTCCTAACTATATATAATCAAAAGATGACTACTTGATTTAAATAAATAAATCATCGACCTAATTTGATAATTTAAACCATCCCAAGCTATCTTGATTATCCAAATCAAGATGGAGTGATTAAGAATTAAACTCTAAATGATGGGGTATAATTACTCAATTCAAAGGTATATGTAAAGGTCTAAGGTTTAGAACCCAAATCTCACTGATTAAGTTAAGGCAAATCCTAATGATTAATCAACTCATTAGGATAGATCTCTATTCTTAGTTCTAAAGTCTAAAAATTAAATAATCATTAAATAAACTAAGAAAAATCTATAAACTAGTAAACTCAAGGTTTCACCTATTAAGTAACCCAACTTACTCAACAGATGAATTCTAACCTAAGATCTATTCCTAATCTTAGGAATTTATGCTCTTAATTACTAAGAGTATCTCTCATGACACACATCCTAACTAATGTTATAAGATCTATAGGAAGACCTAAGAAGAATTTTAGGAAGGAATGAACACTCACATTTTACTTAGAATTTTCTTTAAGAGTTTAAGATTGAAGTTTTAATAAAAATCTAATTAAGATTTAAATTTACTTAATTTCTATTATAAGTCACTTTATTTACTATTTATAGTGTTTAGAAAGTGATTTTAGAGTTTTAAGATGCTAAACCCTAATTTTGGGTAAAATGACCATTTTGCCCCTACTTAAGGGTTCCAAAAAATCAAATTTGATCTATGGTTTTAAATCTGAAATTTTCTATTGGAATAAGTTTCTTATTGTCTAATGTAAGATTAGACAGCAACTACACTAAATTTGGGTGATTAATAAGCCATATGAGGTCAAATTAGTAAATTTAACTCATAGGGGCAATTTAGTAATTTGTCTAAATGAAATCAAATTTTCTTTTAGTTTACTATTATTTACTGACTAAGCTTTCCATAGAATCTAAATTTGCTAAATTCTGATAAGTATTGACCAAGTTATGGCCAATACAAGATCTATGGCTTAATAGGTTAATTAAAGGATTCTTATTTAAGGTCAAAATTCCTAACTTTATCAATTAGCGTCAAAATTGAGTAAAATCAGTGGCTATGATTTACAAATAGCCCACTGATCATAATGACATATGGTAGGCTCAATTTGGACCTAATTTGGTTAAGTTATGTCCTAATTAAAGTTTAAGGTAATTAGTGAGTGATTAGCAAAATTAATCAGTCAAATACTAATCCAATCTTACAAATAGGTTCCAAATGACTCTATGAGTGCTCTGAAACTTAAATCACTCAATTTGGATTACTAAATTTGCTAATATTCACTAATCAAGTTTTGGAGTAATTAGAGGTGATTAGCAAATTAACTGTTGGATCCTAAATATTTTTATAGATTACTGTTATTTAGGTTTTTCTAATCTAAATTGATATTTGGATCATCCAATTTGGAGCTCAATTGACCAAGTTATGGTCAATTGAAGTTCTAGGTCTGATTAGGGTAATTAGGGTTAGGTCCTAAAAGTGATTAGTCAAATATTAATCCAAATAGCAAAGCTAATACTACTAAGATGATCCTTAGGGTTTTCTGAGTATTTTAAGACTTATATTCAATAGGTTTGGATTATTGAATACAAAGTTATGTGCAAATGAAATTTTGTAATATTATTTGGACTTAATTAATACTCCTAATATTACTTTGCTAAATACAGGTCCAAATATAAAATTGACAGCACCAAAATGTTTCTCTATTTTTGCTGATCAAAATGATATATTTATTTGCTATGTTTGGACTTATATTTTGCAAGATATTAGGATTTAAAGATTTGAATTTAATTAATTAATTAATTATGTTTTAATTAATTTAATTAATCTGTTATTATTATTATATATATATATATATATTCATATTATTTAAAACATTATATATATATATATATATTAAAACGGTTTTATTATTTAATCTGCAGGACACGTGGCGAGCTTTTATTGGCTGAACAGAAGACGGCGGACCCCACTGGTTCAAACGGTCAGCAGAACCAGGCCACGTGGCGCGCTGAGATTGGTTGGAATGCTGAGAGGTGGGCCCCGCCGAGTGATTCTGCCGGGCGAAATAAGACCCGTGGGTCCCACCATACTCGTTAAACGGAACACGTGTCACGCAGAGGGGGATCCCGGTTCGGCTCACTCGACCCGGACGGTTCCATCCCGAAGGCAGACCGGTCCAGGCTGGACCGGTCTTAGCGAATCGTCCCCGTCGGGGACGATAACCCTAAAATTATGGTGCTGAAATCGACGGGCATTCCGGCATCCCTCGAGGCCGACCCGCATGGTGTTGAACACGCCTGGACCAGACCTACCTACCGGTGGTGAAATCAAGACCTAAAGATATCTAGAACTCAAGCAAGACTCAACCCTAAGGAGGTCTATCGCATACGGCAAAAAGAAATGCAGACAGACGATCAATATTCAAAAAGTTGATTTTGTAATAACGCATAAATGAATTTGAAATTAAAATTTAATATGAAACAATCAAAATCTAGTTGAATTGAAGAGAATGAGGAGAAGGATAGTACCTAACGCCTCGACTGTAAGAGGATGCGTTCAATGAGAGGGAGGCTTCGGAACTCGTTGATCTACTCGACACTTTGCACAGAGGAAGACAGAACTTCATTTCAGTCAATACTGAGGAATAATAGAAGCTCAGAGCGGTGGCAGAGCCTCTGGCGGCCGCGATTTCAGACGCGTGTCCAGCAAGCTGGACGCGTGCCCTAACGGGCTCGAAGAGGACGACCCGTGGATCTCCTGGACCGGTTCGGGCTGGACCGGCGGTTCGGTCCAGTAGAGGGAGTAGACCACGTGATTCTAAAGGTGGGCCCCGCTTCATTTTTGAATTTTAACTTTTAGATATATGTATATATATATATATTATTAAATAATATTAAAGAAAAATTCTTAAACGATTTTTCTTTATCAAAATTAGTTAGCTAAATGTGTTTCAAAAAAAAAATTCCCATAAATCACCCTTAGTTAATTGAGGGGTGAGAAATGCAATGGCGCACTCGGATTTTTGTTTCGACGAGTATTTATTTATTTGAATTTTTTTCGGGTATTTAAATAATATTAAAATATTTGCCGAAAATCAACGACTTCCAAATGCATTCAAAACTTCACCCCTAGCTAATTTGGATGTTCTGAATGCAATGGCGAGGTCAGATTTTCAATCTGAGGACTAAATAAAAAATCAATTTCTAGGGTTTAGGATTTTCTAGAAATTACGATTTGATCCAATTGATTCATGATTTGACTTAGATCTTAGAGATGAGTTCTAAGAGACTTAGTTAGTGTATTAAATCCTTAATTAAGACTCAGATTAGTCTTAATTGATCTAAGTAACAACCTAGGTTGTTACAATAAAAGGTAAGTAAAGTGCATACATAAATCTATTAAATACAAAGAAAGTCCTAAGTAATATGATCAAACTAAATATGTCAATTTATATTATAAAGTAAAAGTACTATACTGAAAGTAAATCTAGCATCCTAACATACTTTTAAATAAAGTAAAATGACTGAAATAAAATAATATTACAGGAAATTCTGTAATACTGAAGAACTGCAAAAAATGAAAATATAACAGAAATAGAACTGAACTATAATGTAAAAGTGAGTTAGAACTATAAAGAACTGTAAAGACAACTGAAAAGCCAATTGTAAAGAGACTGAAAATGACTGAAAAGTTAAAGTAAAGTAAATTAAAGTTAAATGCAAAGTAAAGTAAATGTAATGTAATGTGTGAGATACTTCTACTTAGTACTGCCACAAAGTAAAGTCCATCTGCTCATCTAGGAGAAACATCCTAGATTAAAGTATGTTGTGCTAGGAAAGTATCCTAGTCACAAGGTAACATCCATCTAATCATCCGGGAAAGTGTCTTAGGCAAAAGTAAAGTAATCATCCAGGAAAGTGTCCTGGGCAAAAGCTATCCTAAGGTAAAGTTATACTAAATGGCAGATTAAGTAAAACATAACCCACAAGTTAAATTAAAGTTTGTTTTATTTAAGTTTTTCTCTTTAAGTTATGAAAATGCTATAAAATTGTAATTTAAAGTATAACATAAAATATTCATCAAGTATTTCTATTATGTAAAAATATGTCCAACAGTGTATAAAGGCTCAAAAACAAAGAAAGCATAGCATTTCAAATTCAAAGAAATAATTAGCACTACACAAATTCTATGATATCACTTGTTTTCTAATTTAATTGTTCTAACTACTCTAAGTTACATAAGATTCAGAATCATAAATTCCTACACTGTCTGTAACTTAGAATCACGAACTTATAAGTTGAACATAATTAGGATTAGCTACGTCATAATTATAACTGAATCAATGTCGCCTATAAAGTTAAATAAGTAAATTAATCATCATAATTTATTATTTTATAAATCCCAAACCAAACCTTGATTAGCTAAATCAAGATTGAAAGGATTAAGAATTAAACTCTAAAGAATGAAGTTCAATTACTTAATCACAAGATCATCTTAAGGACTAAGGTTTTAATCACATCTTACTGATTAAGTATTAAGGCAAATCCTATTGAATTAAGTCAAATTCAATAGAATAGATCTCTAAACTTAATTCTAAGATTAAAAGATCAAATAGTCATTTAATAAACTATGAAAAATCTAATAAACTAGTAAAATCAAGGTTTCACCTTAACGAATAACCCACTTTACTCATTAGATGAATTCTAACATAAGATCTATTCCTAATCTTAGGAATTAAAATTCTTAAATCTAAGAGTATCACTCGGACATACATCCTAACTAAAGTTATAAGACCTATGGATAAGCTAAGAAGTTCAAAGGAAAGGAAAGATCTTTCATATGTCACTTAGTTTTACTTAAGACTAAACTTAGGATTTTTGTCAAATTTTTAATTTGAGACTTTAGAATTATCTAAATTAGAGTCTAAATCACTTTAATTACTATATATTATGATTTAGGGATAAATTTAGGACTTAGAATCATTAAATCCTAAATTTGGACAAAATGATCATTTTGCCCCTATTTAAGGGTCTAAATTTCATTTTTATTGAATTAGGGCTTAAATTCTAGATTTTAAGAAAGTATAATGATTACTTACTATCTAATATAAGTTTAGACACTAAGTTCATTAATTTTGGTTAAGTATTAAGCCTTATAGGGTCAAATTAAGGAATTTGACCTATAAGGGTATATTGGTAATTTTACCCTAATGACATATAATTTTTTTCTATTAGTTTACTGTAAGTTATGCCCTAAGGTTTCCATAGAACCTAAAATCATCAAAATCTGATATGTATTGGCTAAGTTATGGTGAATACATGTTATATGATTAAAATGGTAATTAAGGGTTCTTAATTAAGATCAATTTTCTAACTTCTCTAATTCATGTCCAAATTGAATAAAATCAGTGGCTATGATTCATAAATGTCTCACTGATTACATTGACTAGTGGTATGCTCAATTTGGACGGTAATTGGCTAAGTTATGGCCTAATTAGAGTTTAGAGTGATTAGTGAGTGATTAGTGAAATTAATCACCAAATCACTAATCCAACTATACCATTAGGTTCTAATGTACTTAAGGAGTCCTCTGAAACTTAAATTGTGTAATTTGGATCATTATTTTTATTAATATTTACTAATCAAGTTTTTAAAGTAATTAGGGTTGATTAGTAAATCTAACCGTTAAATCCTAAATATTTTTATATATTATTGTAAATTAGGTTTTTCAGATCTAAATGGATATTTGGATTACTTAATTTGGAGCTCAATTGACCAATTTATGGTCAATTGAAGTTCTAGGGTTAATTGACCTAATTAGGGTTAGGTCTTAAATGTGATTAGTCTAAATCTAATCCAAACAATAAAGTGAATACTTCTAAATTAATCCTAAGGGTTTTCTGAGTATTTTGAGACCCATATTGGATATATTTGGAATAATGGTTTAGAAGTTATGATCAATTGATTATTTGTGACATATTTTGATTTAATTAATACCCATAAATGTCACTATATAAAATATAAGCCCAATCAGAAATTTAATAATCTCAAATTATTCCTTAAATTTTTTTGATTAATTTAATATATTTATTTGCATTATTTGGAGGTGTATTTTATGAGATATGGAGATCTAAGGTTTTGATAATTAATTGAATTAATTATTTTAATTATTAATGTTTTAATGTTGAATATTTCAGTTTTAATTCTAATCCCATATTAATTATAGATGTCTAATATAATCAATATATTAATTTATGCTATTAATTTATTGGATCATATTTTCCGTTTATGAATTTATACATATGTACTTATATATATATATATATATATATATATATATATATATATATATATATATATATATATATATAAAAGTATATACATATGTGTATATACATATTATTTTAGTATGCAGGTGGGCCCATTGGTTCTGACGGGCGGCAGCGGGAGGCCACATGTCGCGCCAAGATTGGCCAATAGGACGCAGGTGGGGACCACCGCATCATTTTCTGTGGCCGGCTGAAATGACGCTCGCGGGGCCCACGAACACTCGTCCAAACAACAGGCACCCGCATGTCGTGCGGGACCCACACGTCTTAATCGCGCGTCAACTGCGGGTCGGGCCCGATCAACCTTCCCGGCCCGATACTCCTTCTTCTCCGAGCTTGGCGTCCGTGACCGCAGGCTAGGGCACGACTTTTCAGGGTCTTCCCGGCATCTTGGTGACTCGACCCACACGACGTTGGATAGATATTGGCGAGACCTTCTAGTAGGTGGTCGAATCAAGTCTTATAACGATCTGAGTCGATCACAATTTCTAACCCTAGTCGACCCTATCCCGGCTAATCAAAATTTTAACAGTAATAACTGTGGATTAATCGATGATTTAGATCAATCCACATCTTCTAAGCTTAATCGAAACCGTGCAATCATTCATCCATTTGCTGAAATAAAGTTTCGAATTTATGCGATTGAAGAGGTCAAAGAAAATAGGAAGGATCGAAGAGGTACCTATTCGACAGTCGAAAAACGATAACTCGATCACAGGCACTTTAGTTCTCTGCTGAGCTCTGAATCTGGTAAACCATGCATCGTGGAGCCAATTAGGGTACTTAAAGTGGCTTAGAGCGGTGGGATTCTAGCGGCACTAGGCACCTGGCAAGCAGAGCTCGCTGTGCGAACGGCCGATCGCCACACGCCCTGCGTGTGGCGTGGTTTGGCAGGGACGAAGCGAATGCCGTCCGATCTAAAGATCAGACGGTCGAGATTATCCGTTAGTATTAAATTAATTTGGCGGACGGCGTTAATCAAAGATGGACGGTGCCGTTAATAGTTAATAAATAATATTATTATTTAAATTATTTTGAACAATTTAATTAATTAAATCTAACTCATTAAATGTTCTGCAAAAATTTCCAATAAATGATCCCTAACTAATTGAGGGGTGAGGAACGCAATGGTGCGATCAGATTTTTGATACGATGAGTATTTATTTATTTGATTTTTCAGGATATTTAAATATTATTAAAATATTTGATGAAAATCAAACGACTTCCAAATGCCTCCAAAACTTCACCCCTAGCTAATTTAGAGGTGGTGAACGTAATGACAAAGTCAGATTTTTTATTTGAGGTTAAAATAAAAAGTCAATTTCTAAAATTTCTGGATTTTCTAGAAATCAAGATTTTATATATTTGACTTCATGTTTGATCTAGATTTTTAAGGTGAGTCATAAATGACATGGTTAACATACTGGAACTACAATTAAGATTTAAATTAGTCTTAAGTAACTTAAGTAACAACCTGAGTTGTTACAGTATTGAATGGGTATTCATTCTTTAGTTTGATTGAAATACAAATTACCAACGGCACAATGCCTCCTAGTGAAGACCGCTTCAATATGTGTGGCTCAAACAAACTAAGTAATGAGATTCACCTTCTTTAAGACACTAAGTATGGTGGTGAGTAAGTGATGAGAATCACTTTTCTTACAAACATACTAAATATGTGTATACGACCATCCCATCTAGTGATCTTTAATTAAATCTGTAACTTTAAATAATTATCATTCTAGAAGTTAGGAGATAGAATCCTTTTAGTAGGATTCTGCACAGTGGAGACTTAGAAGTCATTATCTGCATTTCAAATTTCATGGATTTCTGGATTTTACTCATTATAATAGAAGCATGGGCATAAGCATGTGCATAAATTTAAAGCATCATTTCAGCAGTGATATATGAGTATCAGTGATAAAGTATGGGTTACGAAATATTGCATACACAGACTAGAGAATTACAGGGTGCATCTGCATCACCGTACTATCTTCCCAACTGGGTGTATGTATACATTGGACCGTACTACTCATAGCCTTTTAGTGATGATTCTGTGACATATCTGTGGCATACCATACTATGGCATACTTGAGTGCATTATTCCAGAGACAAATAGCACCGCATTTGACTTTCCTTTCACATAGCTTTCTGAGCATTTGATAGTTTCATTTACTTTCAGCATGTAGTTTTGATGCAATTTTATTTTGCTTAGTCTTTACAGTTTCAGTTACTTAGTGTTTCCCTCATCTTTTCTTCAGTTCTCTTTACTTTATGTTTACTACATTTATTTTAGTACTGCATAGTTAGTTGCGATGTGTTAAACCTCTTGTCTAACACGGAGTACTTTTGGGATCCAGTAATTTGCTAGATCCTGAGCAGCTTGTGGAGACAGGATAGGAGGACTCGTAAGAGATCTAGGAGGAGTATGTGGAACCCTAGAGGATCTGTCTGCTTCCTTTTTACTTTTTTCCTTATTCCAGTAGACTTACTTTTCATATGTTAAATCAGTTTGTAATAACTCTGGATATACTTTTCTTTTCTTATCTGAGACGAATGTTTACATACTGCTCTGTGATGAATATATTCTGGATGATATGCTTTTAGCTTCTGCACTCTGTTATACTACTATACTTAGTATTGTGATGAGATCAGTATACTGGAAATACTGATATAATTAATAACGTATATTGGATCCTTACTCATTTCTTTAAAATCCAATATACGTATTAGCTTAATACCTAAGATAAGTATTCTACTCTTATCTTAAGTATTAGCTTTCGATCCTACTCTTAGGTTCGAGTCAGCGGCCTTCAGTATGGCTCAGTCTTTCAAATTAGCTTATTCGGGAAGATGGGTTCTGCTTGTATACCCGTCCTCCCGAGTAGCGCACCGCTCCGCCGCTGAATATGTATATATTACTTATCCTTTTGCGCATGACGATGGGGCGGGGCGCTACACTATAGGTTTCAGATGAGAAGAGGGATTTTTATTGATGAGCATTTGAATGAATTTACAAAGCTGTTAGTAGATTTGTTGAATCTGGATGAGATCGTGGAGGATGAAGATAATGCATTATTATTGTTGAACTAATTGCCAGACGAGTATGAGCACTTCACCATGATGTTGATCCATGGGAAGGAAGTTCTAAATATTGAGGAGGTGACTACAGCCCTTGTGAATTACGAGTTTAGAAGAAGGGATAATGTGTAACGACCCAAGTCGTTACTAGGATAATTAGGACTAAATCCAACTCAAAAAATTAGAATCCCGAGTGACTTCAAAATTAGAGAAAACTAAAAATACCCTTGGATAGAATATACTTTTGTAATCATAATACTTAAGTTTGGGAGTAATCTAGATAATAAATACTCCTGAATTAATTTTTGAATTATTTAAATTCAGTAAATTGGAAAAATTAAATACAAGTCCAAATTTAGCAATTTTAGTGTCATTGGATTAAGAATATTATAAAAATGCTACAGAAAAAGTTTAGTCGAATTTATAGCTCCGGATTGACCAGAATTAATTTTTAAAGTTTTTATCTTCAAAAATTAATAAAAAATAAAATATTACTCCAAAATAAAAAGTTTCTGTGCGAGTGTGTTTTTCTCATCAAGATACACCTCCATATTAAGTTTTGTTATTTTTTGAAAAAGAAATGGAAGAGAGAGAAAGTAGAGAGAGAAATAAAAGAGAGAAAGAGGAGAGAGAAAGAGGAGATAAGAAGGATGAAGTAAATATCAAATTGAACACTCCAAAATCATGACAAATTTTCTCGCATCCATCTCATCCAAATAATGGATGAGAGAGAAAATAATTATTTAATTAAAAAAAAAAAGTTTATAAATACACCCCACCCCTCCTTCATTCCCCATTCCTCCTCTCCTCTCACATTCTCTTCCCCACCCCTCTCTTCCCCCAACCTCTCTTCTCCTCCCATCTCCCCCACTTCTTCCTCATCCACCACCGGTTTCCCCCGTTAATCTCCAGTAAAGCCTCATTAACGTCAATATAGGGTAAGAAATATGTAAGAAATGAATTTTTTCTACTCTTTTTATTTCTTCTTCTTTTATAATAATAATAATAATATTATTATTAATGTTAATATTACTACTATTATTCTTTTATTTCTGTCATTTTTTTTTTCTTTTCTACATATATATATATATATATATATATATTTTCTAATTTCTGCAACTTTCATTTTTGTTATTTTTTTTCTTTCTATATATGTATATATTTCCTAATTTCTGTAACTTTCATTTCTGTCATTTTCTTTCTTTCTATATATGTATATATTTCCTAATTTCTGCAACTTTCATTTCTGTCATTTTCTTTTTTTCTATATATATATATATATTTCCTAATTTCTGTCATTTTCTTTCTTTCTATATATGTATATATTTCTTAATTTCTGCAACTTTTATTTCTGTCATTTTCTTTATATATATATATTAATATTTATATTGATTAGTTATCTTCATATATCGAAATAATAAGTTTTATTATTATAAGTAATATATATATATATATTACTTATAATAATAAAACTTATTATTTCAATATATGAAGATAACTAATCAATATAAATATTAATATTGATATATTAAGATAAAATAAAGAATATTATTCTTTTTCATTAATTATTTCATTTACAACATTTGCATCATTATTAAGATTTGACTCACTTTGATATATTTATATGAGATTTTGTGCTCTTAACTTGAAATAAATAATCAGAAATCAGTATCATGGGTTCATTCAGGTTGATCTCAGGTCTGTACAGATAATACGTTCGGCCAGGACAGGCTGATATCTGGAGAAATAAGGAGACTGCACATAGCCTTTGAGGGGGAATGTGTAGTTAGTCAGGAATCCGTATCTCAGATAGTTAGATAGACAAATATAACTCCTCGATTATTCTATAACTTTGTCCAATAGAATAAATATTATATATTATTATATTTTCTTTAAGAATGAGCACATATCTTAAATATATATATATATATATATATATATATATATATATTGTATTAGTAATTATAAGCATATCATACTTAAATATCACATTTTATTTTCTCATGCAGAATCATGACGCTTAAATGCAAATTTTGATATCCTACAAATCTTACTTAGACTTTTGTGTCTGATTAAATCTTTTCTTTTCTTTTCTTTTCTTTCTTTCTTTTTCTTTTTTTTGGTTTGCCCTGTCATATACATATATATTTATATATATATATATATGGCAGTTCAGGATCATTCTCTGGATCAAGCCTTTGAGGAGGAGCTGATACATGAGGGAGCAACTTAGATGCTGATTTTCTTAAAGTTTTAAATTATTTTTGCTTAGTGTGTAATAAATTTTGTAAAAACAATTATTATCTTTGTAATGAATATATTTTCTTTATTATTCTGGTATTTCTGAATGTTACAATGAATGTGGAAGTGTGTGTATATTTTATACGCCTCTAAATATACTATTATACTAAACCCCGATATGATCTTGCGAAGTAAGCACCTGATGCTGGATTAGCTATGCTGACCCAGCGGCGGGTCCCTACAGTTGGTATCAGAGCAGGATTGGGAGAAAATTAGTATAAAAGTGTATAAGACATTATTCATGCAATTGGAATTCTAAAATAATTAAAAGAAAAATATATAAAGTGTGAATTTTCAAAGTTATCAAAAGGACAATAAAAGAATAGATATATGACTTAAGTAAGATAATATACTTTTAATTATTATTTTATTTTATTTTTTTAGCTAATAAGAATACTTTTGTTTTCATCTAATATTTGATAATTATACTTATGTAAATCTAGTCCAATAGAAGAATAATAATAAAAATCTTATTTTTCAGATGGATCCTGAAGATTCTCCTTTGATTGTCGGAACACACTTAAAAGATCCGATATCTGCCAATACTTACGTGGATCGTGTCGACAAATTGTTTGATATTGTGAATGCTCTATTGTGTTGATACACAAAATCAAACATTTTTAAAGCTTCAAACACAACAAACATCATATATAAATAGTTCTACTTCTATACTATCAGCTACCCATTTCTCAAATATTGAGATAGATGGACTATTTTAAGCCATCTTAAGACTCCAACCACCGGTATTCAATGGAAGTGCTAACCCAATGGATGCTGAAGATTGGGTTAAGAAGATAGGAAAAATACTAACTAGTATGAAATGCCCACCTACAGATATAATTAGATTAACTATCTTTAAGTTAGAAGGAGAAGCGGAACACTGGTGGGAAACCACAGCAAGCTTACAGTTCGTAGGCATAGATACTGAGAATATCAAATGGGAAGAATTTATCAAAGCCTTCAGAGCCAAATACATCCCTCCTTCTGCTCGAGCCATCATGGAGGATATGTTCATGAAGTTATGTCAAAACACATGTAGTGTCGCTGAATATGAAATTGAATTTGAAAGACTATCCCGTAATGCATCACTACTAGTGAGTACTGAGTCTGCCCGATGCTGTCGATTTTTAAAAGGATTAAAACCTTCTATCAAGAAAATGCTTATGGCTCTTCGAATCTCTAAATTCTCAGACATACTTGAAAGTGCAAAAATATTAGAACATGAGGAACAAGAAGAAGTTGAAGAGCAAAGAAAGAGACCCCCATCTACACATGTACAACAAATTGAATACAAAAGGCCAAGATGTGGCGACCGGGGATCGAAGTTCGAGAGTCTTTAAGGAACAATTCATCTCAAATGAAAAAAATATAGACATTTTTATAATTCAAAAAGGACATAATAAAATAAATAAAATTTAAAGTCCTTTTATACATAGAGCCAAAACATATATGAAAATTTACAATAGTTTGAATTATACAAAATATAAATTAGAATAGAGCAGAAGAAGAAATCCAATGGGAGGAATTTGTGAAAGTATTTCTAGGCAAATATGTGCCTCAGTCTGCCAGACAGACAATGAGAAAAGAACTACTAAATTTGAAATAAGGAAGTCACACAATAACTGAATATGAAGAGGAATTCACTCGTCTAGCCAGCTTTGCCCCAGAAATGGTTACTACTGAAGAAGTCAGATGCCATCTATTCCTTAATGGATTAAAAAACAACTTTCAACATATCCTAATACCTCTTCAGATTTTAAACTTTGCTCAACTAGTAGAAAAAGCCAAGCTTATGGAAGCTCAAGAAGAGCAGTACTCCTCCAGAATGAAAAGACCAGCATTCTCCCCCCATTTTAAATCCAAGAGACAGCAATTCTCCAGACCTCAAGGAAAAGTGTATAATATTCAAGGTAACTCAAGTAGACCTTCTCCAAGAACACCAAACACATGCAGGTTTTGTGGAAAAATTCATAGTTCAGATAAATGCTTCACCGGTGAAGGTCAATGCCACCGGTGTGGAAGGACGAACCATTCCATAAAGTTCTGCCGTGCCACCTATACAGTCAATGGGTATCAAATCCCAAATCAAGGAAAATCAGTTATAAAGAATCAAGGAAGACCACCAGTAAATCAACAAAGCAATATTGCATCTTCCAGTAATCCAAGAAACAATCAAGCTCAAGCTAGAATATTCAACTTATCTCAAGAAAAGGCAAAAGAAGAACCTGATATGGTCACAGGTACCATTTTATTATTTCAGTACCCATGTTCAGTTCTTTTTGATTCTGGAGCTACGCATTCTTTTATTGCGTCAAAAATAGTTCAACAATATTCATTATCAGTAGAACAACTTTCATCAGCCCTTAAAGTTAATCTACCATCAGGAGAGTTCTTAGAAACAAACATCTCCTGTAATTGCAATATTAATATAAATGGAAATTTTTGGGAAGCTAAACTCACTGTCATCCCTATAACTAGTTTTGATATCATTCTTGGGATGGATTGGATGAGTCAGAATAAGGCATTAATTGATTGTGCAAAGAAAAGAGTATATATTTATAATGGAAATAAAAAAGTAACTTTTATTGGTCAAAGAAGTGCAATTATTAGTCTTTTCCCAGCAAACAAAATTGAGAAATTTATTAGAAAGAAGTATCCTTTATTCCTAACTCTACTCTCAAGTTCTGAGGTTAAAACAACAACCTTAGAAGAGACTCCTGTAGTAAGAGAATATGCAGATGTATTTCCTGATGAACTTCCAGGTTTGCCACCTCAAAAAGAAGTGGAGTTTAGTATTGATTTAAGTCAAGGAACGAATCCTTTATCTAAGGCTTCATACAGAATGGCACCCAAAGAATTAGAAGAACTTAAGAGTCAACTTCAAGAGATGACTGAAAAGGGATTTATAAGACCAAGTAATTCTCCTTGGGGAGCCCCAGTTTTATTTGTTAAAAAGAAAGATGGAAGTATGAGATTATGTATCGATTACCAGGAATTGAATAAGATTACTATTAAAAACAAATACCCATTACCAAGAATAGATGATTTATTTGATCAATTAGTTGGTGCTTCCATATTTTCTAAGATTGATCTGAGATCTGGTTATCACCAACTTCGTATAAAAGACGAAGATATTCCTAAATCTGCATTCAGAACAAGATATGGGCATTATGAATTTTTAGTAATGTCATTTGGGTTAACAAATGCCCCATCTTATTTTATGGATCTAATGCAGCGAATAATGAAACCCTATCTAGATTCTTTTATTATCGTCTTTATTGATGATATATTAATCTATTCTAAGAATGCTAAGGAACATGAAGAGCATCTTAGAATCACCTTGAACTTATTAAGACAACATCAACTGTATGCCAAGTTCTCAAAATGTGAATTTTGGCTTCACTCAGTCGCCTTCTTAGGCCATATAATTAGCAAGGAAGGAATATCAGTTGATCCCAGCAAGATAAGTGCAATTCAAGATTGGCCCCAACCTACTTCAGTAACAGAAATAAGAAGCTTCTTGGGTTTAGCTGGGTACTATCGCAAGTTTGTTAAGAACTTCTCTCAAATTGCAGTCCCTCTTACTCGTCTTACTCAAAAAGATGTACCTTATGTTTGGGATTCATCTTGTGAATCAGCGTTTAAGAAGTTAAAAGAATGTCTAACCTCAGCTCCTATTTTAGTTCTACCAGTTGAAGGAAAAGAATATCAGATTTATTGTGATGCTTCTGGAATTGGATTAGGATGTGTTCTTATGCAAGAAGGAAAAGTGATAGCTTTTGCATCTAGACAACTCAAAATTCATGAGAAGAATTATCCAGTTCATGACCTGGAGTTAGCTGCAATAGTCTTTGCATTAAAAATCTGGAGACACTATTTGTATGGAGTAAAATGTGAAGTCTTCACAGATCATCAAAGTCTGAAGTATATTTTTACTCAGAAAGAGATCAATTTAAGATAGTGAAGATGGTTAGAATTAATTAAAGATTATGATTTATCAATTCAATATCATCCTGGCAAGGCAAATGTAGTAGCAGACGCACTAAGTCGAAAGGCAGTTTCACATTTACATGTTTTGACTTCTAATCCTATATTACTCAAAGAAATAAAAGATCTTCAATTAGAAGTCATATTGCCAGCAAATGCTAAGCTATTTTAGATGACTATAGAATGTTCATTAATGGATGAGATTAAAGAAGCTCAACACCTGGATGAAGAATATAACTCCTTATCTGCATCCATTCAATCAGGAAAGCAATTAGAATTGAATTTAGATTCAAATAAGAATATTTGGTGTGGACCTAGAATATGGATACCAAATAAAGACGAGCTAAGAACTAAAGTATTAAAAAAAGCTCACCAGTCTAGATACTCAATTCATCCTGGAAATAATAAGATGTATCAAGACTTGAAATCTCACTTTTGGTGGCCAGGAATGAAAAGAAGTATAGCTGAGTTCATATCAAAGTGTGAAGCCTGTAACCTGGTAAAAGCAGAACATCAGAAACCAGGAGGATTACTTCAACCTCTAGCTATACCTCAATGGAAATGGGAAGATATTTCTATGGATTTTATAATTGGATTTCCTCGTTCAAAATCTAATAATGATTCTATTTGGGTAATTGTGGATAGGCTTACAAAATCAACACACTTTTACCCATCAAGCAAACAGATTTAGTAGACAAATTGGCAAAAATTTATCTAAAAGAGATAGTAAGGTTGCATGGTATTCCAAAAACCATTGTTTCTGATAGAGATAGTAGATTCACTTCAAAGTTCTGGAAAGCAGTTCATCAAGATCTTGGTTCACAGCTCTGTATGAGTACAGCTTTTTCATCCACAGACTGATGGACAAACTGAAAGAGTAAATCAAACTCTAGAAGATCTTCTTCGCCTTTGTGTCTTAGATTTTGGAGGAAGTTGGGATGATCACCTTTCATTAATTGAATTTTCTTATAATAATAGTTTTCAAGCAAGTATTGGAATGGCTCCTTATGAAGCCCTTTATGGAAGGAAGTGTATCACTCCCTTATCCTGGAATAGTGTTGGAGAAAACAGGATATTAAAATCAGATTTAATTCTTCAGGCAACAGAAAAGATAAAGATAATTCAACATCGAATGAAAGCAGCTCAAGACAGGCAGAAGCAATATTTTGATGCTCATCATCGTCATATTGAATTTTCTGATGGAGACTTTGTATATTTGAAAGTGAACCCATTCAGAGGAGTTTCCAGATTTGGAATTTCTGGGAAGTTAAGTCCAAGATTTATTGGACCTTTTGAAGTTTTAAAAAGAGTAGGCCAGGTGGCATATCAAATCAAACTACCACCAGATCTGAGTCTAATGCACAATGTGTTTCATATCTCTTCACTAAGAAAGTGCTTATCTGAACCTTCATTAAGAGTGGAAGTAGAAGATATCAATTTGCAACCAAATCTAAGTTATGTGATCGAACCAGAAGAAATTCTAGATCAAGATGAAAGGAAGTTAAGAAGTAAAACTATTCCCATGATAAAGATCAAATGGAAGAACTGTCGTAAAGAAGAAGCTACATGGGAAGAAGAATCAAGTATGAAGAAAGCATATCCTCACTTATTTCACTAGTAAGTGACTATAGATCTTGTAAATATCTTTAAATTTTAAATTGATGTCGGGGCGACATCTCTTTTAAGTTGGAGAGAATATAAAATACCAAAATTTTATTTCAAATTGTTTATTAATATTTAAATAATTTAGAACTCAAAATTGAAAACGGAGTCTACCATTGGACTCAGTAACTCCAAATTAACTTAAGAGTGTTATTCTGAAAATTTTTGGAAATTATTAATTTTCCCGAATTTTCTGCTAAATTTCGATCGCTCATAAATTTTCGTTAAAATTTGAATTCCGATTTAAATCAAATAAAAATATAATAAAAATATCCTCTTATAACACCTATTGAAAGAATCGTACTGCAAAAATTTAAGCGCATATGGGATCCTGATTTGTCCTGAATAAATTCATGAAGTGTAAACTTCAAAGGCTAATAATAAGAAAAATATAAATTGGAATTTTAAAATTTTTGAATATCCAAGTCAAGCATCATATGAGAATGCTATGTTTCAAGTTTCGTTAATTTTCAAGTTTCCAATTTATCAAAATTAATTTTTCCAAGTTTTTCACTTAAAAATCAATATAAAATAAAATACTTGTTCAAATTCAATAATTTTTGGATGCGGGTGTTCGTCTCGTCGAGACGGTCGTTTCGATACTAAGTTTGTAATTTTTGGAGCTCAAATGACTCCAGATCTTGGCTCAGAAATTCCAGCCATTTGTTTTAATCAAACGGCTAATATAAAATCCTAAGTTTACTTATAAACCTAACCTAAATTCTTTCTCATCTAAATCCTAATGCCCTCAGCCGAAACTTCCTATCTTACGCAAGCCGACTCCTTCACGCACGCTCGACCGATCGCCTTCTTCCCTACGCAAGCCTCACGCGATCTCCTTCCATACGCACTCCAGCTGTCCTCGCCGAGAAGATAAGCTTCAACTTCATCCTATCCTTCTATTCGTTTCGAAGAGAGCATTATAAGAAGGAAAGGTGCGTGCGAGGGAAGACAACAGCGAACCCTAGCCGATCCTTCTTCCGATTCTCCTCATCTAGCCGAGCATCTCCTCAAGCCGAGCGCCTCCCTCCAAGCCAAGCGTCTCCATTTCGCAAACCCTAGCCTTGTTTGGTGCGACCTCTAGCAGCAAGGTATTTCCACCGATTTAATCCTTCCATTTCATTATTCCTCCTACTTAATGAAGATTTTCTGGAATTTTCTTACTTGTTCTTTATCGTTGTCTATATAGATAATTCTATTTGACATGTGAGATGATATGGATTCTGAGATCTTACATCCATAAACTAGATTAAATCTGTAAAGTTATATATGAGTTCAGAGAAAATGCTATAATAAAACCCCAATCTATAGTGAGAATGCCATCTATATTGAATAAATTTATGCTTGATTTTTGTTTAGATTTTCTTATATTGAAATCCCTGGACTGTAATTTTAGTTTGATGAATATCATAGCAGTTATATGTTTAAGAGTATTTTTGAACGTTTTAGTATGAGATTAGTTTCTTGTTTTTAGGTTACAGGGCAGTCATCTGATTTATGTTTATTAAGTATTCAGCGTTTCTATAGTAAGGAGGTCTAATTAGTGGTACCACTGCTCTAGAGATTTTGTTGATAAAAGGATTGCATTAAGTAAACTCTCTTGACTTTATTTTTTTTTGAATTTAAATTCTTAACTTTTGTTCAAAATTGATTGTTTGAGCATTCATGATTTATTTGTTGTTTTGCATCAAAAAGCTATTTTAGTGTGATTCTAATTATGGAACCATAGGTGTAACAGTTCGATCATGAGCTTTAAGGGCATTTACTTGTCTAATTTGTGTTCATTGGGTGTTCTCTTGTATTACAATGAAACATTTTGAACTATGATATGCCATGGATAGTTTTGTTTGATTAAGGTTGAAGCAGTTCTCATAAAAAATTGTTATGCGGGATATTTGGGGAATTTTTCCTAGCATACATATTTGGGGAATTTTTGCCTCTTGTAGCCTTAGCATTTCATTGATAATATTATGCGGCATTTTCTTGTTCTACGGCTACATTAGGTACTTAGTGTGTTTCTTAATACTGTGATTCTTGAAGAGGTTATTATATATATATATATATATATATATATATATATATATATATATATTTTAATTACTTAGTGTTAGGAATTATCTAGCTTTTCATAGATGTTTGCTAAGTGAATTTATAAATATCTTTTGGTTTAATCGATCCCTTCAAGAGTTTGATTTATAAATTGGGATGTCGTTAACTGTCCTTCATCTTCTATTTTTGTTGCTGTATATTCTTTATAATCTATATAACTTAGGCAAATTGATTAGGATTGGAGCCAACAGATCTTTATCTAAAAGGATTCCTTTAACTCAGTAATAAAATCTGTCTTAAATCTATTTAACATCTGCATGAATATTTCTTAAATACCCCATATTAGAATCATTGTTTTGCTGTTATAAGGATAGATTATTGCATAGTATAACAAACGAATTCAGCCAAATTCAATTGTTTGAAATTTAGATGTTTGATATAGGATATTAAACTGCTTAGTTTAATTGAATGTAATTAAAATTTTTGTAGAATTGGAAATGAGCAATCCTGTAAAAAGGGTTGAACTCTATTTTAGAACTGGAATTAAACTCTATTTAGAACTGGAAATGAGCAGTCTTGTAAAAAAGACTGAACTCTATATTTAGAATTGGAGAATGTTTGTATAAAATTTGGAAAATTTGAACAAAAACAAATGAGATTCTGCTGAAATTTTTAAGAATTTTAGGACTTAGAAAATTTTAGGAAATATAGATGTTTACACATATTTCTAAAAATTTCATATAAAATGTCACTTAAAAATATTAAACATAAAAAGTAATTACTTCAATGAATTCAAATAAAATGTCATAAAAACCTATTATGAAGAATCAAATTAATGACTTAAACTACTTATTGGCAGATCAAACAAATTGAATTGATTGATTTTGAGACAAAACAAGTCAGGTACGCAAATTTACTTATAAGTTTCATTTCAGTATTCTTATATTTGAGCCATTTTCCATTTGAATATTATTTACACTGCTTACCGCTTTATAATCTGCAAAAAGAATGATATTGAATAGCATGTAACAAAAAGTTGAAACAATGAATATATTATTGTGGTGTTTGTCTTTGGAGGGAGAAGCGCAACACTGAGAATCTGTACAGATTGGGCCAGCTAGCAGCCCCTGGGAGTTATATGGAGGGATTTAGCCTCTTGTAGGAAGTAGGCAATCCAGAGGAAAGACACACCAAGAATTATTATTTAAGTAAGCTACCGACGGGTGGCGAGATAAGCTTCCTACAGGTTATGCCTATGGGTTTACCCATTTGGGCTCAGGAGTCTTCAGGACTCGCCTTATTGTTACAAGTGCTCTCAATAAAATTTATTTCATATATGTTGAATTTCACAGCTATTTTGCAGGGCAGAAATTGCTTACTTTACTTGCAGTTTTATTTTCAGTCATTTTCATATATGATTTATACCTATTATAGGATGCTAGATTTATTCTTATAAGAACAATTTGTGTACTCCTACCTGACTGGTAATCTGAATTTTTCAGGTTTTGATAATTAAAAAGAACTCAGAAGATCTGCCAAATCAAAATAAGAAGAATAAAAGAAGCAAAAGAATGTAGAAATTTCTAATTCATATTTTGTATAATTCAAACTATTGTAAATTTTCATATATGTTTTGGCTCTATGTATAAAAGGACTTTAAATTTTATTTATTTTATTATGTCCTTTTTGAATTATAAAAATGTCTATATTTTTTTCATTTGAGATGAATTGTTCCTTAAAGACTCTCGAACTTCGATCCCCGGTCGCCACACAAGACCACCTCAAGCTAGAGTTTATCAAATAGCTCAGCAAACACCTACTGGGAAATGCAACCGACCGCATCCTTATGGTAATTATTATCACAGGAGCAGAATATGTTATACGTGTGGATGACCAGGTCATAACTTTTGGCAATGTCAAGCAACCCGTACAGTGGATAATCAGTGGATCACTCATCCTTTTAAGATACAACAACAAGTATTCATACCACATGGAAGGCAAGAACTCATACCAGCAGCCAGACCAGCTCATATATTTGCAACTACTCCAATATAAAGGAGAGGTCCATCTGTTGCTCCTAAAGCACCAGCTACTAATCAAAGGGGAAAAACAATTGCTCTCCAGCATGCTGCTCATGCGAGGATCTATACCCTCACCCCAGTTTTAGCCCCAGAAGATAATGAAGTGGTATCAGGTACCACATTCTTTTCTTTTATAAA
This sequence comes from Gastrodia elata, assembly GCA_016760335.1. Taxonomy (NCBI): domain Eukaryota; kingdom Viridiplantae; phylum Streptophyta; class Magnoliopsida; order Asparagales; family Orchidaceae; genus Gastrodia; species Gastrodia elata. The sequence goes on from CM028673.1 coordinate 15,901,119, forward strand.
TATTTTTCATATTATATTTAAATATAGCATGAATTATCTTTTAATTTAAACTCTAGGCACCTTATATTTCAATCACAAATCTTGTGATACATTATTTGACACAGGTGCAAGCCACTCATTCATTTCAGAAAGATTTTCTAAGCCTCTTGAACTACCATATTACAACTTAGCTAAAGCCTTGAATGTCGGGTTACCATCTGATGCTTTCATGAGTGCACAAAAATGTTGTGATTGTTATATACCAATTAATGGCAAGACATATGAAGTAAACCTGATAGTACTGCCTATAGTAAATTTTGACATCATTCTAGGAATGAATTGGCTCAGCAAGCATAAAGTTATGATTGATTGCCAAAGAAAGAAGATCATTATCAAGGGTGGGAGCAAACCTGAAGTATTCATGAGAAAATTAGCAATTTCAACATCTTTAATTAATGCTTCACAAGCAAAGAAATTAATTCGAAAGTGGTGTAATGCATACTTAGTAACAATAATGGGAGAAAAGATGGAAGAAATTCCTTTAGCAAACACTCAAATTGTAAAGGAGTTTAAAGATGTATTCCCTGATGAATTACATGGATTACCACCAATAAGAGAAATCAAATTTTCAATTGAGTTAATTCCTAGCACTCAACCAATAGCAAAAGCACCTTATCGCATGGCACCCAAAGAACTGCAAGAGCTAAGCAAACAATTACAAGAGCTGATGAACAAAGGTTTTAATCGAAAAAGTAGGTCTCCATGGGGAGCCCCAGTGCTCTTTGTAAAGAAGAAAGATAGTTCGATGAGAATATGCATCGATTATCGTGAACTCAACAAAGTAACCATTAAAAATAAGTACCCTCTACCCCGTATTGATGATCTATTTGACCAATTAGTTGGAGCTGAGATATTTTCCAAGATAGATCTAAGATCAGGCTATCATCAATTAAGAGTCAAAGAAGAAGATATTCTGAAAACAACATTTAGAACTCGTTATGGGCATTACGAGTTCATGGTCATGTCTTTTGGTCTAACCAATGCTCCGTCCATCTTTATGGACTTAATGCAAAGAATCCTTAGACCATATTTAGATAAATTTGTAATAGTATTCATCGATGATATTCTAATTTATTCCGAGAGCAAGGAAGAATATAAAAATCATATAAGAACTGTTCTGGAAACTCTAAGGCATCACCAGCTTTATGCCAAATATTCTAAATGTGAATTTTGGCTTGATTCTGTAGCTTTCTTAGGTCATGTAGTGGATGCCGAAGGAATCAAGATAGATCAGAAAAAGATAAGTGCCATCCAAGAATGGCCCCAACCAAAGACCGTGACAGATATTCGCAGTTTTCTCGGTTTAGCAGGATATTATCGAAAATTTGTTAAGGAATTTTCGCAAATAGCTGTACCTTTAACCAAATTAACACAAAAAGCAGTTCCATTTATTTGGAGTCAGAAATGTGAGGAATCTTTTCAACAGCTAAAGCAAGCATTAACAATTACCCCAGTACTAACTCTACCACAAGAAACAAGAAATTATCAAGTTTATACTGATGCGTCCATAGTAGGGCTTGGTTGTGTTCTCATGAAAGAGAAGAATGCAGTAGCATATGCATCTAGACAATTAAAGATTCATGAAAGAAATTATCCAGTGCATGACTTAGAACTGGCAGCGATAGTATTTGCTTTAAAAATATGGAGGCACTACTTATATGGAGTGAGATGTGAAGTTTTTACTGATCATCAAAGTTTAAAATATATTTTCACTCAGAAAGAGTTAAATTGTCGACAGATGCGATGGTTGGAATTAATCAGCGACTATGACTTAGATATACAATATCATCCTGGTAAAGCTAATGTCGTAGCTGATGCCCTCAGCAGAAAAGCAGACCTAAATGCTATAATGGAAAGTCCATTAATGGAAGAATTCAAAAAATTAGGTATAAAACTTATTAATAAAAAATAGTTAAATAATTTACTTGAAAATAATTCTACAGAGCCTACATTCATACAGCGTATAACAAATGCCCAAGAAAAAGATAAGGGATATTCCAAGCTAAAAGCAGACATCGAAAATGGTCGCATCACAAACTTACATTTACAAAAAGGAGTTTATATTTATCATGGAAAAAGGATTTGGATTCCAAATGATATATATATTCGGAATCAAATTCTAACTGAAGCTCACAACTCAGGATATACAATTCACCCTGGAAATAATAAAATGTATAGGGATCTAAAAGAGACATTTTGGTGGCCTGGACTAAAGAAAGACGTAGCTAAATATATCGCTAAATGTCATGTCTGCAGTTTGGTAAAAGCAGAACATCAAAGACCAGGTGGACTATTGCATCTATTAGATATCCCAGAGTGGAAATGGTCAGATATTTCTATGGACTTTGTGATGGGATTGCCTAGAAGTCGTACTGGAGTAGATGCAATTTGGGTAATCGTAGATCGTCTAACAAAATTAGCACACTTTCTTCCGATTAAGCAAACAGATTCAGTAAAAAAGCTGGCCAAGTTATATATTAAAGAAATAATCAAACTTCACGGAATTCCTAAAACTATTGTCTCAGATCGTGATGGTAGATTTACCTCCCATTTTTGGAAAGCAATACATCAATATTTGGGGACAGCATTGGCTATGAGTACAACATTTCACCCTCAAACTGATGGTCAGACCGAGAGAGTAAACCAAGTACTTGAAGATCTTCTTCGATTAAGCATATTAGACTTTGGCGATAGTTGGGAAGATCACCTTCCATTAGTGGAGTTTGCATATAATAATAGCTATCAGGCATGTATTGGAATGGCCCCATATGAAGCTCTGTATGGAAGAAAATGTAGCACGCCATTGGCCTGGACTGAAGTAGGAGATGTTCAATTATACGGATCTGATATAATTGAGGAGACTAATAAGAAAATTCATCTAATAAAGAGCAGGATTGCTACAGCTCAAGATCGACAAAAGAAATATCATGATGCTAAACATCGAACGCTAAAATTTCAAGTAGGAAATCATGCCTATCTAAAGGTAAGCCCAATAAGAGGAGTTCATAGGTTTGGCATAGCAGGGAAGTTAAGTCCAAGATACTTTGGACCTTTGAAATAATTGCCAAAATTGGAGACGTCGCTTATAAGCTCAAACTACCAGACAATTTTTCTGCCATTCACAACGTATTCCACGTTTCTTCATTGTGTAGGTGTCTACAGAAACCGTTCCAGCAAGTGTCTATCCCTTCAATCAACCTCCAACCTGATCTAACTTATAAAGAAGAACCACTCAAAATATTGGGTTCAGATAATCAGAAATTACGGAGTCGCCACATCCCAATGGTAAGAGTACAATGGAAGAATTCATCAGAAGAAGAAGCCACTTGGGAAAGAGAAGACTCTATAAGGAAGAATTACCCAACACTGTTCAATATGTCAGATAATATTCTCATCCATAAATATTTTTGTTTGCGTGATGTCGAGGATGACATCATTTTTAAGTAGGGGAGTATGTAACGACCCAAGTCGTTACTAGGATAATTAGGACTAAACCCAACTCAAAAAATTAGAATCCCGAGTGACTTCAAAATTAGAGAAAACTAAAAATACCCTTAGATAGAATATACTTTTGTAATCATAATACTTAAGTTTGGGAGTAATCTGGATAACAAATACTCCTGAATTAATTTTTGAATTATTTAAATTCAGTAAATTGGAAAAATTAAATACAAGTCCAAATTCAGCGATTTTAGTGTCGTTGGATTAAGAATATTATAAAAAGGCTACAGAAAAAGTTTCGTCGAATTTATAGCTCCAGATTGACCAGAATTAATTTTTAAAGTTTTTATCTTCAAAAATTAATAAAAAATAAAATATTACTCCAAATTAAAAAGTTTTTGTGTGAGTGTGTTTTTCTCATCAAGATACACTTCCATATTAAGTTTTGTTATTTTCTGGAAAAAAAATGGAAGAGAGAGAAAGTAGAGAGAGAAATAAGAGAGAGAAAGAGGAGAGAGAAAGAGGAGATAAGAAGGAGGAAGTAAAGATCAAATTGAACACTCCAAAATCATGACAAATTTTCTCTCATCCATATCATCCAAATAATGGGTGAGAGAGAAAATAATTATTTAATTAAAAAAAAAAGTATAACAGTATATTTAGAGGCGTATAAAATATACACACACTTCCACATTCATTGTAACATTCAGAAATACTAGAATAATAAAGAAAATATATTCATTACAAAGATAATAATTATTTTTATAAAATTTATTACACACTAAGCAAAAATAATTTAAAACTTCAAAAAAATTAGCGTCTAAGTTGCTCCCTCATGTATCAGCTCCTCCTCAAAGGCTTGAGCCAGAGATTGATCATGAACTGCCATATATATATATATATATATGTATATGACAAGGCGAACCAAAAAAAAAAAAAAAAGAAAAGAAAAGAAAATAAAAGATTTAATTAGACACAAAAGTCTAAGTAAGATTTGTAGGATATCAAAATTTGCATTTAAGCGTCATGATTCTGCATGAAAAAAATAAAATGTGATATTTAAGTATGATATGCTTACGATTACTAATACAATATATATATTTAAGATATGTGCTCATTCTTAAAGAAAATATAACAATATATAATATTTATTCTGTTGGACAAAGTTACAGAATAATCGAGGAGTTAGATACGTCTATCTAATTATCTGAGATACGGGTTCCTGACTAACTACACATTCCCCCTCAAAGGCTATGTGCAGTCTTCTTATTTCTCCAGATATCAGTATTGTCTGTACAGACCTGAGATCAACCTGAATGAACCCATAATACTGATTTCTGATTATTTATTTCAAGTTCTGAGCACAAAATCTCACATAAATATATCAAAGTGAGTCAAATCTTAATAATGATGCAAATGTTACAAATGAAATAATTAATGAAAAAGAATAATATTCTTTATTTTATCTTAAAATATCAATATTAATATTTATATTGATTAGTTATCTCATATATCAAAATAATAAGTTTTATTATTATAAGTAATATATATATATATATAAAGAAAATGACAGAAATGAAAGTTACAGAAATTAAGAAATATATACATATATAGAAAGAAAGAAAATGACAGAAATGAAAGTTGCATAAATTAGGAAATATATACATATATAGAAAGAAAGAAAATGACAGAAATGAAAGTTGCAGAAATTAAGAAATATATATATATATATATATATATATAGAAAAAAAGAAAATGACAGAAATGAAAGTTGCAAAAATTAGGAAATATATACATATATAGAAAGAAAGAAAATGACAGAAATGAAAGTTATAGAAATTAGGAAATATATACATATATAGAAAGAAAAAAAATGATAGAAATGAAAGTTGCAGAAATTAGAAAATATATATAAAAAAAATGACTGAAATAAAAGTATAATAGTAGTACTATTAACATTAATAATAATAATAATATTATTATTATAAAAGAAGAAATAAAAAGAGTAGAAAAAATTCATTTCTTACATATTTCTTACCCTATATTGACGTTAATGAGGCTTTACTGGAGATTAATGGGGGAAACCGGTGGTGGATGAGGAAGAAGTGGGGGAGATGGGAGGAGAAGAGAGGTTGGGGACTGATATGATCATGAGAAGTGAGCACCTGATGCTGGATTAGCTATGCTGACCCAGCGGCGGGTCCCTACATAAGGTGTCTACCAAATATGATATGGCAGAGGCACTTACACTCCAGAGGGGAATACCATAGAAGAAGAAGCAATGGCCAAAGAAGAATGTAGACTTCTAAAAAAGGGAGAAATCCAGAGGCCAAAGCATTGGGCACAATCAGTGCGCATTCTGTTTAGAGATGGGATATTAGAAGAAGGGCTGCCCAAAGTTGAAAGACAAGCAGCTGGTGAGTGGATCTTCAGAGGCCAATATGATTCAAAATATAGTGGAGGGTTCAGACTTTGATGTTTCTCTTATGACAATTTCTATGTGTCTAGTAGCAGATAGCTCCAGTTGGATCATGGACACCGGTGCGACATATCATATTTGCTCCCAAAAGGATTGGTTTTACTCGTACAAGGAAACGGACAGCGGTGCAGTCACAATGGAAAATGATGCTACTTGCCGGATTACAGGAGTTGGTAGTGTGCTGATAAGGACACATTCAGGAACAGTTTATAAATTAAAGGAAGTCAGACATGTGCCAGAAATCAAGAAGAATCTACTATCTATCAGGGCCTTAGAAGTCAAGAGCTTTAAGGTGGCGATTGAGGCAGGAGTTCTGAAGATCAACAAGGGTGCAATGACTTACTTGAGAGGAGTTAGACAACAGAACCTCTACTACTTGCAAGGAAGCACAGTGATAGGTACAGTGGCTATAGTTGAAGACTCTGAAGATGCTATGATGTTGTGGCAGATGAGACTAGCACATGCAGGGGAACCATCACTGAAGGTATTGGAGAAAGAGGGGCTCATCAAATGTATAAATTCTTGCAAATTATAATTTTGTGAGCATTGTATTTTTGGCAAGAAAATACGCAAACCCTTTGGTGTTGGCTTCCACAACACTAAAGGTATATTAGAATATATATACACACAGATGCATGGGAACCAATGAAGACTACATCATTTGGTGATCAAAGATATTTTGTTTTTTTTTATAGATGATTACTCTAGATTTGTATGAGTGTACACTTTGAAGAGCAAAACAAATGTACTGGAGATATTCATAAATTGGAAGAAGATGGTGGAGAATTAAATGGGCAAGAGAATTAAGATGACCTGTTCGGACAATGGTGGAGAATTCACATCCGACTCTTTTGTGAAGGAATGCCAAGAGTCAGGGATTGAGCGACACTTCAAAGTAAGAGAAACTCTGCAACATAATGGGGTAGCAGAGCGAATGAACCGTACCTTGGTGGAAAAGGTGCGGTGTACGTTGTCTAATACTGGGTTGGAAAGAGCCTATTGGACGGAAGCCCTAGACTATGCTTACTACTTGGTGAACCATCTACCATCTGCCACACTTAACAAGAAACTCCAATTGATTTATGGTCTGGATATCCTACCATAGATTATGATTAGCTGAAGATCTTTGGCAGCCCAGCTTACTACCATGTTAGGAACAATAAGCTTGATATGCGGGCTAGGAAAGCAATTTTTGTGGGCTTCAGGCGCGGCATGAAGGGCTATAAATTGTATGATCCAATAGATAAGAGGATCGTGGTAAGCAGGGATATCACCTTTGATGAAGGGTATTTCTTGAGATGAAGGAGTTCTCATCAGGTGGAGGATAATACTGAGACTCTTACAGAAAGGCAGAGAGTGGGGTTTGATACCACCCCATTTGTTCCACAAAAGACTTCACATCATATTAAAGATACTCCTACAGATAAAAACTACATTGGTGATGATGAAGAGCAAAATGATATTGATGGTGAGGCATCAACTCATGAGTCAATTGCTAGAAATAGATCCAGAAGGAATACACCTCAATAGCCAGTCTGGCTCAGAGACTACGTCATATTTGTATTGTCCGTAGTGGAGGAAGATGATTCCTCTCATTTCAAAGAAACGACTAGAGGCTCAGAAGGAAATTTATGGAGCATACTATGTATGAAGAGATGGAGTCTCTTCATAAAAATGAGGTATGGAGGTTGGAGAAACTCTCTCCAGGAAGGAAAGCTATTTGGTGCAAATGGGTGTATGCGAAGAAAGAAAGTTCTTCAGAAGCTGATGTGCGCTATAACGCTAGACTTTTAGCAAATGGCTTTGCTTAGAAGAAAGGGGTCAATTATGATGAGGTATTGTAAAATACCAAAGTTTCTTTTCAAATTTAAACTTCAAAATAAAAAACAGAGCTCACCATTGGACTCACCGCACTCAAATTATCTAAGGATAGTATTTTGAAGCATTTGGGAGTCGTTAATTTTTTTCTTGATTATTTTATTATATATTCATAATTTGATAATTGAAATAATTAAGATAACTTCTGATTAAAATTTTGACTTTATTTTTGAGTCTATTACCCTCAATTTAGCTAAAAAACAATTTTTCAAACTTTTCTAGAACTTCTAATTAAATGAAAAATTTTAAACTAATTAATATATATATATATATATATATATTCCTTCATTAATCTACACGGCAAAACCCTAAGCCCTAAAAAAATCCATTCGCACGCAAGGATCGATCCTCACGCGCGACCGAGACCGCCTCCTCCCATTCACACGAAGGCGACACGTGGCTCGAGCCTCTCTCTCTCCCCCTCTCTAGCCCTTATCTTATCATACGAGGGGACGAGAGATAGATTTCTGTGAGGATAAGAGGAAGGCGTAGGCAACTCGAGACAAAGGAACGAGGCCTCTTGCAAACCCTAGTTCGGCCGACTAAAATCTAAGGAGAAGCTGTGAACTTCGCAAACCTAAAGCCAAGTCCTTCCACTCGCTGGCGCCTTCACTCGCCGAGCCCTCTTCTAGCTGAATCTCAACAAACAAAGGTACTCCACTTCATTTTTCCTATCAAGCATAGTTACATAAAGTATTATTGAACGGTCTCTAAGAAACTTTGTGATGAAATTCTCATGATAATATAGATCCTAATAATGTTGTATTTGTGATCTTAAATTGGCAGATGTATATATGTGAATAAAATTCTTAGAAAAAAAAAATTAAGGTAGTTTGAAATTTAATTAATAACATTAGGATCATCTTTATTAAATCAACCTAAAATTAAGCATCTAAATCTCCTTTTGGTTTAGATAATTTTATTTATCATAATTTATGGTTCGTTGATCCAGTTTACTTCAATCTTATTATTGTATGTTATTTAGGTTGAAACCTTGCTGCATCATATTAATTGGTTTGTGGAAGATTAAACTAATTTATATAGAACTCCATGTATTTTTGGAACTTCTTTTATTTCATTAAAAGTTTTCTTTTAAGAATATTTTAGTTGTAATTATTATTAATGCAGTGCCAATGAACCTTAGTCATTTCTAAAAAGTTTGTTGTGCTGATTTCTCTAGCAAAAATAATACTTGAATCATGTATTAGTCCCTATTAAAGTAGAAAACATGACTTGCATAAAATTATAATCAATATTAAAAGAAAATTGATTGATCTTTGAATGACATATAATTTGCAGTAATTAAACATTCATTGATACTTTCTTACAATGCTATGATATGTGCTACAACAAAAGGAATGTAAATACTAGCTATTCGAATGATTTATTTATGTTTATCAATCATTTTGTTTTAAATTTATCATTAAAAAGGGTGCACTATTAATTCTTGTATCTTTGGCTTTTAATGTTATTTGGCTATTTCCTATCTAATGAAGAAAATTTTAGTATATTCATGCAATTCTTGAGATAGTGGCTATGTTGTTTACAAAATATTAAGAATATTCCATATGATGATTCAAGGAACATGCCAAAAATCTAATATTATACTGAGTTGCATGCGTATTAAACTATTATTATTATGAAAGGCTAAATTCTTGTTAGAAACAACTTCATTAATTTGTTATTTTACTTCTATATCTCACTTAATTTTATTATCTAATGCTGCATATGTATAAATCGAGTATTGATTTGGGCTTTAACATGAAAAATGGTGAAGTCATTAGAATCTAATTAAACATAAAATAGATGCCATTAATCTCAAAAATATGCATTATTGAATGGTATTTAAGCCTCATCAATTCCAAATTTTCTTACTCTTATTTGAAATCTCTTGCTGTTTATATTATTGAATTACATGTTTATTTCATTTAAGACTCTATTATAGGAAGTATTATCTGTTTGTAATTGTATTGTGGTTTGGGTCTGTTATGCCATCATATTATTAATAGTGCAAAGAAGAAATAAATGGAAGTTTCTGAATTGTATTTATAGAAGTTGTACTAGGATAATTTTTCTTATATATACTACTCAAATAATAAAATTTTAGTATTCTTTATTTATTACAGAAATCGAACTACTTCATGCTATATGTATTTGGAATTTTATTGACTGCCATGGCATTCTCTTTTTAAATCTATAGAATCATATTTACTTATCATTAAGAATAGGTTGCTTTAATTTTTCTTAAGTATGGGTATATTTTGTAGATATATAAGGATATTCAGCTTGGGGAAAATTAAATAATGTGTTTCTAACGAGGTTTGTTTCAGTAGCCAAGGTCTTGCGGAAATGCGTTATGTTTCTATTATGTAATCTTATATGGTTTGAATTGGGTTACACTTTGATTAAGGTAATTTTTACTTGTAAGTATTATAAATTTTAAATGAATTTAGAAAGTGTGTTAAAAGATGTATCCTAACTTATAATACAATCGTTAATGTATCCAAATGTAAATATCGAATAATTGGCATTTTACAGGTTTGGTTTCTGCCCACTAGCAAATTATTCAATCCAGTACTTAATTAGAGAGAGTTGAGAACTTTAGAGATGACTTATTAATTGATAAGAACATTTTAACTAACTGTTAAAGCTTATTTGATCTGTTAAGTACTCTGCTACATAGTTAATTTATTTTCTTAAATTCTTGCTGACTATATGCTAGGCCACTATATGCCAAGTTTGACACACTACTGGCATGAGTCTACAAACTTGAATGAATGAGCTTAAATAAACATGTATGTTTAAAAGTTGAGCAAAGCTTTCATATCTTTCTACTATATTTCTCTATTTTTTTTATTATTCTACATCAAAAACTATTGTAAAAGAAAGCTGTTGCCAAATTGTTCATACATTGCTCCTAAAAATAACCTCAAAGTATAGTAATATTCTTTTATTATGTGAAATGGACGCTTGAGTTCTGCAGTAATTGCTTTATCTTTGCAGTGAACTTGATTGTCTTGAATGAGCTATATTAATTGATAACAAATGAACTTGTGGTTATCATTGGACCTTTGCATCCTTGCAGTTTCTTTGGCTTATTTGAGAATAAAATAGTACTTGTATTTTTGTTTTTACCTAAATAATAATAACAAATGCAAGCATTAAACAACTATATAAATTTTTTTTCATATGATAAAAACTACATGAAATTTTGTTGTATTTATAGTTTGATTAGTTTTTGAGAACTTAATTAGGCTTATATAACTTTTCACATGCAATTAATTTGATTATTGCCTCAGGAAAAAGTGTATGGAAATTGCATAAATTTAATAATCACAAACTAATTCATAAGATCTCCTTCCTGAAAAGGATAAAGGTAAAATTCTCAATTTATGGTACTGCTAGAGCATGTAACAATATTTTGACTCTTTGCATGAATGAGACCACTGATTTATATTAAATTTGTTTTAAAAATTAAACTGATTTGATATTGGAAATCATTCATCATGTTTGGGACTATGTTTGCACTTGAAGTAGAATTATGGGAATATATATGAAAAATATTATAGAATGAGCTATCACATGAATTATAAAAGAAAGATTCATAAAGTAAACAAAGTAGTTTATTTAAAACTTATAAATTGAGTTATGTAGCATGATTAATTCCAGAATTCAAAAGTATTGGCTATAAATTAGTCAAAAGAACTCCAAATTAGATGATCCAAATATCAATTTAGATCAGAAAACCTAATATTACAAATCATGTTAAAATCAAGAAATATTAAATTAATGAATTAAAATTATTTTTGGCAAATCAAAGAAATCGATTTGATTGAAATTTTATCAAAACAGTCATGTACGTAAATCTACTTATATGTTTTATTTTAGTATTCTTATTTTGAGCCATTATCATTTGAGCACTATTTATTCCAAAACTGCTTATCACTATTAAACCTGCAAAAGAATGTTATCAAATAAGCATGTAACAAAAAGATGAAATGAGGTATATATTATTGTGGTGTTTGTCTTTGGATGATAGAAAGCAACACTGAGAATCTGTACAAATTGGGTCGGCTGGCAGCCCCTGGAAGTCATATGGAGGGATTTAGCTCTTATTAAAAAGTGGACAAATCTAGATGAAAGACACACCATCAGTTCCTAATTTGAGATTAAGCTACTGATGAGTAGTGAGAAAAGCTTCCTAAAGGATTATACCTATGAGTTTACCCATTTGGGCTCAGGAGTATATGGATTCAACTTATTGTTACAAACGCTTTTGATAAAATTTATTTATTTCATGTTATATTGAATTTCACAGCTAACTTGTAGGGCAATATTGAAATTTAAAAGTTGTTTTTCTTTCATATACAAATATTTTATTTAGTTTTATATTTGATTTATACCTATTATAGGATGCTAGAATTAGTCTTATAAGAACGATTTGTGTACTCCTACCTGTTTGGTAACTGAATTTTTCAAATTTTAAAAATTAAAGAATTGGAGATCTGCCTAAGTAATAAAAGAAAGAAGAAATAGAGATGTGAGAAATGGAAAAGGTTTAAAGCTTTATTGTAAATAATAAACTATTGTAAATTTCATATATGAATGGCTCTAAATGTAAATATGGACATTTATGTTTTTTATTTTTTTTATTTTCATGAATGTATATTTTCAATATATGAATCATTCTTTTGAGACTCTCGAACTTCGATCCCCGGTCGACACAAGTATTTTCTCTAGTTATTAAACACTCCATGATCTATATGCTTTTAGCTTTAGTGGCACATTTCAACTTGCTGCTTGAGCAGCTTGATGTGAAGATAACGTTCTTGCACGGAGAATTAGAAGAGGAGATCTATATGACACAGCCCCCAGGATACAGTGAGCCAGGAAAGAGAGACTTGATATGTAAACTGGATAAATCTCTCTATGGGCTAAAATAATTACTGAAGCAATGGTACAGAAAACTTGATCAGATTATGCAAAAAGAGGAGTACTGTGGCGACCGGGGATCGAAGTTCGAGAGTCTTTAAAGAAAAATTCATCTCAATTGAAATTAAAAATATATACATTTTTTTATAATTCAAAAAGGACATAAAATAAAATAATAAAATTCACAGTTATTTTATACATAGAGCCAAAACATATATGAAAAGTTATAACAGTTTGAATTTTACAAAATATGAAATAAAATATCTACATTCTTCTGCTTCTTTAAATTCTTCCTCTTTTAATTTAGCAGATCTTCTAAGCTTTTTAATTATCAAAACCTAAAAAATTCAGTTTACCAGTCAGGTAGGAGTACGCAAATTATTCTTATAAGAATAAATCTAGCATCCTATAATAGGTATGAATCACATATGAAAATAACAGAAAGACTGTAAATAAAGTAAGCAATTTCCAAATGCAATTTCTACCCTGCAAAATAGCTGTGAAAATCAACATATATGAAATAAATTTTATCAAAAGCATATGTAACAATAAGTCGAGTCCGGAGACCCCTGAGCCCAAATGGGTAAACCCATAGGCATAATCTGTAGGAAGCTTTCTCGCCACCCGTCGGTAGCTTACTCAAATTAGGAACTGATGGTGTGTCTTTCCTCTGGATTTGCCTACTTCTTATAAGAGGCTAAATCTTTCCATATAACTCCCAGGGGCTTGCTAGCTAGCCCAATCTGTACAGATTCCAGTTTTGCATTCCACCCTCCAAAGACAAACACCAAAATATATAAATTCTTTTTGTTATATGCTTTTTGATATAATTCTTTTGCAGATTTAAAATGCGGTAAGCAGTGCAAAATAATACTCAAATGGAAAATGGCTCAAATAAGAATACTGAAATAAAACTTATAAGTAAATTTGCGTACTTGACTGTTTTGACTTTAAATCAATCAATTTTAATTTCTTTGATCTGCCAAAATAATGAAATTTATCAATTTAATGTTTTTATTATAATTTGTAATATTATGTTTATTTTGATTTATTTGAATTATTTTTATTAAGTTATTTTATGCCTTATAAGGTCAAATTGGGAATTTGACCTTATAAGGACATTTTAGTAATTTTACCCTTAATAAAATAAAAATTTTATGCTAGTTTATTGTAGATTATGATTTAATGTTTTTATAGAACCTAAAATTATTCAATTTTGATATGAATTGGCTAAGTTATAGCTAATCTAATTTCTAGGGTTAATAATTAGGGTTAAATGTGATTAGTGAGTGATTAGTAAATTTAGTCACAAAATTATTAAACTAATTATACATTTTAGGTTTTAATTTACTTTATGAGTCATTTAAAACTAAAATCACTTAATTTGGATTATTATATTTGCTAATATTCACTAATCAAATTTTAGAGTAATTAGTGTTAATTAGAGGATCTAACTGTTGGATCCTAAATATTTTTGTAGTTTACTAAAATTTAGGATTTTATGATTTAAATAGATATTTGGATCACCTAATTTGGAGCTAAATTGACTAACTTATAGCTATTTGAAGTTTATATGGTTAAGAGTTTAATTAGAGTTAGGTCCTAATTATGATTAGTCAAATTTTAATCCAAACAGAAAAATTAATACTTCTAAAATATTCCTTAGATTTTTTGAGTATTTTAAGACCTATATTTAGTATATTTGGATTAGTAGTTTATAAGTTATGACTAAATTAAATTTTATGATTTTTTGGGTTCAATTTAGGGGTCCTAAATGTCACTATATTAAATATTAGTCCAAATGGGAATTTAATACCTCTAATAAATTCCTTATATTTTTCTGATAAATTTGATATATTAAAATGTATAATTTAGTTAAGTATTTTAGGAATTATTTAGGTTTAAAGTTTTGGTATTTATTTGATTAATTTACATTGATTAATATGAATTCATATATATATAAATAAATGTGATTGTTAAAAAAAATATTTCTCTATTTAATCATTTTAAATAATAATAAATATATATATTAGTTAATAAATACTAATTAATGATATTTATTTTTCTACTTTTATGTGTATATTTTCTTTATTGTTTATTTAAGTATAAATATATAGATATTAATTAATATTATTAAATATTTTTAATTAATTAGTTTTAATTCTTCTGTTACATTAATGTCTGTTTTATTTTGATTAATATATCTAAATTTTTTATAAATTTTCTGTTTATCTATTATTTACTGTATTTTAATTATTAGTTTACTGTAATATATATATATATATACGTATATATTATTTTTTTATTAATTAAATGTATTATAATAAATTTAATTATTCATTATTTTTAAATGAAATATTTATTTTCTATTTAAAGTATATTTTATTATTTTCTAATTTTTATTATATATTGATTTATTATTTATTTATAAAATGTTAATTATATTTTGATTTTGCTGTTTTTATTTTATTTTATTTGTAATATATATATATACATATATATTATTATTTAATTAAATCTATTTTATTTAATTATTAGATATTTTTTTTATTTATCTGTTAAATATTTTCATAATTATTTGTGTATTTTATAATACTTATTTTTATTCTATATATATATATATATATATAAACGTATATATTTATATATATTTAGATTTTTATAAAGATTTTTTTTTTCTGCACATGGGGACCACATGCGCAGAAGGAGGACACGTGGCGTCCTTTTACGCCGACACGTGGCCGGTCTACTACTAAATGAACCGGCCGGTTCGACTTGGTCCAGTTCAGGGAGTGTCTGAGCGACGCTTCGCCTTCTCTTACGCGACGGAGGGATTAGGGTTAGGCGAAAATCGCGATTTTAGGTTTGGAGAAATGGATTTTGATACTTTGATTAAACGATTTGACTCGTAAAAACAATAAAAATTGAAATAGGTAGATCATAGAAATGAGATAATACCTTTAGCGTTCTACAGAAGAGTCGTTATGGTTCGATTCAGGGTTCTCGATCTACCTTATGATCGAGAAAAATGGTGAGAACGAACGAAAGGAGTTCTATTAGGGTTTTAATAGGACCGTGCGGATTGGCCAGCGAGTGCGTTGCTGCGTGTCTACGCGTAGTGACGCGTGTAGAGAAGATGAGCTTCGACCGTCTGATCGTTCGATCAGACGGTTCGAAAGTTTCGTCCAGTCAAACGGTCGCAGAAAAGAATAGTTGACGGTGTTAGGGATAGGAAATGGCGGCCGTTAATTAGGATATTAAGTATTGTTTTATTTAAATAATTATCTTTATTTAATAAATAAAATTTAGATAGTTAATTATACTAAAAAAAAATTAAATAAATCACCCATAGCTAATTGAGGGCTTTTGAACACAATGGCGCACTCGGATTTTCGATCTGATGAGTATTTAATTACTCGAATTTTCAGGTATTTTAAAATAATATTAAATTATTCGTCTAAAAATTAACGACTTCCAAATGCGTTCAAAATTTCACTCATAGCTAATTTGGGGGTAGTGAACGCAATGGTGAAGTCAAATTTTAAATCTGAAGTCAAAATTATTTAAATATTAATAAATAATTGAGAATGAAATTTTGGTATTTTACAAATACTGTAGAAGCCAGTTTTACCATTGTGTGTATTTCAAGAGGCTGCCTCAAGGTAACTTTATTTATTTGTTATTGTATATTAATGGCATGTTGATAGCTACTTCGGATCAGTCAGAAATGGATTATATGAAGGATCAATTGTTAAAGAACTTTGAAATGATGAATTTGGGAAAGGCAAATAAAATATTATGAATGAAAATCTGTAGAGATAATTCGCAGGGAAGGTTTGGTTAACCCAGAAGGGGTATTTAGAGAGAGTGCTAAAGAGGTTTAGGATTGAAGAAAATTTAAAGTCTATAAGTATACCTCTAGCACCTTATTTTTGCTTATCTATAGAGCAATGTCCGAAATCAAATTTTGAAAAAAAAATGCACACAGTGCAGTATGCTAATGTAGTTAGGAGTTTGATGTATGTCATAGTTTGCACTAGACCAGATTTGACACAAGCTATTGGAGTTGTGAGCCGCACATGCATAATCCGGGGAATGATCACTAGCAAGCAGTGAAGGGAATCTTCAGGTACTTGAAAGGTACAACTGGTGTTGGATTATTATTTCAGAAGCAGTCCTCAATAGCTGACTTGTGCATGGGATATGTGGACTCCGACTATGCCAGAGATTTGGATCAAAAAAGGTCAATAACTAGTTATGTATTCACACTTGCAGGAGGTCCAGTATGGTGGAGGTCAACCCTTCAGTCTATATTTGCCCTGTCAACAACGGAAGCTGAATATATGACAATTACTAAAGCATTCAAAGATGTTATTTGAATGAAAGGCTTGTTGGAAGATATGAGTGCGGAGCAAAAGGAGACAGTAGTACATTGTGATAACCAGAGCGCTATATTTTTAGCTAATAATTCAGTTTGTCATGCTCGCACAAAGCATATTGATGTCTGATATTATTTCGTTCGAGATATTATCGAAGATGGTGAGATCTTACTGGAAAAGATCGATACCAAAGATAACTCCACGGATATGATGACAAAGGTGCTCACTGTTCAGGAATTCACCCATTATAAATCTTTGGTGAATTTGGAGAAGCGTTAGTAGACTTCTCCTTTTGGTGGAACTACGGGTGGCTTGATTCCCTTTGAAGGGGGATACGTATGCAACCAATTTGGTGCAGCCGCATTGATCGAGAGTATATGGTTTTAGTTCTCATGTGAAACACATGAGATCTGAGGTAAAGAATTGAAGAAAAATTAAATAAAATTAATTTCTCTTAATTAAAGAAAAATTAAAGAAAATTAAGTTTACTTAATTGAAGAAAAATTATAGGAAATTATTTTTTCCTTATATAGAATTAAATCTCTCAATTATGGCATTAATAAATTATCGCATTAATAACTTTCATTTCAGAAATTATGGTGGTCGAATTCGGAAGTTTTTTTTAGGCTCTTTTAATATCGTAATTATTAAGATTGGAAATTTGTAATTCTTTGGAATCAATGATGACTTATAAATAAATATTAATATACATGTTAAGAAGTGAAAAAAAAAAGAAATCTTCAAAAGAAAAGTTTTGTAAGAGTTCTCTAACCCTAAAATCATTTGTATTCATCTCTAATTTTAGTGAAACTTTGCTCTCCTCCCCGTGGGCGAAGGTGTGATCACTGAACCACGTAAGTTCTGTCTTATGGCTGTGATTGTTTTTTAAGTTTGATTTTCTTGCTTTAATTTTTAGTTTCTCAATGCTCGCTAAAATTTCTTTTAGTTTAAACCCTAATCGATCTCAACAAGGAGAACAATCAACTTTTGAACACAATTTTTTTTTTTTTGCTTGAACACATACGTGTGTTAAAGCAAAGTGGCAGTTTTCTCTTGCCCCTAATATTTGCAATTATTGGAACATTAACTGTGGAGGTAATCTCTTATAGATTAGCACTACGACTTAAGACATGGCAAGAACAAAAATGATAATGTTCTAAATGAAAGCCAATTGCGACAAATTGGAAAGCTTATACGCCAAAACAAAAAATGGAGATAACCTCTACTTGCAGGCCTTGGGGAACAATTGGAAAGCTTATACGCCAAAACCAAAATGGAGGAACCGTCTGTTCGGGACTAAATAAACCATCTACTATTAGCAAGCAGGAGACGCAGAATGAACCAGAGCAACGATACGAGAAATAGGCTAACAAGGCTTCTAAACCAGAGTCAAACAAGCTAATCCTGAAGGCAACCAGCAAATGCAAGCAGATTTTGAGTCATTGGCAACGATAGCACTAATAAAATCTGCCTCTCATCTACGCCTACTGCTGATGTTAAACAATTTAACTCAATCCGTTTTATGGATTGAATGGTTCAGCTTTAACTGAAATTTTGCTGCATATGCTGTGATTATTCACAAAGCAATCTCGCCGTTGGCTTTTCCTTCTGCCAAAGATGATGGGAGCTGATCTGCAATTGTTTATTATAATAATTATTTATTTTGAAATCAAATTGATATCCTCGAGCCAAAAGAGGCCACGATGAGTTTGTACAAATGTTTTTTTTTTTCAATTAAAAATCCTTTCTTTGTCGAGCAATGCTGTGAAGAGACTGGGTTCATTTTATAGATCGAACCAAGAACAAGCTTTGGTCGCAGCAAGCAAGATAAATTTTATTTTCTAATAGGCAATTTCAAGAGGCATTGGAATTCCATGCAATTCCAATTATCAAAATTGTCTGAAATATAAATAAAAAAGATTCTGTTTGCATGTACGGAACTGCTTCCTCAACAAAAGCATTGGTCCAAATATTATTTGAAATAATACACTCTCAAAAAAAAATTTGAAGTTTTTGAAGTATTTATCAAAGAATAAGAAAATAATCTCATTATATTATATTCTGATTCACTGTAATCTCATAATTTTATAGAGAATACCTCACAAAAAATGTCAAAAAAAAATTAAAATCAATAAGAAAAACACTAATGTCAAGTCTATATGAACAATCACGTTCAAATAAATGCTTATATGAAGCTAGTTTACTCTGAAAGAGCACATAAGCACGCAATGCACAAACAAAATCAAACAGTCCACAGAGAGGTTAAGAGAAAGTTTTCAGTACTTGGCGGAGAATCGAAGCAAACAACAAAGCTTTTGACATTAAGGCTCCCTAAACGCCACAACCTCTCTCAAAAAAGGGTTATTACACTTCTCATGCCACTTAAAAAGATATTGCTGCAAAAAGAGAGTTACGCTTTTCAGATCTCTAAAATAACCACTAAAAAATCAACCTTTAAAGCCACACACTTCGTTTAGCACATATAATGGAGACTTACAAGCATGAGCATAAAACTGGCATTATAGTATGTCTTGTTAATGGGGATTCTAGAAATGCTCTTCAGTTAAATCACGGGTCCAGCCTGTTGTGCACTGGTGCTCTTCGTCTCACGCCCGCATAATCCTTCGAAGTCCACTGCATCGCCGAAGACGGCTTCATCTCTTTGCTCCTCAGAAAGACTTTTCACTCTGGCACAGCAATGAAATAGCAGCCAATGATGACAAAACGAACTAATAAAAAAAATATGTATATATATGTGATCATTTCTTACCAAGTAGAGTCTGATGATAGAGGAGAAGAAGGCAAAGCCCTGCTGCAAGCAAACAGATAACAACGCATAGCTCTACTTTAAGTGACCTCATGCAAGTAATTAACCTCATTAGCTCTGTTAGAAGAGAGGAACAAAAGCTTTTCACTGCTTCTGTGGTGCTGAGATTTTCTAGATATAGTTGTCTCATGTGAGCACAATTAAGGGATAATATATATATTATTTAAATTTAAACACGCAGCTGAAAAACAAGTGCTATGGCTTGAAGAGTGGGAGTGAAGGCCTGATATCATTAATCCTAATTATTGGGTGTTAGAGAAGATAAGCATAGGAGGCATGGTTAATAAATCTGTCGTGTTAAAATATAAATTTGTAGACCCAACACCCCCAAAAGTATTGCCCAATGGAGGAGAGGAATTTCTTATTTAACAAAATATTCATTCCCCCTCAACAGCTCAAACGTACCTATTGTAGTTTTTGTCATGACTCTCCTAGATGTATCACAATGTTTGCCACAAACAGCATTTTGATCCGGCCTGCAACTACATGTGTCATGCATACGCATCTTTGCGCAGCTCTATGCGCGTTTGGGCATGAGTTTGAATGCGCTTGGAGGCAATAAAACTGATCTGCGGTTGATGATCACACGATTGCATATGCGCCTCAATTGATCACATCTGGCCGCTTCCGGGTGTGCGCCTTCTCCACCAAAATAGAGCCATCGATGGCTTAAATATATATGAAAGTGTGCAGAGCCCAATATCAATAAAACTTCTAAATCTAATATTCAACCGACATAATAAATTATTTGCACTTCAAAAGGCCGAGGAATTAAAAACCGAACCAGCCGCGAGTTGGCCGGATTACAGCTCTAAAGAGGAGAGAAAAAAATCGGATTACATTGAACCGATTAAAATCGGCCGGTTTTACGGTTCGACCGCTGAACTGTAAAATTGGTCAAGTTTTTAAAGAGCCGTCCGGTTCGCAAGAGAGGCATGCAATTAAAAATAGACTATGGTGATTTGCTCATTTGCGATCATCTTTTGAGCTTTTCATTATATACGAATCTATTGTCGTTTTACATTTTCGGCTTTTTGTTTTCATCGCGATCGAAAACATTCTCTCGGTGTTTTTGGTTTCGTAGATTGTTGCATGCTTGATTCATTCTTTGTTCTCCTTTCTCCACTTCTCTGTCGGTAATAACATAACAACAGTTTACAAATTGTTGTTTGATTTTCAAAAATCAACTCTAAACTTTATTATTTTCATTTTATTTTATTGGATGTTGTTTTCATCTTTAAAGATTCATTGGTAGTTTAGCATCGTGTTTATTATATTAAACTTGAGAGTATGCAAAACAAAATAATAATTTTCAAAATTATTGTATGATTTTCGAAAGCATCTCTAAATGTCATTATTTTAATCTATAAATGTTCATTTGTTGTTTATCATCATATTTATTAAATAATATTATGATAAGCAAAACATTAGTTTTCAAAATTATTGCTTGATTTCAGAATAAATCTCTAAATATCATTAATTTCATCTCTAAAAAATCTATTGATAGTTATCATTATATTAATTAGATGAGAATATGATAAGCAAAATATTAATTCTTAAAATTATTATTTAATTTTCAGAATGCATCTCTAAATATCATTATTTTTATCTCTAAAAGTTCATTAGTGGTTTAGCATCATATTCAATAAATGAGAGTATGATAAGCAAAACAATAATTTTTAAAATTATTATTTGATTTTTAGAAAGAAAGAAAGAAAGAAATGTCGATTGTTTAATGCGATGTTGTAAGTGATAAGAATGTATATTATTTTAGTGATGAACTGTTATTTGCTTGCTGGTTAATAATAGTTTTTTTCTATAAATTATTTTTATTATATTGTTGTTTGAGTATTCGAATAAGAGAACCAGGAAAATGTCTTGTTGTGATTCAACCTATTGACATTTGGAAATTAAATGTAGTTAACATCATATTAAACAGTAAATTCTTTTATAAGTGTTTTATGATTATATATTTTATAAATATTTATTGAATATTAATTGTATACAATTTTTTTATTCAAATTGTATTAAAACTTTGAAAAATTGAATTTTATGTAAGATGATACTATATTTTTCTTACAATATTAATATTTTTATGCAAAAAAAGATTAAAACTCAATTTTATGATTTTTTTTTTGTATAATATATATACTCAAAATTTTTAAATAACTCATTTTTAATATATATATATATATTTATTTATTTATTTATTTATTTCATTAAATTATTATTTATTTTGTTATCAGTGTTTAACTTCCGATTCATAGTCATCCACAAAAGTGAATTTAATAATATTTTTTTATTCCACTTAATTTTTTAAATTTTAATTATCCATATTTTATAAAAAATATTTAAGAACTATATAACAATACTCATTCAAACTTTAAACATCTCGAGCATCTTTAGGTTCCACATCTAATCTATTTTTAATTCCTTTCAAAAAGCTCATCATTAAAATATTTGTTTATTTTGTAGGCTTGTACAAAAGAAAATTTAATGTCCGATATTTAGATAAAAATTTATTTTATATTTTTGAGAATTATTTAAATAATATTTGATGCATATTAAAAACCATTTGATATTGTGAAATGAGCTATTCTAATATGGCAATCAAAAATAATTATTCAATTATATTTGGATATTATTTTATATTAAAATAATATATTTTTAAAGTTTATATTAAAATATTATTCAAATCTTATTAGATAAATTTTTTTGTATATCTAAATATTATTTCTTTTTTAAATTGAAACCAACAATTTTATCCTATATTAAATAATAAAGAAAAAACGTTTTGTTACAAAAAAAAAAAAAAAAAATTTTTAGATTGTGCATAAAAATAAATTTAATTTTTTTTTTAACCAAGAAAATTTAGATATTGTAAGGATATTAAAAATAGAGTATTGTTATACTTATAAATTAATATACACTAAAATATATAGATGATATATCAATTCAATGTATAAGTAAAAAATTAATTGAATATATTTAATTGTGAGATCTATATAAAAAAAAAAAAAAAATTATTAGGTCACCTAATCGGATGAGCCCATCAACTCCCAACCACACACGCTGCTAAGACTATAAATTCTCTTACCTATTATTAAAACTATAAAATTAACCAATCAAAAATTTTTATTTATTAATCTAATTATTTTAAAATTTTAATTATAATATAGGTGTAAATGATAATTAATAAGTAAATCAAAAAGTAAATAAAAAAATAATAAATATATATATATATATTGACTTATTTTTATAATTGAAATTATTTTGGGCTCAAATAAAAAGAATTACTTCTCATATAAATCAAAATGATAATAAGTATATAAAAAATATTTTATTACTTAAATTAATTTAATTTCTCTTATTATTATAAAAATATTTAAAATAATTATGATTTGATAGCGTCAAAATTCCAAATTGTATCGATCCTATATTTATTTCATTAAGCCTATCTTTTCTCTTAAGAAACTTATCAAATTAATTTTAATTACATCACTGAATTCATATCGGGGCGTAAATTTATAATCGAAAAATTTTGAGATCATTTTAATATAAATTTTAAAAATAATATTTATATTATTTTAATATAAATAAATAAATATTAATAAAATAATATAAAAATTTATGATAAATTTTTTAAGTATCATATTAACGAATTTTCTTAAAAAACTATTTGACAATTTAATATTTTAAATTATAAAAATTTAGAAATAACAGAAAATATATTTATTTTAAAATAAATTATTCAAATCATAAAATTAAAATTACAGTATAATATCGAGCATATAAATACAACAACACTGCTAATTACATTAACTCGTTTTTTTACTTTTGTTGGACGCTGACGACGTCCCGTATATATTTGCACAGCATCTTCAGAAAAAGGTCAAAACAGAAGAAAAATGGAGATGTGCGGTTGGCTTACCGAGCAACCGAGATGGATCCTCGCACTCTTCGCCATCGGCTTCCTCACCCTCCTCAAAACCTCCATTGCCTCCCTTGTTTGGCTCTACGTTTACTTCATCCGCCCTGGAAAAAACCTAATCCGCTACGGTTCCTGGGTCATCGTGACAGGCGCAACTGATGGAATCGGCCGCGCCCTCGCTTTCCAGTTCGCCCGCCGCGGCCTCAACCTCGTTCTCGTTGGTCGCAGCCCCGATAAGCTCCGCGACGTCTCGGCCTCCATCTCGGAAAAGTATCCCAAAGCCTCGATCGAGACTGTGCTCATCGATTTCGCAGGGGATGTTGCTGATGGTGTTGCTAAGTTGAAGGCGGCGATCGAGGGGTTGGACGTGGGAATCCTTGTGAACAACGCGGGGGTCTCGTACCCTTTCGCTAAGTATTTCCACGAAGTGGATCATGAGCTCATTGAGGCTTTGATTAAGGTAAATGTGGAGGGTGTGACGAGGGTTACGCACGCGGTGCTGCCGGGTATGGTCGAGAGGAAGAGGGGAGCGATTTTGAATATTGGATCGGGGGTGTCTGTGGTTCTTCCGTCGGAGCCTCTGTATGCCGTGTACGCGGCGACCAAATCGTGAGTCTTACTTTCTTTTCTTGCTCTGGGTTCCTGCTGCTTATTTTTTGGATATTGATTTGAATGATAATTTGAAGGTTTTTTTTTCTCAGTTATATTTGACTTTGTAACGATGATCACACCGCGTACAAGAAATTCTCAGCTGGTTAAAAACAGCTCCCAAGCTCTTTTAGTAATGCGCTTATTTTTACAGAGATTTATAGGATTTTTATACACTAGCTACCACTTGTTTTTCCTTTGATCATTTGTTAGCAACAGTGTTTTCATCTATAAACGTGGTTGCATGGTTTGATAGATCTGGAGAAAAGAAGATTTCCGTGTAAGAAAAAAAAATTTCTAAGTTTAAAAGGAAATTGTTGCAGCTATTCAAAATCTAGATTAGTTGGGAGGACACATTATGAGGCTTACTCTCTTCTTAAGTTTTGATTTTAAGCAGGTCAGAAATTTAGTAGGCATTGTTTTTGAATTCTTAAGATCACAACATGATAGTAATTTTTCAAATTTATTCATGTATTCAATAATTGCTTTAACCTTTTGGCTATTGACCTAGTAGGTTAAGGGTTCTATTTTTACTCACCGAATATGTCATTTGTTAGACATTAAGTTCAAAGAAGTTATTCATTTCCATGTTTTCTTAAGAAACACTTGTGGATCTATTCTTTCATTCAAGGCAAATACCTTGGTTTTAACGTTTGTTGTTATATCTTCATTAATTTTGAAAGATTGTCATTCACTGCTATTATAAGATTCATCAATGTAACCTCTGTGATGTGTATCCTTATTGCTTATTTCATGGTGAGTATGTCATCTAGTAACAATATTGTGAATTTGAGGATAGGTTTGTTATCCATTTTGTGTGGGCATAGTAATTAGTTTTCAATATATCACATCACTTTTTTAATTTTTGGCTATGCTTATATTAAACATTTTCTTAATAACGGACTTCAATTTTCTAAAATTGTTAAGGTTTTATCGTTATGGTGTGATATGCCAACTGACCAGCATATTTTCTCCAACTTCAATGATATGGTTGACCAACTTATGGGGTCTTTCAATTTGATAGTGGACAATTAGTATCCAGTATTGCTGATACAATCTAGGATGGGGTGCTTTCTAAATTTACAAAAAAAAAGCTTTTTGTAATATATTAACTCTTATTTTCAACAAATAATCATTCACTTTTAATACAATGATGGTGAATATGTTCCTATTTGTCCCAAATATTAGTTTGATAGTCTTACAAATTTGAAATCTATCGTGAAAACATTAAACAAATGAAAATTCTTAACACATCTCACAGAAACAGTAGTAAAAACCCTTGCTTTGTTCTTGTTTATACTAATGGCTTTCGCCTTTCCATTATCATCGACACTCTAGCTCGCCTCCCCAGAGCCGCTTTTAGGTTTAGCATGCTATTACTGCAGCTGATTATTTCAGCCATTGTGCCCAAAGAACCCTAAACTTTATCATCAACTGTTGCAAAGATTGGTACCAGCAAAATTGAGCTCTATCAGAAAGCCGCTAATTATTATTTTCACTGCCAAATGGAATTACTTGCATCGTAGGGCAATTAGGCAACTCAATCATGCAAAATGTTATTGAAATAGTGAGCAATGTGATTAGTAGAATTCAAACATGTTGGATGAATTGGATGAGCACTTCTCTGATTTTTTGCAATTTAAAATTTTTACTCAAATATAAAGAAATTTGTAGATAACTATAAGAACCAATAATTTTACGTCAGTGTATTTTGTTAAAGCAAGTATTGTAGAGATGAGGATTTTAAGGTGGTTAGTGGGTATATAGTCGAAAGAATATGATGTGAATATATAACGTGTTGCAAAGTTAAAGTAGTCTCAGTTGAATATAAATTTAAAAAATAGAAATCGTATTTGATGGTTTGGGCATATTATGTGTAGAACACTAGTTATCTCAATGAGGAAAGCTGTGTTAATTAATTTTGCTTTTCTTAAATGAGGAAAAGGAGAAACATGGTAAGAAACTCTTAGGAATTATCTCATCTATTTATTACTTGTAGAGGGGCTTTTACTTGATGGAGTACAATGTAAACAAATGATTCATGGATCTGGCTCCAATTAGCGGATTAAAGCTTAGTTTATGTTATTCTTCAGTGCACTAGTATTTACCGAAAACTAGTAAAGATGGCTCATAGGGTCAAGCCAACTTGTGTAAGCTTGACTTGTGTGTCTCACTTGATCCTAAAATAACTGTACGCTATATTGTCTAGATTAATTACAAAATTTAAAAAAAAATGAATGCATTCAAAAAATGCTAATGAGATTACTTGCAATTCAATATTATGCACGGAAAGCCCAATTTTAATCTACCTAAAGTGCATAATATATGAGATCATCAAATTTTATTTAAAAATTATGCTCAAGACAACAAAGTTGGACATTCATAAAGACAAATCATTTTAGCCATAATATATACTAGTTAATTAAATATGGGACAGACTTAAGCTAAACTAAGGATAAAAATTATAAGTTAGAAGAGGCTAGAATTACGCCCTATACTGGTCTTTCAAATCCATATTTGGATATACCTCTTAAAAATGATTGTTTTGGATGAATGCACTGCGTATCTTTTCTATATCACCGGCCTTTATAGTACATATGTTTGATATAAGCCCACTTCTTGAATTTGTTAACCAGGCAAGTTTGGGTTCAATAATAATGGCATCGTAAAATGTTTATTCTTGCTAAGGTGGAAACAGATTATGTCGTACTTCCATGAATCTAAACATGTAAAGATTCATTGGCTGCAATCATGAAAATACACCCATATGCAACATTATTGAATCTGCTACAATGTATGCATTGAATATTCAGCATGATATGCATATATTATTCTTGTGAATGGTGTTATAGCCTAATGGTTGAGGCTCATGATTTGTTATCCCAAGTCATGGGTTCAAATCCCACCGGCCACACATAAGCAAAAAAAAAAAAAAAACATATATTATTCTTAACTTTTTTTTCTTTGATAGAACTTGTTTGCATATTTTGTTATTATGAATGTGTGTGTACAAGCAGTAATTGTATTAGTGGAAAGAACTGATTAATTTCATTTTCATTTCTGAAAATGCTATTTTGATCACTTAAATGTCCAAGTGCTATAAGACTATCGCCAACGGATCTATTGGTACATTCTTATATAATGTTTTACAGTTATATTGCAATACTATAATTATACATCATCAACAAAGAGGTTGGGTGTCGAAAACTTACTCCAGAACCTGAGATTTTTGTTGATCAATGTCTGAATTTATTTCCAAAATGATCTCTCCAAACAAGCCCTAACAAGCTCATTTTCATTCTTTTTTTATTGAGTGAAGAATTTAGGGGTATATTAGGATACATATATGCAGTGCTTAGGCTATGGCGGCTCTCAACCTCTGCTAGTTAAGTCACATATTATACTGGTATAATATTCGTATGTATGTCTTATTGAGTACATATAATTCATGCATTTTAAACATGAAAAGTATAATAAGCATTTTATATTATTAAGCAAAATTGTTATTCAAGTGCCTAATTTATCATGCTAATATCATATTTTAATTAGTTTTAATTACTCATTTAATGTAATCCATATTCTCTTACTCTAAATTAAAATAAAAATCATGTTATATATGCAGAGTTAATGCATATACCATCCCTTACTCAAAGATCTTACCACGATTCTGCAAATCTCAAAATTTCAACTGAAAACAAACTGGTCCCCACATCATAATACTTTTGTTGCACGATTAAGTCAAATTCAAATTCAGAATATTTTTGTTGTTTCCTATTATAAAATTGATTAATCTTATGCGCAACTAAACTTTGTTGGAACCTAGAAATGGATATGAATGATAAGAAATATGTTTCGGTGATGAGATTACGCTAGAAAGTATGCATTTACTTGCATGATAATCGTAGATTTTGGATTGAATAATCTAAATACCCCACGAGGCATAGTTGACCAGATTTTTTATTCAAGTTTTCTCTACTCTAGTTCATCTCGAATTAATCAATGGTCCAAGCAACTACAGTGAACATTAGCATCTTTTTTATAGATATTACAAATTGAGTTACTCCAAATGAAAGCTTTAAACAGCGACTTAATATATAGGACTATAAACATAAGCCTTTTATATTGATGTTTTTATGCTCTCAAGTTTTTGACAAAAGAAAACTATTTAATTTGGTTAGTTTATTACTAAAATATTTGTGCTTGTGTCTACTAGTTACTTTTTGAACTTTTTCTGAGAGAGAGGTTGTATTTACAGATATGTTGAATACTTTTCAAAAAGTCTTCACGTTGAATACAAGGACAAGGGAATAGATGTGCAATGCCAGGTGAGATCCCTCTCTTTCAATTCATTCTTGATTAATCCTCCATGTATTTTATATATACATGTTTGTATCTGATGCATAATGGTTCCGAACAGATACCATTGTACGTGGCAACGAAGATGGCATCGATCAGGAGATCTTCCTTTTTCGTGCCGTCAGCAGATGCCTACGCGCGCTCCACCTTGGATTGGATAGGCTACGAAGCGTTGTGCACTCCGTATTGGCCTCATTCTCTTGTTTGGACTTTCGTCTCTTTGCTGCCTGCGGCTGCCGTTGATAAATGGCGGCTCGGCTTCTGTCAAAATATTCGCAGGAGAGGTTTGCTAAAAGAATCAAGGAAGGGCAAGTAGTGATATTGACCTCTCTCCTGCCTCAACTTTCGTTTTCTTCCCTATGAGCATGCCTGTGGTAATTCCCCCCAGCTTCATACGCTTTCATGTCTTGGTTGAAAAAAACATTATTCTCTGCAAACCTTTATGGATTTACATCGCTTTCCTGTTTCAAGTAAAATCACTTGCATTTTTAAAGTATATTTTATATCTTTGTTGGATTTTAGATTATTTTTGTTCTATTTATGAACTTAAAATGTTTATTATGATTAGAATTGCACTCCATTGATTATATTTTGAATGTGCAAAAAGGAGTGTAAAATAGCTAATAAATACATGGCAAAATAATATATATGCAAAACATTAATTAGTTATTGTATGATAAAATATTAATTGTTATTAATAGTGTTGTATTCCAGCACTTAGATTATATGTTCAACCTATTACATTTTTGCTTGTTGAAGCTGATATCTTTTAGAAAAAATTATTGACTGTTTATTTAGTGATATATATTGTGGTAACTTTCTATAAACATGTTGATCATGATAATTTATGACTGAATATTTTTCTTAACAAAAGAATGATAATCATATATTCCTGCAAAATCTTCATTGTTTTTTCTTAATATATATTTTAAATCTTATGTATTATTATTATCCCTATGTTAACTCCTGAGAGATTCTTTCTTTTTTGGAATTCACTCGTACATGGTTTCTCTAAGTATTTTCTGTAAGATGTAAATCAATGACTTTGCCTCCTATTTTTTGAGATGAAAAGCATAAAATCAGTTGAAGTTGGGTTAGAAACAAAAAAGGAAATAATGTTGAAAATTCTACAGAAAGTCTTCTATTTTTTGAGATGAAGAAGACTTTAATTTAATTTTAATTTGCATCTGAAGATAAGGCTAGTAATTATCTACTTTATGGTAAGGCTAGTTGTTGAAACAGTCATATGAGCGGGCTGGGTTGGTTTGGGCTTTTTATTGCTAAATGTTTGTTTAACCGATAGTCGCTCGATTGCGTTGTATTTAAATCTAGTAGCTACAAAATCCATCCCAGCTTCAAATGATCATCAACAGTAATAATCTAAAGGTTATTAATCAATATTTATCAGTTAACATGTTAGAACAAATTTTAAAAATTTGGAGCGATTCGGAACTTAATCGAATATTATGATTATTTTAATATATTTAATTAATTAGAAAATTGAGATAATTAATTTGACTTTGGATCAAAAATTTGACTTCGCTATTGAACTCATCACCCTCAAATTAACTAAGGGTGATGTTTTGGAAATTTTTGGAAACCGTCAAAATTTTTCGAATATTTTAATATATTTAAATTACCCCAAAATTTTAAAATAATTAAATTGTCTCTAAATTAAAATTCAATTTCGTCTTTGATTTCATCACCTCAAATTAGTTATGAATGAATTTTTTGTATTTTTCGAAGCTCGTTTATCTGTCTAATTTTAATTAATATAATTCATTTATTAAAAAATTAGAAAATATTAAAATTTAATATTTTCCTTTTCTTTTTGTTCTGGTCCTACCATCTTCATCCTTTCCCGCATAAGGGACCTTCTTCCCCACATCGTGGATGGGAGAAGACTTATTGCTCCATGATTGAGTCCATCCCTCTCCTACCTTTATCTAGCTCCTTTGGCCTCCACCATGTCCATTTACTCTCCATTTGCTGGCAACTGAAAGAGTTTCTTCCCCAAACCTTTGAAGGAACATAGATGGACCTTCCATTCTCAAGCTCAGGTGCCCATCTTCCCATTGATTCAATCAATGTTTTGGTGCAATTATTTTTCGATCAGCTATGGCATGACATTAGGGTTAATTGTCGAGCCTTAATCGAACTCGAACGAGTTCGATCTAAGCTCAATTCGTCCATTAGAAAATAGTTCCAAGCAGTAGAATTTTTGTATACCAATAGCTAGGGCATCGTTGTTTTTGACATTATTTCTAATGTTTGATTTGATTTTTTGTAATTAATTTTTCTTAATTTTGCCTTAATCACTAAAGTGCATAATTAGGGTTAATTAGTAATTTTACTTAACACAAATGGCATGTTTTAGTTCCTGAAGGTTCGCTTGAATGTTTAGTATCGAATGGTAAAGTTAGATTTATTTTCTGAATTTTACCTTGTTAATTAAATGTTAAGTACTTTAGGATTGGATTAGTGATAATTAGCCTTAATTAATATATGATTTTAATAACTTGGGCACTCATTAATTTACATGGATTTAGAATAGCAAATTAGAATATTAGGCTTTATGGTGGCTAATGTGATTGATTATCTTAATCAAAATATTAGACTCTTGATTTTCTCTTAAGCAAGAGAACTAGCATAAATTGATATTTAATAATCCAATAAAAAATGATTAATTTACAAATATTCAATTCTCTATAATTTATGGTTTTGATCTCATAACTTTAAATGCTTGTGATTAAGAGAAATTTAGAAGATTAACATACTTGATTTTTGTATCTTATCAAATGATTGAACCTTAAAACCTACATGAAAATTCATTTCCTTAATTTTAGAATCAACTCATATTAAGTTTAGATTTAGATTTAGTATGAGCTTATTAAATTGTGGTAGATCACCTAAATTGAGTGGCTTCCATGTCACCACATCCTTGGAACCATTTTGATTAGTACTTATAATGGAGGATGGATTCATTAACTTACAAATTTTTGTTTATTAAATAAATTGCTGGAACGACAACATTAGTATTGTCATGTGACATAGTGGTGCATATCCATAAAACTGACTTGATTTAGTAAGATATGAAATTGGTTGATTCATCCTGAATGAAATTATAGAGTTCTGGTCTTATCTCAGGTTAACAAGATAACTACAATTCAAGATAAACATTTCAATTCTTAAGTATGTTATAAGTAGAGATTGAATAACTTAGTTTGAGAGAATAAACTGTAAAAGAG
The DNA here is from genome assembly GCA_016760335.1 of Gastrodia elata. Taxonomy (NCBI): domain Eukaryota; kingdom Viridiplantae; phylum Streptophyta; class Magnoliopsida; order Asparagales; family Orchidaceae; genus Gastrodia; species Gastrodia elata. The sequence continues at coordinate 15,933,277 of CM028673.1, forward strand.
TTTCATCCCCTTATCTTTGTGTGCATTGATAAGTATAATTAAATAAACTAAGTGTGTTAAGTTACCTTTCTTAGAAAATACTAAGTGTGTATATGCACTCTTAATATTGTACAACTTGGAAGGTTATAAGAGTATAGTTTTGTATGAATACCGATTTCAGTTGAATCTGAGTTAAGATAAAGAATGTGATTAAGCTTCTGATTTATATGGCATTTATGAGTAAATGTGCATAGTAGGATAAATCAAGTTAAATAGTTAGATAATCAGAAGGGATGTTAACTTTACTTTTGTTTTCTTGGTTTTTGATGATTTAATAATATTATTGTATTAACTTCTTTGGCATGAATTGCATAAGCATAAAGCATCATATCATATGTGAACTATGAGATGCAGTATGCATTAAGTTTATGTAGGAACTACGTATGGGGCGCCGTACCCCTCGTGGTTATGCTCATACTGAGAATAACATGATTACGGTGAATACGGTCTCCAACTGTGGCAAATCTCTCAACTAAAGTTGAGTCAGGTATAAACCCAACATGCCTTAATTAGAAGATTTGTCATGTGAAACTGAAGATCATACATTAAAATATCAAAGTAGTAGAAGCAGAAAAAGAATACAACATCCACATCACAGCACAGCAAGAAAAGTAAAACAATAACTCAGCTCAATATAATAGTGCAGAAAGTAAATACATCAAAATATGAAAATTATTACAGAATGAATTTAAAAGAAAAGGAACACTCGTCTTCACAGCTGAAAAATAAATCTAATTAAGCTAAGCAGCAGGAAGGTCCTCCTCCTGGCCAAGCTCCTCTCCAGCAGGAATCTCAACAAACAGCTCCGAGTCTAACATTGTCGGTATCACAACGTCAGGGCCCCAGCTTAGAAAAGGAAAACTTATAGTTAGACAAATTGTTTAAGCACATTTTTAGTTAATTTAAATAAATTTGAACATTTTAAGATATCACATCTTATACTAAGCATGCAAGTAAGTAGGGTGCAACAAGCCACAAGAAACATATAGAATGAGTTTCTCCCATGTGGTAGTAACATATATTGAGTGACTTTTTGGTCACATCCTTGGAATCTTGTGTAGGATTTCCCTTAATAGAGTAAAGAGTCATAGTTTTGATACTCCTCAGTTATTAAATAGAATTGTTATAATCCAGATTATTAGTTGGATATGATAGTTTATGTTTATAGTGCTAAGTCACTTCAGCAAAATTTCAAGATTGATTGAATCATTATAAGTAGGATAGTAAAGTCTCGATCTTATCCTATGTTATTGGGTAAGTGCAATTCAACTTAGAGTAAATCTTCCAATCTTAAGAGTGTTGTGATTAGGGAAATTAAATCCTTAATTTGAGAAAATAAACTGTGACCCAGTTCTGTCTCCTATCATCGTGCACATTGATAAGCACAATTTGAGACAAACTAAGTATCTCAAGTCACCCTTCTTGGGACACTAGTAGTATGTTGTGATTAGGGAAATAAAATCCTTAGTTTGAGAGGATAAATTGTGACCGGATTCTGCCTCCTATCGTCGTGTGAGTTGATAAGTATAATTTAAAACAAACTAAGTATCTCAAGTCACCCTTCTTAGAACACTCAATATACTTAGTTAGGGTATTTAACAGCTCTGTTTGAGAGAATAAATTGTAATCAGGCTCTACCACCTATCGTTATGCGCCTCTTAAACAAACTGAGTGTTAAATTCACTCTTCTTGAAACATATCAACTATATGTATACAACATAACCAAGCTGATGATTTTAACTGAAATACTAAGTAAAACCATCTAATAATCTAGAGCTAGTAGTTAGAATCCAATTAGATGGATTCTGCATAATGGGGATAATGGAATTATTTTAGTAGTTTTTTGAATTTTTAAATTTAAAGCATACAGTCATAAAAGCCTTGGCATAAGCATAAGCATAAGTATCAATGATTATTTATGGATTCCGAGATGTAGTACACACCAAAGAAGGAATTACAGGATGCAACGAGCATTATGGTATCAGAATTCCTAAGGGGATGTATGTGAGCATCAAACTGTATATTCATGGCAATTTAGTGATATTCTAGATGCATACATAGTGGCATATAGTATAGTGACATATTTAGATGCATAATCTCAGTGGCATATATCACAGTTTTACATCATTACTTACTCAGATTCATATCATTTATTATTTTATGCACATTCAGTATTCAGTTTACAGCTTAATTTTACTTTACTTCTGTTTTATACTATTTTCAGATTCTCAGCTATTGTACAATTTTCTTGCTATTTTATATAAGCTATTTAAATATTATGTTTTAGATAAATGTAATTGTTTAGAATAGCTTTCGATGTGTTAGACTTATTTTTTAACACGTAGTACTCTTGGGATCCAGCAATTTACTAGATCCAGAGCAGTTAGTGGAGCCAGATCAAGTGGATACTCAGGAGATCCAGGAAGACTTTTGTGAAGCACTAGTGAACTCTTCTCCAGTATTTATTATTTTGCTTAGTTGTTTTTGAGTTCAGTATTTAGACTCTATTTCTATATTTCAGTAAACTGTTTGTAATAATTCTTATATATTTCTTTTTCTTTTTTAAGTTGAATATTTTATTCAGCTTCTGTGATGAATATTTATGGATATTTTTTTTAGCTTCCGCACTTTGTCTTTATATTACTTAAACTTAGTATTGCGATTTGATCGACATACTGAAAATACTGATGTTGCTATATATATATTGGATTTTTTTTCTTATACTCATAATCCAATGTATGTATTAGCTTAATACTTAGGATAATGATACTATTGTTATCTTAAGTATTAGCTCTCAACTCTTATTGAGGTTGAGTCAGCAGCCTTCAACTATTTGGGGATATGCGAAATCCCCTTCCAAGTAGCGCATCGCTCTGTTGTCAATTGATTATCTCTTTTGTGCGCGGTGACGGGGCGGGGCACTACAACTAGCCCCTTATAAAGGATGAATGATGGTAGAACATTAGGGTTAGTTTCAGAATGGGTTTATTGAGTTGTTTGGAAGAGCTCATTGAGTGCTTCATTCTGAGATAAATGCATGCGGGCTGGGGTGCACTGAGTCGAAGGAATATGGATGCCCTAGTTTTCTAATGACGATTCTCCCAGACAGGGAAGGTGAACAGTGCATGGCGGGTCGACCCCGACACGCGCGGTCCTGCTCTTGGGCCCGCACACGCGAGTTGTCCGCATGAGGGTTGCAACTGAGGGTTGCATGCGGTTGGTGCTGTGCGCGTAGGAAATTAATTAGGGACTTGTTAATTAAATTAATTTAATCCAAATTTTATTTTTTTAATAACTTTTAAACTAATGATCCAAATATATCAATATTATATTTTAAAGTGATCAGAAAAATATGAGGAATGTTCTGATGATATTAAATTTTTAGTTTGAGTTAAATTTCCATTAATGACCTTTTGGAAAATTAGGTTAAATCTTAATTAGGTCAAAAGGCTCCAAATGAATCCTACTTACTGTCATTTTACTCATTATGATATAGGGAATGTAAATTCACTTATTTTGCTTAAATTGAATGATCATTGTTGAATTTAACTTTTGGGAGCTTAATTCTATGTTAGTTTTGATTATTAAATCATTGGTTAGCTTGTTAGGACCTCAAAACTCTAAAAGAGAGTAGCTTGAGCCTTTCATTGATATGACTAATTTTAGGTGAGTGTGCAAAGTAAAAGAATACTTAGGGCAACCTAGGTAATGCTATTTGGATATATAGGTAATTAGGTCATGTGAGATATGGCAATGGAGTAAGATTTATTTGAGCAAAATCTTAATTGATTAGTAAGATGGATCAACCAGTAGGTAACTAGGATCCTATGGTGTATGTTATAATGAGAATAGCTCTAGACCCAAGTGAAAGGATTTGGATTAGATTCTTAATCAATTATCAACCAAAGGAAGGTAATCTTAGTGATTGCTAGTGTGAATAAAAAGATGAATATATTCTTTTAGCTCAAACATTCTGGGAACCTTTTTGGGTAGACTTATAGACCATGAGAATAATTATTTAGATATATTTTAATACTTACCTAGAGTAAATGAACTACATGTGAGGCTTAAAACCCTAAAATTCCTTGAGGAAGATTGAACCTTAGATTTTCAATTAATTTCTTAAGATAGATCTTTACATACTAAGAGATTAGTTCAGTGATCAAATATAAAACATTAAGATTAGTAACTATAGGAATATGTTCGAGTCGTAAAAGATTTTATATTATCGTAAGTGTAGTAAACATTTATTTTCAAAAATATAAACTCAATATATATATATATATATATATATATATATATATATATATATATATTATTTTTAATTGACTAAGACTTATGTCTTAAGTTATTTGGGAGTTCAATTAATTCTAATCATTAAGGTACATAACTAAAATAAGAAAATAAATGGATATCACATGCTTGGTTTGTATTTGACAAATTCCTTGAAATATAGCAATGCTTTGAAAACTTTATTCAATTTATCATAATTCATATGCATGACTTTAACTATAAAATAATTGAGAAGGGGTTTCACTCAGAGTGATTAGTTTGTATAAACATTATTGAACCAAGGCTAATTATGGAGTGATCAGGAGACCACACATATCCTTGAGGGGAAATGTGTGATTATATAGGAGACCCCGATACATACATTTGGGTAGACGTACCTAACTCTTCGTTGTTTTGTATGAGCTCGCAAGACAAAAATATATAATTAAATAATAATAAATTACTTTTACTCTTTATAACTTGTATTTATTTACTGCAGTTCAACTTTACTTACAGCATCACTACCTGTCTTTAAGTTGCTAGATTTACTTATACAACTCATACTTGTATTTTTTATTGCTTATTAACCAAAATCTTGCAACAAATCATAGTGTACATCAGTACACCAATTAGTATTTATCTATTTGCCTTTACTTCCATTTCCAATATTTTCTTTTTACATCCATATTGCACCTTACTACTTCTTTCCTATAATGTGATATCCTTTAACTTAAAAATGTTTAAACACTCTAAAATATATTTAGACTTATGTAACTCTAACAACTTGTTTCTCTTTATTGGCTGTCATATTGTATTAAAAATCAAATATAATAAATCAGGAGCATGAAATGGAGCTAGCATGTGAACTAGAAGTGGAGCTAGATGGATCAGGAGCATACCTAAATTTTTTTTTATAGTGTTTACTTTTTATTACAGTCATGTGAGGATGAGAGTATTATTTCATTTAGATTATTGTAAAACTTAGTTGTATTGACTTTTTATTTTTTTATCTGGGATGAATATTTTTCTTTTATTTTCTAGATGAATGTATTAGTAGTGTATGCTCTTATTTTATGTTAAAATGCATTTATGTTTCCTATATTATAGGTCTTTTGCCTCTAGTAGTACTTAATATTAGGTTAATATATTAATTCAGTATTAAATATTGTAATGACACTCAGTGTTGGGTCAGGACATCAAATATGACATTGGGTTATTACAAGATACAAGCCCCCTTAAATGATTATTAATATAAGCTCCTTATACCTTCCAATGTCGGACAACCCCATCTTGATAGTTGTTTGATTAGACTAAAAAATGATTAATAGTGATCATGAGCTACTCATTTATCCAAACATTTTCATATATCATTTTGTGTGACTTTAAAAACACATTTCTCAATTTTGTGCGATGCTGTGTGTAAAATCATATGAAAACAAGAGTAAATAAAAATATATGGAATCTTATCTTGGTGTATTTTAACAAATGCGTCAAAGTCAATTATTAGATATATCTGCACAATTTTGTTCTTAAATAATTACCCTTTTAAAAGGAATAATTTTATTGTAAAAATATAAAAAGATATTTATTATCATAAAATAATGATAATGATAATATGAAAATAGAATGATTATATAAAAAAAATGATATATGTTCTATCTCGCTCTCTCTCTTTCTATCTCTCTCTTTCTCTTTTTCTTTCTCTCTTTCTCTATTTCTCTTCTTCTCATTCTTTCTCTCTTTCACTTCCTTCTTTCTTTCTCTTTAATTTATTTTCTCTCTTTTCTCTTTTTTATTATCTTTCTTTCTTTTTTTTTGTCTCTTTCTAACATGAAAAATATAATCTCTTCTCTCTCTCTCTTTTACATGAAATTATTATATCTTCTCTAACAACACATGGTTGTTACTTAAATTTTTAATTATCAGATTAGCATATGAATCTCTCCATTTATCTCAAAACAATCTTAAGATCAAACCCTAAAGTTTTGGTGAAGTTTGGAAACTGTTTGATTGGAATAAATATTTTAATCAATTTAATTAACTTGAAAAATGAGATAATTATTTAGACATCTAATCGAAAATTTGGCTTCATTTTTAAGTTCCTCATACAAAAATTAGCAAATTGTGAAATTTTGAGAATTTTTTGAGAACATTTGTTTAACATATTATATTTAATTATATTTATTATAATTAATTAATTATAAATATAATATATATTCAAACTAGATAGTCGTTGGATTTGAACAGCTGAAGATATGTTGTTCAGCTGATCCTCACGATCGATTGGATGATTGGATCGAATTGGAGCCATCTAACGAATCGGAGGGTCAGGATTTACCCTGGATCGTCGTCTCCGAGCCATTATGTGAAACTCCAAAGTGAATGGGATGGGTCGCTGGGACGTGCTGCTCCT